>JARHVA010004033.1:352500-1727972 GCA_037957365.1 Torreya grandis
TTATTAACCTTTTTCCATAATATTATATTTATTTATTCAAACTAATATCTGATGAATGAGTTAGTCTACATGTATTGTTGATCATATCATTGCACTCTTTGGTGTGATAAGCAAACTTGGTTACAACATAGTCTTCTAAGTAGTTTGCTTCATTAAATAGTAACTTCCTATCATATTAAGCTCACTCTTGAGAATAGGTTCTTATCCAATGTTCATAAATAAGGTTTTTAAGAGTTGTTGAAGATGAACACAACTTTAAACATAATTTAATTTAGTTTTCCAAATAAGCTATTCAAATTTGGTTTAAAAAATTAAAAAAATCATGCAACAAAAAATATGAAGTTTGGGATACACATTAGACATGTAAAAGGGTTTTTAAAAAACTAGTTTGGTTCTCTTATCTCAAAGATCACTTGAAATATGAAGATTTGGTAGCATAATGGAAGAAATTTCTTCATGATTTTACACATATGATGAATTTTGGTAAGCTAGCTCATAAAATGAGAAATTCATGAGTATAATCAACTTTTTAGTTGATTTTTGATATTGTAGAGGATCTAGAATAACCACTTCCAAATTTTTCATCATGTTTTCATTTATTAAAAAGTTTAAAAATTTTAATAATGAAAACTTTCAAGCAATGTTGACGGTCATGGTTAGAAAACTAGCTTATTAGTTGACCATGTACTAGATAAAGAGCTTTGATCATAAAACTAACTTGTTGTATGGTTAAGGGGGGATATGGGGAGGGAGTTAAAAATTGTTAAATGGATACTTTTTCCAAAAACCAATAAATTTTTACCTGATCAACCTTGACTTTGTACTCTCTTTTAGCATTAAATAACTTATAAGACGTCAACATGAAGGAATAAAAAGATAACTAAGAGTATGACTATAATATTTATTATGTTATTTTATTTGTAAAAATTGTTATAATTTTTTGAATGAAAAATAGGTTCACTTTACTTATTTATTGAGAAGATAAAATAAAAATAAAATAAGAAGAAAAAGATAAATAAACAAAGATAAAAATATCACCCCATGCATAAGTCTAAGTATGGGATAAAAGAGAAAGAAAGAGTTCAAAACCAATAAATGCTATCTCTTTTAAAAACTTACTAAATGCATGACTAATTTCAAAATAATGTTCACTAGGAAATTTAAATTCAACTTATATTATTTGCAACAAGAGATGGAATGAATTAGATAATTATTTGAAAAAGGGGAGTCAAGCTTCCCAACAAAAAATATATTTCAATAAACCAAAAGGTCATTGTTAAATTGATTTCAGAACATAAAAAAGTTGATTAAAATAAAGTACAAATATCCACTACTCCAAATCCCATCATAGATTAGCACAATAGAATAAAATTATGAATATTTTGAAACATGTAAAATATTGATTTTGGATAGAATAGGTGGATTTATTTCTCAAAAGAAAATGGATACAATAAATGATTGAAAATTTTAAATATAAAAAGAAAATAGTAGTATGCGTGAAGACATATATGAGTTTCAGTGTGGAAGAGACAATGAAACCATAATATATCTCATTTATATCATAAATAATATCATTTATCTATCATTAATCATGTTTCAAAGTGGACTTAGATATATTTTTAAGAATGTATACTTGTTTAGAATAAATATGGGATATATCTAGTCTATTCTTTATAATTTATTATAGTCTACATTATTACTATTTTATAAATATTACTTGGAGAATGGATTCTTAATGTTATATGTGCAAGCTTAAATGAATCATCAATGCAAATAGTAAAGTTTGAAGCTCTAAAATATCAAATCAGAGGCAACTTTGAAGCAACTCTAGATATCATAAGTGTTAGGTTGTGGAGCTAATAGCTTCACTGATGCAAATGGAGGAGGTTGCTAAGCTACAGAGAAATCGACATCGACAAGACAACCGACGTCAGTCATCTTCAGTGTTCACAGTAACCAACATCAATTAGGGGTCAATTGACATCGGTCAGGTAGGAATCGATGTCGGCAACCTGTGTGTGTGTGTGCATTTGCATGTGCTTCCAGAACTGGTCTAATTTTAGACAGATAGTCAATTTGCATGTAAAAGACTAATTTTAGTCTTGAGTCTACGTTTCTAATTATTGTAATTAGGAATTCTAATTATTGTTTGTATGGGATCTATTTAAGAGACCCATGGGGCTATATTTTAAAGTTGTAGAATCATAAGGACTTACAAAGGCAAGGACAAGGGTTCTTCCAAGGTATGTAAGATCTAGAGGGTTTGCAAGTGTGCAAGACCAAGTTGATCTGTAGGTGTGTAAGATCAGGAAGAAGATCTACATGGTAAGTAAGGTCAGTTGATCTACAGGTGTGTGTGTGAGCAAGGTCAAAGGAGATCTATGGGGTAGCAAGGTCAAAGGAGATCTGCATCACAACAAGGAGCAAGATCAGGGAGATCTACTTGGAGTAATTTGAGTACTTGGTGGTATTGTCAGTATTGTTACTAACTGGTGGAAACAACTCTATGTTTGAGTTGATTGTTTGTAATTGAGAGAGATAACTCTTGAGGGAGAATTACTGGTACGCCCTAGAGGTGTGGGAAGAGTGTGATTTCTTCATTGTATTTTCTTTTGGAAGAGTATTAATAAAAGATTGTATTGTCTCTCATATTTTATGCTATTTCTAAATTCTAGTTACATATAACTTCTAGTTTAATTCCATGTTTAGTTACTTATACAAAGGTAATCAAGTGTACTCTTAAGGATTAAATAACTACACCTGTACCTATACATCATCTAATTTTGTTTCCTGGCTTGTATCCCTCTTCAAGTTCAATCTTGAAGACCAACCACCACATATCCTATGGTGCTACTCCTGTCATCCAAGTAACCTGCCATATCCAAATCTACATACCCATGTAGAGAAGTGCTTGACCCTGCATAGCATGTTAACCTACTGCTGGTCCCTCTCAGATACCTAAGAATCCACTGAACTGCTTTCTAGTGCTTCTTTCCCAGATTGGCCACAAACTTGCTGACAACTCCCACTGCTTGGATAATATCAGGTCTAGTACTCATGTACTCAACCTCATCATGTGATTTGGGACACTGTTCTGTGAACTATCCATCCATAGGTGTGTTAACCAATTCTGCATCTTGCATATTGAACCTCTCCACTACCTTATTCACATAATCATCCTGAGACAACATCAACCTGTGACTTTCCCTGTCTCTAGAAATACTCATGCCAAGGATTTTTGCTCCTCCTAAATCCTTCTTGGCACACCTCTGAACTAATTTTACCCTTAGCTCAGCAATTCTCTGCATGTATGAACCTACAACAAGCATATCATCCATATATAGTAATAGGATAATGTCGTGACCATTATCCAACCTAGTAAAATAAACACAGTGATTACATTGACATTGACTAAAGCCATGCTTTGTCATACACCTGTCAAACCTATACCACTGTCTTGGAGCTTGCTCAAGACCATATAACCTAGCCTTCTATCTCACGTGTCCATTCTCTCCTTTATTTAACCTAGGAATCCATTCATCTTTCAGTGCTTTCATCTCGACTGGTAACTCTACCAAATCTCCCATTTGGTTCTCTTCTAAAGAATTCATGCCATGCTCCCACTATTTCCTAGATTCTACTTGCTTTGCCTCTTCAAAACTTCATGGTTTTTGACCATCAGTGAGCAACAAGTAGTATAAAGAAGGGGAATAATGAATTTGAGGCTTACCCTTTCAATCCTCCATATGGGCATTTGAGACTCCTTGACAGCTTGTTGTCTGCCAAAAATCCATTCTCTGGTTGACCCTGGTCTGTACCTGACCAATGTCAATTCCACCTGATCACCGATGCTAGTTCTCTAACTGACGTCGGTGTCCACTTGGTCACTGACATCAGTTCCCTGATCGACGTCAGTCTCCACCTGCCTGACACCATTGACTCTAGTCTGTACCTTACCAACATCGGTTCCACCTGATCGACGTTGGTTCTTGCCTGACTGACGTTGATTACTGTCTAACTAACATCAGTTCTTGTGTTTTCCTATGTGTGAAAATTCTTACATGTGAGCTCATTTTGGATCATCACCTTGTCCAAATCAACATTGCCCTGCTCAGTATTATTCAACCTCTTGAGCTGATCACTATACATCACCTTCTCGTTGAAAACAACATCACAGCTTCTAATTATTTTATTAGTTCCCAGATTCCACAATTGGATTCGGAAATCTCCAGAGCCATAACCAATAAAAGTGCACTACATAGATTTAGCATCCAACTTCTTTCTATTTTCTTTATCAATGTGCATAAAAGCTTCAGAACCAAAAACTCTGAGAAATAAAAGATCTACCTTTTTACCTATCCAAGCCTCTTCTAGAATTCCACCATCCAGAGTAGTAGAAGGTCCTCTGTTAATCAGGTAAACCATAGTATCTACAGCTTCTACCCAAAACTATAAGGGCAAACTAGCATGCAACCTCATACTCCATACACGCTCCATTATTGTTCTATTCATCCTTTCAGCAACTCCATTTTCTTGAGGTGTCTTTGAAACCATCCTTTCCCTACGTATTCCACTCATAGAATAGTAACTGTTGAATTTATTGCTGCAGTTCTCACCACCATCATCAGATCTAAGGCACTTCAATCCCAAACTTGTTTCATTCTCAACCAAAGCTTTCCATTTCTTAAATGTGTTAAAAACATCATATTTCTTCTTTATGCAATAAACCCATACCTTTATTATAGCATCATCAATGAAAGAAACATAATAATGTGATCCTCCAATAGAAGCTACCTGAGCTGGTCCCCACACATCTGTGTGAACAAGCTCCAACTTGTGCTTCTTCTTTGTTGACCCAGTTTTGAGAAATCTCACTCTCTTCTATTTCCCAAAAATACAATGCTCACAGAAATCTAGATCTATGCTTTTCAAATCTAAAAGCTTACCTTTTGACTTAAGAAAAGTCATTCCCTTCTCACTCATGTGGCCAAGCCTATAGTGCCACAAATTTTCATCTACATCTGAAGTAGATAAAATAAAAGGAGAATAATCAGTAACTATGCAACCCTCATCACCCAACTTTTCTATAAAAATCAGACTCTTCTTTAGGATTGAGACATGCATGACATCCTTCAACACCCATGTGTTGCCCATCTGCAATTTCAGCCGCACTTCCCCTTTGCCAACAATTTGACAAGGCTCACCAACCCCTAAATAAATATTTTCAAAGTATCCAAGGACATAATCATAGAAAAATACTCTATTTGGGGTTGCATGGAAAGAGGCAATAGAATCTAAAACCCAAGATTCTACTTTATCCAAAAAACATATAAGAGCATCCCGTGCAACAATCCCTGCATCATTTGCTTCTTTATTTCCTTCATGCTGATCTTCTACCAACCAACAATATTTCTTTACCTACCCTTTCTTTCCACAATAAAGTAATTAATAATTCTTTCCATTAAATTTTTTTATTCTTATCTTACTTTCTTCTGCCATTGATATACTTCCACTCAAACGAAAACTCCTGTGAGTGACCTGTAATCAACAAACACTTAACACACTTTGAAACCAAGGTGTTAGTGAACCAAGCTCTGATGAACCTACTCTGATACCAATTGTCAGTGGTATCACTTGGTGATCTTAGCTCTAATACCAATTGTCAGGATCCCTACTCCTTAAGAGCACAATTTATTACCTTTGTATAAGCAAATAAACATGGAATTAAACCAGAATTAATAAGTAACTAGAAATCAAAATCAACAAAGAATAAGAGATACAAGAAATAATAAAAACTTGTATTAAATGTTAGATACACCTCTTAATCAAAGGTTCAAATCAGTCCTGCTAAAAATAGAAATGTAGACTCAATACTAAAAGTTAAACTTATCATGTAAACAATCTATTCATCCCACAAAAATAGACTTCTGGAGCGCACAGGTGACCGACGTCGGTCCCTGTTTGCCTACATATGACCAACGTCAGCTGATCCATAACCGACGTCGATAGCCTCTCATCGATCCTTGACCGATGTTAGTCGATCTTGACAGATGTTGGCGACTGTGTAATTACAGCAACCTTGCATTTGCTCATATGGTGTAGCTTTTAGCTCCACAACTCAACAATAAGTAGCACAAGATTCCTATATAAATCATCTCTCAATTTCCTTAGTAGCTCTTGAGATATATGGAATAGTGATGCAAGAGCATCCAAAGCATATAAGAAACCTTGCATCAACCAGAAATAGTTTTGTGTTTTTGTGTAGATTTTTTTATTGTTTTAATATGAGAAAATGTTGTGTAAAAATGGAAAATGGTCATTAATAAGATATTTAATATTATATTTGATTACATATTTATGTTCCTCTTGAAAAATTATACAAGTTAAAAAAACCCATATTTATCTGAATTCGTGTGCAAAAATTATGATTATTTGAAGCAACACTAGTCTAGCTCTAGAAATCACTAGTCTAGCTCTAGAAGTCACCAATCTGACTCTAAAAATGCAGAGTATTAGATTCAAAGATGCCCATAAATAGTTTTTAGGTCTATAATACTAAATAAAAAATGAAGGAATGATTTGAGATAAGTTTTATAATATCTCTATTTATAGAAAATCTATAAATAGAAATTTCTAAAAATAGACTGCAACAAAAATCAGCTCCTATAATCTACAAGTTCATAAATATTAAAGAAAATAGCTCTAGAGATGATTGTTGTCTATTTCTTGGAGATTATTTATATAAAATATATTTATAGTATTTATAAAAAGAGGTAGTTTTAAACAAGGCAAGATGTTTATAGTATTTCAACTACTATGAATATATTAACATCAAGTTGTTAGAGGAAAACTAAATTTTTCAATATCATAATTGATTCTCTCCAATAAAATAAGAAGTTGTTGAAAGGGAACTAAAACACTTATATTATTTACATTAGGATATAATATGGTGGATTTGTGAATATAGCATTTCCCATAATTTTTTCCTTGAATAAATGAATTACTACTATTCTCTAAATATTGTATGCATCTAAGTTGTAAGGTTGTTAGCCTAGAATAAAACCAATTGTAAACTAATTTGTTAGGTTGTTAAGATTAAAAAAATATCTCTAAAACTAATATGTTAAGTTGTTATTCTTAAATAAGAAGTTGCTAAAGATGTTGTATTATAAATACAACCTTCTCATAAATAGAATGAACAATAAGAAGAATTATAAAGTTGGAAGAAGATCAGATTGAATAAAACATTTGAACATTTCTAAAATTTCATGTTTTTAATTTTTTTTTAAAGGTAGAGCAAAGGCACACTCAACCTAATAAAAAAGGTTAGTTTGTATTTATGTTTTATATATTAAATTTATGTATGTTTTATTTTCATTTTTGAATATTTATTTTATGTTTGGATTATGATATAACATGAAATCTAACTAAACCCATACACCAACAATTGTTTAGTTTTCTTTCATGTAATGTGTCTTTCAATTTATATAATTTAAATTCTACAAGTGTGTTTTCTATTCTTCAAAGTGTGTTTGATTTATGCAATTTAAATTTTTACAAGTGTGTTTTAGTTCATGCAAGTGTGTTGTTAAGAAAAAAATATTACCTAAATGTATTATATTCCCTAATGCATATAGCTTTCGAACACCAACCTTGGATTGACATTATTAAATGAATAGAATTAGTGACCTTTATTAAAGATTCATTCCAAAGTCAAAGTATGTTATACACACTTATATATCTTTATTTTTACTCAATTCATTTCATTTCTAGACTAAAGGTGGGATAAATGTAGTCACCCAAATTTTGTCATGAATACTTGATAATGTTAGTTTTGACCTCATTTTATTTTAATTAATTTGAGTGCTTAATTTATACCTATTTCTCCACCCCCACTCTATCCTAAATACGTGTATGAACCTATCAATTTTTAATCTATTATCTTATACCTAAAAAAATATTCTTAATTTCTAAAAACCTCTCTAAATATATGTATGGACATCCCCTATCTTATTTTTCAAACGTTAGCCTTCAAGACAAAATCAACCAATTGTAGATACTATAATCTAATTTATGTATCACTTCAATCTTGTATAATTAGAACATACATATCATGGTTGTAGCTTTTAGTTATAGAACCATTCATTGCCGAAAGATTTATTCTCACTATAATTTTATACTTAAATTATTTATATCTTAGTCTTACAATTGTTATTCTGATGACCAGGCCTTTTATACTATGTAAAAATATCAAAACACTAATTATTATCCTTCACTGCCAATTCTAGACATATACCTATTTTCTAAATTCTTGGACACTTGCATCCTATATAGACACCTACATTTATGCAAGTGGCCACTTTTTATATAAAGTGTCCAATGCCCAAAAGTCATCTAATTTACAAATAAATTGTATCCTAAAGGTTAGCCTAAGTGCTTTAATACAAGATATTTCTAAAAGGGATAAGTATATATATAATATCAATCCTCATTCATACCTCTCCTAATAAATACTAAGAACTCATAAGTTAATATACCAAGAAGCACTCAATAAATCATTCAAGTGAGAAAACCTAACCTATTCATCCTTATTTCTATATAGATCATAGAATTATTCCCACATGTCTAAAGTATTCGAAGATTAATTCATTGACCATATCTTCCAAGTTACAATCGAGGTCACTACATGTATTTTATTATCACATATTGCATCCTTATGCACACACAAGACAACACATTTGGGATAATCATATGAATTTGAGTCCATATTTAAAATTATTGGCTATGTAGGTAACACACATTGATAGAGGGGTCATTGTGGTAGCTCGACACTGTGAGCCCACTAACCCATTTTTTCCATAGTCACTCTAAGGGAGAGGAAGCTAGGATTTGAAGATTTGATAAAGAGTGATAGTTTTTATGTGTGATTTTTATACACTAGAGTAAAGGTTATAGAAAACCTAAAAGGCTTCAATTGGTTAAATCCTAATCTAGTCAATATTCCATACAAGACACCTGCAATAGGGTTAGACACTTGTAATAAGGTTAAACACCTATGTCAATGTAACTATCTAGATTTGAAATAATCATCTAAGGCCACAGAAAGAATATTTATAGAATATAATGATTGTTCCTACATCACCTTCTAATCCACTTCCAATCTATTCTATATTAGACATACATGACCATAGTAAACTAGTTATGTATCATTATTCTATATTTATTGAAATATATGTCAATAGTTATACTTTATGATTTTTACCAAACCTGAGTTGTATAAATTTAGAATACTATTTATTTGGTGTTTATATTAACTGACCTACTCACTAGGTTTGTTCACCATCCTTATGTAAAAGATAATCTAATACTACTTAAGCTTAGATAAGCCCTCTTATCTAAATTTAATGTTAAAAATTTGGTGAACTCAAATTATCATTTAAAACATATTAAAAAAAAGAGCCTATTGCTCCTCCTAACCCTAAGGAGAGTGATAGATACCATCCCTCTAACCAAGCCCATGTTATCACTCATTTAATGGGTAAGGTAGATGGGTTATATACACATCTTCAATTACAAGCACTTAGGGTTTGTGCTTGTGAATCCCTAAAATATCAAACCATCATTATGATCAAGTTAATAGAAGAGTTACAAACTCAAAATTAGTATTTTAGTTCAAGGATTGCATCCTTAGAAAATTAGATTGCACATATAAAAAATACAAAATATAATACTATTAATCATGTGTTTACATCTTCCTCTATAAATATTATACCCAAAAAGGTTTCATATCCAAATGAAAAGATACAACAAAATACATCTACAATAAGTAAATCAAAAACTGAACAAAAGTCTAATAAGAGTCCAAGTGAAATCTTTAAAAAATGTTTCAAAACAAAGTGATGCAACTACTTCCTCTACATATTATAAGGAAATAAAAATAATATTGTGCATATCATAGAATACATGGGAATCTTAAAAATTGTATTTTTTTCTTGAAGAATAAAATAAAATATATAAATGATAGTGGTGATCATATCATTGATACATCAATCAAACAAACCACTCACATTATGAGTAGCTCTCCTAAAACACAAGTTTTATTAGCTATAATTTAGTGGCAAGAAATAAATATAAGAAAAAATACTAAGCAAGTGAATGATAAAAAAAATCACAAGAGAAGAATAATAAACCAAAAATTCAATGAGACTAGAATGATAAATATTTTATTCAAATAAATGGTTTGATTTCTCATTCTCCTTACATTGGACTATAAAGGATTTTCTTCTTCTTCTCATGTGACTCTATGGCTTTTCCTTATGCCTCTTTGACTCATTTTTCCCTTTTCCACTTATATATTAATTTTATCTATTTTAAATAATTATAATAAATCACACTCCCTTTACCCATGATAAGACTCACTTGAATTGAATAGATGTCTCACCTTGAGACATACAAAGACCCTAATAAATCAAGTCTTTAAAATTTTGCTTCAATTACAAAGACATTTGAGATAACTAAAATAATACTACTCTCCATGACCTCTTACTGAAGTCCATGCTCTTCTAAAACTCACTCCTCTATACTCATTCCACTATGACAAAGGTTAAATACTCTTTATTTTATTCTCCATTAAAGTTTCTTATTATGGAAACACACTTCCCAACATCATTAAATGGCAATGCCCTATTTCATGTAAAGTTAATATGGAAAAGGATAGGAAAGGATGTCAAGCATTCCAATATTTCTAATCATTTCCACATCTTCACCTATGAAATTACCATTCTTATGGTAATAAAAAGTCCCATAATCATCATATGTTTATTGAGGAGGTGGTTTTGGTCTATAAACTATGGTTTGAAATTAACCATGCTTACATTATTTTCATAATAATTTTGGCATTGAATAACATCATATATGGAGATACATGTCAAGTGAAACCATTGGTAGCAGAGAAGATGAAAAATAATAATATAATATGGAGAATCTTATAGAAGGGAGGAATTTCAACCTTTATTGAAATAATCAATGGCTTTGATCCTCACATTTTGGCAAAAATTTCCAATTCTTGGTTGGCTCATGTTGTGACTATCAAGGGATCTATTTCACCATATTTTAATACTTCATTATGATGGTCATAGGTATGAGCTCTGATGATATCAAAAAAAAAAATGAAAGAGATAAAAATTAATAAGTTATATCCATATTGAGGGTAAAGGAGAAAATCATAGATTTTCAAGGTGGGTAATTGAGGGATTCTATCCATGTTCCCTAGAACAAAGTCATATAGCAGATAATGATATATTTAACCTTGGAAGGTAGATTCAAGCACACTTAATCTTACCATCTTACATTACTCAACCATTTTTTCCATAAAAAATTGGCTAGCTTCCCCTTTTATTTGCTCATATATTTAGAACATTATGTTATGAAATTTTAGACCAAAAAATTATTATTCCTTTTGGTTTAGGCATTGATATTTTTGATGTATCATTGTGTAAGAAACCTAGTAAATGTGATGAAGGAACATCCATGATAGACAGAATATCTTGTATCACCTAAAAATAGAGTGATGGTTGGTTGGAGCTAAAATTTTAAAGTCTCCATTTTATTCTAAATTTTTACACCAATGGATAAACTAAGTTATTGTGATCAATTTTTATTGCAAAAATTTACTACAATTTTTTTCTAACCATTCAAAATCCTTGTAGATAAAATCTCAACTAGGTTTTGGAGTGCCCTAATGTTAGTCAGGCCTGAAACCCAATTAGGTCTATGGATATTACATTTAGATTTCCTTGTGTTAATCAAGGATTGAATCTTGATTAGGTCAGTAGAAGGTCAATTTGTGTTTTTAATGCCTGTCAAGGCCCGAAGCCCAATTAGGTTGGAGGAAGTCACATTAGGGAATTCATAATTTTTCATGCCTGAAATATTGATAGGGTCTACAAATAACCCAACCAACATTGTAGTATTCATTGGGCATGAAATTCCAACAAGGTATACAAAGGCATCCAAGGTTACACACAATACTAATCAGAATTCAAATACTTATAATGTCTTGGAAGTGAGGGGCATTCCCATAGTTCTAATCTAAGTCTGAAATGTTTATAGTCTAAAAAAAATATTGATAGGATCTATATTAGAACCTAAAACATACAAAACATCCAACATGGTCTTCAATAAGCACTTTGAAATGACTTTTTTATTCCTTATGAATGTTATGATCTAGATAGGATCTATTATAGATTTTGGAATGTAAAACATTCTATTGGGTATGTGAAGAGTGAGTCCATTCCCTCATTACATAGAAAAATGGTATTTATTCTAGATTATGGTAGGTTTATATTATAGATATTTTCTATAAACATATAAATCTAGAGAAGAGTTGGTTGTGTTGGATTGTGATGTTTTATATTTTCCTCCTTGTAATTTTTTTTTTGAACATTGTAATATTTTCCTATTGAAGAAACATATTGTGTTATTGCGTTATAATTTTCAAGTGTCAATATTTGTTAATCATTGTTGTGTGTGTGTGTTATCAAACTAAGAAACATAGAATTATAGGTTTTCCTTAAGTGGATACATTGTCTATTCTTCCATTAATTATTATTAGAGTAAAGTTTTTCCTTTGATGGGATAATGTGTGTGAGAAAAGACTCTATCTAAGTCGATTGGAAAGTTATGAAAGATAAATTTGCATTGAAATAATTTATGGCACATATAATTAATATTATTAGGATAGGGTAAATACCAAGAGGACCTATAGTTTTAGACTTGGTGAAAATGATGATAGGAATGCAAGAAAGTTTGGATGCAATGTAAACAACACAAAGAAGATCTCATTATGGAGACATGAGTGAGGATCAATAATAAGGAACTCAAGATCTTGAAGAGGAGAACATGGAAAACTAATTTGAGATTATATTTATCATAGGTGTGGTAAGGTTTGGTATCAAACCAAATATGGAGACACCTTACTATAATGGAGTTTGAATACCAAAGAGCTTGTGGATTGGATATCATAGATTGATAAATATTTTGACTATGAGTCTATGGAGGAATATAATAAAGTGAAGTTCTCTTACATGAAGCTGAAGAGCCATGCCTCTTTATGGTAGGATCATGTGCAGGTCAAGAGACAAAATAAAGGTAAGGAGAATATAAATTATTATGATAGGATGGTGACAAATTTGAAGGCCAAATTATTACCTTTTGATTATCAAATGAGCTTGTTTAGAAAATTATATAATTTGAGACAAAAATATATTAATATCAACGATTACAATGACGAGTTTTATAGACTCACTATAGTAACTAGACATATAGAAGATGATTAGGATAAAGTTGTAAGGTGTGTGAATGGACTACATTTTTTCAATAAAGATGAAATTAGTTTATTGAACCTAAGAATTGTATAAGAATCATATCAATATGCATTGAAGGTAGAACAAAACTTATTTTGAAAACAATAAGTTAATTTTAGAGGTATAAGAAGGTATTTGAGAGGACTAGGTCAAAATAATGGTGGTAGAGGACAACAAACCTATGATGGAGAGGCAAGAAACTCATAAAATCATAAGTCAAACATGAGAGGAGATTATTTTAGAGGGGGAGATTCCTCTAGAAGAGGTGGAGGTGGAGTATTTTGAGGTAAGTGTTTTGGATACAATAGGTATACTAGACATAAACAGAATGAGTGTCAAAAAACCCCTTAGAATAACAATAAGAGATTTGAATGAATAAACCATATAGCCTTTGGGGATGAGGAGAGTGGTAGGTATCCAATGCATATGAAAGAGGAAGAATAAGGAGAGCCTCTACTAGTGAGTAGAGTGTTGTTGAAACCATCCAAGGAGGTGAATGAACCAACATAAATAAATATTTTATTTCATATTGTTTACAAATTTGGAGGTAATTTGTATATTTATAATTTATAACAATAACAGGGATAATTTAATTTCTCAAGAGATGATATAAAATCTTGGCTTGAATTGATTGGTATATCCTACACCATACAAGGTTTTATGGTTTATTAAAGGGCATCAAGTGATGGTGAATGATCAATGTGTGGTGAGTTTTAAGATTAGTTCATATAAGTATGAATTTAGATATGATATTGTTCCCATGGACATGTGTCATGTGCTATTGAAAATGCCATGTAAGTTTGATAGGAGAGTCATGCATGATGGAAGAGAAAACAAATACACCATTAATAAGGATGGAAAGAGATTCACATTGAGTCCATTCAAGGATGGAGGATATAAGGTGGAAAATAGTTCCAAAGTGATGTTGGTTTCCATTAAAGATATTTTGAATGTGACCAAGGAGGAAGAAACATGTGTTACTCTAATTTCAAATCCTATACAAGTTGTGACAACCACTAAAGTAAGTGGTCATCCTATGTAAATCTAGAATATGTTAAAAGATTATGTTAATATTATGTCAAGTGAGTTACTAGAGTGACTACCACCTATAAGGATCATAATTCATCATATGGATCTAGTGCCAATAAAAAGTTTGCCTAACAAAGTAGCTTATAGGTGGACTCCATTGAAGAATAAAGAGATTAATAAAATATGTGTATTAGTTTTTGAGGAATGGTTTTATCTAAGAGATTCTAAGCCCATTTATAGTTTCAACTATATTGGCACCAAGAAAATAGAGAGTTAAGAATGTGTACAGATTCACGTTCAATCAATAAGATCACCATTAAGTAAAAATTTCCATTTCCAAGAATGGATGAATAAATGGACTATTTGAATGGAGTTGGGAACTTCACCAATATAGATTTGAAGAGTGGATATCATCAAATATATATAAGATAAGGTGATGAGTGAAATACTACATTCAAGACAAATGATAGTTATGTGAGTGGCTAGTCATGTCATTTAGTTTGTAAAATACCCCAAGCACATTCATGAGACTCATGAATGAAATTTTGTAGTATTTCATGTGTAATTTTGTGATAGTTTATTTATATGAAATTTTAATTTTCATTCATTATGAAAAGTAGAATTTGAAGTTGGATTTGGATAATTTGAAAGAAGATAAATTTCTAGTGAACTTGAAAAGTACAATTTCATGCAAGAGGAGGTGATATAACTAGGATTTGTAATCTCAAAGGATGAGTTGAATATGGACCCCAAGAAGGCTATGTAAATTATGGAGAGGCCTTTGTCAAATAATATGTTTAAGGAAATAAGTTTCCATGGGTTGGCAAGTTTCTACAAGAAGTTCATTCAAAACTTTAGCAGTATATGTGCACCCATTACAGAGATTATAAAGGGAGACAAAATGAAAGTTTAGTAGACTATTGTATTAGAGAGTAGCTTTCAATTTTTTAAGATAAAAGTGGCATAACATCTAGTTTTATCTTACCAAATTTTTTTAAAGTGTTTCAAGTTTGATGCAAATGAAATAAACATAGGAGTGGTGTTAATCCAATAAAGTAAGCCCATTTCCTATTTCAGTGAGAAGTTGAATGATTCCAAGAAGAATTATTTGGTCTATGACCAAGAGATTTATGCAATGGTACAAGCTCTAAAGAAGTGGTGGCACTACTTGTTGTTGAAGGTGTTAATTTTGTTCATAGATAATCATGCTTTGTAATTCATAAATAGTCAAGGTAATCTCAATCAAAGACAAATTAAATGGGTGGACTTTATTCAAATAAAATATATTCTATTGTTTTGAGACATAGAAGTGGAAAATCTGATAGAGTTGTGGATGCCTTGAGTAGGTGAGTTATTATTGTGAATAAACTCATGGTGGAGGTCATTTGGATTTCATTCAATGAAGGAGTTATATTAAGAAGACTTGGATTTTTGAGATGCATGGATAATTTTCAAGAATTAAAAAAATGCATACATAACAATATGATTTGAGTATATGATACAAGATGGATTTTTGTTCAAAGGTAGAAGGTTGTGCATACCTTAAGGGTCCATGAGAGAAAACTTATTGAAATAAAAACCTAGTAGAGATTTAATTGGTCATTTTAATTATGATAAGACTTTAGCACAACTAGGTGACAAATATTATTGGCCTCAAATGAGTACAAATGTGAATATATTCATACTGAAGTGTAGAGTTTGCCAACATGCTAAAGGAAAAATTTAGAATGCTATTTTGTATCAACCATTACCCATTCTAAATAAATTGTGGGATGCATTGAGTATATAATTTATTCTTGGATTTCCAAGAATATAAAGAGGTAATGATTTAATATTTTTTGTTTTTGATATATTTTATAAGATGGGTCACTTTTTAGCATGCAAAAGACTAGTGATGATACATATATTGTGAATATGTTCTTTTAATAAATATTACATGGGTTAATGAGGAGTATTGTATCATATAGAGATACACAGTTTTTTAGACACTTTTGGAGGATGTTATGAAATAAATTGGGCACAATATTAGACTTCAATTTTTTCTATCACCCTAAAATAGATGGGAAAATAGAGGTTATAAATCAAAGTCTTGGTAATTTTTTGAGATGTTTAGTTGGTGACAAGCCCAAACAAAGGTATTTGATGTTGGCACAAACTAAGCTTGTTTTAAATGATCCAATCAATTGAAGTATAGGTCAGATATATTTTTAGATAGTGTATGGGATCAGCCCTAGAGGTGTATGTGAGTTGAGGACTATAGTTGAGATGATTAGGAGAAGTGTAGAAGGTGAAAACTACACTCAATTTATTCATGGTGTGCATTAATAAGTCAATAAAAGTCTCAAAGAGAGTACTAGAAAATATAAAAATCACATTGACATGTGAGGTAGAGAATTTAATTTCAAGGTTGGGGACTTGGTTTTGGCACTTTTATGAAAGAAAAAGTTTATGAAGGGCGAGTACAAAAAACTCAATTAGAATAAGAATGGGCCTTGCAATATTTTGAGGAGGTTCTTAGATAATGCTTATGAGATTGGGTTTCTAGATGGATTAGGTATTTTACACTATTTTCAATGTGGCCTATTTGTACCCATATGTTGAGGGATAAACAAGTGATGACATGAATTTTTTAGTAAAGTACTGAAGAGATAAATTTCCTTGAGAAACCAAATATAATATGGAAGTCATCCTAGACATTTGATTTGTTAGGAAGATAATAGGTAGTGATTACTATGAGCACTTGGTCAAGTGGAAGCGTCAAATAGCTAAAGATGCAACTTAGATGAATTCATCCAAAGTTGAAAAACATGGTAAAATGATAGATAAATTCATAGTGGTTTCATGAGTGGGAGATCATGGTCCTTTTCATTTACCATCGATGTATGATGTAGGGGCATCCATGGCGGACATATTATCTTGCATCATCCAAAAATAGAGTGGTGGGTTTGCATGTTTTTATTTATTTATTTATCATTTCAACATGGAGAGGTTTATTGGATCTAAATTTTTGAAGTCTCAATTTCTTCTATTTTTTACACCAATGGATATACTAATTTATTTTAATCATTTTTTATTATAAACACTTAGTGTCAAAAGTTATTCTAATTGCACAAAATCCTTGTTGAGAAAAACCTAACTAGGTCTTAGGGTTCCCCAATGCTAATCAAGTAAGGATCCTTGATTAGATGTATATAGGACTCATTTAGATCTCCCTTTATTAATCAGGGCTAAAACATAATTAGGTTGGTGAAAGATCAACCTAAGTTTTTAATTCCCATTAGGACCTAAAACCCAACTAGGTTAGAAGAAGTCACATTGGAGTGTTCCTAGTGTTCATCAGGCCTAAAATATCGATAAGGTATAAAAAAAAATCCAAATAACATGGTAATATTATTTGGGCCTAAAATTTTGATAGGGTCTATGAATCCATCCAAGGTCACGCCTAGTTTTAGTCAAAGTTAAAATCTTGCTAAGATCTTGGAAGGTAAGGGACATGCCTAAAGTTCTAATTGGAGTTTTAAATTCCAATAGGCCATAAAATCCCTATAAGTTATATTTATAATATTAAATATCCATGAATTCCAACATGGTTTTTAATAAGTATTTTAAAATTATTATTTTCATTCCTTATGAATTTCATGAGCCTAAATGGTATATACTAGAATCTAGAACATCAACATTATTTTTGGTATGTGAAGGGTTGATCCATTATATCCTTATGTAATAAAATGGGGTTTGTTGTAGATGATGGTACCTGGATATTATGGTTATTTTATGGAAACACATAAATATATAAAAAAATCAATTATTATTAGATTGTGATGTTTGTGATTTTCCTCTATGTTAGTTCTATTTTTAAAGATTGTAATGTTTTCCCAATGAATGAAGTTAATGTGTTCTCATGTTTTAGTCTAAAATTATCAATATGAGACAATCTTGTGTGTGTGTGATATTGAACCAAGCATCACAAAATTAGAGGTTGTCCTTAAGTGTATACCATATATGCATTTTCACTAAAATAGGTCAAATATTGAGATCAAGGTGGTTCAGATCAAGAAACAAAGATCTTAAAATTTTTTAGATAGAGGGTAAAGAGGGGAAATGAGATATAAATTAAGGAGGTCCAAAATACCATATGCAAGGAAGAAAGATAAAGATATTTATTTTTAGCAAGGCATGGAAATAAGGAAAGATAGTACAATGACTAAAAAGGAAGTTTTTTTGCTCTCATCTTTAGGCAGGGGTTATTCATTTACCTTAAAAATATTATCTGAGGAGGGGAGTGAGGATGATGATGTGGAAAATAATATTGAAGAGTGTGACACAAATCATGATCAATACAAAGACATTAATATAGCGATATATGATATATCAATTTACTGTGATGTGACATTAATACATATGAATAGTGTAGACTAGTTTCTTATTATTGTGATCTAGGAATTTGACTCAAGAGAGGGGGTTAGATCAAGTGTTATTTTAAAATGAAATTAACACACTAGCAAGTATGGCATCTCTAGGCCTAGACACTAGGGGGAGCTTAGTAAAAAACATGCATATGAAAATAAAAACTAAAACATGAAAGAAACCTTCCTTCACCTTCCTTGGATATTCTAAATAGTTCATAGAGTGGCTTGCTTAGCTTGTGCATCAAAGAGTCTTCATAAATATATTTTCTTGTCTCCCTCTCCCCTTGGCACCTTTGGATTTTGATGGCTTTGGCTTGGTTCAATAATTTGGTATAATAACACTAATTGTATGAGGCTTTGGAATCATTTATGCATGGTAAATTTACACTATCCAAGCTTCTTGAGGTCATTTGGGCATGATAAATTTGGCTTGAAATATATTTTAAGCATTATAACTTTACACTATCCAAGCTTAAAATTATGGTTATGAGTACTTGTATTTATAGTTTTTTGAAAATGATCAGAATGAACCTGAATCATCCATCTCAAGATGGAAATGTGTGGCTAAGAATCCACTCAATTTTTAAGGCCAAATTCAATAAATTCCCTCATAAATATTTGGGATAGAGAAGTATTAAAGAGGCATGGAAGGGATTAATCCTGATATTTTATGCATTTATGGCCTAGGGATGTCTTTCAAAAGAAATGATGTCACTTGATGATGCAGAAACTCATAATCAATTTCTAAAAATAAATATTCAACAAGTTTAATATAATTATTAATTAGGATCTTGACTCATATTAATTAGATTTAAACATGATTAGTCAACTTTGAGAAAAATCTTGGCAATTGGTGCACAAATTAATCAAATTAGTCATAATGTCATATTATTGGCTCAAAATTTTGATTAGATTGGAATTAGGATGTGATGTTAAATGTGTTGGATCCATTATCCCATTTAGGATGTTACCAACACAAAATAATAAGGGCACATGTCTCGTGAAATAAATTTGGTAGAAAAGAGCAATCTAAAGCACCTAGGTGTAAAAATGTCATTTTGACTCGAAATAATTTGATCAAATTTAGATGTCTCATAAATTACATTGCCTCATTTAATAATACTCTAGCCAAAATTGGCACTTGTATATGATAGGTTTAAATATTTTAATGAATTTTAGTGTTTTTGAGCTAAATTGTGCATTTTGGTGGAAACTGGTCAAAAGTTTGGTTGGAGGTTATTGGTGGCCACTTTTAGGTGTGTACAGTTTGCCCTTATTTAGGAAGGCATTACAAACCATAGGCATAACAATGTATTCTCAAATAATGAGAGATGGTATATATGCCAAAAGGAAAATGATGATTGAAGAAAATTTTCCAAATGGTGTTCGAAAAGCCTATGATGATGCCCCCTTGAGGGAGTGGTCATCACATGTGTGGATGGACAATCCTTAAAAAGCAAGTAAAAGAAAGCTAGGACTAACATATGGTTGAGATTAATCCAAATGAGAAAATTATTGCATTCATTGATTTAAAAATTACTAATTTGCCCAAAAGTGATTATAATCATGAATAAAAGTCAAAAATAATGATTTGCCCATAGGCAGTTATAATCATTAGGATGACCTAGATTATTTGATAAAGATGATTGTGCCCTAGTTAGGGATAATTAGCAAGCATAACTCAAGGATATAACTTAGAATACAATTTAAATATGACCATGCACAAATGTAGATGTGATGGTGTAATGACTGGAGAAACCACAAATAACCAAGCATATGAGGATGCTCAAAGTGATGAAAGAGATGGATAGAAGAATAAAGATTGATCATTAAAAAAAATTTAGTTATACCTACTAATGAGGATATGCACGTCTTTATTAGTAATGATACAAATAGAATGGTCAATGGGTTGATTTGATCAAGATGGGTGGGAGGATTTGCCAAGGTGCCGAGGAGAGACTTCTGATGCTCCATTGCTTGTAGAACCTCTTGAAGATAATTTTTATAGTTAATAGATACCGTGCCCCCACTCTATCTCGTAGCGAAAATATCTAGCCCCTCTCCCCTCTCTATATATAGGAAACTAATGGCCTGGGGGCCCCATTAAACTCAACTCAACTCAACTCAACTCAACTCAACTCAACTCAACTCCCATCTATATATAGAGGCCATATCTATATAGAGGGAACTCAACTCCATCCTTTTGGCCTCTAGAACTATGTCTAGGGATAGGGATCTATAGGGAGCTATCCCCATGATAGTAGCCTATAGATCTATCTGGGGCCATCACCATATCTATATAGATAGGGTGCTGATTAGCGCAACTCAGTCTGGCCAAACCCAGTTCTATAGATAGGGCCTCATATATAGATAGGGGATAGGGCCCTCCAGATATATAAGCAGTGCTCTCCCCTCTCCTAGAGGGGAGGGTGCCAACCCGATATATAGCCAATAGCTGCCCTCTCCCGAGGGTAGGGTCGAGCCAACTATGTCTAGGGCCATCCATTACATTATATACGTGATATGACCGATGACTGGTTGTATCACGTATAAAATAATGCTCGGAAGGCCGAGGCCCCATCTAGAGATAAGATAGGGGGCCCTCGCCCCCTCTATCTATAGCTGGGGGGAGGGACTCCCCGACATGGGATCGTCCTCGAGCGTAACTGTAGCTATAGCCATAACTACATCTACAGAGAGTCAATATGTAGTCCCGTCGGTAGCCTCCCCTCTATCTCCATCTACTATCCATATGGGATATGGGCTGGGCCCACCCCAGATAGATATATAGGCTATCTAGCCGCCCACTCTCTATATATAGCCGTCGGGTAGTGCCTCCATTCCCCCATCTATAGAGATCTGGGCGCCCCCCTATAGATCTTATCTATGCCTATCTCCATATATAGATAGGGCCACGTCTGATCCCCTATCTCTATATAGGCCTGAATGAAGTCCCCCCCTCTCCCTCTCCCTCTCCCTCTCTATATAGATGGATGGGATGGGATGGGATGGGGATGAAATTCTATTAGATCTATCTAGGGGGGGCCTCCCCCTCTGTATAGATAGGGATGGGGATATAGATAGGCCAAAAAACTCTATCTTGTAAACATGATGGTATGCATCATGATATAAAACCATGAAGACTATCTTGAAATATGCATAAGGACTAACTCCTAATCTAATAAACACTCAAAAATAATACACCAATGATAAAAACCATGATGAAAATGTTAACATATGAATATGGATGGACTCAAGAATAATTTGTGTAAGGAATCACCTAATGAACATATATATTGAGTCAAGGCAATAGTGTTGAAATCAAACAAATAGGCAAGTGAACAAATAAAGAAACAAATAGAAAGTACACAAACAATAAAAAATAAATAGAAAGCCTAAAAATAATAGCAAAAGAAAGTATCCTAACCATGATGATGCCCTAATAAGGTGGATCAATGATAATTAACTAGGCTTAGACAAGACAAATGTTTTTGGATTTTGAAATTTTATGAATGTTTTTGGAATTTTTAGGTATCTTAACTCGTTAGAGAATGATAAGATACCTACTCACAAAATGATGAGAGTGTTTGGCTTAGGTTACTCACAAAATGGTGAGAGTTTATATAAATAGGGACTAAGGTGACCTCAACATGAATTGATCATGACCCACATAGTCCTAAAATGACCTAAAGTCATAGTAATTCCATCCACATAAAAGGTAGGGAGAAACTTGACTAGGTCCCAACATGTTCTCAAATCTGGCAAATGACTGGTCAAATAGAAATAATAATGGCAAGGTGATGTGGTAATGCATGATAAACAAATATTTCATGTAATTTTCCCATAGGTGGTTATAAATAAGATATAATGATTTGAATCAATGATACTAATTTTCCCATAGGTAGTTATAATTATTAGTGAGACTGAAGAGACACTAATTTGCCCATAGGTGGTTATAATCAAGTTCACATAAACAAACTTGATATAGATTGGAAAATGAAAGATATATTTCTATAACAACTATCACACTAATTTCATAGACTATCATTAAAACATGGATTTGATAAATTATTGAAACTAGATCAGAATCACCTCATAAAAAGGTATGAGAAGAACCAAAAGAACGAAGGATCAAAATAGGATTTGGTAGGATGACTAAAAATAGGCTTTGGTCAAGATAAGAATGGTATGATAAATGGTCTTGCTTAGGATAATTATGGGTTTTGATAGATTAAATAAAATGGTAAGAGGTTTGACCCCAAGTGGTAAAGTGACTAGCTAGGTATGCAACAATGGTAAAAGGAATGGTAAATGAAAATGGCATAGTACATGTTTTTGGTTGATGATGGTTGTTGGTTTTTTATGTTTTTGACTTGGGTATGGTAGATTGCATATGATTTTTTTGTTCCTACTGAATTGAAGATGCACATCTTGATCAGCAAATAATACAAATAGAATAATCAATCATGTTAATTTCTAGCCCACACCTCATCTAAATAGTTATTTTTATCAAGAAATGGTTGCATATATAGATGTAAAAAATCTTGTTGTGATATTTTTGGTCATTGATTATGATTCCTTCAAGCATTGAGATAAGATATCTTCGTAGCCTTTGCAAAGGAAAGTGTGGCCATGGATGGTAAATATGGATAAATGATAGATGATAGGTTTGATTGGGAAATGAATGGTTGATCATAATGGAATATTTAATGGTAGGAAAATAAATTAAGATCATGATTTTCAAGCACACATAATGTTGTTATTTCTAGATTTGACATAACTTTGGATGTGGTAGGGATAAAGACCTCTAAATATTCTCTTGATAAGTCCCCTAGATTTTTTTAGTTTTTGGGCTTGAGAGTAGCTACCATCTGATTGTGCTATAAATTAGAAGTTATTTTGATTTTTTCTTTGATAATGTCTTCATCAACTACTGAAGGACTTTTATGCTCAACTATTGGCACCTCGATGAGGTTTCTACAAATAAAGTTATCTTGATTTTTTTATAGCATCTCCAAGAAGGTTTCATTAAGGAATGATGACTTTGGGCTTTGAATGTCTTTTAGTACCTCTAAAAAGGTTTCACTAAAAGATCCTGAGTTTGAAATTTGATTATCATCTAACACCTCTAAAAAGGTTTCATGAGGAGGTTGTTCTTCTTTTGCATGATCTTGGTCTTGGCCTCTTTAATTTTCAACTAATATATCATCATGGATGTAGTTTAATAAGGTGTGATTTTGTTGATCCCAATCAAGACTTGTGGGAGATGGAATGTCAATAATATGGTTATGTTAGTTGGTGGTAATGGTATGTGGAATGGTAATGGAAGGGGAGTTGGAAGCACAATCCTTTTAGAATATACTAGGAGAACTTGTGTCAATGTTGAAGTAATCATTCTCAAAAACTGTGGAAGGATCACAAATGTATTCAAATTGGTATGCAAGGCACACATAACTAATATTGTAACAACCATGAACATTTTCTCCTTCTGAATCTGATTCTAACTCAAGGGACTATGAATTTGAGGTCAAGACTAATTTTAATTTTACTTTTGATGCTAAATCTGAGGTTAGTTCAAGAATATAACCTGACTCCAATGTTGATTCATCATCTAATGGGTAATTTGTTACAATGATGTCTTGTTTAATGTATGGTATTGGATAAGTAATGGCTTGTAATGGCATGTGGGTTCCATAAAGACTAGTTTTTCAAAGTGATACTCCTCTACAATGGGAAAAAGGTTAAGAGACAACTCCTTAGAGACTAGTTTATCAATAGGAGGCTTTTAAAAAATAGCCATATGATTGAGATAATGATTTACCCAAAGGTTATAATCATTAATAAGTGACTCAACAAAGACTAGCTCATCAGCATGAGACTTCTTGATAAAAGGTATAGGATTGAAAGGTGATTCATCATAGGTTGACTTATCACAAATGGTTGTTTCAACACAAACATCATGGATTGGTTGGTTTTATTGGTCTTGGTTTACAATCAATTGTAAAACACCAATTTTGAATACCTCTCAGTCCTTGAATGATTGGCTCTATTTTTTTTTAATAATTGGTAAGGGTTTTATAAAGTGGGGAAAGATTGACAATGGATGAAGGATGATCGATAGTTGGATAATGATAGGGCATTGTGGAGCTTGGTTATTCACACAAGCCAAAAGACAAGGTCCTAAGAAATGGTATGACATTATGGAACCTGGTTGTTCACATAATCTAAAGGATGAGGTCTTGGAATGATTAAGGGGTATTTGGATCTTTGTTACTCACATGAGCCAAAGGATGAGGTCCTAGAAGGATAAGGCTAGGGCATCATGGAGCTTGATTGTTCACACAAGCTAAAGGATGAGGTCCTAGAATGGTAATGGTATTCCTTGGATATTTTGGAGATTGGTATCTCATATAGTTTGAAGGAAGGTTAGTGATAGCCAATGATCAAATAACAAAAGGACATCATGGAGCTTGGTTTCTTTCACAAGCCAAAGAATCCAAGTCCTCCTATTGAACCATATCATTCCAATCTTGAGTTGTATCATTAGTTGGTTCTTGACTATGTTTTATGTATTGATTATTGTAAAGAGAGTATGGATTCATATCCTAAACAACATTATCTATAGTTGGGTCTTCAACAAATTCCTCCTCACAAACCTCTTCATACTAATCAAGGTCTCGAGTTGGATAGTAAGTAAGCGCTTGGTTATAGTCAATTTATGTGGCCATTATATCATAACTTGGATTGTATATGACTCCACCATAAGTGTAGTTAGACATATCCACATAAATCATGAAATATCCATAAATAAAAAGGCTTAGACACAAACTCTAAAAAATAATGTTCAAAGGAAAAAAGGTTTAAACTTGGTCTAACTTGGTCGAAAGTTGAGTTGTATCTCCAATGTGGTTTAAAAATGGAGTTGTATCTCCAAAATGGTTTGTGATAAAACTTGGCATAAAATAGTCTAACATCAAATGTCTAATGTCAAATGTCATACACATAAAAGGTCAAGAAATGAATAAAAACTGACATATCAAAATTTAGGCCAAAGTGCTCCAAACAAGGTCTAAACTAAGAAAAGGAAAAGAGTCACTAGGTCTTTTGTCCAAATGTGGAGTCAAAAGCTAGGCTTAAATAGGTTATGATAGGAATTTTGTCCAAATTATGTCAAAAACTAGGCTTAAAACAAAGGCATAATGTGATTTTATTTAGTCTAATAAGTTTGGAAACAACTTTGACATAGACCCAACACATGAAATCAAACATAAACATGATTAGTTGGCATTAGTCATAAAGAAAAAGGATTTTGGAGAAAGGTTGTGTTATCCTAAATAAAGGCACAAATAATGATGAGGATAGGTTATAAAAATAAATAAGCAATAAATATTTATCAAGTTTGGGTAATCAATTAACTGAAGTTAAGCAACCCAAAAGAGAAAGATCTATGTATCAGCCCCACAAATTAAGGTCTAAATAGAAATCAATCAATGTTTGAATCCAAACTTGATAAGGTTAATTAGAAACTCAATGTTTAAGACTAATATTTGATAAAATAATGTAGACAAGATTGGACAACATGATGACACATAAACAAAGTCCAAATGGCATATGTGACATGGTTTTAAACAATGGTTTTGGTACAAGTCAAATGAGTTTTAAAAAAATTTGAGTAGTATAACGACATTAGCATGCTCTAATGACATAATCAATTTTATGTTTCAAATACTCAAAGGCACAAACTCAAAATCTAATTTGGGTGGCATAATGGTACCCATATCAGTTAATTGGCATGCACACAAACAATTTCAGCAAAAAATTACAAGGCACAAGTGTGGTGTAAAATGGCTATCATAACGCCTCTTTAAAAAAAAGAGTGGTGCATAAACAAATTGGTTTTTATGTGGTTTATAAACAAAAAAAATAGTTTTAGTCTCAAAATACCAAGCAAGAAAATGACAAAATACAAGTAAATTGTCCAAATTCCTATCAAGTGTGTGGTAAAGTGGGGTTGAATAAAATTAATTAGTTTTTTATTATTCTATATGGATCTCATATACAATAATTTCACATAAATGATATAAGATTAGCTCACATCATTTGGGTCCATGGTACTTAGCTTGTTGTAAAAAGGTCTTGCCCTTTTTACAACCACTACATCTATCGCTCACTCAGTGTAGTGTGATGTCCAATGTGCTCAAATGTCTTGGGCTTATCCCTAATGATAGGAGATGGTTTAACTTCTCAAATCACCCAGCTAGTGGGGTGATCCCATTTTATATACCCACCATGGAGAGGGGTTGAATACAATGTCAGGAGGTGAATTCTTGGGTCAAGGATTTCTTATAGAAATTATGAAAGGTGATGAAACCCCCCTCACAAGCCAAGATGTATGAAATAAAGACTAAGTAAAATAGCTCTATGGTTTTTTATGGATCACCAAATCCATGTAGGTATTTGGGAGAGCCTTCACAACATCACTTTTATGCCTGTGGACTAAGGCACTTTGCAATGAAGATGGTGCTTTTGATCCCACAAGTTCCCTATAGGGGACGGGGGAGAGCATACATACACGCACCTTCCTTTTTTCTAAAACAAAAGATAACTAAGCAAATAATGATAAACAACTTGTAAATATTTGAAGTGATTTCAATTTTAAAGTACTAAATGAAAGGTTTGGTGGTGTTCTTTAGCCCCTTGGTTTTAATTTGCATAAATTTTGAAGAACAAGCACAAAAACATTCAAATAAGCATCCTTTTTAATCCTTTTAAGTACAAAATGAAATTTAATAATCCTTTTTAAGTACCCAAAAAGAGGTTAAAAATATTAGATTAATCTTGTTTTGATCACTTTTTAAATGGGCGTTGCAAGGAAATGGTCAACACTTTGTCTAGCCTTGAAGAACTTTTTTCAAATAAAATAGATAATGTTGCAAATTAAGCTCTTGGATTTGGATGACCTATTGAAATAAAGGAAAAACCTCAAGAAATAAAATGTGTTAGATTAGACTTGGTTTGTAAAAATCTCAATAAAACTTGCAAGGCAAGGATTAGACAAAGAAAACACAATTCAATGAAACCAAGCAACGACGATTAGAAGAATTAAAAAGGTTTGAGATCATATTTCAAGATTTTATGAAAAATATATGAAAAATGAAGCTAAAATGATAGCATATTATAAAAATTTAGGAAAAAAAACATGGTTTTAAAAAATAAATCATCAAAAATAGATTTTGTATGACCCCAAACCAAGCTCTTGAAGATGGATTATTAGCTTGTTGCCTTGCACAGTGATCATCGATTATTCTAGGATACACAAAATGACCATTGATGGTTATATATGACTGCTAAAGGTTAGTTCATGATCGTCACTAGTTATAGAAGACCACCACGGTCTTTATTTAAGCTTGTGAAGATGAAATATGACCAAGCAAAGTTAGAAAATCAAATTTAACAAGTTTTAAGCATTCAAATCTTAATTTAAGACTTGTATATTGATCTTTTTGGTATTTAGGATGAATTAGGTCCCACTAGGCATGCCATTATATGATCTAAGAATTTAACTCAAGAGAGGGAGTTAGATCAAGTGTTAGTTCAAAAAATGAAATCAAAATGAAAATAACACACTAACAAGCATGACATCTCTAGGCCTAGACACTAGGGGAGCTTAGTAACAAACATGCATATGAAAACAACAACTAAAAAATGAAATAATTATTTGTAGAGTGGCTTTTTTGGCTTGTGCATCAAGAGTCTTCATCAATGGAGTTTCTTAGCTCCCTCTCTCCTTAGCACCTTTGGATTATGATGTCTTTGGCTTGGTTCAACAATTTGGCATAATAACACTAATTATATGAGGATTTGGAGTCATTTTTGCATGGTAAATTTACACTATCCAATATTCTTGAGGTCATTTGGGCATGATAACTTTGGCTTGAAATATATTTTTAGCATTTTAACTTTACACTATCCAAGCTTAAAATTATGGTTGTGAGGCCTTGTATTTATAGATTTTTGAAAATGATCAGAATGAACCTAAACCATCCATCTCAAGATGAATATGAGTGGCTAAGAATGCATTCAATTTTGGAGGCCAAATTCAATAAATTTTCTCATAAATATCTGGGATAGAGAGGCATTAAAGAGGCATGGAAGGGCTTAATCTTGATATTTTATGCATTTATGACCTAGGGATGTCTTTCCAAGAAATGATGTCACTTGATGATGCATAAACTCATAATCAATTTCCAAAAATAAATTTTAAACAAGTTTCATGGAATTCTTAATTAGGATCTCGATTTAGATTAATTAGCTTTAAACATGATTAATCAACTTAGATGCAAATCTTGGCAATTGATGCACAAATTAATTAAATTGGTCAGAATGTCATACTATTGGCTCAAGATTTGACTAGATTGGAATTAGGATGTGATGTTAGATGCATTGGATCCATTATCTCATTTAGAATGTTTCCAACATAAAATAATAAGGGAACGTGTCTCATGCAATAAATTTGGTAGAAAAGAGAAATCTAGAGCACCCACGTGCAAAAATGTCATTTTGACTCAAATTGATATAATCAAATTTAGCTATCTTATAAATTGCATTACCTAATTTAATAATACTCTGGCCAAAATCAGCACTTGTATATGATAGCTTCAAAGCTTTTAATGCATTTTAGTGTTTTTAGGCCAAATTGTGTATTTTGAAGAAAATTGGTCAAAAGCCTAGTTGGAGGTTATCAGTGGCCACTTTTAGGTGTCCACATACACATGTGACTATTTTATGTGTCCCTTTGCCTTGCATAATTTTTTATATCCTCATACACATGGCCCTTAGTCTTGTTCATTGTGGTAATTTATGTCCTATTTATGTGGGCCTTGGCCTATGTGTGACACTAATAACTATATTTTTTGAGTTTGTTAACATTGAGGGGTGGGTTCCATGATTTATATCATGTATTATTATTGCATAGTATTACTTAGAGATACTTATATTGCATGCTTCATTGATATACCTATCTATACATGACACTTACATTCCATGTATTCCATATGTTACATACATGCCTTTATTGATACATGTATTAGTATGATAACATATTCTTCATATGATCAAATTATATTACTTGGATATATCTTTTAACATGACATGATAAAGCCAATTCTTATTTTGAGAAGAGTGACTGATATGATACATCCCTAATATTAAAGTGGGAGTATTACAATGCACTTTTCTTAAAGACATAAGCCTCCATGAGAAAAAAATTAGAGTAGATTATAGGTTTCATAGATATCAGATGTTTACATGGTTCATATATTATATTGATTCAGATACATGATAGATATTGGAACATTGATACAAACTATAAGGAAATACTCCATGCATATACATTCACTTTAAAAATACTTGGGCACATATTCATACACACATGGGTGAATATGCACAAAAAATTATAGAAAAAAAACCTATAATTTCACATTCACATACATTTGAGATACAAGTTCTCAAATTTGGCATAAATATACATAAAATTCTATATCAAAGATTACAAATTTTAGGGTCATGATACTAGTTCATGTACACATACAAAAAAACACAATTATATTTGAAAGACAAATAGTTGTCATTCCACTTTGTACATATCATATCTATGTTCATGATGGGGACATGGACACCATCCATTTCTTTTCAATCATACATGATATTCTACATTGAACAAAAATACAAAATCAAACTTGATTACATGATGGCGGCATAAAAATTATTCATTACCTCCTGATCATGCATTATTTTTACATGGAATAAACTGAAGCAAAACATTACAAATCAATGTATAAGCTATCTACAGTGGTTGATTCATTTTTTAGTGAACCTTTCTTGATCATTTTTCACATTTACTTTCATAATGATTTATTTTTGAGTTGAACCCATTTGTATTTTTCTCTCTCTTTTTCCTACATAGTTATTTATGTTAGTACATTACATTCTTTTACACACATTCATGAGGGTTGGGGCATGTTACCTTCACAACCCAAGAAACTATATAATTACAAAATTTTGGGGCATGATCACCCAAACTCTCCAATGCTTCAATAAGGAATTATCATTTTCAAAAAATTTCAAGGGAAACATGGATTTCACTAACGCAGAAGTATACCTAACCATTACTCTTTCAATTTTAAAATTCATATTTTATATTTCACATATGGAAATTGACTACTTAATTCTCATTGAAAGTTTGTATGGAGAAAATTTATACATTTGATCCATCTCCCAAAAGTAAAAATGTGTTATACACACTTAGGTACATTGTATCCTTTTACTTTAACAATTCCATTATTAGAATAAAATGGGGACATTTTTAGTTAATAAATTATGGTCTTAAGTACTTGACAATGAAAATATTGACACACTTTTACCATGCATGACTTGAGCACTCAAACATGGTCTTAATTTTACATCCTCTCACACTTGCATGTTATATTATTAGACAATCCTTTAGTTTTATTTTTATACACCTATAATAACCTCACTATCTATTATAAACATGATAAATATATTGCACAAACATTTATAGAATATTATATTGTTACACATGTACATAGGTTAGTTTCACCAGTTACAGTTTTTATTTCTAGTTGATAACAACCTATGTTTGTCATAACCAACCCATTCCCAATAGTGGTAATTTTATAAGATCAAACCCATCATTAGGGTTAGCCCATAATCCTAAAATTCAAATGGCCTAAGTAATTATTCAAAAGGATCCATATACAAACGAATAAAGGTATCATTCAAAATGAACTTGGTGCTTATGTGTTATACATATATGCATTATTACATAGTGAGAAAATTTATCCTTTTCTTCCCAATTTGCATGCCTATTAGTAGCCACAATTGAAGTCTAAATCACTATAAAATAAGTCAAATTAAGCATTGTAAAGTACTAAATATAATCATAATTTTCATACACATAAAAAAAACATAATTTCACAATCACATTAGGTGGTAGAACTACGTGTGGATTGATTTCCATCCTTGGATTATTTTTTTTATTATTGGTAAATGGTTTTGAAATGGACCATACCCAATACAAAAAGGCTCATAATCTAGATAAAAAAAAGAGTAAAAAAATGGTTTTTTGAAGAATGGGGTCCAGCTCCTAGATACAAAAAAGGTCTAAAAACTAGAAAAGTCAAAAGAGAGCAACATCAGAGAGTATCCTGATAGATAACAACACCAAAACAACAAATTAACAATAACTTCATAGAATCAAAGTAGCAACAAGAAAGTAAAATAAAGAAAAAGAAGCTTCACTTGAGGAGCTTGTTGAAGATATTTTTGAGTCCCTCCAATGAATTAAATAGATTGAGAGCAATAGTTTGAGATGGGTTTATCATGTCAATGGTGGTTAGAGCATAAGTTTTCTTAGTGCCACCCTTCCACAATACTAGATGCAAGTTGCTAAGGGTACAAACCTACCTAAATTGAAACTCAAGGAACTCTATAATGGCCTAGTGTATGGACATGTAGGTAGTAGCCAATAAAAACCCATAAGCATGGACTATGAATGGATATTGTTGTGTTATAAAAGTGGATAGAATAATATATTAGTGTTATAAAGGTGAATAATATAGTTTATTTACAAAAGATATGAAATGACTCAACATGTTATGAAATATGTAATTATAGGTTAGTATGACTTAGTGAACTATGATATTATGTGATTTGGTGAACCATGAAGGAAATCATAACTAGTAACTGTGATGAGTTATGAAAAATGAAACATAAAATACTTGTGGAGTATGAGAACGTGAATGAAACATGAAATAAATATTATGACAAGAACCAAATTAGAATCAATCATAAAGGGATAGATAGGATTAAAATTTCAAATTAATCCATCCCCTAAATATTTTATATTAACATGGAAAACTTGTAATCTGATTATTCCGTAGAAAAATTGATGGCTTGCACATGCAGTGATTTGACATTTCTCTTTGAAACATTACAAATGTAAAAATAGTAACCTTTAACAAATACCATTCTTATGATTACACTCTTAGTAGGAATTATGAAAAATTTTAAAATAATTAACTTTTAATCTTGTTGGATTTATAATTGTTTACTTTTCTACTTGGTTTATTATCTAGAAAAAAAATTGAGAAATTTTGTTTAAGGCTTAAATTCTATTTGAAAAAAATGTGACTTTTCCTTATTTGAATTGAAACCCTAATTATTTTTGAATGCTTGCATGGTTTCTATAAATCCTCAATGAAGTGTAAGAGTGATGAGATTCAATGTATGTGGTATGGGACATCCATGCATAAAATAAAAAAACCCAAAAATAAAAGTATAAAAAAAAATTTAATAATTAAACATGGAAAGTCATGCATGGATAAAAACATTCAATAATTAAACATGTAAATTGGCACATCAAAAGTGGGGAAATGGTAGAGGAAATGGTGATGTGATAAAAGTTCAAGGGGGTTTAAACAAGCCCCCTTTGTTTAAACACCTTTTATGCTAACCTCATGTGGCATCAAATCTTGCCCTGTTTAAGTGGAAAACTCTTATTGGCTTCAAAATACCACTTCGAATGCCATGATTTAGCATGAAAAATAAAATAAAAACACATGGCTCCACATGTAAATAGGTATATTTATGACCTTTATAATAATATGATTTTTTTTGTAATTTAAATAATTTTAATATTTATTTTTATTTATTTAATAACATATAGCTACTTATAAAATAAAGTACCATATTTTTAGGTCACTAGGAAAACTACCAGACTATGAGCTAAAATTTTACAAAATATCATTGCACTTGATTTTAATGTCTTTATTATAATGGTGACAAAAAGGGTCTATTTTTGACATACATATAAAACAATATCATGATAAATCGTAACTATCGATAATACCTACCTTGATCATTAAGAAATTAATAAAAAAATAATTTTTCATCAAAAATTTATAAAAATTGATCTTTCGTAATGTCCGTGTTTATAAGACATATTTTCAATAAATCGTGAAAGAATATTATGTTTTGAAAAAACTATGAAGAGGAGAAAATTGAGCACTAAATAAAATTTATATACATGAAACATACACATTTTATATTTAGGCATTCAAAAATATATTTTTTAATATATAAATGTAATCAACACTTAAAATGTAACATTTCATTAGTTTACACTATTTTCATATTTTGTATGATTTAATCACTATTGCCTATACAAATTGATAAATGTGCACATTTTAAATTTTTTTGTCCCCTTTGTACCAAAAGTGGGACACACTATTATGCTTCAACCAATATGCACATTCACACATTAAATTGTGACATTAGGTAAACACCTAATTTTGGTACATGATTTAAAATTTCAATGTTATTATCTTGTTTTCATACATACAGGTCATTTATTTTAATTAAATTCTTTTTGGAAACTTTTGTTATTAATATTTAACTTTCATAACCTTTCATTATAGTCATTCACTCATGAACCTATTTAGATATATCATTTGTTTTCCTTGGGATACTCATAGAAACTTCTAAAATATTATTGATTTTCAATTCTTGATATTTGATCACCTTGATCATTATCAAGACTATCTTAAGTAGACTAGCCACTTTCAAACCATCTTGATTTTGGTCATGTCAGTTGTGATTATTTTGTTCCATTTCACCATGTTTCCTTATGACACTACTATTGGATTTCCAACTTACACATTAATTTCTTGGGTGTAATTAAAGTGATAATTTAAATTTAATAATCCTATATATACACAAACACCCTAATACATTTCATAAGTCTCGCATAAATGGAAACACATCATAATTACAAGGAAGACATTTAGTTATTGCATTAACTAATTTCCTTTACTACATTTAAGAGCTATTGTTAAATACATGTACCAAAATAAAGACATTGAATTAGTGAAATAAGGGCCTTTTAGGAATTCATCTCTTCATTGGTAAGATGCATAAACATCTATGGAATCCTATGATTGAATGATTTAAGAAAAAAAAATTTGGTTGGAAGGGAGCAATGCCATCCTAGGAGAAAAAGCTTATGCTTCTCAAAAGTGTTCTCCAAAGTATTTCAGTATAGATCATGTCCCTATTTAAAATTTCTCCTAGTATCAGAGAAAATATTGACCAAATCCAAAAGTGTTTGTTTTGAACTAGAACAGAAACAAAGCAATGTTCCCCTGGTAGCTTGGGACTGAGTCACTCTACCCAAGAATTTAGCTAGGCTGGGAATCAGAAGACCCAATATTATGAACAAGGATATTGTTGTTATGATGGTTTAGATATTTATAAAATATTCTAATATTTGGATAGCTATCCTCAAAGTAAAGTATCTATAGCATAGACCATCTATCTCTTTGGTCAATGAAAATGTATTTACTTGGGTTCCTCTATTTGAAAAATTTTTGTCAAAAGCCAAGGATATCATCAAATAAGGATATATGTGGAAGTTAGGGAATGGAGTTAATATTAGGTTCTGGAAGAAATCCTAGATACTTGATCATTCATTATCAAATATCAAACCTTGGTACAAAATCATAGAGCAAATATGATAGCGATTCAGCATAACGGTGGCATACTATATTCAAATTCAAGGTAACTGAGGAAATTAGAAGCATCTTCAGATTTATAATGTGAATAATGAGCATAGAATAATTATTTTAGACCTCAATATTCTTCTCCAAAGTGCTCATATTCTTAACTTCTTCAAATAAGATGTCTTATCTTAGACTGCAACTCCCAGTGGAAAATATGAAGTGAGATGAGGATACACCTAAATTATCCCTCCAAATCAAGGTATTTTCTCATGGTTCAAAATATGGGACAAGGATTTTATTCTAAAATTCAATATCTTCCTATGGCTCTATCTCCAAAATAATATCCTCACCTTAGATAATTTGGCTAAATGGGGTCTTGTGTTGGTTAACCATTGTTCTCTCTATGAGGTTGAATTTCAAACTATTCCCCATCTCCTCCTTCAATGTCCTTTCATACATAAGATCCTAGAGCCTTCTTTAAAAATTCAAAATTTAATAGATCCATCTTGATCCTCTAAGTGAATCATGGGTTTCTTAGGAACTTCCCTTCATTAATAAACATCTCAATAAAATATGGACTTTCTCTTTCCCCTACTTAATATGGGGAGTGTGGAAATAAAGAAACAACAAGATCTTTAGGGACTCTTTTAAAACTTATGACAAGGTTAATGTGAAAGTATTCAATTCAATTATTAGAAATTTTAAAATATCAAAAAAGATAAGGATCAGTAGCTATCTAAACATGAGGAGATCATAGCCAAAAATTGGCTCCCAACCCCTTTGTCAATCACAACTATAGACTCTATAATAGAAACTAGGAGTAAGAAAAAATTGATTCCTCTAAATCAAGGATGGCTTAAACTAAATTTTGATGGGGATTCTAAAGGAAATCCAAAAATGTCTGGTGGAGGAGGAGTCTTAATAGATGATAAGGGAAATTTTATAGCTTCATACAAAGGAAGAATGGACCACCAACCTAACCACAAGGAAGAAGCTCTAACATCCATATGGGGTATCTGAGTTGCCATAGATCTTAAAGCTAACAAGCTACTAGTCGAGGGTAACTCCCTTAGCATAATAAATTTCCTCATTAAGATCAATAAACCTACTTAGACTATTGAATACATCATAGAATAAATCCTAGATATCAGCAAAGATTTATAAGAGGTGAAATTGTAGCATACTTATCATGAAGGTAATCACCTTATTGACTTCTTTGTTAATATAGGGGTGGTGGTGATATATTTCAAAATTTGGAAAAAGGATGACACTTTTCCAAATAATTGTTATGCAATCATCACAAGAGAGATATATGGTTTATCACACCAATAATCATGAAATTAGCTTCATTTCGCATACTATTATGATCAATAAAAGTCATAATAATGGATTTGTTATCTCTTTTTCATTTGAGACTTGGGGAAACTTCAATAATTATTGAATGGACAAAAGGAAAAGATCCACCACTATTCTTTGCTATATTACTCATTTTTCCTACTACAATACTCTCCACATGATTTACACCTTCTACATAATGAATAGAGATATCAACAAAATAGAACCCATGTTTGCAGATAATATTAAACAGGATAAAGAGGATTTTTAGGTCCTTAAAATTGGTGGGTTGATTAATTTCATCAACAACATTGGTAGATATTATAAACACTTGTCGAGTAAATTTTTTGATTAGTGGGAAGATTGTGTGGTCATAATCAATAGTTTTTCTATTGATATCATTGAAGGTCTCATTGCCCAAATCATAGGCCTAAAAATAGAATAAGTCAAGTTCACAAAATTCATTGGAGATTACAAGGAAGAGAGGGACAAATTCTTGAAATAAAAAGAGCATATGCCAGAATGTATTGGTGGATTCTTAAGAAAGGACATCCCAAAACCCTTCGATAGAGTTATAGAATAAATAATGAGGTATGTGACCTTGGATGGAAGGTATAATATTTTTCATAATTTCCATTTTCCTATTCTAAATTATTTTCATCATCTTATCCCTATAAGTCTTCCTTTTTACATATTGCATTCTCTTGAATCCTTGATATACAAAGTCAAGATGGGCAAGAAAAAATATCCTTTCCATGAAGATATGATTTTTATTATTCACAAGTTATTCTATGATTCTAATACCATCTCCCATATCAATATAAAAATGGATATGTCTAAACCTAAAAGAAGCATCCCTCCTAGAATCCTCAAAAGTTTGTCCAAACCCTCAACTTCTCATAATTATAAAAAACCCATCTTAATTGATACCAAACAAATAATCAATAACTCTCCCCCAAATCAAGAATAAAAAATCTATGAAAAACTTTGTTGACCCCTCCCCTTCTCTCTCGATCCCCACCCCCTCCCCTATTCCCACTCCTCACTCTACCTCCCATGATCCTGATGAAATTAGCAAACTAGAGGAAATTACCAAAAGCATGAAAATGCTAAAAGAGAATATCCCTTCATATACTATTGCTTAAGATAAAATTTATGATAATTTCATTCTCAACCCAACCCCAAGAAAAACAATCCCCCATCTAATTCAAAGAACTCATGGAGGAGCATAAAAACCAAACTAGACTCAACAAAATTGAAGATGAGGTGGATCTGCATAAATCTATCTTACATTAATTTTTAAAAGACCAAAAAATATTCAAAGAGGAAATCAATAAACTCAATCTTAATGATGGTATCTCTTGTAAAAAATTTGACCTCTTAAAAATTAGTTCAAAATTACAAAATATTAAGTAAATATTGTTCACTCTAGAAAAAGCAAATGAAAAGCTCAGCACAATTATGGATTACAGCAAGTTCACTACCATGAAAAGTCTTCAAAGTATAGAGTCCCATAAATCCATCATTTTAAAATGATAAGAATCCTATAATGGACAAAAATATGAAGGGCATTGCAGAGGATAAAGTTGAGCTTGAAACCAACAAGAAAAAAATTCTCCCACTGAAAAATCTCATTCACAATTGGACTAAGATGTATGAAAAATATATGGGATCTATACTTAATATGTTGCTTTTCTACTTCTTTTCTAATGTTTTTTGGTTGACTATTCTATTTTGTCTCTCTTGGCATGTTTATTTTAATATCTAGTCTCAAGGCCACAAATACTTATTTTTTGTAAAGAGTAGGGTCCCTCATTAAAACCCTCTTTTACCAATACTAAAAACATGTAGTACTCACCCTACTTGCATATTATATCATAGGGATAGGATATGGGGCTATCATATACATAAATCTAATTATTTACATGTATGAGTGTTAATTACAAACATGTCACAAAGTAGGGTGTTGATTAAGATAGGTAAGGATCAAGTGTAAGATTGGGTGAGTCGCATGATTATCTTGTTATTAGTAGAGGACATTTACTTATTAGATCATGTAGGGATATGTAAGATAGCCTAGGTTGGACTAATTTCCCCAATGAGCAGGATACTTGATTACCTTTTCACATGTTGGGACATAAACCAAAACACTTTGTCATTCACATAGGTTCTAGGTGAGTGGAACATCACCTTGGATGATTTTTATTATATTTTTGGTCTACTTACTAATGTATGTACCTTGAAACTATGAGAGGCCATTGAAATGGTTGAGGCCATAATTTGGGTTGAGTTATTTGGAGACAGTGGCGTACCTGATGTGGATGAAAATTAGGGGTGAGACTTGTATGAGTAGAGAGATCCCATATCCCTACCATTCACAAGTTCAATATTAGAGTGTTGGCCTCACATTTGGTTAGAGAAAATGGCATATATAGGTTACTATATTTCAAGGTTCCTATTACTAGAGGCATTATGGATCACAAGTGTTGTTAAATTTAGGTGTAGGATGTCTTGTCCCAAACATTCAAGGACTTGTATCAGATCTTTAGAATGGGTGCCCTCTTTGTGGATCATCCTAATCTAGTTATGTGTTATGTTTATGATCACATGAATCCTTATTAAATAAGAGTCACTATTGGTGTTTCAAGGATCATTAGGGTTACCAGGTGGACAATGATGATACCAGTCAGGGATATGCCTCAAGCAGTTCATACCCTCATAGGTAGGGACATGATTCTACAACCATATATGTACATGATGGAAAAATGGTGAAAGGATGCCATATCATTTATGTCATATGAGAGATCACAATAGGTGTGATATAGGAGGGTGTAGGTTGAGCCACACTTAATGGCTATGTTTCCATAATGGTTTGGATTGTAGTATACAACCAATCTCCTTGTGTCATAGGAGATTTATAGGGGAGACAAAGAGATAAAATACACATTATATTGGCTAGGGTGGCATCATTTGATCCCAATGACACTGATTATAGGGTTTTTAGGAGCCATGATATGATTAGGAGGGGAAAATATCCCAAAGTTTGAGGATTTGGTGTGTAATCAGCTCTAGTAGTGGTTGACAGAGATGTGGCATAGGCCCAATGGTAAGAAGGATAAATAGTAGCCAATAATTGTTGAGGGGGGAAGAAATAAGGCTCACATCAAGGCATAAAATAAATCTAAGTATCATGAGGGAGTCAATTAAGAGGATACAAAGATGAGTTTTGATGATACTTTGATCATGGCTAGTAGGAGGGGGGTCCAAGTAATTTAGTTAGTATGTTCTTAGTTTCTTAAATTTTATTAGTTTGTTTTGATTTATTATTTACACATACTGAGTCTAACATACATGTGTGTGTGCATATGTATTTTTATAATCCATGACCAAGTGGTAGAGTAATATCCATAATACTAGTATAGACCTCTTCCATGTTGCCATTGGTTTGAGTAGGGAAGAGTTATTGGTCAACCTAGGGTTTCCCATGAGTGTCTATTGGGACTCACACATTTTATCCCCATCTTTACACATGGCCAAGGGTGACCCACATTTCTATTTTTAAGGATAAATTCAATACATTGATCAATATTATTATTTTATGAGTTAGGCATGTTTCTTTGAGAAAATATACCATAAGAACAAAGTTCTCCTAGGCTAGGACTAATAAATTGAGGGATAGGAGTTAGACCAAGAGTTTGAAACTCTCTACTTTAGGATGATCTCATTAATGGAGGAGAAATATCCCTCAAAATTATACTTAAAGAGGATCTTATAAATGATAATTAGGATTAGATAGGTCCTAGGGGTTAGTGTTATAGTGTATTTTTTTTGGGGGGGGGGATATTTGATGAAACCTACCCTCATAATGTAGTGATAATGTATGAAAATCTATGTTATTGTTGAAAATTTTACATATATATAATGATCCATTTTAGTTTTTATCCTTTTATCATCTTATAATTTAAGATTGTTTTCCTTTTCATCTTATGAACTTTATATGGCTAGGAATATATAAAATGTTATGGATCTAATTATCATAATGCTATGGAAATGCTTAAATTATTGGTGTTTAATAGAATTATTAAATGTAAGATGTGATGAATTATGAAATAAAAATAAAAACTATATTTTAGGAAACCATTAAGCTACTATGTTCAAATTTAAATAAATGTTTGAATTGTATAAAAGGAATGAAATAGTGAAATGGGATGCATGGAAGGATGCACAGAAAAATCATTTAGTCAAGTTATGACAATGGGCAAGAGAGAGGTATTGGTACATATGGAGTGTGGGATGATTGTACTTACTTTCAAGATGAGATACGATAACTTTTTAGGATTTTTTATAGGTTTAAATCAAATTATATCTAACCGTGACAATGTTGATAAGGGGTAAATGTTCTCTTTTCAGCATAGGCTACTAGGCAATACTTTTAAAAATATAATTTAGACACTTATGCAGTGTTTTGATTTAGAAAAAAATAGTGTAACCCCATATGTTTAACCCCATGTGATTATTAGGAAACAATTTATCATCACTAAAATCCAAACATAGGTGAGTAAGGCCATCTCTTCCTAATGTTAATCGCATGCAACCAATAGGATGTGAGGGATCTCACCAAATATTAACAAAAGGAAAGATATTCATAATTTATTTGCTCACATTTTATTTGACTTAACTTAGCTTGACATTATATTGTGTCATTATAAATCTCTTTTTTTTAGGGTAGGATCTTATTCCCTCACCTTGGTGTCATGCAACTGGTAACATGCAATGGTTCATCACTAAAGAACAAGGTGCGAATTTAAGATAACTTAATAAATATTGTTATATATTTAGCTTAGAGATAAGTAGATGGAAATCCTACCATGAGGAAGATTCTATATTAGGATATAGGATAAAGCATCTAAAATTTTAGGAAGTCTATGGTAAATTTGGTATACAGTACCCATAAGAACTAAGATCATTTTCCTAATCGGTATTAATTCATAAATCATTCTCCAAATGGGTAATAGTGAGAATATGAACTAATTTTTTTTGATAAGGTTTTTTTCAAGTGAAGTCCTAGCTAAACAATCACCTAATCAAAATAGTTGAAATGCATACAAAACACATAGATGATGATATAAAATTAAAAATGTAGTGAGGGTAATGGATAACACATGGAACTATATGTAGTAATGTTTAAGGTGGAGGGAGTTGATAGAATAATTGAATTATTTTCCATGTAGAGTGCATAACAAATAAATTACATCATTAAAATCATCGGTGATTAGATAGGGGCCTAACCAATTAGGTCTAGCTTATGACCTTCGTACCTATTTTTATCAATTATATTATCAAGTCTCAACACTAATTCCCTAGCTTGGTTTAGGTATTTATAGAATATTTTATTATATTTTGGCACATGAAGTTCACATAGGATTCATGGTGTTGGGTATCCTTAAACCTATTTTCATCTAAACTTTCCAGCTAATCTAATTTTACATTTCTATAATTTTATTCATCTAGGAGTCCCTTCAGAGAAACACAAATATTTGGGAGCTCAACTTCTAGGGGAAAAGTTATCTCCATGTTTTTGACCCCAAAAATTTACTAAGTCCTAAATACTAACATGAAAAATCACACATTAGGTGAAGATAGATAAACATCAATATCTAAAGAGTAGCACACACAATCCAAACCAATAACCTACATGTGTGCCCAACATAGATTGCCATCAAGATAATCATAATATGTTAAAGACCATTTCCACATGTACTAAATGACAAAATAACATGATCTATACATGCAACCACCCAAATCTACGAATCACAATGGAGATCATGGGGATAGATGGTAGAAGTTACATTTAAAAGTAGATTCTGGTAGATATTTTTGAAGTGATGATAGAAGATGTTGGTAGATGGCATCAAGCAGTCTAATGTATTGAATACCATAAGGTTAGAATGGTGTAATAACTACAATTTAGTTATAATTGGTGGTAGAAAAATCTCTGAGGAACCTATCAAAGGTAGATTATAGGAAGAAAAAATGGGTTCAAATAATTAAGAAGAGACTCTTTCATATTGCATCTAGAACTTGAACAATAACTTGGAATATAAATATGGCTGATATCAATAGGTATAGTATTGTGATAACCATGAGTGCCTTGTAAAGGATGAAAATTATGTAATGTTGAGATATGAATCAATTAATTTGTATTAATGCTTCTAAAATACTTGTTTATGCTTTGGATTGGATGGCATTTATATCTTTCTTTGGACTATTTGATAAATGATTATTCCAGTTTTATTATTATATTGATTAGTTAATGGATTACACATAGATAAGTTAGTTTATGGCTGTAATTTAAGGGGAAATGTTTCCAAACATGAGCACACATGAGTAGAGACTTGTTGGAACATGTTTCCATCACATTACATGTAACTAACCTTGACCCATCCCGGTCTCATATTTCCAAGACTCGAGTGAGCATGTAAGGTTAGCTTACATGATATGATATCCTAGGTTCCTATTTCATTAAATTTTGGATATCATAAATAAATTGGCATGTTTGTCTTGACTAGACCCACATAACATTTTGGTAACTACTAGACTATCTCAAAATTTTGGTTATGTTTCTAGGATGGTCACATTTTATTGTTGTGATGGTAAGTGAAATTGACCAAGAGATCATGAATATGGATAGATAAGCCCTTACATGAATGAACTATGTATAAGGTTGAGGGATAAGTGGCATGAACTTTAGAATGTAAAAAGGATCATTTTAGCATGGAATTACAACATAGACATGAGCTCCAGAGGCACATATATGATGAGAGTTGATAGAGGATAATGGTCGAGATTTATCCTATGGAAAGGATGGCATCTAACTTAAGATATGTCATGAGGACCCATGGAGAATAATAGGGGCATGAGGATGACTCTCTCATAAAGGATTTGTGTTTTAATGATAGAGAAATGAGTGCCAATAAGTGTAGGACTTGGAATAAGAATTTAAAGGATCCCATAATAGGTATTGATAAGAGAAAGCTACATAAGAATTATTTAGTTCCTCTCAACTTTACGTGCATGATCATGTGACTCACTCTAAATCATAGGAAGAGTTTTAGGACATTGTACATGTAGATAATTTAGGAAGATTTATTGTGCATGCAAAAGAAGGGAGTCCACTATAATTATTAGTCCCATACATGTCACTTGACCCAATGGGTACATAATAAGCACATTGAGTGGATACCATGAAATATGGTATGTCATTCTTAGGAGAGACTATGGTCCCCAGATGAGTGGATCAACCCAAAGTATAGAAATAAGTGTTGGAAGACTGTTGATAGACCAATAATCACTTTAGGCAACTAGAGGATCTTGGTACAACCAATTTCAATCATAAGTGGATCCATGCTTCCAGTAATAGGAAGTAAAAGATCATGCATGCCTTTATGCAACATGATAATGATATAAGCCTTGTAGGCACCATTTTCACATGTGCCTACCCCTACAATCTACTATGAGATGAATCTGAGCTTACCATAGTATCAAGGGGTTGAGAATAAAGTTAAGCATGTTCACAAGTTCAAACTCATTCAGTGCATGAAGGGAATCACTTTTCCACATCATAAGGCCAATCAATTTTCCACCACTATACTAGATTGCACACATACCTAGTATAATAAGTTATACTCTACCCAAATAATCATAGACTATGATTTGTTGAAGGATGTGTTTCTAAAGGAATTCAACATCCCATAATTTAAACAATAGAGCATTGATTTACTCATTAAGATCAAACAAAAGTTGAGGGAGAGAATTTGTGCATATGATGTTAGTTTAAAAACCTTGGTTTCTAATATCTTATATGTGATTCACCTAGTGAAACATGCCCCATGATTTTTTTGGGGATTATTTGTGTCAATCCAATGTTCCTTATGAGGATGTTTTCCAACCCTAGATAAGAACTGGAGGCATCTTTAAGGGTCAAGGTTGTTGGGATAGTTGACATAGGATTTAGCTCAATGATGGAGGTTCAAGTTACATTGATGGATTTATTTTTGTAGTAGTTATTATCCAAACAAGAGCATGACATATAATCTATATTGTGGTGCACTGATTATAAGGTGGAGGGGCATAAAATGAAAAATTTATTGAGGTGTAGTGTCCATGTCTTGATAACCTCATTTGAGATTTGTTATGAGGGTCATGACACACATAATTTTCCTATCCTATAGTGAATAACTAAGATTTATATATATATATATATATATATATATATATATATATATATAGTAAAATATATAGCACCTAAACCCTGAATACTTACAATTATAAGGTAATCTCTAAATTCCATGAGGTGAAAGAGGAAAGTGTGCTAAAGGTTATTATAGGATCTTCGAATTAAAGGTTGGTGAATCAAGTATATGGTGGGATATATAACCAAGGTTATGGAAACTACATGTAGCACTATGAAAATAGATGTCATGTTGGAGGACAAGGAAGAGGTAGATTTACACAGTGTTATTATTACAAGTGTGGGTTATTAGACCACTTTCAACTTGACTATCCCTAGTATCCCACTTGTGTGTATTTTCTTGGTGCACACAAGGTTGAGGAATACCCAAACCTTTATTCTAATATCATGTAGAAAGGAAATACTAATAAAATTATTTGGATGATAAATTGTGCATGAAAATTTATGGTATATAATGTAAGTAATGTTGAATTCAAGGCCCAGATGATGATGTGGAATGGAGTGGCTACATAGCCAATAATGGCCCCATAGAAGAGACTAGGCCAAGATGTGAGCATGATGGTTGAGGAGATAGAGTAGCACACCCAAAGCCTATTTTTTAAACCTTACCTAATGGATCATGATGCAAAAAGGTGTTTATAAATTCCTTGAATGTAATTTAAAACCTACAAGGAGATTTTCATCTCACCTAGGAGTTAGAGGAGAAAGTTCAGAAAGAACTCTGTGCACATGAAGAGAAAGTTGGTGATTTTTTTGACTTGATAACTCTCTTATAATTTAAGGGGATGATTACCATGATAAATAACCTATTGGTAATGTATGATGACAAATATCTTACTAATGTCTTAATACTAGACCTAACACAAGGGTGTGAGGTAAGGATCAACTACAACATAGGTTTTGATCAAGAATTGCTTATGGATGTTGAGATCAATAGAGTATGGGTTTAGGACATATTGATGGACACATGTGTTGAATTTAATGTCCTTACAAGAGATTCATGGTGGAAAATGGGAAAAATCATATTTTAGCCTTCAACTCACATTATATTCATGGCAAATAAGATCATAGTGCAACCCATAAGGGTTATATATGATACTTAGATTTAGATCATGCATGTAAATTCTAATTTTTAGGTCATCAAATTGCTCGAGTAAAAAAATTACCCCAAATTATTAGGAAGTCCATGGTGTTAGCCACGGTTTTATGTTAACAATGTGGACATGAGCTTTAGGTAGTGATATGAGTGTAAGCTTTTTTCCACTATGTGGTTTTACCTACATGGTCTAATTAGCTTACTTAGGTTAATAATAGGAAATTAGGAGAAATTTACTTTATTTTATTTTCTAATTATGATTTAATTTAATTACCTTTTTAGATTTCCTAATTCCTCATTATATAATGTACCTTCTTATGTACTTTTTAGCTAATGAATGTTTATGCAAGCGTTTGTTGTGAAGACAAGATTCTTCCATTTTGAGTTGTTCTTTAGATTTCACTACTGCATACATGTTCATATTCATTCATTTGATCCTATCTAAGCCAATCCTCAATTGTGGCCCATTCTAACATGGTATCATAACTTATCTGGTAACTGAATGGCATTATTCTTATTGTGAGATCTAGCATTCTAGCTTGTTCAGGATTTTTTATTGATTTTAGTTTTCTAGGGTTAGGTGGGATTTCTACAAAATCCATTCAAGTATACATATTAAAAGTCTCAAATTGAAAATAAATAGCGTCATCAAATTTATAAGGTGTAAAAACCTTAAGTTCAGCTATAAACATGACCTAGTTTCATGACAATCAATTTTTTACCATCTTAGATGGTTTCAAGGCCATTTTTTTGGGGTTGTAAATAAAACAAGTAGGTATTTGTTTATTTTTTGATATTTCACACAAAATATACAAGATTGAGGGTTTTCTAGTTTTGGTGGAGTTCATAACCCTCACAGTTAATTTTAGTGGTTTATGTCATTCAATAGACCTTTACCCTTATTCAAGCACCACTGGACTCCATGACCATACTTGCACACTCATTGGACTCATGAACCTACTTGGATTGTCACTAAACTTGTGACCCTTTTAAATCATGATTTAGGTTCCACTTAGTGTAAATCATAATATGGGTTCCCCTTGGTATAAATCATAGTTTAGGTTCTTCTCATTGTAAAGCACTATTTGGGTTCAAAACATGCTTTAGATTCTACTCGATGTAAAGCATGGTTTAGGTTATATAGGGTGCAAAACATGCCTCAATTTCTACCAAGTGAAAATCATGCCTAAGGTTCCTCCAAGTGCAAAGTACACCTTAGGTTCCAATCAGTGAAAATCATGCCTTAGGTTTCATCCCCTATAAATCATAGTTTAGATTCCAAATGTAGACATCCAATTCCTAAAACCATTGTGTTGAAAGTGTCAATCTTACTCGAAATCCACTCAAACACACAATTTGGGCTAAAATCACTTAAACATGCTAAATGGCTTGAGTTTGTTGTATACAAGTGCTGATTTAGGCTAATGTATCCCTAAATGGGAAAATGCATTTTCTGTGATTATTAAATTTTCTTAAATCACTTTGAGTTGAAATGATGAAAATGTAATTTGACACTCTAAACCACTGAATTATTCTAATTTGGAAGAACATGACATGTGTGTGTGTTATTTTGTGTCGATAATGTCATAAATAGAGTATTAGTCCATACACAACTAACACTTTCTTCTAATTCCACTCCAATCAAATAATGACCTAGCAATATGACATTCTGACTAGTTTGATTAATAGTGTGCAACCAATTTCCAAAGAATTGCATAAATTTTGATTAATCTCACTTAGGCAAATTAATCCAAATCAAGATCTTAAGTGGAAAATCCATAGAAATTATTGAAAGTTTCTTACATGGAAATTGATTTCTAATATCTTCATCATTAGGTGACATTATTTATGGGGTGGCATTCATAAGCCATAAATGCAACAAATATCAGGTTTAAAGCCTCCCATACCTCTTTAATTCCCCTTCCTTCCAAATATTGATGAGAGTATTTATGATTTATGTCTCCAAAATTAAATTAATTCATGTCTACACATCTTTGATCTCAAGATGGATGGTCATGGTTGATTTTGATCAAATTCAAAAATCTATAAATAGGAGGCTAAGACCACCATTTTTAAGCTCTTTTGGTTTAAACTTATTATGCATAATTCTCTCCACAAGACATTTTCATAATGGATCAAATTGATATTATATTCAATAAACCCTTTACTAAGAGTAACTATCTTCATTTTTGGGCTCTACTTGGGGTTCAGGAAGCTTTGACTTCTTCCTCCTTTGGGGATCATCTCTATATACTTGGGTACCTCATCGAGCCTTTGTATCATGACCCAATTCTTATACCCATGTAAGCTACAGTTAAATGGGGTGTTAGTGTAGGATTTTTTCCACTATGTGGTTTTACCTACATGGTCTAATTAGCTTACTTATATTAATAATAAGTCATTAAGGGAAATGTACTTTAAGTCATTTTCTAATTATGATTTGAGTTAATTACCTTTTTGGGTGACCTAATTCCTCACTATATAGTTTAACTTCATATGTACTTTTAGGCTAATGAATGTTAATGCAACCTTTTGTTTTGAAGACAATTTTATTCTATTTTGAGTTGTTCTTTGGATTTCACTACTCTATACAAGTTCATTTTCATGCATTTAATCCTATCTAGACTAATCCTCAATTATGTCTCACTCTGATAAGTACTATATGAGCTTTGAAAATAAGAGTGAGTGCATGGTGATCATGCTTATTGTAGACCAAGGTGTCCCATATGTTGAGAACATGTATCTTGAGGATGCATTCAATAACATATACAATATCACCACATAGATTAGGGAGAGTTTGGAGCTGAGGGGAGACAACACCCGAAGCTGGGATGATGTGGAGTCTAAATATGAGATAATAAGTGTTGAACCACCTTCCCATAGATGGGTTGGTTAAATATGTGGCATGATATGATCAAGAACTCAATCCTAGATGGCACATAAGGGCCCCCATACTAGATTTGGCACATCCCTTGAAGAGATAATTTTGAGGCCACACATTATACTGATATAAGGTCCCATGTAATTTTTTGTACCATTAGTACAAGTTGTGTGTATTTTCTAAAATAATCCTAGGAATGTGAAGGTGGGACAACCTTTAGCTTCACATAAGGTGTGGGTGTCACATGCACTTGTTACCTATGAAGGCAGTAAGGTGGCCCATATTATGAAGGAAATCCTTCCATTATAGGCCAAATAATAATCTACCATATTACCTAGGTTTGAGATAAATAATCAATACAAAGGGTGTCAGCATATGGATCATTAAATACCAGTGGTGACATTCCCCAAGAGTATTTAATTGCTTATTAGTTTAGGTTGGCGATGAGACAAGTAAGTTATGCTAAGATGTAATAATTATTTTTTGATCCATTTAATTTTCTTCACTTTTACTTTCAGTAGAGTTAAGAAGGGTATTTCTACAAATGTTAAATTCGTGCAATTTTTACTAACATGCATGCATCTCATAAGTCTATCCATGTGATTCAAGTGAGGTAATTATTTTTTAATCCTTGTTCTAGACATAAAATCCTAAGGGATTGTTTCCACACATTTTCTTGGTAATAATTTGAACATACCTCTTAATATTTAGTCGTATGAGTTAAGCAGGGGCTTTCTTTGAAGGTCATAACTTCCATATGTCTAGGTTTTTGGTGAGGATAGTTTTAATTTAAATATTGAAAAGGTTCTTTGTATCACCCATAATAGTGACATTCTTACATGCACACCCATGGAGGCATAATTTATAAGGGCATTACACTAGGGGACCAAGCATAAGAGTTAGCATGGGGAAGGTAATGCTAAGGAGGTACAAAAAAATGGTGCATAAGAGAAATATAGGGATAATACATGAATAGAGGGAGGATAACATACATAATATGCATGAATAAAGGAGAAATAAATAAATAAGAGTTATCATAAAGAAAAAACAAAGGTACAACATGATGAAGTAGGTTCATAACTCAAGGACAAAAATTAACAAATGAATAATTAGATAGTTAGATGAGTTTACATTTGGTAGTGATTAGACCAAAGGACAATAGATATAAAAATTTGATCCAAATAGATTACCATCAAAATTGAGTTTTTCAAAGAGTGAATCAGCCTTAGAAGGAAAGGAGTGAAAATTTTTGAGGCATGACTCATGATAACACCTATCAGAATTTATAAACCCTAGGCTTGACTCGAGTACCCTAGCATAGGTGGTTTGGATATATAATGATTTGAATGAAATAATAATTATCAACCTATGAACTAGACTAGCCTAAACGACCCCACCATTTACATATATAAAAATGGGAATCTGACCCATGACAAAGTTGATAAATAATGTTTTTGTTGAATTAGGTTGATGTTGAGAGAGATAAGTAATACTGATATATAAAACATAAAATGTTGAGAGAAAACCATTGTGTAGAAAATCCAAGAGGCTTAGAGGAAGGTATGGACCTACCATTTTGATAGAAGATATGCAAATAACACACAAGTTTTTAATTTTCACATAAACAATGAGTAGTGTCTCATGAGGAGGTGTGTATCATAAGACTTATTGAAAAGTGTGATTCCAAATGAATTAGTTGTTTATGGTGTTGACATAAAGACAACTATATTGACCAAGTAAAGTAAGTAAGAGATGGACTAGTTGTTCAAGGATAGATAGATAATTGGTTTAGTGTGGGGTGTTTTTAACCCCTAAAATTAGCTATGTTTAAATAATAATGCACACAAACACACATCAATCAAAGATATATCAATGATAATAATTTATGAGTGGCATGCACAATCCAAACTAATAACCTATGCATGTACCCAACATAGACTACTAGCAAATAATCATAAGCCACCAAAGAGAGGATCCATGTGCATTAAATGAAAAAATAATAAGATCAAGACACGTAATCACCTGAATCTAAGAACCATAGTGGATATCGAGAGGATATATAGTGGAATTTAAGTCTTATATTATATCCTAATATAAAATTATGAAGTGATGGGAGAAGATGTTAGTAGATGGCATCAAGCAACCCAAAAAATTAACTGCCAAAAGGGTAGAATGATGTAATAAATTCAAAGTGGTTGTAGTTGGTGGTATAAAATGCTTTGAGGAGCTTATAAAAGGTAGATGACAAGAATAAGAAATGGGTTCAAAGTATTAATAAGAGACTCTATTTAATTGTATATAGAACTGGAGCAATAACTTAGAATAGAAATAGGAATCATATAAATAAGTATAATATTATGAGCATCATAAGTGCCTTGTAAATATGAATAACTGTGTAATATTGAGATATGGATAAATAAATTTGTATTAATAATTTAGAGACACTTGTTTATGATTTTGAGAGAATGACATTTTTGTCTTATGGGACTACTTGCTACATGTGTATTCTATATTTTTAAGTCTATTGATAAGTTAATGTATTATGCATGGCTAAATTATTTTATGATAGTAATTTAAGGGGAAAGTGCCAAGTATGCTCTAGACATGAGTGTACATGAGTAAAGGCAAGTGGGAACATGTTTCCAACCCATTACACATGACTACTGCCAACCCATCCCAATTACATCTCTATGTACCTTAGTGAGCATGCAAGGTTATTTTACATGATATTTTAGCATAGGTAATGATTATTTAAATGATGGATAGTATAATAGACTAACACAATTAGGTTTGAATAAACCCATGCAACATTTTTTTAATCATAAGACTATCACATCACATGCTAAAAAATAAAGAATAATAAGTTTCCTTCTGGGCATGCAAATGCTCATCCTATATGCCCATAAAGTAAGATAAAGTTGAAAATTTCAATCCATCTTATTATATTTTGTGATCTTAAATAAGATGGAATTCAATGTTTTATTTTTCTCCTAGGCTTAAATGTTATCTTGAGGGTAGTATAAGGAGGAAATGTGATAAGAAAAATAAAAGTTCTTACATAATTCACATACCTCCGGATTTTTGAAAGGGGAATCATTATCGTAAATGATGAATTGTGGAACCCCAAACCTTAAAATTATTTTGTTCAAGATAAATTGATCTGTGATAGGTCAAGTGACCTTTTTTCATAGCCTTTGCCCACTTTTTGAAATACTCAATGGCCATGATGATGAAGTGATGGCCATCCAAAGACATAGCTGAGAGTTTTTTGATTAGTTATAGGCCCCAATTTATAAAGGGCTAAGGTGTAACAATAGGTTCAAGAAATTAAGTGGGAACATATATCCTATGAAAAAATTATTGACATTTGTAATATTTTATGACATACTCCACTACATCTAGCTCAAGTGTCAACAAAAATATATCCCATTTAATGAATTTTATAGCAATTGTATGACCACCATAAATGCCACTATGATATTAGAAAAAAACTTTCTTGGACTCTTCTTGGTCTAATAATTTGGGGAGTATGCCATTAAAATCTTTAAAATAAAGGAATTCATCAAGAATAACATACTTGGCTATGATTATTTGAAGGCCCCATTTCTACTAAGAATTTTCACTCTCAGAATAGGTTTGATAAATCAAGTAATTTGGTATATCAATGTACTATGGATATGAATTGACCATGGGTTTCTCTATGTAAAATATAAATTCATTAGGGATATCAATGTAAATTAGGTCACTAAAACCAATGGGCAATTAACCAACCTATTAGCAATTATTTTTTCTTTAATGGACTTATGGTTGTTGTAGGTGAGTTTGAATTTGCTCAACAACATGATAAAAATTACCATCCTTTATGGATAAGGCTATTTAGTTAAGGGAATTACGAGTGATTTAGATCTTATAATAAACTTTGTTTATTTATTGAACATGTAATGCCTCAATCATTTTTTCATAAATATTTTGGCTATACACTCATTTTTAGCTTGGGTACATCTTGTTTCATAATCGAGGACTAAACTAATGAAGTAAATCACTTTCTCCTTGTCATCAACATACTTTTTGGTTAACATTCAAGTGAGAGACAACAAAGTTTACCTAAAATAAAGAATGAGAGGTTGATCATATTTAGGTTCCATGAGATTTTGTAAAGCCACATAAAGTGTGGTACAAACTTAAATGCATTTTTGTAGTCTTGGGTCTAAGACAAGAAGCTCTCCTTCTTAATAAAATTGTTAATGAGATGGATGGTGTATGTGAGAATAGGAAAAAAAAATTCCCTTGGTTTTCAAAATAATGATATTATTCCAAATTCATTGGTGGGGGGACATCTCAATAATGGCACAAATTCAGGCAGTGTCTATGTCAATCCTGCAATTAGAAATGATGTATTAAAAATAGTTTCCACCAGTAACCCCAAAACACATTTTTTTGGATTTAGTATGAAACCATACCCAATGAGGTAGGTGATAATTAAACATAAGACTTTAAGATGATCGACTCTTTTATTTGCCTATCCTAGAATATCATCCACATAAACCTCCATAATTTTTTGAATAAGGTCATGGAAAATATGGGTCATGGCCCTCTTGTAATTCACACTAGTATTTTTGAGTCTAAAAGACATGAAATTTACTAAAAGTCCCACCACTATGTGGTGAATGATACCTTATATTAGAAATAAAAAATTGGTTGTAACATGAAAATCCATTCATTATAAATAATAACTCATATTTGGTTGTAGTATCTAGGATGAAATTTATAAAGGATAAGAGAAATTTGGCTTTAAGATATGCCTTACTAATATCTCAAAAATTAATGCATATTATAATTTTCCCATTCTATTTGAGGACAATAATGATTTTATATAGACACATTAATTAGTATATAGGTTTAATGCACATTAAATTTAAGAGTTTTATTACATCCTATTTCACCATTAATGTGACTTTGGGTTGCATAGGTCTAAGATTTTTTTGATGGGATTTACTTTGGATTTGGATACTAGATTTTGGACTACCACCCGAAGGTCAATGTCCATAATTTTTGAACATGATAAAGTGAAAACTTTCAATATTTTAGTTAGAATATTATTATGGTACTCTATCTCCTTTAGGGAAATTCAAGATCTAAGCTTGAGAAACTTGGGTCACTCATATGTCTTGATATTAATGTCAATGGTATCCTCTATGAGGGAGGTATTCCCTTATTCAAACTCTTGTGGAATAGGGGGAAGGTCAAAAGTATCATCGTTCACTTCAAAAAAATTATAATCTTCCCCATTAGATTCATATTCCTCAGATCAAATAAGAGTAATATTATTAAATACTCAGAGTGGAAAAAGGATGAGGGATGAGGGATAACCACTTTTCATGATGGGATCTAAAAAGGTCATTATAAGCCCATAAAAATTCTAGAATTTTCTCCTCACTCTCATTGAAACCACAAAGAGAGACTCACCCTAATTTTACATGTGGGATAGGGTTTCATCACTTAAATCATTTGAATCAATGGTTTAGGTCTTGGATATACTGTTGAGGTGTGGAGCTAAAAGCTACACCAAATGAGCAAATGCAGAGGTTTTTAGAGTCACACAGTCGTTGTCATCGATCAGGATCGACCGACATCGGTCAGGGATTGACTGAAAGCTACAGGCGTTGGTTATGGATTGGCTGACATCGGTCATGTGCAGATAGACAGGGACCAACGTCGATCACCTATGCATTCCAGAAGTCTACTTTTGTGGGAGAACAGATTGTTTACATGATAAGATTAACTGTTAGTGTTGAGTCCGCATTTCTATTTTTAGCAAAACTTATTTGAACCTTTGATTAAGAGGTGTATCTAATGGTGGATAATGCATAGCTCATGAATCCTAGTATTATATAATAGGGTTAGATCTTCATAGCTTGTGTAATAGACATGTATTGTAGACAATTCAAGGATTGAATTGGTTGTAATTGTGAGAGAAAACTCTTGAGGGAAAGAGATCTGTACATTTGAGAGGTGTGGAAGAAAGAGAGATTTCTTCATTGTATTTCCTTTTGGAAGAGTTTAATACAAGTTTTCATTGTTTCTTGTATCTCTTATTCTTTGCTGATTTTGATTTCTAGTTACTTATTATTCTAGTTTAATTTCATGTTTAGTTGCTGACACAAAAGTAATCAATTATGTTGTAAGATCCTAACAAGTGGTATCAGAGCTTGGGTTCACTAATAGGTTGTATCAGATCGGGTTAGTGTTTTTTGATTATAGGTCACTCACAAGGGTTTTTGATTGAGTGGGAGTAAAGCAATGGCAGAAGAAAGTAAACTAAGAATGGAGAAGTTTAACGGCAAGAATTATCAATTATGAAGGATGTAGATAGAATATTATCTATATCAGAAAGATCTCTACTTACCACTGGGAGGGGTTTCAAGCAAGCCCATAGATATGCAAGATGAAGAATGGAATGTTCTTGATAGAAAGGCTCTGGGATCTATAAGGTTGAGCCTGGCATCTTCTGTGATTTCCAACTTATCACAGGCAAAGACAACAGTAGAGTTAATGGATACTTTGGCAAATTTATATGAAAAGCCCTCAGCTTCAAATAAGGTATATCTTATGAAGCAATTATTTAATTTGCAAATGCAAGAAGGTGAATCTGTATCTACTTATCTTAATAATTTCCATGCAATAATAAATCAGTTAAATTCAATCAAAATAGTTTTTGATGATGAAATTAAGGCTCTCTTAATTTTATGCTCTTTACCTGAAAGTTGGCGTAGTTTGGTAATGGCAGTTAGTAATACTACATTTGCTTCAAATATCTTGAAAGTTGATGATGTTGTTAGTGTAATCTTGAATGAAGAAACTCGCAAAAAAAGCACAAGGGAATCATCAGGTAATGCTTTAAGTATTGAAAGCAGGGGAAGGCAAAAAGAGAAGGGCAAGCAAGAGAGATCAAGGTCTAAGTCAAAGATGAGAAGTAGATCCAAATCTAGAAATGGAAGAAAAATAACTTGCTAGAATTATGGAAAGATAGGGCATGCAAAGAAAGATTGCTGAAAATTAGCATGAAGGTAAAGAAGAAGCAAAAGTTACAGGTATTGTTGCACAAGATGCTCTTATTTTTTCTTTGGATAATAAAATAGAATCTTGGGTTATAGATTTTGGTACCTCTTTCCATGCAACCCCAAATAGAGAATTTTTCAATGATTATGTCCATGGAGATTTTGGAATAGTCTATTTAGGGGATGATGAGCCTTGTAAAATTGTTGGCAAAGGAAAAGTGCAGCTGAAATTGCAAAATGGCAACACATGGGTGTTGAAAGATGTCATGCATGTACCCACCCTGAAGAGGAATCTAATTTCTATAGGAAAGTTGGGGGATGAGGGTTGCACAGTAACTCTCACAATTGAATTTTGGAAGGTTTTCAAGGGTGCACTTGTATTAGCCAGAGGTAAGAGAGTAGGTACTCTCTATTTATGTAATTGTATTACTAATTATTCTCCTATTTTATCTACTTCAAATGTAGATGCAAAGTTGTGGCACTGTAGGCTTGGCCACATGAGTGAGAAGGGAATGAATATTCTTAAATCAAAAGATAAGCTTTCAAATTTATAAAGCATAGATCTAGATTTATGTGAGCATTTTATTTTTGGGAAACAAAAGAGAGTGAGGTTTCTCAAAATTGGGTCAACAAAGAAGAAGCACAAGTTGGAGCTTGTTCACACAGACGTGTGGGGACCAACTCAAGTAGCTTCTATTGGAGGATCACAATATTATGTTTATTTCATTGATGATGCTACAAGAAAGGCATGGGTTTATTGCATAAAGAATAAATTTGATGTTTTTGACACATTTAAGAAATGGAAAGCTTTGGTTGAGAATGAAACAAGTTTGAGATTGAAGTGCCTTAGATCTGACAATGGTGGTGAGTACTAAAATTATAAGTTTAACGGTTACTATTTTATGAGTGGAATACATAGGGAAAGGATGGTTCCAAGGACACCTTAGCAAAATAGAGTTGTTGAAAAGATGAAAAGAATAATAATGGAGCGTGCACGGAGTATGAGGTTGCATGCTAGTTTGCCCTTACAATTTTGGGCAGAAGCTGTAGATACTACAGTTTACCTAATTAACAAAGGACCCTCTACTACTCTGGATGGTGGAATTCCAAAAGAAGCATGGATAGGTAAAAAGGTAGATCTTTCATTTCTCAGAGTTTTTGGTTCTGAAGCTTTTGTGCACGTTGATAAAGAAAATAGAAAGAAGCTGGATGCTAAATCTATGAGGTGCACTTTTAGTGGTTATGGCTCTGGAGATTTTAGATTCTAGTTGTGGAATCTAGGAACTAACAAAATTATTAGAAGCTGTGATATTGTTTTCAATGAGAAGGTGATGTACAGTGATCAGCTTAAGAAGCTAAATAATTTTGAGCAGGGCAATGGAGATTTGGATGAGGTTATGATCCAAAATGAGCTCGTAGGAAAAAATGATCACACACAGGAAAACACAGACACCGACATCGATCAGGTAGGAATCGACATCGGTCATATAGGAACCAATGTCAATCAGATAGTAACCGATGTCGATCAGACAAAAATTGATGTCAGTCAGGTAAAACTGACATCAGTCAGGTACAGACCAAGAGATGATCAGGATCGGTCACTGACAGAGAATTTGGGCAGATAGCAAGCAATGAATGAGTCTCAAATGCCCATGAGGAGGTCAGAAAGGGTAAGTAAACCTCTAATTCATTATTCCCCTTCATTATACTACTTGTTGCTCACTGATGGTGGAGAACCAGAAATTTTTGATGAGGCAATGTAGGTAGAATCTCAAAAATAGTGGGAGCTTGGCATGAATGAGGAAATTGATTCCTTGAAAGAGAACCAAACGTGGGATTTGGTTGAGTTGCCAGCCAGAAAGAAAGCACTAAAAAACAAATGGGTTTACAGGTTAAAATAAGGTGAGAATGGACAAATGAGACATAAGGCCAGGTTGGTAGTAAAGGAATTTGCACAAAAACCAGGTATTGATTTTGGTGAAATTTTTTCTCATGTAGTAAAAATGACTTCTATTCAAACTGTATTGTCTTTAGTTGCTATTGAGGATTTGCATCTTGAGCAGCTTGATGTTAAGATAGTGTTTCTTCATGGAGATTTGGATAAAGAAATATATATGGATCAGCCGGAAGGTTTTGAGGTCAAAGGTAAGGAGAAACTTGTGTGCAAGTTGAAGAAAAGCTTATATGGTCTTAAGCAAGCTCCAAGACAATGGTATTCGAGATTTGACAGGTTTATGATAGAGCATGGCTTTAGTAGATGTCAATTTGACTATTGTGTTTATTTTAAGAGATTGGATAATGGTAGATATATTATGCTATTGCTGTATGTAGATGATATGCTTGTTGTAGGTTCACACATGCAGGATATTACTAAGCTTAAGGTAAAATTAGCTCACACATTTGCCATGAAAAATTTAGGAGCAGCAAAGAAAATCCTTGGCATGAGTATTAAGAGAGACAGGAAAAATCATAGTTTGATTTTGTCTCAAGAGGATTATGTGAACAAGGTGTTGGAGAGGTTCAATATGCAAGATGCAAAACTGGTAAGCACACCTATGGTTGGACACTTCAAGTTTAGCAAAGAATAGTGTCCTAAATCACATGATGAGGTGGAGTACATGAGTAGAGTTCTGTATGATTCAATAGTTGGGAGCTTGATGTATGCAATGGTATGTACCAGACCTGATATTGCCCAAGCAGTGGGAGTTGTCAATAAGTTTATGACCAATCCAGGGAAGGAACACTGGAAAGTAGTTTAGTGGATTCTCAAATATCTGAGAGGGACAAGTAGTAGGCATTTATGTTATGGAGGGTTAAACACTTCTCTACATGGGTATGTAGATGTGGGTATGGCAGGTGACTTGGATGGTAGGAGAAGCACCACAGGATATGTGTTCACTGTTGGTGGTATGGCAGTTAGCTAGATTTCAAAGTTGCAGAAGGTTGTTGCCTTGTCTACTACAGAGGCAGAATACATTCCAGTCATAGAGGCTAGCAAGGAAATGATATGGATGACACGGTTCATGGAAGAGTTGGGAAAGGAGCAAGAGAGTTCCATATTGTACAGTGATAGTCAAAGTGCAATTCATTTGGCAAAGAATTTAGTCTTTCATTCAAGAACCAAACATATATAGCTTAGGTACCACTTCATTAGACAGGTATTTGAGGATGGTGAGTTGAAGCTGGAAAAGATCCATACATATAAGAACCCTACTGATATGTTAACAAAGCTGGTAACAAAGGAGAAGTTAAATCTTCATTCAACTTTTGTTGGTCTTCAAGATTGAGCTTGAAGATGGTGAAACAAGCTAGAGGATGTTGCTGTATAGGTACAGGTGTAGTTGTTTATCTCCAAGTGGGAGATTATTGAGGTGTGGAGCTAAAAGTTACACTAGATGAGCAAATGTAGAGGTTGATGGAGTCACACAGTCACTGTCATCGGTCAAGATCGACCGACATCGGTCAGGGATCGACTAGAAGCTATCGGCGTCGGTTATGGATCGGCCAATGTCAGTCATGTGTAGACAGATAGGGACCAACGTCGGTCACCTGTGCATTCTAGAAGTCTACTTTTATGGGAGAACAAATTATTTTCATGATAAGATTAACTGTTAGTGTTGAGTCCACATTTCTATTTTTGGTAGGACTAATTTGAACCTTTGATTAAGAGGTGTATCTAACGGTGGAGAATGCATAGCTCATGAATCCTAGTATTATATAATAGGGTTAGATCTTCATAGCTTGTGTAACAAACATGTATTGTAGACAATTCAAGGATTGAATTGGTTGTAATTGTGAGAGAGAACTCTTGAGGGAAAGAGATCTGTACATCTGAGAGGTGTGGAAGAAAGAGAGATTTCTTCATTGTATTTCCTTCTGGAAGAGTTTAATACAAGTTTTCATTGTTTCTTGTATCTCTTATTCTTTGTTGATTCTAATTTCTAGTTACTTATTATTCTAGTTTAATTCTGTGTTTAGTTGCTTACACAAAAGTAATCAATTGTGTTGTAAGATCCTAACATATACAACAAATTTAGAATCTATGATCTCTTAGTGAGGGTAGAATCGAGAAGAAGAAGAGGCTATCAAATTGGCAATCTAGTTTTCCTTTTTAGGCATAAATTTAATAAACACAATTAAATTATTTGGTCATTGCATGGATAACCTTATTATAAACTTTGAGGTGCTTAGATTTGGTTGGTAGACCTTAGATACTTTGTGAGTCTCCTAAAATATTGATATTTTTAACTACACCTAACCTCCTAGCAATAAACATTATTAATATTAAGGCTTTATATTATGCTTTATTGTTGGTACATTCAAGTTCTAACCTAAAACCAAATGGAATGATCCTTTATTCTAGGTAGGTTAATAATATGCCTTCCCATATGCCTAGGTTTATTTTTTACCCATCATAATTGATCATCCATTAGTCTCTTGAAGGAGAGGAATCATGAGTGTTTATTGGGTGTATTACTTCATTTTCAAAAAATTTAACCATACATATAAAAGAAATCTTGGAGAGTGAATCAAAGGCATCCAAACCAAAGGGAATAATGGGATTGTGATTCTAACTCTGTGTGCGTCTAATGTAAGCATAATAGATTTATCCTTTTTCTAAAAAAATTATGATCTCATCCATTGAATTTATTGAAACAACCACCACTAAATATAGGATTTTATTTTCTATTCTATGTGTTTTCGATGGCCTTAAAATAAAGATTCATGCCTAATGAGGTCTTAGGGATTTAATAATTATATATTAGGATCCACTTGGGTTCTATAATAGGGTAATTTTCCTTCACAAGAGAGGAATTTTTTTAATTTTATTTTTAGGCAAATGATAATCAATGTGAAGCTCGGGCCTTTGGACATCAAATAGATTTGGTTTTCCTTTGGGTGATAAAAACCTTTCTAAGTCATAAAAAACTTATATCTCAAAATAAATTGTAAGGGATGGCCTTCATCTTATGAATCCATGGCCTCCCAAAAATTATGTTATAGCTATTGACCTTTTCAATGACGTAGAACTCTATAAGAATTGTTTTGGGTCCTAAAGTGATGAGTAGAACTATAGTATTGTAGAAGAAGACTTCAAGTTGTTTTAGCCTTTTAGTGTTTTCTTTGACATTAAATAGTTCATATCACCATACCCCAATTACCGAAGGAAGGAGAAGGGGACTATGTATACCATAGCCCATTATCCACCATGGATCATTTAATGTAGTTATAGATCCATACCTATAGGAATAAAATTTTATCTTCTCTCTTAGACATGTTAGCATTTTAAATCAATTGTTTAAGGTCAAATAAGTACCTAGCCTCCCTAAATCATGTCTAGGGATACATGTATATGATGATGTGATTTATATGGGTTTCCATATATGGGGTAATGCTAGCTAAGAGACTAATATATGTGGTGTTAAGGAGTGTAAAGTGATGGGTAGGAGAGTTCCTGAGTACATCGATGAATGAGATGTGAGAAGAAGTATTCATGAAGTCCATGAAAAGATAATAGTTTTTGATAGGTTTGGGCATTCCTTCAACATTAATTTCTAGTTATTTTTTAAAAGAGGGAGTGTGTGACAAGTATTCCATTATGTATATTACGATAATGGATTCCTCATCACTTTATAGTTATACTAGACCTCTTAGCTTGGTTTTCCCTTGGGGACCAAGAAAAAGGGAGACATCAATATTTTTTGAGGTTGAGAATTATACATCATGAATTTTAGTTAGTATAGGTTGGTTGTTAGCACCATTTTATGGTACATTTTGGTTTAGTTAGGGTGGGTGACTAGGAAAAAGGATCTGGTATATACTTATATTAGAGTTTTGAGGTGCCATAGGGCTTGTTTTACAAGGTTGGGAGTTGTCATTAGTGCTTCATAAAAACATGTCAGTAAATAGTTTATGTTGATCTTTGGGGAGCCTTTAAATGAATTTATTGTATTCTTTGTAGTTATAAGTATCCTAAATAATTTCTCTATGGAATAATTAATATATGTTAGGATTGTAATCAATCGACCTTTGGTTTTGATTTTTTTTGTTTGAATTATTAATTGAAATTATGATATCGGTTATTATTTTGATCAGGTTAGTTTTGGTTAAAATTTCGGCCTTAATATTATGCATTCAAGTTTTGATTTTGGGCTCAGTGATGATTTTATCTTGGTGGTGGTGGATGATTGAATTCCATGATTTGAATAGTAGGCATGGGGTTATGATTTATTTGGTTTTTAGTCTCATTGTCTTTGTTGGCATTGTTGTTTTGAACATTTTTAGTGTTGACAACATTTCTCATGTTTTGATCTATAATACCATATATTATAAAATTTTGATTGATATTCAAGGTATTGGGCCCTTTATTACCTTGATTTTTCTATTTATCATTTTCATATCCCCTCATATTTTTAATGGGGTGACATACCATTGGGCCCATATGTTTGATTACTAATATTGATGGACACTTAGTATATTTTTAGAGAAATTTAGAATGCTTCTTAATACGATCTATATTGTAATTTATGAAATTCTCCACTAGTTTCATAGCTTAAAGAGTGAAGGAAAAGGTCACACAATACTCCTTGGTCCATGTGTAGAGCACTTGTAAAGGAATAAATTACATGTTTCCATCTCGAAATGAAATGGGCAAGATACTCATTGGGCTCTTTCTTGATGCATAATAATTCACATATAAAGTGTGAATTAACTTATTTATATAAAAAGCCTAAAGTAATTCAATTATAGTTTAAATGAGTGAATATAGGCTTAAAAGAGATGGTAATACCAGTCTAAAGTGATTTCCTCAAGTGTATTGGGGAAAATATTGGCCATTACCTCATCCTAATGGAACAAATCTCTAATATCAAAGGAATATGCCTTGATATGTGCATTTTTATCTCCATTTTCTTTGTATTTTGGGATTTTATGTAATGGTCATGAAAAAATGATGCCTCAAATGACCTGGTCAAGGGGCTCCTTGAGATATTCAATGTAAGTCCCCATTAAACTAAACTTTTTTGATGAAGTGTCAGGATATCTAGGAGGAGGGAGAGTTGGGTAGGTAGTAGGAGGGTAATCACCAAGGGAAAATGTTTTCATCAAGGTTGGAAAAGGATAATAAATTAGTAAATAGTTATTTGGCTATGTGGATTTAGATACCATGTGGTAATATGATGGAAAAGTGTTGAGAGGATGCATGCTAGTTGATGCATAGCTAGGTAGAGAATATTGGTAAAAGGTTTCAACCAACATATGGTCAGAGGGAACATATAAAGGTGGCATATTAGTTGTATGTAGTTATGAGGTGGTGATTTATATTTTTTTAGGACTATGAAATGTAACCTTAGGTTGATAAAGAGACGAGTAATAAATTAGGGAATAAAATGTGATAATATCAACATCCATTAATTTCAATAATAATTTATTTATTTGAATATTATATAAATAATAATGAATTATAAAAGGTGTACTTAGCTAGAAAATATGACTAAAACATACAAGTGGTAAGCTAGGAAGTGAAGTAATAATAGGGTAGAGTGTCATCATTAAAGAATAAGTGTCATAACCCTCTTCAGACAATAGTGCAACACTCTTTGCTAGTAGCACACTATGCTATAAACCTTATGTGGAGTTCTAATGACCTTGTGTAAGTGAATTAGTGAAATTTTGGGTAGACCTTCACTCTATTTTGGGAAGCCTATATATGTGTGATCAAGACTTAGATCATCACTTGTTCTGCACTTTGATTGATTTCACTATGAAACCATAATCGTCCATGCTTGCCAGGTTTTGATAAACATAAGTGGAATGAGATTGGTGTTAGTAGGGTAGGTTAGGCATGACCTCAACACCCCATGTGATGAACATTTCCTACATACCAATACCTCAAAATAGGATCAAGCCTAATTTATTTCTCCCAATATAAGTGTTAGTGTAAGTGAGATTTATGCTAGTATGTCTGAGTATCAATGCCAATTTGAACCCTTTGAGTGTGAATTGAGACTAGAAACCTGAGTAAAATTAAGCTTTGGGATATTGTAGATGGATGTATGCATAAATAAGGATAAATATGGATCAATAACACCTTAATTTACACAATTATTTTTAATCTTGTTAATGATAATTTGACATCTCTCTGATAAATGAATGGGAGTGATCTTTATATAGTGTTTTGATGCTTATCAAGACATGAAATGAGTCTCGGTTGACACTAAGATGCTTCAAGAAGTAAAAATATATCCATTAGGGGAAAGGAAAGCCAAGGGTCAATAGTGCTACCCCATTTTCTAGTAGATCACTAAACTATAGACTATTTGGGTCACATTATTGTCCAAGTGTTTGACACATGTGAAAAAGGATTGAGGATGCCTAGGTGATGGCTTAGTGTGGCTCTTGGTATAATTGGGCATAAGCTAGACATGCAAAAAAGCTATAAAATGATCAAAAAGGCCATAAATTAGGTATAAGGATAAGTTAAGGATAGGGTGGTCTCAAGTGACACTCATTGAAATAAAATGATATTTTATATGACTACTTTTCCCCCATTTATTCTAGAAATGTATCAAAGTGAAATGACTAGGATAAATAAAAAGAGAAATGTACCTAGAATTATGAGGCAAAGCCTATGAATGTGGGTCTGAGTCTATGAACTATGTTCCATTGTGTGTCTTGTAAATGAAAAATATATGAATCAGTCCTTAATAAAAATAAAAAGAAGGATAAAATTGAGTAAATATATGTGAGAGAGAGGAAAGAAATGAATACACCTCACTAGGTATGTGAGCCAATGCAAAAACTTGGTGAAATCGTTTATATGTGTAGATGGTGATCAAATGATGAATATTTTGGAATAAGCTAATGGATTGCCAAATACCCATGTGTGGGTGGATCAATAACTCAATCTAGCCTTGACTCCATCATTGCCCACCCCTATTTGGTGGATCATAATTTTTGAATAACTTGGATTGGATTGATGACTTGTCCAACTCTCTTATATAAGTGGCTCAAGAACTCAAGTAGGTTATGAATCCATCATTTCCTACCCATGTGTAGTATAATTTTAAAACTGAAATTATGTGGTGTCATGAAGCTATAAAATATGGCTCTAGGCCACTCAGGAACTTTGAATTGTAAAACAACTTAGGTGCCACTCAGGAACTCAAGAATGCCAATCACTGTAGATGAAATGAGGTATTCATATCATGTAATCCTAGTGTATATGGTGTATGAAGTATACATCATGGATAATTACATGAATTTTTCATTCCATCTGATAAAAATGGTACAAAACTATGCATATGAAAAGAATGTGCCATGCATATGCCCCCAATTTTGATATCTATCCATATAGATTTTGGACTAAGTTATATTAATACATGTTCTTACATATCTTTAACTAAAATAGGAGTGATTATGCCATGTATGATGCCCCAAATATGATTAAATCTATGTAATTATTTATAAAAATTGAATATATACTGAACATATCTGATAATCTATAAATGACACTAAGCAAATCTAAATTATACCTTATGTACCTTTCTGATAAATCTAGAATTTTATATTTTTGAGGCTATTGGACAATAGCATGATAGGTGGATTATAGTGCACTATGCTCCTAGTAATTTATTGTGATGAGCTCAGAATATGGCTCATTATTGACATGTTATTTCCCTCAATTCATCTCTCTAAGGATATTATCTTATGCAAATCATAGATTGTTAGATAGCTATTACATGGAAAGTAGATACTTATCTTGTTTATATTGAACCAAAGACTAAACCTTTAATTTATCATTAATGTCTAATGCATATCATGTTTTAGTGATTTTTGTTGTGAAGAATTTTCAAGAAGAAGACACAGGTGATGTATAGCGAAAGCTCAATTTTGATCTCCCTCCAACAGAACTATGAACTCACACAGAATGAATCAACAGAGTCTGTAGATCCATTTTTTGTGATTTTGAGACACATGTGTTCATATGAGTACATGGGAGGACAAAAATTAAATAGTAATAAATCATCATGAATGACATCAGTTTGAAGGATGGTGTAGGCTTGTTTCTACAGACTCCATAGGCTTGTTTCTACAGACTTTGCAGGCTCATTCCTACCAACTCTACAAGGTCAATTATATGGATTATGTAAAGACAAAGCTACAAATGGGGAAGCTGGTAGCTAGATAAAATGAGAGAGAATCATTCTAGCTAGAGTTAAATGAGAAAAATACTCGCCTGTTATTTTGTAGGATTTGCTTTTAATAAAGTTGTATATATTTGGATCTTAGGACTATTATAGGATAGTGTATCTATTTCATCAGAATAATTCGATCTATTAGAAATAAAATATCCAATTTTTGGATGAGTGGATCAACTAATGAATCCTACCCTTTACATCTTATTTTAAGTTGATTATATTAGTATAAAATGTAAAACTTTTGTTATTAAAAAAAATGAGAATAGATGAAAGATACATACAATCATATTACAGGCTTTAGATACATTGTAATCATTCCTATTTTATGAATTATCACTTCATTTTCCAATATTGATTAATCTTTGTTCTTGAGTTTGAGAGGAGAAAGGGCCCACTCTCCTTAGAACTAGGAATTGTGTATGGTACTTATGTTATGTTATGTTAACTGTTTTTATAATTAATCATAATCTTGCTAATGTTTGCATTCATTCATTAAACATCAAAACAGATTCACAGTTCAAAAGGCATTTATTTATTCCAAAGTCATTTCCTTTCTAATCAAAGTGTGTTTTCTTTTACAACAAATGTGTGAAGAAAATTTTATTTTTAAGTTAAATATCTCCATTTCCACACAAGCATAAATAGGAGTGTGATTTTACTTTCAAGCAAAAGAGTGGATTCATTGATTAAAATAGTTACATTTTTTTCTTTTCAGCAAAAGATTGAATCAAGTATTTTAGGACACATTTCTTTCATTAGTCAAAGTTAGAATAGGACCATCAAACACACCCACAAGTAGACTTCTAGATCTACCATCCTACACCTTAGTGCAGATAGCTTTGGACACTAGCCCTAGTTGATAAGACATCAATTAAACATTGATTAAATGAGGAGTTGAATGACACATCATTTTTAGTGCCATTTCTAGGGAACATGGTGTTATTAAGGTAATAATTATTGGTCTAGAGTGAAATATAGAAAAAAAAATTAAAAACCATAAAATCCTTAAAAAAATCAATAAATTGATGTACCATCCTAGAGACTCTAAAGGATGATTCATCCCAAAATTCCTACCAAGAACACAAGTTGAAACTCCTTCAATATCTATGAGTATTGAACCAAAAGTTACGAGTGAAACCTATCTACAAGAATCTTCAAAAACTTGGATAGAAACTAGGCCATTGCCACAAGCAAGCCCCATAGGACAAATTCCTCAAGATCAATCCCTTGTAGGAAGACATTATTTAGAAATTGCCAAGGACTTAGAAGAAGCATTTCAAAAATCCATAGTTAATTTTTTTTTTGAGAACTTTGAATAACCCATAATTGATACCATAAATATTTAGTGGGAAGATCATCCTAGCTTTGAAACATCATCAGAAGAAAAAAATATGGCTCTCCAAAAAATTCAACAACTTACACAACCAAGAAGGAATTTTTCCTTTCCTATTGTTGTAGATCCTAATGATCAAACCCCCATAAAAAATATTTCACTAGCTAAACTACCAAATTTATAGGGAAGATCTACATAAAATCTGGATCAATTCCTATTTGATTTTAAGGTGTTATTTCAAACCTATTATTACACAACAAATAGCTAGAAATTAAAACTATTTCCCTCTACACTTAAAGATGTAGCTATGAGATGGTTCATGGGTTTACCTAGTGATTCTATTATAACATGGGATGACATGGAGATATAATTATTAAACAAGTATCAAGATTACTACCGAGTGCGAGAAAGAAAAGAGGATTTCTTCAAAATCAAACAGAATGAGGATGAATCTTTAGAAGATTATTTGGATGGATTCATGTTCACTCATAAAAGAAGCAATTATCCACTCATTGAAGAAGTTCAAAAATTGGTTTTATTAAAAGGGTTAGATGAAGATACTAGATATGCCTTAAATTTGATGGGAGGTAGAGATATAAATAAGTTGACTTTCAATTAGATTTTTGAGCTTTTTATCAATTACTCTCGAATAAAACTCAAAATTAGGAGAGGAAGGTTTGGAAAATATAATGCAGTGGGTAAGCTAATAGAATACTTTGCCAATCTAAAGATGGATATTTTGGATACACTAAATAGTACTTTGGATGGCCTTCAAGCTAAGGCAAATGGAATAGAACCCTTAACAATCTACTATCCTAAGTGCGAACAGAAACATGCCCTTAGAGATTGCCCCCTAGATAAATCAATGTTTCATCATGTGGGATCTATGATGCAATAGATCATGATACCAAACATTGCACCCTTCTACCTATTTTAAAAAATTAAATGAAAACACAAGTCTAGTCTACTGAAGAAGTAAATTATATCCAGAGACAAAACTTTGCCCCATAAAACTAGACTCAAGGATAGTTTAATGCAAGAAACCCAGTTAATCCATGGATGGCACCATGGAATGTTTTAGTTCCTTCACCTTTTTAGAATCAACCCCAAATTCCATCAATCCAAAATCCATGGGCAGGACAAGATTGGATGCCAACACCCTCATGGATGGTACCACAACCACAGCCACAACAACAATGGGTACCACAACAGTAATGGATGCCACAGTAATATCGACAATGGAATCCATAGTGGAACCCATAACAAAAATTCACTCAACCAAGAAGACCACTTCAATAAAAAACTATAATGCCACCCCCAGTTATTCAACAACAAGGACAAATCAATCAACCCTTAATGCCTGCACAACCAATAGCAAATCTGAAAAATAAACAACCAACACCTATTTATGTTAATGAATAGGAAGAGATAATGAATGTTAGAGATATTAATTATTTGAAAATACATTTAAGATTAGGGAAAACTATACAAAAACCTCCAATTCTCATTTCTAAGATACCTAATGAAAAAGAAAAAATAGAATCATCTCAATTAAACACTAGAGAAGCCAAAATCAAAATGAGCCCTGAAGTAAACAAAGAAAACACTACTACACCATTAGTTCCTTTTTCTGAAAGATTAAAAGAAATTGATATTAAACCAGAATCAAACTTGGTCTATGAGTTGCAAAAGATCAATATTGAGGCACTCCTACTACAAGGTATTAGGGATATACCTAAATTGAACAAGATCATCAAAAAAATTTGTATCAAGACAGTTGGGAGGAAATAAAAATATCCAAGAACCATTCATGTTGATAGAAAAATTGTTGATTTATTAGCAAGAAAACTATTAGTTCCAAAATATGTAGATCCAGGAAGCCCAGTGATCATAGTCACAATCAGAGGTAAAAAAATTCCTAAAATCTTGGTAGATTTGAGAGCAGCAATTAATGTTATGACAATTGATACTCTCCATACATTATCTCTTATGAGAATGTAACCCAAAACTACCATTCTTAAAATGGTAGACTAATCTATAACTAAACAAGAAGGGACTATAGAAAATGTTGAAATATTATTAGAGTCTTGGGAATATCTAGTAGATTTCATGGTCTTACAACCTAAAACAAAGAATCTAGGATATCCCATAATCTTAGGTAGACCATGGTTGGCTACTATAGTAGCATTAATTGATTGCAGGTCAGGAGACATGACCATTTCTAATGGGTTAAAATCCAAATGCATCTCTTTGTCTCCTCCTACAAAACTATCAACAAATCACATACAAGAACTTTGAGTGGATGAATCAGATAACACATCAAACAACATTTCCTCCTTAGCTATGATCACAGTTAAAAAACACTTAGGAGAATTGAATGGAGACATATACCTAGAATCTAAAGACTTTTCCAGTTTGAAATCTATGGACTCTACCAATCCAAAAGCTATGGATTCTACCAGTCTAAAATCTATGGACTCTGCCAGTCCAAAATCTATGAACTCTATCAGTCCAAAAACTATGGACTACCTCAGTTTAGGATTCTTGGGTCAAATAGAATATTATGAAACCTCCACTTCTACTTATTCTATTGTTTCCTCACCATGTGTTCATGGATTGATTCAGGAAAGTGTGTAGAAATTGGCAAAATAAAAACAAAGTCATTTCTTAAATGTATTCCATTATTCTTTAACAAGATTGATTCCTCATGGAAAAGAGTTTGTTGATAATGTAACCATGTTTCATAAGCTACTTCCTCATCCATGTCCTCTAAACTCATTGATTAGTGAATTCAATCAAATAGAATCCAACTACCCAGGCATAAAACCAATCATGATAATACCTGGAAAGATTTTAAACATCAATAGTTGGTTAACAAATGAAGAGGAAGATCAATTATTTAAATTACTGGAAAAACATACCAAGAGATTCCTCATGGAAAAGAGTTTGTTGATAATGTAACCATGTTTCATAAGCTACTTCCTCATCCATGTCCTCTAAACTCATTGATTAGTGAATTCAATCAAATAGAATCCAACTACCCAGGCATAAAACCAATCATTATAATACCTGGAAAGATTTTAAACATCAATAGTTGGTTAACAAATGAAGAGGAAGATCAATTATTTAAATTACTGGAAAAACATACCAAGACTTTTTCTTGGGATTATACCAACATGAAGGAAATTCACCCCAGCATATGCACTCATCACATTTACATGGAATCTATCAAACCAGTCAGACAACCACAAAAAAGAATAAACCCAATATTAAAGGAGATAGTCAAAATAAGGATCTAAAAATTATTGGAAGTTGGGTTTATTTACCCCATCTCAAATAGACAATGGATTTCACCCCTAGTACGTATGCTCAAGAAAAATAGAAAATTAAAGGTATGTGTAGATTATAGAGAACTAAACAAAGCAATACTAAGAGATTATTTTCCTCTACCTTTCATTGATCAAGTTCTTGACAACTTGGCAGGAAAAAGATATTTTTCTTTCTTGGATGGGTTTAGTGGGTATAACTAGATAATGGTGGAAGCTCAAGATCAATATAAAAGCACATTTACCTACCTTTGGGGAACTTTTACTTACCGAGTACTCCCATTTGGACTCTATAATACTCTAGCAACCTTTCTAAGAACAGTTCTAGCAATATTCTCTAACCTTACAAATGATTTTGTTGAAGTATATATGGATGATTTCACCATTCATGGTGGAACTTATGAAGAGGCTCTTACCGACTTGGAAAGAGTATTGATTAGATGTGAAGAACATCAATTATATTTGAGTCATGAGAAATATTTTTTGATGATAGATGAAAAAATAGTGTTGGGACACCATAATTCTACAAAAGGTATTCAAGTAGGTCCAAAGAAGGTTAAAATAATCTCCAACTTACCCATACCACAAACACAAACTAAAATTAAGAGTTTTTTGGGACATGTTGGTTACTACAGATGCTTTATAGATCATTTTAGCCAAATATTTGCCCCTATGTTTGCCTTGCTTATAAAAGATAGTACATTTGAATGGAGTGATAGTTGCCAGTAGGCCTTTGAGACCATCAAAGCTAAACTCATTACTACTCCATTATTGAGAGGACCATATTAGACTCAGCCATTCCATATATACATAAATGCTTCTAATACAACAATAGGAGAAGTCATTGGATAAAAGGATGAAGAGGATAACATGTATGCTATATATTATATTAGCAAAAACATGACACCTGCTGAAATAAACTACACCATAACTAAGAGAAAATTCCTAGTTGTAGTCTATGCAATTAACAAATTCAGACACTACATAATAGGCTACAAGGTATTTATCTATACAGACCATTCAACTTACCAAAAAACCAATTATGGGAGGTAGGATTATTAGATGGTTGTTTCTCTTACAAGAATTTGATGTTACTATTATAGATAAACTAGGGAAGTATAATGCGATTGTTGATTTCTTGTCAAGAATAAACACTACAGGTGAGGAAGAACTAGTGGAAGATGACTTTACAAATGAAAAACTATTTGATATTTTATCAAAATATCTATGGTTTGTTGATATAACCAATTACCTCACCATAGGGAAGTTTCCTCTGTAATTTTCACAAAAAAAACAAATGTTTAATCAAATAAGTTCTTCTTTTAAATGGATTAATGGAATGCTATTCAAACTTGGACCTAACCATGTGTTTCGTAGGTGTGTGACAAATGTTAAAGCTTATGATATCATTAGAGCTTGTCATGATGAACCAGGATAAGGTCATTACTCAACTTAAAGAACCATACACAAAATCCTAAGAGTAGGATACTATTGGCCTCATCTTCATCAACAAGTAAAAAGATATGTCAGACATTGTGATGCTTGTCAGAGAATTGGACAACCTACTCTTTCAATAGAGATGCCTCTGCAACCTCATCCTTAATTGGTTTTAGAACCATTTGAGAAATAGGGAATTGATTTTATAGGTCCTATGGATCCTCCTTCTAGAGAAAAATAATATCTCCTAGTATGTATAAACTATGTGACCAAGTGGGTAGAAGTGAAAGTATTAACTCATGCAAGAGAAGAGATGGTAGCTATTTTATTATATTTCAAAATCATGAAAAGATTTAGTGCTCTAAGGGAGATAGTCTTAGATCAAGGACCACAGTTCATGTTAAACATGATAAAGCACTTCATGAAAGTATATCAAACTCAACATAGAAAAACATCTCCATACCATTCACAGGCTAATGGGCAAGTTGAAGTCACCAATATAGAATTGAAAACTATTTTAACTAAGGTTGTTAATTCTAGTAGAAAGAATTGGGCAGATAAGGTACTAGAAGTTGTTTGGGCCTATAATACTACTTGGAAAACAATAACTAAATTTTAACCTTATGAATTGGTTTATGGTAAGAAGCCCTTATTCTCTGTTAAATTTGAATTACAAACTTTGAAAATAGATGTAGAAGTAGGGATTGAATTAGAAGAAATACATAAAGAAATATTGTTACAACTTAATCAACGTGATGAGATGAGGATGGAAGCACTACAAAGAACTGAATTAGTACAACATCAAAGAAAAGTTTGGCATGATTCATAGATCAAGCAATGGAAGTTTTAGAAAGGAGATTGGGCACTGTTGTTTGATTCCAAATTTCAATAGTTTAAAGGAAAACTACAAATGAGGTGGTTGGGACTTTATCAGATTGAGGAGGTCTTTGAAAATGGTTCTATTAAGCTAATACCTATTGATAATAGTAGAAGAGCTTTATTAGTCAATGGACATAGATTTAATATTTATTAGAAACCTCTCAATAAAGAAGAATTTGTTCAAAAGGTAAAAGATCAAGTAGCCTTTCTAGAAGACTACTTATTCTAGGGAAATTGATTCGAATCAAATAGCTATTTTGGAGGACTCTGCTTCTTCCAGAGAATTTGCTCCTTGATGATCTTGCATACTAAAAAAAATCAATAGTGAAAATCCTTCCAGGGACACTATTGACAATGCATGCCCAAAAAACTAGCTTGTTGGCTGGCTATGCATTGCAAAATGGGCTTTGGCTAGAAAACTAGCAATGACTGGCCAAAGGGCAAAAATAAAATATATAAGAAAGAAAAGAGAATCTCATCATGTTACTATGATTGGTCTTCTCCATGAAATAAAAGTTATTCTTTCAACACCTGTTGACTAATCCATGCAAACTTATTTATGCAGGACAAATGGTGAGCAAAGGATAAATATAAGGTCAAAAGTAAGTGAGACATATATTCTATTTATTTATGTTTAGTAAACTAATTATCTTTGATTTAATTAAGATTTATTCTATGGAGATGACCCAAACTTGAGCCTTCCAAAACAAAATGACATGACACATACCATAATGGATAAGCATGCAAACAAGATGGCAAAGGTGTATGTCTACATCATGATGACCTATGCAGCTTTGGTACAATAAATTGCATCATCAATAATTATAATGATGGGAAATCATAAAGGGGTTCTAAATGAAATGATAAATAGTTGTCACTGTCAAAGTGCCACATCATCGTTTCATCTAATTTTTAATAATTTGACAAAATGGCTGGCACACTCCATAGAAATGTGAGGTGCTGGACTATATAAAGTAATCATGTCAAAATATAGACTCATGAAGTTGTGGAGTTTCACATAAAACATTTTATTTCTATATATCCTTAATGATTGTTGCCTATAGATTTCAATAGAAGCTGGTCTAAACCCTAATCTAAGTTAAAGAAATAGATTTGTCTATAAATCCAAGTAAAAATGGGAAAAAAAATGAGATCAAAGCCAAAGAATATATCAAATATTCACAAAGACAAAGCTTCTATGGTAGTGTTTAGAGCAAATGGCTAGCTACCTTTCATTGAAAAGTTCCAAAGTTTCTATGAAACAATGGTAAGAGAATTCATCCCTAATCTCACCCTTGAGTTTTTAGTTGTTAAAGGCATTGTTATTCCTATTTCAACTCAAATTATAAGTCAAATCATACAAATTCCAAAGAGGGAATGAGAGCGATAGGCATAATTCTATTTAGTGATTTAATTATTTAGTTTAATGGTAATGAGCAGACTAAGACTTCATGTCTAATAGATTCTAAGGGAAAATCAAAAGGGATTCATAGAAATTCACTTCTTGAACCTTGGAAATCTATATCCAAGTGGGTACTCAAGTATATCATTTGTGAGGGGGAAAATAGTCTTTTAGGAGGAGACACCATGAAAATATTAATACACATTAAGTATGGGAGGCAAAACCCTCATTACAAGATTAACCTCCCATCCCTCTTATATGGTGCCCTTCAAATTATGACTACAACTCCTAATGTTGTTCTTAGGCACCATGGCCTTATTCACCTAATTATCCAATATCACTTCCTTCATCAAGGACAAAAGGTCTGGGAAGAATTTAAGAATAGTGTAACACACCAAATTCCAAATCTACCTACACAAGAAACTTTAAGTTTACCATAGGAACATTCATCTCAACCTATTGCATCAGTTGAAAAAACAACTCCAAAGAAGAAATCACAGACTGTAGTCTCAAAAGAAATCCGTTCTTCTTCTTCTTTAAGAAGAATCACAAGGTCTTAAATCCTTGTAGTTTTAAGGTCCCCACAAGAACCTCAGGAATCTACAGTGCAACCAATTCCCTTGTCAAGAAGAATAAAATTAAAATGAAAGTTTGATACAAAACTTGAGAAGACCTAAGTTTTGATGGTTGAAAAGGAAAGACACTGAGTGTAGTTTAGAGAGTGACCAAAATAAGGAGAAGGTTAATTCTGATAGATGAAGATGAACAAGAACCTGCAGACATTCTGGATAGTCTTAAAAAGGTATCTCATTCCCCCATACATCAAAGTACCCCTAAAACTATAGATATTGAAGAAAATCATTTCAAAAGGAGCTCTCCAATCATAATAGAGGAGCCAATTCTAGGAGAAGAGCCAATCATGGTAGAGGAATTAAATATGGAAAAACAACCACATGTTTCAGTTGAAACTACAATGAATAAAGAAAAAACTATATGCACAAATGCGAAATGAGAGTCATCTATTCTAAATGATCCTATTATGCAGTTAACCTTGAAGCTTTCTCAAGCTCAAGCTCTACATCAACAATAAACAACTGACATTGCTGACTTGATCAGTCAATTATAGAATAAGGATCATCTCAACTTATTGTTGGTGCAAAAATTGGACATAGCATCTACCAATCATGAAGCAGAAGTTCACAGATTAGAAGAAATAATAAATAAAAATGAAAGTGAACAAATAGACCTCTAGATATATGTAGAAAATCTAAAGAAGGAGAATAGGAGATTGTAGAGTTTGGTAAACTCTTCTAAAGCACCATCTAATGTTGCACCTTCTCCTCCTAAGGTATTTGTTGACCGAAGTTGTCAAACAAGTTATCTAGGTATTCCTACCTTGCAAATGCTAAATCAAATTGAAGAAGCATATTCTATACTCAAATAGAAAAACAAATTTGTAACTTTTTCAAACAAAATATTGGAAAATGAAAAGAAAGAATTAGAAGCTAAGGTCCAAGATTTAGAAGAAAGTTTGTAGGATGCATGCAAATTAGGGGAATCTCTTTTGGCATGTAGGAATCCTTCTCCTGCATATAGTTTGTTTTTATTTGAACAATTTTATAGATGGAAGCTTTTAAGTGTCTCTTGTCATCTTCCTTATAAGATTTTACAGCTAACAACATTTTTAGAAATTTTCTATAGTGCCGAACCTGATCAGTAGGATTTGCTTTGTAAGTTTTATTTGTATGATTTGATCATAAGAGACCATGAGTACAATAATTTCTTGATAAACCTTCATGTAATAGAAGTTAAATTGAGGGCATTACATTCTACATTCAAAAATCAACTAGCATGGAAAATCAAATTTGAGGAGTATACAAATCATGCTAAGACTACAGGATTGTGTATCAGACCAACCTTTCCTATCTCCAAATTGATCAAAAAGAATTTTAACTATGCTTGTTTAAGAGATGAATTTAAAACTTATTATTTACAAGCTTTATATGATTATGCTATTTCTTTTGACTTATTTTCAAGATAGAGTTTTGATTCAGTGGTGACTGTAAGTGTGAAAAGGTGGGACCAACTTTCAATGCCTCTTCAAAGACGAGAGGTCATGTCTCCAAATAACTTAAGATGGAGTATGAGGAGAGCTACCTCAATTTTGGAAAGATTAATAGAGGTAATAAACTCTGGGGGAGAAAAGAAATGGATTAACATGAGATATAAACCCCCTTTGTTGATTATACCTATTATAAGATGGTAGGGTTGGGCTCCACAATCAGAGGAGCAATTCAATATATGGAAATAAATGATTCAAGAACATTAGGGGTTTACATGCAATTTAGACAAGCATATAACATATGAATTTGATGACTATGATTTGAGTCAAAGTTTGAAAAGTAGATGCAAGAGCTATGAATGCAAATGAATGTTTGCAATGGGACTTGCAAAAGGTAAATCCTGGGGAAGATGATGAGCTCAGAATATGGCTCATTATTGACATGTTATTTCCCTTAATTCATCTCTCTAAGGATATTATCTTATGCAAATCATAGATTGTTAGATAGCTATTACATGGAAAGTAGATAATTGTCTTGTTTATATTAAAACAAAGACTAAACCTTTACTTTATAATTAATGTCTAATACATAACATGTTTTAGTAATTTTTATTGTGAAGAATGTTTAGGAAGAAGACATAGGTGATGTATAGTGAAATTTCAATTTTGATCTCCATCTAACAGAACTATGAACTCACACAAAATGAATATATGGACTCTACAGGTCCATTTTTTCATGCTTTTGAGACACGTGTGTTCATATGAGTACATAGGAGGACCAACAAAAAATATTAATAAATCATCATGAATGGCATCAATTTGAATCATGGCATAGGCTTGTTTTTATGAACTCCATAGGCTTGTTTCTATGGAATCCATAGGCTTGTTTCTACAGACTCCGTAGGCTCATTCCTATCGACTCTGTAGGGTCAATTCTATGGATTCTGTAAAGACAAAGCTACAAATAGGGACGTTGGTAGCCAGATAAGATGAGAGAGAATCATTCCAGCTGGAGTCAAATGAGGAAAATACTCACCTATTTTTTTTAGGATTTTCTTTTGATAAAGTTATATATATTTGGATCTTAGGACTATTATAGGATAGTATATCTATTTCATCAGAATAATTGGATCTCTTAGAAATCCAATCTCCTATTTTTGGATGAGTAGATCGACCAAGGAATCCTATCTCTTTTCATCTTGTTTTGAGTTGATTATATTAGTATAAAATGTAAGTCTTTTGTTATTAAAAAAAAAGAGAATAGATGAAACATACGTACAAGCATATTACAGGTTTTAGATAGATTTTAATCATTTTAATTTTATGAATTATCACTTCAATTTCTAACATTGATTAATCTTTGTTCCTGAGTCCAAGATGGGAAAGGGCCCACTCTCCTTATAACTAGGAATTGTGTATAGTACTTATGTTATGTTATATTAACTTTTTGTTATAATTAATCAGAATCTTGCTAATGTTTGCATTCATTCATAAAACATCAAAACAAATTCATACTTCAAAAGGAATTTCTTTATTCCAAATTCATTTCCTTTCTAATCAAAGTGTGTTTTCTTTTACAACAAATGTGTGATGTAAATTTCCTTTTTAAGTTAAACATATCCATTTCCACGCAAGTGTAAATAGGAGTGTGATTTTACTTTCAAGCAAAAGAGTGGATTCATTTGATTAAATAGTTACATCTTTTCCTTTTTATAAAATGAGTGAATCAAGTAGTTTAGGACACATTTATTTAATTAGTTAAATTTATAATAGGACCATCAAACACCCCCATAAGCATACTTCTAGATCTACCATCCTACACCTTACTGCAGACAACTTTGGACACCAGCCCTGGTTGATAAGACATCAATTGAACATTGATTAAATGAGGAGTTGAATGACACTCATCATTTTATACTATTTAATAAAAGTTTTTTTTAATAAAATCTAAAACAAATCTATGTATAACTATATTTCATTATATTTTCCTAAGTCTAAGCTCTATAGTCTATGTCTACATGAAAAAACTATGTTTTTAGGTGCTCACTAGGATGGCCTGATCCCTATGATAAACCCCTATGAATTCCCCCTCTTTTTATGGGTTTTTTTGAACCTCTGTAATAACTATCCTCAAAATAAAATCTATGCATCATGTGTTTTATATTGAAAATATATGATATCTTCTTGATAAACTAACATAATATGTATATATGACATCAGAAAGAAAATTAGATTGAGCATAAGTTGGCAATGTATGATGTCTATTGGATTTAGAATTTACAAGTTTTTCAAAATAGATATAAAAATGTAAGCATGTATATCAACAATAAATATGAATATAATTTGAGTAAACTACTTGGGGTTGGGACATGATGTCCATCAAGTCACCCAAGGAGGAAGGGAGATGCATGAGGTCCCTCATGACATTGTAAATTGGATGTGAAAACAACAAGCAAGATATAAGTGTCATGTCCATGAAACATACATGAAATCATACATACAAATGTGAGTCACATAAAGATTCTAAGGGGCCACAATACAAGGGCCATATAAGGACATGTTCAAATGTCACTCTATGCAAAAGAACACACAAGTTTGGATTATATCCACATGGAATTACATGTTTAAATGTCCAAATACACAATCAAGAAGCATACACAAGGACATGGGCACATGTCCAAAGCATTAAAGTAATGAAAGGACAATATCATATTCAAATTCCTTCGAGTAGATGTAGAAGTAAAGAGACACAATCAAATATAGACTAATAAATAAAGAAATGAAAGTATGCATAATCATGTGTACAAATATGCATATAATATGAATCTATATTAGTAGTAGTCATCATAAAATAAATGTAGGATAAGATGATCAATGCAAGATCTATGATATGGAATATAGAAATATATAACTTGGTAAATCAGAAATTGTCGGTATGATGTCCCCAATTGGATAATATATCAATGTTGAATCAATGTATATGTGTATGTGCCTTTGATGGGTGGATAGTATCAAATATAGATATATGTAGAGGACTTAAGTCCTATAGTAATCTATGGATAGTCAAAGGGAACAAGTGAAGCATTTATATATGATACAATTGACTATACTAACATAGATAGCATATGTAGTACCTAGCAAATAGAAGGAATGTAAACATAGAAATGTATAGAATCTAAAATTTGTATTTTCTAAGAAATATTTTAATGTTTTTATATTTTTGAACATTTTTTTTATGAGTATAAGATATGTACAAGAAAGATGAAAATGAAACTATGTACAAGGAACAAGATAAAGGAAACTATGTACAAGTAAATTAAAATAATGAAACTATGTACAAGGAACAAGATAAAGGAAACTATGTACAAGTAAATTAAAATAATGAAACTATGTACAAGGAGAGTGTTAGGGATAATACTATGTGTACTTGTGAGGAATAGTGATAGAATAACAACATGTCATCAATAGGGTGCCTCTATGTAACATATGTGGCATGTTCACTTTTTGAATGGTTTGTACTATAATAATTTGTGTTATTCCAATCATCTTCTTCATTTTGATTAGCAATGTCTAGATTATTGATTAGTATCTTGCCTTCTAAAATTCTATGCATTGTAGGTATAGCTTAATTTATTTTTTTTCTTGTTGGGAAGAAAATATGTCGTCTCTATCATCTATAATAATTTCACTCCCATGTGAAAAGTATATGCAACCTTTTATTTTCTAAAGTTTTCTCTAGTTGTTGTTAACCATGAACTTCTAAAGATAACATTGTAAGCACTTGAATTTGCAATAGCATGAAAAATGAGAGAACATTATTTTGAGGCATATGAAAATTTTATTTGAAGTGTCCCCAAGCATGAGATAGAAGCATGTGTTGTATCTAGATCTATAGAGTCCTTTCTAAGAGAACCAAGAAATGATAGTGAACAAAAGTTGGTTGGTTTATAATCCATAATCTTAATATTTGTGCATTGTTTGCCTTCTATATAAGTTGTCATAGTGAAAGGATATTTATATGAGCGATGGCTTGCAGTTACCCCCTTTACATTAAAATTTTAATATGTATCTTTTGTATGTATTTATTAATTTAAAGACTCTATTATTAGAAACCCTCTTTTGAGAATGGTTATTTCTTACCCTGATTCTGAATGTGCAACTTAAGTTCTTGATCTTTTTTTAACGTTATCTTCACATCTAGATCTTTGCCTTTATAAACCATATTTATGAATTATTTTCCTTAGTATGTTCCATAAATACCAAACCTTGTTGACTAAATTATCAACTGCTAGAATAGGATAGGTGATGCATGGAGTGTTCTTTCCCAAACCTTGACCTTGATAATCATATTTTTTATCAAACCCATACTACTTTGAAAGTTAAGCCTCATTTTGAAGAGGTATATTTGCATCTTTTACTTATTTTGCTTGTGCTTATTATACATTTTCCTTCTCTAAGTTGGCCTTTGGTAACCATTGTTACATTATTTATGAAGTTGACGCTTTTTGAATTTTTACATGTGTCGTTGTATGGTGTTTGGATGATGTGTCACTTTTTGATTCATCTCTATCATGTACCTTTTGTATTTTCATTTTCAATGCTAAATATGAATCAATACGGTGCCCATGCATTATACGATATGCACAATAATATATGGATCTCCTCGCTAGATGTAAAGGTAGGTTGATCAACTTAGCTTTAATCATTTACCTTAAAATCTCACTAGAAATTATATTTAATCTTTGAGTAATTTTTGGATCACTAATTGTAGATGCACTTTATTGTGATTTCTTATTTTGATATGTAACATTGCTTGCCACAAATAGACTAGATGAAGATGCATATACATTATTGAAACTAGTGTGCCCTATAGGCTTTTGTATTGTAATTTGATTTTTTGATACTATAAGATTTTCATATAATAAATTCTTATAATTTTACAATTCTGAAATTAACTTGCTCATACTAATAATTTTATCCCTTAGAGTCTCATAAGTGCAAACCCTAGTTGCTTCTAATTGAACATGTAAGCACACACTTTGAAGAGCGGATGTGGGAAGGAAAGGGTTTGAAGAAAGAATAGGTTTAATATATGCATTAGGAACAATATTATTGGCTACCTCACCTTTTTAAGGAGTGATAGCATGGACATGGTTAGAGGGAAAGTAGTTATCACCCTCTTGGAGGAGAGGAGGAGAAGGACACTCTTACCTATCCATGAAATATGAAAATGAAACTTGACAAAGGGATATTAGGGTAAGACAAATTAGATCTAAAAAACCTAACACAACCACTAAAAATAGGAACAAATAAGGCTACAAACCCTAGGAGCATCTAAGGCTAGGGTTTGGCAAGGTTTGAAAAAATGTTGAGTTCCCAAAATGATTTATCTTCTTTAGGATTATGGAATGTAACCCTAGGTTGATAAATAGATGAGAAATAAATCAAGGAATAAAATACAACAATATCAGCAACCACCAATTTTCATAATAATTTATTTATTTAAATATTCTATAAATAACAGTGAATTAGAAAAGGTGTAATTAGCTAGAAAATATGACTAAGATGGACAAGTAGTGAGTTGGGAAGTGATACAGGAGTAAGATAGAGTGTTTTCAGTGGAGAAAAGGTGTCAGAACCCTCTTTGGACAATAACAAGGCCCTTTTTTCTAGTAGTACACTACACTATAGACCTTTTATGTAGCACTAGTGACCTTATATAAGTGAAGTAGTGAAATTTTGAGTAGGCCTTTGCTATGTTTTAAGAAGCCTATATCTATGTGATCAAGACTTAGATCATCATCTATTCTAAGTTTTGACTGATTTCACTATGAAACCCTAATCCAACCCTAGGGTTTTAATGAACACAAGTGAAAGGAGAGTGTTGTTAGTAGGGTAGGCTTGGCATGACCTCAATACCCCATGTGCTAAGTATTACCTACATACCAATACCTCGAAAGGGGATCAATATCGATGTAGTTCTTCCAATGTAATTTCTATTTCAAGTGAGAGTGATGCTAGTACGTCTGAGTATGAATGCTAATTTGAATGCTTTGAATATGACTTGAGACTTGAAACTTTGAATATAATTGAGCTATGGGATGTTGTAGATGGATGTATGCATAAACAGGGGTAAAGATGGATCAATAACCTTAATTTTTACAACTATTTTTGAGTTTGTTTATAAGAATATGCCATCTCTCTAATAAATTAATGAGAATGGTCTTTATATAATGTTATGATGTTTGTCAAGACATGAAATGAGTCTAGGCTAACCCTAAGATGCTTCAAGAAGTGAAACTATATCTGTTAGGGGTAAGGGAAGTTAAGGGTCAATAGCATTGACCCATTTTCTAATAGTGCACTCTGCTATAGACTAATGGGTTTGTACTAATGTCTAATTGGTTGACACATGTGAAAAAGGATTGGGGGATGATAGGTGATGGCTCAATGTGGATCTTGGTATAACTGGGCATAGGCTAGATGCACATAAAAGATGGAAAAGGATCAAAATAGGCCCTAAGATAGGTCTAGGTATAAGATAAGGATAGGTTAGTCTCAAGTGACAATCATTGCATTAACATGACATTTTATATGACTACAGGGGGTAAAATAGGTTGTACTTTAGCTACCATGTTATTAGGGGAATTGTAAGGAAGAGGGGAACTAGTTGAAGCATAATTAGAATGAATATATGGCAAAGGCATTTATTGGGAAATTTTTAATAAATCAAATCTCTTAATTTTTGATAAGATGGGGAAGTGGTTAGGAAGGTAATGGTCTATTTTTGAGGTGGTTGACATGAAGTAGTTGGAGCTGAATTAGAAGGGACATGTATTTTATTTTTGAAACTTAGAGCTATTATATAATTTAAATAACATATTTGGGATGAATTTTGATTATTCTTAAGGTTTTGAATGTATACCACCATTGTGGATATGATATCATTCATATTGGGTGAAGTTGTTGGTACACATGCATCCTTTACATAAGGATCCAAAGGAAGGTTGGTAGCCTAGAAAGAACTAATTTGCATTTGGTTTCTCTGGAGGAGTTACTCTAGGTTATTCAGAATGTGTCAGATTATATTATGGAAGACTAAGAGGTAGAATAAGTAATAGTATCCTAGTTGATCCCTCCTCTATAATTTCAACCCTATTTTTATACTAATTGAACCTTGGGTTTTTATTAGTGTTATCAATTTGTATGATGATGGATGATGGATGATATAGTAAAAAATCATGGATATAATCCACCTCTACTAGTCAAGGTCATATCATTTGAATAATTGTAACTATTGAGAGTCTCCAAAGGGTCTAATAATTCTTTTATCACCACACTAGACATGGTGTTTATTATAATATAATAAGAGTTTTAGGATGGAGAGAGATTCATAATTTTTTGAATATGTTGATTATCAAAATTAGCCCAATTGGATAGGTAGGGTTCACTTTGGGCTTGAACATTACTTCTAAAAGCATTAATGCCTAAAGGACTATCAAATTCCTCTATAGACATATTCATGGGGTGTATAAACACCGAAATAATAAATGGAATTTTAGAAAGAAATCAATGAAAGAAAATAAAAGGAAAAATAAATAAACATAAAAGGAAAAGTCAGTCATTTCAGGTTCATTAGCTTTGTACAAAAAAAGTAATGGGATTTCTTTGTGTACTTAGCATCCTAAGGTTTATCTAATATAGTTAAAAGGAGTAATGTGCTAATTATTTTGTTAATATAATTATGCTCCTTGAGTGGGATGAACTTGTTGAGGTGGTTGGGCTACCCCAGTGGGGCTATGTATTATGTGTCTTGGAAGATGCTCTAATATACATTAGTATTGCTCTACTACTTCAAATTTATTGTTGAGGGAAAAAACTTACCTAGTTATGGCAACCTTAAAATAGCATTATTCATAAAGAACCAAACAATGTAGTTCCTAGTCTATGTTATTTTTACTAAATGGGTTAAAGTTGGATTGAATGACTCGTGGTATATGACAATTTTTATTAGGTTGATCTTGCATAATAAATTTCATACTCAAATCAAAATTAAATTAGAGAAGGATAGACATGAGGACAAAAAATGTACCAAATACAAAGGTTCACTTATTGATGGTCTAATATGTGGATCTATCTAACTAGTTGTTGTTTGGATAATCTTTATTGTTCACCCAAGTATTCTAATTGTCTAATGATTAAGTTTGGTGATTGCATGCAATGAATGAACTCCAATTAGAGATCAAAGTCTATGTTTATTTGGATATTATTTGATATGATATGAGCAATAAATCTTGTAAAATGTGATTATTATGAGAGTGCCATTCAAGGGTGTTAGAATGATTGGTTACATTTGGTGTTTGTGTTACTAAATAGTTTTGAGTTTTAAAAAGTTTTGGTTTTTTAGTCTTTTTTACTAATGTTTTAAATGACTAGAATTTTGTAAAATGAATATATTTACATTTTATTTTTATTTATTTATTACAATTAAATTTTTTACAAGGAATTTAATGAAATAGACTGTAGCTACGATAATGAATTAAATGAAAATATCAATGATGAAAATACATAATTTGATTTTATTTTGGTGATTTTAAAGATTCTATATAGATGAAAATGAATTAAAAACTAAAATTTATTATTTGAATGTTGATTTTAAAAATTCACATAAAATTAAGTGTATGGTTGGAAATACACAACCCATTATTACTTTGGAATGAATGAAAAGTAGTGATGAGGAAGTGATCTGAATTATAAAATGTATAGTTGAATCTTAGTGTACAATTTTTTTAATTTAAATTATGTATGCATGCAACTAAATATGCCTAAATGATGAAAAATACACTTGAATGCAAAGTTTTTTTTTAAAATGATTATTGATTCTCTAATTTAATATGCATGAGATGATCTTGATATAACTAGTACTATGTTTTGTTCTTTCAGATTTACTAAATGCATAAAGAAACCTAAATAATGCTAAAAATTAAATGGTGATTTGATAATAAAAAAATTGGTTTTAAAAACATGTTATGCAAATGAAGATAATGCTAAATTATTTGAGTATTAAGGATCCAAATCTAAAACATAATGAATTTATGAAACAAAGAAGATAAATTTATAAACTCAAAGATTTAATATGCAAAGCTAGGATGATTTAAATCTAAATGCTATTTTTTCTAAGATGATGTTGGGTATCTATATGAAAATTAACTTTTAAGAAACTAAATGATTTATAATGCTATAAATTTAAATAAGTGATTGTTGTTTTTGTTTTTTTTTTAATTTATAAAAAATAAAAAATCTAATCTGAGTAAAACAATAAAATTAAAACATGTAAGATCCAACATTATCAAATGTAGATAAAATTTGAGAATCCAATTGTTGTAGTATTTCAATCCTCGGGTATTATATCCAATACAGTTGCTCAATGGGAATTAGGGAGTGTGTATAAGAAAAATGATGTGGAAGGAAAATGTGCAGTAGGTATGTGGCTAGCTCTCAAAAGTGGTAAAGTACTTATTACCAATTCTTGAATTTTTGATATGCATTTTATCATGCATAGTCATATTTGTATAAATGGAGATTTTTTTTGCATATGAGAGTACAAAAATTTATTGGGAGTTAACTAGGAATAATTTAGGTCTTAATAAGGTTTATTTGGATTTTACTAGGTTGTTAGAGGGTTAACTACGTAGATCACAATTGAAATAGAGTGGTGAACATGAAAAATGAGTGACAATGCATATCTTAGAAGCTAAATTTAAAAACTCGTGAAAAGGCAGAGAAATTGTCACTATATTTAGGCTAAATTTTCATAACCATTATGGTGGTTATATAAACGTATGTGATGGATTACAAAATTATTGGGGTGGTTATTATAATCACCACAAAGGTTTTTTCATGCACCATGGAAATTATTAGTTTGGAAAGATGTAAATTTGACATTCATGGAAGGTCTAGAAAGAAACAAAAGGGGGATATTGAGACAAGGAAGGATTTGAGCATGTGTATTGTTATTCTAAGACATTTTACATCATCACCAAAATGGACAAATATTACAGTCTATAGAGTTTGGGAGTGTAAAAACATGTTTAGGATAATCTAGTGAAGTCATCCCAATTTGAAAATTAGTCATCAAGGGTTCTTATACATTATTATCAAAGGCACACACTTGAAAAAAAACACAAGCATCTTATTATTGTTAATACTATCTCAAGAGGGAAAATTAGTGAGCTGAGTTATAGTGATAATCTTATTAGGAAATTGAAGTGTACTTATACATAATATGGTGATCCTAAATATGTGTATTGGTAAATTAATTTAGATAATACAATAGGTTTGTAGACAAATAGTATAAAGTGTGCACAAGAGTAAAATGTGTATGCACAAGTTCAAGTGTGTCAAATTATTTCAAAATTAATGTTTCCAATGGTCTAATACCAAGTTTAGGTATCTATAAATTCTCCCCTTTTAGTTTAGTATTGAAATTCTAGATGAAGATGATAAAATAATAAATTTGGTATTGTATACACCCAAATTTGGTCAAGCAAACACAAGTATTAAAATTTTTTTGAATTTTATATTTAGAAGCTCCTAATGTCGAACTAAGATCCCTTTCACATGATATTTTTATATTCCTATATCTCTTTTATCATCTTTTCAAACTAATTTGACTATATTTGTGGAAGCTTTTATTCTTTCATGGCATTCCTTATCTAATTAATATGAATACATGGTCCTTTTTCTCTTTCATCCTACTATCTTCTAGTTTTTATCCAAGACTACCTTATTTTAACTATCCTATTGTGTTTTTTTATTTGAAATGGATGGTCTTGTTCAATGCATGTTTTAAAACACTTTTTAAAGCATGTTTATTTTGGACTCTTTTTATGACCATTTTACCCTTCTTTGAGTCAATTTACATGTCAATGGATTTTTAAAATTCAAAATTAGGACTCTTATATCTAAAAGGTTACCTAAGAAATTTTTCATATATCACTTATCTATGTTGGCACTAGCATAACAAAGAATAATCATAATAAAACAAAATCAACACCTGAATTTTATCTGAAGTTCATATTATCAAATATAGATTGTATGCTTGGATTAAATAAGGGCTAAGGATAAGAGCATTTAGATTCAAACCACATGATATAATCACACACACATTAGAGGGTTAAATACATTGACTTAAGGTACCTATTTTTGGGATATGTATGCAACAAGCAATTCAACAAGGTTCTAAGGTCAACTCCATTATTCCTTTATGTGTAATATTTGATTAGGTTTCTTGACAAAGAGAAGACCAATCACAGGCTAGTTATGTGATTACACCTCCATGATAAGTTGAAATATATCTATAGGTATATCTACATAGATTTTTATTTTATAGTTTATTGTACAGGTAACTCTAATAAAAACACTCCAAAAGGACAATAGCATGAGCCACCACAATATAAATCCACCAGTCTCTTAGGTAGACGTAATAGTCACATCACTAGATCTAAAATTATAATAAATAACCTCACCTTCAATTACAGCCACTCATAGTCTTTATTATACAAAAAATAGATAAGTTTTTCATCTCTCTTTGTACTTTTAGTCAAAATCTTAATTACTTGTATACATTCATTTGAAAAGCACATGCATGTTTTAATGCTTATTTGATTTTTCATCTACTTTAACTTAGTTTTTTGTCATATTATATTAAACTTTATTAATTAAAAATTTGATAAAACATATTGGTGAACCTATTTTAATTGTTGAACATAGCCAAACCCTAGTTTTGACCTTAGGGTTTCCTTCCTAAAATTGTCTTCCTAGGGTTTCAAATTAAATTTTGATGTCTCTTTTATGTTAGACTACATGTTAGCATTAGTTTTCATGTCTCCTCTTGTTCTCATTTTAATTTTTGGAAAACTTAAAATGGCTAAAAAAATATCTCTTCCCCCTCATTTATTTGATGCATTATTAGGCAATCATTATAATTACAATAAATAATGGATAAATTACAAATATTATGTGCTAGATACTAATGAACAACATGATTATTTGTATAATGATGATTATTATTATTATTTTCATGATGGTTATGAATAATATTATGGAAGTGATGATCAAAATGTTAAGTAAAGTAGTGTAGATGCATGGTATTCCCCTATTACTTCCATCATCTCTATTAAATCAAGTGACAGGAATTAATAACATAATTCTAAAAGAACCACTTATTGGTGATGCATTATTCAATAGTACTCCTGGGTTATCAAAAAAAATTGCTACATATCTTTTCAAAATTTTACAATATAAATCAAAAAGGATTAAAATACCATTGCATGAGGAACATGATAATTGTGCATCTCAAATCTTGCATTTTACTTATAGTAATGTTCCTTTTAAATATGATAATGATATAGCAAATACTAACAATGCACATGAAACTCCTATCTTTTCTCCTTATGGTAATGAAAATGTTGACATTTCAAATGTTCATAATGAAGATAATATTCCTTTAAAATATGATGACACTGTAAACATAAATATTTTTCCTTCCTTCCCCCAATCTCAAATTGAGGATGTGTCAATTTCTATTATTGATATTGAAAATAAAAAATTTATTCCTCTTACATGTGATGATGTTTTCAATGACATTGAAAATATAAATACAACTCTTGGTAGCTCTTATAGTGAAAATAAAAGTGTGGTTATTTCAAATGTTGATTATACAAGTGAAAATTATTATTATTATTATTATTATTATTATTATTATTATTATTATTATTATTATTGAATAATAAAATGTACCTACTACACATAATATTATTCATTCTTTACCCTCTTCTCACGTTGATAATGATTGTGTGTTAGATACCAATTCAAATGATAATTTTCTTAATGCTAATATTCTTACATCCCATGATGATGTTTTTAGTTCTCTTTTGAAAGATAAAATATGTGAGCATGTTTATTCTAGTAATGATAAAAATAATATTCTTTCTTATATTTTAGTATAATGTAATATCCCTTTGCAAACTAATGTTATATTAAATACCAATGAATCTGCCAAACATAAAATACATCAAGCAGACTTTATTCCTAGCCTTTCTTCTCCTATTTGAAATAGTGTAACAATGGCTAAAATTAATAATAAAATTAAATCATTAAATTATCTCCTTAATGATCTTAATATCCCTTCACCATAGGTTATCTCTTTAATTCATTTTATGGGTTCTTTACAACATAAAATAAATCAGCTCACCTTAGAAAGCAAGGCCTATCATTCTTGGGTAGATTCAAATGTTATCCATGGTAATCCTATAATGCATTATATCTTACATGCACCATTACCACATGAATTCTAGATACAATTTTTTTTAAAGTTTAATGGAAATAGGGATCCTTATTTACATCTCAAAGCTTATAGAAAGTCTATGAATGGTTTCAATTGCAGTATGATATCGTTACAATTATTTCTAAAGAGTTTAAAAGATGACGCATTGAACTAGTTTCATCATTCACTTCCTATTGAGTATATACATACATATGCTAAGTTAGAATAAGTATTCCTTATGTAATTTATTAATAATAAGGGACCTAGAGTTACATATGAATAATTACCATCATTACATTATGGGAAGTCAGAGCCAATTTATGATTACATATTACAGTTTAATACATGAATGCAATAGTTAATTTATCAACCATCAAATTTAGGGGCATTGTATATATTTTTTATAGGTCTCATTTTCCCTCTTAAGGACCAATTTTTGTATCACACATCTAAACCATTTCAGCATTGTATGTGACTATTACATTGGAAAATAAATTGGGAATCATGCAACCAAATACAAAGGTAGATTTTTATATTAATTTTCTACTACTTTATTCATACACTAATAGATCAAGAACCTAATCTACTTTGTCTTAAAATTCCATAGAAACCAAAAATTAAAGTGTTACATAAAGAGAAATAATCATTTTACAAATTAGTTCCTATAGTTACTAGAGTACCTCATGGTACAAATAAACTTATATGGTTTGATTCATTTAGAGAAGGGCCTCACATCAATTTTCTAATATTTTTGGATAAGAGGATGGTTACTCTTCCTACCAATAATTATAATCCATGACATTGATTGGAAAAAATTATAAACATACTTTATTACAACTACCACCAAATTAATGGTCATTGGGATAATGATTGTTATGTACTCAAAGATAGGATTGAGTAGTATGTTGATAGAGGTATTATAACATTTACTAAGGGGACATCTAGGTCTCATTCTCCTCATCTTAATAGATCACATTCTACCATGACTGAGTTATCCATGACATTATTATTAAGGAACCAATGGTTACTCATCATTTTTCTATAAATGCATCTAGAGACCAACATCATGAGAGATTCATTGTATCTCCAGTTCAACAACATTGGAAGCCACTATAGAAAGTTAAGCAAACTTATAGTAATGTTGTAATCTAAAGAAAACATAATTAATTATAAATGATAGTTTGATATGAAATAAAGCTTTATGCAATAAATACTACACTTATTCCTACCAAGATAGTTCTATGGTTGAAATATAGTTATTCAGAGATACCAGCTACTTAGTACAGTTCAAAGTTTTCATTACTTTCAGGATGGACAAATGATTACTCAAGACTTGGATAGTTTTCTAGTTATTCTCAAATAGACATTGAAATGATACAATACTAACATTATAATATGCATAAAAAAAATTAAATGCATACATATTAAATTCTAAAATGTTAAACATATGCATCATAATAAATCCAAATTAACCAAATTAACTAATAAACCATATATATCGAAATATCTTAAGTGATATAATATGCAATAAAAAAGTTATACAATAAAATAAACAACACATAATTATTTAATAGGATCATGGTCCACATTACCCTCTTTATCCATGTCAACATATTATATATCTACTAATATAAGAGACCTAGAACTAGAAGCCTCGAGATCACCTCATATCCTAGATCATAACCTATCTCTCCTCTCTTGATCATCATACATATCCAATCATGACTTAGTATAGACATGCTCTCTACCTAATTATACATAATCATCTAATAGTCTAAGACATAGAGTAGCATCCTAGTTTGGTGGGGGAATTTGTAGTCTCACCACCTCATATCTTTACTCATCTTGCTCTATCATATCTCTAATATATGAAATATTGGAGATAAAAGCTCAATCAAATAGGGGTACTTGAACACTAAAACTTATTATAGTAAAATCAATAATCCACCTTCCATGACATGGTCAAGGACATGTAGTGTTAGCTCTCATAGTCCATACTCAATCATCATCACCTAATAATCCTCATCACCTGCATAGATGCAAAATGAAAAATCATTAGCTACCACTCAGTAAATAATTCATAAACATACAATAAAATATTAATTAAAACATCTCATACTACTAAAAATATTGATATAATTGGGGTATAACACATTTATTATCTCTAGATCCTCCACTTGGGAATAATAAATCCAATATGTGATATATCCACCATACAATATATGTGTTGGTGTACACAATATCATTTACATTCAGCATATATATAATAGGATCCATTTCATCTAATAGAATGGGGAAATATCTATCATAGATGGTATACCCCTATCTCATGGTCTCATTATAGCCTAAACACTACATACACACACCCATGAAGTTGGGGGCACATGTTGTCACACCTCAAAATACCATGTAACTCTCTCATATTAAAAGTGCTCAAAGACATTCAACAATTGATCATGGCACCAACAACTAACATGGATCTGGCACAACTATATGCCATCCTATAGCCACATAAAAAACCCTTTGTATGGTCTCCAAATAATGTAATCAATATTTAAATCATTCAATATCCTTCTACAACACACAGTGTTAAAATATCACACATGCCATGTACTAGCCCATCTTAATGAAAATACTTGAATATGTTTCCAATTGATACATTACATCCCCATTAGTCAAGTAATTTATATGTTATTATAAGCTTAAAATGTAGTAATGTGGTTTATCCAATGTCACCATTGAACTCATCACATATGAATCTATAAATATCCCAATAGGAATGTGCCAATATGGTTGACCCCAACAATACATAGTCTCATGCTCCTCTATATCTTGAGTGATAGTATGAATCTTATATGATATAGGCACCCCACTACCATCACCACTATGAATCAATAAAATATAAAAATAAGGAAATTATGTGCATGTATAATATCATATGACATAATCATAGATAATACAACATCATAATCATTATGATTGTGTCATCCAAGACATCCACAAATCAAATATTTGTGGGAAATATCCTTGGGGACTGACCCCATAATACCCAACACTATAGTCTTAGTGATATTAAATGATAGTATCAATATCCTCCAAAAATCATTTAGAGTAACCATCATCTCTCCCATAGGCAACCAAAATGTATAGGAATATGTATCCCACCACTCAGCCAATATAGTCATCATATGGACATAATATAACATCAAGTCTTACCAACCCACATAGCTAAGACATGCCCTATCAATAATATATTTATCCTCATTAGATAGGGGTATGCCATAAATAGTCTCTATTGTCTAACCTGATCAAAACTCTCTAAAACACATATCTTCCTACACACAATAAAGAACGTAACATTAGAAATTGAAACCATCCAATACAAGTCCATAGGTAATAAAATATAATATTTAATGTTGTATTTTTATCTCATAACAAAATTTTAAGTGGCCTCTCCATAAATTATGGTATCATGGGATAAGACTATCAAAATTTATATAGGACTGCATCATAACTGGACACAACTGGACTGTCTAGGATGGGGTTGTAGTGAAAAAACCAAAAATTCAAAAATCAATTACAATTACCATAGTTCAATTTTTTCATGAATGCAAAGGTTAGGTTTCTATACCTACTAGTCCTACCTCTTCATCATCCTAAATTTTTTCCTCTACCTCCTCAAATTGATTACAATAAAACACTCTTTTTTGTGGCATTTTTGTAACTAAGAGTTCACATTTGACTATTTTCAATTTTGAAATTTTTGAATATACATTTCTAACTATTTCATGTTCCTAAATTATGATCCAGCCTTATCAAAATTTTGGATTTATCAAACTAAATAATTCATATATTTAAAAATTTATCTCCATTTCAAAAACCATTTCTTCTATGCAGAAGATAGTCACAACACCTTATATTTCACACACGTGTCAATTCCATTATGACATTACCGTTAATATGGTAGCACATACTTTTTTCCCATAATAATTAATTTATTTCTATAGGAACTATATAAGTATTAATTGGCATTAAATTCATTAATAAATTATAAATTTGATCATATACATTATCAAATAACAAGCTAAATTGATAACTATCACCACATCAACTATTACTTTTGGTTCAAACTCCTTACAAAAATTTCATCCCTCTCACCAAAAGGGGGCATACATAGGAAATATTTATATAAACTTAGATACACATAAAATTTTTGAATTATCACATATTCATTACACATTATATTTTTACTTATATCATACTTTATATTATTTAGTATACCTTCAGTTGTGGCTCGCAATGTTTTTGTATACAAAATTTTGATCAATACATTATAGTTTTACATAGGATAAACATAAACTATACATAATTTTTGACTAGTATTGTTTTCACTTGGATTTTCACCATTTTAGGAGATTAAAAATATTTCCTCATCCAAGTGGTACAATGGAATCATCTCTAGGCTTGTGGGCAGCCTAGGGAATGAGGTGAATCTCTAGATAGGGCTAGCTCCCTTGATGTACCACTTTGAATTGCAACTACTACTAGAATTGGGAGTGAAAATGGAGAAGGATAACTGAAATTAAAATAATATAAGGTAGGTGATACACCAAATAACATTATGACATCCAACCATATGCTTATTACACTTGAAACCAAAGGACAATCTAAAAATACACTTCTCCAATCTTCATCTTCTCACATCAATGCTACATTGTGAGGTAATGGATGAATGTGCAAAGCTAGGAGGACTAGATAAGAGGAATATGAGGGAAATAATGAATAAGATAACTCACTTAAACCATGAACATATCTTGGAACACTTCATATGCCCTGCAAGAAGATGTTGCAAATAGGTGAAATATTAGAACAACATGTTAAGGAATCCATAGTTTTCACTAAGTAAGATTCATCATATAATTAAACACAATAATAAAATTAATAGATAAGGTAAACATAATTATTATTATTGATAAAAATTTATACATTTGATTATGTCTTTTCCATACTTAGGTGGAGCATCCAATACAAGGCCAAAATGGCTAGTTCTTATAAAACTTCAAAGAGAGGAGAAGAGAAAAGTCCAAGGGTCAAAAGGACACTTGTAAATATAAGATAATAAGATATTTGTGTATGATAAAATTATTTTGGATGAACCATGAAATTTTAATATCTAAAAGTGTCAATCCAATTCATATTCCTCATGAAAAGTGGCAGGTAACTCCCCATTCTAGCTCAAAAAAACTACCTGCATGATTAGCCCTGTTTGAACATCCCATAACTAATTAAGATCAAGTAAAATGATTTAATGGAATGGTAGGATATAATACATGTATATTAATTAATTTTTTTAAATCTTGGTCCTCTAGAAACCTCTAAAAGTAAGACATCATCATTTGTTGTCCATAAAACTGCTCTTTCATGAACCCTGCACACTTGGCTTACAAAAAGGCATAATTTTTCCATTAAAATCCCTAAAATGAAATTAGTGACATTTTTAAAGACCCTATATGTCCTTATAATCATTAGGTACACCTTAAAAATCTATCCACTTGAAGTTTTCACACTTCTCCTTAGTTTGTGCAATATGCTAGTTTTGACTGGCTGAAATGAAGCAGATGATCCACACACTTAGAGACTTCTCAAAAGAATAATATGGATATATAAAGTTATTAAAATTCATAATATTTTCCCCAAACTTTTTTTCATCTCTTGACTCCTTATAGAACCTACAAAACACACAAAATAGTGATAAAAACCCTATTTTATACCATGTCTATATAGTTTCATACAACTAGTTGGAATTTGAAGTATATTTATGGAGTAATTTACAAATTAAAATATTATTAATGGTCCAAATAATCCATTTTTATGGATATCCAACTCCATTTTCATAAACTAGTCTTGGCTGAGGGTTTAGTAGGGTTTTAGGCATATTTTGAGTCTTAAGGTTTGTTCATAAAACTCTGACATCCAAATTATATAAAAATTACCAAAAATTGATTTTATTGGACCATAATAACCACTTAAAACTTATTTGGCCACCATGCATATCCTTAGAAAAGATATGAGCAATTGAAGTTACCTATTCAAGCTTGTTCTTGCCTTTTTTGTATGTTGAAGATGGTTCTTGAACCAAAAGTGACCTTCTTGATGTTTTATTGTAAGGTAAAGGATCTAAAACACATTTAATAACCACATAATCATGTTTCAACAAGTTTTAGTGCACATCTCAAACCAAAAATGAAGCTGACCCCCTTTAAGATGTTAGGCCTAAACCTTGTTCAAGAGGTTTACCTACAACTTTTGGTGTTTAGGCCTTCTTATAAGTTTTACTTGGATCCTATAAGATTATAAATATTTTATATGAAAATATATACATTATTCCATCAGTTTAAAATCTCTCTTAGGTCCAAAAGTGAAAGTGACCCCTTGTTTGAGCCTTCAGGCATAACTGTGCCTACTAGGGTTGATTGAAACCTTAATAATTTAAACCTCTTAGTTGAGATCCATACTTTATGATTTGTTAATTAATGTTGTAATATATGTTTTATAACTTTCCCAAATTTTTTTTCATGCCCAAACAACTCTTAACCCATCTGGTTATCTCCACCTCTCACAATTGCAGGTTTATGCTCAAAAGGGGAGTGCCCTCTATTTGAGACAAAATATATAGCACTTACCCTATTTTCCTATAAAAATAAATATTTTATGGGATTAATCATTCTCTATAGGATATCTATATAAATTTTTATCTCTTGGTCATATGGTTTGACCTTCCAAAACCATGAAAGTCTAAGACAAACTTGTCAAGGAGACTGTGTGCAAGGTTTTCTCTCCATGGATTGTATGTAGATTGTTATGACCCTTCTCCATGAATTATTTGGGTTATATAAGATTTTATATATGATATAAACACTTTTGAAAATATTATTAAAATAATTTAATCACCTTAACCTTCTACATGCCTTTCAATACACTTTGCCAATGATGACTATGTGTCAAACTCTGACTATGTTTTCCCTTAAGCCTGATTGTAGGTGATTGTTTGATGGGTTAAGTTTATAAAGGTAATTATCAATATCCTTTCATTATTTTTTAACCACCCCATACTTTATTTAATCCATTATATCCATATTTTACATGTTAAGTCTCATCAAACTTCTCCCTTTGCTTACTGTCTGCTCACTGCCTCTTGGTTGCTATAGGTGATCATAGAGCCTAAAAGAGTCCACAAAAGCTTGTTCCATACTATTTTAAACTTATAAATTTATATCATGGTTATGAATAAGGTGTATTTAGGATTAAATCATCATTTTATCCTTACATTATCCCTCAACATTCACCTTAACTCACAAATAAGCCCTCACTGCCTAACTAAGACACCTCCTCTTCTTCCCCTAACTGTAGGTGCTTGTGCCTGGATGAGGCTTGAAAATAGTGTATATGACATATTTATCTCTTAAAATATCATTTGAATAGTTTTTTGGGCCCACTTTTTCACTTTAATTAGCTTTTCTCATCATTTTGAATCCCAAACCTACTCATTATTTATCATAGTCGCTTAAAGTGGTTATAGGTGCATATTTTTAGATAAGGGAAAATTGTAGTGGTGTTTTCTAGAGTTCATGAGTCTTTCCATAACATTATAATATATTTAAAAATTATTTTAACTTATTCAACTCCCTTAATTGGCTAGGTCATCACTTTGGAGGTTGAAAATGCTCATAAGATCAGTCATAGGTAATGACTATGTTGAAGCCATTTAGCCCCTACCTGGAGGTGCAAAAATTCCCTTTGGAGCTGTCTAACTTGATATGAGGTAATATACCACTTATAATACCACCTCATAATTTATTTAGTTACATATACTATGAATTATCATGACAACTTAGATATGTCACCAACTAACTCAATATCAGCTGTAGGTGGGAGTTCAGTTGTTTGTATGGACTATAGGTGCATATTAGGCTTTGAAACCTCACTATTCATCTTCCCTTGATGGCCTCCATGATAAATGAGATATCATTCGCTTAATAAGGTATTATAAACATGGGTTTTTTCTTATTTACTCATTTAAGTGCTAATGGTCACTTTATAGTCTAAAGCCTATAGAAACTACTACCTAATTTTAGTGATTTTATAGGCATATTTGGGCCTCATAACAGTTGGCCTCCACCAATCCACCTGACCCCAAACCTTGGAAAGTTGTTTTCCTATGATATATTTATAATAATTATGTATTATGAATGATCAAATGTTAATATGACACTATTATATGCTATCCACAAAAGGTGATGGTTCTCTGTTTTCCCTCTTTAGGGATTGTAGCCTTAAACATAGTCATTGTATATTTTGAAGGTTCCCACTTCTTGGTTTGTCAACCCATACATTTAAAAATGGATTTCATTATTATTTAAACTCATTATGACCTAAAATATGGTTAAACACTTTCCAATCCTCATTTCTCACAAACTCTCATGTCTCTGTTGATGTCACCTGAAGGTTTATATTTTGGTGTACAAGCATCAAAGTGTAATTTAGGTAGTGAGAATTACCTTTGATCCCCTTATGAGTTATAGGCTTGTCCAAGAACTTTAAAATTCACCTATCATATTATAAATTATCTAAATATTTTTCAATACCTCATTTCCAATGTGAATTTCTTCATAAGATCACCTGTAGATGCATACTCCAATGGTAGACTATGTATATATATATTGCTCATAATTGTACCTTCATGGAAATTTTGTCTTAGATAATGGGATTGAAAGAGGATAAGACAAATAATAAATTTTATACATTTAAATTAACCTATCACAACCATATGAAGCCATGAAAAAACATAAAGTTCCTAAAAATAGTGAAACTCTTTGTTGCACTCAAAAAAGACCAGTCTATAAATTTAGGGTTATTGGCTCATCCAAACACCAAAAAATATGAAACCAAGAACGTGATACATTATAATACATATTCAAGATCATTTGTAACAAATATCAACAATTTTATTGTATGGATCTTCTCAAACCAAGGTAAAACTTGTAGGGTTCATAGATTAGCAGGGAAATTTGCACAATCAACTTATTAGCAATGGTTAATAAATATAATACCACAATTACTCCTTAAAAAAAACTAAATTTAATATTAATAATTTTATAATATACCATTAAGATCATTTTTCCTCAAACCCCTTATGTTAACCGTACCAAGTACAAACCTACAAGTCACTTTTATGTGTCTAGAAAGCCAAGAAAGGTGTAGAATGGTTTTGGCCTCAAAATGGAACTTCCAGATCAAACCAAGAGTGGGAATGAGCATGGATAATATAAAGAGTCATATTTTAACCTTTTCCGATTGGCACACTTCCCAAAGAGGTCATACAAGTGTCATTTTCTTCCTTTTTTTAAGAAAATTGTCTGTTCTTCTGATGAACCTGCAACTTTTAGTTACCAACAATGGATTAAGACTTATTAGGACATATTTCACATGACATAACCCATTTGGACCTTCACATTTCCTAAAAAAAACTATATAAATCATTAAATACACTTTTTTGACCTCAAAATGGCCCAAAAATGACAAATAGACATAAAAACTAATTGACCAAAGCCAATATAACATTAATTGACATAAATTAAACTATACTACACCCCATGACACTCATATTACACCCCATATAAGCCTAAAAAATCAAATTTTTACCTATAGGTGCCCTAATTTGACTAAAAAGTCAAATTTGGTCAACAAATTGGTGACTCATAGGGGTAGTATGCCTGATATACTAACTAGACCAACAGCCTTATCAGTCCATTGGGATTAAGAGTCATCTTAAGATGAGATAAACAAGGAGACCTTTAACCATTGATTACAAACTTTGATCAAGACAAAGACTACTAATTGACTACCTCAACCACACAAAGTAAAGGACACATACAAAAAAGAAAGCAAACACACACACACACACACACACACACACACATGTGCTCAAAGCACTTAGGGGAAACATAGAAAAAACTATTATGTACAACTAACAATCAGTCAGACCTCCCTTTCTAGGATCAAAGGGAAAGTTTCTTGAATCTCCTTTTGCATGAGATAGATTGGGATGCCAAGCATGTTGCTCTTTAGATTGAAAACTTGATGGACTAGACCTATTCCTTGGCACTTAAATTTACTTGTTCTCAAGTAAATAATCTTAAAATAGGTCTCCAATGTAGACATATTCCTATTGACCTTGTACACATCATGTTTCTGCCCACTCTCTTTCTTATGATCAACTTTCATCTTCTTGGTAGGCATGGTCTCAAAAGGAATTATTTTTTATTCTTTGAAAGATTGAGGCTAATATAGGTTTTTCTTGACCTCCAAAGGCTGATGTGGAATTTTCTCTTGCTCACTTATGTCATGTTGAATAATGTCATTTTGCTCATCTATGACATCTTGAACAACATCGTCTGTGTTGCCATCACTTGTAATTTGTTGTAAAGGAGTTTTAGACCCTTTAAGAGATTCAAAATCTTCATAAATGTCTTCAAATCTCTAAAATAAGTCATCATATTCACTTTGATCAACGTCATTAATGGGAATAGCAAGAGAAGCTTTTCCATCTTCCTCTTTATATTCTAATAGGACCTCTTCCACTATTTCTTCTTCAACACGAGTGTATTCTTCCTCATCAGCCAAACAAGGAGACTCAACACAAGAGCTTACCTCTTCTTCATCACTTAGGACCTCAAATTTCATAATTTGATCTTGTTTGTCAAGGGCTGAAACATCTTCCAACTCCTTCTTAGTGATGCAAAGACTGCATTTTGAAATCCGGTGACCTATCCCAATAAGGCTACCAAGGAGTTGCATTTTATTCAAGTAAGAGTTATGAAATTTCCTCAGCCACTTTTTATTTTTGAGTTTCCCACATCATAAGTCCATCAAGGCAAAGGTTGATGGGATGAGAACAAAAGGAGCTAGTTGGTGGAGGTGGAACATAAGGTTCAAAATCAGATTCAGAATGTAAAGTAAGAGGTTCTTTTGAAAGCTCTTGATGAAGGGGAGGTAGACTTTGGGTTAAAACCACTTGATTTTATTCCTTCCACTTTACCAACACCTCATTCACATCTAATTTGTCTTGAGGACTCTCTTGAGGAAGGTTAGATGGGGTGTGTTTAGGAATAGGATCTTCTTTTGGGTCTAAATCTTCCATCTCACCTTGACTTAGCAAACTCATCTTTGACTCTAACCCCTCAATTTACTTGGTTATGTTTTCTTAGAAAATTTTCTATTGAAGTTCATTGGAATCATCATGAGCATAAGTAATACATGAGGTTTGACATGGGGCACAATAAGTTTCTTGAGAAAAGGTATGATGAACTTGCAAGGGACCAACTTCATTCTCCACTTCACACTCCTTGATAATGCTTTTCTCCTCTTTCTTTCCTTGTCACTTCACTATCTTATTCCAAATTAGGATGTTAAGATTAAAAACCTTGTCTTGAGTAATGGTAGGAGGAGTTTGTATAAGATCAAGAGTCTTCTCAACTTCACACTCTTTATCAAGACGTTTCTCCTCTTTCTTTCCCCATGACTCCACTATCTTGTTCCAACTTAAGACATCAGGGTTATAAGTCTCTTTGTGAGGTGGTGGAGATGCATCATGAGAGGAAAATGAGGGCTTGAACTCCACTTCCTTTACTATTAACATGGATTGCTACATATACATATTTTCCAATTCAATCTGCCTATCAAGATTAGCTTCAAACACAAGGTTTCTCTTTTCAATTTTCTCCTCCAACTAATTGGGAAGAGGATGACTTTGATAGGCTTAATTTGGCTCATGATTAGGGGTCTTGTATGGCTAGTAGGAAACTTGGGGAAGTGAATATGAAGGCTGATAGGTATGGTCACGTTACCTTCATGAACTCCTAACCTATCCTCTAAGGAAGAAACTAGACCACTCATATCAAACATCTCACTTATGAGCATTTGCTAATTGGCTCTCTCAATAGGTACCCACTCTCTTTTGATCAACTCTAATGCTTCTCTCACCTTATGAATAACATGAATAGGAACTTCTATACCACATCCCCTTTGAGTATCAACATCCAACATATATCTCTCATAGCCCAAGAGTGTTTTCTTGAAGGTGGAAATGGGTTGGCTTGAGGAGTGGCTAGGTTGACTAGGAAGAGCAAAACATTGAGGAGGCTAGTTATAGGATTGATATACTTCATGCATGGGCTAACAAGGGTCATATTAGAGTTGATGAAAGTCATATTGTGGCTAGTAAGGATCATGATAAGATTGACCAAGGACTTGTTCATATTGATAGGTAATAACACAAGCTTGCAATGTCTCACCAACTTGTAAAGAATAAAAATCAACACCAAAGTCAGCCTTGAAGCTTCATTGAAAGCAAGAACACAAATAAATACATTTCTAATGGGGACTGCATCCTTAAACATAGTCATTGCATATTTTAAAGGTTCCCACTTCTTGGTTTGTCAACCCATCCATTTCAAAAGGGCTACCATGATGATTTTAACTCATAATGACATAAAATGGGGTTCAACACCTTCTAATCCTCCTTTCTCAAAGACTCTCATGTCTCTATTGATGTCACCTGAAGGTGTGTGTTTTAGTGTGTAGGTAGTAAAGTGTAATTTAGGTAGTGAGCATTACCTTTGATCCCCTTATGAGCTCTAAACTTGTCTAAGAACTTTAAAATGCACCTATCATATTCTAATGGATCTAAATAGTTGTTAATACCTCATTTCCAATGAGAATTTCTCCATAAGATCACCTGTAGATGCATACTCTAATGATAGACTATGTATATATATTACTCATGACTGTACCTTCATGGAAATTTTGTCTTAGCTAATGGAATTGAAATAGGATGAGACCAATAAGACATTTTATAAATTTAAATTAACCTATCACAACCATATAAAGCCATGAAAAAACACAAAGTTGTTGAAAATAGTGAAAATTGCTATTACACTCAAAAGCAACCAGTCTATAAATTTAGGGTTAATGGGTCATCCAAGCACCAAAAAACATGAAACCAAGAATGGGATATATGATATGACATATCAAAAATCATCTAGAATAAATATTAGAAAGTGAATTTTATAGAGCTTCTCAAACCAAGGTGAAACATGTAGGGTTCATAGATTAGCAGATAGATTTGCATAGTCAACTTGTTAGCAATGGCTCATAAATCTCAAACCACCATTCCTCCTCAACAAAACATGAAATTGAATTTTATTTAGTTTATAATATACCCCTAAGATATTTTTTCCTAAAACCCCTTGTGCTAATTGTACCAAGTACAAACCTATAAGTCACTTTTATGTGTCTAAAAAGCCAAGAAAGGTGTAGAATGGTTTTGAGCTCAAAATGGAATTTACAAATCAAACCAAGAATGTTAATGAGCATGTGGAAGTTTAAGATTCACATTTTAACCTTTTTCAAATAGGACACTTCCCAAAGAGGCTGTACAAGTGCCATTTTCTTTCTTTTCTTTAAGAAAACTAACTTTTCTTCTGATGAACCTATAAATTTTAGTTACTAAAAGTGGATTAAGACTTATTAGTACATATTTCACATGACATCACCTATTTTGACCTTCAAATTTCCCAATAAACCTGTAAAATGCATTAAATGCACCTTTTTTACCTCAAAATGACCCAAAAATGATAAATGGACATAAAAACTAATTGACCAAAGCCAATATAACATTAATTGACATAAATTTAACTATACTACACCCCATTACACTCATATTACACCCCATATAGGCCTATAAAATCAAGTTTTTACCTATAGGTGCCCCAATTTGACTAAAAAGTCAAATTTGGTCAAGTATGACACAAGGATTTAGTAGTTTGACACAACTACCTCAATTTATTTTATATTTAGCTCAATTTTTTATAACTCAAACACATCTACTCCATTTTAAATATAGTGTAGGGTACTATTGTCTAAATAGAGGGTTGTTTTCTAGTTAACATATAGTAATGGTTTTGGGCTACTATAAGTTATCATAATTTACTACAAAATTCTCTTAGATAGTCATAAAAACATTTACTTAGTTTTGACATATATAATCAGGAGTAAGGCATTTGCATAATATATATTCAAATTTTTGGCACAAATAGACTCAATTTTTACACATGTTATGATAATGGGTGTATGAACTAAATTTAGATGTGCAAAGAAAGTAAACTAATTCTAATCTAACCTAAAATTAAAATTATGATAGAGCAACAAACAAAGAAAACAACAATCAAAACTTTATGCTTTGAATGCACAAGCTTTATACATTATGATATACATTTGATTTTCTCTTTAAAATGTGTAGTGCTCACTACTCTAATGCAAAAGAGAATGGACAACATTTTAGTGCAAAAGTAAGTCTTTGATTCACTTTGATTCAATTTTTTGTAGAGATTTGGTTTCCTGATTATGATTGCAATACTTTCATGTGATGCATGAAAATGGAGATTTTCAAGTTTATTTATAGATGTTTGGAGAAAGATCCAAAAGTGGAGGATCATTTGGACTTTGTAATGATCCAAATGATCAACGGTGGCTAATTAGTCCTCACCCATGAGGATGAAAACCATTTCAAAATGGTTAAGAAAAGCATGGGGTTGGTTAGTTGACTCAGTAAGACTAAGTAAATTTGCTTGAAAACTCAGGGGATGAGTCACAAGAGGTTAAAAATTTTGTGGATTTGGTTAGGATGAAGGAGAAAAAGGTGGAAGATGTTTTGATGAGGTGTAAAATCTTTATTTTACTATTTAAAATAAGGATTTAAGTGTGCATAATTAACTTATTCAATATTTTAAATTATTCAATTATTTGAATTTGGGAGGAAATGTGATTTATTAATTTAAGAAGAATTATTAAATAGATTTAGGTGCATTTAGACACTAAATGAAACTTAGGTGTCTACAATGGGGGTATATGCATGTTGCATGTTTGCATAAATGTAAAATTAGTAATATAAATTTCTAGCTTAGATTATATGACTCAATTTGTTCAATTATTAGATTAAGGGAATTTTTTTTGGCAAATAATATCATCTCCTACTTTTTATACTAGATTATATAGAAGGAATGGAAAATTCATGACATTATTTATGATATTTAAACTAGACTTAGTTCAATATTATATTTACACATTTTTTCACTAGTTTTGCACCAAAATGAATCTTATAGCTATCTAAAGTGTTGTAGTAGTTACCATTATATTAAGTTGTGTGGGCCTAAGGTTAAACAAAGTTTGACTTCTAAGCATATCTCTAAGTATAAAATATTATGGAAAAGAATAGCTTGGATCCTCATGCCACATTTATTTAAATATATTCAAAATATGGACTCCACATCATGAGTTCATCCCCACAAGTATCTGTTGAAGTCTTATTCATTTTTTTGTCCAAGAAGAGAAAAATGTTAGAAACCATCTTCTCTACACATGAGTTAATCACATCAAACCCATGGTAGCTCCATTTCCAAGTGAGCATGTGCAACATAGATAAGTTCAAGTAGGAATTTTTTCCTTTTACTCTAGTAATTTCATTTTATTGCACTACTAGAATAAAAGATAGGAAAAATGTATAAACTCAAATTTTGTCAAGCATATACAAGTATTATGTCTTTTTCAAATTTTTCATTTAGAATCTCCTAATACTGAACTAATATCCCACTGGCACGTGTTGTTTATGGTCATATATCTCTTCTACCATCTTTTCACACTAAATTGACTTGTCAAATTTTTAGTTATTTCATGACATTCCTTATCTAATTCATAGGGATACCTAGTCATTTTTATATTTCATCCTATTATTTTTTGGTTTCTAGACAAGACCATCCTATTTAGATTATCTTGCTCTACTAAGTTGTCTGAAACAAGCAGTCTTGTCCAACACATATTTTACAACTCTTTTTTAAGCACATTTATTTTGGGACTCTTTTCATGATTACTTTATCCTTCTTTGTGTCATTTGGCACATTAATGGGTTTTTTAAATTGCAAATTGGGAGTATTTTATCTAGCAATTATTTATGTTGGCACAAGCACAACAAAGAATAATCATAATACAATAAGCTCAACACTTGCATTTTATCTGAAGTTCATATTTTCACATTTAGGCTACATGCTTAGACCAAAGTTTGGTCTAGCCGAACAACATTTAGATTCAAACCACATATAATCTAGTCACACACACACACACATTAAAGAGAGAACTACATCATCTTGAGGACCCTATTTTGGGGCTATGTAAGCAATGTACAGTTCAAAAGGGTTTTGAGGCCAACTCAGTCATTCCCACTTCCTCATTTTTATTCCATTTTTATTTTATATTCATTTGGTTTATGTGTAGGATTTGGATAGGATTTTTAAATAAGAGAATATGAAATACATGTATTATGAAATTGCACCTAAATGAGAATATGAAGTATATCTATAGGTAGATTCATACAGATTCTCAATTTATATTTTATTATAGACGTAAATAAAATAATAACATTCCACAAGGATAATATCATGGACTACCACAATCCAAATCTATCAGTATTATCCTAAGAAGCTACAACACTCCCATTGCTAAATCTAAAATTACAAGAGACGTCTTACAGTCAATCATAGTCACCCATAGTTTGCATTGTCCAAAAATATATAATTTACTCATCTCTATTTTTATTTTGGTACCAACCCTAATTGCTCATATACATTCATTTGTAAAGTAAATGATATTAGAAGTAGCTACTAAGAGGTGGGTGAATCAATTGCATAACAATATCTATCCAATTCCATTCATCATTCCAAGAAGCTTTCATTCATATAAAGATCAAAGCATATATAAACAACCAATTGAGTATATCACAAGAGAACACAAGAGATATGTGGGAAACCCTCTTGGGGGATAAAACCCATTGAATCATGCATATGGACTATAGTCCTATAATTTTAATATCTAAATTTTCATGAAGTACCAACTTCACAAGGAGATTCAACCCCTACCTAGTGAAGCACCCTCTCAACTAGTCTTCTGCAAGCTCAATATTGCAAGGAGGATCCAAAACCCTAGGTATCTTAGCACCAAATAAGTCACCTCTAAACTCTGATCATATTATAACACTTTTTACTTATCTTCAACTGATGATGACCTCCTTTGTTTGCACTCTTTTCCCATCAGCTCACTCAAATAGGCTCTGAGGCCTTCTTACTCAACATGCCTCTTCTAGGCTCATTAGGTCATTGACCTAGTCATCCACCTAAAAAAACTATGTTAGATAAACATGTTTACTCATTTTTTCCCTCTAATGGTCCTCAATGACATGTTCCCCCTCTTTCAGAGTCTCTCTCCTCGCTTGTATCCTTTCTTCTCTAACTTGCTCAAATAAGCCAATTAGGACTTGTTTTTATACTCAACTCTTGGTCTCACCCATCTGGGTTGGCGAAGATCCTTACCATACTTTATTTACCCTTAAAATATGTCCTCATACATGTTTCATATAATAAAAATTCACTCCTTTGGTCGGTCATTACATCTTAAGAACCAAAACCCTATTAGGCCTAATAGAGACCTAAAATAATTAAGCCTTCTCTAAGGCACACATTACCACTCAAACCCATTGAACCTCCTTGAGTCTCTTCCAATTCTTTAAACACTTCACATATCACTTTAATAGACCCCTCCTAATCTATCCTTGGGTCTCCAACACCACTTACTTCATTTCACACCTTAAACCTACCAATTAGACCTACTCACCTTGTAGGCCTGTTGTCACTTGGATTTGTAACCCTTGAGGAAATGTCTCATCTCTCCTCATCCAAGTGGAACAATGGAAAAATCTCACTTGTTTTGGGTAATCAATTTGGTGAGGTGAATCCATAGAAGGGTTAGTTCCCTTAATGCACTCTTTGAAACACTCTTCCACTTATTAACTTTGCATGAAAAGGGTTAAAAAGACAAACTTAGAAAGCTAAAAGGTGATGCACCAATATTTAATTTCCTCCTATTGATTTTAATTATACTACTTATATTAGATCAAATATTCTTTCACACATAACTCACAACTCAAGATAGATTGTTATATTAATGTTACATATGCCAGGTTTAAGACATATATTGATGTTTAGGAGGGATAATGAATGGTTCTTTAGAGGATAAAATCATAGAAAAATTTTAAAACTCTCATACACTAAGAAATAACACTAACAAATACCTTCAACAATTACTCTTCTGCATACTTGGTAGACAATCAAAGATAACATGCTAGAAAAGACCATCTTTTACTAGACAAGATCAACAAGATTTGGAACCAAACCAATTATGAAACATGTAAGTAGGAAAATTCACTTTTTTATTTCTAAAAGAGTCATTAAAAAATGAAATTGGCTAGGGTTTTTCCATTAACCAATGGAGGCTACTCAAAAGAGCCAAAAAAGTCACTACTTATAGCATTTGGGAGAGGGGGGAGATAAGGGAAGTCCAAAGGTCACTTGGAAACTTGTCAAGTTGATAAAAGAGGTTACATATGCATGATAAGGATATGTGAAATGGGATATGCAAGGTCAATAAGTAAAAGTGTCCATACAAGGCATGAAACTCTTGGAAAGTGGCATGAAATTCTTTTTGTTGGCTTTAAAAACTACCTTCATCATTCACACCTATTTGAATGTCCCATAAAGAAATAGGGGAATATATAATGATTTGAATGAGAGGGAAGGGTTTCAGACATACTTCCCCATGCATTGGTTGTATTCTTATTCATTTGGAAACTTGTAAAAATGAGCCATCACCATTTGTAGTCTAAGAAAAATCCTATGCACACACCTTGCACACTTAGATTTCAAAATAGATTCAATTTTCCATGAAAATCCATTGGAGGGAGTATATAACACTTTAAAATACTCTCCATGGCCTTAGACTACTTAGTCTCACCTTGAAAATCCATTGGAGTTTTATCCCTTCTCACTATCATACTCACTATGCCAGTTTTAACTCACTGAGATGAGAGCTCTAGTAATAACACTTAAGAGTTTTTTCAAGGAATTAAATAACCATAGTGAGTTATAATAAGTCTATATATTCCTCCCAAAATTTATTTCATTCATTGAAAGTCTCTAGAACATGCACAATGCACAAAATAGTAAAATAAATCCATTTTGTACCATGTCTGTATAGGTAGGGTAGCACAAAAATTGATGAGGAGGAGAATTGAAGAGTCCTCTAAAACCTCCAATTACTTTAATGTCCATTCCATCCCATATAGATATCTCTCCTTCATTTTCTCAATTGGGCCTTATCCAAGGGTTAGCAAGGGTTTTAGGTCTCTTTTGTCCTTAAGATTTGTTCATAAATATCTATCATTGGAACTACAAAAAAATTTCACAAATATTATATTCAAGGCCCCTGTCAACTTCTCCAAACCCCTTGGATCTCCATTCAAAGCATCAAGGGAGATATGAGCATCTCAAATTGCTTACTCGAGCATGTTTCTCCATTTCCTGTAGGCTTAATGTTACCTTTGAGCCAAAATGGCCTTCCTTGTAACTTCCTTGAGTTCCACAAGATTTATCACATCTGTAGTGACACCAAAAAAATTCTCCAATAGGTTATAAATCTCTCCCATAGTTTGAAATGAAAATGACCTATCATTTGGCTTTAGGCCAAAACCCTACCAAAAAGTCCTAACTACAACTTTGAGGGATTATACTTCCTTGTTGAGATTATTCCTTATTTTATTGATCCCTCATGTTGGTATAGCTATGATATAACCTCCCACACCTTTTCATATGGTCTCTTCAGCTTTTGGTCCATCATTTCACCTTCCCTTTAAAAAACAATAGGTTTTATTCACAAGGAAGTGCCTTCTATCTGAGATAAAATAGAGGGAACTTCCCATATTTACATAGGAAAATCAAGTGTTTTAGGTTTTTAACCAAGATAATAGGACACTATACATAAAATTTCAATGTTTTTTCATGTTATTTGACCCTCCAACTTCTAAAAGACCCAAGACATACTATGAATAGGCAACATGTGTGCAGGGTTTGGAAAGTACACTATGTGCTAGAGTATTTTGACCATGTTGAGAGGTGTGATATTTATTTAGTGTTTTATATCACATATTAACCTAATATATACCTCAAAATATGTTATTTTATGTTCCCAAATCTTTATATCAAGTTTCTCACCCTTTTTTGCTTCATTTGCTTGTCTTGTCAAAACCTTGATTTCCCTTATTCATCGACCTCTGAGACAAAATAGTGAGATATATCCCTCCATTTCAAGTAATAGTGAAGGTTTTAGGATTTTTATTATGTCATAATTAAAATTTTTACCAAAGGGATAAGTCAGACTCCCCCATTTAGGAACCTTACCAACTCAATTTGCCCAAAAAGGCCTCCAAAAAGGACTATTTTTTGCATTTTCCACTTCCATTGAAGAATAACCTCTAAAAGAATAAAACCAGTATGATTAGGTTTATTAAACATGTTATCCACCTTAAATTCATGATCAATAATCTTATAATTCACCCAAAACCACCCCTCTCCCTTAGATTCTTCATCCTTACCCATTGAGCAACATGGGTCTCCTAGTACACCTATACAGACTACACCTTTGGGCTAATAGGAAGAGTAGATGGTCAACTTGAAAGGGGTCTTGGAGATTGTTAAAAAAAAATATTAATCAATCATGAACCATTTTCAATTTTTTTAAAACCCTCTTTTTCTTCCCAAGCATATTTATCTCTTTTCCTTCATCAAGACTGAACACTCAGTTATATGTACATGTAGGGTCTTAAGAGGTCTATGCAAGCTTATTTTACACATCCAAAATATTATGGAGTTCATAATGGTATTAAATAAGGTGTTCATAGGTTTATTTCATCATTTCAACTTTCCTTGTACCCTTTATATGCACTTTATGCTCACCAAACTGAGTTTTCCCTCTTGACTATGATACCTTACTTCCTTAATTCCTATAGGTGTGTATTTACCTAATTGGACTTTGGTCATGATGTGTGAAGACCTTCCTTAAATATTGAGGTCACAAATCATATTCTCATACATGTATTTACCTTGGATGGGCAAAAACACCACCAAGACACCTTGTTTATGCCATTGTCTCCATACTCAACTGTAGGTGCACATTTCCTTGAGAAGGGACACCTGTAGGTGCCCATGAAACTTGAAACACTATACACAAATTTCATAATAATCATATTAGTGCTTATTTACAAACCATTCAATCAATAAGACCATTATAGTCATGATAGTATGCTTTGTTTGCTCTTGGGATGTCAATTGTCATTCAAACCTCAAATCTTGTAGATGTTAATGCAGGGTTTTAATGCTTTTAAAGGCATGTTTGAGGCCTTCAACTTATATCTTCCACTAAATTTCTTACCTCCATCTTTGTTATATCTCTTATCCATCATATAGGATACAATATTTACCTATCTATATGCTCTATAACTCTTTTTGACCTTGCTATAATATATTCACAAAATGCCCCTAGATCTCTATTTTCACTTTTTAGGGAAAGTATCCCTAAACTTAGTCCCTACTTCTTGCAAGATTTTTTACCTTTCTATTTGTCTACTAGACACCTCAATCAGGTATACAATGGTAAAATCACATTCTAGAAACCAAAATAGGGTTTTACCATGTCTCTAATTTCCATATAAGGACCTTAAAAGATCTATGGTACCACCTATAGGTGGGCATTTGCATATACAAACAGTGGGTTTAAACCTTAGATAGTGAGCAAAAAAACATGTTGGTGATCACATCAAAACCCTTAAAAAGTTTTAAAATGGACTCTTATCAATATTAAAATATTGAAACATCTCCCAAATTATTCACCTTTAGCATGACATCATCAAGAAGACTCATGTAGGTGTGCATTTGTTGTATGTAGGCAGTGAGTAGGGAATGGAGTAAAAATATGTGGATGAATGCCCCCATGATTAACTAAAAATCATTTTTAATACTTCAAATTAATTATTTTAATTAATTAAATATTAATATAATATATATAACATCTATTCCAATGTGAAAACCTCTTGCAAACATCTAGAACAAAGTAGGCAAGGGTATCTAATGACTGATTTATGTGGTGTATGAGCTTGCAACCAACCTTACATCTTCTTGAACATCTAAATGAAATATATTCATATAATAATGACTTGAGAAAACTAACATACCCTGATTACCAATTCATTAACAAACTAAACAAGCTTTATACATGTGACTGCAAGTGGGATTGAGTGAAGATTTGACTATGAGGACTGATAAGACTAAAAGTTGCTCAAAGCATGGTGAGATGAAACCAAACATGGAAAGAGGTGATAATATGGCCTAAAGACCTATTTAAAACCATATTATATTCACATTAGACATATTTATAATACCAACATTCTTCAAAAAGGAAGAAACTGACTAAAACTTCACAATGGTGACACCTTCCTGCAACATGAGATAACTTTCTCATTAAAACACTATGAAACTTGAAAATAAGAATGGAGAGAATTTTAGAGGAGATCCAATAGACTCTAAATTCAATATCACCAACTATATTATATGGACCTATCCAAAAAGGAATAAAACCTATAGGGTGTAGGAAACAATGAACAGAAAAACATAGTCAACTTGTTAGAGATGGTTCATAAAGCATGTTTGACCAATACTTAAAATATTGTTCTGAAAATGAATATATATGAGTGTACTACCATATCCTAAATTTTTTTGACCTGAAACCTCTTCAATTATCTGTACCAAGCACAAACTTGCTAATCACTTTTGTGTGTCTAAAAAGGTAAAGAAGGAGTAGAATGGTTTTATTCAAAAATGACACTTAAAGAGCATGTCAAGCATGGAAATTAACTTGATTAATATTAATATATGTTACATGACCTTAACCCATGTGTCACCTTCCCTCATGATTCGTACAAGTGCCAAACTCCCCTTTTTTAGTTGATTACTTGATCTTCAATTAGATAACCTACAAGTTTCTAATGAGATTAACATCCATGATAGGTAATATTAATTATTGGATGTTTGAGAGTAAATAATACCACTTGGTAAATTTTAAAACCATTCCACTTACTTTTATGACCCCTAAAATCCTTCTAAGTGACTCAAAGTGACATACATATTGAGATGACTACGACCAAGGCTAATATGGCATTAAATGACATCAAAAGACCTATAACATACCCCATGAAAAATTATTAGACCCATAAAACCTATAAAAAACCAATTTTTTAACCTATGGCGGTCCAAATTTGACCTTGAAGTCAAATTTGGTCAATAAAATCTCACTATTTTATCTTAGAGCTCAACCAATCAGGAAAATCAAGGTTTTGACAAGACAAGCAAATGAAGCCAAAAAGGATGATAAAATTTATATAAAGATTTTAGAACCTCAATTAAACTTATTTTTAGGTCTATATAAATTTTAAAATGTGATAGGAAACACTAACTCAAGCTCAGACCTCTCAACATGGTAAAAATACTCTAGCACACAGTCTACTCTCCAAACCCTACACATGGGTTGCTTGTTCACAATTCATCTTGGGTTTTTTAAAATTTAGAGGGATAAATGGCATGATAAAAGGTTTAAATTTTATGTATAATTTCTTCATATATTTTATAAACACTTCCAACACTTGGTTTTCTTGGGAAAATAGGGGAAGTGCCCTCTATTTTATCTTAGACAGAGGGCACTTCCTTATGAACAAAACATGTAGTTTTTTAAAAGGGAAGGAGAAATGATGGACTAGAAGATAAAGAGACCATATGAAAATGTGTGGTAAAATCTATAATATCTTTAAAAATATGAGTAATAAATCAAATAAGGAATAATCTGAATAAGGAAGTCTAAGCCCTCAATGTTGTAGTTAGGACTTTTTGGCAAGGTTTTGGCCTAAAGACAAATGATAGGTCATTTTCATTTCCAACTATGAGAGAGATTTATAACATATTTTAGAATGTTTTAGGTATCACTAAAGATGTTATAAATCTTTTGTAACTCAATCAAGTTAAATATAACACCATTTTGGCTCAAAGGAAACATTACGCCTACAGGAAATGGAAAAATAAGCTCGAGTAAGTAGTTTGAGATGCTCATATCTGCCTTGACACTTTGCATGGAGATAAAAATGTTTTGGAGAAGTTTAAAGGGGTATTTAAGATCATATTTTTGAAATTTTTTGCTAGTTCCAACATCAGAGCTTTATGGACAAATCTTAAGGACAAAAGATTACTAACCCTTGGATAAGGACCCGATTGAGAAAATGAAGAAGGATAGCTATCTATATGGGATGTAATGGCCATAAAAGTAATTTTAGGTTGTAGATGACTCTTTAATTATCATACTCATCAATTTTTTTTCTACCCTACCTATACAAACATGGTACATAATGGATTTTTTATAATATTTTGTGCATTGTGTAGGTTCTAGAGACTTTAAAGGAATGAAATCAACTTTAAGATGAATATATTAACTTATTTTAACTCAATATTGTAATTTCATGCCTTGAAAAAACTCCTAAGTGTTCATTAAAAATATATCTCATCTCAGCAGTCAAAATTGGCATAGTGAGGATGATAGTGACAAGGGTGAGAACTCCAAGTGGATGGATTTTTAAGGTGTGCCTAATTAGTCTAAGGCCATAGAGAGCCTTTATAAGTGTCATACACTCCCTCAAATTTATTTCATGGAAACCTAAATACATTTTTGAAACCAAGTGTGCAAGGTGTGTGGAAGAGGAGTTTTCTTAGACTGTAGATGGTGATGGCTCATTTCTAGAAGTTTTCAGATGAATACGAATACAACCAATGCATGGGGAATCATGTTTTCAACCCTTCCCTCTCAATAAAATCATTATATCTACCCCTATTTATTTTTTGTATGTTCAAACAAGTGTGAATGATGAAGGCAGAGTTTTCTAAGCCAACATAAGGAATTTCATGCCACTTTCCAAGAGTTTCATGCCTTATATGGACACTTGTACTCCCTAACCTTACATGTTCTATTTCACATCTCCTTCTCATGCATATTTAACCAATTTTATCAATTTTACAAGTGTCCAAGTAACCTTTGGACTTCTCTTGTCTTGCCCCTCTCCCAAATTCTATAAGTAGTGACTTTATGGCTCTTTTGAGTAGCCTTCATTTGTTAATGGTGAAACCCTTGCCAATTTTGTATTTGAATGACTCTTTAAGCAAAAAAAAGGTGAATTTTCCTACTTACATGTTGTATAATTGATTTTGGTTCCAAATCTTGTTGATCTTTTCTAGTAAAAGATGATCTTTTATAGCATGTTGTATTTGATTGTCCATCATGTATGCAGAAGATTAATTGTTGCAGGTCATTGTTAGTGTTATTTATTAGTGTATGAGATTTTTATATGTGTTTTATAATTTTATCCTCTAAAGGACCATTCATTATCCCTCCTAAACATCAATATACCTCTTTAACCTAGAATATGAAACATTAATGTAACAATATATCTTGAGTTATGAGTTATGTGTGAAAGAAGCTTTGATTTACTCTAAGTAGTATAAGTTCAATAAATAGGGGAAATTCAATATTGGTTCATCACATTTTAGCTTTATAAGTTTGTCTTCTTAACCCTTTTCATATAAAGTTGATAAGTGAAAGAGTATTTCAAAGAGTACATCAAGGGAACTAACCCTTCTAGATATTCATCTCACCAAATTGATTACCCACAGCAAGTGAGATGTTTCCATTGTGCCACTTGGATGAGGAGATCTGAGACATCTCCTCAAGGGGTGAAAATCTAAGTGACAACAAGGCCTTTTGAATATCAAAATTTTGTCAACCATATTTGAAGCATACAATAAACTTTCTCAAATAACCCATTCAAAAAATTACATTAATAGATCATCCATGACTTTAAAATCTATACATGTTCATTATACATCATCATAAAGTCCAAAAGGCCTAAAAAACTCTCTTGTTATAGGCTCACTCATAATTGCCAAATTTAGCTAATATACAGTCAACAAAATTTAATTATCCACACCATATTGAGTAATTTTAATGACTATAATTACATTCAAATAATCCTTTTGGATCTTAATAAAATATTCATATGATTTTTATTCTTCAACTTAGGTCATAGGACCTCAAACTCATCACTCCCAGATGAATATTCAAACTGTCTATAGCCTTCAAAAACATAGTCATGTAGAAGTTATTGTTTATCACTTGTAAAAGTGCTTATAATACATATCATATACATCCATAACTCTTATGTGATCTCTATGACATCATAAAATAAATGGATCATTGATTATAATATCAGCCATTGGTCTTATTGACCAATCTCTTAGCTTTCTCTTATACTATCTTAACATAGTTTGATAAGCCATTTTGGCTTCCACATATTAACACCTTAGAGTAACTCACAACATTACATAAGGATTGTATAGTTAATTTACATTTAAAAAAACATAAACAAGTACATTGGATGCACTGAATCTTGTCATAGAGTCTCAAACTCTTCATCTCATTTGATAGACCTAGAACAAACAATTATGTCTTAAGACACAGTCATGATGATCATGACTTCTCACACCTATAGGGATAATTTACTGAGATTTTAAGGCATTTTTATGTTTCTTTGACATCCTAAAATAAAATTAATACATAAATAGATAGATTTCAATTAGTAAATGTAGAGCATATAGACCAATTCTTGAAACATACTCTTTCATTGTCTATCTCCACTTAAACAAGCCATCTTGAGAGCATTGTTTTCACTATATAAAATGAATTCCAAGAATATAATAATCATTGAAAATAGGTATAGGTCTTGAAAAATTATTTCAAACAATTTTATTCATACCTAATCACCAAAAACACATCCCTAAAATCTTTCACACTCTGAATGGATTTTTCTCACAATTTTCACTATTAGCCATTTTAGTGATAGGTCATCTTGGGTGAGAAAATTATTTGACATAAAATATTTAAATCACCAAAATAAATTCATTTAAATCAATAAAAAATATTTACCTTCAACCTCCATTGATTTGTATGTGTTGACCTAGTCAACCCTGCCTGCAACAATAAATTCTTTAGAGACAAGCAATTTTCTATATCTTCTACTCACTACCCTGACACACCACTATCACTTAGATATGCCTAAATGAGTCCTATACAACATATAAACATAAAAAAATATTTAAAATCAATTATGGGCCCTTTCCAACAAATTTTCTCCAATTGGGTCATTAGGAGAGTTTTGAGAGGGTTTTAGATAAGTTAACCTCCTTAACAATTGTTCATACAAATCTATCCCTAAATTCCAAAATAATGATTTTAAATCCTAATTAGGACCCATTGATAACTTCCCCAAAATTATCTTGACACCATGCAAAATTTACACATGCTAATGAACATCTAAACTTCCTTCTCAAGCTCTTATCTCTTTATTTTTCATGCACAAGAGACCTCAAAACATGATTTATTGTCTTCTTCTTCAATACATGACCTAATGATTCATATAAATACAAAAAAAAATTTACCAAAACTCAATAAATTCTCACATGAGAACTCTTACCTTGGAAACTCAACTTGATCCTCCATTTGGACCTCACTAGGTCTCTATACACATTAGGTCTAGAACTGCCAGTCATATTTGGATCTTGAAAGCACTTGGAAACATTTTTTATTGATATCAATAAATAAAAAACATGTAAAATTAAATCATAAAAATCTATAATGTTTCCAAAAAAATTTCACATAGGTCTCATATTATTTACCTCATCAAGCTACCAAGCTTGTGTCTTCACACTAGGTCTCTCATCAAGGATAAGCCTCAGACTTTGACCTTCCTACCACTATTAAATGCATTTTAAACCTTATTAAAATTTTCAAAAACCTTATCACGTGTAAATAATATTTTTATATGCTATACCACTAATTACACACCTTCAATCTCATACATTTTGTATCAAAATCACTATGCCTCTATAAGCTATGTTCATGCTCAAAGAACCAGACCATCAACCACATATTATTAAGACCTTATTGTTAATGTAGATACAATTTGAAAATAATTTAACATGCCAAACCAAATTTTTACTATTCTCAACTATTGTTTCACATCTTCTTACAATGCTTGTCATATCACAACATAGAGCCAAGATCTTATGCAGAACTCAAGAATCTATTAGGCCATGCTTGAGTTATCATGAGTACTTACAATGTATTTTCTCAAAATAATCTCTATGAAATAAATGACCTTTGAATATATTTGACATCAATGACAACCTTAATTATACAAACATACCAATGGAAACATACCTTAGAAATCTCCCCATTTGCCATTGATGGCATATACTTTTAACACAATAGACTACTTTTATCTCTCCAAGTTGCTTATCCCATTCAAGTCTTTCTACACCTTTTAAATTAATGAAAAAGGTCATATAAACTTATAAAAGGGTCATCTTATACATATTCCATTGATCCTAGAACCTAATCATTTTACTAAACAAGCAAATCTACCCCTTTGTCCATGCATGCTTCTCATCAAGTTTTTCAAACAAACTAAGTTATCTCCCCCTAAATCCATGCTCCATTTGGATAATTTCATCTAAAAATATATATAAAATTGTTACTACAAACACATAACATATTATATTACCTTTAAAAACCTCCACAGGTCAATACTTTCTTCAAGTCATCTCATCATATCATCCTTGTCATATTCTGATTACTAGGTCTGTAAGACCTTGTCTATTGTAACATATCTCTATTGATACATTTTTTCATTCAATTTTGAAGAAAACTCCATATTTATACCATGAATCTTATTCAAAAAATATTTCATACAACATTCATTACCAATGATTTCTATATGATAATGACTCAAAGGATCGACTTCAACATATACATTCAAGACTATCTGACAAAAATCAGAGCACTTGTCAACTTCATATAAATGTTATCTTATTTATGGAAAAATTAACTCATCATCTCACTTATTATAACACAAAGAAACCATTAATCTCATGATAAAACAATCTCAATCCTTAAATAGCATTGGTCTTGTAGACCAATCTTCAATTCTTACATAAATTGGTCTATCTTTGTTACATGTGCATCATCTTTACACTCAAATAGGCATAAAAAAGATAATTGTAGTAGGAAACATTTTAAAAAGTCTATATAATACTTTAATGATCTCTCATAGGTTAGATAATATCCATTTCCATCATTGCACATTCCCATCAAGTTTAATGGACACAAGAAGTTTTGAAACCCTAATATTTCTTGTTCTCTTAAGTCTTTGAACTAGACCATCACAACTGAGATCAAACTGGTCTTTTATATGCATTAACAAGAAATTAAAGACCTTAATTACACACTAAATTACTTTTATCATTCATCCAAAATGACCAATAACTCCATAACTATAATTAAGTTACTCATGTTTGTCAAAAACACAAGAGCTTAAAGACCTTAAGGACATACTCAAGTACTTTGATCATTCATCCAAAATGACCAAAAACTCAATAAATCTAATCAAGTTACTCATGTTTTCATAAAAACATAAACTTTTGAGCACAGTATTATTTTAATGAGATTCTCATACACATAGGCACACTTTCAAAACTTCCTCAAAGCATGGAACAATACTATAATGAAGTGACAACATCATACAATGCCTAGAACATAAAATTAAGGTCAATAGAGAGGTTATAAATACACTTTATTTCTCCCAATTTATATAAGTAATAACATAGTCAACAAAATTTGACTTTGATCTACATTAAATTCCCCTGTATGGACTTTCAAAGAAAACTATCATTTAGGGAATGATCACCATAAAGTCTACTACACCTTTTCCTTTTAAACCATCTTGATCTGAAATTTTTTATGACTTGTAAAATTTATTATTTTATTTTGGGTCATTATTTTATTCATATTCAATTTTTAATTTTTTAATTCCAATGGTTATTTCCTAGTCATACGTCCATGACTTCAAATGACTGCCTGGATTCTCTTAGTAATAATAGATCATTTTCTTTAATCCAAAGGATCATGAAAAACACAAGACCCTCACCAAAACTTTTAAGGCACCTTAAAAACATTATATATCACCTAAATGGCTTATAAACATCCATTTTTCATATTTAAACCTCATGAGGGATCAAAAAAACATCAAATAGGTCTCAATAACATACTCAAACTTCTAATCAAACCATTGTTCATCTATGATAGCTTCAAAGAATCAACTCAATTTTTCTAACTTGATGACCAAATCATACTTCACATGTATATCTCTTTGTGATGAGATATATCACTTCATAACATCTTCTATCAAGGCCAAAACAATATTCTACAACCTCAATTTTATTGAACACCTAAACCAAGCAACATCTTCCTTCTACTATGCTAGCTCTCCAAGTAGACCACCTTGGAATATCTTGACATGTACCTTTCTCTCAATATGTCTTAAGAGTCATTATATATTTAAAAACTTGGGTTTTATCTTTGACTTAGGCTCTATATAGTCCTTGTGAGCATCCAAATGATAACTTTGACATTCTTTTAACTCATTAGATAATGTTACAAGTACCATCACTGCAAACAAGATGAACATTATATTCATTACACTTTATGATAATTAGGATCACCTGTAGGCTATCAATCCTCCTCCCAAGGTATAGCTATGATACCAATTATTTTAAAATATCTACTAAGATGGGGGTGAATCAATTTCATAACAATATATATTCAAATCCATTCATCATTTCAAGAAGCATTCATTCATATAAAGATCAAAGCATACATAGACAACCACATGAGCATATCACAAGAGAACACAAGAGATATGTGGGAAATCCTTATAGGGGATAAAACACACTAAATAATTAATATATAATATATTAATATAATTTCAATATATAAATTTTAGTGAAGCATCAACTTCACAAGGAGTTCCAACCCCTACCTAGTTAAGTACCTACTCAACTAGTCTTTTGTAATCTCAATCTTACAAGGAGGATCCAACCCCCTAGGTAGATTAGAAAAAAATAATTCACCTATGATATATGATCATATTATAAAACCTATTTATTATCTTAAACTTATTATGACCTCATTTTTTTTCACTCTTTTCCCTTTAGCTCCCTCAAAAAGCTGCTCAGGCCTTCTTGCTCAACATGCCTCTTCTAGGCTCATTAGGTCCATTGACCTAGTCATCCACATAAAAAAAATATTTTATACAAACATGTATACTTATTTTATCCCTTTTATTGTCCTCAATAACCTGATCCTCCTCTTTCAAAGGCTCTCTCCTTCGCTTGTCTCCTCTCTTCTCTAACTTGCTCAAATAGGCCAATTAGGCCTTGCTTTTATACTCAACTCTTGGTCTCACCCATATTGGTCATACAATATCATTAACATACTTGATTTAATATTTAAATAGGTCATAATAAATGTTTCAAAAAATAAATAATCACTCCTTTGGTCAGCCATTACCTCTTAAGGACCAAAACCCTATTAGGCCTAATAGAGACCTAAAGAAATTAGGCCTTCTCTAAGGCACATGTTACCACTTAGACCCATTTGAATTCATTTATTATATTCCAATGCTTGTAAAAATTAAATTATAACTTAAATATACACTTTATAAGTTCTCCTTAGGTCCCCAACACCATTTTCTTTGTTTCACACCTTGAACCTACCAATGAGTCCTACTCGCCTTTTAGGCTTCTCATTATCAAAAGTTTGGCAACCAAATTTGAAGCATACATTCAAATTTATAAAACAAACCATTAATAAAATTGAATTAATATATCCTCTATTACTTTAAAAATCTATCCATGTTCATTAGACATCATCATATAGGCCAAAAGGCCTCAAAAACTCTCTTGTTATAGGCTCACTTAGAACTGCCAAACTCACTTGGAAACCTTTTGTATTGCTCTCAAAAATCAATAAACATGTAAAATGACATAATAACAAGCTATCATGTTTCCAACCTTCTTCACATAGGTCTCATACTATTCACCTCATCAAGATACCAAGCTTGTGTCTTCACAATAGGTCTCTCATTCAAGGACAAGCCTCAAACTTTGACCTTCCTACCACTTTTAGATGAATTTTAAACCTTATTCAGATGTTCAAATAAATTATCACATGTGTATAACATCTTCTCATATTATCTACCACTGATTACACACCTTTAAGCTCATATAATTTTGTATCAACATCACTATGCCTCTATAAGTTATGGTCATGCTTAAAGAACTAGACCATCAACCACATCTTCTTGAGAACTTATTGTTAATGTAGATGAAATTTCAAACTAATTTAGCATGACAAACCACCTTTGTACTATGTTAAACTATTGTTTCACATCTTTTTACAATGCTTGTCATATCACAACATAGAACCAAGGTCTTATGCAGAATCTACCAGGCTATGCTTGAGTCATCATGAATACTTACCATGTCTCTTTCTAGAAAATTACATGGTGTGAATATACCCTAAGGATATACAAATATTAAAACCATGAGTTGATAAGTATAAATTCCTTAACCTCATTTAGAGACATAGAAGTGATACAATTTGAGCTCTGCATAAACCTCAACTATAATACTCAAAATATCATCATAAATATTTGTGTGGAACCCCAAAATAGGGTTGTATGTAAAGACAAAACCATAAAAAATGTTTGTATGTAATTTAAAATCCAAATAAACTGTTATAGATGGATTTTAGATCTTAATTTCTTACATAATACCATATTTTCCCATATATAAAAATAAAAGTGTCTGCACAAACAACTTTCATGCACCAAATCTGATCCATCTTGTTGTACCCAAAATTTGAATTAATGAAATTTTTAATATATTAGTTCCAACATGGAGAAATCAAAAGTTTGGCACTATATCAACTAGGCCCCATTGGCATACCAGTTCTACTACACATTTCACTTGAGTAAATTTCATCAAATACCATTCACACCTCAAGTGTGAAATAAGTGTAATTATTACATTTTATCTTAAATTCCAAAACCAAACTCTATTTTAGTTTTCCTTTGATGCATTGGAAATATATTGTCTCATGGATCATATTTATTTAGATATTATAGGTCCAAACTTCATACAGTTTTCATAATGTAGATCCAAAACTATGGACCATAATGGATACATTATGCATGTTAGGTGTCAATCCTCTGATCATATCTTTCAAATGTAGACTCTATTTTGGTTCTCATTTGATACATTGGAAAATATTGTCTCAAGGTTCATCTTTTCTTCATATGTCAAAGTTTGAAACTTCATATATATTTTTTTAAATCCAACTAGATAAATTACATACCATTCACACAAAGGGTGAGCCAAGTATAAATTTTTAGTTTTATCATATCTTTCACATCCATACTTGATTTTGGTTATCATTCGATGTGTTATAAAAATATTGTAAAAATTATCATATTTATCCAAAGGATCCAAGTCCAAATTTTCATATATTTTTCATAGTGGAGATATAAAACTTTGAAGGTGGGTTAAAACATACTCATGGGCATGCCAAACACAATGAATGCATTGATCCAGGTTAGAATTACCTCACATGCATGTCATACATGTTGTATGTGATATTAGGGTATTAATAGCCTCATGCTTGTGTCATGTACATCGAGCTCACTAGAATGTAAATGAAAAATATTAAATCCTTATTTTGGTCATATCTTTCACATCCAGACTCTATTTTAGCTCTCGTTTGAAGCATTGGCAAGGTCTTGAAATGAGATATCTAGTGATGTAAAATATTTAATCCTAAAAGGAAAAAATTAATGGAAACCAAAGAGGGATAAATTTTGTTTTGATAGTACCTCATGGGTGTGTTAGGAGTTGATTCTTTATTTATCCATATCTTTCACATATGGACTCCATTTTGGCTCTTATTTAAATCATTGGTAAGGTATTGAAACAATAAATCCAATGATTTTAATATTTATCCTCATAAAAATTTTGATGTGTTCACTTTTCAACCTTTTTCCAAATGTAACTTTGTAGTACTTGATTTCATATGTTAGTGTGTGGCACATGCTATTTCCAAACTCAACCACCCAATGGATAAGACTCAGTGGGACTGCTTGGTGATTTATTTAAGTCACTTTATTAAAAATTAAAATATACATTTAAAATATGAAAGGTAAAAATGATAATAATAAATTTCATTTCATATTCTTTTGTGTTATAAATAGGTGAGTTGGAAATTGTAAATAGGTTCTTCTTTCTTTCAAGCTCTTGGTGAAGAGTTAACTACAAATTTATGTATGGGCTATGTAATTTTCTATAATTTAGTAATGGAGTGAAAGCAAGAGGGTGACATAAATCTTTGGCTTCTTGGTTTTGTATGTTTTTTGTTTATGAATGTTTTACTTTTGTTTAAAGATAGAGAATCCATTAAAATTATGCACTTTTCTTGGTTGTGTGAAACTCATTACATTTCCAATCTTCATGCTGAAAACCCCATATTTGGGCTTTATACCAAGTGTACCCAATTCAAGTTTTGAGGAGTCTTTGTGCTTCTAGGCAAGCCTTTTATTCCCATTACATATGCTTATCCTATGTCCATTTTTATGTGAGAGGAATAATTGCTAACTCTTTCCTTTGATTCCAAGTTATTCCAACAATTCTTTGCATTTATTATGACTTAGGTTTCTATATTTCACCTGCATCCTGCTATTTGATCCTTCTATTTTTGGCTTCCACCATATCCCAATTTTGTTTCTTTTTTTTCATTTCTAATGAAAAGTACACAAAAACCTAAAAATTCACATATCCTATGAAGGAACTACCCCTCTTAAATGCAGAGTAAAATCATGATCTCAATGATGATTCTACATTTTTTGGAAAATTTAGTCTGCTTATTAACCATTTATAAGAAGAGAAGTGAAGAATAACAAGTACAAACAAACATCTACTTATTGACCATTATACTTGAGGAATAAAGCTTAGGGTTCCATACTTTATTTTGAGATATGGATATTGTATTATGGAGAAGTCTTTCGGATGCATAAATAGGTTGTGTAACCTAGAGCTGATTTGTCTTTGTTATCCTTACATACCACAACAATCTCTTGTGAAACACCTTGGCCAAGGGAGACATTGAGGCTCGGCAGGTTCATCTTCAAGGTAAGTATTCCTAACTTTATTTCTCCTTTGTAAGAGTAGATAGATAATGTAGTTGTGCTTCTTTATTCCATGCATTAGGATTTCATATACATTGACATGAGTATATGTCTTTTATGCATGCTTAGTTTATTTTCTTTTATTTTTAACCCCCACTTTGTGTCAAAATCTTTGGTGTGCACTAGATTAGATTTATTTTCTTATTATTAGAATAGATTAAACATTAAACCTAGGACTCTTTTAGGGTTGTTGCATGATTATGTTAGAATTTAGGCTTTAGAACCCTTCCTAGCATGGTGTATTGTGACAAGTGATCCCCTAATCTATTCTAGTGGATCCCCATATTGGTCATGCCCCCACTTAACAAATGTATTCCCAATTGGAAGCGTAGGTATGCTTTATCTTCTCTGAGCCTGGATTGATTTATAGACATGATGCATTTTTTATGACATACATTCTGGTGAACCTGATGTGAACTAAATCTTGTAGGATTTGTTCATTTATTTCATTTTTCATCATTATTTTTATCATATATTTTCCATACTGGATCAACTCTATTGACCTAGTATCTAACTTTTATGCATAGGTTTACAGGTACATGATACTGGATCGACCTAGTATAGGTTTTTATCTTTCCAAACATCCAGTCCAAACTACTAGGTTGACCTAGTTGACCCTATACATTTTCAAGCATCTAGTTTAGCATATTAATTTGACCCAATTGATCTTATACATTTTAGGTACTTAGCAACAAGTTTTTGTAAAAGCTTAATCAACCTAGTCAACCTAGTTTGTAGGATTTAAAAGCATATATCAAGGTTCTTGAACATCAATATTCATTTTATGCATATTTTATCCACCAAGGTTACTTTATATCTCTCTATCTCTTTCTTTACAGTGTTTCTTTTCATAATTTGTATTCTTCAAAATTACCCTTGCACAGTCAAATGGATCAACATTACCGACCTAGTTTTGGGTTTTGTGTGTTATCTGGATAACTAGGTCAACTCTATTGACCTTGTTCATTTTTAGATCTTGATTTTGCATTATAGGTTTGATCTTATTGACCTTGTTATATATTTTTTACATGCATTGTTGACTATATCAACATTGTACCTTGTTTCAAAGTTAAAATTAACCTTATATGCTAGTAATTAGTTCACGCTTTCTTTTCTTTTTGCTTGCATGCTTAGAATAGATCGCATATCTTAATTAGGTGGTTTTTAATTAATAATTTAGTTCAATATTTTATAATTTATTCACACATGGCCAAATCACAAAATCTAAACATGTATTTTAAGATTAATCTACCCAAAGCCAACCTACTTAGATTTCATCACCAAGGCCGACTTGATACTTTGGTCAAGTATAAAGCATGGTAAATGGTATATTATGGCTAATAACCCAACACCCTTATCACCACAATGTGTGAAGTGAGGGGTTAGGCCCAAATACCAAGCCTATATCATTGCCACTATAGTCCATTTCATCCCAAACTACCTGAAACCATCCTTAGATTGATATTTTAGTTCCTTACTTATAGCCAACTTCCCATCACATTTAAAACCATATCTTAATAATCTAATTAACATTTAGGTTAATCAAATAGTTAGCTCTTTAATTTCCAAGTTGATTTCTTTCTCTTTTCCCAAATATATTTTGTATTTCAAAAACTTGCATTAGCCAACGTTGGTGCAAGGTTTTATGTCATGTGCTTCAATTGGATTGGAAAAAATTAATCTAATTGATTTTTTGTTTCCTTTTTTTCATTTCTTTTCAAATTACTTGCAAAAGTTATCTTGTTTAAATTTACAAATTTGTTATTAGTTTTTAAATTTCCCTTTCTATTGTACTAGGTCAACCTAGTCAACATTATCCCTTTTCCAACCTCTATTTACTATATTGGATCGACCCAATCAACCATGTATAGTTTATAGACGTTATTTCATCTTTTTCCAATCCCTATTCACTATACTAGATCAACATAGTCAACCCTGTATAGTTTTTAGGCTCTATTTTTGTGCTAGTTTAACCCAATCGACCCTATATAGTTTCTATCATTTCATATTTTCTTGATTTCTCATTTCTCTTTCTTGCCTTTCATCATGGAATTTTTATTTGATGATAATTCTAAGTTACAATCAATATACATGATGAATTTTACCAACCCTCATAGGGTCACCCATAGACAGAGTAGGGATCCTCTCTTGGATGCTAATAATGTTCATATTGCCACTTGCACAATGAACTATGAGACCCCTCCTAATATTATTCATAGCATAATCATCTCTTCTCATTAGAATACCAACTTGAATTAGAGTATACCCCCTAAATTCTCTTCTTTATTTTTGAATTTCCTCAACATCGAGGAAAGGATCCTTCTACCATTAAAAATCTTATGATTAGTGGTCAAGTTGAAGAGCCTTATTCACCTACTCCTACATTCTCAATTGGATTTTGGGGTACCACTTTCTTTGACTCTCAACCTCTTCCTTTGATCATGACCCCTTCTCATACCATGACCTCTTCCTCTCTAACTTATTCTACCTCCATGCCTAGTATATCCACTAAGATGGTAGGTTTTACATCTAGTGGGCCTCTCATAACATCCAATTACTTAATCCTTCCACTAGTGCATCCTTTTCTACCCAAGGTAATCATTCTACTAGTTATTCTTCTTATCAACCATTCACTAGTCCATCTTTTTCTACACAAGCAAATTTTTCCACTAGTGCCTCACATTATCATAATTCCTTTCAAGATCTTATCAACACCAATAGTGGTACTCAAGCCATTAATACCAACTCTAATTATTGTAACAATGCTAATCAAACACATCAACTATTTTTAACAAACACTTAATCAAATGAATACCTTTTAATCTCATAACATAAATCAAATGATGAGAATGAAAAACCACCTTCTTCATCTTCATCTTCAATCTCATCCTCAACCAATAGCTTGGGGCACACATAACCAGAATGTTTGCCCTCTTCAAGATTATCAAGGCAATATCATTCCTCAACCTCCTTTGATCAATAAAACCATTAATCATCTCCAAAATGAACCTCTCACTACTCAAATTTCTAACATTAACATTGGAGGTATCACACCTACAATTTATTATAACTGATCAATTGATCCCACCCTTCATCTTAAAACATTTAGAAATATTTATAAATATTGGGTCAAATTGAACACCTTTGTTGCTATCAAACACTTATCCAAAATCATCATAGGTGATGCCTTGGATTGTTACAACCAACTTAGAACTCATTTCATTTATATTTTGGAGGATTTAGTGAATTCTTTAGTCCAAGAGTTCCAAACTAGTGATCTTCCTGAAAACACTTTGGCCCACTTCATAAATTACAAACAACATGAAAATAAAACTACTCAAGCCTTTATTAAAAGGTGGAAATTTTTTGACAACAAATGTGAACATAACATGTTGATGATAATATTTTCCATCTGTTAACCAATGCCTTTTTTCCTAAACTTCAATATCAAGGTCACACTCTCTCTCTCCACATACATTGGAGGAGGCTATTAACCAAGCTAAATGACAAGATTTCATTATGCATCAATTTGAACCACCCCAACCTTTTACAAGTCCTTATCTCTTACGTAAGAACAAAAATCATAACATTACCAATGATGGTATTACCACTTTTTATGACACGATTCACAATGTTCAAGTTGTCATTCCTACCCCTTCATTGGAACTAGCCCCTCCTCAACAATATACCAATTCTCACTTATCTTCACCAAACAAAATTAATGTTCACAAACCTATATCCTTATCTAAATTTCTTAAGCATCTACCTAGGCCTCTTCAATGATATCTTGACCCTACCTATCTTATGAAATCCTGGTATGATCCTAACAAGTTTTGTTAGTTTCATGCTAGTTGGGGTCATTCTCATGAGACCTGTAGACAACTTCATAATTTAGCTATGGAATTTCTTCTTGGTCCTAATTTTGATCATTATTATATAATGTGAAAGCATCAATAAGCTTATGAAATTGCTTTTAAGGATTATAAATCACATGATAAAACTCAAGCCTTAAATCAAACAAATGCTCATTTAGCTATCTATAAAGACCCTCTTCCTAAACATCAACCTATTTAAAACAATCAAGATAAAGCCACCCCTTCCACCAATAATGTTAAAAGTCTTGTTTAACCCACTTTTGATGAGAATGTGGTTAACATGACTAATATGTGAAGGGCGGTTTCTTTTATTGGTTCTCAATCTATATACACTCCATCTAAAACATATCATGCTATCTAGGATTCTTCTTCAACTCATTTAAATTAGTTGGGGCAAGATGACCTTTTAATTTTGATGATTCAATTTTTTATTATCCCTTAGATAATACTTCCCATTCTATTTCAACTACTCTTCCATCATCTTCTAACAATAATGATACTCAAATTTCTACCAATACTTCTACTTCCAATTCTCTAAATCAACTTGAACCAACTACTTCATCATGTCAACATGATTTGCAACCTTGTCATAAATATCTTTCTTCCTATCAATAAAAATTCCAATGTACTTCATTTCCTCATTCCAAGGACCTCCTTAATCATTATGCATCTATATCTAACAACCTTCTTAACGGTTATGATGAGTGGGATCCCATTATGGATCTCACTAATCTCCCATCCTAGATTTCATTCTTTGAGCTTATGAGGACTTTTCCACATCATAGAAACCATCTTATGAAACTATTATTCAAGATGAGTGTCCCTCATCCTCCCTTAATAAGATGGGAAGGAGCCTTATCTAGATTTGAGGATAGTATATTAAAATAATGTGAAGACATGTCTATCAACATTGATGAAACTATAGACACTTATCTTTCCTTAAAATTTCCCATATCTTCTATGATTCTTGATGAAATTTTGCTTCATGCGGATGATCCTCCCTTATTCATTAGTGTTCAAATAGGTGATATCGAGGTTAAGCATGCATTGATTGACAAAGGTTATATCACTTGCATTGCCTCTCTTAACTTCATTAAGACCCTTGGATATTCAAAATGTAATATTAAATATAAACACAATAACTACCAAGGATATGATAGAAGGTAAATGCCCCCTCTAGGTTGTGTATGGCTTCCCATTATTGTCCCACCTGTCACCATTCATGTGAAGGTGATGATCTTTAACTTTCCCCTTTTTTATAATATCTTGCTTGGTAGGTCATGGACTCACCATATGAGATTTTTTATTTCTTCTACCTACCAATGCATTAAATTCCCTCCTAATGGATCTATTTATAGGATATAGGGTGACCGAGGTGTCTTTAAGATTCTTACTCTTAAAACTTTGCCTAGCATTCCATTTTATGAGTCTCATCATCTTAATTTTCTTATTAATTCAAACCAAGGTTACAATGGACATCCCAAACTCATTGGTAACATTCCTCCTAACCTCTTAAATTCTGAAGATGATGATCTTGATGAGATTAACCTAAAAATCAAAACTTTCAATCTCTCACATCATCTCATCTTGAAGCTTCCTACTTCTTTGCAACCTCATTCTCACAAATTTCCTTGTGATGATATTCTCATAGTCTTAACCAAGACTCAACATTATATTCACCACACTTCTTCAAATGAAAAGGTCATCCCTACTTGTGTCATTGATCTTCATACCCTGGATTATGATGATCATTATTCCTTAGACAATCCACTTTTAGGTGGTCTTATCTAGGCCCATGATGTTGAGATTATCCATTATCATTCTTATTTACTTAAATATTTTCATGTATCTTCCCATGTTACTTCATTTACAATTCCTAATTTTAGTATTTTCCTCTTTATCATAAGGTAGAGATGGCACCGACACCTCAAAGTTTTTAGGAGCCTTATAGGAGTATGCTCATGGATCATGATATGACTAAGCCTTCCCATTTTTTTAGGTACCCTAATCACCATAGTTGGTTTAGTCCTAAGATTAGTGAAACCCTTCTTAGACCTTCTATAGATCCTACTCATCCCTCAATAGATCCCTTTTTAGATCCCATTCCTACTCCCGCTATAGTTTAACCCTTTGCCATTCCTACTATAGTTAAGCTTATTCTCACTCCTATTATTGTTGAGCTTACCCTTGATTCTCATCCCATTCCTCCTTCTATTGATCCTAGTTCCATTCCTCCTCCATCACCACCTTCCCTTGGTGATGGTTTTCTTCCCTTGCCTAAGATGGATCCTCTTCCCACCAAATGGGCCGATGAGTGTTCTCTGACTTCTTCCATTCCTATTATACCTCTTTTTATGGGTGCTTCTCCTAAGACCACTCACAAGCACATATGTTGCTTCCATGGGACAAACAATCATTCATATACCCATTATCACAAGCTATAAAAATATATTGATACTTTGCATCCTTCCTCTCCTACCTTAGATAAATCCACACCTCCCTTGAAGTTTATACCTAAATATATACCTAAGTGTGGTGAGGTATATTGTTTTTGGCACCCATCACACTCATCATTGCTGCATCCTTAAAAAACATCTTAAGGACCACCTTGTAGCTATTCTTAGACCTTCTTCTATTCCTCCCATAGGTTGTTCCCACAAGAAGGCTTCTCCTTCTTCTTCCATGGCTCCACCCCTAGTGGTTATATCTCTTCTTATGGTCCCTTTGCCATCTTTTATGCATCCACCTATGATTTCTTCACCTATGGACCTTACCTCACCTATGGAACTTTCTCTACCCATGAGTCCTTCACCCATGAATCTTTCCACACCAATGATTACTGCATCTCTAATAGATCCCACTCCCATGCATTCTCCTAATCATCCCTTTCTGATTTTACTCAGCATGATCCTTCAAACATTCCTATGTTTTTAGTTGAGGATATTAAAGAGAAATGTTTTCCCAATTTTTAGCGAAGATTGATGAGACATTGGTAGTAGTTTATATCCAACTTCATAGAGACTTATTTGATACCTTGGATAATGTGTGTGGGAAGATCTATCAGTATTTATGAGCACATGTATGGTGCTTTTACATTTACATTTTTATTGGACATGTGCTCTAATTTTATTTTTATCTATTTGTTATACCATTTGACGTTGTGTCAAATATATATATATATATATATATATATATATATATATATATATATATATATATTATATGGTGATTCTTTACTTTTTGTACTATATCTTGCTTATATTGTCATTTATCTTTGTATATGATTGTCTTTCTTTATCATTGCTTTCTCTTTATTTCTTGAGTTTTTCTCAAAACTCTCTTCTTGTGTTTTCATGATTTTTTGCTTTCTTATCTCTATTTTTCATAGATAATTATCATTGTGACTTGTTTATAAAAACCATGTTCCCTTTGGTCCTTGTCTTCAATTACCATGTGATTAGTTAGAAAATAATGCATGTCATTATACTTTCCTTTCACTATTCCACCTTTTAGATCTCCTTTTTCCCTTCTTCCTTTTTAAAAACTAACCATATACATGGTTGAGACTTGAGATCACGTGCTAGTTCATTATTAATCCTAAGTATCCTAGTTAGTCTTTGTCTTTAGTTACTTAGCTTCCTTTATCCTTAGCCTACAACTCATGAGTGTGTATCACTAAATCTCTCATGATTGGTAATTCCAAATCCATCTAAAGGAGAATATTCAAAATCTATAAAAAAATTTAAATCCAAATCATTTAAACAAAAAGCAAAAATATTCTAAAAAGTCAAATCACACTAAAAGACAAGATTCAAAGCACATATCCTTCTTATAGTCAAAGTTCAAACTCCAAATTTGGCCTCACAATAGAGCCGAGGTCCTTTAGGGTGTAGTAGGCTAGTAGATTAGAAGAGGAGAATATATAAAAATTTAGTACAACCTACTTTCTCACGTAAGTACCCAATCTTCATAGTGGACTGACGACTCTGTAAGGGGTCTTGAGGAATGGGAAACTTGTTGTGGGAAGGTGGGTCTATTTTATTTTTCTTGTAGCAATCTACCTTCATGAATTGATCTTAGTAGCACACTTCTCTGCCTACAAAGTTTTATGTCTATAGAGAAGAGGTTTCCTTTGTACATTGATGGTCACTAGTCACTTAGTGTCTTCTCATGTCTTTAATATGCCTCTTATCTCCTAAGGTCTTCTCATAAGACACCTAAGTATTGGCTTTTACACTCCCATTTTCATTCCCTATATCCCTCATATCTCCTCTTGAGAAATATTATTTTTTCTACTGATCACTCCCTTTGGGATTTCATTTGTGATTTACATTTTAAGATTATGGATAAGACCCGACCATCCTCACAAATTACCACATTTTTCCTTCACATTACCCACATATTTTGTTACTCAATTATCCTATTTTTCCCATTCCAGTGGTATTCTCTTTATGATTTTCAATGTGAAATTACATATAGGACCCAACATTCTTCACAAAAATTTCCAATAATACAAGTCACAAAAAAAATTACATGTCAAATATGAGCTAAGATGTGATTGATTATGAAGTTACACATCATTAACATGCTTCCCAAGTTAATTTAGTATGTTTTATTTTTAATTCATTTCTCTTTCACTTTTATATTCTTATTTTTTGAGTGCATGTAATAATACAACCATTTCTTGAATTTTTCATACTTTTCACCTTGAATTAGTGTAATAAATTTAAGACTAATATTTTTCCAATTTTTTTCTCTTATACTTCTCAACATGATATAGTATGATTGATTGACTTAATTTAATTTATTTTTATACCATTTGTGCCCTTTTCAATAACTTCCATTTTATTACATTGTTTTCATACTTCCCAACATGATTTAGTATGATTTTACTTGTTTTAATTTGGTGCAAAAATCTTTCACTTTGGTTTAAGAACAAATTCCTTTTTACCATCTTGTTTTACCATCCCTTGATTCTTTATACTTAGTCATTTTCTTGTTATTATATTTTACCAAGTCTTTTTGCCTATTTATTTTTAACCATGCATGTGTTCTACATAATGCTAGAAAAGAAACCACATCTCATATATTTCCTATAGCATATACAACAAAAGAAAAATACATGTGCTAGAAAGAAATATATCCAAAACATCCATAGCCACAACCATAATAATGGAAATATACATAACCAATAGTAATATGCCAAAATGATACATCATATATACATCTCATGAGTTTTGATACAACAAGTACAACCATATACAAGGCTTCATCCCTATGGTTAGGACCCATTCTATATATCTCATGGCCTAGCCACACTACCTATTGAGGTCTTGGTTTGACTCCTCCTAATAGTATGTTATAAAGAGGTCTTCTAAGATCTCAATCTCTATGCCTGTCACTATATATGCACAATCTACACCTATTCTTACACCAACTTGATCTAGGTCACTATATGAGCCTATATTAATTAGGTATACATCATCATATGTGCCTGTGTAATCTATGTCACTATAGCTTGATGCACATCTCTATCCTCGATTAGGGCCTACTATACCTGTATCTCATTAATACCCATATATATTAGTGGTTGCATGTTTTCCCTTTGTGATTGTATTTACCTCATTTCCTCTCCTACTAATCTAAACCAACTCACTTGAGCTGGGGTAGATGGTATATTGGGGTCCTTTAATATAGTAGGGTCATATGGATACATAGTTTCATCTAGGATATCATGGAGTGTTCCCCTCATAAGGGACCCCCATCTCTCCTCCTTAGCCTCAGTAATGACTACAAAATCGCACCCAAATAGATATTAAATCACTATAATATCTCATAATATCTATCTACCTCTAGTATCTATTTTAAAATGAAAAACTTAAGCAACAAATTAATCATATTTTACCTATATATGTCTCAGCCACTATGGTCTCACCATCCACACAACTACCTAGAATAGTCTCTCCATCTACACAAACTCCTAGTACCTCCTCTATAGGTCATCTCCTCAACTCAAATCCAATTTTCATGGCTTGCATCTACCTCATCATGTGCCTAAATGGACTCTTTATCATCCAATTCTCTTCTAGATCACTTGTTGGGTCTATAAGGATGGTGATAGTCTCCACTCTCTCCTACTCCTCTTGCCTCCATCAATATTGTGTCCTTAGTAGTTGTAGCTCATCTCATTATGGAGCTGGTGGTCGTATCTTTGATGCCACTACCTCCACATGCCTCTCCTTTTTCTCTACTCCTTGTCATGCTCATCTAGTCTATGGTAGCTCATGATGTGGTCTGAGCATCAACCTCATCACTAGTGGCCCTAGTCCCCTCCTCCCCCATGGCTCTCTCACATATTGATCCCAATATTTGAGCATTAATATCAGTGCCACTAGATGAAGTAATCCCATCTATCCTATCACACATGCCACTAGATTTATCTCTCTCTACCAATTAAAATGTCCAATAACCTCTATCTTCATTGTAGCTGGTATAACTAAGTACCAACTCAGCCATGTAGTCATTATGTCTCCATATGGCTGCCACACTATGTATAAATGTCTCATAGTCTGTAACACTAGCACATGGGACATGACCCACACCACCTAGTCCTCTTTCCATCTCTACACTTGAAGCAACCTATCATCAATTTCATGGGGCAACCCAGTTAGCTAATACATGAGAAACCTCTTATAGATCCAAGTTGTCAATAATATGATCAGTCCTATAGATTCCTGCCCTCTAATTAGCACCTCATATAGATCACGTACAAGCTAGACCCAAATGATAAAACCTAGATCATATAGTACACCCTCCTCTAAAATCCTCCTACTCAAGGCTACCATGAACATTGATACCTTGTCATCTGACTATTGGGATTAGTTTTCACATTGAGTGTATTTAGGTATTTATGAAGAAGGTAAATAGTCATTGGTTAATTTATTAAGAGTTAAATATTAGTTATAAGGTGGTTATAAAAGTATGGTTAATACATTAAGTTTGTGTAATGATATAATATTATATTGTTGATATATTTTTAATGGTTATAATAATATATCATATTTAGTGGTTTGCTTATTTAAAGGATTCAGGTGTGAGAGAAAATTAGGGAGAATTTATAGGAAACATATTCCTATAAATATGTATTATTCCTAAATGATAATTATGTAATTAAATTCATAATAATGAGAATTAGAGTAGCGAATTATTATTGTCATTGAAATTTATTTCTATGTTCATCTCCATTGGTCACTGCATGAGTTAATTCTTTGAATTAGCTTCTCCAATTCTCAACAATGGTATCAGAGTACCTTTTAATCCAAGAGCAAGCATTATATTTTTATAAATGAGGCATGCAATGGTTTCCAAAAGTAAAGTGTAGACCTGAGTATGATTTATTTTGTAACAAGGTTTAATTTATATTTATGTAGACCTAGAAATTAGTTTGTGCATCCGCAAGCACAAATCTGTGAGAAAAGAATATTGGAAGGCAAGGAAAAAAATCATTCCAATATCTAATTGAACTTAAAAATTCTCCATGAATTCCATGTATACCTTGACTATTCTACTATGTATTTGGTTAGTTTTAATGTTGTATAATACTTTATCATTGGGGGATGGTTGCATATGTTTTTGGATATCAAGACACTTTTTGGTGCTTTCAGTGAGAATAATACAAGCTTAACTTACAACTCAATGATCAAAAGTAATTATTTTTCATCAAAGATACTTATTGTGTCATGATCACCCTCCATTTATCGTCCACTTTTATATTCATCATCCAAATTCAACTCTATGAATATCTTCTTGTGCATTCAATAGTCTGTGTCCTATGTTATAATCAATGTTGTTCATAAACAATAATTTTAGTCCTTTACCAGTACATTTTGTTGATTCTTTTTATATTCATCAAGTCTTAGGTTTTTGTTTTATTTATATATTAGTTCTACTCTATGTGATTTAAGTTTAGTCTCTAAATTGAGTTATTAGGTCCTTGATTCATTTTTATGTGTTAGCTTTTAAAACAAGTTTTTAGACCAATGTATCTTTGTCTATCATATGTCATGTCAATAGGTTATTTTATTGAGTAAGTTTTAAAATCTTTTTTTGTATTATCTATGTCAATTATTTTAGTTGTCATTGTTTATATATTTTAAAATATGTCCAAGGTATTTAGATTGATCAATATAAGTAGCGTTTTATTAAAATTATTTATACTTTGGTTTAATTTTATATAAGATTTATTTTATATGTTAATATTATCAAAAATGGAAATCAAGTAAAAGTATTACTCTTTTTTTGAGTTATTAGTTGTGTGTCATTAAAATGAGTTGAAAAGTCATTCATTTATTATATATCAAAGATAGTCATATTGTCAAAGTGTCAAAAAAGAGTCAAGAGTCAATTTTTAAGTTAAGTCATTTTGTTAAAAATCCTATATCATATAGAGTCAAAAATTGTAAAAAAACAAAATTACCTTATAGACACATTTTTGCTTATATGCGATGTCCACATTATGGGGGGGATTTCCCTCAAAAAAATCATGTACTTGAGATTCATTGAGATATCACCTGAGTAAGCAATGACAAACTGGAGATTGGAGGTTACATGGAGGAAGGAAGTCTTTCAATGACCTCTCATCAGTCACTAATGACAAGGCTGCACCAATGATGTGGTGACATTTTTTGGTGTGTTATTTTCAATTTTTTTAGTGTGGTAGTTATATTTGTTTTTCAACATGTGTGAAAAATAAGAACAATTGTACCTGTTCACTTTTGAGTGATATTACCATGCAATCCCTTTTTATATTTACATTGGAGAATGTTAATCTTAAAAGCATTGTAGCAATCATGATAAAAAATTAGTATTAAACATATGAAAACCATTCTGTAAAGTTAGTGGTGAACCTAAGAAAACCATTCTATAAGGTTAATGGTGAACCTAAGAAAACCATTCTGTAAGGTTATTGGTTAACCTGAGAAAACCATTTTGTAAGGTTATTGGTGAACCTGTGAAAATTATTTTGGAAGGTTATTAGTGAACCTAGAAAACCAATTATAAATGAGTGTGAAATAAGAGACGTGTCATGGCACATGTATGTGGAAAATATCATTAGAACATGGAGGTGTAACATGTTACAATAAAAAAATGGGATATATTTTACCATGTCAAAACTATGGGGGGGAATGTTTGGATAAGTTTTCACATTGAGTGTATTTAGGTATTTACAGAGAAGGTAAATATTAACTAGTTAATTTATCGTGAGGTGAATTTTAGTTATAGGGTGGTTATAATTGTATGGTTAATATGACAAGTTTGTATTACAATAGAATATTATATTGTTGATATATTGTTTTTTATTAAAGGTAAAAGTGAGTTTTTTTTTAAAGAGGGAATCTACCCTTCACAATAAAAACTACAAACATGGTCTTCAAACCATGTAAAACAAAAATGTTTGTAGACAAGCAATGAGAAAAAACCTAGCACTACAACAATAGCAAAAAAGTAACACATTCATAGGAACTATGCAACCCAACGAAACATAAATGACCCTTCCAAATTTTATTCCTTTTGTGATCTAAGGGTCATATTAAATAAAGCTAAATCTTTATTTATCAATCATTCTTTTTGTTACCCATAATAATCCACTCCCCCCTTTGTCAGGAAGGGTATTTTCCTTACTAAGGAAGGAATAAATTACTACCACTAATTTTTTTCCTTTCTGAGCCAAGGCTATTTCATTAGACAGTCCTTTCTTTTTTGAGATGGTTGAAAGGATATTCTTTGAAGGGGTACTAGCCATTAGATTATCTTCAACATCAATTTTGAAATTACCTAAATCTAGTATCCACCCTTGATATGATTGTTTACTATGATCCATAATAGAGGATGTACAATTTTCTTCTCCATCCACAAGAGGCTTCCCCAATGAGGAAGAAACTACTATAACTAGTTCTATGTCTTTATGAGACAAGACTATATCTTTCATTAACTGTACTGAATCACTATTTGAATCTATGCTCTCACTTTCATTTCCCATGATATGATGCTTAGGGAGAGTCTCTTTTCACCATGATATCTTCTTTGTGTGATTAGATATATTGCAAGAAGCAACAAGATGTCTTGTTTGAAAATAATTCCTACATCAGAAGGGCAAGGTCTCATAGTCGAGAGATTGCTTCCAAGTTTGATCTTGTAATTTCAACTCAATAAACTCAAGGAGTTCTTTTGAAACATCTAGATTAATTAAAATTTGAGCAACTATTGTGTGGTGAATGGCCTTAGGATCCATATATAAAAAATTACCAATGAATCCCCTATAGCTTTAAAGTAGAAATGAATCCAAAACTATAAAGGTAGAAAGGACAACCTTACCCAAATTGGTCTAACATCAAAATCCTTAGAATGAGGATCAAATAATGGAATCCATGGTTTGATGGCCAAGACATTATTATCCCTAGACCATAAAGGATTATAAAAAACTAAGTTCAAATCATCTAAAAAATCAAACTGAATAATAAAACACCATTTAGCACAAGGAAAAATATGTAGGTTACCTTCTAAAAGAGGAAACCAATTCTCCTTAATCCAACTATTCAGATATGGGAGAGAAGGCCAAAAGTTGGAAAACTTACAAATAATCCCCAAACCTGACATGCTTTTTCCTCTTTTTAGACGACTCGGTAGTTTCTCTCTTTCAAAAGAGATGGAGGGATTGATTTCTAAAGGTGCTAATGGCTTGGACACAGCCTACTTTACCTTTACCATAGTCATTGCATAAGATACACTCTCCCTTGTTTTCAAGTTTAAAACTCTGAACTGTGGTTACAGGGTTGATCTATTTTTTATAGCTTTGACCTCTGGCACCATAGTGACTACTACAAACTAAGTATTCTTTACCCCAAAATCTACCTCACTATCCTCACCTTCAACCATGAGATCCACCTAGATAAGCTTGGAGACTATTGTAGAAAAGTTATTATTAACATGATCAACATAGACAGATAGATTTTGAAAGTCCTGAGCAAGAGTAATGAAGGTCTCTATAGCTAGGTTCTAAAACTTTGCTATCACTCCATTATTTTCTTAGATGATTGAATCTATTTTCACTACCTCCACCACCCTTTCCATGTTCTTAGTGGTCCTAGAGTTTCACTTAATGCTATGGCTAGGGTTCATCAACATCAAAAGTAGTTTCAAAATAATTTTTAGATCCATAATTTGTGGAGCTATTTTATCTCAACTCTATACATGTTTAATATTATTTATTTTTATTTTTGATATATAGTTAATAGTTATAACAATATATCATATTTATTGGTTTGCTTATTTATAGGATTCATGTGTGAGAGAAAATTGGGGAGAAGTTGTAGGAATCATATTCCTATAAATATGTATTATTCTAAAATGATAATTGTCTAATGAAATTCATAATAATAATAATAATAATAATAATAGTAATAATTAGAGAAATAGATTATTATTGTGATTGAAATTTATTTCTATGTTCAACTCCATTGGTCACTACATGAGTTAATTCTTTGAATTGGCTTCTCCAATTCTCAACACTAACTTGTGACATAACACTCATTATATCACAAGTGATATCATAACCTTTTGAATATCTATAATATGTGATGCATACACATCAAACATGTTAAATCACTTACCTCATAATATTGTATCTGAGCCTATAGCCCACATGACTAAGGCTCTCCTCTCCTCCAAGCTATCTGGTATGCCTATAGTCACTGGTGATCCTATCACTGGTAGCCCTAGGATGGCATGCACATCCTTTACTGTGATAGATATCTCTACCACATCCCCATCCACCTCCCATCTAAAGGTATTAATCAATCATTCCTAGCATCCAAGGAACATGACTAATAGATATGAGCTCAGGGGAATCCTACACATGTTAGTTATCCCTCTTAGGCCTATAGCTAATAGCCTAGATCTATCACCTATGGTTAGATGTTCTAATAGATTTGGTAGCCAAGACACATCTACCAATATCTAAAATTTGGGTCATCCCTACAACCAAGAAATAATAAAATATGTATTACATCTTCCATGTCATGTATAGTCAAAAATACATTATTTTTACAGTTTTAATCAAAAACAAGCCTAAAATACTTTAATTCATTCATTATTACCTATGTTTAAGCCTAATCAGTCCTTTTTGCCCTTACTTGGTCATTTTGGATGATTCTAGCCTTCTTTCAGTGTTTTGCATGTATTTTCATACAATTTTGGTTCTTTGGTTAACCTAGTTTAACCAAAATTTCCCTATTTTTAGCCTAGTTGACTTAAAAATCTAATTCAACCATCTTATTTTCCTCTCCTTATTAATGTGTTATCATTTCAAATTTTTCATATCATTTGGCAAACTGTACTAGGTTGGCAGTCTACAAAACCTACTAGGTCAACTGGGTCGACCCAATTGTTTTTGGCTACTCACCCCTTACATTTTCTAAAAAAATTGCCTTTTTATCATTTTATTCCTAAATCCTCTAAACCCATTTCCCATTTTACTATTTAATACCTAAAGAATCTAGTTTTGCTTTATTTTTACATCTAGAAATGCTAAAAATTACATTTTTCTAAAAATACACTAAATTACACAATACTCAAAAACTAGCTTAAGATTCATGGTTGCCTACCTATAGTGCACCTGTTGTTGCTCTTGGAGCCTCCCCTCATCTAGCCTATCATTTCCTTACCATCCTAGCTTTTTTGGTCTCCAGACCTCTTTTTTCTCTCTTTCACAAGTGAAAATAAAAAAATGACTTCTCTTTCCCCTATTTAAAAACACTTTCCAAATTCAAATTCTTCAATTATTTTTTTGTATATTCCTTATTTTATTTATATCTTTGTTTTTAGTCATCTATTTTCAAAACCATAAAATACATTGGATTCATGATGACGTAGATAATATTTTCCACTATCACATGTATATTTTCCAAAAAAAATATTTTTGGCTATTTTTTTCACTAACTTCTACAAGTTCACCTAGTATTCTTCACATTGGATGCCTTCACATTTCTTGCAGTCTACTTCTTTATCTACAACACTAGGTAAAGGTATGTGTTTTTCAATTCTATATATATTTTATCTTAATTTCTATTTATTACACTTTACTTACCATCATCTTTGTGTGTTATCATGTTCTATTTCCTGAAGCACCATCCCGTGTTGCACTTACATAACACATGATGAGCTTCGAGTGGGGCATATGTATACACATAATATTTTTTAATTTTATTGACTACTAACACTTTTTATCTTTTAGGAACCCATCGAGTCTCAATCTCTCTGAGTGCATACCTTAAGGGGTGCATCGAAAAGGGTGGGAAAACCATTGGTGCTTTGTAATATTGTTATCCATTTTTCCACTTGCCATCTACACACTCATCTCCTAAAAAAATTAAACCTACTCTTATTCTCCTCAGCCTTAACCATTTCAATAATTTTTCTCTTTTCATCCTCCTTTTCTTACCTTAATTCCCTTTTGGATAGTTGGTTGTACTAGGTTGACTAGGTTAACCATGTATAGTCTAGGGGTATTTTTCACTTTTTGGGTTTGTTAGCCTTTCAGTCAACCTAGTTCAAACCTAGTGAATTATCCTTGAAAACATATAGGGTCAACTAGGTCAAACTTGTATAACTAATATTTTTGGGAATATTTAGGGCAAGATCCACCTATATATACAAGTTCATATCCAACCATTTGTAAGAAGAGAAGTGAAGAATAATAAGTGTGAATGAACATCTACTTATTGACCATTCTACTTGAGGAATAAATCTTAGGGTTTCATACTTTCTTTGGAGATACGTATCTTGTCTTGTGGAGAAGTATTTTGGATTCATAGATAGGTTGTGTATCCTAGATCTGATTTGTCTTTGTTATCCTTACATACCACAACAATCTCTTACAAAGCACCTTGGCCAAGGGGGAGATTGAGGCTTGATGGTTTCATCTTCAAGGTAAGTATTTCTAACTTTATTTATCCTTTGTAAGAGTACATAGATAATGTATTTGTTCTTCTTTCTTCCATGCATTAGGATTCCATATACATTAATGTGAGTATATGTCTTTTATGCATGCTTAGTTTAGTTTATTTTGTTTCTAACTCCCACTTTGTGCCACAGGCATTGGTGTGCACTAGATTAGATTTACTTTATTTTTATTAGAATAGATTGAACATTAAACCTAGGACTCTTTTAGGATTTTTTCATGATTGAGTTAGACTATAGGCTTGGAAACCCTTCCTAACATGGTGTATTATGATAAGTGATCCCCTAATCTAGTCTAGTGGATCCTCATATTGCTCATGCCCCTTCTTAAAAAATGTATCCCCAATTATAAGTGTAGGTATGCTATATCTTCTTTGATCCATGATTGATTTATAGACATGATGCATTTCTAATTTCATACACTTGTTTCTTATAAGGTGTCTAAACTGATAAACCATATACTAATCATTACAGAGAGGGAGGCTAATAAGAAGGTGGATATCAAATCTATTAAATTTATTTTAGAATCATGTTTGTTGTAATTTTTGAAATAAAATTATCAAACTCAAGAGAAATAATCATATATTTTCATGCATTCAAGTGATGATCTGGTTTTTGTCAAAGAAGGGGACAATATAATGGTAAATGAATCTTATTCATTCTCCTGATACTTCAAAGAAGGTATAGATATCTCAACTCAAGAAGAAAAAATCATTATGGGAAGTAAAAAGAATTCACTTTCATAAATTCTACAAGATTTTGAGTCAAATCATGAGTTCTACAACATACATACGAGTGAAAATAATGTATTAGTTAATTTTGATAATAAACAAAGTTAAAATTTATTCTCAAAGGCTCATATGTTTCCATTTAGTTTAGGTCTCATATTTATTATGTTTATTTATTCCTTGGTATCCTTCACCTCTCTATTTTCTCCCAATCAATTAAGAAAAGGCTCATATTTTTTTGAACTTGTTAATGGGTTTGTAAACCCTTGTTTTTTATGAACCTGTTAATGGGTTTGTAAACCGTTGTTAGGTCTATGTTTTATATTATACATAACCATTTTGGATTATTCTATTCACCCCATTTTTATATTTGGTGTGTGTGTGTTTTCAATAAATGTACCAATATTATGGTGAGTCCCCATTCCTCATGTTAGAGTTGATTACTATACATAAATCCTTTAATAGGACACTTCTTGGTTAGATCCTTCTAGCTTGAGCACACCCCTTATTGGATGATCAAATATATCATGAGCTTTGCTAAGATCTGTGTTAGGTTGTATTTTCTCCAAAGGTATTCAAAAAAATCAACTTGTGTTTTTAAACACAAAGTAAATTTTTCCTTGTATATCCTTCTAATCATCTCAAAATTCCCAAAATTTCAAATCGAACAAATAGGTGAAGTTTTCAAGACAATGGTCTAGCCTAAAATCATGTTTTTATTTCCCATATGACTAGGATAGGTGAATTAGGTACAATATCGTTAGATCAAGATAGAGTGTGGGTTACACATCATCTATTAGGAGTTATAACAAGAAAATATGTGGAGCTTACAAGGTAATGATTTGGCCCAACAATGTGTGTTCATTCCCATATAATTGGGATAAGCATACTAGATACCAATTGGTCAAATTAAGATATGCATGTGCATTGCATATTATCCAAAATATGGATAAGGCATTTAGCACCAAAGAATCTATATTTCTCTTACATCCCTCTAAGGAATATGGTCCCATAATTAAAGCCAACTATTATACACAAATTTTAATTCATGAAAATTTTTAAAATTTTGGCTCCCATATGGAGAAAATAAAATTTCAGCACTAAAGGCATCATGAACATATTAGGTCTTATACATGTTTCACTTAAGGAAATTTCATCAAGTACCATTCACACCTTAAGTGTGCAACAAGTAAAATTATTCCATTTTATCATATCTTTTATAATCAGACTCCATTTTGGTTCTATTTTAATGCATTAGAAAGATATTGTCTCAAGGATCATCTTTAATTTATAAATGAGAGTTCCAAGATTCATATATTTTTCATACAAAAGATCAGTAATTTTAGAGCATAACAGGTACACTAGGCATGTTAGGTGTGTATCCTTCAATCATATGTTTTAGATTTAGACTCTATTTTGGCTCTCATTTTATGCATTAGAAATATATTATCTCAAATATCATCTTTGCTTCAAATATTAGAGTCCCAAAATTCATAGATTTTGTGTAAAATCCAATCAAATAAATTATTTACCATTCACACAAAGGGTGATCCATGCAAAAATATGTTGTTTTGTCATATATTTCACATCTAGACTCTATTTTGTCTCTCATTCAATGTGTTGGAAATGTATTTTTAAAATTATCATCTTTCTCCAAAGGATAAAAGTCCCAAACTTAATAAATTTTTCATATTGGGAATCCAAAACTTTGATGTTTGGTCAAAATATCCCCACAAGTTTCATAGACTTGTCAAGTCAAAATAGCATCAAGAACATGTTGTATGCATTATATCCTTTGAATAAGGCTATAACAACCTCATGTGTGCACCTGATACACCAAACATGATGGAACGAAAAGGAAAATTATTAGATTCTTTTTTTAGCCATATCTTTTACATCTAGGCTTCATTTTGGCTCCTATTTAAAATATTTTAAAGGTATGGAAGAAAGATATCCAATGATGTTAAATATTTTATCCTTAGAAGAAATTTTTTTATGGAAAATAATAAGGATAAATGTTTTTTTTTTAAGTATCTCATGGGCATACTAGGTGTAAGTTATATGATTGGCCATATAGTTCACATCTGGACTCTGTTTTAGCTCCTATTTGAAATGTTAGAAAATTTTTGGAACAATAAATTAAATGATTTAAAATATTTTATCCTTGTATACTTTTTTATGGATCTAATTCTTAGTTTTTTTATTTCCCTTTACAAGACTCAATTTCACAAGTTAGTGTGTTGCACATATTATTTGTAAATTCAACCACCCAATGCATAAGGCTCGGTGGGCCAACTTGGTGATTTACTTAATTCACTTTATTACAAAGTGAAATATAATTTTAAAATAGAATAGGAAAAAAATGATAATACAAAAGGTAAAAAATGAGAATTAAAAATGTCATTTCATCCTCTTATGTGTTATAAATAAGATAGATGGTAATTGTAAAGGGGTTCTTATCTATTTTAAGCTCTTTTGGAAAAGATAGCTACAAATTTGTGTTTGGGTTATATAATTTTCTATATTTGAGAAATGGAATGCATTCAAGTGAGTGATATTAATCTTTAAATTTGTGGGTTTTGACACTCTTTATTTTTTAATTCTATTCATTATTAGAGAATCCATTAAATTTTTGAAATTTTCTTAGTTTTGTGCAACTCATGGCATTTCTAGACTTTGTGTTGAAATCCTCATATATTTGATTTGTACCATGTGTACCCAATCCAAGTTTTGAGAAGACTTTGTGCTTTTAGGCAATCCCTTTATTTCTATTACATCTATTGATACTGTCCATTTTTGTATGAGAGGAATAATTTCCATCCCTTTTATTTAATTCTAAGTTATTTTTGTGGTTATTTGCATTTATTTCACCTTGGGTTTCTCTCTTTCACCTCCATCCTCCTCATTTGTGCATCCATTTTTAGCTTCCACCATTTCATTTTTTTTTCTTTTTTTCTTTCCAATTAAAAGTACACATAAACTAGAAAAATACACATATCCTATGAGGGTGATGCCCATCTTAAATGTAGAAGAAAACCACCATCTCAATAGTGATTTCTATAATTTTTGAAAAATATGTGTCATTTCTCATTGGGCGAGTCATAAAACCAAGATATATAAAAGGGATATAAATGTTTACCAACACATATATACCTTGATGTAGTATAAAATGGCATCATATATTTGTTAATCTACTCAATTTGATAAATATACTCAATTTGATAAGTCTAATAAATTTTCTTAATATAACCCATATAATATATCTCAAATGTCATAGAATATTCCAATCATTCCTCAAAATCATGTATAATTCCACACATATCCTTCAACCTTCCCAATGTGTCCCATATGAATCATATATTCTAACCCAAAACATGAATTATATATTTTTAATGGCCTAAATCTAAAATATAATCTCATTATATTCCCCCCTTTTGATATAAGGGATGAAGCATGAAAATCACTCATCTCAAAATAATGAGTTATTTGCATATGCGTATATAAAAACATATTATTGTAAATTATGTATACAAATATGATAAGGCATATCATCATATGAATATTGATCATTCAATATATACAAACATGATAATATATGTCATCATATAAATATTTAGTCATTCAAGTATGTATGAAACATGTAATCTAGGGCAATGGAAATACAAATGTCATGTTAATATAAATATATCAATTAGGGACATAGTTATAAGTGATGTAGTAGATACACAATACAAATCTTGGCATCACAAAATATAAGTATGTGTGATAGAAATCATGGAACTATAATTAGTCATAGTCATATATGTATCCATACACACACATATGCATAAAATATCATGATCATAAAGTAAAAAACTAATCAAGACATGACTCTAATCTGACCTGACATGAAAAAATATCAATGACATGGACTATAGGATTATTTAACATAATTAATGTATAAAATGATAAAAAATAACCAATGCACTCATAAAACACATAACATAACATATACAAGTGATCACAAAATGTAATAATCATCAACATCAAGCACTCATTAAGATAGAAATGTTACTATGTATAATCATCAATGTCATCATCTAGTATAGAAAATTATAATATTTATATGAAATAATAGCCTAAAAATTATACACAAGAGAATGTCATTTATATGGTCTATTATGATCAATGGATCAATATAGAAATATATAACCAAAAAAGTGTGTAAGGATGCCCTAATGTAGAAAAGTATCCCCTGGGTATATTTAATGGCATGCATTTGTATGTTCATTTATCATATGTAACTTGTATGTCCTACATCCCAATCATGTATATCATGAAAAACATGTGCATAGAAAATTTTTATGTCATTTAATATGTTTATGATAAATAACATCAATTAATCATCTATACTATCAAAGAATGCCATGCATAGATCCAAATTTTGAGTTTTTCAAATATTTAATTTTTTCTAAATTTTGAATTTTATGATTTTTTTGAATTAAATTATGTTCCACCTAACCAATGATCCCATCAATGTAATACTAAAATGTAGGTCCTAGATCAATCATGTGAATGTCACATATTTTGGAAGAAGAGTAATTTATGTGTCAGTATTTGAATCAAAGAAGTGATAATGCACTATTAAATATACAACATCATCATCATATTCAACATGATCATCTATACATTTTGTAGCTCTAGTATCCATAATAACCTATGAAGTTTGTTTTTTTCTAGTAGAATGGGTTGGTGTTTTATGTGGCACATATGAGCAATCCTGGAAAAATATATTAGGATGTGATGGACTAGGTAACATTTATAATAGACATTAGAGAACTGGTCTACAATTAATATTAAATACCTATCTTTAATTTTATTTCATAGGAATAACATGTATAGGTTGGACAATGGGTTGTGGTGGAGTTATGGATTAAATGTATCCAATTGAATTGGGTTCTCATAGGGATTACTTAGAATAGTAACCACTCAATTTTTATACATACATGAAGCATAGATTTACTGAAGATGGTATTTATATTATATTATGTATACACAAACATAAGAATGCCATGTTGAATGCCCTAATATATGTAAAAATTAAAAATCAAGTAGAAATATATTCAAGCCCTACCATAAATGGTAACACAATTCCCCCAAGAGGATTTTGTCTATTTCCATCAACTATTTTTACCAACATAGTTGTACCAATAAAATTTATATGTGTGTACCCTATACTATTAATCAATGTAATAATTCATAAGTTTTCACTTTATTTAGTATCCACCATAGCACTATATTTATGATGTGAGTCATTAAAAGTACATACAAAAAATACTCATTGGTATAATCGTCATTAATAGTCTCATGGTCATCAAATGTGATTGTAGATCACCATACTTATGTATCTTTAAATGTAATAATAGGACCATCTATAATATAATTCTCCTTAGTTATAGAAGCATAATAATTCATTGGAGAATGCACATTGTAAGTCATATACAATTCAAGATTAGTCTTGGTATCTTAGACCACAAGCTTTAGAAATGTATCTAAAATTATATTCAGCTTCACATTAGGTTGTGCAATTAAATCATTCATAGGTGTATTAATATCATTGAGATTAATAGTATTATCCTCCATTAAATCTTTTATCGTATGTCTCAAACCATAACATCTATTAGTGTAATGTCGTATACATCTATGCTAATCATAATATGCATTTATATCAAACCCCTTAGGTTGTGTCTTTTCCATATCAATCTCCATTAAAGAAGAGGGATATATGATATTTTAATTGAGTATATTTTATATCACCTTATGAGGAAGTCTTTATAATCATGTAAATTTATTCCTTCTAGAAGCCGATAAAAGAATCCTATTACTAGGTTGTGAAACTGCATTAGCCATTACTTTAGCCTCATTATTAGTATATTTTATCTTAGATTTTAAACTTAGTTTTATTTTAAACTTATCATTAGAATATGTTGGAGGATTATTCCCCTATTTAAGTTTTTTCATACCAAGTAGCTTAACTTCACAATCTTTAACCGAATGGCACATGCCATCGAAATATTGGAAGCATTTAAATATAATAAACTCATGGATAGGAGAAAATAATGTTTACTTGAATTTGTATTGTAATTTTTTATATCCATAGGATTTATCATATTAAAGAGTATAGTATTATAATGAAACACATAATCACTAATATGTTTATTATGTCCTTGTTTGATTTTTGTAATTTGAGCATAGGAGACCTTATCATAAATATTGATAGAAATGTGAATTAAGAACTGATTATACAAAGGATTTAAATCATGTGTCGATTGGAAAATAAAGTCATAAAACCATTTAAATTATAGTTATTAAGGATATTAGGAAATATCTTGGTCAATAACTATAGATTAGAGCAATAATCTAAACATGTTGCATGTGAGGCTCTTAAATGTTGTTTTTGATCACCTGTACCATCATATGGTGTAATCTTAAGTGAAACAAATTTTTTAGGTAAAAGATAAGTGGAAATATTTGGGGACAAATTTTTATGTAATAATACTTGATAATTTATCAAATTACCTTCTCTATAAAAACCTTGTTCTAGTTAGGAAACATTGACTTGAATTTCAAGAAGAGTTCGTATAACCTCTTGAATAGTAGGCATAATAAATTCATTAGAAATAGATGATAACATGAGTACTAAGTGTAAGAGTCATAAAATTATGTTGCACTAAAATATCCATATAAATATGAGGATTAACATGTGCTTCCCCCACACCATGGGTTGGAATTATATGTGTAGGCATGTATGTAGACATATGAATAGTAGTAGTAGGAGTAATGGACTAAACACCTATTATAAAATCCATACCTCTAAAATCTCAACTAGAATCATTAAAGAGTTCATCTTTTTGCTCTTGAAATGTAGGTTCGTTATAATTATTTGCATCAACCTCTAGGATCATATTCAAGGTTTTAGCCAAGTCATTAGGTTGGATACTAATTAGATTTAAAAAAATTAAAAGTGATTCTACTTGTGCAAGATCTACACCATTAAATTCATCATGATGCATTTTACCATTATATTCATTATTATGTTCATTATCATATTTATAATCATTTTCAATATCAGACATAAGATCACTATAACATGTTCTTCTACATCTAAGTTTTATTTATCAATGTTTACATTAGTAGAAGAAGAAATTTTTATTTCATCATTTTTTTATCCATTTTAGATTACACAAAAACACATGATTGGATCAAAACAATATGATTATAATAAATCTTAACACCACTTAACCTAAAACTTAGACTTATAGGAGTAAGATATCTAACCTTATCATATGGCATAAAATATGTACATGAAAACACCAAGAAAACTAGGGAAAATACATAAATTACTACATTATAAGGGTAGATCAAAAATCAAATATAAAACCTAATACAAGATAGATCTAAAACCTAAGAAGAAAAGATGAAACCCCAGGATAGAAATACCTTGGATTTATAACAATAAAAACAAATATTGGGTTCACAAAATTATTTTTCTTATTTTGTGATTAATGTGATCTAAATAAGATAAAACTATTGAAATTCGCATTATATAAAATAAGGCATTAACCATACAAATATGAATGTAAAATGTAGACTGATATCACACGCATTATATTTTCAATAGGCCAATAAAATATGGAAGAGAGGCATTTATCTAAATTTTTGATTTATGTTATTAATGCTTTCACTAAAGTCTTTAAAAATGTCATGTATTAGCTCTGTTCATGATCAAATCAAGAAATAAGACCTCAAAATGTATGTGTATCTTGTTAGAGAAGATCAAACCCATATGGTAACTGGCCAAATTATGTCGACATTATTGAATATATAGGTATATGCAACCTTATATTATTGTGGCTAAACTTGGAGATAACTTTAGTATGTGTATTTTCTTTTGATTGTCTATGTTGATCCTTGGTTTTATTCTGCTTGCCTTGAAACTTGCTTGTAGTTTTAACATAACATTGATTTGAAAAAGAGGCTATAAATATGGGTTGGAAAACCCCAACCACTCTCTATTGATTTCTTGAGTATTTCTCGGGTTCTATTACTTTGATTAGGGTTCAAACTACAAATAGTTCTCCCACCTAAATGTGTGTGTTCACCATTTTGATCATGCTATAATGCAATGCAATGTTCAACTTTTGACACTTGAAAACATGTAACTTTTACCTTATGTTTGTATTTTTACTTAGATCTATGTGTTCTCTTTTGATGGGTTTTATTATGTGTATGCCTTTGTGATAATATCTTAAGAGAGTACCAATGGATTTCTCATGTTTATAAGGACTTCCTAAGATGAGTGCTAAATGATTATAGCCTTGGGATTGATTTGTATTTATATATGACTCTTTGATTTTTCCCTTTATAATATACCCTTGAAACATGTATATGCTAACCTCATAGAAATGTCCCAATTTAAAAATTACTTGTTAAGTGTTCCTAAAAACTACTAGTAGAGATGAAAAATCGTAGCAAACCATAATTGTCCAATCATTTTCAATACTATCATGAGATGGAAAACTAGTGATTTTAGATATGGTGATAACTTGCATAGGATTATAGAACATTATTGTACAAACTAGGGTGATATTAAATATGTGTATTGGTAAATTGGGTTTGTTAAGACAACAGGTGGGTAGATGTACAAAGGATAGTGTATACAAAAGTTAAATGTATATGCATAAGTATAAGTATTTTAAAGTGTGTATTATATTTTATGCTTAGGTCATGAAATAACATCAAGATAAATTATCAAAATAAATGTAAAGAGGACACAATCACCTTGAAATAAACAAGCCACAATGTTTAGATGAAGGTGACAAGTGGAGAAATCATCGAATGGATAAAAACACTACACTACTATTAAATTTGGCAATAATGAATCTCCAAGTATGTAATGCCCTTAACCATTAGTGTGTCTAGGGATATGTGTGGTTGACTTGTGGCTTACATACCTCTTTTATTTACTTGATACATTTCTCTATGTTCTTAGATAGGTCAGCCTATGTAATAACCTTGGCTAAGTAGACTATGTATAGGACATAGTGGTTAGTCTTTAATCATCATATGAAGTATTCTGCTATTAGTGAATTTTTGTAGAGGTTGCCCCCTCGAAGTGGCTTTGCTATATTATCTAGTATTCTACTCTGCTATCAATTATCGCTATGTAATCTCTCATATTTTCTTATTTTACACAATATAAAATCATTCTATGTGAATATCTAAGTAATTTCATTACAAGTGGTATCAGAGCTCCGATTTGGGCAAGTTTCCTGCATCATTTTTTTTGGATCTAGTGAGGCATGGATTCTAGGAGTAGTAAAAGTGAAAAAACATAACTTGTAATCTGGGAAGAATTAATTTTTTTCATCAGCGCAGTATTGCTCGAAAAGCTTTTTTGAAAAAAATATTAAAAAAATAGTCTATAATTTTTTTTCACACTTGAAGTCATGTGGATTCATCTCAATGAGATGATCACAATAGTATATTCTATCAGTACACTTTTTTGGTACCAAAAATTTTACTCTAGTGCGTAAAGGTACTCATTGGATTTGTCTTAACAAGGTGATCATAATGGTACAATTTCTTGGTACACTTTTTTTCAAGGTCAAAACCCTCCTAGGGTTTGTTTATGGTAGGTCCTTTAACTCAGGGAAGAAAAGGGGCACCAGAAACTCCTAAGACCTTTCTATCAATGACATGGAATTTGAAACTTTAGATCTGGAAATTTCTTAGCTTCACGATGACATAAAAAACTTGGTGAGGCATGATGACTTTGTTTTAGTCTAAGCTAATATTTTAGGGATGCACAAAGAGATTAATGGAGTTCACAGTGAATTTTAGTATATCAATACGCAATCTGCTGCCCTCACATCTTAGTTTAAACCTAGCAACCTTCCAATTTATCATTCAAATCCTCCTCTTAACAACTCTTATGCTGGTATGAAATTAATGTTGCCAAAATTGGACATGTATAAGTTCGATGGTAAGGATCCTCTCACTTGGATTAACCAAATTGAGAATTTATTTGAACTACATCAAACCCCTTATTCTCAGAGGGTGATGGTGGCATCCCTGTATATGGAACCTAAGCAATTCATTTGGTATCATTGGTTATGTGCTCAAAAGAAAAAAAATGGTGATCCTATTACATGGAATATTTTTACTAAGGAGTTGACAACTCATTATCAGAATAATGTCTCTGAGAACTATTTTAGCCAATTAGCCAAGCTATGGTAAATAGGACCTGTGAAGGATTATATTTAGTAATTTTAGAATCTCTCTTTATGGGTGGAAAACATCATTGGAAAAAATGTGATGGATTTGTTTTTGGGTGACCTCAAAGATAGCATCCAATACAAAGTTTGAATGTTTGGCCCAACATCTATATCAAAAGTTATCTCTAAGGCATGCATGATAGAATAAAAATAGATGGTTAAATGAATAAATTTCACTACTGGTCATGATCACAACTTTCCAACACCATCATTTCCATATCCCACTAGATTAACACAACAAAAAATTGAGGAGAAGCAAGCCAAAGGGTTGTGTTATGGTTGTGACAGAAAATGGAGTAAATACTATCATTGTGCTGAAAAGAAGTTACTTTATATTGAAGGTGCCAATGATGATGAGGATGATGTAGAAGTAAATAATATGAAGGTAGAAGTTCCTGAGGAGGAATCTAAAGACTCTCAGCCTACTATTTCATGCCATGCCCTATCAGGTATTAGTACTCCCCAAACTCTTAAGGTGATGGGTTTCCTTAAGAAATAGAAGGTCGCTATCTTAATTGATTCTGGGAGCACACACAACTTCATCCACAGTAAGTTGGTTGCTCATTTGAACTATTTCATTTATCCATCTCCATAATTTTAGGTTATGATTACAAATGGTGGTACTATCAGCTATTTAGGAAAATTTCATAGTATTAAGTTGGCCATGGGAGACTACTTCTTGGATTCTCTTATGTTTGCTATTCTGATGGGAGCAGCTGATATTATTCTAGGAGTCCAATGGTTCACCACTTTGGACACTATTGAGATGAATTTTCAAGAATTATTCATGCATTTTCATTCTAAATAAAGGACATTTGAGCTAAGAGGATTAAAGGCTAAATTTCCCCAACTTGTTAGCTCCCATCAAATGACAAAGACTCTCCATAAGGGTGTTAAAGGATTTGTAGCTCACTTGTTTTCTATGGAAGTATAGCCAACTCAACCATCTCCACCTCTTGATCTGCAACAAATAATTGATGCTCATTCCATTATTTTTGGAGACATGCCAAAAGGACTTCCACCTAGTCACAGACATGATTATGCTATCACACTTATTCTTGGTATTACACCACCCAACATCAGGCCATACAGGTATCCCTATGCCCAAAAAAGTGAAATTAAAAAGATGGTACAAGATATGTTAGATGCAAGAATCATTCACCATAGCCAAAGTGAATACTCTTAACCATTTGTCATAGTGAGAAAGAAAGATGACACTTGGAGGATGTGCCCTGACTACAGAGAACTCAACAAGTACAATATCAAAGATAAGTTTCCAATTCCTATCATTGATGATTTGCTTGATGAATTGAATGGTGCTCTTTATTTTACCAAGTTAGATCTACATTTTGTGTATCATCAAATCAAAATCCATGATGAAGACATACCCAAAACTACTTTTAGGACTCATGAGGGCCACTATGAGTTTTTGGTTATGCCTTTTGGCCTACCAAATGCACAATCTACTTTTCAGAGTTTTATGAATACTATTTTTAAGCCATTTTTGAGGAAATTTGTTGTGGTATTCTTTGATGATATCCTTATTTATAGTAAAAATTGGGTAGACCATTTGCAACATGTGAAATAGGTACTCTCCATTTTAGATAAAAATCAATTGTATGCCAAACCTTCCAAATGTACTTTTGGGGCTGGTGAGTTTGAATATTTGGGTCATTTGGTGTCTTATGGAGTGAAAGTAGATCCTAAAAAAATACAAGGAATGGTGGACTGGCCAATTCCTAAGACACTCAAACAACTTTGGGGATTTTTGGGGCTTACTGGTTACTATCACAAATTTGTCAAAAATTATGGTAGTATTACAACCCTACCTACCTCTTTTTTAAATAAATACTCCTTTTAGTGGACTAATGTAGCTACTCAAGCATTTGAACAATTGAAATTGGCTATGTGTAGTAATCTAGTATTGGCCACTCCTAATTTTTCTAAGACTTTTGTGGTTAAATGTGATGCATCTAGGTATGGTATGGGTGTTGTACTCATGTCATAAGGTAGACCACTGGCATTTTAAAGTCAACTCAAGGGCAAAAATTAGTATAAACTCATTTATGAAAAGGAAATGATGGCCATTTTGTATGCAGTTAAACAATGGAGACCTTATTTGACGGGTCATCACTTTTAGGTAAAAATTGATCATGATAGTCTTAAATATTTTTTAGAACAAAGGTTATCATATGAAGAACAATAGAAAAGGGTAACTAAGATGCTAGGCTATAATTTTGAAATAGTCTACAAAAAAGGCAAGGACAATGTGGTGGCAGATGCACTATCTAGAAAAGATGAATCAGTTGAGGCATTGTTATGTGTCATAACCATTTTGTAGGTAGATTGGCTAGAGGAAGCATGATTAGAATGGGAATAGGATAGTATTACTCATGATTTGATTCAAAATATTTAAAAATGTTTAGATGGATTTGAAATATACACAGGAAAGGTAATACATTATGGTACAAAAATAGATTGTACCTATGTAAAAATTCTCTTCTTAAACAAAAAAATCCTTTAAGAACTTCGTGCAACTCTAATTAGGGGTCATTGAGGATTTTTTAAAACCTATCACAAGATCAATAAAGATTTTTTTTGGGAAAGTCTCAAGGAGGATGTCCAAAAATATGTGGCTAAATGTATGATCTATCAACAAAACAAAGGCAAAACCATCAAAACTCCAGGTCTTTTATAGCCTTTATCTATCCCTAGCCATCATTGAAAAGAGGTATCTATAGATTTCATTACAGGGTTACCAAGATTAGATGGTCAAAATGTTATGTTTTTTTAGATCATCTTAGTAAGTATGCTCATTATTTTTCATTATCCTAGCTATTTTTTCTAGTACAATAGCTTCTACTTTTCTCAATATAATTCAGAAACTGCATGGGACCCCTAAGATCATTGTCAGTGATAGAGATCCCATTCTTAATAGTAATTATTGGAATGAGTTATTTCCATGTTTAGGCACTCAATTGGCTCATAGTTCATTCTATCATCCTTAATTTGATGGACAAACTAAGGTAGTCAACAAATGTCTAGAAAGATATCTCCATTGTTTTGTTTTTGATAAACAAGATAAATGGGTTCATTGGCTGCCACTTACTGAATGGTGGTATAATAATTCTATTCACAGTTCTTTCAAAATGTCTCATTTTGTGGAATTATATGGATACCACCATCCATCCATCACTTCAACCTTAAAGGTCCATCCTAAGGTTTGTGCAGTTGAAGAACATATTCACCATCAATAGGAGGCCCTTGCAAGTTTGCATGAAAATTTAGCTATGGCCCAGAATTGCATGAAGCAATAATCATATCAACATATAAGTGAGAGGAATTTTTAAATTGGTGATTAGGTCTTTGTTCACTTACAACCATACAAATAGATGTCATTGAAGCAAAAAAAAGGATAACAAGTTGTCCCCTAAGTATTATGTGCCTTATTAGATCTTGAAGAAAATTGGTAGTGTGGCCTATAAGTTAGATTTTCCTTCCTTCACTTGCATACATCTAGTATTTCATATATCATTTCTAAATAATTTCATTGGACACAAAGTTACCATTCAATTATAATTACCAAAATTAGATGAGGAAGGTAGAGTTATTCTTGATCCTGAGGTGATCTTTCAACGGGGCACCAAGCAACTACGTTCTAGAGAAATTACAAAATACTTGATCAAATGGAATAATCTACAATGTGAATATGCCTTTTGGGAGGATGAATCATTTTTTCAGTAACATCTAGAGTTGCCACAATGTTGAGGACAATGTTGTTTTGAAGGGGAAGGGCTTGTTATGACCTTAACCATTGGTGTGTCTAGGGATATGTGTGGCCAGCTTGTGGCTTACATACCTCTTTTATTTACTTGTTAAATTTCTTTATGTTCTTAGATAGGTCATCCTATGGAATAACCTTGGTGAAGTAGACTATATATAGGAGGTAGTGGTTAGTCTTTAATAATCATGTGAAGTATTTTGCTATTAGTGCATTATTTTGGAGGTTGCCCCCTCGAAGTGGCTTTGCTATATTATCCAGTATTATGTTATGCTATCAATTATCATTGTGTAATCTCTCATATTTTCTTATTTTTCACAATATAAAATCATTCTATATGAATATCTAAGTAATTTCATTACAAAGTATATAGCATGAATAAGCTAAGAGTGAAGGAGAATAATGGACTTAATAAAAGGGAGCATCAATAATGTAAGTGCATGACTAGATCAATAAGATTTTTTTATATGTTATATGAAAAATGGGAGAGAGAGCTCTTTATATAGAGATATGAGAGAAAAAGAGTTACATGAGCACATTTCATGTGTGTGCCAAGTGTCCTTAATCCTCATACAAGTGGGGAGGATGTATGTGACATATGTGTTAGAGGTATAATCACTAAGAGGGGGGGAGGAATTAGTGAGCCCAAATAATCCAAATTTGATTTAAATCCTTTCAAACTCTTAATCAATTACCATAATCATTTCATGAAGCATACATATCATTCATAGAAATGAACAAGAGATAAAATGAAAGATCAATCACATAACACATGACATATGTGGGAAACCCTCTTGGGGGAGAAAATCCACTATAACTTACAATTGGAATACTATCCTATAATAATAATAACCAATTTAGACCAAATACAACTGATCAAGGAAATAACATCCCTTATTTTATTGAGACTACAATCCCACAAGGAGATACTACACTTGTCTAGCTAAGCTACCACAACAACTAGACCTTTATCAAATTTCACCTTGTACAGAAGCTACAATCCCCTAGATGTTGAGCAGCCATAATGACACCTATGAACACAATATCTCTTTAACACTAATTTCCTACTAATTTGATGGAGATACAAAGTATATCAACTCTCTTTAAATCTGCACACACAATGCATCCAAATCCACCTTTTGGATCACTCTTCACTCTTAGTAATAAATATGTCACCTCATTAACAACATGACCAAATGGTTAATCACTTAATCCACACTCTGATCTATCTCTCAAATCAGCTACCAAGATCACATAGACACCATGTATCCTTTACTCGCTCTTAAGACATTGAAAACACCCTTTAGGATCACTCTAGACCTCTTCGCTCATCCTCAACCTACAAGATCACTATTATAACATTAGAAACATGACCTATAGGTCATAAACATAGTCCTTAATCTACTCTACTCATCAACTCATCTACTGGATACTTTCCTTCTCCTTCATTCCATAACTCTCACATACACACACCTCTTGAAAGTCTAGAAACCATCTCCTTTGGTTTCATTATATATAGAGCCTTCATGAATATCAACATCATGGTCAGCCATTAGACATACCTTAACCCTTAAGTATTATCTCACATCAATACATTTATCAATACAATCCTCATAGGTTGGTCATCGCATCTATGGGTCACCCTTAAGTAGCTACACCTTTCAATTAGGCCCTTGTAGTTCATATAGGTCTCATGGAGACCTATTCACCCATTTAGCAGTTAATTAAGAAATAAAAAAACATAGGACCACTTAAAAATGCATAGGTCCACTCCACATGACCCCTTAGACTTCTTCAAATGATCATAGTCAACTCTGTTGACCTCTGTGTATGCTCAAACAACTCAAATAATGACCTTATATACAAGAACACCATGAATGAACATAGTCAAATTATTAAGCATTTTTCATACTCAATATATATTGATTACACCTCTAAAATCCATACATACTATCTTCATGGAGTTTACAACACTCTCCAATAGCTAATACATCGTGAAACATCAAAACAACATCAACATAAGCTCAATTATCCTCTCAGGTCACTTGCAAGACACAATCAAACACACAATCAACTTTAGACCTTCATAGCTTTTATTATACATACTTTCAAACATTTAAATTTATATTTCCAAATGAATCATGGATTCCTCTACAAATTTTATTTTTACACCATCAAAATATTATACCTATATCAAAAGATATGGCCCAAAAACTAGACATTGGTCTTTCTTTTGTCAAATTCAAACATTTGAATTCAAACAGTCACAATTAAAATTCAGTCACTTAAAATTCATATCATTCCCTCACATATTATATTAAATACACATATTCAATCTTAATAAAAATTTAAATCATAATGGGCCACTACCCAAATGTTAAACTTCAAATGGTTGACCTTATCTCGTGCAATATTGCAATCTTGACCACATATGCACCATCAATCTCCTATATGTATCTTATTATTTATTTTTGTTAAACATTGGACACTTTGAAATAATCTTGCTTAATACATATCATTTATTTGTATATGTATGAATATACACTCACCTTTGGATCTTATAATAAGCCTGATCTTTACCTCTACTCAATGTTAAACTTTGAACACTTGTCCTCATCTTGTTGCCTCCTGACACCTTGAAACAAACACACTCTGTTGATCCTTTTGTAAGGAGATAGATCTTTAACTTCACTAACCAAAAAAAAAATTAACTCATTTGAATCAACACTCACCATATATCTTCACTTTATAATCACCCATGGGCCATTATATCTCCATCTGGTCTTGATCTTTAACATCATGCAAAATAGACTAAGTATTGGAACCATTGCTATCTACATGGAACCAATTTTGCATAGTCATATCTTTTACCTCTCTCATTCACATGTTCTCACATTTTCAACATATGATATTCATTCATAGGGGATGACAACCATGTGTCAAACTAATCCTAAAACCTTTGTGTATGTGATATATAACTTAATTAATCTGCTCAATCAAATTTTTTTATGATAGAGCCAACTATTCCTAGAACTGCCTGGAAGGCCAAATTTGCACATGCATATCTTTTTATATGCATCACATGACCTGTAATTTAGCACATATCAACTAGGCATAAAAATGAACAAACCCATATGATCAACTTCTCTTGACACATTCACATGGGAGAAATATAACACCATCAAAATGCCTACTTAGCTTTTCTTACCACATTACAAATTTGGCTATGGGAAAACATTGTTAAACTGCTTGGGATCTCAACTTTGCACTTTCATATATTATGTTTTGTTTTGTCACATGACCTAAAATTTAGTGTATAGAAACTAGGCACAAATTTGATCACAACCATATTACCAACTCCTCTTGACTCATCCACACATAGCAATGGTGATGTCAACAAACTTCTTACTCTGATTTTCTGCCACTATACCCAAAATGTCTAGATGAAAACAATGATCAACCAGATGGAATACACTCATGCACACAAGCACTCAAATCATTATTGACTTTTGATATGACCACCTGCATATACTCAATACTTCAAATACATCCCTAATCATCTCTAAATAGATAAACTCTAAATATCAACCAAGCCTACTTCAAGCATACTACGATAAGCATATTACACACTTTTTCATTATCATTTAGACTATAAAGGCATTTAATCCAATCACCTGAACACCTTCATGACATAACCATGACATCATTAACAACTCTCCAATAATCTCCCACTTTATCATTGATGTCAACACCCATCAAAAAACAATATATAACTCACCTTCCTTCTCTCTCTTTAAGCATTCTCAAAAATAGGAACTTTTCTCCCTCTTTGACATAATGACAAAGTGTGAAGAAACTGATCTTGAGGACCTAAAAATACTACCAATAGGAGAATACCATCTTATAAATATAGTATAAACTCCCCCTTACCTTGATCCTACCTCTTCTTGCCTTGACAACTTCCTCTTGCAATATGTCAATACTCTTCTTCAACCAAGCAGTGCAACCAATGAATAAAGAACAAACGAAAATAATAAAATCTAATGGAACTCACCAATAAATATTTGAGAGAGAATCCCCCTAATATTTTTCAAAAATTTCACCTCCTAAGCATCTTCAGATCTCTGCACATCATGAATAACCACCATATAGGCTTACTAACCTTCTCTCTCAAACCACCTCAAGGACCACCAACATAAATTCATGCCACTCAAAAATAGGAAACATTACATAAACCAACCTAATAAATCTCCTTGAAATATTCATACCTTGTTATTTTGGAGAAACTAAACAAAAAACACTCTTCTTCTTCTTACAAGGCATGTCTAGTCTAATTGCATCCCTACCTAGACCTTGAAAAGCCCACAACTTTTAGTAGACACACTATCAAGACATGAAATTTCCTATCTAGATAAATCTCATACTCCCCCTCAATCACAATATTTTACATCATCTATCTTATCCTATGTAACATACTTCCTTCACAAACCCACTAGCCAATTAGGCCTCCATTTTGCTAAAAAAATTGAATAACTTTAAATCCACAAACCTTCAGATCTCTATGAGCTTGATTTTAAAACCCATTTTTCCCATTCAACTTATTAATAATCCTTATAACTAAAATCATAAGGCAAACCACTTTGCTAGCAGATCCCAAAACCCTAGAATCTCAAAACAAATAAAGTAAACAAACATCCTTTTGGTCAATACCCATCTCTAAAACTTCTTGCACACCTATAGATAACCATCACACACTTTTGGGCCAAAATTATAGAATATATACCTTTAGGAACATTGACTTTATATAACCCATTTTAGGCATGCTTGCCCTTAAGCCAAAATTGAGAAAACTAAGAGTACTCAAAAATATTCAACTGGCACAAATAGAATCATCAATACACAAAACTACCTAGAACACATCAAAAATAAGTGTAAAAAACTTTCTGAGCATCAAAATCTTCTTCACAATTAGGCTACATGGAAACACCCATTCTAACCCTACATAATAGCTACTTTACAAACCTCTAGAACAAGCTTATGAACTTGTTGCTCCTCTTAACCAATGACCTTCTAATGATCAGCATAATTCTTGGTAACATAGGATCATCAATTCTATACCAAAATAATATTGGTCTAAAATACCAATAAAAAAATCAACATACCTCTGTACTGATTTGTCATTATGATCTTGAGCATACAAACTTGCTTCTCCACAAGAAAGATGTCTCCTAAGAAGCATAGGCAGAGACACCCTACTTCACAATGTCCTGAAATGGTTTGAAACTAGGAGTTTCCCACAACTCCTCATATTCAATCTCCTCCTTAGTCATTTGATACTTATAGTTATTCTTATTATTTTTAGGCTTAAGACAAACAACTCACTCATCCACTACAACATTCTCCTTTTCTTCTAAGATTGGATTGACAATACATGGAGATAACATAGATTGATGACATACCTTTTCATCTGAAGAATCCACCTTACAGTTTGGAACCTCATCACTAGACATAGACAATTGATTTTCTCTACATGAAACTTGCTTATCAATAATAAAATGTTCACTTATATCCCTACACATTTTAAAACTAGCCTCAACTAGTACATTGGTCTTCTCTTTGAGTTGGTCTCTTCATTCTTTTCTTTACACTTGTTAACAAATGTAGTCAATAGAAACTCTTATCTTTCCTTCATGTCTATCATGGCAAACAAACCATTTTTGGACTCGGTCTGATCACTCTTAGAAGATTTATCATCCATTTTCTTACTAACCTTCTTATTCTCTATAGTCATTTTACTTTCTTAACTTTTTTGTTTACACTAATCTATAACATTTTCATCTAGAGCAAATTTCTTATCAACCTTTTGACTAGTATGATTATGAATGATAATATTTGGTCTCCATACCCAAGAATGGCCTTTCTTATGCACAATGGAAGATTCATGTCCTTTGAGATACCTTGAGGACCTATTGACTCCACTTGGGTAGAAACTTGCCATATGACCACTCTTATGACAATTGAAACAAATAACATCATTCATATCTTTTGACAGATTTGAATGGTGATCAATATTTAGCCAAAAACTCCTATCATAGCTCCATGAATGTCCATAATTAGTTGAATTCCTTCTACAGTCCTTAGCTTTATGACCATACTTATTACATGTATAACAATGACCATGGAATAAGATATCATACCTTGAAGCATTCGGTTGTCTAATAGACCTTCTTGAATTGATTTCAAATATTTCATTCTCCTTGACATACTCAAGCTTTTCATACTTATTTTCTAGCTTGTTCAACTTGTCTATCTTAATTATGACCTTTTCATACTCATCTTTTAGGTAAACAAGATTAGTCTTCAATTGAACATATTCAACTTCTTTAGATCTCATGCTTGAACATGCAACCTCTATCTAAATTATGAGAACTTGGATAGTCTCCTTATCCCTCTTAGCTCCTTCAACCATGTCATCCTTCATTCTACATGCTTGCTCTTCAATATGACTAATCTATTATTTAAAACTTTTGACCATTGATCTCAACACAATATTTTATTTCCTCAACTGTTTAGCCATCTTTGTACCACTTAAGATCTACTTCAAGTCGTTATGCTTCCACCAAAGAACCTACTATGATACTAACTATTAGAGGTACAATCACTGAGGACGGGGGGAGGGGGGGTAATTATTGATCTTTGATTTTAATCCTTTCAAACTTTCAATCAATTACCACAAGCATTTCATGAAGCATACATATCATTCATAACAATGAATAAGAGAGACAATGCAAGATCAATCACATAACACATGACATATGTGGTAAACCCTCTTGGGGTAAAAAACCCACTAGAACATGTAATTGGACTACTATCCTATAATAATAAGAATCAATTTAGACCAGCTACAACTGATTGAAGAATACCATCCTTTATTTTAGTGAGACTTCAATCCCACAAGGAGCTACTACACCTGTCTAGCTGAGCTACCACAATAACTACTAGAAATTTAGCAAGTTTCACCTTCCAAAGAAGCTACAAACCCCTAGATGTTGAGAAACCATAACAACACCTATGAACACAACATCTCTTAAACATTGATTTCCTACCAATCTAATAGAGATACAAAGTATATCATCTCTCTTCAACTCTACACACATAATACATCCAAAGCCACCTTTTGGATCACTCTTGACTCCTTAGCAACAACTCTATCTTCACATTAACAACATGACCAGATGGTCATTCACTCAGTCCATACTCTAATCTATCTCTCAAATCAGTGACCAAGCTCACATAGACACCATCTATCATTCACTCACTCTTAAGACATCTAAAACATCCTTTTGGATCACTCTAGACCTTTTCACTCATCTTCAACCTTCTAGAGCACTATTCTGACATTAGAAACATGACCTATAGGTCATACACATAGTCCTTAATCTTGATTTCTAATGAAATCATCTACTAGGCACTCTCCCTTTCTTACACTCCACAACTCTCACATACACACACCTCTTGAAATTCTAGAAACCATCTCCTTTGGTTTCACTATATATATATATATATATATCCTTCATGAATATCAACATCTTGGTCAGCCATTAGACATGCCTTAACCCTTAAGGCTTATCTCACATCAAGACATGGATCAATATAATCCTCATAGGTTGTTCATAGCATCTATCGGTCACCCTTAAGTAACTACACCTTTCAATTAGGCCCTTGTAGCTCTTATAGGTCTCATGGAGACCTATTCACCAATTTAGCACTTCATTGAGCAAAAAAAAACATAGGACCACTTTAAAATGCATATTTACACTTCAAATGTTCCCTTTAACTTCCTCAAATGATCATAGTCAACTCTGCTCACCTTTGTGTATGCTCAAACAACTCAAACAATGACCTTGTACATAGGAACACCATGATTGAACACATAGTCAACTTATTAAGCATTGTTTATACTAAAGATAGATTGATCACAAATCTAAATTACATAAAAATTATAATTATGGAGTCTAAAACGCTCTCAAATATATAAGACATCATGAAACATTGAAAAAACATCAACACAAGCTCAATTATCCTCTTGGGTCACTTGTAGGACACAATCAAACATAGTCAACTTTAGACCTTCATAAATTTTACTATACACACTTTTAGACCTTAAAATATATATTTATATATGTGCCTTGAAGTCCTCTAAAAATTATCTTTTTACACCATGAGAAAATTCTGCCTGTATTAAATGATATGGCCCAAAAACTAGACACTAGTCTTTCATTTGTTAAATTTTAATATTTGAATTCAAACGGTCACAGTTAAAATTTAGTCACTTAAAATGAATCTCGTGCCCTCACATCTTAGATTAAATACAAAAAATTAATATTCTTTGAAATTTAACTCATATTTTTCCATTTAATAAATTTTAAACTTTGAACAGTTGACCTCATCTTGTGTGATCTTGCAATCTTGGCCACATACGCACCGTCACTCTTTTGTACGTAGCTCAGTCTTTATATGTGTTAAACATTAGATATATTAAAATCATCTCACTCAATAGGAAAAATTGATATATATATATATATACACACACACACACACTCACCATTAGATCTTAGAAGAATCTTGATCTTTACCTTTGCTCAGTGTTAAAATTTGAACACTTGTCCTCATCTCATTGCTTCCTGACACCTTGGAACAAACATGCTCTATTGATCCTTTTATAAGGTGATTGATATTTAAATTCATTAGACAATTAATAATTTGAATCATTTTACTAAAAATTCACCATATATCTTCACTTTATGATCACTCACAAGCCTTAGATCTCCATCTGGTCCTGATCTTTAACATTGTGCAAAATAGACTATGGAGACCATTACTATCTGCCTAGAAGGCCAAATTTACATAGTCGTATCTTTTACCTTGATCACTCGCATGTTCTAAAATTCACACCATATGATCTTCATTTATAATATAATCCAAATATGTGTCAAACTACTCATGAAACCTTCACATGTGCAAGATATAACTTCATTAATCTATTTTTTCTGCCATAAAGCCAACTATGCCTAGGACTGCTTGGAAGGCCAACTTTTCACATGCATATATTTTGATGTGATTCATCACATAACCTGAAATTTATCACATATCAACCAAGCACAAAAATGAACAAACCCATCTAATCAACTTCTCTTGACACATTCACATGTGCAAAATATAACACCATCAAATTGCCTACTCAGCTTTTTTTGCCACATTACAAATTTGGCTAATTATGGTAAAACACTATCAAACTACCTGGGAGCCCAAATTTGTACTTGCATATATTATGTTTCAATTCATTTCATGACCTAAAATTTAGTGCATATAAATTAGGCACAAATTTTATCACAACCATATGAACAACTCCCCTTGACTCATCCACACGTGGTAATGGTGATGTCAGCAAACTGCCTAATTAGATATTTTGCCACTAGAAGTAAAACGTCTAGATAAAAAATAATGATAAAATAGATGAAATCCAATCATGCACACGAGCATTAAAATAATTATTGACTATTGATAAGACCCATTTCACATGCTCAATACTTCAAACTCATCCCTAATCATCTCTAAATAGATATACTCTGAAGATCAACTAAGCCTACTTCAAGTATACTAGGATAAGCATATTACACACTTTTTCATTGTGATTTAAACTATCAATGCACTTCATCCACTCACTTGGACACCTTAATGACATCACCATGACATCATTACATCTCTTCAACAATGTGAAGGTTGGAGTTACTTGTGAGATTAACTTCTAAATCTAACAAATGGATAAGAGAGGTGAATGACACCCCATAAATCTAAGATATATGCATATGTGAATATAATAAATGCACACATAAACAAGACTAAGGATAATATTAAACTATACTAAAGGACCCAAATAATATCAATTATCTAACATCCCCCTTAATATTAATTTGAGGTTACAAAAGTGGAGAAAACCTTTTCCAAATAAGGAAGGGAGTTGAAATTACATAATACTCCCCATTAATAGAAACTTCTTTCAATAAAAACTAAAATAGTTTGATAAATAAATAAGAAAATAAGGTGTCATCAAAAGTTTCAAGGACAAATATGTGGTCATCAAAAATCTCTAATAATATTCTTCAGATAATGTGGTTTATCTGCAATGGAACAAAGACCAACAAGAAGGAGAAATAATCCATGAAACCCTGTAAAACAAACACACTAACACCAAGATTTCAAGTTAAATAACCAATATTCTAAAAATATAATCTAAATTCATAATTTAATAAAATTATATGTACAAGAATTCAAATGGAGTAAAATACAACTTTCATCACAAATTGAGAAACCCTGCACTAAAAATAAATTAATCAAAATAATCAAAGCATATTTCCTTTGTAACGAAAAGTAAGGAATGCATAAAAGAGTTAGAGTTTATAAAAAAGGGAGATAAATAAGATATGTCACTTAAAAAATATATTCTACAAGAATCATTTGAATAATTATTAGAAGGATACATATCAAAGTCTTTAGAAGATACATTATCTTTAGGTATCCAAATAGTTTTAATTTGAGAGATATGAGATTTAGCATTTTTCAACAATGCAAAGTGTCATGAGTAGATTTACCAAAAGATTTACATGGATTAAATATAAAATATTTATATATACGGTGCCAATGTTTTTCATAATGCGCACAAGGTTTATCAATTTTAACCAAAGCATGAGCATTCCAAACATTATAATCAAAATAAGTTACATTATAAGTCCTTCGGTGGGGAGAAAAATATGTTTCCAATTTGCACTAGAAGCAGTTGAATCATAAAAACCAAGACCTTTAAAAATTTTATTAGATTTAGGAAAAATATATTCAATAATACAAGTTTCATACTTACCAAGACCGCCACTAGAATACACCATGGAGTGCATTACTTTTAAGTTGTGGCTAGAAGAATGAATGCTCAAAGGAATGCACGTTTGTTTAGAAGCATTTTTAACATCAAAATTAGAGATATTATCATATGCATAAAAACAAATTTAACTTTAAAAATGTGAAAAGAGGTTTTCATAGCTACCATATTCTCATTAAACATGCATTGTAAAGCATTAAGAGTGTCTTTTTGACATACAATTTGATGTTTAAGAGTATGTATCACATTAGTTTTTAAATGAATTTGATGTGTAATATTCTTAACAAACAAAAACATATCTAATTTGAATCCAATTTTAATATGATGAGAATAAGAATTTTTTTGAAAAAATATTATAATTTGAACACTAAATATTCTTTAATAAATGTGTTTAGTAAATTTTTAAAAAGTGCCTTGCTTTAAAAAAAAATTATAATTACCCACAAAGCTTTAGAAATTGTGAGATAAATCAATTTGTAAATGTAAATTCACACCATAAAGGTGAAGATAAATACATTTGTTTTGTTTTAAAGCATTTAAAAATGCCTAAGATTTAGTATATAGCTTAATATGAAAGCATTAAAATGAAATAACCCTTAATTTAAAAAATATATCAAATTACATATAATTTTTTAATTTTTGAAAATGTTTTGAAAAAAAATGAGACTTTTAAAAAAATCAATATGCATTTTTAAATAAACCAAAGCATTGTATGCCTTTTTTGTTTTAAAGTTTTAAACAAAAGAGAAATCTCAAGATAAAGATTATGAAATAAATATTCATAAGATTTGTTTTTATTATCTTAAAAAAAGTGCTATAAACAAATTCCCTTAACACTAAAAAAAATTAAATAGCATAAACTAAGTGTTTTTTTAAAAAAAATGTTTAAGAAATGCATTAATGTTCTTTCTTTCTTTTTTTTAATTAAAAAGTCACATTTTTTTATAAACATGGTCACAGTTTTGATAATTTCTCTCAAACTGTGTTTTAGATTTCCTCTAAATTTTGATAGTATGTATTGAATTTGGATTAATAAAACTTAAAAAAATTATAAAAAACAAAAATTACAATAAAAATATATGAACCTTTTTTTAGACAGGGTTTAGTGAAAAAATGGCTCAAAAAATTAAAAACTTTCTTGATTGAGCTACCTAAAATATAAAGTTAGAATGCTTAAAAACTAATAATATTTTTTTTATGGGTTAAGATAAATGGTAAAAGACACTAATTTTTTTTTGCAAGGATGTAAACCTTTATAAAAAAATGTGTCAAAAAGAATAAATTTCTCCACAAAAAAACTTGCACACACACAAGTTCAATGTTAAAAAGCAACTTGATTTGATATCATATTAGATTTATTGCCTAAGTCATGAAGTAACATTGAGATAAATGAGAAAAATTAATACAAAGAGAAAAATATCACCTTGAAATAATCAAGCCACAATGTTGAGATGAAGGTGACAAATGGGGAAATCGTCAAACAGAGAAAAAACCTATATTAGTATTAAAATCTTTGAAACAATGAATATATGAGTATATATCAATAATAAGCTATGATTGAAGGAGAAGAATGGCCTTAATCCAAGAGAGGATCAAGAATTCAAGATCAAAACTATATCATCAATATTGTGTTGTATGTTATATGAAGAATGGAAGAAATGATCTCTTTAAAAAGAGCTAGAAGAGAAAATGAGTTACATGAGAAAGCTCCAAGTGGGTGCCAAGTCTCCTTAATCCTATTACAAGTGGGGAGGATGTGTGTGATGTGTATAAGGAGTAGTTAATTATGAGAGTAACTCCTAAATATAACAAGTGGACAAGAGAGGTGAGTGACACCTCATTAATCTGGGATAAGTACATATATAAATATAATAAATACACACATAAACAAGATAGAGGATAAGCCCAAACTAGCCTAAAGGACCTAAATAAGATTAATTATCAAACAACATGTCAAATTTTATTTTTATAACTTGGTGTAGCTGCACTTAGGGGTATCAACAAATGGATTCCTTAACCATGTATCCAAGTGATGCTCTCACTCCTTATCTTCCACTCTACACACCTTTCATTAGTTCAAAGAAATAAAAACAAGAATTATTTGTATTGAGAAAATAACACAAGTATACAAGTTATTCTAAACCAAAGTTATAGTTTTTTTGGGTTTAGAATTTAAATATAATGCTCAAGGATACATACCTTCTTATCTTTATATCTCTTTGGCTTATCCTATCTTTAGACTTGCAAAGCTTTCCCTTAGGAATTATAACTTTATTTCTCTCTAACTTATAACTCTCTACAACTAGATGAATCCTAGGCCTCTTTTATATACTTACCAAGGTGTTTATGATGTAAAATACCCATGCAAATAGGCATTAACATATTAATTACTTTAGGTCTTTCCATGCAACTACCAATATCTTTAGTTAATGGCTCATTTTTCTTCAATTGACATGCCCATTCTATAATCATAGGCTCCTATAATATTACATCATCTAAATATCAACTACATGTTAGGATAGATCGTCCATTAATTTTCATTTCATGCCTTTCTTGTTGACTTGTACTTGATGTTACTAAACTAGATTCTAATTATGATTTTACATTAGGTTTATGTGGCATTATTCAAACCTAGTTGACTTCATTGAAATTATGTTGTGTGCTCTTTTTTTGGGTGACCTTAGATTAACTGTTTCTTATTGCACCTAATTAATTTTTTATGTGCTTCCCCAATTCCTTCATCTATCTTTCACTCATACTAAATCTTTAATGTGATCACATGTATATGAATGCATAAATACCTTCATCTAAACATCATATAGTTCACCTTATGTGTATTGATTTGCTCCACTCTTGTGTGTTAGAAACTATCCACAAATTATTTTTGTAATTACACCTTATACTCTTTCACACTATGCCCTTCAAAAATTTATACTTAGTCATCCTAAGTGATGCAATATTAATTTTACACTTGGGATGTTCCTACATCAGACACCCTTGGTAACTAAAATGCTCATTTTGACTCATAAGTTGAAATGTCTGAGAGTATGGCCATAACAAACAATCTTAGTGAGATCTAACCATTTTGCATCCTTTATTGTGTGATTCTTCCACTTTACTAGGTATATCTTGTATTCATTCCCACACATCTTATTTAATACCTTATATTCCATATGGACCCTATCTCTTCCTTCTCCTTTACTAGTATTTATACCTTTTGTAGACACCTAAATCTAGCCACCAATGACCTCTAACTAGGCTTTTGACCAATTTCCACCTAAAATGCACAATTTGGCTTAAAAACACTAAAATGCATTAAATGAGTTGAAATTTACATATTCAAGTGTCAATTTTGGCTAGAGTATCATTAAATGGGCTAATGCAATTTGTGGGCCACCTAACTTTGATCAGATCATTTCAAGTCAAAATGTCAATTTTGCCCCTAGGTATTTTGGATTGCTCTTTCCTATCAAATCTCTTGCACAAGATGCGTGCCTTTATTTTTTGGTGTTTGTAACATCCTAAATGGGATAATAGATCCAACTCATCTGACATCACCTTCCAATTCCAATCTAGTCAAATTTTGGACCAATAACAAGGCATTCTGATCAATCTGAGTAATTTATGCACAAAGTGCTTTAAAATGCTTAAGAGCTAATTAATCCAAATCAAGGCCTAATCAATAATTCCATGGAAACTTGTTGAATACTTTTTTTTAGAAATGAATATTGAATATATACATCATCAGGTGACCTTATTTTTTGGGAAGACATCCCTAGGCCATAAATGCCACAAATATTAAGATTCATGGCTCCCATGCCTCTTAATTGCTCCTCTATCCCAAATATTGATGAGCCTATTTATCTATTTTAATTACATAATTGGATTAATCCTTAGCCACACATATCAATCCTAAGATGGATAGTTTAAGTTGATTCTAATCAATCTCAAAAATCTATATATAGGAGGCCTTACCACATCATTTCTAAGTTATTTTGGCGCAAAGTTATTATGCTCAAATATCTTCAAAAGACTAATTTGCACAAAGTTATAATGCAAGATTGGTTCCAAAAGCTTCATGAAACTAGTGTTACCATGCCAAATTGATTCCAATCCAAGCCAAGCCACAAGACAAAGGTGCCAAGGAGAGATGGAGGTAGCCAAGCTTGCATTGCCAAGGACTTCATGAGCACAAGTCGAGCAAGCCACTACAACAAGTATTTTGAGCATCTAAAGAAGGTAAAAGAGGTTTTTTTTTAATTTTAGTTGTGTGTTTTATTCATGTTTGTTAACTAATCTCTCCTTAGTGTCTAGGCCTAGAGATGTTATGCTAGTGAGTGTGCTTCTTTCATTTTGTTTTTATTTTGGAACTAACACCATACTAACCATCCTCTCTTGAGTAAAATTCCTAGATTCACTTATGGCATTCTTGATGGAACTAGATGCATCTCACACATGAATAATATAATTTTACATCTTTAAAATCTTCATTTATATCACTAAAACTCTTGTAAATTGATTTTCTAACTTTTTTTTGCCATTTTTTGTTTGTCACTGGTTTACACAGTAACCAACGTCAGTTAGTAAAATCATCATCGATTGGATAGCTGCCATCGATCACTATTTGTATAAATTATTTTGGTTAGATAACTGTCATCATTTAGTAAGTGTAACCGATGTCAGTCACTGTGTTTTCTTAAAAACACAAACCTAAGAGCTATTTTAAAATGCTTGGTTTGGGGTCATACAGACTCTATTTTAGATGATTTTTTTTAAAACCACGTGTTTTATCCTAAATTTTTAGAATTTGAAATTATTTTAGCTTCAATTTTCATAGATTTTTTACAAAATTTGGAAAATCTATTTAAAATGTTTCTAATCTAACATATTTGCTTTTGGAGTGATGCCTTGAGGGTAGATAAGTAACCAGCAGATTTCAAATTTGATAAATCATGTTTTAAAACACCTTTTGAATGATTTTAAAATGAATTAGAAACATTATTTTGGTGATTAAGGTAACATTTAAGGTGATTAAGTAAGTGTTTTAGCATTAGTTTCCAAAGTTACAACTAAGACCAAGGGGTCAACAGAACACCACTACATCTTTCATTTGAGGTCTTAAAATTGAACACACTTGTCAATTATTGTTTTCAATAATTGTTTAAGTTAGATTTTGTTTATAAAAGAGAGGGGTGTTGCATGTATGCTCTTCCATTTGTCCCCTTTAGTTAACCCTTGGAATTAAAAGTGCCATTCCCATTGCAAATAGCCTAGTCCAAGGCTTAGAAAGAAAGTCATCTAAAGCACTCCCCAAAAACTCATCAAAGTTTAGGTGATGTTGAAAATGACCCTAAATTCTTTCTATTTTATGCTTTATTTATTTTTATGCAAACTTGGATTGTGAGGGGGACTTCATTACCTCCCCGAGTTCTTTAGGGAAGCTTTCACTTAGGGTTTCATCTCCTAGCATTGACTTTACTTACTCCTTTGGAGTTGCACATGGGATGTATCTGCATTTACACATCACACTACACTGAGCGAATAGCAAGATGTAGTGGCTATAAAAAATATTAGACCTTTTTACAGCTATCTAATGTCATGGTCACCCAATTTTTATGCTTATCTTTTGTATTGTTAGATGTGAAATTCATTATGTAATTGATTCCCCTAGAATGATTGAAACCTTGCTAGTTTTAGTCAACCCCACATTGTCATACCCTTGCTAGGATTTCGATGATTATACTTAGTGTATTTTTGGATCATTTTCTCATTTGGTATGTTTTGAGATTAAACCTTGTTTGTTTGTTCATAAATCCATGTCAAAAACAATTTGTCTATACGTCATTCTTTTGTCTAAAGAGGTGTTATGCTAGCCATTTTACACCACACTTGTGCCTTGAACTTTTACTAAAACTATTTATGTGTGTGTTGTTTGAGTTGTAGAGGGTAGTGTTATGTTGTCTAAATCATGTCAAAACATTTTGAGCCTTTTAATTCTTTGAAACATCACATAAATCACATCATTTGAGCATGCTTATGCCGTTAGGATGCTCAATTTGTTTTAAGACTAGTTTACCTTGTATCAAAAACCATTTGTTTCAAACCATTTTATGTATACCATTTGGACCTTTGTCTTCTTTTGTCATGCTGTCCAATCTTGTCTAGTTTGTTTGGTCAAATCCTAGTTTTCAATGTTGAGTTTTAAATTACCCTTGTCAAGTGTGGATTCATACATTTATTGTTTTCTATTTAGGCCTTAATTCATGGGGATGATACATAGATCTTTCTCTTTTGAGTTGCATAACTTTGGTTAATCGATTACCCAAATTTGAAAACTATTGATGGTTTGTTTGTTTAATGCCTATCCTTATCATTATTTGTGTCTTTATTTGAGAAAACATAGTTTTTCTTCAAAGAGCCTTTTGTCTTATGCCTTATGCCAACCGATCATGTTTAAGTTTGATTCTGTGTGTTGGTTTTATGTCAAAGTTGTTTCCAAACTTGTTAGATTAAATAAAATCACATCAACCTTTATTTCAAGTCTATATTTTGACACCATTTGGCCAAAAGTCCTAGCATATGCCTACTTATTTGAGCCTATCTTTTGACTCCATGTTTGGACAAAAGACCTAGCAACTCAATTTTTCCCTTTCCTTGTTTAGACCTTGTTTGGAACACTTTGACCTAGACCTTTGACATGTTGGTTTTTATTTAGATGCTTGATCTTTTGTGCATATGACATTTGAAATTAGACCTTTGATGTTAGGCTATTTTATCCCAAGTCTTATCACAAATCATTTTGGAGATATAACTCCACCCTTTCGACCAAGTTTGACCAAGTTTGAACCATTTGTCCCTTGGACATAGTTTTTTTGGAGTTTGTAGAACTCTAAACCTTTTTGTTTTTAGAGATTTCATCATTTACGTAGATATGTCTAGCTACACTTATAGTGGAGTCACATATAATCCAACTTATGATAAAATAGCCACACAAAATCCCACTAATAACCCCTATAGAGAAAGATTTTCTAAGGAGTTTTATTATTCTCCCTACAATACTCCATATGGGGAACATGGTCAAAATCCACAAAATCTAAATCAAAATTTGCATTAGTATGAAGAGACTTGTGAGTAGAACTTTGAAGACCCAACCACAGATAATGTTGTTTGGGATATGGATCCAAACCCTCTTTACGATAATCAATACATGGAACACAGTCAAGAACTAGCTTATGAGCCAACTCACGACTAGGATGATATGGTTTATGAGGAAGACTTGAATTCTTTGGCTTGTGCAAGAAATCAAGTTTCATGACATCCTTTTTTATCTGATCATCGAATACCCCTTAACCTCCTTTGGATTATATAAGCTATCAAGCTCCACAATATCCAAGGAATACCATTATCATAACAACACCTAATCCTTTGGTTTGTGTGAACAATCAAGCCCCACAATGCCCTATCATTACCATCTCAGGACTTTATCCTTTAGATCATGCAAGCAATCATGCTCCCCAATGCCCTACCATTATCCAAATACGAGTCATTCCTTGTCTAGTACTAATCCCAACCAAACCTCAACTAATCCAATCATTTAAAGACAAAGATGTGTTCAAAATTGGTATTTTCCAACTCATTAGAAACCAAGGCCAAGAAAACCAACCAATCCAAGATGTTTTTGTTGAACCAACCACTTATGATAAATCAACCTATGATGAAACACTTATTGATCTTATATTAGTTATTGAGTAATCTCACACTTATGAGATAGTCTTTATCAAGTCACTTCTTAATGTTTATAACTGCCTTTGGGCAAATCATTACCTCAACCATGTGCCTATTTTTCAAGAGCCTCCTATTGACAAGCCAATCTCTGAGTTGTTTCTCGACCTTTATCCCATCCTAGAGGAGTCCCACTCTAACAAACTAGTGTTTGTGGACCCATTATGCCATCATAGGTCATTACTTATTTAAAACCAAATATTCAGTAAGACATCATTGTAACAGAGTACCCATCAGATGAAGAATTAGAGTTAGAGTTAGGTTCTATTTTTAAATTAACATTAGATTTACCACCAAAATTTGAATTAACATTAGTCTCAACATCAGATTCAGAGTCCCTTGAGTTAGAATTAGATTCAGAAGAAGAATATGTTCATGGTTGTTACAACATTGGTTATGCATGCCTCTTAGATCAATTTGAATACATTTATGATCCTTATATAGTTTTTGAGGAGGAGTACTTCAAATTTGACACAATATATCCTAGTATCTTCTACAAGGATTGTGAAGCCTCACCCCATTCCATTACCATTCCATAAGCCATTACCATCAACCAAGATAACCATATTATATGCATTCCATCTCCCACAAGTGTTGATTAGGATCGACATAATCACACTTTGTTAAACTGCATCCATGGTGACATAGAGGTTGAAGAAGATCAAGGAGGCCAAGACTACATTCATGTAGTAGAAAAACACTCTCCTAGTGAAACATTTTTGGAGGTTCTAGGGGACAATCCAAGTCAGAACTCAGCATCTTCTAGTGAGAATTTTTTGAAAGTGCTAGAAGACAATTAAAGTCAAAAGTTAACATTCCTTAGTGAAACCTTCTGAGAGGCACTTTAAGATAATCAAGGAAACTTCATTAGTGAAAACCTCATTCAGGCACCAATAGTTGAGCACAAAATTTCTTCACTGCTTGATGCAAATAAAATCAAAAATCAAATCAAAATAGCTTCCAATCTATAGCTTAATTAGATGGTAGCTACTCTCAAGATCAAGCAACATAAAAATATAGTGGTCCTATCGAAAAAACAATTCTTTGGCCCCACCACAACCAAAATTATGTTGAATTTGACATCAACAACATTACATGTGACTGAAAGTCCTGATCTTCATTTGTTTCCCCACTATTATACATTCCATTATCATCAACCATTCCATTTCACAATTAAGCCTACCATCCATTATTTGTCCCTATTTGGCATCCATGGTCATACTTTCTTTTGCAAAGGCTACAAAGATACCTTATCTTGATGTTCGAAGTAATTATAATCAATGACCAATGAAGATCATAAAAGCATTCTTGATAATGAGATCTGCATCAAGTTCTTGATAGAGCAACTATTCAGATGAGGTGTGGGCTAGAAATTAAAATGATCAAGTATTCTATTTGTATCATTTGTTTATTAGGATGTGCTTCTCCATATCAACAGGAATAATAAAATTAAAAGCCACACACAGGCCAACAACATGTACCATACCGTTTCACATTACTATGCCATACCATTTTTACATATCCTTTTGCCATTGTCACAGATCTTGCCATTCACCCCATCACTTGAGGGTAAACCTACTACCATTTTATCCAATCTATCTAACCAATAATTATCCTTAGTAATAATATAACATCTTATCATTCCATTCCTATCTAGACCAAAGCCTATTTTTAGTCATCCTACCCAATCCTATTTTGATCTTGGTTAATTTGGTTTTTCTTGCACTTTTTGTGAGAGGATTCCAATCAAGTTTCAATAATCAATCCAATTCATGTTTATAATGATAGTCTATGAAAGTAGTGTGACAGTTGATCTAGAAAGATGTCTTTCATCCTATCCATGTTTGTTTATGTGAGCCTGATTATAACCACTTATGGGGAAATTAGTATCTTACCAGTCTTGTAATAATTGTAACTACCTATCGGCAAATTAGTATCATTGACATATGTCGTTGTATCCTAGTGATAACTACCTATGGGCAAACTAGGGGCAACACTTGTTTATCATGCATTATCACATCACCTTGTCACATCACCTTGCCATCACTATTTTCATTTGACTGGCCATTTGCTAGATTTGAGAACTTGTTGGGACCTAGTTGGTTTTTTTCTACCTTTTGTGTAGATGGAATTACTATGAGTACTCTATATTAATCTTTCCTACAAAATCTCTTGCACAAGATGTGTGCCTTTTTTATTTTTTTTCGGTAACATCCTAAATGGGATAATGGATCCAACGCATCTGACATCACCTTCCAATTCTAATCTAGTCAAATTTTGGACCAATAACAAGGCATTCTAATCAATCTGAGTAATTTGTACACAAAGTGATTAAACACGCTTAAGAGCTAATTAATCCAAATCAAGGCCTAATCAAGAATTCCATAGAAACTTGTTGAATACTTGTTTTTAGAAATGAATATTGAATATCTGCAACATCAGGTGACATCATTCTTGGAAAGACATCCCTAGGCCATAAATGCCACAAATATTAGGATTCATGCCTCCCATGTGTCATCAAAGCCCTCCACACCTCTTAATTTCTCCTCTATCCCAAATATTGATGAGCCTATTTATCAATTTTAATTACATAATTAGATTAATCCTTAGCCACACATCTCAATCCTGAGATGGATGGTTTAGGTTGATTTTGATCAATCTCAAAAATCTATAAATAGGAGGCCTTACCACATCATTTCTAAGCTATTTTGGTGCAAATTTATTATGCTCAAATATCTTTAAAATCTTAATTTGTGCAAAGTTATAATGCAGGATTGGTTCTAAAAGCTTCATGAAACTAGTGTTACCATGCCAAATTGATTCCAAGCCAAGCCACAAGACAAAGGTGCCAAGGAGAGTTGGAGGTAGCCAAGATTCCATTACCATGGACTTCATGAGCACAAGTCGAGCAAGTCACTACAACAAGAATTTTGGAGCATCCAAGGAAGGTAAAAGAGGTTTCTTTTGCATTTTAGTTGTGTGTTTTATTCATGTTTGTTAACTAAGCTTTCCCTAGTGTCTAGGCCTAGAGATGTTATGCTAGTTAGTGTGTTTCTTTTATTTTGTTTTCATTTTGGAACTAACACCATACTAACCATCCTCTCTTGAGTCAAATTGCTAGATTCACACCTTCTAGTTTGGTAATTTTGCCTTTGCTTTTTTTTTAATTTCCCCTCATATAAATCATATAATGCTACCACTTTAAATATGGGTGATATGTCTAATTTTTCCAAAATCTATATCTCATAGGTGTTGGATTAAAATTTTCACAACACATTACATGGCCCTATATTTTTCATTACTATTTTTATATTTGTTCCTCATGGAAATTGCTTTGTGTGTAAATTTACTAACATTATGTCTCCTACCTCAAATTACTTATTTATGTATTTTACATTTGCATGCTGATTGTATTGAAAAGTAAATTTGTTTAATATCCTCCATACCTCCTCATGTGTCATGTATATATACTCTACATAATCCTCTACATGTGTGCTCTTTGCATGTGCCTTGTTGATATTCCTCAACTCCCCTTAGACTACTTCCAGTCACTATCTAGAATGGTATTTTTCCAATGATTATGTTCATGGACATTTTGTAAATGAATTTAACCTATGACAATACCATATTCTAATTATTGGACTTAACATCTGCCAAACATCTAATAAAATTATTAAGGCTCCTATTCATCACCTCTATTTGTTCATTTATTTAAATATGGTATACCAAACTAAAATTTAGCTTCAGCCCTAACTTATCCCATAATGTATGTCAAAAATGGAATAAAAATTTTGTATCCCTATCTAACATAATGTTTCATGATAGTCCAAAAAACCTCACCACCTATCTAAATAACAAATTGGAAATATTCATCACATCATTTGATCTCTTGCATGTGATAAATGTGGCATATTTGATAATCTATTCACTAAAACAAAGATAGAGCCTTTCCCTCTATGTATTCAATAATCCAAACACAACATCCATGCTTATATTGTTCCATGGTTTCTACATAATTTGTAGTGGTTGATACAACCCTACATTCTATCTTTTTCCCTTTGCCATCTAGAAAAATCTACATCTTTGTGCATGTCTATACACATTTGTGTCCATAATTGGCTAGTAGTAACTTTATGTTAATTATGCCAATGTTTTTTTACTCACTCCCAATGTGACCTACTATTCCTCTATTATGCTTCTCCCTTTTCAAATTTTTGTGCATTGATACTTAACATACACATACTTGTGCCCCCTTAAATAAATTTCATTCCTGTATGTGGTAGTTCAATAATAGTTATGGGTATACACTTATAAATTTTGTGCATGCCTTCCATGATTCACATAAATATTCAACCTCAGCGTAAATTTCCTTCATAGATTCAAATCCCATGACTTATGCTTGCATCTTTATTATTATTAGCGATATTCTATTTAGCATGTCAGTAAATTTATTCAACTTCATGATCCCATGATTCAACACAAATATTTAGATCTACAAAAATTTCACCCACTTCACGTGTCATTAGTTTAATTTTACTTATCTATTGATGAATTATATAACCTAATAGTATTTATATAGCATAACCTCATTTGGAAATAAATTGTACCTCCATTTCTTTAGTGCTTACACAATGACATAAAATTCTTGGTCATAAATTGAATATTTATGCTTTGCATCATTCAAATTATCACTATAATATGAAATTAGTATTCCTTATTAGCTCAATAATTCCTCAGTGGTTGTGCCACTTTCATTAAAATCCATCTAAAACACCTTATTGAAATATAGTAGTGCTACTACCAACCACTCAGTTACTCTCTTCTTTAGGTACTGAAAACTTATTCAGATTCATTTTTCCATGTGAATTCCCTATTATCCCCTCAAAACACTTTTGTAATCATTGGGCACACTAAAAATTAATTTTCTAATAAAATTCATGTAAAATATTTCTAGGCCATGAAAAATCTCAGCTCAAATGTGTTCCTCAATGATGGCCAGTCTACTATTGCATGCACATTTTTTGGGTCCATCTTAAGTACTTCTTGGGCTATCACAAAATCAAATTATATCAATTTTTACTCATAAAATTACATTTATTCATGTTTATGAATAGCTTATCCTTGCATAACATTTGTAACACATTGCACAAATGCACCAGATGTTCATCTCTCACTATGTTGAACACCAAGATATCATCCAAGTAGACAATGACATACTTTCCTTCAAATGGCCTTAACATGTCATTCATTAACCTAATGAACATGCATGGTGTATTTATTAATCCAAAATGCATTATTATCCATTCATGCAGTCCATTCTTTATATTTAATGTTGCATTCCATTCATCTCCTTCCTTTATCCTAATATAGTGATACCCACTCTTCAGATCAATTTTAGATAAAAACCTTGTTCCATTTAAGTAGGCCATCAATTCATTAATGCATAATACTGGAATATGTGCCCTTTAAATATATGCACATCCACCACTCACATAGTGGATTAAATTTTCTACGGATAATCTTCAATTTAATAGCTCACACACTTATCTTTGTACTCTTCATTATATTAGAGTGTCATCTAGTGTGTTCACATATATTTTAATATCTTACCTAAAAACTTTATAAACAATGTAAAGACTATTTTATTATTATATGTTGTACTATATCCAAAATTTTACATGATGGGGAAAAAATTAATAACACTTGATTGTTATTTAACATCTTGGATTGCATGTTGACTATCGTATTTGATTATTTATAATATGATAATAAAATATTCATCATAATTCTTAGTATAATAGTGAAATTATATCCAACATTTGCAATATAGTGCTCATGATGTTAATCTATAAGACTGCAGGTTTAGATTTTGAAATAGTGATAATCAAAGCTAACGTAATGGATTTTTGTAAGTCGTATTTCATGAAGTCCCTTTAGTAATATATTATTATTGATTTTATAAACATTTTAATTTTGAAAAAACTTTTCTCTACTAATAAATATCATAGACAAATATCTTATTACTAATGCCCAGGCATCATAATATTTGGTACACATGTGATAGTCTTGAGATCACAAGAATATTCGATAAGTCTTTAAAGTTTTGATATCAATACTTTGAAAATTATAAGATTAATATTAGAAATTATATTAAGTTCTAATGTTTTTTTAATGACCAAAACCTATATTTATCTATCTAAATCAAAACCCAGCACTATTAATGCCTTTTCAAAGGTTATGTGTGCAAATGTTGTTAAAGCCATGTGCCACTTTGCAAAAACATAGTATAAATACGTAGACTTAGTTTTAAATTCATTGAGCAGGTATGAGTTTAAATTTGAAACCATAGTCATGTTTTGAATTAATAGTAAGATCACATTTGATTTAATTTATGGTTTTTAGGAGATTGTCGATCTTGGCAAATTCAATGTTCAACTTTAACCTCTTTGGTAGTAGTCAATAAATATTTAACTAGTGGTAGAGTTAGATAATAAATAAATGAAAAGGCAAGGAAGTTGGAAAAATATGGTAGAATGTTGAAATGTTGCCATTTTTTTATAAGCATGAAATGTGCTAAGGGAGTAAAGAGCCATCTGGTAACCATCCTTGTATTGAATGCAATCTCAAAATTGGGGATAGGTGATATTTTTTATTTATTTGGGTCATTTTCATTCTTGATAAATATTCACCTTTCTATACAAAATTTGAATGCTATTAGTTTTTCATTTGAGTTCTTTTTTAAAAACAATTAGTATTTTCACCTTTTTATACAGTTTTGAAGCCATTGGTGAGTTAGTAAATGTTGTTTGTGAGCTTTGCAATAAATTTTGACTTTTGTAAAGAGGTATGACCTTATTTTAATATCACAATATATAGTATTTTCTATAGTAACAATTGTTTTAAATAATATTGTCATTTTTAAAAAAATTCTATTTGAAATTTTTGTCAATGTTAAAAGGATGATTGAGTATTGTTTTCAATTAGAATCTTCAAGGTATTATGATCTTGTATTCGGTCAGATTGATTACAATGAATTTAATCATGGATAAATTCCCTTGGTTGAGTTTAAAGTTGATATTTTCTATATATTACATGCATGTGTACTTAGGTTAACACACATTTGTATTCTTGTTCATATGTTTTGTCATAAAAATTACACTCAATAGTCTCATGCAATTTTCTTACAAGAAAATATAGAATTGTGTGTTGAATATATTTTGCATGCAAGTTTTCCTAAAAGATTAAATATTTTTCATGCCTTTACCATTTATATTTTAATGAATCTTATTTGAAACACCAAAGTGTGTCATTTAGATGTTTTAGTTGGTCTACAAACAAATATTTTAGAATATTTTAAGCATAATTGCATAGAATTTTGGTTTTAATTAAGGATTTTATGAATGTTTTTAGACATTTACAAGAAAAGTTGAAAGTTTATTTGAAATAATGCAAATTATAAATACCTAGGGTTTTTGGGTTTTAATAAAAAGCTTGTCTCAGTATTTCTTCTTTTGAGTATGATTTGGATAAATGAAGTAAAAAAATAAATAATACTTTAAGCTCCCTATACAAGTTGTTTTGAGTTGTATAATAAATATATTTATTTTTTATTATATTTAACACTCATCTTACTCTAAAATCTACATGTAGTTTGAAACTTAAATGAGAATTCTATGGACCTGTATGCATACAAATAACATACAATGAACATTTTCATGTAATTGTTTCAATTTGAAAATAATTTTGGTTCAAAATGCAAAAACTATTCTTTCTTGCTTTGAAGTTGGGGTCTCCAAATTAATAGTCTTTAATATGCCAAGCATAATGCAATTGATAATTTGTAAAAAATGAAATGAGAATAGATTGATATAAGGTATGGATAGTTTTGAAAAAAATTGAAGTTACATAAGTTGATTTCTAATCATTTTAGATATTTGAAAGTATTCAATTTTGTTATAAATTGACACATAGGTGTATTATGTATAACTTGTACTCTATATAAATTGGTCTACATTAATTTTCTAGAACATTGGTTAAATGAAAAATATGTTTAAAAATACACTCAAAAGTACTAAGGCAAATGTATTTGAGTAAGGATAAGACAAAAAATATTCTTTGGCTTGTTGAAAATTTTGTGAGAAGAGTGGCACTTTCATTTATAAATATTTGAGAATTTGGTTTAGATTTGATACTATCGGTGAATAATTTAGACAATTTTTGCAAAAATAATTTTAAAATATAGTATTATACTTTGTTTGGCTTAAAAATTGGTTTCTTACTATTAAAATTCTTCTTACATATGTTTCATACATAAAAATATTACTTAATATAAACATGTTATTCAAATGGATTTGCTTCATTTAGATGTACTATATCTTGAGAGTGATGTCATAATGGTTATAACTATATAGTAATGAAATAAAATTTAGTTGTATTATATATTTTTCCTTTTCATTATAGAAATAAGATGTCTAGTTGGAGTTATGGATCTCATAGTTTGGACATAAACAATGCATAGGGTAGAAGTAGCTAACAAAAAGATAATGACTTACCTACTTGAGGTAGTTATTGAGGCATATGTTTTAGGGTTGAAAGGGTTGCTAGTCCATTTATACAAATTTTGAATTATGACACTCATGTTTCATTACACTTTAATGCGCATGACCATAAATTTTAGGATGTTTTAAAAAAATTATCAATAGGTACTTCCATTTAATAGAAGGGGTTCCCAAAAATGAAATTGGTAGTCTCATTCAATTAGAAGTGGTTCACCAACCACCTCCTCCTAAATTTTTACTGTACATAATGAAATGTATGTACAAGTTGACTCTATTCCAAAAATGTTAAGAAACCTCATTTCAATACAATTCAAGCCATTATTTTCATTGCCTAAAATAATGTTGCTTATTAAAGTCATAAATACACTAGTAACCATTTACCCCCATCTTTGGTAACACATTTTATGAAGAGGATCAAATTAGAGGTAAATAATGAATCTAAAGCTGTAACTAGAGTGGAGTTACTTGTGACACCTATTGAGTATACCAAATATCAAACTTAGCATGGAACACCTTTGATAAATTTAGTTTCAAATAATGAGTAATAATATGCTTCTTGTTTATTGATATTTGACTTTTTAAAAAGTCATTTATTTTTTAGTTTTTGTTAGACTATTTACAATATATTGTGTTATTTTCCATTGGTATTTTGATTTGGTAATGGTTGATTATTGTAGTATAATTTATGTGTATTATGATAGTTGTTTAATTTGTTTCTATTTTGAATGATATTGTTGATAGGTAATTTGGCACACCAACTTAGGAAGGATGAAAAATCTACCTAGTGTCTCTTGAAAGGAGACAAAATATCCCCATGGTTTATATCACTAGGTCATGGAATACTAGATAACATTGTTGGATAATGTGTAACTATTTCATTTCAATGGGCTTGATGGTTAAGATTAAATAATTTGGATGTAATAGTGGTTTATTGATGTGTTGATATGGGGTTTATGCACACAATAAAGGACATAAAGAGTAAATAAATTGCCCAAGAAAATTAGCAAGTTCAAATTTAACATAGAAATTACAGTTGATTCAATGTATTTTCATTTCATTGTGTACATAAACCATTTTTAAAAAATATATATATATTTTTCAATCATGGTATACTCGCAAGAGAAGATTGAAATTTCAATCATACTTTAAACCTACTCTAACATAATCATAAAAAAGAGAAAAAATAAAGGGAAAGAGGAAATAAATGAGCCTGTTTTGTAATGAAAATAGATCTTATCTGATTGATTATAAAAATCCTCTAAATTTAATCTTTAAAGACAATGCTAGAGATTATGTATAATTTATTTATGAATAAATATGAATAAGATCACCAAATACATACACATATAAGGAATGATAATCTCCATATATTTTCAATTTAAAGATATTATATGAATCATGATTTTGGATTCATTGTAACCAGTTGAAATATACAAATATGCCTCATAATAGCATAGCCCATAATTGAAAATAAAGGAAACCCTAACTAGGAAAGTAGGAAAAATTAGAAAAATATTGTTTCGTCCTCTATATATCCTCTAATTGAAAATGAATCAGCCCCTTACAAAGTCTTCTTGTTAGTCTTATATAGTCATTCAAGCCAAAGAAGGATACAAAATTTATGTACAAAATGTGGTTATAGTAATTAAATGAGACCCACTAACCAGGGCCCAAAGCCAAAGAAGAATGTCACATTATCCCAAGGCACTAAATTCCAAAAGCATTATTAAGAAGCACGAGTTTGAATGTTAGAGACTTTTCCATCATTTGATAGAGCATCTTCCCTCACTTTTCCTGCCAAAAAAATAAAATAAAGCACATTATTTCCATGGAAAAGGAAAAATGTACTAAACATATTAAATGAATAGTGCAAAAAAACAACAAAGTCCTAATATTAGATCACTAACATGTTTTAGAACTTACTTTTAATCCATGTAAAACCTAAATCAGTGTGAATATAGAAAAAATAGGTTTGCAATGTAATGAACAACATCGAAAATGAAAAAGTGAATCGAAAGAGATGCATGAAAATAAACTTGTAGTTTTCTCATTGTACACCTTATCACACTTTTTTGGCCCATCAGCATATTAGGCCCTGATTAAAACTATGGGATCTATTTAGGTTTCCATGGACCTAGTCAGCCTTTTAATATCGACTATCACATAGAGGGGGTTGAGAGACCCCAATAGACCCCATCAAGTTATAAATTACAATGGCTTTGGGGAAGGGCTCATGAGTCCCACAAAAACATAATTGGGACTATATGATTGATTTCTAAAAGTATGAGGCTGAGAAGTCCCCTAAGGCCCAATCAGGATAAAAATATCAACTAGCATAGGGAGGGGCCGATGAGTCCCCCATGACCCAATCAAATTAAAAATATTAACTAGTAAAGGGAAGGGATCGATGAGCCCCCCAAGATATGATATGGCCTTGGGGATTTATTAACACTAAAACACCAAAAAGTGCCTCCCACATACCAAATCAAGATTTGATACCCGATTAACACTAGAAGAACAAAACCTATCTAGAGTCTATTTTTGGACAAAGTGTTATATATAAAATTTCATCGATCTGACCTAGTCTATGCAATGAAAAAGTTTTCAAGAGTTGATTTTACAAGTAAACCAACTTATTCCAACATGACACTCCACATGTAAAAAAATGACTAGAATACAACTAAAAGTAAGGCTAGACTTCAAAAAAAGGGGGGTACCATGATTTATATGAAATTAGTGTAGAAATGATAAATGGTAACTCAACTGTAAAATAATCCTAAGTATTTTGAAAGAAAATAAACATGTCTATGAACCTATGGTTGAGATAACACATAACACATGACTAAATTCATTAAAGGATAAGAAGGGAATGGCCATAAGAGAAAATCAAATATCCACATTGACCATAGTGTGTGTAAATGTATTAACTCTTTTAATGAAATTTGTAAATACTAATCATTATAACTCAAATCATCAATTTGGTGTTTAATTTTACTGTTGACGGTTTAAAATTCTGTTAGGTCTTAGCGGATCAACAATGGGAAGTTTCAAGTTGTGGGACAATGCGGCTTGAAACAACCTCCAGGTTTTAAAGAAGCTGGTCTCTTATGTTTTATAGGTGTTGGGGAAAAGGGATAGGAGACTAAACAAAAATGCAAAATGCAGGAATTGAAACCTAACTATGGCGATGTGCCTGAGAGTAATCCTAATCCTAACCTAAGCACAGAGAAACTATTATATGATTCAATTACATTTAAGATCAAACAGGTGCATGATCAATGTAAATGATTGGAATAATAGGAAATAGAGGCTCACAACAGGGGAGTCTTTTGTTGGGATACAAGAATTGTCAACAAAGGCATAGTGTTCAATCTTCTTAATAGGATCCTTCAGTCACATAAGAGGCACATAAGTCATGCACAATTATGTAGAACTTTAGATTCTAGAAAACAAGATAAAAGCAAATAACATTTCCAATCACAACACTAGAAAATCTACAACATAGACTACTGTGTGAATGACACAGATAACACCAACCAAGGCATGGAGCTTAAATTTACTTAATTCATTCAGCCACATAAAGGGCACAGAAACATGCATGATTATATCGACTTTACAACTTTAGGAAATCAAGACAAGAGCAAATGATATTACTGGTCAAAATTACAGAAAATCTAAAACTATAGAATTCCCCCCCCCCTTATATTGATTTTACAATCCTCCTTATATAGTTCCAGATGCCTCTTGGTTTCACTTCCTTTCCCACGTAATTCCTACTCCATCCTTCACTTGTAGGGGACAAATCAGATGGTGCATTCAATGCTTGAATGTATCCTGGTCTTATCAAGAACTGCTCGGACTGTGGCATGGTGATCCATGTCTAGTTCCTTTCTTCATGCCTAAAATTCCTCATTCCATCACCTCTTTGGCCACTCAATTGTCTACTCTATCTCTACTATTAGGGGATAAATAGATGGCATCTTTAATACTTGCAAGCCCCAAAAATCTACTCAGTGCACTGTTCTATCTACCAGGAATAACTCTTGCCAAATTTCCCTCTATTTCACTGTAACAGGTAGACAGGCAAGAGGACACTTAGTTAATTTATGAAATTCCTCTCCTTTTATCTAGGAAGCAACAAAGGATGACACTTGGCCACTTTTGCTTTCTTTATATTTCATCGAGGAATGCTCCACCTTTGACATCTATCACAGCCCGCTTCCTCGATACTTTGTAGGTTTATTTAAACAAAAATCAGTGCATTCTTTGCCTTGACAACCCTTAAGAAAGGATGGATGCACGTGGCAATCTTCATCTATTGACACTCAGTGCTTCCTTGGTCTTTTGAAATATCATCTGAGATTCACCATGATATTCATTCAACAATTAGGTTCGAAGGTGGTCTCTCAGAGGCTGACACGTGGTGACCTCTGCTGTTCTTGGGAAGATACATGGCATCTTCCGCTTCTCCTTCTGGGGGTATATGGTGCCTTCCACTTTCTTTGGGGATGGAGTAGAGAGGGACCCAGGGAGTGACACTTGGTAGCCTCTATTGCACTTTAGTACTTAAGTAAAATTAAAAGATGCCTTTATGCGCTTTAAATGAAAGCGTTGGACCAAGGTCTCCCAGATAATGACACATGGTGGCTTCTACTGCTTCGAAGCTTGGCTTGTTGAAATTTTTTGTCAAAAAGGTGGAATGAAGCATGGGTGCCTCTATGATACATAGATGCTGACATGTGGTGTGTTTCACTTAACTGCTACTGGGTATGTGGCACGATCCATGGTTTTCTAGAAAGCTACAAAAAGGGTCCTCAAAAGTCGCTAGCTATCCATCTTTGTCTCCCAGAAAGTGACACTTGGCTTCTTCTGCTTGAATCTAATACTTAGGCCAAAATTAAAATGAAAAGAACAAAAGAAGTAAAAAGAGATCATGCTCTGAGGATGACACTTGGCAGCTTCTACTGCACTTTGACACTCAGGCAAGAAATGAACCCATCCTCTACTCCAAAAACTCTACAGCTTCATCTGAGATGCGTAGGAACCAAAATTACAGTGCTCAAAGCAAAAAATAAATTAAATATGGTGTAGAGTATGAAATTACTCTACATTTATTGGTGACCATCAGGGCTTTTGAGCCTACTCAAAAAGAACCCAACTCTCGCTCGATCAAAATTTCAAAATTTACAGCTTCAAAAGAGCTGTCTGGAAGATAGACCACTCATGGTCGGATAATCCTTGCTTGCTCTGCAACTCATCAAAATCTAGGTCCAAGCTAATGATATCCTTGTGTGAGAAGGTTTAAAGGATCTAGGTAGTGGCTTTTAGCTTGGATTCTATCTAGAAAATAGGAATCAGAATAGTCTTGACCTCTGGGGCTAAGGAATCGTCCTGCAAGCTCTAGAAGATTGTCTGATCTAGTTGTTTAGGTAGCAGCAATGTATGAAGTTGATCCACCATCAGAACCATTCTTACATCTGGAAATGGGGAAGGGAGGCCTAGTCACACCAGATCTTCAATGTGTTGTCTCATCTCACTGATGCCTTCCTTTACGACATCAAGACAACTTCTGCAACTATTGCCTATGGCATTGTGACTGAGCTCTCCATTGATCCGTTTCATGGCAGCCATTCTATCAGGGATCCCTACAGCTACCAATATCACATCCCTTGAGTTGTAGAGCTTCTCTAGTAATGAATGAGAGTCTGAGACTCTCTGGGGGATTGTGGCCAGGATGCTCTATACTAGATTTTCTACCCTTTCACACAGTTACTGCATGTTATGTAGAAAGGTGAAAAGTGGCCTGAGCTGGATAATCTCAGAAGAGATTCTTATCCATGCCAATTCATAGAGCTCCTTCACCATTTTCATGACTCAAGTATCTCTTGGCCTATTGGTTAGCTCAACTGCCAGTTATGTGGTCCTCTGTTGCTCTACCTAGAACTGGGCTTCAAAAGCTGCAACCTTGTTCTATTCTTCCAGCAGCCCTTGTTGCAATTAAGTAACATGTAGTTGGAGTCCTTCGAATCTTCCCTGCAACATTGCATTTTCTTGCCTTAGAGCTGTAGCTGCATCTTTTGCAAACACAAGCTCTACCTTTAACGAATCATTTTGGGCCTAAATTGCCTGTTGAGTCTGGAGGGAAATAGTATCTTACAACTATTTCTATAGACTAGCTATTTCATTTTCCTTCTAATTTATTTTTTCAGCGAAACTATTATAGTTTGCCTTCTCCTGGGCCAAATTGGCCTCCATCTTTTGCAATCTCCTTGATTTCTTCAAGTAATCTTCTATGACCGTAGAAGTGGATTCGGTCAGTAGCTCGACTCTCTCTTGAGGCCTGAACAAGGACATGTCTATGGCCATTGCATTTATGGTGTAGTCTTCCAGCTGCATTTGCTCGCTCAGCCTAGCAACATTTGGTGACAAATGGGTCACCGTTAGATGTTGTTGAATGGGATCGAATTGCAACCTCAAATGTGGGACTGCTGGTGCTTTATTTTCTTTACTCCTCTTCTTCTCTAATTGGGCTTCTCTTGCCTTCCTAGCAGCATCAGCCTACATCTAGAAGGTGTAAGGGGATGCAATATGTCCCCCTATAAAAGGAAATCCTTGCGGTAGGCCGTATTGGAGAGCCATTGGTTGTGTAGGGGTGAGTTGTAGGGCATCTTCCTGGGAATGGAAGGGGGAAAATGGGGTAATGTGAGGGCCTAAGGCAATGATGAGGGGGTGGCTTGTGAAATGGGAATGGCAGTAGTGGCAGGAGGTGTCATCTGACTGGGTGGAGGTGCTACACTAGTAGAGTGAGGGATAGATTAAGAGGGAGGAGGGGGAGGAATCAAAGAAGTTGTAGTACTTTACATGGGGTGTTGTGAAGGCTCCTCTTCCTCCTTAGGGTCTAATTGGAAATGTACCCTTCTCCTTTTTTGAGGTGTCTCAGCCTCTGCTTACGTTTGCCTATCTTCTACTTCTACTATTTTTGATGGTGCGTGTGGGGAACTAGGGACTTCAATTTCTCCCACTGATGTAGAAGCATGTGGTAGTGTGGATACCACACTTCTTTACTACTCTACAATAGCTGTAGCTTGCTCTAAAGTCTATGGTTGTTGGCTTGGACCTCTTGTAGCTTCTTGCTTTGCCCCCAGTGTTGGCATTAGGCTCGTTTCTAGGCTAGATATAGGGGATGGATGCCATTCATCCCAAAGTTCTTCCAACCTTTCATCTGAGTCCATGCCTCTGAAAGTATGGGTGGTCTGGGAGATTTCTTGCCTATATTTCCAATAGGCTTCAATTTTTTCTGCATCCCAACCTTTGTTTCTCAGTGTCCTTCTCAAACCAAAGGTCATCCTGACCTTGGGATCATACTCCCTCTATTTATCATAGAAGGTCTCCCATGGCCTATTCGGTGGGAGAGGCAAGTCTGTCAACTCAACATAGAGACCAGGGGTGTCTTTCACAAGATTTTTTTTGGTTTCCCAATAGGGGCAGCTTTCATGCACAATCTTGGCTCCAATTCTATTTGTCCTCACTATGGAGGCTATGTAATCTGTTGGGTCATAAACCCACTTGTCCTCTATTACTAAGAAGCCCAGGGAGGTCAGCTTCCTCAACAGCATAGCTTCAGCTTCTTTGGCTTCCAAGCTTATGTTGCTTGCCATCCACGGGAGGTTATACATCCTCCTTTTCTTCTTTTTAGAGCTGTATTCATTGTCAACCATTGACACCTACTTGGTGATTTCCATGAACACTAACCAAAGAGTCAAAAATTTTGGTAGCAATACTAGCTCCCCATAAAATCCATGAACCCTTAAGGTCCTGTCATGGGCCCCAGAATAGAAATCACATGGGATGGGGTAGCTAACTAGTAGGTTAGTGACACTTGGGAATAACCTATTTATAACAAGCTTAGGGTTGAGGCAATGAATAATAAGGGTGATGAATAATTCCCAAAAGTCATACATGTCACTGGTTTTTGATAAAATATGTGTCCATGCAGACACAGGGATGGTTCTTTGGGGGTCGAAGGCTGGGTCATAAAGGTTCAGGCTCATAAACTAGGAGAAGAGGTTAGGATTCTGGTGTAGTATGAGATAGAACAGAAAGGAGGAATACTTGAATATTCCTTGTGCCCCAAATTGGGTCAGCTACTCAACCATTGAGAAGGCAAGGTATTCAAAGAAGTCAAGATAGTACTCTTGCATCTTGTCAACTATTTTTAGCCTAAAGAGGATGGCCATTTGCTCTACATATACCACCATGTCATCCTTCATGCCGAAGATGAGAGCCATCATCGATAGTGCATCTTGGCTGGTGGGTGCGAACTGAGTCCTTGAATCAGGGAGCGTAGGCACAGTTGTGTCACCATCAGTCATTTGCAACTCATACCTCAGAAACCTGGCCTAAGTGTTGACATTTGCCCATGTCCTCTGTGCCCTTTCAATAGTGGGGAAGGTGGTGGTATCATCGTATTGTAGGGAAAGCATGTCCCTTATAGCTTGAGGGGTGAATTGCAGCATGAAGGGACCTTGCTAGATGGAGCAAGATTATGGGTTGAGCAAGTCCACACATAATTCAATTATATCCAGGCATGGGTGCACAGTTGGGACAACGAATTGAGCTAGTTGTGAGGTCTAGATCCTCATCTTGAATGTTTCATATTGTCTTGCCTTGGCTCTTTGTAGTCACCTTTGGTGTGCCCCTTCTCTAAGATTCTTGCCATTGGCTCTTTACAGAATTAGGTCTATGATTCCATCTACATAGTCCCTTACTTTGGATGGGTCACTGGTTTGGCCAACTCCCAGGGCTTTGGTTCTTGGGTAGCTTCTTGGTGGCTACACAAGAGCTATAGCATATGATTTGCTTACAAGTAATCTGTCAAGATATCCTGGTGCCCCTGCTCTTTGCTGTGAGGATGATGCTCCTGCCATCTTTCTATCTCTTGTGCGATATCTGGTATGAACTTTGCGCAAGATAAAAACATGCTTGCTAAAACAATTTCACTAGGTGCTAACAATCATAATGAGCAAGATATTTTTTGCAGGAATGCTTGAGATTTGTAAACTTTAAAATCTACTAAGGGGGTATTTATGGGCTGATCAAGTCCAAAATGGCATTAATTTTGGGTGACCGTTAGAAAATCTTACTCAATCTTTGAGAAATAGCAAGGTGGGCATGTTATGCGGTGTAAGGTACCTTGGAAATCTCAAAATATTTGGGTAAGCATTTATTGCAACAATATTTAAAGAATTAAAGAATTCCTAAGACGCTGACTCTGCATTTAAAATGCTTATTTTAAAAGAAAGTGGGAAAGCAAAAACAAAAACAAAGTGATGCAAGAATGGAAACTACCTAACTACATTAATTACAAATCCTTATTTTCCTCCAAGATAAAAAAATGAACTTTCTCACGTCCTCTTTATGACAAGTCAACTTGTGTTGCCATACCGGTGATTGCAACGGATATGTCGTTGATGGAATGTTCACTGCACCAGCCACACAGGTCTACCTACACTTGAACGAGTCTGAACAAATCATGTATTCGACATCTATGAACTCTTCTTGTCCTTGAATGCCTATTGAATATTGGTCTTCATGTTGTCAAGTGTCATCAAGAAATCATTGGCTATTGGTTCTTCATTCTGTGCCTTTTGATATCCATTATCTTTTAGCTCATCTTCTTCATATTCTAGCTTTATTGCATCAGTATGCTCTTTGATGATTTCATCCTCTTGAAAGGATGAATTTGAAAACTGCCATTCCTTCTACATACTCAGCTGAGTCTTGATGCTATCTTCTCCATACTTGGCCAATCCATAGCCTTCTTGCAGGATAATGTCATCTGTCTCAATGACTTGGTCAAGGGAGTATCCATGTTCCTCTGTATCTTCTTGCAAAGTAAGGAAAAAGTGAGACATGATCTCCTCCTCATCTGAAGTGAAGGAAAAAGCTTGCGACTTATCCTCTTGCTCATCAAAAGGGGAATCTATGGTGATTTCCTCCTTATTTGTACTTATGGAATCCTCTTGAATAGCCATGAATTGAGCATATTATTTTACATACTCAATTGCCTCTTTCGAAATATATTCTTCTTCAAAAGGGGATGAAGAAGAAGGTTGTGATGGAAAACAAGAAGCTTCTTGAGTAAGGGAGGAAGGGACTTGAGGGGAAAGTGAGAGTTTGGGGTCCTCTTGACTTGTTGCTATCATAGACTCTGCATTATTGGGGAAATAATCTTGACAAGTCTGACCTTGTTCATGAATAGGGGTGGCATATGTTTGATATGGGATTTGTGGTGGTGGATATGAAGTTTGGTAGACTTGGTAAGGTTGGTTCTCATGAATGCTTAGCCTTTCTTCTAGAAATGCAATCAATCCACACACATCCAGCATTTTATATGTAAGTTCTTGCCAATTTTTCCTTTCAATGGGATCCCACTCACTTTTGATTAGGTCTATTGCTTCCCTCACTTGATAGATGACATGACAAGGAATTTCTTGGCCATATTCCCTTTTGCTGTCAAGCTCTAACACATATTTTTTAAAACCCAGCAATGCTTTTTTAAAGGTGAAAATGAGATTAGGCTGGGCATAAAACTGGTATAGCTCGTGACCATGTGCATCTTCATTACTTGAAGATATTTCAGGAGGAACTTGATCTTGATTAAATATATAAGGAGAATAGGACCCATAGCTATGAGTAACAGAATTATATATACCAAAAGGTGATTTCTTGATGATACTATTGATTAGCTGATGACTCAGAGTCATTATTGGTGTCGATGAAAAACCTCCAAAGGCTAATTGGCTGAAGAACCACCAAAATTCTTCAAATTCTTGAAATATTGGTCCCACCAAGCGTGCCAAAAATTGTTGATGGCGTAAAATTGTACTGGGTCTTAGCCGATCAACAATGGGAAGTTTCAAGTTGTGAGACAATGCGGCTTGAAACAACCTCCAGGTTTTAAATAAGTTGGTCTCTTCTATTTTATAGGTGTTGGGGAAAAGGGATAGGAGACTAAACAGAAATGCAAAATGTAGGAATTGAAACCTAACTATGGCGATGCGCCTGAGAGTAATCCTAATCCTAACCTAAGCACAGAGAAACTATTATATGATTCAATTACATTTAAGAGCAGACAGGTGCATGATCAATGTAAATAATTGGAATAACAGAAATAGAGGCTCACAACAGGGGAGTCTTTTGCTGAGATACAAGAATTGTCAAAAAAGGCATAGTGTTCAATCTTCTTAATAGGATCCTTCAGTCACATAAGAGGCACAAAAGTCACACATAGTTATGTAGAACTTCATATTCCAAAAAATGAGACAAAAGCAAATAACATTTCCAATCAAACACTAGAAAATCTACAGCATAGAATACTATGTGAATGACACAGATAACACCAACCAAGGCATGGAGCTTTAATTTCCTTAATTCATTCACCCACATAAAGGGCACAGAAACATGCACAATTATATCAACTTTACAACTTTAGGAAATCAAGACAAGAGAAAATGATATTACTGGTCAAAATTATAGAAAATCTAAAACTACATAATTTTCCCCCCTTATATTGATTTTACAATCCTCCTTATATATTTCTATATGCCTCTTGGTTTCACTTCCTTTCCCACGCAATTCCTACTCTGTCCTTCACTTGCAGGGGATAAATTAGATGGCATTTAATGCTTGAATGTAGCTTGGTCTTATCAAGAACTGCCCAGACTGTGGCATGGTGATCCATGTCTAGTTCCTTTCTTCACCCCTAAAATTCCTCATTCCATCACCTCTTTGGTTGCTCAATTGTCTACTCTGTCTCTACTGTTAGGGGATAAATAGATGGCATCTTTAATACTTGCAAGCCCTAAAAATTTACTCAATGCATTGTTTTATCTACCAAGAATAACTCTTGCCAAATTTCCCTCCATTTCACTATAACAGGTAGACAGGCACGAGGACACTTAGTTAATTTATGATATTCCTCTCCTTTTGTCTAGGAAGCAATGGAGGATGACACTTAGCCGCTTCTGCTTTCTTTATATTTCGTCGAGGAACACTTCACCTTTGACATCTATTGCAGCCCACTTCCTTGATACTTTGTAGCTTTATTTAAACAAAACTCAGTGCATTCTTTGCCTTGGCAACCCTTAAGAAAGAATGGATGCACGTGGCAGTCTTCATCTATTGACACTTGGTGCTTCTTTGGTATTTTGAAAGATCATCTAGGATCCACCATGATCTTCATTCAAAAATTAGGTTCGAAGGTGGTCTCTCAGAGGTTGACACGTGGTGACCTCTGCTGCTCTTGGGAAGATACGTGGCATCTTCCACTTCTCCTTTTGGGGGTATATGGTACCCTTCGCTTTCTTTGGGGATGGAGTAGAGAAGGACCCAAGGAGTGACACTTGGCAGCCTCCACTGTACTTTAGTACTTAAGCAAAATGAAAATATGCCTTTATGCACTTTGAATGAAAGCGTTGGATCAAGGTCTCTCAAATAATGACACGTGGTGGCTTCCACTGCTTTGAAGCTTGGATCGTTGAAAGTTTTTGTCAAAAAGGTGGAATGAAGCACGGGTGCCTCTATGATACGTGGATGCTGACACGTGGTGCATTCCACTTAACTGCTACTGGGTACGTGGCACGATCTGTGGTTTTTTGAAAAGCTACAAAAAGTGTCCTCAAAAGTTGCCAGCTGTCCATCTTCCTCTCCCAAAAAGCGACACTTGGCCACTTCAGTTTGAATACAATACTTAGGCCAAAATTGAAATGAAAAGAACAAAAGAAGCAAAAAGGGACTGTGCTCTGAGGATGACACTTGGCAGCTTCGGCTGCACTTCGACACTTAGGCAAGAAATGAGCCCGTCCTCTGCTCTAAAAACTCTGCGGCTTTGTTCGAGATGCACAGGAACCAAAATTGCAGTGCTCGAACTAAAAAATAAATTAAATACGGTGTAGATTAGGAAATTACTCTACATTTACCTTTGAATAGTTTCCTAGACATTGCTCTGCTACTAGCTAGGCATCTATAACCTTGATGAAGTTATCTTTGATCCCACTTAAGGTCTTCCTCTACTTCCAACTAGGCATCTATAGCCTCAGTAGAGGCTACCTAGATCACCTAAAAATTGATTTTTTTTTATAATTAGTTTTTTTTACATCTCAATTCTGGCTAGGGGACCACCGTGGTAATATGAGAGTTAGAATTTTATATTTTTCACTCAATATCTTGACTATAATATTTATATTTAATCAAACCTATAAATCATTAAAGTGTGTTTCCATGTGAATTTTGGAGAGAACATATTCATAAGTCAAATAGTTTACCTAAACTCACCAAAACATGAATAAATTTAGAATGCATGCAATAATCACATAAATTTTAAACTAGATTTATAAATATGATATTATATCACAAAATACTGAGTACTTAAACATAAAACATGATTGAGGTTGTTAACCAACAACCCCTTTTAATTTTATGATAATAAGATACCCATAGGATCAAAAAGAGATCAGGTCAAATTAGAGAAAAGGGTCAAAGACATACCAACTACAATAATAAACAAAGCAGTGAACCTAAACTAAAAATAGAACAAAAACTGTATAAAAATAGTAAAAGTATGTATATGACCACATTAGGTTGATTCATGCTCAAAATCAATGTGTGAGGAACTACACATTCATAGGAAATGGGACAACCTCACATATTAAAGCTTTAAGCCTAATTGCTTTGTCACCTAATATTTAAGAAATGTGAAAGGGACCAAGCCAAAGAATGTCATATTTTTGATGTTATCATTTTTCCTCATGTACCTTCTCCCAAAGACTCTTATCCATGATTTTCTCAATCATATCTTATAAATGTATGCCCATAGATTCAACAATATCATGACCTCAATGATAAAAATTGGAGATGAATTTGAGAATTACCTGGCTTTCATATGATCGTATAGTAAATTGAAAAGAGTGAAAGGCAAGGTCATTATCACATACCAGAGTAAATGTCATCCAAAACCTAGTAATAGTGTTATCTTCAAAGAAGTTTATCACAAATTCATTTGTTTGTTTTTTATTCTAAGATAGGCCTTGCAGAAATGTTGCATTCGTTTTCCTTTTTAACATTGAGAGCACATATGCCTTATTATTCACTTGATAATGATCCATTCATTAATTTCAATCATTTATTTATCAACTAGAATATGAGCATAGTTATCTTGAATTGAGGTATATTCATCCCTAAACTTTGTTGACTCTTCTTCATTATCTATACTTCCATGTTTCAAATTGCTCACTTCTATTTCTATCATTTACAATGCAGATAGGAACATAATACTATTGCACTCTGAATGTTATTCACAATGACTTGGATCTTCAGATGTAAGAACAACAACGTATGATGAAACTACTTAAAATTCAAAGAAAGTATCATTTTGGTCCTTTTATTCTAGATCTTCAACTTCATCCTTGATTTTATCACTTGGATTTTCTACTTTCTCTTGCATTCATGATGTGTGGACATTCAAAATTTCACAAGGTTTCATGTTTGAAACAACTGTTATGTTATTAACATCAGATCCATCACCATTCTATTCTATTATATTTTATTTATCATATGAAGCACTTACCATAAACATAACTTCATAAACTCTTGTCCTGCATCCAATTTCATAGACCCCAATTTATTATTCTAAAAACAAGGTCTCACTGGTCAGGCTCTACTACAGATTTTCCATTTTTAGACTCAAATTTAGACTTTGATTATTTCCTAATTGTGGATTCATGTTAGCCATAGGTGTTTTAGCAAATGCCATTTTTTTAAAAACAACATCAAAATACATTTGATTATTTAAGAATAAAGTGAAAACTTACTGATTACTAGTTAAACTAACATAACTACCTACATTAGGTGTAATAATAGTGTTATTTTATGAGGTGGACACAATGTGTTGATTTATCACTTGAGGAAACATTTGATATGATGGAAATATCTAATTCATATGCATGTAATTAAAAGGCATTGAGTTATAAATATGGTTGTAAGTTAGACATGTGACACATAAGATTGGGTTCATTAGCAGTGGGGTATTTTTCATGAGTGCTTGGTTGACCATTAGAATTTGATTTTATACACCTAACCATCTTAATGAAGGTAATGGACCAACACCATATCCCTGTGACATCATTTATTACTCAATAGTGATGGCTTCGTAACATGTTAATGATAAATATGTGAATGTTGTTAGAGTTCTTTAGATAAACATAAAAGTCATTAGATCCAAATTTGTTAGATAATTTTAAATAGAAATAGGCTCATTTTGAGTTTAGGGGTCTTTAAACCTATTGTACAACGTGTGAAAATGGATGTTAAACGTATTAAAGGTTCATTAGGTTTTATATGGGCAATGAAAAATTGATGGTATAGGATTATAGGATTAACAATCATTCTAAAAATATTAACAAACACAACTTCAAGATCATTCCATAATGTTATGGATCATCCAACAAACCAAGGTACCATCCATAAGCCATTTCATCTAGAGTGTAAGGAAATAATCAGCAAACGACATCCTCATGTTGGATCTAAGTTATTATTATGGCATATTTAAAATATTATATGTGTTTGTATGTGGTTAAAATCCCACCATGTACATACATAGGGAATAATTTATCAGGATTATTAGGTAAATCATGGGAAACTCATAGAATATTCATAGGATGGTGACATCCTACAATCCAAATAGAATCCATTAGTGCATTTAGAAGGACAACAAAGGATTGATGAAAGGAAAAATAGGTTTTATTGAATTATTGGCTAATTTTATGTCTACTCTTGTATTTTTATTTGCCATCCCTATTTATTATATTTTTTGTGAGGTATAATAGCTTAAATTAACCTTTAATATACTTTGATGTCATGGCTATTATTTTATTTTATAGGTTGATACTTGGAATACCTCAATTTGGGCAATGCCTCTAAAATGTTACATCTTAGATTTGGTCCAAGCCTTCCTTCTAGCATTATTTTTTTGATGGGTCATTTGGATTACTAACTTGAGAGGGAGGTTAAATCCATCTAGGTTGTCTTGAAAGAAGATGAATCTTCCCAATGTCTATATCACCAGGTCATGGCATATTGGATAACCTAGTTGGCATGTGTAACTATTTCATTTCAATGGGCTTGATGGAAAAATTTAAATAAATGGAAGGTAATTCCATTATATTGATGTGTTGATGTTGTATTTAGGCACATGATAGGGAAAATAATCATAAATAAGTTTCCAAAGAAAAGTAGCAATTTCATATTTGACATATAAATTATGTCTGATTCAATGCATCTTCATTTCATTGCATACATAAACCATTTTCATAACAACAATGGATAACTTTTTGTAATCAAGATATACTTACAAGAGTGTATTAAAATTTAAATTATACTATAAACCTAATCTAATAGATTCATAAAAAATAGTAAAAGACAAAGGGAAAGAGATAAAATGAGCCTATTTTTCAATGAAAATAGATTTGATCGGATTGATTAAACAAATCATTTGAAATAAATCCACTGCTTAATAAGAACACATACAACCATAAACAAAGATGATTCTATAAATCCTTCATCTCCTTTTTTAATAATCTTCATCATCTAATGTGAACTAGCTAATTGGGAAGACTTTGCCTATAATCATCATAGATCAAATATCCTACCTTCAGAATGAAATTGCATGAACAATTCCTAGAAATTCATCTCTATTGTGCCCAAAGTCGTGAGACATTACAGTCTCAAAATAATGTCAACCCCACCCATGGGTATAACAAGCATGGGATAATTAAGTAGGTAGTCCCCCATGGCAATCTTAATACTATGGAATTTTATAGAACAATTGATTGTGTCACCATTTATAATCTTGACTTCAAATTTTGGATCTAGATAAATAAAATAGTTTAAATGGGTAGCCAACTTATTGTTGATGAAATTATGTCTACTACCTGAGTCAATCAACACTGTCACCTTCTATTTCTTAAAGAATCCTACCACCTTAACATTTTTTTTAGTACTTATACCTAAAGGGGCATGATAGGAGATAGTAGGGTGAAAATATTCATATTTCTCCTCTGGTGCTTCCATATCTTCACTTGAATCTTCATCATCCTATTCATCTTCATTGTGTTAGTGTAGGTTTTTATTTTTACCTATTATTTAATTAGAGAATATTATAAATTTGTGCATACATGGAGTTTTCCTACATTCGTGGGATAGGCTAGCTTATGTGGAGATGTGTGTCATAGATGTGTCATAGGTGTCATAAGAATGTCATAAGTAACTCCTTTGACCGGCTATTCTAGGTATGGGAGTTACTTCTCTATTCTTAGCACCTTGTCACCACCTTTCATGGAGGAGTTACAGTCTATTCTTGGGGTGCTTTGACCACCATTTGTGGAAGAGTTTTACAAGCTCTCCTATATGTATTCTTCATTATGGCCATCTCATGTTAATGAAATATTGGCTTCTCTCCAAATTGTCTATGCAATTGTCTCTTGTTTGATTTCATTTATTTTAGCATTTTGTGGTATTCACTTGCTTCATCCCATGCAACCACGACTCATGCATCCTCGTTATTTAGACCTTGGCGAATCGTCTGATATGGTATCAGTGCCACCTCGGTAACTGGTTGTCTATTTTGTTATTGCTTTCATTGAAATTTAGAGCTTTGTTAAGGCATTTTTTTGTGAATTTTGAAAATTTTCAGGAGATATTGCTAGTTTTCTGTACTCTTGTTCCTTCCATGGCTTGTTTGGTCTCTCCATATACATGCAGGCAGGATTTTGCAAGATCCAATAATCTTGTTTTTGTCAATCAGCTTGCATATTTTGTGTTTAAATCAGAATTGCAAGTTGTCACATGCCTTTGCAATCTCTTGGTAGCTAATTCTACCTTTGCATGCCATTTTTTGGTTGTTGGGGTCATTTTTTTTCAGCTAAAGGCGTATGTTTTACACTAAATCTGCATCTTCTATACATCAGCAAGAAAAATGACTTCTAGGTTTTGTTCGTAGCCCAAAAAAACCTTCTAGGTATCTTTCAATTTTTGCATACATTCTGTATACTTTGCAGAAACGTGCTCAAAAAGCTATAGCAGGACCCCTCTCTGTTGGCAATTGCAATTTTGAAGGCAGTTTTCAAATGCTCCGTTCTTGCTCATACATACTCCTTTTCCCACGAATTTTTTTTTGATTTTGGCTATTTTTTCATGATCTATGCACTAGTGCAGATGTTACTTGATTTAATATTTTTTAGAAATAGCAGATTCTTAGTCATGACATTGCACAGTTCTCATTTTGAGAACTTTGGAGGATCATAATTTTCACATAAGACCTCGTATCGAGACGATTCTTTTTTTGAAAGTGCATGATTTTTTGAGTAGATCATAGTGGTGTTGTTTATTTTTTTAGATATTATGCCAAAGTTGTATTTTCAGCATATGCTCTTCATGAGGGTTTTGTAATGCATTGAAATCAAGACCACTTAGTATTTCTTGCTAGTGCCAGTTGTAAACGCACTAATATAAAGTGTCAAATCATATTTTTTTTGAGGGGGGTCTTTGATTGAGCAATATTTAAGTTTTTTTAAAGCTTATATATTTGATTTTCGAAGACGAAGGGTGAGGCCTGGGTTGGCAGGAGGCCAATTCCCCCTCACAAAGACCTCCTTTGGATTCCTCACTCCTTGCCGAGTCCAATGAGTGGTTGGAAGGCCACTTTCTCTCTCAAAACAGACATTTTTTTAATGTTTTAGTGTTATTTTTTTGCAAAAACACTAGTTTACGGGAAATTGAATCTTTAATATCTTGCAAATGGTAGCTCAGATTTGGGTGCCATTTTTTGCAAAAGTGTTTGTATTTAAATTCTCCATAGTTTAGGCTTTTTATTTGTTAAAAATGCACTAGTTTATAAAGTGCCTAAAATTTGGGTCTCTCGAGATGCATTTTCGGTTGAGTCTGACGTCTTGTTTGCTTAAAGTCTTGCACTGATTGCTCTAAGATGCATTCTTAGCTAAGCCTGATGTCTTTTGAGCATGCACTTACATATTTGGGGGGGATCAACATTTCAGGGGGGTGTGATTGCTTTTTAGCACTTGTAGTCTTTGCTTTCATTCTCCTTTCTGCATAATTTCACAACTTGCAATCAACACAACTTCACCTAAATTCAGCTTAAAATAGATTCTTTTCAACTTAAACTCTTAACACCCTTCAACTATCATGAATGGAAAGTTAAAATGTCAATCATTCTTAGAAGTAAAGGGTTGTATAGGATCACCATGGGTACTGAAGTAGAACCCATCACTGGTGCTGAAAAGGTCAAGTGGTACAACCGTAGTGATGAAGACTATAGATTACTAAGCTTGTCCGTGTATCCAAAACTTCTCTTCTATTTAGAAACTACCAAGACTCCCAAAGACATATGGGATACCCTAGAAACTATATTTGGAAAGCTTGATGAGATGAGAGGTCATGAGCTCAAAAATGAACTCATAAGTCTAAGTCCTAGCAACTCTAACACCCTACAAGACTTCTTCACTAAGTTTAAGGCCCTTAGATTGCAATTGAAAGAATGTGGGATAGAGAAGAAAGATGATCAACTCATCCTTTCTATTCTCACAAAGTTGGGTCCAAGCTATTCAGTCTTTGTCTCCACTTTCCATGCCACAAAAAGTGCCCTTGGCACTACATGAAAAATGCCTTCTTTGGATTCATTCATTTCTAACTTGACTAGGGAGCAAGATAAGCTAATCCAAATGGGCACAATGAAGTCTACTCAACCCCAAGCTTTGATAGCTGGAAATGGTAAGGATAAGACTTCAACAAAGGAGAAGAAGAAAAAGAACTAGGACCAGGAAAAGAAGAAAGAAAACAACAATCCTGCCAAAAACAACATTGAGTCTTCCTCCTCCAATGCTAAACCTAAGAAAGAGAAGGTTAAGTGTGCCTATTGTAAGAAGGCAGGGCATGATGAACACAAATGCATGAAGAAACAAATAGATCACCTAACTCATCTTCTAGAGAAGCACAACATAGGTTTTCCTGAGTCCATCAAGCAAAATTCATCTACCCAAGATTCTACCAAGGCAAAAGGCAAGGGTAAGGAGAAAGAAAAGGGCAAGGCCCTTATAACAACTGTAGCTTCTACAACATCATGGGTCATTGATTTGAGTGCTTCTCACCACATGGGCTCTTCTCTAATTGATTTTTCATCTTTAGATCCTTATAGCATGAGTTCAATTAGTTTGGGTGATGACACATCAATTTTCATTGCAAGGACAGGGTCAGTTGAAATGGAAGGAAGAACATTCAATAATGTTCTAAGTGTTCTTTCTCTTTCAACCAATATCCTATCAGTGTACCAAATCACTCACATTGGTCGGGGCATGAGAGTTGAGTTTTCACCAGATTCAACGGCTATTAGGAAGTTGCATAGTGATACTATAGTGGTAGTGGGTAGGGCATATCACCAAGAAAGGTTATACACCTTCTCACATTTTGCACCAGATTCTTCTCTAATAGCATTGTTGACTCATTCAGATGAAGTTAGCAAATTATGGCATGAGTGGTTTGGCCATCTTAACTACCGCTACCTTGAGCAACTTTGTAAACATGGCATGGTCATTGCCTTGCCTCGTGTCCAATTCTCAAAAGGACTTTACGAGGGGTGCTCCCTTGGGAAGCATCTCGAAGAAAAATTTGACAAAGGAAAAGGTTGGAGGGCTTCACAACCTTTGGAGTTAGTCCACAGTGATGTATCAGGACCCTTTCCCAAACCATCTTTCACAAGGTCCAAGTACATCCTCACTTTCATTGATGATTTCTCTAGGTACACTTGGATATATTTTGTCAAACAAAAGTCTGAAGTGTTTGAAATTTTTTTAGACTTCAAGGCTCTTGTTGAGAAATAGAGTGAGAAATCCATCAAGGTTCTTTGAACTAATAATGGAGGGGAGTATGTCAGCAATAGGTTTGAGTAGTTTTGCATAATAGAGGGGATTGATTTACAGTGCATAGTCATTTACAGTCCTTCACAGAATGGGGTTGCAAAATGCAAAAATAAGTTCTTAAAAGAGATGGGTAGCTATATGATTCACTCCAAATCCTTAGCACCACAGTACTGGGCTAAATCCATCAATTGTGCTTCTTACATTTAAAATAGGGTTCCTCATAAAGCTTTGAAAGGGATAACACCCTTTGAAGCTTGGCATAAAAGGAACCCTGATGTTGAGCACCTTAGGGTTTTTGGATCCCTAGCCATGGCCCACATACTAAAGAAGAAATGCAAAGCTATGGAATGTCAGTCCAAGCCTTGCATCTTTATAGGATATTTGGATGGTATTAAGGGGTATCGCCTTCTAGATCTAACCACTCATGAGTTGTTCATTGAGATAAGTGTCCACTTTTAGGAGAGTCCTAGAGACTCAACACTTGGCACTTCTTCTCTCTCATCAGATATACTTCTTCATGATGATTCCTCAGGTTCAGATCAGTCACAGCAGGTTCCTAAGCCAGAGACATCTTCTTCTTCTTCGAGTTTAGATAGCGAGGACAGTGATGCAGAGTCATCCACCTCTATTCAGTTAGAGGATGGGGAGTTAGCACTTAACTCGCTCACTTCTAGGCCACTTTGGGCCAGACAGACACTTGAGAGTACTGGCACTTGGGTAGGAGATCCCACAGATGATAGACGTACTAGGGGGAATTTTTAAAGAGATCCACATGCCTTCTTTGCTTCAATTTCAGATCCACAGACTTTTTGAGAGGCATCGGCGGTACCTGAGTGGGATAGTGCTATAGAAGAAGAATATTCTTCCTTAATAAAAAATCACACTTGGGATTTGACTTCACTTCCTAAGGGAAGGAAGATGGTTTGATGTAGGTGGATATATCAGACCAAGTTTGCAGTAGATGGGTCGGTTGATAAGTACAAGGCACGATTGGCTGCCAAGGGTTTCTCACAGGTGGCAGGCATTGACTACTTAGAGACCTTTGCACCCATTACAAAGATGACTTCTATCCAACTCACCTTAGTTATTGCCACAACACATGGTTGGGATGTGTACCAGATGGATGTGAAGAGTGCCTTTCTTCACAGAGACTTAGAGGAGGAGATCTACATGGAGCAGCCACCAAGATTTGTTCAAGATTCTTCCTTAGTATGCAGACTTAGAAAATCTATCTATGGCCTCAAATAGGCCCCTCGGGCATGGTATGCCAAGGTGGATTCCTTCCTTCTCACAGTGGGTTTCACTAGGTGCCATTCTGATCTGAATGTCTACTTTTTATGGTAGGATGACTCGCTCTTGATTCTGGTTCTTTATGTTGATGACCTTTTAATCACTGAGAGTTCTTCATTGGCTATTGCAGCAGTGAAGGCATCTCTCTAGGATAGATTTGACATGACAGACTTGGGTTTGTTGTACTACTTCCTTGGCATTGAGATCTCATAGTCAGATTCAGGGATTTCTCTTGCATAGCCTAAATGCTCTTGACTTATTGGCTTAGTTTCACATGGCTGATTACAAGCCATCTCTGACTCCCTTTCTATCAGGAGTCAAGCTTGAGGTTGACTATTCTTCACCATTGGTTGATGTCACTTGATATCGACAACTTGTTGGAAGTCTCATCTACTTGACTCACACCAAGCCTGACATATCATATACAGTGGGACTTGTCTCCAAATTTATGCAAGAACTTAATGAGCTACATTGGAAAGCAGCTAAGATGATCTTGCATTACATACAGGGTTTACATAGATACAGGATTCATTACAGATTTGGCATAAAGGTTGACTTGGTTGGGTATACAGATTTAGACTAGGCTGGTGATTCACAGACTCGCAAGTCCACTTTTGGTTATAGTTTCTCTCTAGGTTCTGGTCCTATCAGTTGGTCTAGCAAGAAGAAAAATGTTATTGATATGTCATCCAAAGAGGCAGAGTATAGGGGAGCTATTAATGCAGCTACTGAGGCTATTTGGCTTCAGGGGATACTTTCTAAGTTTGGCATTCCTATCAAGTAGCCCACCATCATTTATTGTGACAACTAAAGTACCATTCAGATTTGCAAGAATCTAGTTCAACACCCATAGATGAAGCACATAGAGATTCACATGCATTTCATTCAGGAGCTTATTCATAGTCAGGTCATTGACTTGATATTTTGCCAGTCTTTGGAGCAGGTTATAGACATCTTCACCAAACCTTTCACTGAGGGCAAGTTCATTCATCTACAAGCTCTTCTTGGGATGTGGTCCACATCTACAGTAGCATCATCTTTGGGGGGGGCCATTAGCCTCTTCCTTTCTTTTATGTCTCTCTTTTGGGGGGGAGTTTTTTCCTATGGGTTTTCTCTTTTTCTCTATCTTATGGGAGATTGCATTTGTACATGGGTACCTCATTAGGCCTAGTTACCAGAACCCATTTTATATTTCCACACTGCCCACCTAAGATGCGCTTATGGGGGGTGTTAGTGTAGGTTTTTATTTTTTCCTATTATTTAATTAGGGAATATTATATATTTGTGCATACATGGAGTTTTCCTACATTCGTGGGATAGGCTAGCTTATGTGGAGATGTGTGTCATAGATGTGTCATAGGTGTCATAAGAATGTCATAATTAACTCCTTTGACCAGCTATTTTGGGTATGGGAGTTACTTCTATATTCTTAGCACCTTGTCACCACCTTTCATGGAGGAGTTATAGTCTATTCTTGGAGTGCTTTGACCACCATTTGTGAAGGAGTTACTTACTAGCTCTCCTATATGTATTCTTCATTATGGCCATCTCATGTTAATGGAATATTGGCTTTTCTCCAAATTGTCTATGTAATTGTCTCTTGTTTGATTTCATTTATTTTAGCATTTTGTGGTATTCACTTGCTTCATCCCATGCAACCACGACTCATGCATCCTCATTATTTGGACCTTGGTGAATCCTCTAATACAATGGATCCTGTAATGTAGAATAACTTATTTTTAGCACATTTATGTCTTTTTCTCCACTTGATGTCATAGCCAAAACATAACCCTTTGGCATGTTTCTCTTAAATTTACTAAGGGATAAATCTTGTAAGTTGTGGAAATGATGGTTCTTTGAAATTACATTCATGACCATGAGTGAAAGCCCTCATTTTGACCAAATATTTTTCTTTTACCTAGTATGCGAATGGTATGGCTTCAAAAATGGATGTTGGATTAAATATGAAAACCTAAAGTTGGATGATATCCTTACCCCCCCCTCTCAATAACAAGTCAGTCATGGTGTTATCATTTATGTCATCCACATGTAAGGATAAATTCTAAAATTACTAAATATAATCCTTGACATTACCTATTTATTAAAACTTTTCTAACTAATTAAATTAGTTTTATGAGACATTTTTGTGATAGTACATCTATAGCTCCTTAGTAAATATCGACTAGGTAACAAGAGAACCTTTTTTTTTTTACGCATATTACCACCTATACCAAACAAACTGCTCAAGTTTAAGATAAAAATATGTCATGATCACATTTTGCACATATAGAGTCTAATGTAGATGAAATAAATTTTCTATTTGATTTATCCAAGTGAGTGAATCCTTAGCATCAAACTTGTACACTTCCACCTTTGGTAGCATGTGCTTCAAACTAACATTGGAGTTGTGATTGTTCAAATTGGGAGAGATCAATTGGAGTGATGGAGGATTATTTTACATAAGTTGAACTAAAATAGTGGTCAACTAATCACTCAAAGTTGACAACTAATGTTTCATAAAATCCATTTCCCCTTTTACTAAATCAATATCATCCTTTCTCGCCATGCTTTGTATATCTAACTAAATTTGTTGAACCACCTCAAAAATTGGTGGATCAGAAGTTTCAAACTCCATATCATCCTTGTGAGGAATTTTTGGAGTATCTTGACTTTTCCCACATCTAAGAGTGTTAGGACCAGCCACAAAAAAATTGTAGGAGGGAGGGTTTTGATCCTTAAAAAAATGTGCCAGTATATTATTCCATTATGATCATCTTATCGAGATGAATCAAATAACTATTAATTTGCACAAGGGTATGAAAAAAAACAAATTTTTAAAATAAAAAATAACTTTAAAAAATACTATAGTGGAAAAAAATTTAAATTCTTCCCAAATCACAAGATATTTTTTATCCTACAACTCTTCTGATTATCACAACACTAGATCCAAAATAAACATTGTAGAAACTAGCCCAAAGCAATGCTTTGATACCACTTGTAATGAAATTACTTAGATGTTTCACAGTAATGGAATAATATATAGCAAAATTAAGCTAAGAGTAATTATATCCATAAAATTAATTGAGTAAAGAGTAAAATAATTTATAATTATGATTGAGGACCTTCGAGGAAGTAACCTCCATAATAATGTAATAAGATCATAATTCAAAATATAATGATAAAATACTAATGAATACCTCTTATATATACTCTACTTAGCCATGGTTATTCCATAGATAGAAAATACTAAGAACATATAAAATTGCAATAAGATAATATGAAAGGTATGTAAGCCACAAGTCAGCCACACATATCTCTAGATGCATTATAAGTTAAGGGCATGACACTGTGGATAATTAAGCTATGAAAAAATATGAACAAGATCACCATATACATGCATAGATAATGAACAATAATATCCATGGCCTTTCAATTTAAAAATATTGTATGAAGCATGATTTTATATTTAAAGTAACTAGTTTACAAATATATCATAGAATAGCATAGCCCAAAACTAAAAATAAAGGAAACCCTGGCTAAGAAAGTATGAAAAGATTATGTGGTCCTCTATTTATCCTCTAATTAAAAATGAACCAACCCCTTACAATTTCTTATTGTTAGTATTATATAGGCATTCAGTCCAAACAAAGAGACAAACTTTCCCTCTAAAATGTGGTTGCAATAATTAAATAAATCCACCAACCAAGGCCCATATCCAATGAAGAATGTCACACTCTCCCAAGGTAGTAAATGTCAAAATCATTAATGAGAAACACAAGTTTGAATGTTGGAGACTTTCTCAACCTTGAATAATGAACCTTCCCTCCATTTTATTTCCAAAAAAATAAAATAAAGCACATTACTTCCATGGAAAAGGCAAAAGGGACTAAACACATTATATGAGCAATGCAAAAAAGCAAAAAAAGTCTAGATATTAGATCATCAACATGTTTTAAAAGTTGAATTTATTCCATATAAAACCTAAGTCATTGTAAAGGAGTAACCAAATTTATAATGTAATCAATGACATTAAAATGGTAAATAACAGATCAAAAGATATGTGTAAAAAATAAACTTGTAGTTCTACCATTACAAACTCTATTGCAATTTTTTGGCCCATCAAAAAGACCCCAATTACAACTGTGGGTTATGTTTAGGGTTTTTAATACCTAGTTGGGCTTAAAATCCTGATTAGCATAGAGAAGGGGATGAGATTTCCCCACATCATCCATCATGATTTAAATCCTAATGGCCATGGGGTGGGGGCCATGAGGCCTATGCAGACCTACTTGGGCCACATTTCCAAAGGGAGTGCGCCCAAAAGGCCCTCAAAACACAATTTGGATAAAAATACCAACTAGCAAAAGGAAGGGGGAGAGAAGGACCCAATGACCCTTTTGGGATAAAAATATTGATTAGTAAAGGGATGGGGCCGATGTGGCCCCCACAACCTAGTCAGGTTAATAAGCCTCACTAGTAAAGGGAGGGGTCATTGAGACCCACATAACTGAGTCAGGATTAAAAAGTTGACTAGCAAAGGGAGGGGACAATGAGGCCACAAAGAGCTAATCAGGCATTGGGTCCTGATTTACACTAAAACACCAAAAGTCCCCCACATAAATAATCAGGCTTTAGATCTTGATTACTATTGGAATAATAAAACCCCTCCAGAGTTTGTTATTGGACAAAGTGTTGTATATGAAAATTGATCACTCAAAACTAGTTTATGTAATAGAAACTTCTTTATAATTTATATTTCATGTAAACTAACTGATGCTAAGACAATGCTTACAAATGTAAAAAACCAACTGGACTAAAACCAAAAGAGAAACCAGACTTCAAAAGACAAAAGAATGGGTACCATGATTCATATGAAATTAGGACATGTTTTATAAGTAATAATAGATACATTGGTATTAATTGGTTTTCTTACAAATATAAGATATGATTTCAGTATGAATTTTAGTATCAAAATATTATTCAACTTTTTTGCCTTACTACTCTAATAAATGATTAAGGTTGAAATTGTTCTTTTATCATTTCTTAAAGAAATAAATTTATAGGTTTTGAAGATTAATTATTTAAGATGGATCACATGATTTTTTGACTCATATTTAAAGTGGGCCCTATTAGTTAGAAAATGGTTTCGACTTATTAAAATATAATCTCTTAAGTCTTAAAAATTCACTTTATGAACTTAAATAAGTTTGCTTTAAGAAAATAAAAAAGTTAATTTTATGAAATTATTTTAATTTATAATTAAGAGATGACTTTAATAAAGTAAGTTAACTTTATTTTAAATTAATTAAAGGTTACTTATAACTTACAAGAATATATAACTTCCAAATGAAGACCTTAAAAATACTTGAAGGACATCATTCAAAGAGGATAAGCATACACAAGTACAAGAGCTTTTTAGATTAACTTTCATATTGCATTTTTTATTCTAAACATAAATATTTGAGATTAAGTGTTATTTATAGTAAGACCAAGAAACACCTTATCTAATGGTGAAGTCCAATGCTTGGTACTGTCAGAGATATTCATGTTAATTATTTTAATTAAAATTGATTATCTAAATATGGACAAGATTCTTCACCTTTTGATGACTGCAAAATAATACAATCATATTCACGGATTACATTTGCACTTTACCTGATTAATGAATAATATTTGGCATGTTGTGTGATTGTTTGTTGAGTTTTCATTGTTTATCACAATATATTCTAAAAATAATAATAAATCAATTATGTAGTTTGTTGTTTCTCAATAAAATTTATTTATTTTTAAATTTAAATTTGATTGCATTTCAATTTATTCTAATTTTTTCAAAATATTTTATTTTATTCTCTATTTAGTTTATTTTCTCCTACAGTAGTTTATTTAGTATATCTTTGTATTAATTAGATGAATTTGTTTTATTTCATTATCTATTTAAATCTTTAGTTTTTTATCTATTTTCTTTGTTTTTATTTACGTAATTTTATATATTTATGTACATTTTAATCTTTTTGTTTGCTCTCTTTAGTTTTAGTCATAACTTTAATTTATTTATTAATTTATTATCTTCTAATTCTCTAATTTCTAAGTTTAAAGTGATCTCTACCCTTTAGCTATTTTTATTTATATCCTTTTAGTTTAGTATTTGTGTTTCCTTTATTTCTATTGTTGGTCTTTCCTTGTAATGGTTCTCCATCTGATTTTTAAGACTCCTTGTGAATCATATACGAAGGTGTTTTATGAATAAGGAAAGTGATCATAAATAAAATTATCACAAAGAGAAACCTGATTAATTTTTTCAAAATTTTCATTCCTACAAGATATTTCCTTTTCAATGGGCTTTACTTGATCAGATAGGATTGATAATATAAGATAAATTATAAAATCCAATATCTAGTTACTTGAATTTGAAAGCTTGATATTTATGATAACTTAATAGTGATTCAATTTACTATCTGGTTGTGATGATCCAATGTGATTTCTATTGTCTTGAAAATTTTGATAAATATTAATTTATTGAAATAATATTCATTCCCTAGAATTTGGTTAAGTCTTAAATGTTATTGAAACTTTGCATACTTGACCTTTTAAAACACCATTTGAATTATTTTATAATCTTAGGGCCATACAATTAGATTGGTACAATTACACCTTGACCTTTACGATAGGTGAATGAGTAGATTATTTGATGTCACATTTTGAAATCATAAAAAAAGTGTGACACCTTGTCTATAAAACTATCCCATAGAATCAATCCCATATACACACTTGTAGTATCCCTTTTGGTAGGTCATTATAAACTATGTCATTAAACTCATATAATAGCTCCTCCACTTTGTGAAAAATAAGTTCATCATTTTATTTCTTGATGCCTTCATTCTTCTCTTGTCATAGTTTTGTCATAAATGAAAATTAGGGCTTGTCTTTCACCATTTTCAAGAATTCCTTACTTGATATCATTAGCACTCTTGTGCAAACACTAATATTGTGCTCATATTCTTTAATTGTTTATGGGTTGAGGGTGAACTTCTTTCCACCCTTCTCCAATAAATATTTGTTTTATCTTTTATCATGTACCACAATTATATAATATTTATAAGGTCTATAAAATAACACATGACACACATTCATAGGAATCACATCGCACCATATCTTGTCTTAGTATGCACCTATGTTAAACTTTACAAGGAATTACTCATTCACCACTACATAGTGACTCTTTTGAAACCACAACACCTTATATGGGTTTGGATGAACCACATTATGTAAACCTATATTTTTTAACCATCTATAAGATACTCAAGTATCGGTACTACCACTATCCATGATCACTTTTTAGTACTTACCTCTTGAATTGCACATCACTTTGAAAAGACTTTTCCTTTATGTCAAATCCTTATTTTCCTTTAGTAGCTTCAACAATACATGTTTCACCATGATCATTTATTTGTGCAATAGATATTTAGATTATTTTATTGTTCTAACAGACTCTTCGTCTCCATGCATGAGATGTCCACTAGCTTAGGATGACCTACTTTCTCATTGTGCCTATGTACTTCAAAATTATTGATGTCCCAATTGTATGCATTGATAGCATATTCAATAGAATCCTCTTCCCCTTCCTTAACCAAACATCCCTCATATTTTAGGTGGGTAGGATGTACTTGGTCACATGTTCTCTTGCTTAACTCCTTATACTCCTTTTTTTACACATGTGTGTTACATGTTTCACCACTTTCATCTTATCTTTGTATGTTCCTTCCTGAATTACCTCATCCTCCTTGTGTGAATGTCTCATTTCCTTGCATGTTTTTTTAGTCTACATTAAAAATTATCATATGCATTAAATGAAAACTAAAAGGCTCCTCCATGGTTTGTATCTATGTTAAACTTAGTTCCTCTTGAATATAGATGTTCAGGCCATTTAAGTACCTTGCAACCTTATCTTGTTTAACTTCATTATGGCCTAACCTAATGGGTATATTTTAAAAATACTTTATGTAATCCTTGAAATATATGTCTTTATACCTTAATTCCTAAAATCTCATGAATAATTCCATTTTGTAATCCTTAGGCATAAATTTATATTTTACCTTTGTGATTATTTGATCCCATGGAGTTTTCTTTTCCTTACCTTTCATGTGTTATTCATTCAAAAATTCCTTAAAATCATAGCATTTTGTGACATTTAAATTTGGTCTACACCACCTTTACAAGTTATAGGTCACTAACATCATTGAACTGAAAGTATTATTTTATGTCAATGATCCAATCTATCAATTATTTTGGTTAAAAATTTGTGAAAATAATGACACTTCCACTTTGGTGCCTTGTCTAATCCATAAGATATCTCTCAAGAGACTATTTTTTCCTATATCCATTTGTTCTTCATCATCCCCATATTTTTTTATGCATCTCATGTGTTGTCCTTCCTCTTCAATGTCACTTTGGGCATCCCTATGAGTGAATCCTCATTTTTTATCTTATTCAACATCTAAACATCATTGCATGACATGTTTTTTGTCCAAGTCTTTGTCAAGTATTGCATCCATGCCAATTTTTACCATGTTAAAAATGTTCCATAGAATATCCCATTTGGACATGATATTTTTTATAGTCTATGATTATCGTGATAGGACCCTAAATTGTTATAGGAAATTGCATATAGAAATAAGGCTAAACCTGGTGCAATGTCTTATAAAGGATTTTATTCTTCATCAACCAATTTATATGCACATATTATCATTTTTATTATTTTATGCACTCAAATTAAGTAATAAGCGAGAATACATTCAACATAAGGAAGATATATATCAATTCAATATTGATTTATACAAAATTTAGGAGATGTGTTACAGATTCAAATTACTCCATAAAATCATATCTAGCTAAATAGCTTTCCTTTTTAAAATTGATATATATATATATATATATATATATATATATATATATATATATATATATATATTACAAAGAGACTATAACTCTTTGTATTCTTCACCTTTCATGTCATATATTTAAGTATTCAAAATAACCATTCAAACAAAAATCATATTATATATAAAATAAGGTGTGGTGTACACTTGTCACATTCTTAACTTACAAAAATGTGTATGAATTATACTTCACACCTTCCTACTAACTATTTCCTAGACTTAACTAGTTATCTCATTCAAAGACAAGGATGTTGATAAAATATAGATGACTCAATAAGATTGGAGTTGACCTAGGCTACTCTGATCTAACATGCAAGAAACATTGGTCATAGTTTAACTTGAAGTGTTTGTTGTCATCAAATTATGCACCCTAGGATACTCTATGAATCTCCTATAATTTTATGCAACATTGAATCTTCTCTCAAGTTGTGGGAACTTGTAAGAGAGATGAATCTCTAGGATTGAAAGGGCTAGCTCCCTAGTTTCTTCTTTAAGTGCACATCACCTAATATAATGCTTGTTTATGGGAAAAAGGTTATAAGTTTGCATGGAAAAGAAACTATGCTAAAGAGGTGATACAAAAAGACACATTTCCACATGATTATGAAATTCTTTACCAAACAACAAGGCTTTCCAAGATTAACTCTAGGCATTGAAGGACTCTAGCATAATTATTTCAATGTGAAGGCAACCTGCATAGGAAAATTAACAAAATAACTGATTAAGGGGTAGATTACACACCATAGAGTCAATTTATTTCTTGGAGAAGATCCTAATACAACCAATACACTTCACATGACTTTCCAAAATAGAACTCTTGCTCAAGCATGAAGGATAAAGAGGAATAAGGATGATATCAACACTTAGCTCCACTATTCATCACTCACACACTTAGACAAATATGTTCACAAACCAAAAGTAGACTTGTATTCAATTTTTAAAGAACAAAATTCAATATCATACTAGTACAGCTTCGCTTTACTAACTGTGGTCTCTTTTACAATAGCCAAAATGGCTCATACTTATAGAATTTGGAAGAAGAGAGAGGAATAGAAGTTGAAGAGGCACAAGGACAAGTGTCCAAAGGTGGAAATCAGTTACAAGGCATGTGGATGAAGAGTAATAAGAGTCATGAAATTTTATTTCACTTGATCTCATCCCAAATTAGTTGCTTCTTATAAATATGGCGTGCATATTCTCAATCATTTTTTCTTTTGAAATTACCTTCATCATGAATTATTTGAGCATCCCAAGACAAGTGATAGAAAAATTTATCATGTATTTTTATGAGAGGGAGTTACAAAGATTATTCCACCTAAATTTGGAGTTTTCTTCATCATGAAATTCTCTTACACAAGCTCTATCATCACCTATCATCAAGATCACTCTCCAATAGGCATTCCTTGACACTTGGCACTAGAATATTTCAATATTCCAAAACTTATCCATACTATGGGTATTTTGACACATTTTAGGACACTTTATATGCTTGGATTCATCAGAATTATCATAAAAAGCCACCAAACTTGAGTTTCCACTTTGTCCACTATGTCATTCTAGATGCCAGTTTAGATAAGATAAATAGAGAGAGATGTTAGAGGAAATTTTGATTATTTCCAAGGTATAAAATTTCATGGAGGGTTTTCTCAAGTCCCAAGATACCTCTCAAAGTTTTTTACATCTAATGGTCATCTTTAGGACCTATAAAAAAAGATAAAATGTCAATAAAACCTAATTTTTGCTCGACATGTATGGATTATGTACAAAAAAATTACATGGATTTTACCCTAATACAGTTGTAAACAACTTATATTTTATACTCATGGTCAAATTAGTTCATTTGGATGCACTTTTGGGCTCATTTTCACCATCAGGTCACAAAATAAGGTTTGAGAGGGTTTTGGAGTCACTAGCCCTCTTAACATTTGTTCATGAATATGGCACATTGGAATTAATTAAAAATTATAATGAGTGATTATAAATTACCTTATCCAACTCTCCTAAATACCTCCAAGTCCCATGCATCATTTTATGAAAGCTATGAGCATTTGATCTTGACCATTCGAGCCATTTTGTGCATTCTATGAGGTCTTTGGGAGTTTGCAAGCCAATAATGGATTATTGATGGATTTATTTGATAAAAAATGGTACATAAACTTTTATAATAATCCCAAAAACATGCCTCAACCACTATAATATCTCTTAAGGACTAGAAATGAAACCTTACCTCTTTTTGGCATTAGGCTTAAACCTTGCCAATAGGTATGCCTGCTACTTGAGACTCAAATTGATGCTCCAATGGCTTCCTTTGTCTCTTTATGGATTAAAAACCTAAAATTTATCTCTTAAAACATTAATTATTCAAGTTTAAATCATATACAAAGTCAAAAATGTACATGACCCTCAGTTTGGCTTTTAGGATTAAGGGTTTTCTTCATGCATGATTGTAACCCTTCTTGTGTAGGGTACCCCGTTTGCTTCCAAGGATTTTATCAATGTTTTTAAGATTATTTTATGTCCCCTACAGCTTATAAAACCTTCATTTTGTCCTTTTTTTCCCTCTGGTCATCAATTTCATCATTTTTCTCAAAATTACCATCTCTATGCAAGCTAAAATTACCCCTACTCTGAGACAATAAAGAGAGGTTTTTACCTATTTAAATTGGAAAATTTAACATTTTTGAGTATATTATATGTCCAAATTTTACTCTTTACAAATTTTTATCTTATAACTCCTTCATTATACCATCCAACTCTCCAAATTTGCAAGGCATACTTTTGAAGAAAGCAGGTTGTGAGGTGGGCAGGGTGTAGGTTGTACTTGGAGAAGATGGAGGTTATTTTGAGATTTTCAATAGAATTTTAAGTATAATATATTCCTTCCATGATTTTTTCAAACCATTACCTAGCTTATTGGCCCCTTAAACACTTCCTCATGTTTTAGACTAGGTCTTTGACTGCTCAGGAGAGGAACCACTATTTTGGCCTAGCTGTAGGCTATTATGAGCTTGGTTTGGATTTAAAGGTATAATAAAAACTTTAATTTTTGTTTAAAAAATCATATTATTTTCCATATTACCATTTTATAGGGCTAATTTCCATACATCCATGTATCTTTTATCCTTAAGGTCAAGACCCTACCTATTGAGGACTAAGACAGGCCTGTAAGTCTAGGTCTAGGCTTTATTTTATGTTTTTGGACCTCATATTAGATATTTTTAGGTCATAATACTTAAATTAACATTATAATCCTTCAAATCACACATCAATTCATGCTCAGGTCTCCAACTAGTATACCCCTACCTATTTGGAGTGAGACAGGCCTGTAAGTCTAGGTTTGAGCCTTAACTTATGGATTTAGATCTTCATTCCATTTTTCGTAGGTAATGGGCCATAATTTTATTTTATTTAAATTTTTAAACTTTAAAACCATGCATCAATTCATGTTTAGGTCCTCAAGGACAATATCATTGTCTTGACTATCCTAGTCATGCTTTGTTATGCTTGTTTAGTGCATTTGGGCAAGCATTACGCCTTGTGGATGTTGTATTTAGGTCTTACATGAGTTATTTAAGGTTACCCTTCATTAATTTCACCTATATACACTTTTAATAACTCCAAACCAAGTTCAAACTTGAAACTTCTCCTCACTACCAAGATATACCTCTTGACGGTGTGTTATGGATTCCAGGTTGCCTGTAGGTGTATTGGAGTCCTCTTAGGTCATGTGTTTGACAAGGATCAACTCCAATTTAGGTATAGTACCCTAAAAATACTCCCCTTCACCTCAAAACTTCACTTTTATTGATATTATCCAAATTGAGACAAAGTTTTGCTAAAGCCTATTGTAGGTTGGTGTTCCCAGGCTTGTTGTACAGACAGGGAGGGATGTTTTGGGGGTCAAGACATCAAATTCACTTTATATTTGTCATTTTGGCTCATGAGAGTCCTTTGGACCATTTATGATGGTTTAAAATTGATGTAATAGTTTACATCTTCCCACATGAGGTGCAAAATCAATTTTTTACTAACACCCTATAGGTGTTCACTGTCTTTTTTTAGTGGGTTTTTTGACAACTTCGAGGCTTTAAAACTCTCACCTCCACTCCTCCTTTTCCCCACAAAATTGGAATGGTTATTATGTGTGGATAGGGATAAAATTTGAACCTATAAATATCCTTTAAAACCACCATTATCTCACAATATGAAAACCTCAAAAACACCTAAGAACTTTGTTTTCGTGATTTAGGGACTGTGGGACCAAATACAGTCAACTCACTATTCTAAAGGAAAATTTTGCTTGTGTAGCATTATAATTATTCATGGCATGAAATATAATACCTTTGGGTAATTTTAAGACTCAAAAATGAATTCCATCATGTACTCCATGACTCACACCTTTGTACAACTTCTTGAACTCTTGTAGAAGGCAACTGTGAGCACATTTTGCAAAAAAGGTAGTAAATAAGGGAATTAAGCAATTTGGCTTGAAGGAGTTGACTGATGTCTCAAAATTTAATTGAATAAAATACCTTGAAAAAATGGATCCAAGCATGTTGATCATCCTATGGAACCATCTTCTACGTTGCAAAACTCAGGTTGCATGCCCATGAATGCAAACTTTGAGAAACAAGCACAATTTGGAATTCTCCCTTAAAGGCATTGAAAGAGAAGTGTTTGATGATTTAAACACCATGGATAGGACATTATTCCAACATAAAAACAATACATCAAACTCACACAGTTCCATGGGTTCCTAAAAACAAGAAACAGATGCAAACTTATACCCCTCTTGAATGCAATTTCACAAAAAGTTGCCTAGGATGTAAGTGATTGTTCATGAAAGAGGAGCCACAAATATGAGACTTCTTGTTATGAATTTGAAGTGAAATTATATTAATATCCACCTGTAGAATCATTTCTCCTAACTCTACCTGTAGCCTCCATAGTGAGTGCTTGAACTTGCCCTTCCTTGGCTTGCCAAGTGAAAATGAAGGAGAATGAGTTGTAGATGAACATTTTTATGAAATATTTTAAATAAAAACATTTAAATTAACTACAGAGATCTGAAGAGTCACACCACCACGTTTTTATCTACAATTGCACTTGAGAAGTCCGTACCAGTGCTGAAGATAAGCTTATTTTCAAGGGAAAATTATCATTTCCTACATAAACTAACTTATATGCCACCTAACATGATTATAACATAATTTTAACTTCTTCACGTTCTCATCCACCTTGGTGACAAATATTTTAATTTTAAAGTCATTAAAAGTTATTTAATTAAGCTAAAAAGGTGGCCAAATAACCCTTTTAGCACATGAGACCTAGCAAGTGGTCACTTTATGACTTATAAACACATTGAAAACTATCAAAGACAATTTTAGGACATTTAAAAAATAAATTTATCCTTTGACTAAGTTTTACCATAGTTGACCAATGTTGACTTTTGTTGACTAGGCTGGTACTAGGGAAAAGAGCTTCAATAGGGATTAGGGGAAGGGCAAGTGAGACATGCAGGACAATAGGGGACCCCCTACGACATATTAAACCTTCTTTAAAAGTTTAAAATATTATGGGTTGACCCAAATTTGATTTGGGGTCAAATTTGGTCAACAACGTCCTTTATTAGTTTTCACTTATTTTATACTACTTAGTCACCCTTTAGATTTTTCAAATAATCAATGTACCAACCTATCACCATTTACAGGTTTTAAATATGTTAGAATAAACAATAGGCTATCCTTTATGTTTTTTCAACTTTCTTGGCTTCACTTCCAGAGTTTTTTCCTACAATTTTTGTCACATCCAAAATTTATCAAAATTATGAAGTATGCAATACGTTTCTATGGTAGAGGCATAGCCTATGAGGCTATGAAAGGAGAGGTGTGAGAAGAGTGGTTGTGGATGAAGTTATTAATGATTATGAATAATTTGACATGGATCCATGTTTTTTCTATAGTGGAGGTTGCATTATCTAAGGATCCTTCCTCACATGGATAATCTTCATGATCTTGGCAAGTGGGATGTATTAGGGTGTGTTGATGATGTCTTGGATTGAATTGTCAAGATTGATCAATTATTTATTGTAATTTATTTAATCCACCAAGATTTCATTGACCATATTGAATAATATGTGAAAGAGATATTATATTCGCATGATGCTTTAGTCATCATTGTCCTATGCAGCTTCAATAATTGGCCATTGTAGCATAATGTTTTGTTGTATGTTTTACATGATTTGTTTGAATCTATCAACATATATTTGTATTTTTACTTCTTAAAAAAAAATTCATATCATCTACATTTCCAAAGTGTGCATGTATCTCTTGGCCTTATCTCCAAGTGATAGTGACTCCTACAATGCATTTTCCATTTTTATTATTTATGTTTGACTCTCCATGATCACATTTGATTTTTATGATTTGGTAATATCTACTGTGATGTCATTTCATGCATCTTGGAGCTTGTTTTTATAGTTTAGTATTTTCCTTAAAATTTATGTAGCTACATCTAATACCTAATCATACTTCTTCCTCATTTTTGTTGCATATTTTATGCACTTGAGCTTTAATTTCCTATAATCATTTCACAATAACCTAATCCTAAGTTGACATATTGGTAAGAGCAATAAATAACTTTTATTCTAACATGACTTGGTCACCAATAATATGGTGTACCAATTTCAAGGATGAATCATCAATCATATTTATGGCCTATGTAAAATGCTCCTCTAGCTTAGCATTTTATCTATACAACTAGATGTTATCTTACTCAAATGTATCTACTTTTTTATGTGATGGAGGTTTGGAATGTAACAACACCTTCTATTTTCTTAGTGAAACATAATTGGGATGCACCTAGAGTGACTTATTTGGCTTAAGTAGGTATGGAAATTTGGATCAAGGAAGATGAATATATCCTTGGTGGTTGTCTTAAGTGTATGACTAAAAGATTAAAAGTGGTGCATCACATTCCTGGAGCTTGACATCTATCCATAGGGTCTGTTGGACTCATCATTTTATTAGAAAAGGTTATTCTTGGAATTATCCTTATGTTAACCTTGAATGTGAAGAAGTTATAGATGGATGCACTTCTGTTTTAGTTGTTTCAACTTGAATTTCTCTAGTTATTTATTGTTGTTTCTCTAGTGTTGAAATTCCTTGGACTACCATTATTTGAGCTTAGCCTATGACAATTTGGTCAAATTTCACAACATCATCTCATGTCTTTTTCTCTTTTTATTCCTTGGCCTTTGAAGATTTATTGGTTGCATATTTTTCTACTTATTCCTTTTGTATTTTATAATTTTTCTCCTCTTATTTGCATAGGTTTTCTTTATGTTTTTACTTGCCTTATTTGGATACTCTTTTTGCCTTAACCATATTTTATTGTTCCTTTTCTTATGCATCTTTTTTTTCCTCTTGTTTTTTTTGGTTGATTAAGAAATCCCTATCTTTCTAATCCTTCTACATAGTTTCTTTCTCTTCTTCTATATTAGCCTTAGTAGTATCCTATGTTGATTACTCCTTTGTTTGAGCCTAAAATTGTGGTTGACATGGGTGCTCCTTCTTGATAGTCTGAACCTAATGTGTGTGTTATTATTCTACACCTTGATCTAATGACTCAAATGTTTTGAAACTAGAAGTATTTATTTATACAAGAGTTAGGGTATATGGTGAATATGGAGTTGTGAGTGGTGGATAAGATAATGGAGTGGCCAGGTAGAAGATGTAGCTTCATTTTTGAACATGGTAGACTTTGGGCATGTAGATGGAGGTACCAATATTTTCCATTGACATTCCATGGCACGAGTCTTTTCACCTACAATTTGTGATTGTGCTTCCTCAGTTTCACACTTAGGAAATGTGAATGTATCCAATCAATATGAAATGCTTGTTTATGGTCAAGCAGTTATAAGAATGTGATGTTTATACACCAATGGTTTAAATTGGTTGGATTATTACTTACCACTTCCATAATCAGAGGTTACTCTAAGACTTTTTTTTCCTTGTGTCCCTTGTGCCATTTTCCCCTATAATCTAGGTTGTTATGTGGTTGTGGCTACTTGTACCTTCACTATTGCCTTGAATGCATCTTCCTGAAATAGAGTTTTCATTCTACACTTGGACTCTTCCTCTTTCCCAATTTTATCTACTACAATGGATTTTTGAGGTGGATAAATATCAACAAACAACATGGAATAGATGTTATTTTACACCTAAAATGTGTGAACCACTTTTTATAAGATTAATTCCTTCTCCTCTTCATCATCATTGGTTTCATCCATGATATCCTTAAGAAACACCCTGTACACCTCTTTAGGTATATTTCCCAAGGTAAGAAATTCATATTTTACTACAATTTTAGGCATACATAGGTCACTAAGCCATGTCATTTTTATTGTATGTTCATTTTATAGGTTGTGAAGGTTTTGGAGCTAATGCTTTACACTTATATGGATTTACTTATGATGAGGAAGTTGATTATTGATCCTAAGGTTCAACCTGAGATTCTAATTATTTTTTTGCTATGTTTGGGCTTGCATTTCAACTTGTGGTTGAGGTTGTGGTTTCCTACAAACCAAGTTCTTTAGCATCATCACTTTTACATGGTCCATGTGTGTGTCTATGAAAAATGGGAGAGGAAACATGGGTGGTTTATACAACTTGTGGATCCTAATTTTAACTTCATTTTGAATTTTTGTAATGGTTTTGATTGTCCCAACATAGTTTTAGAACATAATTGGGCATGCATGGGTGTGATGTGATCATGTTCTAAATCTATAGCCACCATGATGCAAACTTCACCACTTTGAAGATTTTTCCATCCTTTATCCATATTAGACTATGGAAAGCATTGGATTTCCAATAGTCAACATTTGATGTAATTAATCATTTAAGAGATGTCCATAAGGTGAATCGGAGTAGAAGCACTATAAATTACTACTATAAGGACTATGTTATACCATCAAATAACTTATCTATGTTTATTATGATCTATGTTTCAATAAATTAAATCCAATTTAACTCCTCTCCCAACCTCATCATTTTATGTGAAATATCAATTATGCCCTTTGTAACCTACTTTGCACCTTTTATTACCTGATAGTATTGGTGCATGATGTATTGTGTAAGGACTCAAACTAGTGCATCTATGACTTGATCAATGGTAAATCCTCAAGTTACTTAATATTATCATTTTTAAATTTTTGAATGGATAGGGGGATCTTAATATTTATACTTATTGTGACTTCCTCCTTTTTGGGAATCTTGTAGCTTGCATAATAGTTTTGGCATTGATGTGGATACTTATAACATTGATAATATGAATGGATCCCTCATTATATCTATTGAAAATGGTCATAATAAATTCATTATGTTATTCATCTATTAGAAAATGCACAAAATGATCAACATCTAATCCTCATAGTATATATTTAGAAATGAAATCACTCCTTGATTTGATGCAACTGTTTGTGGTTAAGAATACCACTCTATGTTTCTACATTGATGAAGTTTAAGGGATCAACATCACTCCATCTCTCTTATTTTAGTTCCAATTTTATTCCCATATCTTCCTTATGAGCATCTAAAATAGGCACAAGGATATGTTGCATGGCCATTTTGTCTTTTATGAGATGTGTTGCAAATGATTTTGAATAATTATGTCATGAATGTGAAAAGTTATCATTAGATATAAGTAATTTTTTAATTCACTTTAGTTTGAAAAATATGAGTTTCATTTTTATCCTTCCTTTTATATAAACCCAACATATATATTTTCCCTTGTTTATATTTATTTATCGATCTACATATTACGCTTTCACATGCTTATTTTCAATTCAAATAGCCATTTTGATTTGACCCTCTGAAATTTTTTGGTTATATGAAATGTTTATTTATTTGAATTCAATGATGTGACTCACCACCATTCCATTTCCCAATACTTTCCACTTTTGACCAATAACTACCTTTTAGAAAATCTCTCCTTTTATGGAATGTCATGATATTCTTTTTGTTATGATATTAGATACTTTTTATAGTTGGCAGTTATCCATCATTTATCACTTTTCAATTATGTGATCACACTTCATTCTGAATTATTTATTTTTCAAAATCATCATAAGTCTCTCTCATTAACCTAATCTTACATCAATTTAACCAATGGTATTGAAAACTTAATTACACTGTAACATGATATTTTTTATGATTTGAATTATATTACATTCTCCTAATTAAACATAATGCTATAAAACCTAAAAAATAAAATAAATTATTAATTTTTAAACTATTTTATGTTATGAAACACATATTTTCAAATTTCATGGTGCTTAGATATCATCAATAGTAGGGATTGAGCCTACAACTATTTATCCTTCTTAGAAGAATAATTCCTTAGATATCCTAGAGTATTAGTGCCTTGTTTTGAGACCTGATGAATGATATAAGGTATTTTCCATCTAATGTGAAACTTTCCTAGTTGTGTCTTAAATATAATATCATATAACAAGACCATGTGTTCACGATGAAACTCTTTATATTATAGGGTACGATCATGCCACACATTCTTAATTTTATTACGAACCTTTTACATCTAATTTTCGTATCACGTTATTTCTTCCATGTGAGTTAGTTCTAACAAACATTTTTTTAGATATTATTTATTTCCTTACGACATTATCTTTGTAATTCATAGGCTTGGAACTATATATTCCATTGAAATTATGACTTCCATTCCATACACTATTGGAAATGGTGTATATTGATTTGCACATTTATAATTTATTCTATAGGCCCATAATATCAATGGTATACAATATTCCCAATCATCTCTCTAAAAATTACATATTTTAGTTAGCATCTTCTCTAGAACCTTGTTAAATGATTTTGTCTAGTTATTTACCTGAGGATGGTACATTGTGTTTTTATGATGTGAAATCGTAAACTCTTTAATTAAAGTTTTGATAGTAGTTTTCAAGTAGTGTGAAATCCTATCACTTATCAACTTATGAGGATAACCAAACCTTGTTATGATGTTTTCATTAAAAAAAATTATAGCATCCCTTATGCTAAAACTTGAAGTCACAACTACCTCAACCCATTTAGTGAAATAGTATATCATAGTGATAATATATCTAGCATTAGATCACTTATATGTTGGATCAATATGGCCCATAAAGTCAATACCCCATTGATCAAATGTTTGCATGGCTAAACTAGATTTAATGGCATTTCATCCCTATGATTAAGTTTCCCCATCTGTTGATAGATATTGTAGTGTTTCAAAACCCTATGTGCATCCTAAAACAAAGTTGGCCACCAAAGTCAAACTTTGTAATATTTTCTTGTAGTCAATTCACCTATGAAATTTCATCCTAATACCCCCTAATGTGTTTCTTCCAAAAATTGTGGTCTATCTTGTTGTAGGGCCACTTTATGTGGAAAATCATCCTTCCCTAGATTATAGAGAAACACATTAATAATGCTAAATGGTAAATCTCATGTGACCAATTGATTATTTTCATGTTATACATAATACACATGAAATATACCATGCTTAAAAAAATTGATATCCTCTAAATATTATGGAATCACGCTCACTCTGAATAGATGTGTATCTAGAGATTCATATTATAGTTCTTTGGGTTCCTCCTTTGTTTGAATTATTTTTTTATAGATAATGGATTTTGAATGGAGTGTGAACTTATCTAGGAAATAACTGATGGTACATGTACCTATGTAATATCACATGTATACCATATACTACCAAATGTATACCAACAATTACCAATAATGGCCACCATTAGCCTCAAAAATAGCCAACAACCCTTAATGACCCTAAGAATATAACTAATGGCCACAACCAACCTCATATGTCTTTATAGAGATTTGAACCTAGGTGGGGCTTAAAATAATCAAGACACTTAACCAACTCACCCACATCTCATTGGCCCATGTTTGAATAATTATAAGGTGGTTGGGTCCAACATTCTCCTTGCTTAGTTTTACATTTATTTTAAACTATAATTCTTAAAATATTATTAACCACCTATAAATTATTCCTCCCAACATTGGTTTACTAACCAAGTATTTTAATTCTTGGTGATTAGTTAAAATATCAAAAAAGATAGACAACAAGTAATGTCAGAACTTTTAAAGTGAAAAAAACATGGCCAAAGATTCTCACCCTATTTTAGTATCTTTTTTCTCATCTTCTAATAAATTTTAACTTATGAAGTGGATCAAATAATTTAGGATTCCATCCCCTTGTTGTGCTAGTATATCTCCCATTGTTGTTCCTGATTCATCAACATTAATGTGGATTGATTTGTTCCAATTTTTAAAACTAAAAGTGGTGCATTGACTAGCTTTTTTTCAACTCGGTAAAATTTATCTTACATTCAAGAGTCCATTAAAATTTTATTTCTTTGCACATTAATTGTTCCAAATGTGTTGATATGGATACATAACCATGAATGAAATTGAGACAATAATTAGTATGCCATAGAAAATATCTCACCTCTATCAATCTAATAGGTGGTTTGAGACCCAATATGACTATAATTTTTGCTTAGTTCACTATAATTCCATCACTATTGATAACATGTTCAAGTAGTATGCAAAATGGTGTGAAAATACACATTTATTTAAATTTAGTGTAATTTATAGAGATCAACATCTTTGTAACATTAATCACAGTTTCAATAAATTTTATTTTAATAAAGAGAAAAATACCCAATCATCTAGGTAGACTTATAGAAAATTAATTAATTCTCTAAATGTTGTAAACATTACTCTAAAGAAAACTATTGGTGTGTTTTTCCATCCAAACAGCATTACCCTATAGCCAAATATCCCCATTATGTTTCAAATTTTATTTTTGTTTGATCTTCACCTATGATAGGGATTTGATTGAATCCATTAAACCCATATGTAAATGAGTAGATTTCATGACCTAAAATAGATTCAATAACCTCATCTCTGAAGGGAATGGGGAAGGGGTCATTTACACAAGCATCATTTAATACTCAATAATCTCCTTAGACTTGTATCTCCCCTATTTTTTTAGGTTGTAACACCATGGAACTAACCCAATCTAACTTCTCAACTAGTTATATGATACCAACTTCCTCCATCTAATCTATTTATAATTTTAACTTCATTTCATATTTATATTTAGCTTAAATGGCCACTTTTTAATTGAGCATGCACACTCCTTTAGTTCAATATGCATCTCACCCAAGGAAGGTTCTACAACCTTCACTTTTGATAACTTTGTGAGAAACACATCTTCATATTATCACAATAATTGAACCATCTCTTAGATCTATTTTTGTGTCCAATAATCACCAATGGTTGATAATTTTGGTATTTTCTCTATACCAATGTTCTCAATTATTTTCCACACTAGTTCTTGGTAAATTTTGTTCTATTAAACTTGAATGGAATCCATTACTTTTCTTTGGCTTGCTTATTTTATGATGTTGAAATTTTGTAGTTGATCCTCTTTATTTTCTCTACATTCATCATCTTTGGTATCTTTGTGTCCATTTTAGGTTTAAAAACTCCTTTCAAATCCAAGTCTTCCTCTATTTCACTATGATTAGAGTCCTCTACAATGTTTTAGATTTTATTACAGTATTTCACCATAGATTCCTATTGTTCCTTATTATTAAGAAACATGGATTTTGCTCCTACATAGAAAATATATCTTCTTCTCACCCATGACACAATAAAATTTTCATTTTTAAATAAAAAAGTTTTAATAAAATATTATTGAGAATGTGGCCATTTTTTAATCTCCCATGTGTGTTACTAATGTATATACCATGCCTTAGGTAGAGGAGCTAAGGTATACTGAAAAACTTACACCCAGTACCTTGGCTCAATTTTTTGTGATGTCTATATTTTTATGCATTTATGAACATGCATATATAAACATCAACCCTACTAGAAAATTGGCCACTTTTTTAAGATATAAGTTGCAACATGAAATCATCTTGTGTCATTTCACACACTTATTCCCAATGGAGTTTATTGGACCTATGAGTATCACACCAACATGCAATAAACATTTTTAATGTATAATTTAGCATGTTTACTCATTTCTCTATATTTAGGTCATGATTTTCCATATTTTGAAGGAATTATACTAGATATTATATAAACAAATTTGGGGTAACTATATTTCTATGGTTAACACCATTCACATGGATCTTAATTCCTGATCTCCATACACTCAGTTCATCATGTGAACATTTGAATCACCACTAACTAAGATTCCCATGGTATATTTCCTTCCTAAGAGGGATAAATATAATTTATATTAGTATGAATTAATTGATGGATATGACCAATCTCGTATCATTTAGGAAAATTCATAGAATATTCTTACATTCTTCCATTTGGAACTATAGACAAGTCTGAAGTATTTGGACTAGTTAGGCCCATGACTGTTCTATTTTATATAAATATAGTGGTACTTATACAAGCTAAGAAAAATAAGGAAACTCTCTACTTTTAAAAGCTTCTAATTTTGGATCTGTATTATCTTTGAAAAAGTTATCATCCCTATGTGCATATGGTGAAGACTATTTATTTTGTATCATTTTTGGCTTATACTCATATTTATTTAATGGTATGATAATAAAAACATCCTCCTAGTGTGCCTCTTGATGGTTATCCACTGTGTTGATGATCATGTGACATCATATGCCCATTTTTTTTCCAATTAGAATAGGATAATGACTCTCATATATCTTCATGTCAACCAATTCAAAGTATCCAATGCTATTGAGGTTCACCACCTTTATCTCTACATCTTTGAGTCTTCCAATAGGTTTTAATTGACCATAATCTACCAAAATATGAGTAATAGGACAATAGCTTATATCCACCAACCTTGCAAGAAAATAATAAATTTATAAAATACAAATATTACTTGTAAAATATATTTTCTTGGTTTCACTTATGTAAGCACTTACTAAAAATAGTAAACTAAAATTTTTGATCAACTCAAACAAATATTTTCAAGTTAAAAAAAAGGTTCTGATCAATTTATGTATGAAAAACAAAAAAATAAATTATTTTGTAAGAAAAGTTGAAATGATTCAAATATTATAGAAAGACCCCTGGTGAGGAGCTAGGGTTTGACAATTTTTGGCAATATGTGAGTTCACCAAAATTTTGGCCTTATAATTAATTGTAATTAATCAGTTAAAAGGGAATAAATGATATAAACTGGTATATAACAATATACAAGAAAATATAGTAAAATACAAAGGTAAATGTAAATTATAAATAGTGGATTGTAAGAGTAGAAACATATACTTAGCTTGAAATCAAATGGTTATTAAATGTACTAGTTGTGTATTGATTTAGAACCAATCAGATCAAGCTCATAATTGTGTCACTAATTCTAGATGACTTAATCAAGATGATGAAGTCTTAATAATGTTTCCAATTTCTACAACACTATAATAATAAATCTAATATATAGTTTATAGCTCATTTGTATTAGGTTTTGATATTATTACATGATATATCAATATAATCGATTATAATAATGGTTACACAATATTAAATTAGTTTTTAAACCTCAAATCATGATTATCAATAGAATAAGGTTCTTAATAATACATTTCAACTTTCCAAGTTTGATACCTCATCAAATAACACATAAATCCTCCATACATATAATTTAATAATGTTTTCATACCATGAACATAAGATTATACAAGACATATGTTCCTAAATATGTAACAATACAAGTCTCCCTAAGTGTTTGTAGTGATCTACTATAGTACTAATTACATTGAGATCAAAATAAATTTTGAACATTTATCAAACTAATCTTCATAGTGTTCTAGCACATTATAAAGTTAAAAACTATGCATAGTTTCTAAGCCAAATAAAAGTATAAGTAATATTTTAAATATATAGATATATATCAACCAATTCCAATGCTTTATCAAAGAGTCCACTTTTTTAACATCCAAAAAAATGAGTGGGTACAATAATCCCTCCATATGTGGCCCTATCTAACCCCAACCATTAGCTAACATGATGTAGGAGCATCTTAGGTACAAAGCCAATATTTCATCATCTAGGAGTTAATCCTATATTTTTTATGAATTCAATGGTAAAATTGTTTAATAAGTGTGCATAAAACAAGCCAACTCAACACATGGATGAAAATGCAAATAATAAGAAAACATAAGGTAGTGCGCATAAGAAAATCTAAAGGTAGCACAATCTCTCTAAGTAAGCTTGGTTTGACCAATGCCAATTAGGTCTCTAAGGAGACTAATTATACACTAGTCTAATATGCATAAGGTATAATTTAGTAGGATATGCATGAGATTGGTATTTAATGCACAATTTATCCTAACAAGTAGTTGGGATTTAGGTGGAGCCATTTTATAGGAACCTATAATTAATTTATAGGTATATCAACTTGATAAATTTTCATCATTAACTGAGTCGACACTAATTGCATGGGTGAAGGATATAGAATGACAAAATACAAAGACAACTCACATTGAAGATATCAAATATATCTATAAAAAAAGTAGATGTCCAGAGAGAGAGAGGTGAGATAAAATGCTTAAGGAAGTTAAGAGAATCAAGGAATGACTTGGGGAAGGATCTATGGCTTATATGTATATAAAATTTAGGATAAACATGTCACTTCAGCTTAAGACTTACAGACACACACACACATAAACATGCACACTTTAAAAAATTATTGTTTTAATCAAATATAAAGATTGTTGTTTATGATTTGTTTTATGAAATTTCATTGAGTAAAGGGGTGGAGTGAGACTATCACTTCACTTCATGGTGAAATGCATCCTTTCATTAGGATCCCTAACTATGACTACACTACAACAAGGATGATAGTAATATAATGTGCAATAGGGTCAATTATTAAGACCTTAAACATAAGTTTAAAATTAGTTAATAGATAGTGTAAAACATGAGTCAAACGTTCAAATTACCAACTGGGAATGAAAACTTAGTAGGTGTAGCTTTATTCCCTTGATATGGTAACTAAAAATATGCAAAGTTGGCAATCCACTATCTAGATCCAACTCAACATGGCATCTAATCCACAAACACTTTCTTAGAAACCTTGGTTGAGAGGTAAATGTAATATCCCATGTTTTTGTACCATATTTATTAAGTTCTAATTGGCACATGATGTAAATATGAGAATTTGAGTCTTTATTGGACTATGGATATTTTATTTTGTTTCATTATAATTAGATTACTAGCTTATGTGATAATTGACTCATCATCATTTTATGATGTCTCTATTAGATGGATTATTTACATTTGTTACAAATTTGTAACATTATTTCAGTTATATATGATGTAGTTTCATTAGTTTTTATATTTTTGGTTGATACTATTAGTTGTGTTTTACATTTGTAAGTACTTTCATGAAGGGGATTGACTAAGAACCAGCTAAGCTTGGGCTTATTATAGCATGACATAATAAATTAGTAATACAATGGTAATATAGACATGTATATAGATAGAGAGATATTTTATTAGATCTTATTAGAAACTTAAAACCTCTTTAATGTTTACTTTTTTGATATCTAGTACAACTTTATTTTCTAATTTGAGCCTCTTTTTTCAATTTTATCTTTTTTTTTGTTCTTCATTCTTACATCTTTAGTGATTAAGTGACATGATAACCAAAGGATATGGCCATGTCACTCTTCCATTTTATCATTGTTTCCCCACTTGGATACTTTGCTATAATTTTCTAGTAGTCTTACTCTTAAGTTATTTCAAGGAGTTTTCTTACTTTGAGAATGAACCTAAGTGGTAAAAACTAGAAGGGACACTTGCATATTACCTTGATTTATTGAATGAGGACCTAGATTATGTCCACTACTAACAAAATATATTGAGCTTATTTCATTGTGTGCTATGGGAAAGGTAACCTATATATTAATCTTAAAATTGAAAGAGTGCTTAAAAATTCTTGACCTAGTGAAAAAAATGTATATTACATATTAGGTATTTTTTATGTCAAGGATATATTTCAAAATGGAGTCATGAACTATATTTTTAATTATTGAGAAAATATATTTATGGAATGATAAAGTTGAAACATTAACTTTATAAAGTGTAAATCATTACTTTGAAGCTCAAACCTTTTATAGTCTTATCAAGAATAAAAGGAAGATGAAATATTAGGGTTTTTGTAGACATAATTTTGGTGATTCTATCTAATTACATTTCAATTAGTCTCTAAACAATTTTTTTAGAATTTGTTAAGGAAATAAAAATCACAATTAGAGTTATCATACCCATTTATTTTTTTCCCATTTTAATGGATCAAAGATTAGGCCATAAGCACGACATGGGATTTAAAATGATATCTCAAGCATTAGAGAAAAGGAGACCAAGGAAATATATAATTAGGAAGAGAAAGATGAAAGGAAGAATAAGAAATAGGAGTGGATCATGCTATGGCATATATCAATAATTCCTTCTCTTTTTTTAAAAAATATTATAGCTATTATATAAATATCTCCCTAATTATGGTAAAATGGAAATATATACTGTATATGTGTGTGTTTGAATTGCATGTATATCTTGGCATTGAGGTAAAGAGTGAAGGTCATGGAGGTGATTTGAAGTTGGTATGGCTACAAGTAACATCAACTCACAAACTTGGAAAATAGACAAACAAAAATCTAGATTGAAACCAAAGGTAAATGACTCAAATCAAACAAACCAAACTCAACTTTCACCATACCTTATTTCATGTTTCTTACCTCTTATTCCAAGTATTTAGTGTAATATGTACTTATAATAATGAGATATGGACATCGATGGAGGGATTATAAACACTATCTCATTGAGATATCTTACAACATGTACTCCAACCTAGACTATAACCTATTATTGGCCATTGAAGGGCTCTTAAGTAACCTTAGGTCTCATTTTTACCTTATACTTATAAAAAGTCTCGCATCCTATTTAATTTAAGTTTCGTAACAAGAAATCAAAATCAAAATCAAATAGTGGAGTTTTGAAACATAATATATATATATATATATATATATATATATATATATATATATATATAATGTCCATATCTCATTATTATAAGTACATATTACACTAACTACCTAGAATAAGAGGTAAGAAACATGAAAGAAGGCGTGCTGAAAGTTGAGTTTGGTTTGTTTGATTTGAGTCATTTACCTTTGGATTCAATCTAGATTTTAGTTTGTCTATTTTCCAAGGTTCTGACTTGATGTTAATTGTAGATCTCTCTCTTTATATATATATATATATATATCAATCACTAGGGATTCAATCATTCATTACATAGGTCTACATCAATTATAGTCCAATGGATGGGGTGGTTAGGACCACCAATGGAGAGCTAATTTCTCCCATTGCTTTCTATTAAACCAAGGATCTAGTGCAACATTCATTATTAACATCTATACTTACATGAATTCAATATTGACATGGAATTCTTAGTGCCATGGATTATTGAAAACATGGTTGATTGTACCTAATATTTTACTAATGTGTTTCCTACCTTGTTTATTGAATTACAATACAACTATTACATCATTGATTGCAAATAAAATTATCTAATAGAAAATGCAGTAATTATGGTTTATTTGGAGCTAGATCATACTCTATTTTCATATGTGAATTTTTTTAAAGTTATTGTTATTATGGTATGATTTGTTACTTGGGGATAATAAATTTATTTTATCTATTATTTTGTGATGTTTCAAGTGTTATCTATACCTTTTTACACTAAAATAAATATTAAAATTGTAGTCCTTATGGTAAATATTTTTTAGTCTATTTGAACTATCTCTAAAATGGATTAAATTATTCTTTACTTCAATATTTAGCTCTATAAAAAGCATGCTTAATTATTATAATTAATTTATAAATATTCCATGAAATAACTAATATTATCTTGGAAATGATTGTGACTATCACATCCCATTTTTTTTCAATAAATGTAGATCCCCTTTTTTGAGATGTTGAAAGTGATTTTAAAAAATATCATGAGGTATTGAGGTACTCTTAGGACTTAGTCAAAATTAACTTTAAAATATCAATACTTAGTCTTTTAGGTTCACCTATGAACCCTTTCAAAGAAACTTAGTGACCACCTTGAAATCTTTATTCTAAAATCCTAAGTTTTTAGTTCACTTTTTTATATTACATTTATTATTCAAACTATTGGATGTGATCTCTTTAATTATCAAAATTCATATATCCACTCATCCATTAAAGAGATCACATCCATTAAATTAAGATCCATTAGAGTTAAGTGAGATTCAAATTGAAAGTAGTAGATCTAATTGCCTCATCATCAAGTTCTCAACCTCAAAAAAATTAAGGAATCAATTAAATACTATATATGGCAAGAAAGAGCCCTAAAATCAATGCCTCATATTCAACCATATTGTTTATACATTGAAACTATATATGGAATGCTTTGGGGATCAAATCTCCCTATGTTATGATCAACAATATGCCAACTCTAGACCCTCAGGATGTGAAAGATCCATCAAAATAGAGTGTCCACTATTTAAGTCCTTGTGATGCTTGTTTTATCATCATGATAGAATCATCTGGAAGGTCAAAGTTGAGGGGTTGAATGGCCATAATAGGAGCTTCTTAAAGTTGGTCATCAAGAACTTGGCCTTTGATTGCCTTCTAATTCTGGTCCTCAATATCAAACTCACTGAGAAGCATAATCCATTTAGCCATGCATCCTTGAAGGGCTTATTTACATAAAAATAAATTGAGAAGATCTACCTTTGTGATAACAATAGTTTTGTTATTTAGCATATAATGTCACAATTTCTAAGCGGTGAACACCATAGTTAAACATGCCTTCTCAATAGGCATATAATTATGTTCATAGGCTACTAATGTGTAGCTGAATTAATAAACCACATGTTCCTTACCATGATCATCATGTTGAGCCTAAAGTGCCCCTAGTGCATCATGGGTCTATTCTAATTTCTTCTTGACAAATAGGGTCAAAATGTAGACATTCAATTCCTAACACCATTTGTGTTGAAATTGTCAATCTTACTTGAATTTCACTCAAATGCACATTTTAGGCCAAAATCCATAAAATGCCCTAAATGGTTCAAACTTGTCACTTACAAGTGCCAGTTTAAGTTAAAGTATCCCTAAATAGGGCAATGCATTTTATGGGCTAGCTAGCTTTGATCATATCATTCTGAGTCAATATGACCATTTCACCATTTAGTGTTCTGGATCACTCTTTTCTTCTAATTCATTGGTACACATCATCTACCTTTGTTATCTAGTGTTGGCAACATCCTAAATGGGAATACAGTTCCAATGCATCTAACATCACCTTCCAATTCCTTTTTAGTCAAATTATGACCTAGTAATATGACCTTTTGACCATTTTGATTAATCGAGGTCAATTTTTAAATAATTGCACAAATGTTGACTAACCTTTTTTAAGGTTAATTAACCCAAATAGAGAGCTTAAGTGGATTTTCCATGAGAGTTGATGAATATTTCTTTTTGAAAATTGATTCTTATTATCTACATCACCTAGTGACATCATCTATGAGGTGGCATCCATCAAGCCATAAGTGCATAAAATATCAATATTATGGGTCACCCATGCCTAGTTAATGCCTCCCATGAGTCTTCAATGCCCCTTATTCTAAGGTCATGATGAATATAATTATGGATTTAATTCCAAATATTAGGATTATCCATGGCCACACATCTCAATCTTGAGATTCATGATCATGGTTGATCCTAACCAATCTAAAAAATATATAAATAGAGAGGCCATCAACATTATTTCAAAGTTATTTTGGTGAAGGTAATTATGCTCAAATATCTTCAAAGCTTGAATATTTCAAAGTTATAATGTTAAATTATTTCCACGAGGCTTTGTATTTGATCATAATTTTTATTTTTAAGCTTCATTGATAGGCTAGCTTAGTGATTTGGAATCATGAGCCTAGATTTTATGGAATGTGCTTGAGGCATTGGAGGAGCTTACCACCATTGTTGACAAAGACAAGGATGCTTGATCAAAGGAGAACATGTTTTTCAGCCACATGGGTATGGTGAATCCATTTGGCAAGGTAATATGGTGTTACTTTCTTTCATTTATTTCTTGTTATCCTTTGTAATCCCCATAAGAATAGATAGGATTGGTTATTTAGTTCTTTATGCATGTTTAATTATTTATGGACTAATGCTTGAATAACTTGCTTTGTATTCCTCTCTACATCTTGGCATACCTGGTGGGACAAGATGCATCTCACACCTAAAAAAGATCACTTTTCAACTCTAAAATATCCATTTAGACCCTTAAAACTCGTGCAAATTTATTTTCTAACTTTATTTTATTGTTTTTGGTTGCCACGGTTTTACACAATAACTGACATAGATAAGTAATACTGACATCAGTTGCATATTTAACCAACATCAGTTAGCAAAAATGACTTTGGTTAGATCTTGATTAGCTAGTAACTGACATCAATGGCAATAACTGACGTTGGTCACTGTGTTTTTCTTAAAACATAGACCTGAGAGCTATTTTTCCAAAGTTCATTATTTCAAGCTAAAAAGAGCTTCAAATCTAAAACACATGCTGACATATTTGTTATAGGAATAAGTTTTTTCTTTGATAAAAACATGTTTAAATCACCTCTTACATGCTTAAAAATTAATTAAGAACTTTTTTTTGGGTGTTTAACAAATAATTTAGATGTTTTGGTGAATGTTTTCAAAGTTTGCAACTAAGATCAAGGGGTCAAATGAACACCACTAAACATTTCATTTGGGTTTAAAATTGAACACACTTGTCAATTCTTGCTTGTAATAGTTGTTTACTTAGGTTTTGTTTGGCAAAAAGAGGAATGTTGCATGTATGCTCTTCCATTTATCCCCTATAGGGAACCCTTGGAATCAAAAGCACCATTCCTATTACAAATAGCCTAGTCTAAGGCTTAGAAAGAATGTCACCTAAAGCACTCCCTAAAAACTCACCAAAGTTTAGGTGATCGTGAAACTGACCCTAAAGTCTTTTTATTTTATGTTTTCTTTATTTTCACGCAAACTTGGCTTGCGAGGGGGACGTATTACCTCCCATGGGTTCTTTAGGGAAGCTTTGACCAAGTGTTTCACCTCTTGATATCAACTTCATTTGACTCCTTTGAAGTTGCACATGGGATGTATCTACATTTGGACATCGCACTACAGTAAGCGAACATCAAGATGTAGTGGTTATAAAAAGGATTAAACCTTTTTAAAACTAGCCAATACCATGGTCACCTAATTTTTGTGCTTGTATTTTACATTATTTGATGTGAAAGTCATTGTGTAATTGATTCCCCTAGAATGATCGAAACCTTGTTAGTTTAGTAGACCCTACTTTGTTATACCTTGTCAGTTTAGACTTAAGACATTTGTTTTTTGTCATTAGCTTACTTGGTCTTGATTTGTGTCTAAAATTTCTTGTTAACTCAATGAAATTAACCAAAACACATTGTCCTCAATTTTTTTGAGCAAGGGAGGCATTACGCTATCCAAATAGAAAATTCATCTTTTCCTTGTTCAATTTGTTATCAAAATCTTTGTGTCATGTCATCCACTTTGGTGTAGTCATGTTACCCAATTGAGTCTAGATCTTTACCCAAGTTATTTAAATCTTTCATTTATAATCCACATTTGAAATTGAACCTTTTTGAGTTCTAAGGGTTGGTGCATCAAAGTGGGTTCACCATTTGTGCACTAAGCTTGTTTTAACTTGGGTTCAATTTTCTATTTGGATTGAAGGTCATTTATTAAGACTCAAAATCACAATATCATCTTGGTGGAATCAAGTCATCTTGTGTATCACTCATGCTTTGGGTCTTAGAACATATTTTATCCTACTAGAATCATGTGGTGATGTTGTGCTACCTATTTGGTCTTAGCCTTATACTTAGTCATTCATGTATGTTTTTAAATCTTGAGTTGCTTAGTTTATTTTATCTTCTTCATAATCTAAAGAGCTTTCCTCTAAACTTCTAGGGTCAACTTGTCAAAGTTGAAGCTAACTTTTGCAGTGTGGGTGTATCACAAAGATCTAGGCTTTGGTGTACTAGTTTTCACCCTGGGTCTTTGAGTTACGTTATTCTCTTTTGAACGATATTATTTTAAATTTATCAAAGGTTGAGTAAACTCATGAACTAAATCTTCTAAAAAATTGTGCATGGTTTCAAACCACCCTCCCTTATAGTCTCATTGGTACCTTGGTTATTTGTTTGAAAGAGAGCCAAAGCATACTTTTATTGGTTGCTAAACATTGGTCCAAAGTTATCCAATACACAAAACAACTCCTTTTAGACATTATTCAAAGGTTCACTCGTAGTGGGGCCTCTTATGGCCTTAGTTATGAGGATGAGCAATTTTATGATGGTTAAGATAACCCTATTATTTTTTATGATATCCCTGCAATAGTAGGATCCAAAGATGATTATAATGAATATCAACCCCAAGTAGATCAAGATGAAGCCCTTCTTAAATTGATAGAATCATGTGTTAGATTGCCTTCTGACTTTCTTACAGAATAATTGCATACCTTAGTTAGAGAAGGATAAAAATGATGACAAGAGCAAGATTTTTCACAAAAAGACATACCTTCTTCCTCTAACAAAGGGAAGGAAATACAAATAGAGTCAAGACCCACAAATCTAGATATTCTAGCTAAGATCAAGATAATAAGTCAAAGATATGCAGATCAACTTATCACACACTTAACATACTCCCTAATTTCCACTTCAATTCACAATAATGCTTCGAAAGAACATGAAGATATGGTTAAAAGTACACAAGTATTAGATGAGAACATTACCATAGTGGATCAAGGAAATCTAAATGAATCGTTAAAAACATAAGAGACCTTACAAAGTGTTTCATTTGATATGGAACATACATTATTCAATCATTAAGAACCTCTTATTACTTTACAAACTCAAAAACCCAAAAATTCAGTTTGAATTGAGGAAATCCCTCAAGATAATTTGGCTAGTTCTTTTCAACCAACCCAAATATTGGTAAATAAACATATAAATTTCCAAAATCAACAAAGTGTGAAATAGCCAGATTTAAGGAATGTTTTACAATCCAAGAATCAACAACCTATGTTCTCAACTCAATCAGCAAATCAAAACCAAAACATGGATCGAAAGGTATATGCTCCCTATAGATTCACACAAAACTAGGGGCACATTCCACCCCACCAGGGACAAAACTAGGGGCACATTTCACCCCAATAACAATAAAACCAGTGCACATTCCACACCAACAAAAACAAAACTAGGGGCACATTCCACCCCAATAGCAATAAAACCAAGGGAACATTCCACCCCAATAGCAATAAAACTAGGGGCACATTCCACCCCACCAACAACAAAACTAGGGGCACATTCCACCCCACCAGCAACAAAACTAGTGACACATTCCACCCCAATAACAACAAAATTAGGGGCACATTCCACACTAACAGTGAAAAAACTAGGGGCACATTCCACCCCAACAACATCTTATCCAATCCACAAATGCACCAAATATATAAGAATGGAAATCTATGAAGGAAATTTTCAAAAGATTGGATATGAATAATAGAGTCAAAAAGTACAAATTTGATGAGATATGCCCATATCCATTTGACTTATCTATTCTCCAAAACCCATTTCCACCTAATTTTAAGGCACCCAAATTTGACAAGTATAAAGGGAAAGGAGATCCATGTGAACACATATAATCATTATTCATCTTATGTTAAGAGGTTGCAAATAGTAGTGAATACTTACTGTGACTATTTCCATGAAGTTTAGCAAGACAAGCTCTTGATTGGCTACTTAAACTACCCAAGGGATCAGTTGCAGATTGGAACAACTTATCAAAAAAATTGTTAACCATTTCTCATATAACATAGAACATGAATTGACTGTTGTTGACTTATGCAAATCCAAACAACATGATGGTGAAATTTTTGTTGCATATCTACAAAGGTGGAGAGCATTAGTAGGCTGCTTTCAACACAATTTACCAGACAAATAATTGGTTGATATCTTTGCACAGAATTTGCATCTTGAAGTTATGCATAATCTATGGTTAGCTTATGCTAACTCATTTGAAGAAATTATTGACAAAGGATTACATATTGAGAAGGCTCTTATTTCTAGAGGCCTTGTTAAGATTTTTATGCAAGGTCAAGCATCTAATCAGACTAAATCACTAGGTCAAATGGTTATACAAGATAAGCCTAAGGGTTTTAGAAAAAATAAGAACATGATTGGAAATGGGGTGATAGAAACAAAACATGTACAAATGGTATAGGCTATGCCTCCTCCAAATATACAATTAACTTCCCCAAATCCACTACCTACTTTGCAAAGACAACCTCCATGAAGGACATTTCATAACAATTTTAGATTCTTTAGTAAGTTAGGAGAATTGGTTGAAATAGTGTACAAAAGCTCATTATAGCTAATTTAATTATGTGGCCAGTATCAAGGCCATTTCTTCAAGACCAACTAAAACCAGACTAGTACAAAGAGAATGAATGGTGTAACTTTCATCATGTTGTTGGTCACGATGCATATGATTGCATTTAATTATAACATATTATTGAGGAATTTATTAAAAATTGTGAGCTAGAAATTAAGTTAGGCCCTAATCAGGATATAGCAATCTACAAAGACCCATTTCCTTAACCTGATCCACTACCACCAAAAAACAATCAAAATGGTCATAATCAAGGATAGAGGCAGAACTAGAACCAACAATAAGGTCAGAATCATAATGAGCATAATCGAGATCATAATTCCCACACTAATAATGTGGCTTATAACAATGTACCTTATGACTATAATAACACTATGGGACACATTTTTTCAGCCCACATTACCACTTTATTGTGATGTTATGTGGCCAATCTCATGTTCCTTGTAATATAAGACCCATCATTATAGGGTCAACACCCTCTCCCCCTAGTAATACCATGTCTATTTTACATCATCATGTTGGTACTTTGTTTACACAAGTTACTAATCCTAATAAATAGTATCATTCTTCTAAAGGCTCCTCACTGACCCAAAATTATAGCAATATAGTTAATCACCCATGAATCACCATCCAAAGCCCTCTACCTCACTCTTTTAATTATACTAACTCCTTGCTACCTCTAGGTTGTGCAGTTATGACTAGATGCCCATGAGTTACCATCTAGGGCCCTTCAACCACTTATTTCCATAAACCCAATCAAAACATTGTGCCAATGGTTCCAAAGCTGAATATTGTCCCAACAAAGACTAAACTAGTTTAATCCACAATTCAAAGGCCTTATAGTATAATAGATCAATTAGATAAAACCCCTACATAAATTTTCATATTAGAACTCTAATGGACATTTGATGTCCATAGAACCATCTTTAACAAACTTTTTCAAGAGTCTATTGTACCTAATGATATAAATCTTGATCAGTTTTAGAACCTGGTTGGACATTTGTCTTCATTTCATCAAATCACATTTGATCGAAAGGACATGTCCATCCTTGGCCCAAACCACAATAACCCACTATACATTGAGATAATCATTGTGGATCACAAGATCAAGTGGGTTCTTATAGATAATGGTTCAGGGTTGAACATCATATCTCTTACATTGGTGTGATGATTAGGCTACATGGATAAAGACATTCAACAAGAAACTATTATAATCAAGGCTTACGATAATGCTAAGAGGGAGTTATCTGATATAATTTGGTGGCCAGTAATGGTTGGGTCTATTTCTCATTACACATTATTTCATATTATGGATATTGAGATTCCTTATAGCATACTTCTTGGTCATCCTTAGATTCATGAAGTACAAGTAGTTCCATTTACTCTTCACTAGTGATTTAAGTTTCCCCATGATGGGATCAAGGTTACTATTCCTGTTGATCAATAGCCATACCAATACTACAAACATCTTAAAGCAGAGTTCATAATTATAACTATTGTCTAGGTTATGAATTCATTATAAAGAAGAACAAAGCCATTATTTCTCACCCATCTCCATCTAATCATATAGACCCTGGTGATCTAGACTCCACTTCAGCTGATCCATTTCCTGCAACTCTGGCAAAACATGTTATTATTAAAGACACATGCATTTCCATGTACCATTTAAAGGATGCCCTCCATATTTCAAAACTACCAAAATCCCCTAAAACATTTGGTAAGCCTAAAATTTCCTAGACTCCTAAAACCCCTGATCGGATTTGGCAACCAAAGAAGAAGCAACCAAAACCTCCTACAGTTTTTGTACCTATAATTGCACCAAATAAAGATTGAGAGGCCTTTACCAAGGGAGATTGGTTATATTTTGAAGGCCTCATTGACTATTTTTATAATCTAAAGTATCCTATCCCTAACAAGATAATGGATCATCTTGACTATACAGAGAAAGGCCTTGGCCCACAAGTGTAAGGAATTTTAGAACCCTTATCATCTGGAGTTATCAATTAGAATCATGGTCTCATATTCAAAGTGAGTAGTAATGAGACTCCTAATAGTCACACAACGTCCCATTATAACCTTTTAATGAGCTTTTTGTTTTAGATTTGTTTGATTCAAATGCCATATTCACTATAATACCTATTGGAGCTTTCCATCCTGAAGCAAAAAACCATCCTAGTGGTGCTTCCCTTCTTGAAGTACGACATTATATCTTTCCCATTGGTATTTCCCATCCTAAAGTAAAACCTCACTATAACCTATGTTTTTTCCATCCTAAACTCATAGATTGGGATAAAAAAAAATTGGTCATATGCCTAGATGAGTTCTAAAATGAAGAATTGATTGTAGAATACATGGGTTTACGAGATGCATTCCCCATTGGTGATCATAAGCAGGGTTTTGCTTTTTCATTGAATTCTTCTACCTACTTTGCAGAGCAAGCAAACTTTCTTGGTCATAATAAAGAATAAACATCAATATCTTCAGGTGAAAACCTCTTTGAGGCACTTATTGATCAGGGGAAAAGTTAAAAAAAAAGACAAGCCTTTCAATGAAAACCTATTTCAGGTGCTCCTAGGCGAGAAAGTTTTCTCATCCCCTCAGGACATAGAAAGTCCATCTAGCTCAAGTTATATAGTTAGTACAAGCATCTCTTCATAACAACATCAAATATTTGAGCATCTCGATCTTGATTTTCCATAGGTCTTTACCAATTGGCCTTTACCTAAGAAGGCAGATTCTAATTCTTCATATTATCTAGATCTTTGGGAGGAACAACAAGAAGATATAGTAGAAGAAGATGATCATGACCATACATTGCCTACAATTCTAGAAGATGGATCCACACTCCTTATAGAGAGCATAATAGAATTGAATTTGAGAACCCATGAGGATCCCAAAATTATTTATCTCGGAGCTTCCCTTATTGAAGTAGAGCATGATCATATTATATCCATTCTTAAGAATTATATAGACATCTTTGCATGGGCATATTATGACATGTCAGTCTTAGTTCTAGATTTAGTTGTGCATCATCTTGTTGTTCACCCTGATGCTAAACTTGTCAAGCAAAAGTTGAGAAAGACGCATCCATGCATCGCCCTTTTGGTTAAGGTTGAGTTAGAAAAGTTTTTAGGAGCTAATTTTATCAGAACACTGGACTACTCTAAATGGATTTCTAACATAGTGCCAGTAAGTAAAAAGACCCCAGGCATACGTGTCTGTACTTATTTTCATGATATCAACAAAACATGCCCCAAAGATGATTTTTCTTTACCCAACATCAACATGATTATTGACTTAACTATTAGGTATGAGATACTATCCTTAATGGATGGATTTTTTGGTTACAATCAGATCAAGATAGCCCTTAAAGATCATCATAATACCACATTCACCTCTTTGTGGGGGACATTCTGTTACCAAGTCATGCCATTTGGTTTGAAGAATGTTGGAGCCACATATCAGTGTGTAATGACTATCATCTTCCATGACATGATGCATGAAATTATTGAGGACTATGTTAATGATATACTAGCAAAATCAAGAACAAGAGTGAGACACCCTAGCATTCTATGAAGAATATTTAAGAGGCTTTGTGCATATAAAGTCTGCTTGAATCCTAATGAATATGACTTTAGAGTCACATCAAGAAAATTTCTAGTATTCATTGTATCACAATGAGGGATAGAAGTCGACCCTACAAAGGTCAATGCTATTATGGAAATGCCTCCACCAAAAAATATTAAATAGTTATGAGGTCTACAAGGCAAGATCTAGTCTATACACCAGTTCATTGCTCAATTGGTAGATAAGTGCCACCCATTTACCCATATCTTAAAGAAAGGGGTAGAATTTTAATGGGATGAAGATTTTCAGATAGCATTTGCAAAGCTTATAACATACTTGGCCAATCCACTAGTCTCATGACCTCTAACATAAGGAAGGCCGCTATTCTTTATATATCATCCATAAAACATGCACTAGGGGCACTTTTGGCTCAACATGATGATCATGGTAAGGAACATGCAATTGATTATTTAAGCCACACATTGGTAGCCTATGAACATAATTATATGTGTATTGAGAAGGCATGTTTAGCTATGGTGTTTGACACTCAAAAATTGTGGCATTATATGCTAAATAACAAAACTGTTGTTATCACAAAGGTAGATCCTCTCAAGTTCCTTTTATCTAAAGTAGCTCTTTAAGGACACATGGCTAAATGGATTATGCTTCTCAATGAGTTTGATATTGAGTACCATAATTAGAAAGCAATCAAAGGCCAAGTTCTTATTGAACAACTTGTAGAAGCTTCTATTATGACCATTCAATCCTCAACTTTGACCTTCTAGATGATTCTATCATGATGATAGAACAAGCATCATAAGAACCTAAATAGTGGACACTCTATTTTGATGGATCCTTCACATCTCAAGGGTCTAGAGATAGCATATTATTGATCATGCCATAAGGGGATTTGATCCCTAAAGCATTCCATATACAATTTTAGTGTATAAACAATATGGATGAATATGAGGCATTGATTGCAAGGCTTTATCTTGCCATACAATGGGACATTCAAATATTAAAGGTCTATGGAGATTCATAGCTAATCATAAATTAAACAACTAATCAGTATCAAATAAGAGATGATAAATTTTTTCCTTATAATCAAATTATTGATAAAATTAAAACACATTTTAAATTTCTATAGTTTGAGCAAGTTTAAGGAGTCAACAACAAATTTGTTGATGCCATAGCAACAATTGGTTCCATGATTCAAATGCATGATAGTGCTAAAGAGTATCAGTTTTTGATTGAAAATTTTCTTCAACTAACACATATTCTATCATATTTAGAGAGGATATGCACCATTTTTATCCTAATCTCTCACCTGAGCTACCCTGGTACCAATATTTTTATAACTATTTCCATAGTCATGTATTTCTTGCCAACCTTTCCAATAACCAACAAAAAAAATTCCTTCATTGCTTAACATGTTATATCCTCCTTGGAAACACTCTTTATCAAAACGGTTATGATGGAATGCCTCTTTGTTGTTTATCTTTGGGAGAATCCAATTTGGCACTAAAGGAGGTTTATGAAGGAATGTGTGGGGCCCATACCAATGGTGTAGTCCTAGTAAATAAACTTCTCAGAACAGGCTATTATTGGCCCAAAATAGAGATAGATACTTTTAATTATGTAAATAAATGTGTTCCTTGTTAGTATCATGGTAACTTTATATATGCACCTTCCTTACCCTTGTAGCCAATTACAACACCATGGTTATTCTCAACATGGGGTCTTGATCTCATTGGAAAAATTAACCCAACATCTTCAGATGGCCATAAGCACATTTTGAATACAACCAAGTACTTTACCAAGTGGATTGAGGCCATTCCTCTCACTTATATGACTAAGAAATAAATAGCCAAATTCATTCATTACCATATCATCTGTTGATATGGCCTCCCAGCCCATATTATATCCAATAATGGTGGATCCTTTGTGAACCAAGATGTCAAATCTCTTTGTGCAAAATTCAATATCAAGCACAAGAAATACACTCCATATAACTTGCAAGTCAATGGATAAGTTGAGGCATCAAATAAAACCATTCTAGCCATCTTAAAAAAGATTGTCAATGATGTTGGCCATAATTAGCATTTGCAACTTTTTCCTACCCTCTGGGCTTATAAAACCAATCATCACACCCCAACTAGAGCTACTTTGTACTCCCTTATTTTTGGCACTGAATCTATCATCTTGGCTGAGATTGAGATCCCATCATTAAGAATATCACTAGAGCACATAGAATATGATGAAGACTATAGAGCCTCACGGCTTCAATAACTAGAAATTCTTGATGGTAAGCATTTGGCTGCCCTAGAAAACTTACAAGCCTATTAGAATAGATTATGAATAAGCTACAACAAATGCATTCTTCCTCAATAATTTGAGATTGGTGACTTAGTTTTGAAAGAGAACTAGAATAACATGAATGTTGAACCCAAAAAGATAGAAAAGTTTCAACCTAATTGGTTAGGATCGTATATTGTCATAGCAACTATGGATTAGGAGCATCCTAACTGGCTAAACCTAATGGTGAAGAAATTTTAGAGCCCATGAACATCATACACCTTAAGAGGTTTTATGCATGAACAAATTTGAACCATTGTCTATAAGACCCCTGACTTGGTGGTAACTTGTGTTGTCATAATTTTATCCCACCCTTTTATCTTACCTTGAACACATTTTATACTACCCTGGTCCACTCTCCATGAATCTTGATAGTAAAGGATTTGAACCCTTGTCACTCTAAATACATTATTCATCCCATTCTAGATTGCTCTCTTTAAGAAGCATATTCGTTGTTTTATCTAGGACATGTTATAAGCTTGAACACTTTTTGTCCCTTAACCAATTATGATCTTGATTATGTCTCATGAACATTATGAACATCTTCAGTAGTAGTTCTACAAAGCAATTCAAAAAGGACCATCTTGTGTAGTTTTAGACAAGTGAACAGCCATATTTTCTCAATTCAAGTATTTGTTGCTTTTTTGTTTTATCAAGAACTCACTCTCACTTATTTGTAAGCATAGGCCATTATAGCTAGCTTAGTTGTCTTATTGTAACCTCTATTCTCAAAACATGCATCTCCTCGACTAGATGGTCCCACCTTATGCATATTTTATCCCAAAAGCATTAGAAATACTTTGAAAATACCAAAAAAATTAGAACATGATCCACAAAAGAACAAAAACATTATCTCACGCTTCTTTACATTTGTACATTCCTATTTCACCATCCCATGCTCTCATCATTTTGTGAGAAACTGTTAATTTTGAACACTCTCACCATTTTGTGAGCAACTGTTAAGTTTGAATGCTTTTGCCATTTTGCAAGCATAAAAACACTAGTTCATTTCATCTTATCCCATGCACTTTCCATTTTACAAGATCATTCTTAATCATCTCATCAGCTTCTTATTTACCAGATCATTCTCAGTTTGTTTGTCATATCTTCCATTTCTTTTATAACATTAATCAATCTAGTTTGATCATCATTTTTATTCTATCCCATTTCTTGGGAGAACTACATTTGGCCTAAAGTTTATGTTGGAACATGCATCCATGGAACTATGTAGGTAGCATCCACTTGTCTTATACATCTGGAGTTAGCTCGGCCAACCCCTTCTTTTTCTTCTCTTCCCCCATTTCTTTTGTCATTACTCTTCTTTAATTAGGGAACAATTATCATGTCATTATTCTTTGTTATGATGTGGTGAAAAGTAACACCTCTACTGCACATGCATGAACATTTGTCTTTAAACCACACTAACTTGGTTTTTATTTGTGTGTGTTTTATTGGTGTTTTGTTGTGCTTTCACACCTCTCCTTTTATTTCTTCTGCTTTTCTTTTTTTTACTTCTTGTCTCTTCTTGGTCTTGTATTTTTCTTTTTTTTTCTTGTCTCTTTTGTGTTTCAGAACATCTTGATGATTCACATGGATCTCGATTGTTTATATCTTGATCTTATGTTATTACATTATTTTTGGACCATTTTATTTATTTGATTCTTGTTGGTGTCTTGTTTTTCTATTTGATTTTACTTTTTTGTGTTCAAGAATGCCTTGATGGTCCACATGGATCTTAATTATTCATATCTTGGTTTCATGTTGTTAAGATGTTCTTGCCTTTTATTTTTAAACATTTTTGTTCCTACTTAAGTCTTGATAGATCATATCTTGGTTTCAAGTTAGGTTCATTTATGTTTATCTTTTTCTTTATTTTTACTTTTTTGTTTAAATGTAAATCATTGTAACTTTAGTTTTGGTCATTATTTTACCTTTATCCTTAGTTATAGGTATTCATATTTGAACTAGCTCAAAAAAATTGGAATCTTATGTCATTCTAAGTTATTCATACTTATGATGCCTAATTTATTTTTCTATAGCAAGCACTTTGTTCTCAGGTCTCAAAGTCTTAATGTCAACATCAGCTCTCATGAATGATTCTCAAGAACACTTTGCAAAACCTAGGCTCATGATATGGAATTAGGATTCTAGGTAGCATGCATTTTAGGCTTCTTTGTCTATGCTTAGATGTGCATATCTTCACATACATTATAATTCTAATCAATTATTGGCCATTTTTCATCCTTCTTCATTCCATTCTCTCCCAAACATGGGTGAACTAAATTGGCCTAAAGTTCATGTTGGAACATGAGTCAATAGAACTGTGTAGGCAACACTCAATTTCTATTGAGGTCAGCTCAGCTATCTCCATTCTTATTTTCATCTCTCTCATCACTTTGTGCATTCTCATATGCTTAGTTTTATATGGCCTCCCATTACACCATTGTATGTATGTTTACGCCCACTTTCTTTGACCTATCTTTTTGGTTATATCCTTAAGCCATTTTGCTTGCCAATTTCCCATGCTAGGGCCCAACATCTGAACCATGTATGAATCAAATCAGCTCTACAAAGGAAAAACCATTATTTATTCTTTATAAATGATCAAAATTTTCCCTACTAGGGAAAAACTATCTTATCATGATCAAATCTACTCTACTGGAGTACTTCTTATTATCTTATCTTTAGAGACCCCATTCTAGTGGTGCATCCCTTCTTGAAGTAGAACCTTCTCCTTTTTCTTCTAATTCCAAGATCTCCACATTAAATCCCATGATGGAAATATTTTAGTGTACAACTTGTCTCGAGGTTGATCAATGTCATAAGTGCACAACTTGTACTCTCAAATTGGGTATATTTATAGTGTGTCCCTTACATTTATGGATTGTATCTTTCCCATTCCCCCATCTCTAGGGCCTATTATAACTCTCATTATATTTTGATCATTGATGGTAATCACATGTGAAAGCATTAGTTCATCTGGATTTGATCTATTCCATGGGTTAATCTCTCACTTTCTCTCTCTTTTTGAGAGTCCATCCTTCTCTTTCATCCTAGTATGTCCTCTCGAGGGGGCATCATGGGTCTATTCTAATTTCTTCTTGACAACTCTTTTCTTTGAAAAGATGTTGCTTCACTTGAATTTCTCACTATGCCTTCTCAAACAGGGGCAAAATGTAGACATCGAATTCCTAACACCATTTGTGTTGAAATTGTCAATCTTACTTGAATTACACTCAAATGCACATTTTAGGTCAAAATCCATAAAATGCCCTAAATTGTTTGAACTTGTCACTTACAAGTGCCAGTTTAGGTTAAAGTATCCCTAAATAGGGTAATGCATTTTATGAGCTAGCTAACTTTGATTAGATCATTCTGAGTCAAAATGACCATTTCACCATTTAGTGCTCTAGATCACTCTTTTCTTCTAATTCATTGGTACATGTCATGTACCTTTGTTATATTGTGTTGGCAACACCCTAAATGGGAATATAGCTCTAATGCATCTAACATCACCTTCCAGTTCCTCTCTAGTCAAATTATGACCCAATAATATGACTTTTTGACCATTTTGATTAATAGAGGGCCAATTTTCAAATAATTGCACAAATTTTGATTAACCTTATTTAAGGATAATTAATCCAAATCAAGAGCTTAAGTGGATTTTACATGAGAGTTGTTGAATATTTCTTTTTGAAAATTGATTCTTATTATCTACATCACCTAGTGACATCATCTATGGGGTGGTATCCATCAAGCCATAAGTGCATAAAATATCAGGATTATAGGTCACCCATGCCTAGTTAATGCCTCCCATGCCTCTTCAATTCCCCTTCTTCCAAGTTCATGATGAAGATAATTATGGATGTAATTCCAAATATTAAGATTATCCATGGCCACACATCTCAATCTTGAGATGGATAGTCATGGTTGATCCTGACCAATCTCAAAAATCCATAAATAGAAAGACCATGAACATCATTTAAAATATATTTTGGTGGAAGGTTATTATGCTCAAATACATTCAAAGCTTGAATATTTCAAAGTTACAATGCTAAATTGTTTCCACAAGGCTTTGTATTTGATCATAGTTTTTGTTTGCAAGCTTCATTGATAGGCTAGTTTAGTGATTTGGAATCATGAGCCTAGATTTTTTGGAATGTTTTTGAGGAATTGTAGGATCTTACCACAATTTTTGACAAAGAAAAGTATGTTTGATCAAGGGAGAACATGCTTTTGAGCCACATGGTTATGGTGAATCCATTTGGGAAGGTAATATGGTGTTGATTTCTTTCATTTGATTGTTGCTATCCTTTGTAATTCCCATAGGAATAGATGGGCTTGGTTAGTTAGTTATTTATGCATGTTTCATTATTTATTGAATAATTCTTGACTAAATTGCTTTGTAATCCTCTCTACAAATACTAGATGCACAATTATTACTAGTAAATTAGGATCCATACGTAATTTATGTGAGTCTCAAAATAAAAATGTTGGATGGGATACCCTTGGTCTCATCATCCTCATCTATCCATCTCCCACTCCTTATGTAACTAGGACTCCTCATGTTTCATATGAATTCATCACATTTTTTCCTAGTCTAGTTTCCATTGATTTGGATTCAATACATTATCTACTTCTCATGTTACTCATGTAATAAATCAATTCATACCCATAATTCTAAAACTCTCACTTTTCCACTAGGATTCATGCATGTCTACATTAGATAATCCATAATTTATCAAGTTTCCATAGGTGATCAAACTAAAGGGACTAATCCCATGACAATGGCACAAACAACTAAAACCACTATTATCTCTACTAAAATTCAGTCAGTATTAGTGGTTCCCATCAATATCCCTATTACTAGTACATTTTCTAGTGGTATCATGAGTATTCCACCTCCGCTTATTTCAACAATGTAAAAAATTAGACCAATTGGTCAAACTACTTGAGAAGTTACAATGTTTTAATCACACTCATAGGATTATATTTTTCCCTCTCATACCCTAATATTGATAATTAGTCAAGATTTTTATGTAATTAGTTCCCTTGATCTTATTTTTCCTTTGTGATCCTTAGAGAATTTATCCCTAAAAAAACCATGGCTATCATTTCATCATCATTTAAGGTCTATGTGTATACTCCAATGAAATTTGTCATTCTCATACCCAAACCCACTTTAAAAGTAGTGGAAACCCATGTTATCACTCCAATTTCATCCTCTATTTCTTCACCTACTACTACTAATTTATCATTGTTGATCATAATTTATCATGTGATAGCTCCCAATCCATCCATTTCAAAAAAAAATCCTTCATCCCATGCACCCTTAGTAGTGGATCATCAATGAGAATATCCTTAGGATGACTAGATTCATATTATACAGTTGGTGAAACCCCATGGTTTTTGAGATGATTATTTAGGATGAATTAGAAGTTAGATTGAAATATGAAAAAACTACTAGAAATTTTAAGATAATAAATAGAATAAAAACTCACTCAAGATGGTACTCTCATTCTATTTGAAAGAGAAGAATAATTGTTCTCTTTGACCATAAAAATAAAGAGATTAACTAAAAGTATGGCCAGTACCCTTGATTACTCTAATAGTGATGAAGATTTATAATAAGAACCCAAATCAATAGTAAGACTTATTAAATAAATTGCATAAAAATTGGTACAGAGAATGAAAAATAAATTCATAAGATTCGAAGCATAGGCCAAAATCAATGTCCTAAAGACTATAATAAATAAGATTGAGAATTCATTGAATTCACTTCTCTAACTGAGATATAGGAGGTTAAGATGAAGAATGAAATTTTGTTAGGAAATATATTGATCTATTTGGTAGATATTCCCATGATTTAAATTAAGGTTGATATACTTACTCATTGAGTCAAGAGAGGCATGCTTTTGAATCTTAGGATGATGACAATGTCAAATGTTGCTATGTGCCAAAGTTTTATAGCTAATTTCTAGAATTATTTTTAAGAGACCTGAATGAAAGTGAATGTTTCATTGACATCACTAAATGTATTTAGATAATATATTATATAGATATTCAAAGAGTTAATATTCTAGGAGTTTCACTCAATAATATAATTTAATAAGACTCACTAAATTTATAAGTTTTGTTAACAATTTTATGGCTTCTTTTAAGATAAAAGTCACCTAAGCCAATAATGGAGGAGGTCAACAAGTTATTGATTAATTTACTCTAGTGTAGAAATTGTAAAATGATATAACAATCAAGGCTTATCTTCGAGGTCTCATGCATCACTATGCATTGATCATAGAAAACACTGAACTACTCTTCAACATACCAGTTATAAACATCTCCATAATTAATTAAGATTTCTAGTTTGGCATGCATGTTTAAAATCAGAATAAAGTGTCCACCTAATGAATTATTGATAAATTGGTAATTCCTTAGGTAATTAGAAAATTAGAAGTTATTTTTTAGATCTTTATTTTAAAATAAACATGCTTTATTTGAAAATTCAATTTAGTTTTAATTTTAGTTGATTTATAGATATAATTTTAATTACATGAAAACTAATTTTTTGGATGTGTTGGTGCCCTCTCTTTGTTATAAATACATTCATGATAACTTTTATTAAATAGGAATAACTTTTGAGACTTAGTACGCTTGAGAAAATTTGGGAGAAGTTTAGTGAGTTTGCTATTGTTGACTAATTTTGACCACTAAGGTCAAAATGTCAACCCCTATAGGTAAAAACTTGTGTTTTCATGTATCAATATATTTTTTTTTAGTCTTATCCATTCCTTAATGGTCTTCAAATAGTCTTTACAAAACCTTATTAGCTTTTTTAAGGTAAATTTGGAGAAATTAAGGTAATAGTTTGCCTTTGTATTATACTAGGCTAGTCATGTCATAGAGTGATGAGAGATGGTAAAGAGGTATCATAGGTCAAAGTATTTTCATAACTTAACCAATTTTCATAAACATTTTATGATGATTTGGAAAGGTAAAGGTTATTTTGAAAACTTTATGATAAAGTTTTATGAAGAAAAGGGGTGTTTTTGACTAATTCCAATGTATGACAAAGCTTTCAAAGTGAATGATCCATAATATAACTCTTTCAAATGTCCTTGGAGTATTTAAATAACTTCCACATGGGTCATAAAGTTAGGAAGTGGTTACATTCTTGAATTTCAACACTTATGAGGCAATTTTATGCACTTATACGGCCTTGGGAGATTAATTTATAGGTGAAAATGGTTTCAGAGAGTCTATTCAACTTTCACAGGTCAAATTTAATCTTGGGATAAAGTTTCAACTCTCAGAGATGAAGATAAGTCTCTCCCCTCCATCATTGCCTTCACAAGCTCAAATAAGAAAAATTCAAATGCATGGTCAAGCCAAGAGACAGAAAGTTGGAGGCTAAAACTTTGAGAAATAGTAGGGTTCATAGTAAGATTTAATTTAGTTGTATTAGTTTTTAGATTCATGGCCCCTTGTTTATGAATAATCATTAATACTACAAGGAGGTCACTATGCCTTGTCCATTCAAGTGGGGTATAATTTTACTTATGTTTCTTCACCTTAAAGTTCTATGGAGGAGAATGGATTTGTGGGTTTTTTTATAGATCAAAATATTACTTTTAATTTTGGTTTCATAAATAAAATCAACCTTATGAGGTGTCTTCAATAAGGTGAAAAGTACCTCAAGTGTTTGTAAGTGTTTTGGTTAACTTGGAATGTTTGTCATTTTCATAAGCTCCAAGTGACTCAGTCTTCATGTAAAATCCTTCATTTATTGATGATTCATGTGACCTCTCTTTATAGGTAAATCCTTACATATGATCCTTCAAGATATACCAGGTGTCTTTCTCATTAGAATCATGGTCTGTGTATGAACAGTCTTCTACAGGCTTGGCTCTAAAGTTTAGCTCAAATGGTAATGAGAAACTAATGTATCAGGAGAGAGTACTATTTATCAAGTTATAATTCTAAGGTAATGATAAGTGAGATCAAATTTTACTCTCAAAAAAGGTTGGAATGTGTTCTAACCACCCACAGGTCTGCAGACCTATAGGTGGATACTCATGGGGTCTAAGTTAAATGTTGAGTGCATTTAAGTAGTGGAAAAGATATGGTAATCTCATTAAAACATTCATTTAACCCTGATAAACTCCATTATCATCATCAAAATCACATGAACATAGAAGAGACTCTAACTTCTATTCATAGAACTTGTACATGAACTAACCTCATACATGCTTGTACATGTGAATGGAGAGATTTGAGATTTGTATAGTCTTTAGTTGAAATATAAAAAATATTAAGGTAGATCACATGAGAAAATACAAAATTTGATACAATGTGCAAGTGATAAGACTTAATAAGTTGTTTCAGTAGTCTACCTTAGCAAAAGGCAGACCTATAGGATTTAAGCCTATATGGTCCTCATTTTAGACAAAGATCAATGGTTATGTAAGGAATAGATTTGGGAAAATAAATCAAAATAGAAATGAGAGAATAAATACATCAATGAATGATATTATGCTTTTAATAATAAAAAAGGGGTTGAAATGGCTAGTTTTATAGCCATTTATTTAGTCTATAGGCTTAAGCACTCATACACAAGACTATATATGAAGGTAAGAGGAGAAACATTTGTAGAACACTATGAAATGGTTAATTAAACTTGTAGTAAAATGAGAATAATACTCCAATTAATTATATTAATGTTCAATTTGTCTATTTCCTAATTGAGGAAGGTCACATTTCATGGGCTTAACATTCCAATCATCATAATGACCACCTACAATTATGAATGCATAGATATGAGAAGGAGGGTGTATGGTTGTTAAGATGCAAGGTATTGATAGTGCCAAAGAGGAGTTCCAAACTCTCATATAGTATAAAATTCTTGAAGTTTCTCAAAGGTTTTTGTTGAAGACTTTGAAATTTAAATGCATTCAGACCATCTTCATGAACACCTATAGGTTTGCTAAGCAGGATAGACTACTTTTTAAAACTTGAAAAGAGAATGCCACCTATATTTAGTGATATGGGAGTTTAGGTGAGATTATAGATAATTTATGAGGTCATTTGAAGTCAAATAAAACATACTGAAAGTCAGAGAACAATTTATTGTCTAATAGAGTCTCTAAACTCTACCTTCACAGCCAATGAAAGCTACAGGCCTACTTACCTAGCTAGGTGAAGGTTTCTTATTTAGAATGAAGAGAGGAGATTTGAGGGAGGTAAAATATATTGATAATGGTTTCATATTGATAGTATAACCCCATAATATCCTCATATGTAGTAAGAAAGAGTGTAAACGTTGAAAACTTTGTTCTAGGCCAAACAAGCCTAAGACCATACACAGGGCTATATGAACAGTCATAGAAAAGTGGTTTGTTGAAGGTTATATGAATATTTGAATGATTCATAAGATGAAAAATATTTTCTCACAGCTATTTAAGGTCACTTCAAATAATGGTGAACATCAAAAGGATTTAGTGCCTAACATTATTCTTTAGGTCTCTCACACAGTTCACCATGCTTGAGAGGTCATGTTGTGAAGATTTGAACTCCTTGAATGAGTTACATGATGGTAAGAGATAATTTTAGGTGATTTTATGGGTATCATACCTCAAATATATTTACTTGGTTAAATCCTTAAGTCCCACACCTATATGAATGATCTCTAAGAGTTGGGACTACTTCAAACTCTACCTTAACCTTGTGAGAAGCCCAAAAGACTCTCAAATATTTTATTATATTTATCATGAATTTATGTATGGGATTTAGTGGTGTTTTAAGGTGTTTTATGGTTCCCCCAATTACCATCATATGTTATTAAGAGAGATAAAGGGGAATTGTTCTTTATAAACAATCCCTAAGAGTAAAATAGGCCTAAAACCCTTGTTATACCTCAGTAAGAACCTAATGGAATAAATAGGATCCAAAATTATATAAAATTATTTTTTTCAACCTCTAAATAAATTTTTTGACCTTATCATGTCTCATGATCACCTGGGCATGGTATTGATTTGCATATAAAGGTACAATATTATACGAAATAAGCATAAATGCACATTTGTAGGTGTGTTTGTGAAGGTACATAGTATGGTATGATCTATATACCAATATAATAGGTCAATAATTACTTTAATTAGGTTATATTATCATTAAAAACACTTACAATGTCTACCAAGATGACATATCAACTCTGCAAGTTGTCAAGCTGGCCAAAAAGTGGAAAATGCACTAGTTTGGAAGCCAAGAAGACTATATGTAAGTATATAAAAAACTTAAAGAGACATATCATAAATGGATTTATTTGAAAAATTATTTTAAATAAATAAAAAAAATCATTCAAATCACTATAACCTGAAAATTTCTTTCCAAACATTCCAACTGTATCTCATGTTTGCATATGTGCCTAGACTAGAGTTTTTGACCATTTCATGGTTGACCCATCCATGTAGGGTCTCAAGAAATTAAAATTAACATGTAGCATGGTATTTTCATGTTGAAATTTAGTCAAACACTTCCTAAAATTTTCATAAATGTGGAAGTGATTTTGGGCCAAAACTTAGTGTCTAGGTAAGGAGGCCTAATTAAGGAGAAAGAAGGGTAGAAAAAGGACACTTCCACTTGGTGTTAGGTCCTAAAATTTGGCATGGATATGTAAATCCATAATTGGTATTTAAATATGTTATTATTTTCCAAATAAGCTTCATACATTATTATAAATAAGGATGTTTACACCTTTTTAGGGCTACATAGAATGAGGCCAAATGAGGGCTTTTGGTGAAAAATAGAGTCTTGAACAAAGTTTGATGACTCCAAATGAATTTTTTTAGGTCTGATATGATGTTAATATTACATCCATGGAGAAATATTTCCTTGGTGAAGATAAACTCAAGATTTGACACTTGTAAGTAATATTGGCCTAGTGAGACAAACAGGTTTCAAGATACCTAAAGAGTTATTTGATGATTGTCACTGAGATGTCAGTTTGAAGATATTATAAAACTTATGAAAGGTTTCAAGATCAGATATGGAATATACCTCAACATGCCTTGATTTTTAAAATTTCCACTTGTCATCCCACAAGCCAAGGCAAAGGGTAATTTTAAATAACAAGGCAAGGTATCAAGCAAAGTTACAAACTTCCATGCCACTTTTAGGAGAAGAGCATCTTCAAGAGAGAAACACATGTATTAGAGGGTATGATTAAAATATTTCATAACTCTCTTATTTCTTGTAATATATATGTATATATATGTATATATATATATATATATATATATATATGTATATATATATATTCAGCCTTGACAAGCTGTGTTTCTATCCTCCACTTGGGTAAGGTGAATCCCTACCTATTTTAAAGCCTTTGATGAATGATAAAATTCTAATTTTACCTCCTCTTTTGACTAGTTGATCTTGTTAAGTGATAGTCTTGCTTCTTTGGCATGTTTATCCTTTTTTGCATTCATGCTTAGTTTGGAATTATTTTTTTAGGTCTTTTTAAATGTCTAAGTGAGGTTTGAAGGTTGAGTAAGTAGCTTATTCACTAGAGTCATACTATGACCTCTTGACTAGTCCTCCTAGCTTAAGCATTCTTCACAACCTTCATGATAAATACTGATGTAGGGTGGTAGATTTGGAGTAGTGTTTATATTAGGTTAGTATCATATTTTAAGTGCATTTTTTTTTGTTATTGGTCCAACTATTTTGGTACATCACCTCCATTATAATAGGTTTCTCTTCTTTTCCTATCAATTTGGTAGAGTAGTTTATGAGCCTAACTGATCCATCAAGGGGAGATATCCCTTTAACCTAGATATTCACCTCTCCAATAGGTCACCCAAAACCTTAAGGTGTTTTCATGTTATTATAAATTTGTAAGGTTTGAACTAATTTACAAAGGGCGTAAATTTGGTTGATAATAGTTTTGAAAAACCCAGTAGGACTAAGGTCCGAAGTAGTGAAAGGATTATTGGTGTTGTTATTCTACATATCATCCTTTAAAGGCATTCAAAACATCAATAGAGACTTCATGCTCAATCAGATAGCTCTAGTAGCCTATTAACTTGTTCAAAGTAAGTTATATCTTCAATTCATTGTCTTGGTGAGGTTGTTAATGTTGAGTTTGAACTAGAGTTCAATTTTATGCAAGTTGGTGAAGCTCCTCAAGCCTATATTACTCCTTATCAGCCTCACCATGAGCCTTATCAATCCTATAATAAAACTTACCTGCAACATGATGGTTCATATCATTCCTATAGTGCTCTTTACCATCCTCCTTATCAACCTAACTACATACCTCAATAGTCTTATGAATCTTGTCATCCTCCTTACTACCAAGAACATCACTCTTACCCTCCTTATGATCTATATTAGTCTTATGATCAGGCTACATCATCCCCATATAGTTATGATAATGCATATGAATAGCCTTGTCTTCAATCATGCTATCCTCCTCCTCCTCCTCCACTATCTTCCCAAGCTTTCTAATATTTAATGGATGAAATGGAGAGTAAAGTAATAGAATTGTTAACAAGGGTTTTTTCAACTTCCCAATATGAAGAAGTGATTGGGTGGTTTGTAGTTGTATCTAATTATCCACTAGAGAGGAATGAGTTGTGTAATTTTATGTTGGAGAGGATGGTGATTTGGTAAAGTAAAAAAAATGAGTTTGATCAAATTATTTCAAGAAAACCATTGTGTTCATTATCAACCTTCCTATACTCCATATCCTCAAGAAGAGCCTCCAAGAGAGCCAATTCAATCTCCAAGAGAACCTATTAGTGTCAAAGTCCCAACTTAGAACCAAATAGTAAAGTCTTGGGAGAAGTAAGAGGAAGAGATTCAAGACAATGAGATTAAATTCAAAGAAATCCTTTAGCCTATTCAAACCCCATTTCCCTCTCCCTGATAACCTCTATATTTTCCATCTTGGAGGTCTAACCAAGAAGATTTTCAAAACAAGAAGGAAGTCTTAGTTGAAAAGTTTGAAAACCAAGTTTCCAATGTTAAATATCCTCAAGAAGGCTATGATAAAGTTGAAATGGTTATTGAAGAGAATGAGTCACTCACAACCCAACTGAATCTGCTTTCTCTTCAAGCATTCCTACAAGAAAATTTCATTCACAAGACCTCAAATTGCAAGGGTACTCCCTTGGTTCCCAAGCAAACTCATGAGTATATTGATCACCCTCCCACCATCTCCCTTATTGATTAAAAATCCATCCTATGGGTATCAATTGAATAAGAAATTATAGCTATAACTGAGGTTTAAGGAAAGTATGAAGAAGATAATTCAAGTGTATATGATGAGGAATTCACCATTGGTACTCCTCTTGGTGAATATAAACATAAATTAGTCTTCATAAATGAATAAAGGAATGATCTTGATGATGTTTCAATTTCCTATGAGGAGAGTACTAAGATTTATACCTTGGTCAATAAATTAGTTGATGAAGATATGAAATAAAAGGCTCTTGAAAGGAACATCATGATGACTAATCTTGTTGAGTTAAATAGTAGGTTCAAAGAGATTTGAAGGAATTATGGTAGACTTATTTGCACATGTTTAAATAATATGAAGGTTTTGAGAATTTTACACATCTATGACAACAATATCAGGTTGATAATGAATAATGCAAGGTTCCTAGTGAGCCAATATGTTTTTAAGTCCATAATAAATCAATATATGATGAAGACATTATTCAAGACAAGCAACAGACTAAATGGGAAAATACAATAGAGGATGAGGCTATTACTACCTTCATGGACCAAGAGGACCTATGGCATAAATATTGGGAAGTTTACAATGAATTTAAGGCTTTTCAAGGGCATATACATCCTTCTAGTCAAATTGAAGATGTTCTTAAGGTTGCCTTATTCCTTGAAGGAAAATGTGAGAATCTCCAAGGCACCAAGTTTGAGATTACCCCAATGAAACAAGAGATGGCCATGTTTGATTTGAATTCAAACATTAATAAATAAAATTAGAAGGTTGTTGAAGCACATGATGAATAAATCTTCATAGGAGACTAGTTTGCAATTGTCACTTCACTTGAAATCATGCCAAGAGGAGTGACATTCAAGGAGAGGATGAAGAAAACAATACCAAAGTCTAATAAGTAGCTTACCTCATTCCATTATTCATCTCATAGATCAAAAGATATCATAATCATCCCTTTTGATCTAGGAGAAATAAGTAAATTTTAGGTCAGTTGTATAAATTAGTTACTTTCTTGTTTATTGTGTTCACTAATTTCTTAGCTAGCATATGTGGGTGTCTTATTTCTTACTTTGTGTGTGTTGTCCTTGTTTTGTGTTATTTAGAAGTTAAATATAAAAAAATTGTCTTGTTCAAGGTCTAGTTTAGGTCTGAGGTTGAGTGCAAGTGACTCCATTTCCCAATGGAAGGATAAGGCTACTGGTCTATTTAGCATAGCAGGTATGCTACCCCTATGAATCACCAATTTGTTGACTAAATTTTACACCCAAGGTAAAAATGTCAACCCCTATAGGTAAAAACTTATGTTATCATGTCTTACTATATTTTTTTTAGTCTTACCCATGCCTTAATAATCTTCAACTAGTCTTTATAAAACCTTATTATCACTATTTAAGGTAAATTTGGAGAAATTAAGGTAATAGTATATCTTTACATTATACTAGCCTAGTCATGTCATAGAGCAATGAGAGTTGGTTAAGAGGTATCATAAGTTATTATGGGACCCTCAAAATATTTTCATGCCTTAACCAATGTGCATAAACATTTTATGATGATTTGGAAAGGTTAAGGTTCTTTTGAAAATAGTAAGTTAAAGAATTATGAAGAAAAGGGGTGTTTTGACAAATTTCAATAAATGATAAATATTCCAAAGTGAATGATCCATACTAAAATTCTTTCCAAGGTCCTTGGATCAATTACATAACTATCACATATGTCATCAAGTCAGAAATTGGTCAGATTCTTGAATTTCAATGCTTAAGAGACAGTTTTATGCACTTGTACAGCCTTGGGAGATTAATTTATAGTGAAAATAGTTTCATAGAGTCTATTTAGGTTCCAAAAGTAAGATTAAATTTTTTATAAAATTTTAAGTCTCAGAGATGCAAATAACTCTCTCTCTCCTCCATCACTACTTCAAAAATTCAAAACAGCAAAATTCAAATGCATTGTATGACTAGGAGAGAGAAAGTTGGAGGCTAAAACTTTGGGAAATGGTAGGGGTCCTTGTAAGATTCAATTTTGTTTCATTATTTTAAATATTCATGGCCCCTCATTTATTAATAATTGTCAAGACTGCAAGGAGGTCACTATGCTTTGTCCATTTAAGTAGCATCTAATATTGCTTTTGTTTCTTCACCTTAGAGTTTGATGGAGGAGAATGGCTTCATGGGATGTTTTTAGATATTAAAATATTCCTTTCAATGTTTTCTTCATCAATCAACTCAACCTTATGAGGTATCATCAGCAAGGATAAAAGTACCTTAAGTGAATGGAATGTATCACCCCTTATACAAGTGTTTTTGTTGGTTTAGAATGTTTATCACTTTCATAAGTTCTAAGTGACTCATTTTTTATGGAAAACCATTCATTATATGATGATTCATGTTCCCTCCCTTTATAATTAACTCCTTTCATATGATCCTTCAATAGATATCATGTGTCTTACTCTTTGGAAGCATGATCTATATATGAACAATCTTTTACAGGCCTAGCTATCAAGTTTAGCTCAAATGGAAATGAGAAACCAATTTAGCATGAGAGAATAATTTAAATCAGGTTATAAGTCCAAGGTAATGACAAGTGATAACAAATTTTACTCTCAAACAAGGTTAGAATGTGTTCTAGCCACCCACAAGTCTGGAGACCTATAAGTGGATACTCATGGGGTCTAAGTTCCATGTTGAGTGCATTCAAGTAGTGGAGAAGATATGGTGATCCCATTAAAACATTAATTTAATATTGATAGACTCCACTATAATCATCAAAATAACATGAACATATAAGAGAATCCAACTTCTATGCATAAAACTTGTGCATAAACTAACCTCATACAAGCATGTACATGTGAATGGAGAGATTTGAAATTTTTATAGTATTTAGCTGAAATATATAGACCATTGAGGTAGATCACATGAGAAAAGATAAAATTTGATACAATGTGCAAGTGTTAATACTTAATCATATATTTCAGTAGTCTACCTTATTAAAAGGCAGACCTATAGGTTTAAGCTTGGATGGTACTCATTTTAGACAAAGATCAATGGTTATGTAAGGAATAGATTTGGGAACATAACTCCATACATAAATGAGAGAATACATAGGTAAATGAAGAATATTATTCTTTTAATAATCATAAAGGTGTTGAAATGATTAGTATTATAGCTATTTATTGAGCCTACAGGCTTAAGTACTCATACGCGGGCCTTTTAATGTTAAGAGGAGAAATTTTTTTAGAACACTATGAAATGGTTAATGAAACTTGTAGTGTAATGAGAATAATCCTATAATAAGTTTTAATCACCTTCATGTTGTCAATTACCTAATTGAGGAAGGTCACATTGCATGGGCTTAACACTCCAATCATCATAATGACCACCTAAAGCTATGAATACATAGATATGAGAAGAAGGGTGTATGGTTATTAAAATGCAAGGTCTTAATAGTGACAAAGAGGAATTACACATTCTAAAATAGTAGTAATGTCTTGAAGTTACTCAGTGGTTTATGTTGAAGACTTTGAAATTCAAATGCATTTAGGATATTTTCATGAACACCTACAAGTTTGCGAAGTAAGATAGGCTTCTTTCAAAATGTGAAAAGAGAATGCCACCTATAGTCACTAATGTAAGAGTTTGGTTGATATGATAGATAGTGTATGAGGTCATTTTAAATCAAAAAAAACATAAGGAAAATTAGAGAAGAATTGATTGCCTAATAGATTCTTTAAACCCTACCTTCATAGCCAATGAAAGCTACAGGCATGGCTACCTAGCTAGGTGAAGATTTCTTGATTTATAATGAAGAGAGGAAGTCTAAGGGAGATAAAATATATTTAGAATGGTTTTATATTTATATTATAACCCCATAAGATCCTTAGACTCAATAATAAAGAGTGTAAATTTTGAAAGCTTTATTATAGGCCAAACAAACCTAAGACCATACATAGGCCTATATAGATAGTCATGTAAAAGTGGCTTGTTGAAGGATATATGAAGATATGAAGGATTTTGGAGTTAAATAATATATTCTCATACCTATTTAATGTCACTCCAACTAATGGTGAAAATCTGAAAGGATTTAGAGCCTAAAATTATTCTCTAGGTCTCTCACATAGTTCACCATGCCCGAGAGGTCCTGTTGTGAAGCGTAGAACTCCTTGAATGAGTTTCATGATGGAAATAGATCATTATATGTGATGGTATGGGTATCTTACCTCAAATATATAGCATTTGTTCAATCCTTAAGTCCCACACTTTTATGAATGATCTCTAAGGGTTAGGACTACTTCATACCCTACCTTAACCTTGTGAGAAGCTCAAGAGACTCTCAAATATTTTATTAGATCTCTCATGAAGTTGTGCATTGGTATGAGTGGTGTTTGGAGGTTTTTTAGGGTTACCCTAAATACCATAATATGTTATTAAGAGAGAAAATGGTAATTGTTCTTTATGAACAATTCCTAAGAGTAAAATAGGCCTAAAACCCTTGTTAAACCCTTATAGAAACCCAATGGAAGAAAGAGGATCCCAAATGATCTAAAATGGATTGTTTAAACATATAAATTAATTTAGTGAACTTATCAGGTCTCATGATCACTTGGGCATGGTATTGGTTTTCATATACAAGGATAGTACTATATATAATAGGCATAAATGCATAGTTGTAGGTGTGTTTGTGAAGGTACATAGTATGGGATGATGTCTAGAACAATATAAGAGGTATATAAGAAATTTAAATATTCTATATGATCATTCACAACAATTCTTAGGTCTCCTAAGGTGATATATCAACTATACAAGTTGTCAAGTTGGCAAAAAAGTGGAAAACATAATAGTTTACAAGCCAAAAAGCCTATATGCAGGCCAATAAAACACTTCAAGGCACTTATCCTTAGTGGTTTTAGTTTCCTACAGATTTTTCAGACCTAAAAAACTCATTCCAATCACTATAGCCTAAATGTTTTTTGTAAAACACTCCAATTATCTCTCATGCTTGCACAAGTACCTAGACTAGGGTTTTTGACCATTTCATGGTTAACCCATCCATACAGGGTCTTAGGAGATAAAAATTGACATGGAGTATGGTATTATCATGGTGAAAGTAAATCACACATTTCTTATAATTTTTACATGTTTGGGAGTTATTTTGGGCCAAAACATAGTTTTTAGGTAAGAAAGCCTAATTAAGGAGAGAAAAGAGTAGAAAAGAGACAGTTCAACTTGGAGTTAGGTCCTAAAATTTGGTATGGAGATGTAAATACATACTAGGTCATTAAATATGTGATAATTTTCCCAATAATATCCATACATTCTTATACACAATGAGTTTTACATGTTCTTAGGGTTACAAGGAATGAGGCCAAATGAGAGTTTTTGGTGCAAAATGGAGTCTTGAAGAGAGTTTGATGACTCAAAATGACATTTTATAGGTATGATATGACATGAATAGGCCATCCATTGAGAAATATTTCATTGGTGAATATGAACTCAATATTTGACACTTGTAATCAAGATTGGCATAGTGAGACAAAAGGGTTTCAAGATACCTAAGGAGTTACTTGATGATTGCCACTGAGAAGTCAGTTTGAGGAGATTCTAAAACTGATGAAATGTGTTAATATAAAATCTAGAATATAACTCAATATGCCTTGATGTTGAAAAGTTCCACTTGTCATCCCACAAGTCAAGGTAAAGGGAAATTTTGAAGTCAAAGTGTCCAGCAAAGTTGTAAACTTCCATGCCACTTATAGGAGAAGATCATCTTCAAGAGAGAAACACATGTATTTGAGGGTCTAATTCAACTCTTTCATAACTCTCTTCTTTCTTGTAACTCATGAGACACTTGTCTCTCTATCTCTCATATGCCCTTCTCTCCTCTCTCACTTTCACTATACATTCATCCTTGATAGGCTATGTTTGTATCTTCCACCTGGGTATGACAAAGCCATACCCATTTTCAAGCCTTTGATCAATGAGAAAATTCTGATTTTACCTCCTCCTTTGACTAGTTTCAATGTGTATTCTTGACTAGTTGATCTTGATAAGTGATAGTCTTGCTTCCTTGGCATGCTTGTCTTTTCTTGTATTCATGTTCAATTTGGAATCCTTTTTTAGTTCTTGTGAAGTGTCTACGTGAGGTGTGAAGGTTGAGTGAGTAGCCTATTTACTAGTGTCATGTTATGACCACTTGACTAGTCCTCCTATCCCAAGTATTCTTCATAATCTTCATGAGAAGTATTGATGTAGAGAGGCAGATTTGGAGTAGTGTTTGTTACAGGTTAGTCTCATGTTTTAAGTGAATTTGCATCTAGATGGTAGTGGTCCAACTATTTTTGTGCATCACCTCCATTAGAATAGGTTTCTCTCTCTCTTCCTATCAAGTTGGTAGATTAGTTTTTGAGCCTAAGTGATTCATCAAGGGAAGCTAGCCCTTTAACCTAGAGATTCATCTCTCCAATAGGTCACCCATAACCTTGAGGTGTTTTCATGTTATTCCAAATTTGGAAGTCTTGAACTACCTTCTAAAGAGTGAAAAATTGGTTGATAATAGCTAAATTTATATTTTCTCAAAATATAGATTAATATTGTAGATGATCTAGGTTATGGTGATGTTTTATTAAATTTAACTTTTTTTTGTGAACTTGGTTATATTTAGTAATCAATTAATCTGGCCATATCTAATGATATCTCTATTTAATTTTAAGTACTCTAAATGAATGTGATTTTCTCTTGCCATACACTATGTTAAATTTACATTACAATAGATGATGTGTGGATTTATTCATGATAATTAATTCATTAGACTCTCTATTATGTTTATGAAAATTTGAGTTAATAGCAGACTTAATAAAAATTGGCTCAAATTTGAGTAAATCTCATAGGGTTTTTTCTTTAGAAAACTTATCTCATTGTGAAATCTATAAAAACTCTATTTCTTCCCTACTCTTCCTTATTATTTGATATATTTTTTATCAGAATTATTTCATGTAACATAAAATCAATATGAATATCCATGATTATATTAGTTCCAATTATCTATTGGGAGAGGCTAATGTTTATTACAAGCAAGGATTTATTAAGTAGGTAATAATCACATTTCTCTAAACTATGTTATTCTATCACTTAGTTATTTATAAAACTGCATACCTAAAATTCATGCCCTAGGTCACCTTGGTGGTACTAAAATGAGAGGGATTATCCCCTAAATCATTGAAACCTATTCATAAACTTACATGTTTCATGTCTACTCAGTTCCAAAGCATAGAAATTCATGCACACTTTGTGGCACTATAATATTTATCTCATACATTGGCATATCACGTAAAGAAGAAGTCCTTGCATGCTCATCTGAGGCATATATAAAATAAGGGGTACATGATAGTTTGGTTTAGTAGCATATGGTGTTAGGATAGACCAAGGAATGGGATCTAAGGAGCAAGGAGGTCCATTATAATGTTCCTAAGATTCAGACCTTCAAAGGGGTAATATTTAGGCCATAAGAGCTCCTACCAATGTAGTCAAAATGTAGTTAGGTAGCTGGGCTTTAAACTCATATATGCTCATTCAATTAATCAATGACACCTTATTCATAATATTAAATATTACATCAAAGGCTACATTTAGCATCTAGATGTTTATAGTGTTATTCCCTCATGCTCACTTATAATAGTTCTCTTCATAAGCTTCTATCCTTTAGTCTTAGTTTGGGCTCTCCTCGCATCTTCTTGGAGCACTTTTCTCCTCTCCTTCCTTTGGTTCTCTTTACCTCTCCTTGATTTGTTCACTAGATGGGAACTACAAATTCCACTCCTCTCCCCATTTTTTTCATTTTCTACCCTTATCATAGGTTAAATGCCATCTTGACCTGAGGTTAGATACCTAGCCATCTAACATTATTTATTTGTAACTCACTAATAATACCTTTTGTTAGCCAATATTCTCGCTACATTCCCTCATAATTACCATTGTGGTTCATATGTCCACATGGATTTTTTTTGGATGCTACCATTTTTCATGTCACCCATGTCAACATGGTTTTATAAATTTGTACCTATAGTCTTGGTTATCATCATTGACATTATTTTTTGTGCACTTGCATATGTTAGTCTAAGATGTAAGCAATTTCATGGGTCAACGTCACCCTAGACTAAACTAGTTATCCATCCCTAGACAATGATTCCATCTCTTGATTTATTTCTTAGTGTAATCCATATGTCCTCAAAGTTGTACCATAAACAACTACTTCATTTAGATATACACTTTTTTTTAAACTTTTTTTGTGTATCTCGTTAAGAGACACTCTCGATGCTTAGATTGTAAGTGAAACCTTGCATTCCCTCCCAAGATTCCTAACATCATGACCCCATTTGGTTCAATTTTTTATCTCTTTTTGGCCTTCATGTCAAGGTTGGGCACCTAGAGTGGGTGTGTTGGCTCTATCCCTTCTCCCTGGTGATGAACTTTTTCAAGGAGCATAACTCCATGTTGTCCCCCGTGTCTTGAAGGACATGATCCCTCCTTACTTTCCTATCTTCTTCCCTATTTGGTTTCATCTAAAATAACATAATATTATTATGATTAGGATCATACCCAACATATATAGGTCCCATTCATCTGATGGCCCCTCTTTCCATCTCTTTTAAGGCACCCATGTGCCTTTTCTCCACCCTCCTTTACATCATGATCTGACTCATTTTTTGAAGTCCTTCCATTCTCTAGGTGTACACTACCATGTCATGTCCTCTTGACCTAAGGCATTACCAATTTTAATTGGCATAAAATTATACTCCCTAATCCCCATCTGATTCATCTTAGACTTTAGGTCATCTTCATGTGTAGGTCTTCACTACAATCCATGAAACTTCTCATGTGTATCTTGGCCTCTCCCCATTCATAACTAATGTAGGCTCATGACTTCTTCTAGAGTCATTTTTCATTCAACTACCTCACTCCATTAATGGGTCCATTCATTTAATTTATGTTGATTTTAGGTCAATGATCTTCCTGTGACCTCCCAACAGAAATGGGATTTAACTTATCCTACCCTCCATGATTCAAATTGACCCACACTAACAAGATAGTGTGGTGACATTCCCTCTTCATCTTTCATTTATTCCACCCCCTAATTTCATATCCTAACCACTTGATCTAGTTTATTCCTTCCTCTAAACTTATCAACTGCTTCTAAAACTTCATTACTAGAATTCCTCTCAATGCTACCTTTGTTTTCTTTGTAATTTCTATCATGTTCATTCCTAATTTTGGCAATTTTTACCATGGGACTGTTGACCAAATTTGACCCCAAATCAAATTGTTTACCCACTTATAAATTTAAATTTTCATTTGTTATTTTCATGGTCATGTCATACCCTATATGGTCTCTAATAGTCTTCATTTAGCCGTGTTAGCATTTTTTAAGGTTATTTTGGAGAAGTTAAGGTAATTTCATGTTGTGGTCATATAGTGGTCTAAGGTTGTCATTGAGAGATAAAACATGGTCAAGTTGTGTCATAGGTGATTATGGGTTTATTAATGTCGTTTTATGTGTTAAACATCTTTTTAAAACACTTCATATGAAGTTTTATAAAGTTTGAGGATCATTTGCTAACTCTAAGGTGTTGAAAATGAGTGAAAAAGGTGATTTTGGATAATATTTGTAATTTTAAAAGTTACCTAAATTAAAAATCCACACCATACACCTTAAAAATATCTTGTATTAGTTACATAATTTCCACACCTATCAGCATGTCAAATAAAGGTTAGATTCTTGGATTTCAATGCCATATTGAAGAGTTAGAGGAAGTTATATGGAATTTTTGAAGTCATGTGCAAGTAAAAATGTTTTATAGGTGTCCTTTTATCTCATATAGGTCATAAAAAATCTTGGAAGCAAGTTTCAGATCCAAAAATTTTAGAAAATCACCTATCTCTCACATCTCTCCATTCACAAACTAGTGAAGGTCATATTCAAGAAGATGGTACAGGTCATATAGGTAGAGTTGGGGGATGATATTTTGTCCAAATTTTTTGACCCATATGTGATTATAATTTGAATCACTGATCATTGGACTTTTTTTAGTAGATTTATAAACAATCGCTAAGAAGTCAATTACTTTTTGAAGGAGCAAATCCCCATAGGTTGAGTTTAGAGCAACTCCAAAAAAAATAATGAATTCATGGATACATGAAAATAGTTGTATTATATTATAAAATTTCTATATATGCCTCACATATATTAAATAATCTTCTTGGCACATGTGGATGTCTTTTTGGTATGAAAATTTGTTCTTATACATAATTTGAAGTGATTAGTTAGTTTTTGTGTTCCAAAATTTATTCAGGTGGTTTGATTCATCTAAGTGACTCTTTAATAGTCTTATACTCTCTCTAAAATTCATTTATATCCTTATTATCATTAAAACATCCCATACAAGTCTCAAGGTGGTCACATTTCCATGCACCTTGTGGACTGTATTATGTATGTTTGCATGACAAGTTGACTTGAAGTGAGTTTAAATGTGTTTATAAGGAGTTTGAAGTTGTCATTACTGGTGAATGAAATGATCTAAATTATACAATGGCCTTTTAGTCTAAATATTCATGCTTTGTACTTTTCAAACGCTTCAAAAATAGTGTTGTAGTCCTTATCACCTACCACCTATAGGTCTGCAAACATAGGTAAAATTCAATGTTCAACAATTTTTTATGGAGATGTTCCAAGCATGAAACAAGTTTATGGTTTATTTTTAACATTTTCATGAAACAATAAGGATCTCCATGCATTTTAGATCATTGAAATATTTAATATTGGGGCTAACATACCTAAAGAGATATATAGATTGTGTGTGTGTATAGACAGTGTATGCAAAAGGTTAATGTGCTTTGAATATGCTAATGGATCTTATTAATATAATTAATATGGGATAATAATTAATTTTAATGGATTCAAAGTGTCATTCATATTTTAAGAGTCATAATTCAAGTAATGCACCCAGTCAAAACTCCCTCAAAATGCCACCTACAACTAATTGATGATTTTGGCCTTGCATAGTAATAATGGTAGAGTTTAGGGTTCTAGGGATTTTAGAAGTGTTTAATAAATCCACAGTGATAATAAAAAACCATTTATAATATTTATAGTGGTCATAATACCTAAAATACTACAAACACAAGTCATACATAGTTAAACACCTTCTCATAAACATCACCTACAACTAGTTTAAGAAATATGTTTTGAACAAGTAAGGTTGATGGAAGTTTGGAAATTTAAAGAAATTGAAAGATTTTTTATAACATCATACAATATGACTGACGTATTTAGAAGGATTTAATTTTGGTTTTGGAGTTTAATTCAAGGTCAAACACAGTCAAGCTCTCACATCAACACCTACAGCTAGCCTATTGGGGAATTAGATTATGACTGTGTAAGTAGTGAAACATAAAGTCTCAAAGGTTTGAGAATGTGATCATTTGATCATTAACATGAAAAAAAATTAAGATCTTAAATGATTCAAGGACTCATACAACACTAGGTTTTAGACCATATCAAATGAGTAAACATAATCCTAATATGCACACAAGTAATGAACCACCTATAAGTCTATTTATTTGGGTAGGTCTTTTTCAAAAATTTGAGTAATGGTATGTGTGAGTATTTGAGATAATCAAATAATATAAATAATAATGAAACAAGGCCTTTTAAAAACATTAAATATTAGTCTTGGAACATAAAAGGTTATGGAAGCCTCAAATGTAGTCAACTAGCCTAATAGTCACATGTGGATATGCATATGTGACTCAAAGTATATTAAAACATGGAGACAGTTGTGTGAAAGTATTATAAGTATTTTGAATTTATTAAGGTAGTGAGACAAAGAGACTAAACAAGCAAGAAAAAATATAGGGGTCATAGGTCTAATGCACCTATACATAGTCACACACAAGTATCTACTATAGGTTTGTATTTTTAAAAATTGATGTTTGATTAAAAGAGAGAATATGTCTCTATGGGGATTGGAGGATGGAAACATGTTGATACAATATCCTCACATCACCCTCTAACCCACCTAAATATGAACAAACATTGGATACTTCTTCAAACTTTGCCTAATAGAAACCTACAAGTTTACTTTCTCTATGGGAGCCTATGCCTATTTGAGAAGAGTTTGAAGGATTGTAGGATGATCAAGAGACTGATTTGTGTGAATAATTGAAGGCTTGTATGGATTTCTTAAGTCATCAATCCATAAAGGATGAGAAGAGACATAGAGTTACAAAGTCATATTAGACATACACAGGCCAATCGTAAGTCTACCTACTCACTCTTGAAATACACAGTCTAAAGGACTAAATGTACTCACATGTTTTGTTGTTTGAAAATTATAAAGTAATTTAAAATGTAAGTGATGCAATGTGATAATTTTTCCATGAGATTTTTAGACTCATCAAGGAATAACATAGTCATGACAACCCTATTCAGTCTTAAATAGGGTTAGTTGTGTATGCATAGGCCTACATGGTAGACCTTGAGAGATTGCCAGTCAAGAGATGTAAATGAAGGGGAATGGAGAGAATTGAGACCTTAAGGAGAATGTGATAAACCTGTACAAACCTTCCATGATGGTCAAACATTTTATGTGAGAGGAAATGTAACAATATAGGCAGATAGGGTATGGTAAGAGGTTTGGATTAAGAACCCTAAGTCTGAGTGGATGAGATGCAGTAGAGGTTTATTGAAGTAAATAAGTTGTAAAACCATTGTAAAATATCAATGGAAACCTCATAGACCTCATTAAGGTCATTATAGGTCAAATCAAACTTAGACAAGCACATATAGACCCCAAATTGTTCCTAGACCCCTTAGAATGCTTGTTTCTAGTTGATAGGCTACCTTGCATTGTTTGGTATGGATCACACATGATGCATGGGATCTTAATATTATATGGGAAGTTTACTAACCTAATTTACTTAAATTTTGTGTAATTATTTTATGGATTCATACGTCTAGCTTTATGAATCATCCTTAAGAACCCAAGTTACTTTCAGGCTACTTGGGAGAGCCATAAGGACCTAAGGATAGAGAAATTATGTTTTATACCTCTATATGGATCAAAAAAAATTTAAAACAACTCATAACATGTTCAATACTCCCCTAATCATCATCCCATGCCCTTGGATTTTACTTGCAAGTATAGGGCCATATAAAATAGGGCTAAAATGACAATTTTTTGAAGTTTTATAGGTCCATACGATGAGTCAGAACTTCAAATTTGTGTTTGACATAGGGGAGGATGTTTTATAAATAAATAACTCACTTTTTTTGTGGTTTTAAACGTTTGGGGAGCTAGTAGAAGCATTTTTTACTCTCTTTGGAGGGAGGCCTAATTGAAGCCTAGTTAGGAGAGAGAAAGGGCAAAAAAGGACATCTCCACTCACTCTCAAAGAATTAAATTGAACTTGGAGTTGTAAATCCATATAGGTTACTATAATATGCCCTCATATTCTTGACAACTTCTATACTTTTCTCCATGCATGGAAGTTTTCACTATTTTAGGGCTACAAGGAATGAGGCCTATCTGAGGCTTCTAATAGAGAATGACTTGTTGGCTCTAATTTGAGGCCTCAAAATGGACTTTTTAGGTAAAATATGGTTTTAATTGACCATCCATGAATTTTTGATAAGCTGAAGAATATAAATCCAAGTTTTGACACTTGTGTGCAAATAGGCCGGAGGAGATGAAGAGTCCTCTAGACACCTTGCAAGAGAAAGAGGTGATGTGTCAAAGAGAACCTATTTGGGTTAGTTGAGAGGTTTCAAGAGTAGATAAAATAGGTATGATAAACTGATATAACCATCAATAATTCTACTTGTACTTTAACATCTCATGAAGAAGTGGAGTTTCAAGAAGTTATTCAAGGTGGCAAGTAACCATTTCAACTCCCATGCCACTTGGAGGGTTTGAGAATCTGAAGAGAATAAAAAAATGTCATCTAGGACCTATTGAGGTATTTCCCTAACTCCTCTCTTGTTTTTAACTCACATTACACTTATCTACTCTCTCTCTTATGCCCTTTTCTTCTCTCTCACTTTCTTTATATATTGTTTCACTTTTGGCTAAGTTTGTATCCTCCACCTAAGTATGGCAAAGACTTAATCATTTTTATCTTTTGATCAATAAATAATGATCTAGTTTACCTTATCCATGAGTTTTTTCAATGTGTTTTTTAACTATTTTATCTTGCTAAGTGATAAATTCTCTTCCTTAGTATGTTCTCCTTGTTTACATTCATATTAAGCTTTGAAAGTCTATTACAAGTCTCTTAAAGTGTTATAATGTAATTTTCATGAGTTTAGTGAGTTGTATATATAATAGTGTCATTATATGACCTTTTATTTAGTCCTCTTAGCTTAATTTGGCTTCACAAACCTCCATGTGAAATACTAATGCAAGGGGTAGATTTGGATTAGTGTATGTTCAGGTTAGGCTTGTGTTTGAAGTGTACTTAAAATTGGTTGGTAGTGGTCAGGTTAAAATTGATGCATCACCTCATTAGGATAGGTTTTATTTATTTATTCTCTCTCCCTTTTCATCCAAATGAACTAGTATTTTAGGTGATGATATTGAATAGACAAACCAAGGGAGCTAGCCCTTCAATCTAGAGGTTTGCCTCTACTATAGGCAATCTGCATGCCTGTAGGTAATCCCATGTTCCACTCAATTTGGAGAAGGATTGAACTACCTCTCGAAGGGTGAAAAATGGAGTTACAATACGGCCATCCATTCATATTTATAATTTTGAAAGGATTACGTATTAATCCATTTAATAGGTTGACAATTGTCCATTCATTACCCACCTACCTATTTTCACCTATGTTTCATATAGTAGCCTCTCCATTTCATTCCTCAAATTTAAAAACTATGATAGTTGGCATATCTTCTACATACCTCGATCCTTCTCTTGATTTTCTTTTCTTAGCCAAGTTACTTATCATGTTGCTCAACTTTGACAACATTCAATACAAATCATGCCTTAGATATATCATCTTTTCTTATACTTTGGTATAGTCACTACTTTCTTTCACTTCACCTAGATGGCCAAATGACCATTATTCATTTTTGTACATGTCTCTTTGTCTCCTACTCTTGATTTGGTAATCACACCAATGTTTCTTATATGTATTTATTATCTTTGTGTGCATAATTTTCCATCAAATCCCTCCCCCTGATGTCTTTCAGTAAAAGCCATACTTTTGCATGCCTCAGCACCATCTATTACCCCATAGTAAAATTTGGGCTTGGTGCTCCAATGCAAGTATATGTTGTAATCCTCTTTCTGGGTACCTATGCAAAGTTCCTCTTTTTTGGTGGTGCAAGAACACATTTTATTATTTTTTAGTGATCCTAACCTCACCAAATATATTTAGAAGTCTAGAAATTATGATTTTTTGAAGGAATCCCCCACTCAAATCATTCGTCTAGATTTTAAGAGGTGAGTGTGTCTTATTAACATCCAAATGAAAGTACTATGCAAATATCCTACCCTACTCTATCAATAAAAATTGAAATAAAATGGTTGAGATAGTCTTATTAAATCTTAGTAAAAAATACCTTATTATCTCTTGATCTTGATCTAGTACCTAAGGAAAAAATTTCATGGGGAAATCTCAATACCAACTTATGACGCACCCTTCAATAATATTTAGGACTAACAAAACCCACTTATGAAACATGGGAAGTAGTTTTGGTATTAAGGTTGGTGTGTCTTATTACCATCATAAGATCATGGTGTGAAAAAATTCATGCCCTAGTTTTTTGATAAGTCCATCCCATTAGGTCATATCATAGATTTTTCTTGGAAGCATGTGTAATAGGGTTTAGTTCTATTGTGGTGCACAAGCTCTAAATGGCTAGTGCAAAAAATGAATTGGTGTAATAGGAAGACCTCATCTTATCATACCATAGAATGTCACACTAAATGTATATATTTTAAGAGAGGTACATGTATTTAATGCATGGATTGATGCATGTTGGCTCAAAAATGGGTTTGGAGTGTATTTCTACAAATCTTCACTGGTTGGTATGGTAGGGTTCCTTCACCCATTGATCAACAGCTTGACCTAAGAGGATAGTTTACATGTGCAAGGTCTCCTATCCCAATTTATCTTCCTTGTATGTCCTTAATAGTGCCTCTATGACATTAAGGTTAGTTTGGGGGTGATTTGTGGTAACTACAAGCTTAACATGTGTGATTACCTAACTAGTGGTGAGTAGGATCACCACATGATCGATTCCATTCTTGAAGCTCATGTACCACTACTTGAATAACATATCCACATTATTCATGTAACACCATGACATTTCCAATAATGCAAGGTGGTTTTTACCCTCAACTAGCTCTATCACCTAAAAAAAGCATAGAATTTGACATCTAGGATCTCAATGTCAGCATTATACATGACCCCAATTGGTTGAGATTTAGTTTTGTTGGCCATGTTCATGTTGTGAGGTGAAGGATATAATAGGTGACAACCCATATTTTTATAAACATCCTCTAAGAGGATTTTATCCTCAACCCTATTATTAATCAATATGTTGCATACAAACTAGTCATTGATCTCAACATCTAGAAAAACTCCTAATCATAGCTTGTACCTTGGTCGACATCTAACTCATTTTCTTCTACTAACTTAATAACCTAAAAATATTATGGATACTCATGATCACTCTAATATATAATTATATTTAGCATGGGGACCACCTCCTTGGGCCATAAAAGGTACATCATCTTTGTAAGTTTCTCATCTTGCCACTCTCAAGCCTAGATTTTTTGTCTAGCATCTCTCTCCATTTATCAAGAGAGTTTTGATTGTAGCCAATGGATCAAATATAAAACTTGGTGAAACACTTTTGTTTATTAGGATTCATATAAGGTATGTTTATATAGTGTGGCATTGGTTTCCCATTCTACATGATCATACATTTGTGTGGTCTTGACTTGCGGTGTGGGAAAATTAGCCCGTGCCAACACTGAGACACAAGGTCTATTATTCCTTTGCTTCCTCTTATGTGTTCATGATTTCTATGAACGTCATATAATCATATCATCACTATAAAAATTTTCCTTATCCATTATTCTCACATATAATGTTGGGTAATCCTCCACATTATATGCATCATGTTAATACGCATAAGCAGGATACCAAGGGAAATCATGTTATACATGGTATGGAAAACCACACTTATAGTAATAACATTATGTAAATATACCCTATTTATTCCTCCAACATGACCTCTATTTCCATGACATTTTTTGGGGTAACCATATCCAAGGTTCTCTTTCCTATATCTAAATGGACATGTGGTAGTTTGTTGTGCACTCCATTTGTGTGCCTTGTGGAACTTGTCAATTACCCAAAAATTATTCATGTTGCAAGTGTAGGCATCACAAACCTTAAAATATAGAGACTCTTTGGTCTCATTAATGATCTAAAATATAGTTATGTAATGTGTCTCTTGGCCTTTATGAAAAGCTTCACTAGAGAGGTTTATGGTATGAACACTTCTCCTGGGAAAATATTTTAGTTATGCCCTTCCACCTTGTAGCTAAAGCACCATAAAATAGGGTGCATGTTTTGTGCTTGATTTAAAAATATATGTTGTAACATTGACTCCATCACCATGATTTGAGCCTCTATATTAGGATTGAATATAATATTTTCACTCTGAATAATCTCTTCTCAAAGTGTAACTTCTAATGCTTCACGTGGCTCAATAAAAGTACACATCATAATGGAATGTTGAATTTGGGAAATTATTCCCCTAAAATACCATTGATCATGTTTCAAGGGATTTAATTAATAAGATATATTAGATACGAAGGTTTTAAACTTAAGTTCATATGTGCAAATGCTCTCTCCTAGTTTTTGCTTAATTTCCTTGGTGTAATAATGTGTTGTTGTTTAAATTTTGGGATGTCTAATTATTTCAAGAACACATCCCTAAGTAAAGTGTAATTCCATGATATTTTATGTAATTTATAGATTTATATACTAGGAATGTGCTCAATCTAATAAGGTGGGTGGTGAACTGTGCTACCCTCTTATCATACAAGATAATTCTATTTTCTCTCCAAATGAGCTCACATTTTTGTACATGTTATGTTGTGCTCTTGACTCCATGATACTCGATAATCTTAAGGTCATCTTGTATTAGATCTAAGGGATAGGAATGGGTGAAAATAAAACTTATGAGGCTAGTATTACTATCACACTACTTGAAGGCACGCTTTAACTCTATCTTCCTCAAGCTACTGGAACTACTCCACTATCTACCATAAGTAGTTGTGCAGTGGCCCTTGTATCTATTTGGAGTGTGTGTTTGGCCTCTAACATTCCAAAAAACACTTACCTCTCTACTCAAAACAAAACCACTCATACCATGGCATGTGGGCCCTCCCATAGGTGGTATACTAAACTGCATTATATCCACTTTACATGTCAAATATGTATCCACTAGTTTGAGCAATGGATATGGTATTAGTTGATCTAATGAATTGATTGTTTACCCCAAACATATGATTATTTATTTCTATTTGTAAATCCTTTATAGGGAAGAAATGAGTATATTTTATTTTTCCATTGTTTGAATGCTTATATTTTGGCCAAGTAGATAACTATACTCATAGAGAATAAAAATGAATAGCTTTAGTAGACAACATCATTGAAGGGATATAGTTATTAGATGATGTCTCATTGTGATATAACATTTAATAGGAACACATGAATATTTTGATGTTTTATTATAGTATAATTTATTGTCTAATATAATATCAATTTCATGTTTATAGAGGAAGACACATAATGATCTAACATCAAAACTTTACCAAACAGATTATGTGAGTTAACTTATGTAACTACCAAAGGGAGATGAAAGCAATTGGTCACTCCAGGTGGAGAAATGTATGATGTATATTCATAATACTAGTCACTGCATGTGAATAATTAGAAAAGTATGATTATTCATAGCAGATATGGGAATTATGATTATGGGTTGAGAGGGTATCATTTTTTCTTAGGAATGGAGGAAAAGATATGGTGGCAGATGCCAAACACGTGAGATAAATATCTTAGATTTTGTGAGGAGAAGTTACCATGGTTTACATGCCCAACTATAACCATGAGGATATCATTGAAAAATTGGCATTTGTAAATAAAATTAATAAACTAACGCATGAATGTGCTATATAAAAATTTACATACCAAAATAAAATTTTCATGAATTGATAATTTCCTTTTTCAAAATTCAGAAGTGCTAACTCCTTCCCACAACATAAAAATTTAACAAAGATCTGTTTATAGCTATATTGATCCATAATAATGTTTACTATTTACAAATTTTAAAATTCATATATTTCCCTCTCATTATAGAATTTTATTTTGTATTTTGGCTCCAAAATTTTCTCTCATAAATTATGGATAATTCATTTACATTATATTAATTTGGAGATTCATATTTTTATCTTTACAAAAATAATTAAAACTCAAGTTCAACTAAATAAGAGATCATGATCTTAAACTTGAAATAATTCATTTACATGATATTAATTGGAGTTTCATATTTTTATTTTTGCAAAAAACTTATAATTTAAGTTTAACTAAATAAGAGATCTTTTTAAACTCAAGTTAAAAGATATACATAAAACATGGAGTAGCATTTTTAGGGTGATTGATAAATACTTGTAGTAGTTAATTCAAATAATGGAGCCTATTATTCGATGTGGTTAACTAGGGCTAAGTATTTTTTAATTTTAATAATTTAATAAATATGAAACAACATCCCCTTTTTAAGGACTTCTTAGGAAACCCCTTTTTAACCTCAAATTTACTCTAATGGTGGCACCTAATTCTCAGGGGGGTGATCAAAGAACTCACTCAGGCAACTATAAGAGTGAGAGGAAAAGAGAGTGAATCAAAATATACACATAGATAGATCAAATCAAAATATATGATTCCCCCACTTTAGGCATAAATAAAGACATTCGATAAGATTTGTCTCTAGTCTTCATTGGCACGTGTTTTTAGGGATTTTGTTTACCCCTCATTTTTATTTGGATTAGTTTCTTTATTTCACACTACCAAGAAATATAAATATATTCTAAAATAATTAGGGATCCTTAGGGTTTTCATCAAGAATGCTCTGGAAATGATCTTTCAGGTTTTTATAATGAAAAATGTAATCTTTATATGCACATGTTATGAATACATGAGATCTCTATAATTTTGATGAATATAAGCTTATTTGTGAGTCTATGTGCCTTCTTGTTAATTATGTGTGTTAGGGTTTGAAGCTTATTGAATGCTACAATTTGTTTGTAGAGTTAATACTTAACAATGATCTTCATTTGTCTTTATTATAATAAGGCACAAGGTGATCTCTCTTGAACCTCAGGTGAATGCTTAAGCTTCATGTTTAAGTGATATGTCAATGTCGTGAGTATTCTATTTGTTGAACTTGTTATGATTAGATGTGATATATTGATTGTGAGTTGATACGTATTCTTGTTAATTATATGTGTTAGGGTTTGAATCTTATTAAATTCTATGTTTTGATTTTAGAGTTAATACTTAATAATGATATTCATTTTATTTCTTATAATAAGTGTAAGTTGATCTCTCTTACACCTCAGGTGAATGATTAAGCTTCATATTTAAGTGACGGTGTGGTGAGTATTCTATTTTTTAAACTTGTTATGATTAGTACATGATATATTGATTGTATGAATAGTAAATTGCATAATTAAAAGTTATTCTAATGATATAAAAAATCAATATGTCTTTTTACTTTATTTATTTACTTCCTCTTCCTATAACTTTCTATTGCTAATGGTTGTTTCCTTTAGTCCAATTGACCTATTTTTGGTCATTTGTGGGCATTGATATAATTTATTTATTTATTTAATGAAATCTACGATAATGTCAAATGAAACCATCACATATAACAACAATATTAATTTATAAATGTGCACAAAAAAAGAACTTCATTGTGTTTATTATAACATCATTACATCAATTTCAAGAAAGTTAAATATTTGAACTATCCATTCATTAACACAACCATGCTTTAAAGCTTATTAAATTATAAATACTTGTCAAAAATAAATTTAATGCATTAAAATGATATATGGAAAATGATAGAGTTGTCTAGAAGAAAATATTTCAACGAGATAATTATGGACTCACAACATGCCACCTAAATGGTTGTCTTGGGATACGTGAATGTGATTATATCTATGATGTAGAATCCTTTGGAGCATACATATAGTGTTAGATCTAGATGTGAATATAAATATAAATATCATGTAGAGTATCATTAATTGAAGTATAAAAAACCATTTTACTATGTATTCTCACTAATCTCTATCTCTAAATCAAGTGTTGCTTGGGATATACTAGATCTTGGGATGAAACTAAAACATTAGTCAAATGTTATTTTAATCCATGTGGGGTACCCGTAACATATCTCATCATCTATAAAATCAACAAATGAAAGAGGTCAATTATCAATCAAATATAACTAAAATATTTTAGATGTTTAAATCAAAATTATTGATTTTAAACATAAAGAGATATTGAGATAGGGATAGAAAGATACAAATTTAATTCCTTATATATAAAAACTATGGTGTATACAAAATATTTAAACAATATAGCAACTTAATTTAATTTTCTTTCCCAACCTAAGTGCAGGGTACTATAGTGCTAATTATAGTCTCAACAATATAATCTAAGCTAGTTAGGGTACCTAAGATATTGGTGATCATATATACAAGTAACAAATGAAAGAATTAAAATATTAGTAAATTAAATAAATATATACTAAAATATAAACTTAATATTATTTTACATACATATACAAACTATAACTAATTAATCATGTATGTTAAATACAAATGGTGAAGCAAATAATCCCTCCATAACTAGCTATGTGTTGATGAGAGGTGGCGAAGCAACTAAAAAATGCCCTATACTATGGCATGCTAGTGTCTTGAGGTGTTGAATTAACTAAAAATGACACATACTCTGACATGCTAGTGTCCTAAGGTCCCTAAAAAACTAAAAATGGAATATATCTGACATGCAAGTGTCCTGAGGTGTTGAAGAAATTAAATATGAAATATATTTTTCCGTACTAGTGTGTAGAGATTTTGAGGTAACTATAGATGACATATACTCTTACGTACTAGTGTTTTTTATAAATGTATATTTATCCTCCACATTTGTGCCTATTTTATTTGTATATGTAACTCATGTATGTCAAACCTAAATAGGAGGTCCAATACACTTTATCCCACATGATGTGTAATGTTGTATAAGAACCATAGGATGATTTTTATCTATGCCACCACTATTAGGAGGGACACTAGAACCAATAGTAGGGTGAACACTACTAGATATGCCACCAACTATAGCTTGTGTAGAACTTCTTAATGAATGCATCCCATGGTTTATTATTACTTATGTGAGACTAGTAATTGTATCAAGGGTGTCTATCTATGTGATAGGATGATGGAATATTTTGGGGATATAAGTATGTGATATTATCCTTATATTTATCTAAACTTGATTTTGGTAGTTTTGGTCCCACCTGGCACTAGGTCTATCAAATAAAAATCCACCTCCCCTACCTTGAGATGCCTTAATGTCAAAATAAGTCAGGATTTCTTGTAAAACAAACTCACATAAAGTTTCTCAAAAATATAATGGAACCTCATTAATATTTCATGGAGTATCATTAGATGCCATTCATCACATATCCTGAAAGTTGTTTTTAATCTCTGCATGGATACTCCAATTAATGTTAATGTGTTTGCAATGTGATGGTGGTGGTTAATTGGTTTTAGGATTAAGAACAAAACACATACTTATTTTATTATGTTTTTTGTTAATTTCCTCATATGATAATTTATCAGAATAATTTTATTTAAATATCTTTCTTTGATGCAACATTGCATCAAATTGGGAAGTGGCATTTCCCACTTCATTGAAAATGGCCTATAATGTAGTGGCAAGTGATTTGTGTGAAACATGACTTTAAGATTCATGTAAATTATACTAATTTTCAATTATTTTTGCTTTGAATTATATTATTCATATAAGTGAGATTTTTCTTGTGTGAAGTCAAAATGATAGGGGTTTTTATCATGGTTATGTTCAACATTGTATTCAAGCAATGGGTCCATTAAATTTTGCATTTATATTTATAAAAGCAAATGTTTTCTTCAGGCAATGTTAGAGAAATGTAAATTTATTTTGAATACCCAAGATATTTAAAATATATATAAATTAAAACCCTAAAATCAAAAATTAATTAAAAAAAACTAACTAAGATCGTGATTGAAATACATAATCTATTTGTTGAGATGTAAGGAATGATATAACATGCACATCCTTTCTTTGTCTTCCTAAACATGAAAAAAAATTTAGCTATAAAATGAAATATGGGAGTATAAAAATGTAGGTTTTGAGGTGAAAATGAACTTTTATAAAGGGTGTATGCCATTTATAACCCATAAATGGGGTACACATTTTTCAAAAATGGTAAATTCCCTTGATAAATCAAATATCATACGCCTTTTTTGAAAAGGGTGGATGCCCTTTTGCCTTGGCACCATGCCAAGGCAGGGAAGGTTCATTTTTTTTTGAAAAAAAGAGTGTACACACTTTGTAAAAAAAATTGGTCTTCCCCATTTTGGCATGTGCATCTACCCATTTGATGATACCCAGAATGAAGATCTAGTTTGGTGAAATAAACTGTTAGGTTGTGGAGCTAAAAGCTTTACTGTTATGTAAATTGGAGGAGGATGTTGAGTGCTAAAGCAACCGACATCGGCATGATCAACCGATGTTGATCATATCCAGTTACAAAGAAACTGACATCGATCAGGAGTCAACCAACGTTGGTCATCTCCAGATAGACAAGGACTAATGTCAGTTGCCTGTGCATTCTAGAACTGTTAGTTACATGAATAGTTAGTTTGTTGAACGGCCAGTTTGCATGTAAAGACTAATTTTAGTCTTGAGCTAAGTTTATAATTATTGTAATTATAATTCTAATTATTGTTTGCATGAGATCTATATAATAGACTCATGGGGCTGTATTGTAATTAAGGATAAGGAAGAGATCCTTCCAATTGTAAGATCTAGGTTTGCAAGTGTGCAAGACCAGGTTGATCTGCAAGTTGTGCAAGATCAAGGGAAATCTACATGGTAAGTAAGATCAGGTTGATTTGTAGGTTGTTACAAGTTCAAGGGAGATCTACTTGGAGTACTTTGAGTAATTGTTTGAATGGCAGTATTGTTACTGACTGGTGGAGGGTACAACATTATGTTTGAGTTGTGGTTGTAATTGGTTGTGAGAGAAAGAACTCTTGAGGGAGATTATTCTATGCCCTAGAGGTGTGGGAGGAGTGTGATTTCTTCATTGTATTTCCTTCTGGAATGAGTTGAATACAATTGTGTATTATCTCTCAAATTTTGTGTTGTTTTTGATTTCTAGTTACTTGTTACTTCTGGTTAAATTATATGTTTAGTTGCTTATACAAGGTAATCAATTGTGCTCTTAATCCTGACAAAGTGGTATCAGAGCTGTGTTTGTTCTAGATCCTGACAAAGTGGTATCAGAGCCTAGTTTGGAGTAGGTTAGTGTTTGATTTCAGGTCACTCTCAGGGGTTTTTGATTGAGTGGGAGTAAAGCAATGGTAGAAGAAAGTAAGCTAAGAATGGAGAAATTCAATGGCAAGAATTATCAATTATGGAGGATGCAGATAGAAAATTATCTGTATTAGAAAGATCTATACTTATTATTGGGTGGGGTTGCATGCAAGCCCATGAATATAAAAGATGAAGAATGGAAGGTTCTTGATCGGAAGGCTCTGGGATCTATAAGGTTGAGCCTGGTGTCATCTATGATTTCCAACTTATCATAGGCTAAGACAATGATAGAGTTAATGGAATCTTTGGCAAATTTATATGAAAAACCCTCAGCTTCGAATAAGATATTTCTTATGAAGTAATTATTTAATTTGCAAATGTAGGAAGGTGGATCAGTACATAGTTATCTTAGTGGTTTCCATGGATTAGTAAATCAGTTAGTTTCAGTCAATATAGCTTTTGATGATGAAATTAAGGCTCTCTTAATCTTATGCTCATTACCTGAAAGTTGGGATAGTTTGGTAATGGTAGTTAGTAATACTGCATCTGCTTTAAATATCTTGAAAGTTGATGATGTTGTTAGTGGAATCTTAAATGAAGAAATTCATAGGAAAAGCACAAGGGAATCATCAGGAAATGCTTTAAGTGTTGAAAGCAGGGGAAGGCAAAGAGAGAAGATCGAGCAAGGGAAATCAAGGTCAAAGATAGGCAGGAGATCTAGATCTAGGCATGGCAAGAAAATCTGTTGGAATTGTGGAAAGAAAGGGCATGTAAAGAAAAATTATTGGTTGGTAGAAGATCAGCATGAAGGAAATGAAGAAGTAGATGTTGCAAGTATTGTTGCACAAGATGCTCTTGTATGTTCCTTGGATAAAGTGGAATCTTGGGTGTTAGATTCTAGTGCCTCTTTCCATGCAACCCCAAATAGAGAATTTTTTCATGAATATGTCCAAGGAGACTTTGGAGAGATTTATTTAGGGGATGGTAAGCCTTGTCAAATGGTTGGAAAAGGGAAAGTGCAGATGAAATTGCAGATGGGCAACACATGGGTGTTGAAAGAGGTCATGCATGTCCCAGTCCTGAAGTGAAACTTGATTTTTGTTGGAAAGTTGGGTGATGAGGGATGCACAATAACTCTCACAGTAGATTCTTGGAAAGTTTCCAAGGGTGCACTTGTTTTAGCAAGATGTAAGAAAGTAGGTACTCTTTATCTATCTACTTGTATTACTGATTCTCCTTCTGTTTTATCTACTTCAAATGTAGATTCAAAGATGTGGCTCTGTAGGCTTGGTCACATGAATAAGACGGGGATGCATGTTCTTGAGTCAAAGGGTAAGAGTTCAAATCCAAAAAGCATAGATCAAGATTTTTGTAAGCAACATAAGAAAGTGAGGTTTCTTGAAACACATGCTACAAGAAAGGATCAGGTTTATGGCATAAAGAGGAAATCTGATGTTTTTGACAAGAACAAGAAAGCCTTGGTGTTCAAGGAGAAGATGAAGGATAGAGATCAGCTCAAGGGGCTAAATAATTCTAAGCAGGGTAGTTTGGACAAGGTTATGATTCAAAGTAAGCTCGTGGGTAAAAAGTCATCACTCAAAGGAAAACACAGTTACCGATGTCAGTCAGGTGGAATCGATGTCGATCAAGAAGGTACCGACGTCAGTCATGTGTAGACCAGAGTCAGTGGTGTCATGCAGGTTGAGACCGACGTTGGGCAGGGAACCGACATCAACAACCAGGTGGACACCGACGTCGGTCAGGGAACTGGCATCGGTGATCAAGGGGATCAACATCGGTTGGGTGTAGACCAGGGTCGACCAAAAAATGGATTTTGGGCATACGCAAGCTGTCAAGGAGTCTCAAATGCCCATGTGGAGGACTAAAAGGGTAAGTAAGCCTCAAATTCATTATTCCCCTTCTTTAGATTACTTGTTGTTCATTGATGGTCAAGAACCAGGAAGTTTTAAAGAGGTAGAGTAGGTAGAATCTAGGAAATAGTGGGAGCATGGCATGAATGAGGAAGTTGATTCCTTGGAAGAGAACCAAATGGGAGATTTGGTAGAGTTGCCAACCAGTATGAAAGCACTGAAATACGAATGGATTCTCAGGTTAAAGAAGAGAGAGAATGGACACGTGAGACGAAAGGCCAAGGTATATGGTCTTGAGCAAGTTTCAAGACAATGGAGGTTTGATAGGAGTATGACAAAGCATGGCTTTAGTCAATATCAATGTAACCATTGTGTTTTCTTTACCAGGTTGGATAATATTAGCTACATTATCCTATTACTGTATGTAGTGTGTATGCTTGTTGCAGGGTCACACATGCAGGGAGTTGTTGAGCTAAAGGTAAAGTTAGTTCAGAAGTGTGCCATGAAGAATTTGGGAGCAACAAAATTCTTTGGCATGAGTATTCCTAGAGACAGGGAAGATCATAGGTTGTTGTCTCAGGATGATTGTGTGAATAAGGTAGTGGCAAGGTTTGTTATGCAGGATGCAGAACTAGTTAACACACCTATGGATGGACAGTTCATAGAACAGTGTCCTAATTCACATGATGAGGTTAAGTACATGTGTACTAGACCTGATATTGCCTAAGTAGTGGGTGTTGTCAGCAAGTTTGTGGCCAATTCAAGAAAGAAGCATTGGAAAGTAGTTTAGTGGATTCTCAGGTATCTGAGAGGGACCAACAGCAGGTTAAAATGCTATGTAGGGTCAAGCACTTCTCTACATGGGTATGTAGATTCAAATGTGGTAGAGGACTTGGATGATAGGTGTAGCACCATAGGATGTGTGGTGGTTGGTCTTCAAGATTGAACTTGAAGAGGGATACAAGCTAGGAAACAAAACTAGATGGTGTACAGGTATAGGTACAGATGTAGTTATTTATCTCCAAGTGGAAGATTGTTAGGTTGTGGAGCTAAAAGCTTTACAATTATGCAAATTGGAGGAGGATGTTGAGTGCTAAAGCAACCGATGTTAGCATGATCAATCGATGTCGGTCATATCCAGTTATAGAGCAACTGACATCAGTCAGGAGTTGACCAACATCGGTCATCTCCAGATAGACATGAACGGACGTTGGTCGCCTATGCATTCCAAAACTGTTAGTTACATGAATAGTTAGTTTGTTGAATGGCCAGTTTGCATGTAAAGACTAATTTTAGTCTTGAGCTGTATTTCTAATTATTGTAATTATAAGTCTAATTATTATTTGCATGGGATCTATATAATAGACTCATGGGGCTGTATTATAATCAAGGACAAGGAAGAGATCCTTCCAATTATAAGATCTAAGTTTGCAGGTGTGCAAGACCAGGTTGATCTACAAGTTGTGCAAGATCAGGGGAGATATACATGGTAAGTAAGATCAGGTTGATTTATAGGTTGTTTCAAGTTCAATTGAGATCTACTTAGAGTACTTTGAGTACTTGTTTGACTGGCAGTATTGTTACTGACTGGTGGAGGGTACAACTCTATGTTTGAGTTGTGGTTGTAATTGGTTGTGAGAGAAATAACTCTTGAGGGAGATTATTGTATGCCCTAGAGGTGTGGGAGGAGTGTAATTTATTCATTGTATTTCCTTCTGGAATGAGTTGAATACAATTGTGTATTGTCTCTCAAATTCTGTGTTGTTTCTGATTTCTAGCTACTTGTTACTTCTGGTTAAATTCCGTGTTTAGTTGATTATACAAGGTAATCAATTGTGCTTTTAATCCTGACAAAGTGTTATCAGAGCTGTGTTTGTTCTAGATCCTGACATAAACAACACAATGTAATTCATCTAACAAATCATCAATGAATGTAATAGGGAACTTATCTTTGATGGTGTACTTATTGAGTTCTCTATAGTTGGGGCACATCCTCCAAGTTCCATCCTTATTCCATGTCATGGCCACTAAGGAATAATATTGACTTTAGCTATGTCAGATAATACCTACCTATGACATCTCATGTACCATTTTTCCAATTTCACTTTTTTGAGCATAGGGATATCTATATGGTCTAATGTTCGGTGGTGTGCTACATAAAAATTTTCTTATGGCATGATCATGTTCTTTGTTGGGTGGTAAACCTTTGGGAATTGTGCCAACAACTATTAGATGGTCATCAAGAATCATACGTAAATTAGGATGTGTAGACACGTGTTTTGGTTGAACTTTTAAGGAAAGCAATTGTGCTACAAATCCTTCCATCCATTTTTTAAGAATATTTGTCATCTTATATAAACTAACCAAATTGGGGATACTTTTTTTGTGATTATCATAGTTTAAATTTCTTACCTTCAGAATGAAAGCACATGACCTATTTCAAGAAATTCATCTCTATTGTACCCATAGTCATGATCCATTGTACTCCCAAAATAATGTTAGCCCCATCTATGGGAATAGAAAACATGGGATAATTAAGTAGTTAGCCCACCATGGCAATCTTAATACTATGGAATTTTCCAAAATAATTGACTATGCCACCATCTGCAATCATGACTTGAAACTATCAAGTTGGATAAATAAAATATTTCAAATGAGTAGCTAAATTACTATTGATGATGTGTATTTCCTGAGTCAATCAAAATTATCACCTTTTATTTCTTGAGGAATCCCACCGCCTAAAATTTTTTTAGGAGTAATTATACCTGAAAGGGCATGATAAGAGATAAAAAGGTGAGAATCTTCAAATTCCTCCTCTATTTCTTCCATACCCTCACATGCGAACTCATCATCATCTTTATCTTCATTGGCACCTTAAATGTAGAACAACTTATTTTTACCATATTTATGTCCTTTTCTCCACTTGATTCATAGCCAAAATATAACCCTTTGAAATGCTTCTCTTTAATTTTCTAAGGGATCAATATTGTAGGATATGAAAATGATGGTGTTGTGAACTTGCATTCACAGCCATGAATGAAAGACCTTATTTAAACCAATTATTTTTCCTTTTCCTCACACATGAATGGTATGACTTTATGAATATTTGATGGATTAAACATAAAAACCTAAAGTTGGATGTGATCCTTGAGCCCCCCTAAGAAAAGGTCGGTCAATTTATTCTGAGTGATGTCATTCACATGTAAATATAGATTCTAGAATTACTAAATATAATCCTTAATAATTCATGTCTATCATAAATTTTTTAACCAAATGAAGTATTTTTTGGAGACATTGTGATAGTGTATATGTATCTCCCCAATAAACATTGACTAAGTAACATGAGAACCCTTATTTTTATTTTTATCACATGACCACCTATACCAAATGAACTACTCATGTTCCAAATATAGAGATACCATGATTATCTTTTATGAAAATTTGAGCTGATGTAGATCAAACAATTTTTTTATTTTATTGATCAAAGTAAGTGGATCCTTACCAATAAAGTTACACACTTCCACTTTTGGTAGCATGTGCTTTGAACCAGTATTGGAGTTGTGATTGTTCATAGTGGGTGAAGTCAATTAGAGTAATGAAGGATTATTTTACATAAGCTTAGTCATAATAAAGGTTAATTGAGCACTCATCCTTGACAATGGATCCGTCATAGAATCCATTTCCCCTTTTACTAGATCAAGATTAGCCTTCTTGAACATGTTTTATATCTTTGACTAAATTTGTTGAAATGCCTTAGAAACTGATGGATCTAAAGTTTTAGACTCCACGTCATCTTTATGAGGATTTTTTGGAGTGTCTTAACCTTTCTTGTGTTTACGATTGTTTGGACCAGCCATGCATAAACCCTAGGATGAAGGGTTTTGGGCCCAAAAACATTATACCAGTAGATTATACCATTATAATAATTTCACTAAGATAAATCTAATGACTGATAATTTTCATAAGGGTATCAAAAAAAATTCTAGACTTTTTTAAAAGAATTCAAACAGTACTAAAGTGGCAAAAAAATAAAATTCTTCCTAGATCGTAAGTTGTGTTTTTTAAATCATTTAGATCTTCAAATGACTGTAACACCATATCTAAAAAAACAACATTGTATAAATTAGCCCAAATCGATCTCTGATACCATTTGTGATGAAATCACTTAAATGTTCTCAATAATATAATATATATCAAATAATTAAGAGCAGAATAAGCATATCCACAACAAAATAATTGGAAAAAAAGTAGAATATTTGATAATAATGATTGATTTGCTTCAAGGGGGAAACCTCTACAATAATTCAATAAGAGTATAACTCATAATACGATGATAAAAGACTAATCTCTACATCTTATATATACTCTACTTAGACATGGTTATTCCATATAATGACCATGCTAAGAACATAGAGAAATGCAATAAGATAATATGAAAGGTATGTAATCCACAAGTCATCCACACATATCCCTAAACATGCTATAGTTTAAGGGTGTAGCATATAGATAGCAAGTGAGAGGCAATATCAAAATGGACCTCTATGTAAATGATAATATGAAGATATTAATGGATGTTCAGGGAAAGCAAGTACTTTAGTATTTATATATATATATATATATATATATATATATATATATATATATATATATATATATATATATATATATATATATATATATATATATATATATATATATATATATCATTTTATTAATTTTTTTTTATTTTCAATTTATTTATTTTTTGGTTTATAGTGATTTATATTTACCACTCAAAAAAAATGGTTTCAGTTATTACAAGAAAAGAATAGTTAACTAAGCTGAAATTTGTTTTATTCATTTTTTCATAGAAATTGGTAAAAAATACCAATTGTAAAGACCACAAAACTAATCGATGTGATTATTGAAGACTTTGGGAGTGCCCACTTCAATAATATTTTAATTAAAAAATATGCCTCATAAGGATTTAGGATAATGAGGCTTTTCAACACACACACACACACACACACACACACACACACACACATAATGTTATAGTTTTTTAATAATTTTTCACATCTATAATTTGCATGTTCAATACCAAGGAAACATTGATGGAGATATAAAAATATTTGACCTCATAGAATAAATAGAGATGCATGGAATGGTTTGTATTAAAAATGGCTAAAAGAAGACACTAGTAGGGTGAGAGGCTAGTTAACCAAATAAATATATGTAATTTTTTTAATTAAATAGTTTAAAATGTTTAATTTCAAGCAAAGAATAAAAGTAACCATCTAAAGGGTTATAAAATGAGTGTAAAAAGGGTGGCACACAACTCATTGCATGGAGTGACAAAACATAGATGATATTTCTAATAAATTTGTAAATTTTATATATGTTATTATATAATTATGCATTATTGTTTATATAAGTTATTTTATACAACTTAGTAATGTATATAATTTTAACTTATTACTATTTTAAAATAAATGTGTTATGACAAGAAGTACATGTGTTATTACAAATCATGGGATGGGACACACCTACCTTCAAAAAATGGGCCCATGATAATGACTTTGTGTTGCTAAGACATGTGTGTTAGAATAATTAATAAGTATTGTTGATAATATTAAATGTAATAAATGATAGTGCAAGTATTAAATTTACACTTTTAGGTTAGTCACATGTGTCTCCACCTTTTTTAAATGCCACCATTAGCGTGGCCAATATGAAAGGGAGGGATAACTCTTATTTTAGCTATATGTACCCACATCTCGATGTACTTTTGTTATTATGTTGAATACAAGGAATTATATTTTTGATATAAATGTATTATTTAATTAGTTGTAAATTATTAAAATTTTAAATTAAAACACTTATATAACTTTATCATTATGTATTTATAGGTCCAAAGACCATCTATCATCAGGGAGGAGGATGAAGAAGATTACTCTTCGTATGGCAAGGATAAAGATAAAGAGGACAAATACAATGAATGAAAACATTTAAGATGCAATTCGATATTAGTTATATGTTTTTTTAATTTGGAAGGGACATTTATTACTCCTTTAAAACATTATTGTATAAAAAAATAAAATTTAAGTCATCTTCTTTGATTATTCAATCATAACTTTGAATATTTTACATGTCTAATTTTACATTAATATCATTAATTTTAATATATTATAAACCTAAAATATTAAATATATAATATAATAAAAAATAATATACAATAATAATATATTATTATATAGGGTATTATAAAAAATATAGCAACACATTAATTATATGTAATATTTTTATAAATAAAAAGAAATAACTTTAATATAATTATTTGTAATTATAAAAAATTATTTATATTTAAATATATATATATATGGTGGTGTCAATATCATGTGTGGCACAAAGCTAACACAAATAAAAATGTTTATTTGATTACTTTTGCTCCACATTTTCACCCCTAAAAATGACACAAATTCCTCAAAGTTTTACCATGAAAAACATCAAAAATCATAAATTTATTATGCAATTTTGACCCTATTTGTGGCATAAATTTCACTTTGTGTAGTAATGGCACCAATTACAATTTTTGATGTTATTTATTGACATATTCTATGCATCTGACACCTTTAATCATTAGTGTTTCAATGGAAGGGTGTCGAAAATAGGGTTTTGTGATAAATAATGTCTCAATTCAATATTTTAAGTCTTTATTTCCTTCATAGACTTGGGTATGGCATTGTAAATATATCATAAGTACCACCTATTTAAAAAATATTGGGAACTATTAGGCTACTTGCATCTATGGATCCTCAATCATGTTTGACTTTCTTCTATGTTATGACATTATTATTTTGTTACAACACTATATTGGGAATGTCATTGTTATAAAATATGAATGGAACCATGGATAGTAACAATAATTAAATATGTTTCAATTTTAAATTTCATAAGATAATTCCAATAATATTTGATACCAATGATCAATCTCAATGCATTAAAACTTTGATTGAGACAATGATGATATTTTGATAGATTCATATCTACCAATTAACACATACAACTTCATGTTATTACACTTCAAGGATCAAAAACATTATTGAATGGTAATTCATGTATACTATTATGAGCTTCAACACACATATGTTTTGATACTTTAACATCATATATCCTACGTCACATTTAAATTCCCTTATGCTACAACATTTTTCTTATTACATTTACATTTTTTTTATTTCATGTTACAACACATTTCTATTTATTTTAGTTAGGGAGTCCTACAATCAAATTACCATGAGTTGCTAAACAATAATCATCTACATCAATATATTTTTTACCTCTTCTTAATATTTCAAATTTATATGACATATCTGGACTATTACATTCACATCTTTGTAATAATTTTAGATGGATTAGGTCCATATATATGACTCCTACTTAAAATGTATATACTAATTTTGACACATATAGTGTTGCATCTAATTCCTTGTGTACACAACATCTTACTTTAGAGGATATCATTGGTTAGTCATGCTAACAAAAGTTTTGTGCTTCATCAATACATAATTATTGTACCATAGTTTCTCATTATACATAGCTTATTTCTTCTATATGTATTTCCTTTCATGTTCCTTCCTTACATAGTTTATTTCTTCTATATGTATTTAATTTCATGTTCCTTCCTCTCTTTAATGGATTGTATGATTTATATTTATTAACAAAAGTTTTGTGCTTCATCAATACATAATTATTGTACCATAGTTTCTCATTGTACATAGCTTATTCTTCTATATGTATTTCCTTTCATGTTCCTTCCTTACATAGTTTATTTCTTCTATATGTATTTACTTTCATGGTCCTTCCTCTCTTTAATGGATTGTATGATTTATATTTATTATAGTTTTGACATTTTGGCACTTTCCTTATGTTTGTATCACCATTATTCTAGTCCCTTACTTTCATAACTTATTATGTTGCATTAGCCCTTTCCCCATGATTATTGATACCATTCTAAACACTTGCATGTATATTTATCAATGAGGAAAACATATGTACTAATACCTTTTATCCTAACATATATTGAATTCTAAGATAAATTGTGAGTTGTTTGGAAACATCTTCTTCTTCTTATGGATTGGTTCCCCTTGGCCAAATAATTTTTTCATTTCTTGATTACACCCCTTATCCTACCTATTTGTAAGTTTTTAATGATTGTGTCACTTGGATTCTATCTTATCTTGATTGAATTCTTCATACATGCACCCCTTGGGTTTATTTTTAAATATATAACTACTTGTTATAAAAGTTTAAAATGAAAAACATTATTAATTTTTTATCTTTGTTGATTGATAATTATAATATTTATTATCTATAATATAGGTTTTTCATATACATGTTACACACGTTCTTCTCATGGTTGATGCAGAGGGAGAGATTTAAACACGTCAAATTATAAATATCTTCACTTAGGACTATCTCTTATAGCCCTTCCAAAAGACAAATCTAGATGTTGAGACTTTTATAGGGTTTCGAGATAGACTAGGACCAGTTTAAAATACCCATTACCTTATCACAACACCTCACAAATTTTCATGAAAATAAGTTAAATGGAAACACACTTATCTCTCACAATTAGGTCTCCTCCTTGTAGCCCTCCTTGACAACCTTTTTGGGTGGTTTGACCAATATTAAAAGTTTTTGGGAAAAAAATTATATTTTTAGATACCCATTAATTTCATTCATCTTTTTACAAAGTTTTTTGGCCTAATTCCCAATTGAAGTATATTAGCTTAACTTGACTTCTTCAAACTAAGTCTCCAATTAGGCCTCTTAGTCTCCAAAATTAAGTTTTGATTTATAAACCCTTAATACATGAAAAGAACCCAAATAAATGGTTTATTCACCTTTATTAAAATATAACCAAGATAAAAATAAATTTTTAAACTCTAAAACAAAGTCTAGTTACCTAAATTTACCATGAAACGGTCAAATATCCTCAACTAGGTTCATACACAAGCCGAGAGGTGTACATTTGATGTTTTGAAGTGAAAATGGAGGTTTAAAGGGATAAAAATATTGTATAGGGTATATTTCACCCAAATACACATTTTATCATTGAAATAAAATGTAGTTCAATCCAAAACAAACTCAGCAATTACAATTTTCACCTTGACTGTTCACAAAGACAGGGTTATGGACTGTGTATACAAAGATTGAGATTGGAATAATATTAAACCTTCATAAGAGTTTTTTAAGATATAAAAAAAATTAATTTACATAATTACAACCTCTTAACACCATACCAATAATTAAAGTTATTTCCTTGGACAAAAGAATCCTTTTTCACTTTTTATTTTTAATTGTTTACCATGTAAATAGGGTACATGATAGAGTTATGGAACTTGTTTATAGGATAGTTTTGTATTATTAAATGGTTTTAAATTAATAATTTAAATTTAATACATATAATATCAACTTACTAACACCATTTTTCCATTGGAATGATTGAAATCCATCAAAGAACCTTGCACAACATTGGACACTTGACTGTGTAACACACAAAATTTTGAAGGACTAGATCTCTCTCTCTCTCTTTCACCTATATTCTAATGAAAAAATTGAAAAATGTATATAGGTACTCAAACTTACCAAGTTCTCAAAAACATTCACAATGGTCTTCAAAATCTTCTTCATTCATAAACATTTCTTGGTTTCATATGTTCAAACTCAGAATGTTATATACAACCTTCCTTTTTAAAAATTCATATTATTTATCTATTTATTGCAGCCACACATCCTTATCTCACTTGTATAATTATCAATTCTAACCTCTACATGCAATATATCATCCTATAAACACTCTAACTATTTCTTGATTGCCTTCAACATAGGCTTAAGTATGAATAAGATGCATTTTTAGAACATTACAAAAGTTTCAACACACATAAGAGACCACAAATGTGTCCAAACATAATTAAGAATCATAATACCTTTAATACATCTATCCAAACCAAAATCCAACTTTATATTCTAATAACAACATGAATTATCCCATAAAACTAAGCTTAGAAATTCAAAATTTTGAATTTCACATTTTGGTGGGAAAATGCCTAGATGTCTCAAATTCTCATTTTAAGAACACCTAGGACCTATAAATGAATCCTAAGTGTCCTCTAAACCTTATAAGACCTTTAATTATCCTAAATATTGAAATAACAAACCAAAATTTGTCAAAATGGTGATGCTCAAGTGCATCAATGTTATTATTTGAGTGGGTGAGAAGTAACATATATAGGTTATATAATATCATAAACTTTTATATTTTACTCAAATACTTTCATTCCCACATCTTTAGGGGTATTATTTCATTGGATGTATACATTACATTGTGGCCATATTTCATAGAGATATTTTTCTCACCTTTTGTTTATAATATACAACTATTTACATTGATTACATTACAACTTCTTATTTCCTACATCTTGAATTCTACATGGATATCTACATTTTGGTATTGTATATGCTTATTACATGGATGCATTTCCAAAAATTTTAATTCCTCATGATTGTTGCATGCCTATTTACTATTACTTGGTACCATCTTGACCATGTTTTCAGTATTGTAATGTGTATGATTCATTATTATATCTAACCCTCTTAGGGACACACTCCTATATGGGGACATAAATTTAATCCCTAACTTACTTTTGGTCACTACATGAAGTTATTATATGTATCTCTTCTTACTCTCCATGAGGCTCATTTATTTTATCTTACTTCTATGGAGCTTCACCACATTTGTGCCTTGCGATATTACATTGATGGGATTATATAGCTTTCATGATTAATGCATATTTTCTTAGTGGATATCATACTTTCTACATACATGTATACAACTTGGTACATATCATTATTGATCTTATGACTTACACCTTTCCATCGGTGGCATGATACCTTATGATAAAAATAAATGAACCTTATCCCTTCTATGAAAAATAACAAATATTGCCTTTGATTGCCCATTTGCATGAGTTTGTGATCAAACAAATCTTCAATATATTTTTTGTTATGTTGTGTTATTTAAAGCAAGCATTAAAATCCACTAAAAATATTTGGTGAAATCACCATTTTTAGTTTTGAAAGTTTTATTCTCAAACTCTTTTCCCAATCAAACCCTAGTTTAAGATCAAGAACATTAAAAAGCAGAATTTATATAAAATTGGTATTTTATTAGTTGCATCAAATTTAGTGAAATGAATTCAACCTTATTTGGAGATTAACCTCAATTCTCCAAGGTCCCACAGCTTTGGAGGTTTTTCCATTGTATCATTAGGTATTGCATAGCAAGCTACTACACATCAAGGGATGGGTGTAAAATTTATGTGATAATAGTTTTTGGCACACCTAGTGGGACCATGAAAATTACGAAGAGATTGGTGTTATTCTCAACAAGTATTGTACTAGTTTTATACAAATTTAAAAATCACCTGGTGACTCCACTGGCCTATGGATTCATAATTTCAAGGTTCATGTATGCCAAGCAAATAAATATGATCATCTACCAAAGGTAAGAGAGCCAATTTTTTAGAATTATCATTTCCTTCTAAAAAGAGATCAAAATCATTCATCCCTAGTCCTAAAATATATCCTAAAATTATATTTGCATCTCCACCAGTTAATTCCATCAGTTTTATACCTCCCATAATGGTTAGAAATCTAAATTTCATAGCTTTTAATGGAGGCATCCCACTCCAGTTAGCCTAATACGATGGTATACCTACCTCAACTTTAAAAATCCTACCATATTTTATTGGTGAAACCTCCACCACTCCTATAGAACACATCCAAGATACTATTAATCTATGTTTAATCCATAATGTAGTCTAAGACAATATTGCAATCAGACTCCTAGTTTCCTCTTTCAAAGGTAAAGCCTTGAAATGGTACAAAAATCTCTTTCCAAACTCCATCTGAGTTTGAGATGAGCTAGACACTACACCATGTACCCAATTTGAAGATAAGAGTGACCACCTTTCCCTAGTTAAATAGTTAATTGATATTTAATGAGCTCCTCATGATCACATGACTGACTTCAATTTTTGTTTCAAAAAGACATGGAATAGAATTATAGTGTTGGTCGATCCAACTACAAATAATGCTTTCCTATATTACTTGAGATCCCTAAATAGTGATATAGATGCTATGATTCAGTCTATGGGTGGCACCACACTTCCTAATGCCTACCAGACTGCAATTAGGTTAGAAAATTATTTAATTCAAGTGAAAAAAAAATCTCCAAGGCCACCAATGCCTCTATTCCATAAACAAATCTTGTTTCACCACCTAAAATTACTCTAATTCCCACCAAAAGTAAAGCACCAAATTTAAACCCTACACCTATAGATGATTTATATGAAGTTAAGCCACTACTCAAGATTTTTGTCAATGAGTTGGTAGCAATAAAGAGGTAGCAATCCCAGAACTACAAACCTTTTCAGTAGGCTAACCCAACATACCAACTTAATAGGTAGCCATACTAAGGAGATAGGCAGCCATATCAAATCAATTCTCAGCCATAGGGTCAAGGTATGCAAGCAAAACCTCCAAACATCTATACTTTGCATGTACCAATTGCTTCTAAAACTATTGTACTTATTCAGAACAACCTAGCTCAAGAGTATGAGTGGTGTTACCCTTGTTCATAACCACATAATTAAAACACTTATCCTAATGTTGTTATCAATCAAGCCTTGATGGTGTAAGGTATATCAAATACATGATGACAAGAAGAATAATTTGCTTCCCAATAAGTAGATACACAAGAACCTACACAAGGTGAGGCAACTCTTCTAAACTAATAAGAGGATGACTTTTGTGGTATGAATCAAGAGGAATCATTTTTAAATAGTGGGCATCTAGTGACATCCAACATGCATCCAAATAAAAAAGCAATAGAGAGTGATCATCCCCCTAAGGTGGAGCAAGATACAGCTTTCAAAGTTGTACCAAAACTTACAAAGAACAACACCATACAAAGGCCACCCTTTGTGCCTACAGGCCAGCCTAAAACAAAATTGCCAACTACAATTCTTGTAAAATAAGATATAGTTCCTACAAATGCACCAAAAAAGGTTAGTAATATTCCTTTAGGCATCGTAGAGAAAATGAATAAGACTAATATGAATGTTACCATGTGGGAAGCTTTATCTATTCCTATGTAAATAGATTTTCTATAAGAGGGATTGAAGAATTTTAAAATAATAGACAAGGTTCCATCCAAGGTGCCTAATGCTGAAATTAATTTGTGTCAACCATTTACTGACACTAGAATAAGAAAAATTAGTAATCCTCCCCATTTCTATCTTTCACTTATAGTAGGAAATCATCTCATTTATAATTGAATGGTAGATTCAAGGATTAGTAGTTCAATGATGCCCAAGAAAATAGTTGATGCCCTTGGCATAAAATATACACCCATCAATAAGGGAGCAATACAACTATATGGAACTATTGTTCAAATAGAAGAAATAATAACAGGGTTGAATCTCATAAATCATGCTTTTCAAAGCTTGACAATATCACAATATATCTTAGTAATAGATATTCCCCCTTACTTTGCCATCTATCTTTCAAGATATTTCACTATAAATATGGGAGGATATCTATCTTTGGATTGGTCTCACATATTGATTAGGACAAGATATGGAACTATAGTAACAATAAGAGTTGAGCCAATCATGAAGGACTATATTGAGCCATACAATCATATCCCTATGCAGATGAACTATACACTACAAGATTAGGAAGAGGCTCATGAAGTTTCAACACCTATAAAAGAGATTCCAGATACTCATCTGGATGAATGGGTACTAGCCCTTCAATTTGATCCTTATGATTATGTAAAGGAAATAGGGTTAGGTACATATTATATCCATGAAAATTATGAAATTATCCCAAACCTAGTAAATTTAGCTGAAGATCTTCAAGGGATGTGGAAATTATTCTTCAATGGTTTGAGAAGCAAAAATGGTGTTGGTATGGGTATTGTCTTGATCTATCCACATAATAAGAGATATTTATATTCTTTCAGACTTCAGTTCAACTACACAAATAATGTAGCTAAATATTAGGCTTTGATTTGAGGCCTGTAATTGGCCAAAGAGAGAGGGATAAAATCCCTACAAATATTTGGTGATAGTGAGCTTATTGTGCACCAAGTAAGGCCTAAAATCATAACTAATAACAATATGTTAAGATTTTACAAACATAGGGTTTGGGACTTGTTATAAGACACTGCTTTGAACATTCAAGTAGTACCAAGAGCACAGAATAAAGATGTTGATCATATGGCCTCCATAGGATCCCAATAGAACCTACCAAAAGTAATAAAAAAGAAAAATAACTATCATGTGAGGTTGATAATAAATCCATATGTTCTTGATAATGCAACTAATTTTCAAGTCTTTGATAGTGATCATTAGATTTTCAACTTTATAAGAGAGAAAGTTGAATTATTAGATAGGAACTAGTTAAGACTCTAAGATCAATATTAAGATTAAATCATCCAGTTGAAGATTAAAAAACTACATATGGCTCTTTTTAAGCTGGATAACATCTTCAATTTAGATGATCAACTAAAAGGTGAGAAGAAGAACATCATGATGAATGAAGAAGTCTATGAGCCAGTGGTTATCTCAGAAGGTAAAACATTGAAGATAGGTAAGGTATGTAATGATTTAAAAAGCAAGATTTTATTGAGTTGTGTCAAGAGTTTGATGATAAATTTGTTTGGATTTATCATGATCTAAGAGGATTTGATCCTATCTTAGCCTATCATATAATATAATTGGATCCAAATACCAAGCCTCTCAGACTGAATTAGAGACCTATCAATCCAAAAATAGAACCCCTGGTGAAAAGTGAGCTATCTAAACTAATAGAGGCTATATTATTTTTCCTATCAAGTACTCATCTTGGGTTGTAAATTTAGTCCTTGTCAAAAATAAAAATGGTGAAATTAGGATATGTGTGGATTTTAGGGATCTAAATAAATCATCTCTAAAGTATCATTATCCTTTTCCTCTCATGGAATAAATTCTTCAAACTATATCAAGATCTTAAAGGCTTTCTCTTCTAGAGGGTTATTTTGGGTATAACCAAATCCTAGTGTAAGAATCAGACCAATTCAAAATAACTTTTACCATAAAATGGGGTACGTATGCATAAAAAAATATTCCATTTGGTCTGACTAATGCTGGTGTAACATTTTTGAGATCCATAGATATGGCATTCAAAGTTCTAATAAATGAAATGATCCTAGTATATCTAGATGATATCATTGTCTACTCAAATAATGTTGATGCACACTTGGATAACCTTTAAAAAAATTCTAAAGGTGAAAATAATTTGGGGTTTCCCTTAATCCCAAGAAATGCATTTTTTAGTTCACAAAGGGAATCTACTAGGACACATTGTGTCCAAAAATGGTCTTGAAATAGACCCAGAAAAAATAAGTGCTATAGCTACAATAGCACTACCAAGCCATAAGTATGGACTATAGAGATTTCTTGTAAAAATCAACTTTGTAAGAATATTTGTCCCAAATTTTGCTTCTATGGTAAAACCCCTTAATGCAATGCTAAAGAAGGGTATTATCTTCAGCTAGACACAGGAGGGAAAAGATAGTTTTGAAGCCATCAAACAAGCTATTTCTTAGGCTCCTACCCTAGTCAACCCAAACTATAAGAAGGATTTTATTTTATATGCCTTTGAAGGGGAAGGAAACATCTCAAATATTTTGACTCAACATAATCAAGAAAAATTAGAACACCAATATCCTTCTTCAATCAATCTTTGATAGATTATGAAGAGAATTATAGTTTCATGGAGAAGTATATGCAATGATTAAATCTCTCAAGAAATTCAGAAATATGTTATCCAACAATAAAATTCATCTGATGGTGAGTCATCAAAGTGTCAAAGAGTTCCTACTAAGCTAGTAGATAAATAAAAAAAGAACTAGATGGATCACAAAGGTCATGGAATATGACATGGACATCAAAATCACAAAGCTTGTAAGAGGAAAGGGATTGTGTGAACAACCAATTATGATATCAAGATTATTGAAGCAATAGTTAAAACTATATATGCTTAAAATGCATCTCAACTAGCTAATCCATCTCTTTTCAATAGCTAAATGCATGGTATGACTAATTTCCTACAGATTGGTGAGTACCTGTATAAATTTTAGCAATTAAAGAAAAGGTATTTCCAAATCTAATCCATTCCCTATGTTTTTGTTGATGGAATATTATTTTGAAAAGATATAAATGGAGTCATGCTAATATGTATCGATCACAATCAAGTCCCCAAGGTGCTCAAGGAATTTCATGATGGCCTATCATGAGGGCATTTCTCTATAATAACTATAGCCATCAAGATAATGAGAAGGGGATATTATTGGCTTGAATTATTCAAGAAAGTCCATCAATGGTTAAGGAACTATGAGAAGTGTACTTACTTTATTGGCAAGCAAAGATTCACAACTTTCCCTCTCAAACCAATTCAAGCAGATGAATCATTCACTCAATGGAGATTAGATTTCATTGGTATGATCAATCCACTATCAAGTGAGGCCAAAGATGGGTGCTCATAGAAATAGAATATTTCACATGATGGACTAAAGTAGTTTTACTAAAATATGCCATGGAGGCATATATCTTGGAATTTATGGATGACATAGTATCAAGATTCAGTGTACCTCACACCATTATCTTAGATAATCTTAAAGCTTTTATGGGCACTAAAGTGAGTGAATGGGCCATAAATCACAATGTGTACTTAAGTAATTATTCTAATTATTACCCTTATGATAATGGCTTGGCCAAGTTTACCAACAAGAACCTCATCAGAATTATCAAAAGAATAATGGAGGATAACCAAATGACATGGCACACAAAGTTGAAATCAGCATTGTGCACTGATAGGATCACTCTTAAGATGGCCATTGGTAACTCCCCCTTCATGTTGGTATATGTAAGAGAAGAATGAGTCCTACTATAAATTGAATTACCTTCTCTATAGGTCAATCAACAACTGGATTTGATTGATAATGATGAAATGATATTAAGATTGGTTGAACTCATGGAACTTGAAGAAATCAAGAACCAATCAATGAAAGTCTTGGAAGAAAATAAAGGTCAAACAAATAATAATTTTGACAAAAAGGCATCTAATAGGTGTTTTAATGAAGGAGATATGGTCCTCAAATGGGATGTTGACAAGGCTAAACTAGGTAAGCACACCAAGTTTGATGCAATATGGAGTGGTCCATCCATTATAACTCAGTTTAAAGTAGATAATGTATTTTATCTCTCTAAGATCGATGGATTAGAACTACCTATCCCAGTCAATGGGATATACCTCGAATCTTGATTTTAAGGTAGGAATTCATTCCAAAAAATTAAGGTAGGGTTAGTTATGTTTTTAAATAAGAGCTTCTACATAGGTCAAATCATTAGGAGTTTTTATTTCCTTAGTTATGTTATTTTTCCCTATTTTATTTGTTCTATTTTTTCCCCTATTTTGTTCTTGTTTAGGCAAATCTCAGTTTGTTCATCACCAAGTTGTAGTTTGTTAAACCAAAGTGAATCCATGCCTAATGAACTAGAAGGCTACTAGATAGAAATTTACTAGCAAGCAATCATCCCATAGAGGTCACCAAAAATGTTGATATTTTTATCCCAAAAATATCATAACATCTAATACCCTAAGGGAGACCACCTTATTTTTTGATAAATTCCCTTGAAATGACCAAAAACCAACTTTCCCTTTGAATTACAAAATCCATAACTCTGGATGTAATTTTTAATTTAAAAAATTATAAATTGCTTCCCGAGATCTACCTCCTATAATACACTAACTTTCCCTTTAAAATTATGGAATCCAAAACTCTGGATGCAATTTTCAATGTGTAAAATTTCAAATTGCTTCCCAAGCTTTGCCTCCTGTAATACACTAGCTTTTCATAACTGATGGGATCCAAAACTTGGGATGTAATTTACAATTTTACAAAATTGCAAATTACTTCTTGAGCTTTGGATCATGTGAAGCATTAACCAATGAAATCCAAAACTTGGAACGTAATTTACAATTTTTCAAAATTGCAAATTGCATCCCAAAATCTAGATCTCACAAATCAAACACCCCCCATGAGATCCAAAACTCAAACTATAATTTGTAAATTACAAATTTAATCTTGAGTTATACCTCCTACCAACTACCCAAGCCAGGAAATCTAGAACTCCAAGTGCAATTTTCAATTTTTCAAAATTACAAATTACATGTGGAGTTACACCTTTCCAATTCTAAAGTAAGTCAAACTTCCAACCCCATGGACATTGGAATTTCTCCAAACACCTCAAGGTTCCACTACCAACTAACATGAGAGTATTTATTGTAGGGATTTTTCTATTCAAACATGTAATTTGGGGATTTTTAATCATTTGTTTAATCTAATAATCATGATTTTCAAGATCTGACAATGACCTTCGATCATGACCATGCCTCGATCTATACATCCAAGCCAAATTTGCAACCAAGTGACCACATCATTTTCACCCTTGCATGGTATTCTCCTTATGATTTCTACCATTATTTTATATAATTTGAGTTTTTCAAGTTATTTTCATTTCTTATAAAAGTTGTTTCCATTAATCTAGGATTTTACATTGGTATTATCATTTAGGGCTTCTTTGTGTTATTTAGGTGTTGGTAAATATCATTATCATTTGTGTAATTACCATTTTCTCAAAAAAAATTAGTCAGTCAAATCTAAGGTTTTTTAGGGTTATTATTTTCAAAGTTTCACTATAAAACCTTAGGATATTCTTCCTAAAGATTCACAGTCAAATCTAGGGCTTCGCCTAAAGCCAGATGAATATACTATAGCATATTCCCAAAATATACCCAGATCATATTCCTCAAAGATACTATAGACATTGGACCTACCTTGAACATCTTGCATTTTTATGGGTTTTACTATTATTCCAAACACCTAGAATCCCTGTAAGGTTCCAATTCCCTACGGACATTGGACTTATTCTAAATACTTCCCATTCCCATAGGATATATACCTATTTATAACACCTCTTAGTTATATTTAAATTTCCATTGCTTAGAACACTTCCTAGATCTATGGAGTTGTCACCTACTTTGAACACCTACTTATTCTATCATACTTTTCACCTACTCAAATCATCTCACATCTTTGCCAGAGATTACACCTACTTCAAGCTCCTTCAAACCCTATCAGCTATTGTAGTTAGTTTCTAGAATCCATATCTTAAAAAGAGATGAAGTTCAAATCAAAAGGCCATGGGGTGACTCTTAGCTTAGAGTCCAATACTACAGAGATGATTGATATAGATTTAGGTCACACTGACCTGGGGGACTTTTGGGCCCACATGAAAGAAAAATTTAAGAATAATTGGATCCAAGGTATTTATGACTTTAGAATTCCACAATAGTAGCTTTCCCTTTGATATTCCAAAGCCTTGAGTTGGTCCTAACACTAGCCCAACATTATGATCCCAAAAAATGAGAGGTTGTGAATGACAAAAGCGAAAAGATTTTGAATCTAGACCTCGACTTCATTAATTTAGTGCTCATATTACTAGATTTTGAGAGTTATCTTGAAATAACCCCATAGACATCCCATCAATTATTTAAATATCATAGAGATGGATGTCATAAAATGATAAATAGACAATGGCTTAAGGCCCCCAAGGTTGCTTCTACTAGATTTCTAAAGACATTAGCAAGGATTGACTTTAAAGATGAGGTTGGGGATATTATAATTTTTTTGCACAAGAAAATTGATAGTCCTAATGCTAAGATTTTCCAAGCTTTGATGTACCAATACATTTGGTTCATTCATCAGAATGCCCAATACATACATTAAGCTCAACTCATCAATGGTTCCCTCCACAAGTAATTGATGGAGGTGCAGACAATAGGAAAGTTATTCATGACTTCCTACTTTATATACATTTGGCCAAAGGGAGATCTTTCTCAGGCCTTAATATAGTACCTAGGGAGATAAGCAAAGTATACAACTACTATCTTGACCTCACTTTAGAGGCTAGCAGACAACATTTTAGAAGAGTTAACGATGCATTATCTATTGCACCATTATCATGTTTGATAAGGAAATAGGGTAAACAAGATTCTCACAGGCAACAACTATAGATATTATAAAATGGGGCTCCCACTTCATTCAGCTCCCCACTTATTCATATATCATGGCAATTGGATTCAGTGGCTACCCATATACACTCCCTAGATATGTCAGTGACAAGTGGGCACTAATGGAACTAGTAAGGAAACTTATGGAGACCCATAAGTTTTTATCTAGTAGGCACAATGAAAGAATTCAATTCCCCATTAGTATGGTAGATAGACATGCCCCTCTCTCCTCAAATCAAAATATGTTGAGGCAAAAATGTGTCAAAGGACCTTAAGAACATTGGAGTCTAGGCTAATCTTTGATGTATATGGAAATATCACCAACACGCTAGGAGTTTCTACATACTTATATCTTCCATATTTTGAAGCTTATTGGGAGAATTTAGAGGATGAAGAGAGGGTTAAAATGAAGGACCATTATAGAATGACCTTGCAACAGATCAAGGATTATGATTTGGTACCATTCTTAGATGACTTGGTAGATGATGAATCCCTTTTAGACCCAAATTACTATAAATAGATTATCACACAACCCCTTTCACCAGTAAGGAGGTCAGTTCCATAATCTTTCTCATTGATTAATATAACAACACATGTGATTGACAAAATAATCAATTGGCTGAGAAGTAAGGGGGTTCAAGTAACAAAAGACATAGTGGGTATTAGAGAGAAGCTTTTAAATATTAAATCCAAATGAGTTTTTCCATTGGCAAAGGGTCCTAATGGGATAGCAGGTGAACAAAAAAAAGGGCCAATGACCCATCAGAAGAAGAAGAAGAAAACTAAGGCCAAAAAAGGGTAATCTAGCAAATAGGGCTCAGTAACAGTTCAACTAATTAACATCTCACTTGAGGATAAAGTTATGACATAAGCTTCCATAGTTTCTACCCCATTATCTATCATAGTGACAACCCCTATTTCTATTATTCACCCTACACATATGTACATAGTTCCTAAAGTTTCAACATCTCCACCTCAAGCCTCCATTCCCCTTGTATCTTAAATTTCCACTCCACCTCTCATTCCCACCACATTACCTTCCATGATAAGTCAATTGCAACCTATGAAATTAAGTTAGGTGGACACTTAGGGTCCCCCATTAGTGGATACTCAAGTTTCCACTCCACTTTTCCTTTCCCCAATTTCACTTCCCCCTTTCATTTCATTCCCCTTTTCTATTTCATTAATAGTTCCTTCCATTACATCCCTATTTATTTCCAACAACACTCAATAGTACATAACCATAGACTTAGTCATCCTGACTTCAATTTTACTGGTCATCCCAACTCCTAGGATAAGTACTGCATCATCTTCATCCCATTTCATCTTCTCTATCCTACTAACCTTGAGTGGCCCAACACATTTAATTGATTTATTTAATGCTTTGGCTTCTGCCATTCCACCTATTCCCAAATTTAGAGTTCGTATGTCTATTCCTCCAATAGTATCTTCTACACCCCCAATAGGCATAGTTGTTTCCATTATCCCTACCTCTTCCACTTCTATAGTTTCCATAACACCTTCGGTGGAGATAGGAGAAACACAAGTTCTTAATGCAAATATAGATTTACAACCTACTAATGGAGATATAATTTTGTAGGCATATCTCAAGTAATCAATGGAGACATCCACATAAGATTTCACAATTGTCATGGTGCTTTCTAGTAAAAAAACCTTAAATACTAAGTCTCAGGTGACAATGTTCATGATACAAGATGCTACCCCTATCTAGCTAGCACAAACAGTGGGAAAGAAGTAGAAACAAATGATTTCCCCAAGTACACTGGACTTAGGCCTTTTAGAGGTGAAGAACTCCAAGCTTACTCCCTAGACCTTATCCAAAATTTTGTGTGATGATAAAGGGGAAAGATATGTTGATATTGTAGTCCCTCTATTGGATAAACCAAAAGAATACCTTATGATGGGAGACTATCAATTTTTAAAGATCTATCTTGGAGATCTGACAAGGGAGGGATTAAAATACGATGTTTAATATGGCATCAACTCCCTCTTTGATATAATAGATATTGATAAAGCCACCAAGGATGAATTTAAGAACAAGGTGGATCAACTCACAACTACACTTAAAAAATTTATAGAGCCTAGTAGATAATCAGTACAACCAGAGTCAGCGTATCTAGTCAACCAAATCTTTGATCAAGCAATAATAGATGCAATGATTGAAATTATGAGCATGAGAAGGGAAACTAAATAATGGTTGAAAGAACTCATTTTCAAGCACAATATGATTATTTCCATTACATAATTATCAATAAAAGGAGGACCTCATGGAGAGAACAAGATAGTAAATATGAAGGATAAATATAAAGCTTAAATATGTATTATCCCAAGTTGAATTTTGTAGACTCTATTAATATGGGCATCCTCCTTACCTAAGGGATACTAGAAAATGATGGACAGCAAGAGGATCTACATAGAGTAGCTCAATTCAATATCAATGTACTTATAGAGACTGCTCACAAAGCCAAGTTTGCACATGACAAGGCTATTAATATGATGTATGACATCAAAGAAATGTTGAGCAAATTGTCATGCAAATGAGCAAATGATGAGGATAATCTCCTCCCAATAGAAGAGGTTCAAATCAAGTTCAAGGAAGTAGTTGATAAAGAATCTACAAAAACTATAGTCTTTACTTGGAGTTTTATCCAACACTACATTAGGTACCAAAATGCATTGGATAAAATGCGTAAGGAAATGTAGTAAATCAAGGCCTTGAGATGGGAAATTTTTGATACATCAAAAAATTGTGAAGTCACCAACCTCTAATCCTTCAAACCAAATGAAGAAAGAATACATAAGATATTCAAGGATCTTGACACATATGGAAAAGCTATAGGCTGAGAAAGACCAGAAGGCAAAGGAATTTTTGCAAATTGATTAGTCTTTTTCTGTTGAAACATTTTCATGAATTTTAATTTCATTATTGCAAAAAAACATTGTAAAATGTATGTTGTAAAAATGCAACTATATTTTATGGCTCTTTTTGAGAAAGAGACACATGTATTTTACACTTTATATTTTTTCACAAGTTGGAAGTTGTAAAAAGCACAATTGCAAATTACACTTTTCATTTTGACAAGTTATAATTGATAAAGATGTAAAAGTACATATTAAAAATTACAACTTCTATTTTGACAAAGTGACATGACTTACAAGTTTTAAAAGTCTCACTTTTAATTTTCAAGTAAGGGTTTCAAAAAAAGTGACTTGAGTTACTTCCAAGTTATCTTTTATTTAAACATTGAGTTTCATTTTGGGCATTGTCTATTTGCATGAAGAGTAACTTATAGTTGCATGGAGAAGAAGAAAAGGTGTTACATGAATATTTTCTTAGTTTCATCCATTCCATACCAAGTTTAATACCATGACATCTCCTGCATGCCTTCTTCTAAACCATTTTTCAAAGTCCAAAGACACCACAAATAGGAGATCACACCCTTTCTTGCATGGAGTTTTAGATTTGCATGATTCCTTATACTGGGCATTGAAGTTTTGATAACTACATCTCATCTATGAGATATTTTTGTATTAAAATGGATATACCCCATATCCCAATCTATATTTTTTATTAGTGATATATTTCTACATTTTGAATGTATTTTCTACAAGCTGTAACCTAGAGAGCAAAATAAATTGAAGATTTTGCCTTTCTTATCTAAGAAATCCTTAAGTATGCAAAGTTATTATAGTATTTGTGGATATTAAAGTTCTTATTTTAGTCACAAGAAATTCATTTTTGGTATTTTATACCTTTTTTAAATATTGTTTGATAAAAATAAATGAATCTTGTCCCTTCTATGAAAAATAACAAATATTACCTTTGATTCCCGATTTGCATGAGTCTGTGCTCAAAAAGTTCTCAATCTATTTTTTGTTTTATTGTGTTCATTAAATAAATCACTAAAATCCACTAAAAATATTTGGTGCAATCACCATTTTTATTTTTGCAAGTTTTATTCTCAAACTCTTTTCCCAGTCAAACCTTAGTTTAGGATGAAGAACACTAAAGGAGTAGAATTTATATAAAACTGATATTTTATCAGTTGCACTAGATTTAGTGAAAGGAAGCCAACATTCTCCATATATTAACCTTAATTTTATAAGGTACCATGGCTTTGGAGGTTTTTCCATTGTATCATTAGGTATTACACAATGAGCTACTACACATCAAGGAACAGGTGCAAAACCTATGTGATAAAAATACACACATGTTCTTCATGAGTTATTTATTTGATATATATTACACTAATAAGGACATATTATTCACACTATTCTCTCCATATTATGGATTATTCATATTGCCTTTGGGATCATTATATCCACCTAAATTTATGAGCTTCATTGATGACATATATATATATATATATATATATATAGCTTTCCACTTGAGGGAATCAACCCCACATATCCATTAATTATTTACATTGATACATTTCTTTTAGGGGAATGGTACCCACATCTCTTCTCCATGAGCTTCATTTATCCATATATTCTATGGAGTTTCTCACACCTTTGTGTCTATAAATCTTGAAAAAATTATATATATCAATAAATGGCATTATTCTACACACACAATATCACATGATTGGTTTTCACATATGATATATTTATTATTATACCTTGCTATATTAGGGAATTTACTTACATTTTGGATTAGCTTCATTCCCCATCACTTGGATACATTAGTGTAGGTGGTTTCAACACACTATCACATCCTCATATCAGGATGCATGTACTTATCAAGCTTTATATGATGTTATATATTTGATATGATTTGACATAGAACCATTATTTGTCCATCTCTCATGCTATTCATAATGGGGCCTATAGTTTACCTCTAATTTTACTCCTCATAATTTATTGAGTTATATTTTAATATTGAGCATACGTGATGTTATTTTACAATGGTTACATACATGTGTTTTATATAATTTCTCCAGTGATTTTACCAAGCTTTGACTTTATTTTTTTAATGCTACATGGTCCCACTAACTCTTTCTATTGAGATAAATGATTACAAGAATAGATTTTACAATCTATCACCCCAAAAAGGGGGAATATATTTACATATTTTCAATATTAATAAAAAATGAGTGAAATTGAGAAAAATATTGAGTGATATAAGTGGAATTGAACATAAATGTATGAATTGAAGGTGTCATATATGGCCAGGTGGTAAGCATTTATTTTTCTAATCAAGACATGGAATTAAGTTATCATGACTTACTTTGAAAGTTATAATTTTTAGAAGAGTGTGAGAACATTTTTTTACTATTTACAATAACATGGTTCACATACAAAGTTCCCAATTTGAATGGACTGATCTGTGTGAAAAAATTTGAAACTAGTTTTTTCCCGCCTAGTAGGGCCCCCTGAGTGCGAATGGAGTGATCACGGATCCAATGAAGGCTACTGCTAGTGGTAGTGCCTCTGGGGACCTAATCAAAAAAAATTTAGAAGACATTCCATCCAACGGATGGAAGAAAGCACTAACAGGTGAAAAGGCATGTCCCTCGAAAAGCATGTTAAGCCTCCCTATTACCTCTGAGGGCACGGCCCTAAATATCCCAGATGATCTGGTGGAGGAAATCATAGCATCCATGGACCTTGCATTGGTAGGTAAGTTTTTCTCATTCTGTCCTAATATTGAAATGGTTAAGAAATGGGTTTTGTCTAGGTGGAAAGTTAAGGGTAGTGTATCGATCACTGCCATGGCAAGAGGCCTATACCTTTTTAGATTTATGAATAGGGAGGACATGATAGCTACTCTTTTTGGAGGACCATAGTTGTATGGCCCTCATTCTCTTACCTTATGCTTGTGGAAACTAGGATTTGATCCTAACTCAGACCTTAATAAGTCTGCTCTTGCTTGGGTAAGACTGCCAGGGTTCCCATTGGAATTCTGGGATGAAAAAATCTTCACGGCTATTGGCCAAAATGTCACTATAGATCACACAACAAGAACAAATTCTAGATGTGTGTATGATAGATTATGTGTCAATGTTGAAATTAATAGGACTCTCCCTACGTCCATAGAGCTAAACTCTAAATATGGGACTTGGACTCAGCTGATCACATATGAAAATGCTACCACTTTCTGTCAAATATGTAAGAGAAAGGGACATTTAATGACACAATGAAAAGTGAATCAAATGGGAAGGAAAGATGATTCCCAGGTTGAAGGGGAGGATTAGTCTCTCAACCATAGAAAGAATAGCAAGTAGGGAATGGGGAGCAATGCAAAAAACCTTGACAATACAGAAAAGGTAGAGGAGGAGACGGGTAAGGAGGATATCACTGGTAGTGGGGAAAAAGCTGTCCTAAAGGAAAATATAGTATCGAATGATAGCTAGAAGGCTATATTAGACAAAACCAACCCTCTAGACAAATAGACTAATATGTCTGAGGAAGGCAAAATAGGTACCCATCTGATAGAGGAAGACAATGTAGAAGACAAAGTTTCAAGAGATGGACAGGAAAAAGTAACTCCAAAAATATATCCTACTAAAGGAGAAGTAGACTTACAGTTAAACACAGACATTTTCCATGCTCTGGAAGTCGGAGACCAAGCAAGAAATTATTCAACAATAGGTGAAATAGGACAAAATGGTAGTAATGAACAAGAGGAATGGGTTACCCCAAAGAAAAAGAATTGAAAAGGTAAAAAATCTGTAGATGTTGGCACTGATCCCAAACAAAGGAGACCAACCCTAAGAGAAACAAGACAAAGAGAGATTACTAGGGAGATTGCTAGTGGTAAACAAAAAACACTAAAGACCCAACCCCTCAAAACCTCTAAATGAGAATATTATCTTGGAACTTGAGGGGCTTTAACAATCCCTCAAAATAGTTTGAGGTTAAAAACTACATTTTAGATAATAAATTAGATATTTTATTACTCCAAGAAGTCAAGATGAATGAGGAGAGTTTTAGGAAAATTGTTGACTACATATGGCCTAAGGTGGCTTTTTACATTAGTCCAGGTGAAGGGGCTTCAGGGGGGATTATAACTATGTGGAATAGTGCTAAAATCTAGGGATCTCTTATGGCTTATAACAATCACTTCTTGATTATCAATTTCTCTTTGAAATCTTTGAACTGGTCATTGATCAATTTCTATGGACCGAATAACAGAGCTTTGAGGTAGAATTTATGGATAGACTTGAGCAGTTTCAGGAATAATCCCCAGAACACTAGATGGATGTTAGCTAGAGATTTTAACACTCCTTTATACCCTTCTAAAAAATAGGGTGGGATTATGGATTACTCAGATAGCATGTTTGACTTTGCTGAATTTATCAATGATTGGGGATTATTAGATATAGAACTGCAAAACCAAAAATTTACTTGGTCCAACAAAAGAAGAGGAGATCAAATGATTTAGGTTAAGTTAGATAGATTTATTATATCTAGTAACTGGAATGATTATCATAATATGCATGTGTAGGATTTTCCTAGATCCATGTCTGACCATTTCCTGATCTTCCTCAGTTGGAGAGAATAAGAACAATCTAGACCTTCCCCTTTCCATTTTGAAGCTATGTGGATCAAACACAAAGACTTTAGACAAATTGTTTCCCAATGGTGGAAAATTCCTATTTAGGGCACTCCTATGTTTAGAATATTCAAAAAACTTTAGCATATTAAACAAGAAGTTTATGGATGGAATAGATACAACTTTGGGTAGGTCTTTCAGCAGAAGAAAAATATAGTTAGAAAACTCAAAGATATTTAGCAACTGATGGCTCAAGGGGATGATTCTAAAGACACTTTAGAAGAAGAGAATGTCCTGTCTTCTGAATGGAAGATCTTATGGAAAGAGAAGAGGTTTTCTAGAAATAGAAATCTCATGTTCAATGGCTTAAAGAGGGTGATAGGAACACTGCCTTCTTTCATCTCTCAACCATGAAACATAGGAAGGCCAACTCAATAACTAAGCTAGTTTTGGATAATGGTGACATTATAATTGAGGATAATGAGATAGGGGAACAAGCCAGGGCATTCTTTTAGAATCTGCTCATTGAAGAAAATAATGATGATGGAAATGATAGACCTATGAACCAATTCATTGATAAAATCCCATGTTTGATAACGGAAGAAGATAATTTGGAGATGTTAAAGCCTATATCTGAGGAAGAAGTCCTTTTTTTTTTATTCTCCATGGGTGCATTCAAAGCCCCAGGTCCTGAAGGCTTTCCTCCTATATTCTTTCAGGAATATTGGGAGATAGTAGGAGCAGATCTTATGGCTGTTGTTCATGATTTTTTCAGATCAGGTAAACTTTTGAAACAAGCTAGTAATACCTTCATAGTACTTGTTCCTAAAAAATCACAACCTACACACCTTATTGATTTTAGGCTGATTAGTCTATGCAACACTGTTTATAAGTTATGTACTAAAGTGCTAGTTATGAGGATTCAACCTTTACTAGACAAAATTATTTCTCCTGCACAAAAAGGTTTCATCCCAGGCAGGCAGATTCTTGATGCTATGATTACCACACATGAGACTATTCACTCTATGGATAAGAGCAGAATCCCTGGTATGGATCTCAAGATAGATATTTCTAAAGCATATGATAGAGTCTCATGGAATTTTATATTCCAAGTGATCAAAAAATTTGGGTTTAATGATAAAATGTCTCGCTTGATATGGAACGATGCCTCTTCTGCAAAATTCTTGGTGCTGGTAAATGGTGTACCTAGAGGGTTTTTCTCATCTTTGAGAGGAATTCATCAAGGAGACCCTCTCTCCCCGTACTTATTCATCATTATGGTAGAGGCACTGGGAAGATACATACAAGTAAATATAGCCTCAAAAAAGCTAGTGGGCATCAAACCTGCCTCCTCCCTTCATCTTATGGTGGTGCAACAGTTTGTGGATGATACCATCTTCTTTGGCATCTCATCAGTGATTGAAGCTAGATGATGGAAGAATATCTTAAATAATTATGCCATAGAGTCTAGACAAAGGATAAATTTCCAAAAAAGCAATGTGTATTTCTTCAACACTCCTAATGACCTTAGACATATAATCATTGATATATTAGAATGTGTTGAAGTTGCTCTACCAGCTACCTACCTTAGTCTCCCACTCATGGTCAAAGAGGTATCTTCGAGTTTTTGGAATGGAATTGTGGAAATAATGTAGAGGAAACTTCTTGGTTGGAAAGGGAAACTCCTCAGCAATGCTGGTAAACTGCAACTTTTTCAAGCCTTGTTGCAAGGTATTCCTACATACTTCCTGTCTCTTTTTAAAATTCCTACATATTTTGCTGATAAATTGGATTAGATCCAAATAAAAATTTTATGGATGGGGGTGGAAGACAAATAGAGAATGTCTTTAGTCAGATGGGAAAAAGTGTGTCTTGCAAAATCTCATGGTGGACTCCATATTAGGTTTATCAGGAACATGAACAAAGCCCTTCTCTCAAAAATTAGTTGGAACCTGATCCATAAAAATAATGATTGAGGGGAAATAATGTATGCCAAATACATGCATAGCATTGATGATTCCAAATTTCTTCAACAAATGGGATTACCCCAGGGATCTGTGATATGGAATAAAATGCTAAAAAGTCGAAGCCTTCTTAAACAGAGAATTAGATGGAAACTTGGAAATGGTTGGCATATTAAATTTTGGGATGATATCTGGTTAAAGGACAAGGCTCTCATCACACAAGGAAACTATGGAGAGATTGTTGACTTGGCTACTCAATTTTTTGGAGATAGAGTCAGTGATTATATGGAAAATAACAATGGGATGCGGAGCTGGAAAAATCTATTGGACTATTGTGATCACCAGCTTGAGTTTTTCCCTAGAGTACAAGAGATCTAGCAGTGCATTCAGGAGATCAAAATCCCTCTCTTCCCCCATGAAGATGAACAGTACTGGTGGTCAGATAAGAATGGATCATTCTCTATCAAATTTGCTTACCATCTACTCATTCCTAAAGCTCAGAATAAAGATGTATGGAAAAAGGTTTGGAATTATAAAATTATTCCAAAAATTAACATGTTCTAGTGGGCTGCTACTCATAACAAAATCCTAACATAGGATAACCTTCAAAAGAGAGGGTTTACCCTGGTTAACAGATGTTTTTTGTGTGGTTCAAAAGAGGAATCAGTTTCACATCTCTTCATCCACTGTGATTTTGCCTGAGAATTATGGTGCACAATACTTAATAACTTTGGTATTAAATGGGTCTATAATTTTGACCTTAAAGAAGTAATCCTTAGCTAGAATCCAACCTTCACACATCCTTGGCTTATGGAATTATGGAAGCAAACTCTACCATGTTTGAGCTGGATTTTATGGAAAGAGCGTAACCACAGAATTTTCAAGGACACTGCTAGAAATGCACTTAGGTGTTTCACTCCTTTGTTAAGACCATTATGGAAAGTGTCACAATAGCTCATATTCGTGCTACAGAGAAACCCCTATCTCAAATTGAAAACCAAATTGTAGCCAAATGGAAGGTTTTAAACTAGATCCATGGGAATAATAAATCCAAAATTCTACAGAGACTAAATAGTAAATGGATCCCCCCAAAGCCTAACTAGATGAAACTCAACTTTGATGGGGCATGTAAGTTAGATGGTAAAGCTAGTGGAGGAGGAATTATAAGGAATGATAAAGGATGGATGACTATTGTCTATGCTGGTGGAATAGGATGCCAAAGCAACAACTATGCTAAAGTAATGGCTCTACTATGGGGGTTAAAGTTGGTTATATCCCTAGGAATAAGGAACTTGAGTATACAAGGAGACTCTAAAATGGTCATAGATGCAGTTAATAAAGCATCAAATATGGGATTTAAGCTAAAAGACATCATTACAGATATTTAATTTCTTTTGCAGAAGTTCTCCAAAGTAGAGATTTCCCATATTTATAGAGAGGGAAATAGGGTTGTTAATGCTTGTGCCAATCTTGGTCAGCAATTTTCAGGTTGGAGGGTGTGGTGACAAGGTGTTCATATTCTCTTAAACATTAGGGATATTATTCAAAAGGAGATGACTTGTCAAGGATGAGGTGCATTTATGATAAGGATAGCTCTCGAAGGCAGTCCATTTAGAGAGGGCCATCGTGGATTTCAAAAATTGATAACTTTGGTATTTGTTTGACAATCATTCATGATTCATTGTATCATGAGGTTGAGGCACATGGGTCTCATTATGAAAATCAATGGGAAATAATTTCCAAGCATGGGAGTAGACAACATCATCTCTGTAGGGTATTTCAAACAATGAGCCATCACATCTTCATTATGCATAAATGAAAACAATGAGCCCTTGAGCCATCCAAGACTATCATAATTGATAGTGGAAACATTCCTTCCAATCCAGTGTCTGGCGATGCTATTGATGAGTCCTATTTTTCCCCTGCTCTTACCAAAACAAAAGATGTTTCTTTCTCCAGCCCAAAAGAGACCCCTATTAACAACCCCAGCTCCTTTGCGAGTAAGAAGGGTAAGAAGAGAAATGTTGATGAGGAGGAAGAGAATATTAGAGAGACCATGGAGGGGACCCACAAAAATCTAGGTAGGGCCACGAGGGGCCAAGGTGGTAAATCTTATAAGTCTTCCAAAATTAATCAGGAAGGCTTCTCCTCCAAAGTTCAAAGGTCGGGGCAGATTGCTGGTAAACCCACCCTGAAGGCCAGACTAATTTATTACTCAAAAAGTGCTTCAGAGGAAGCAACCTAGGAGGAAGAGTCTAAGGATCTAGAAATCCAAGAAATTTTTTAGGACACTGGAGAGAAGCAGGAGACTAGGGATTTTGAGGTTACTGAGGAGCATGGTGCTGACACTATGGAAACTGCTAACAATAAGGGGAAAATGTATGTCGAGGAAGCTGGTGAGGAAATAGAGAATGAGACTAATTAGAAATCTAAAATTGGGGCCCTAAAGGATTGTATTTAGAGGCTGGAGCAGAATTTCACCAAGGACTCTGGAATGCAATTCTCATGAACATGTCTATGCTGAAAGAGGTGGGTAATACTGGGCATGCTGACAATGCAGAGAATACTGAGAAACTTAATGATCTTCTAAAATCAATGGTTATGTAAGGAGAGTCCTCTCTGACTCTAGTCTTTCTTTTTCTTGTGTTTTATTTTTGTGTCTGTTGTTTCTCGACTAGTGTCGTCGTCTCTCTAAAGGCATATTTTGTTTGATTGCCTTCTTGTCTTTTTTTCTCTGTTAAGGGTTCGGCCTCTGGTTTGCCACCTTACCTTATCAAAAACATGGTTCACATACAATTAGATGTATTCATTCCTATGATCATTTATATAATTTTTTATTTTTATTTCACCATGGCATGCTACAGCATTTATTTATTTCACTTGTTTACATAAATGTTTCAAATCTTTGACTCATGAGATCTAGTCACTTTGTCACTCCTTCATTAGGTAAGTGAAAGTGTGTGCTTAATTTTATAATTGTTTTTACTTTGATGCATACATGCATTCACATCACATAAAAAAAATTTAGTAGGTGCATTATCTAGACAACTAATTTTTTAAAAGGATCATTATTATAATTTTTTAAAGTGTTATTTTATGCATATGTTCCATCGGTTTGAATCAAGGTATTATTGGTATTTTTTTTGTGCTTTCATTTTTCTCCTTATTCTATGTCTGATCTCATGGCATTTTTTCTTAGGTTTTCTCCTTTTGTTTTCTTTGATTTTTACCTATAGGCCTTATTCTATTCTTATCTCTTTGTATTTTGGTTGTTCTTATTCTGCTAAATCAAATTTTTTGATCTATCAAATTTTTATTGTATAGACTCAGTGGCCTAACTTATTTGTCCAAAGCATTTTTTATTTGACCTTATGCCCTTCTACACATCTTTTAATGTTTGCATCCATGTTTGTCAATTATTTTTATTTTCTTTGGTCAAATTTTACATCAATAGACTCCTAATTCAAACATGAGATGGCTATATATTAAAAACATGGATAGGCATTTCAATAGTAAGTGATACGAACAAGAATATAAAGGAATCATCAAGAATTTAAGTCTAGGTACACTCTATACCACTATATTTTTGTATTTAATGATTAGTGACAAGGTTTAGTTATATTTTGTTAAAAAATAAGGATAATAGAATGTTCATGTAATTTCACTTCACTTAGGGAAGAGAAGGTGACGTCCTCACTCAAAATTTCACTCACATGTATAAGATAACTACATTAAATCTAAGTCCAAGCATACAAGATATGTAGTTGTAACTCCTCAAGATTTTTGTCAAGATAGCTAACTTACACTTTTTGTATTCCTATTACAAGAAGTTTTGGAAAACTAGGTCAAGAATAAAAATATAAGATAAATTAGATAATTTTTCTTGAAAAATCATCAAAGAAATAAATAACCATGTATAGCATTTCATAGTGCATCTACATAAAAAATCAGAATCATAAATAGTGTCAAGTATAGATTTAGTGGCTAAGGACATAATATGTGGTTACAAGTAGTATGGATTCAACAACTTAAAAAATATTTCCAATACACATTCATCGATTTCATGTGAATTATTGAATCTTTTCTTTCATAGTTTGACAACCATATTTGACACAAACATGTAAAGACACCTAATTTTGGTACAAGGCTTATTATTCCAATGTTTTTTGTACTATTGGATATCGTTCATTGGTAAAAATTAGGGTCTTTTGGCACTTTTATATGTGTTTTTTTTCTCCTTATTTGTGTGATATTGTGTTATTCTATTTTCCTTTTTAGTTTTTTTTTCCTGCTTACACACTTATTTTCTCTATTTTGCCTTCATTCTTTGGTGTTCTTTCATCTAGGATAAATGTGATGTTATTTCCAAATTTGCCCTGGCCAAATTTAATGGCCCTTTGAATGTGTCTCTTGTATTTTTTTGGGACCTTCTACCCTTCCTCATGTCCTTCCAATGTTTAGATATGTGTATGTTACTTATTTTATTTTTATTTGGTCATCTTGCATGCCAATAGGTCTTCAATTCAAACTTGAGAAGTCTATATATACACATTGTCTAGTAGTATTTGAATATGGAATTTAAATTAATTTATAATATTCTAATCATAAAGAAATTCAAGTCTAGGTACACTCCAAATTATTTCATTCATGATTAATAACTTGCATTAAATATTTCATTTACATCTTACATTCTAAAATATGGATAGTAAAATATGCATGTGGGATATATAGATACAACTCCTTTGAGGTTTCCTGACTCAACTAGTTCTTTCATTACATATAGTTTTTCATCATCACTTTGTTGAATTTTTGGGAAGAATTGAAGATATGCATGAGCATCACAGTAAGAGCATATTTAACATGCGATTCTACCCTAGGCATATTCAATAATAGGTCAGTAGGCACCGAATTCATCTACTGACTTTCAAACTGTATGATTCCACATAGAGTTTTTATACCACATGCATAAATTAAATTATCTTTTATATTTTAGATTAAATTAGTAGGTGTGATTGTTCCATCCCTTTCACTTAATTACTTGTCAAATTTTTTTTTATGCTTATTTACTATTTTTAACCTCTAAGTAAAATATGATTTACTATTTTCAGTTGTCATATGTTAGAAAACATGAACAAATGGTAAAAGATATGAAACACTAGGGTATAGTTTTACTATTGTCTTAGTGCCATTATACATTATTATCACAATTTGATAGAACACCCTACTGAGACACATATGAAGCCTGGATCTAGTTCTATATTTCTAATACAGTAACAAGTGAGTTATATTCCTATCTTTTTTCATTTCATATCTTATTAGTGTATGTTTTTTATTCCAATTTATACTATTTCCTACATGTATATTCAGCTTGGTTAAGTGTAACATTGAGGTCATTAGATGTAATAATGAAGTCATTAAGTTATATGTGCACATGTATAATTTGCAATCAAATTAGTTGGTGTGGATGACTTCACATCTACCAACCAATTTTCACATCTTGCACATGGTTCCCACTATTCATTTGGAAACTATCATATGTTTACATTGTCAAATATAGGTGGATTTATGGCTTTCCTCTATCTATATATGTACCTCTTCTTAAATTTATTTTCATTGATTCTAGTAAAAATTAGTTATTTTACTCATATTTAATTGCTCTTTTACTATAATATTTTCTATTTTCACATGTTAAGAGCTAGTGTGTTTGAATCTCACCAGTTCTCAATCATGGCCCATTCTCATATATCACAGTGCATTCTAACATGGTATCAAAGTGGGTTATGGTAAAATGAACACCTTGTTTTATTTTAATGAATTTTGGAATCTTGAGTAATTGATTTTTATTGTTATAAACCCTTAAATTCTGAGTATGATCTTCTCTTGTGCCCTTGGATGATCAAGATAATTAGAAAATAATGAGGGGTATGATCCTTGTGTAAGTGTATTTTCAGGTCTTCTAATATACTCCATTGAGTTTTTAAGGCCTAAAAACCTTAGGATAACCTATTAATTTGTCAAAAATAGAGTCTTTTTTATAAAAAATCATTTTTATAGGTTTTTGGTATACTCGAATACCATTCCACACTATTCATATTTTTTTTGCAAAAGGTCATCTTTCTAGGTTTTTCTAAGTTTTAATAGAAAATTACTAGGTTTGTTACCCTTTTTATTTGTAGATACTAGTTTGGAGATATATGTATATTTTTATGACCTCAATTTATGTGTAGCAGCTACCTATGTGTTTTTATGTTGTGGATCGCATGTGCATTTTTGGACTCTATCTCTATGGCCTCCATTGGTCTCTCTTATGTTGTGTGTCTTGTGCAATGGTGGATATTGTGTTGTGTTGTGTGGTCTATGAAATTTTTTTATCTTTTTATTGTGTGTATTACATGATGATGGATACCTAGTTATATTACATGATTTAATAGTATTCACAACCTATAGATATACACAATGATGTACCTGCATAAATATGTAATTTAATGTGTCAATTTATACCTTTTGTACATTATATGCCTCATCTAGACATGAGGCTTCTTGTAACTACTAAAAATACATGGACTAATTTTGTGTTGGTGGTGTTGTTCATTTATATGCTTGCATGGGTTACACATTGTAGATGGTGTGCATTTGTAAATGGGTTGCAGCACAAACACATGAATTTATGTAGAACCATATATAGTTCTACGTCCATCTGTATATAGCATGTACCATGAAATACATTATCAAATTCAAACCTTATGCAGTCAAGTGAAGGTAACCTTGATTAATTCTATAAATATTATCACAACCATGGTTAACTCTTTATAATCCCTATAAAAGTTTCACCCACTCCTAACATCATTTGTGACATGGTTTCGAGAAAAACCTAATGGTGACATCAATAACTTTATAAAACTTATCCACTCATCACATGGGAGTTTAGCCCATGGTCTCAACCAACCCAAAAGGTTAACAAGTTTAGTAGGATTTATTATTCAAAAATTTGTGTAAACAAAAATTTACAAATTATCAAAGTCTAAATTTATTTCATACAAGAATTAAAAAAACATGATTGATATAATTTTTAAAATGCATAACTTTTTGTAGGCAGTTCCTTTTGAGGTGCTATTTTTTGAAAGTGTGTATTTTTTTCAGCTCATTGCATTGTTATTATTTTCATATTCTTTTTTGGCTGGTACAGGGTAATTTCATCCTTTTTTAAATAATATATACACTAAATATAAAGTTTCTATTATATATGCACTAAAAAGTGCCAATTGTACACGTGATAAAATATAAAGTACCAAACCTCTATATTATAGGGGGTTATTGTTGATAGTTTTAAGGGGGTTGCCTTATGTATTGCTTTTTATTTTACACTAATATTTCTAAAAATTTATTTATTTCACTGCACTATGGATTATAATTTGGTTTTGCTTCTCTCTCCCAACAATTATCATTAGTAGAAAACTAAAGTACAAATATTTTTTAGTGAAGTTTTACACATAATTACTATGGGTATTAAAATTGAACCAACTCTATATGCAAAAAATATTAAATGGTTTAACTGATGTGATGAGGCCTATGGTGTTTCATGTTTATTTGTATCTCTAGACTTACTTTTCCACATTACAACTATAAAATCACCAAAAGAGGCCTAGACCATTCTAGAAGAACTCTTTGGTAAGTAAGATGTAATGAGGGGTCATGAGTTGGAGAATGAGCTCATTAGTTTGAGTCCAGGAAACTTTGACACAAGACAAGACTTTTTCACCAAATTTAAGCCACTTATGTTTCAATTCAAATTATGTGACATAGATAAAAAGGATGAACAATATATCCTTTCAATTCTTACCAAGTTAGGTCTTGATTATTCCATTTTTGTGTCTACCTTCCATGCTACTAAGAGTGCCCTAGGAGTTACATGTACCATGCCTTCCTTATATAATTTTTATAAATACTTGACTAGGGAACAAGATAAGCTTATTTAGATGGGTAATTTGAAGTCCTCTAAGTCTCATGCCCTTATTTTTAGTCATGAAAAACAAAAGCCTTCATGTATTAAGGATAAGAAACAAAACAAAAAGGACTATGAGAAAAAGAAGTATCATAAAATGTATGATAAATCTAAAGAAACAACAATTAAGACTTCATCTTCAGATGCCAAACCTAATATAGAGAAGGTAAAATGTACCTATTGTAAGACAATTGGGCATGATGAACATAAATTTATGAAGAAACAGATAGACCACTTAACAAAAATTCTTGATAGAAATAATATATGTGTCCCTGATTCCTCACACAAAGTTCATCAACTCCAAAGTCCTTTAAGGTAAAATATAGTGGTAAAGTTAAAGGTAATGGCAAAGTCCTTGTTGAATTTTCATATCATCTTTCCACATGGGTAATTGATTCTAGTACTTCACATCACATGGCTTCATCACAGGATTTTTTTCATCCTTAGAGCCATGTTATATGCCTTATATTTTGATAGGTGATGATACTTCTATAAAATTTGGTGGGAAAGGGTCCTTTGAAGTGAGTGATGGAACATTTGAGGATTTTTTATGTGTTCTCTCACTATCAACTAATCTCCTATATATTTATTGCATCATCTACATTAGATCAGGTAAGAGAGTTGAGTTTACCTAGATTTTATATTCATTAGGGAGTTGCACAATAATTTTATACTAGTAATTTGGAAAGTAAGTCATTAATCATGGTTGTACATTTTCTCACACTTTACTATTGATCACCATTCTACTACACTAATAAATCACTCAGATGGGTGAGTATGTTATGGCATGAGAAATTTGTCCATCTTAACTATCACTATTTAGAGCAACTCAATCAACATGATATGGTTATAGGATTGCCTCATATTATATTTCTAATGGTGTTTGCCAGGGTTGCATAATTCATAATTGGTAAACATCCCAATGAAAAGTATGATAAAGGAAAATCAAAGAGAACTACATATATTTTGGAGCGTCTTCATAGTGATATTTCTAGTCTATTTCCATAACCTTCATTTAGTATGACTAGATATAGGCTTACCTTCATTGATGACTTTTCAAGGTATGCTTGGGTATACTTTATCAAAAAAAAGTCTAAATTTTTTTTATCTTTTTTAAGACTTCAACACTCTTGTGGAGAAACATTCAAGGAAAACCATTAGGATTTTACACATAGACAATGGTGGAGAGTATGGCAACCATCATTTTGAATAGTTATACACCTCAGAAGGGATTGATATATAATGTATAATTCCATACAATACTTAGAAGAATGGTGTCATAGAAAACAAGAACAAGTCCTTGAAGGAAATGGAAAATTGTATGATATACTCCAAATCTCTTGCACCTCAATATTGGGAAGAGGCCATAAACTATGCATGTTACATCCAGAACCATGTTCCTTATCAAGCCTTAAAAAGAGTCACTCATTTTGAATATTAGATTGGTCATAACCCCATAATTAAGCACTTTAGAGTGTTTGGATCTCTAGCTATGGCTCATATTCCTAAGAATAAATGTAAGTCAATAGATACACAGATTATTCCTTGCATCTTTTTTGGGTATTTATATGGTGTTAAGGGAAATAGGATTCATCGTCGTACCACACATGAGTTGATCATTAAGAGGAGTGTTCATTTTCATGAGGGTTCTTCAAACTCCACACTTGATAATTCTCCTTCCTCCTTTGACTCACTAGGATTTAATGATAATTTTGATGATTTAGATCACCCTGATTAGATTCATTATGATGGGGATTCTTCTTCCAATTTAGATGACAATAGTAGAGATAAAGACTCACATTCTTCTTATCCTAGTCACTTTTTATAGGTTGATGAATCTCCTATTGACTCTCCAAATTTAGGTCCATGTGGGCTAGATAGCCACTCCAAAGTGCAAGTTATTGGGTTGGTGATCTATCAAATATTAGGCAAACATGCTCATAGTTCCAAGGTGTTTCACATGTCTTCATTACTAATACCTCTGATCCACAACCATTTCATGAGGATTATGGTACTCTTGAATGGGATATATCCATGCATGAGGAGTATGAATCCTTTATTAGGAACCAAACTTGAGATTTGGTTCCCCTTCCTAAGGTAAGGAAACTATTTTGATGTAGATGTATCTATCGAACAAAATTTACAACATATGGGTTAGTGGATAAGTTCAAATCACAATTGGTAGCAAAATATTTTTCACAAGTTTTTAGCATTAACTACACTAAGACCTTTACACTAGTTCAAAAGATAAAATTTATTAGACTCACTATTTCCATTACCATAGCTCATTATTGGGATGTTCATAAAATGAATATGAAGAGTGAATTTATTCATGGATGCCTTAAGGAAGAAATATATATGGATTAGCCATAATGATTTCTATAGGATTCTTCCTTAGTTTGAAAACTTCATAAATCTATATATGGCCTCAAATAGGCCCTCAGGTTTAGTATGCCAAGATGAATTCCTTCCTCCTCACAGTTGGGTTCACTAGATGCCATTCTGATTTGAATGTCTACATTTTATGGTAGGATGACTCTCTCCTAATTTTGGTTTTATATGTTGATGACCTATTGATCATAGGGATTTTTTCATTCTCCATTATAGCAATGAAAATTGCATTCCATGATATATTCTCCATGATTGACTTAGGTTTGTTGCACTATTTCCTTGGTATTGATATTTCATAGTCTAACTCAGGGATTACCATTACACTATCCAAGTATTCTCTTGATTTGTTCACATAGTTTCACATTAATGACTGTAAGCTAGCTCTGATTCCCATTTTTTTGGATTCAAACTTGAGGTTAAGATTTCTTATCCATTGGTTAATGTTACCTTGTATCAACAACTTGTTAGCATCCTCATCTATCTGACTCACATTAGAATTGATTTTTCTTATACAGTAGACATAGTCTCTAGGTTTATGCAAACACCACATTAGCTACACTGTAAAATAACCAAGTAAATTATCCACTACATTTAAGGTACTCATAATTTTAGGACTCACTATGGAGAAGGCATTGAAATTGACTTTATTAGATACACAGATTTAGATTGGGTTGGTAATATTCAACATCACAAGTCCACTTTAGTATATAGTTTCTCACTTGGTTCAGGCCCAATTATTTTTTCTAGAAAGATTCAAAATATTATTTCTTTATCATCTATTGAGGCTGAATACAAATAATTTTTCAATGGTGTTATTGAGTCTATTTAGATCTAGGTGATTCTTGTTAAGTTTGGTATATAGTTTAGGCAACTCAAAATCATCTTCTCTGACAACTAAAGCACCATCCAAATATGTAGGAATCTAGTCTAACATCAGTGGACCAAGTACATCAAGATTCATATGTAATTCAATTGAGAGCACATTCATGGACAAGTTAGTGATCTAATATTTTTCTAGATTACAGAGTAGATAATTGATAACTTCACCAAACCCTTCACCAAGAAAAAGTATCTTCATTTACAAGCTCTTCTTAGGGTAAAGGGTACTTTGACATCATCTTCTAGGGGTATTTATAGTCTTTTATTCTTCTCTCTCTAATTTTGGGGGGATTTTCTCTATATTCTTATGGAATAATTTTTTATGTACTTGGGTACCTAATCAGGGCTTGTTATCAAGACCCAATTCTTCTACCCACCTAAGCTACGCTTAAGGGGGCATTAATGTAGGTTTTTTATTCCATTTTATGGTTTTCCTTATATGTATATTTAGCTTGCTTAGGTGTAATATTGAGTTCATTAGGTTTAATAATGAGGTCATTAAGTTGCACATGCACATGTCTAATTTTTAGTCAGAATGGTTAGTGTGGATGCACTTGACATCTACCAACCAATGTTGACATCTTATACATGGTGCCCACTATCTATTTGGAAATTGTCATGTGTTCACATTACCAGATATATGTGGCTCTATGCTTCTCCTCTACCTATTTATGTACCTCTTCTCAAATCTATTTCATCAATTATATTAATAAGCTATCATTATACTCATATTTGATTCTTATTTTACTACAATGTTTTATTTATTTGCATGTTAAGAGTCTAGTGTGTTTGAATCTCACTAGTTCTTCATCATGGCCTATTCTGACATATTGTGTTACATTATGACATGGTATTAGAGTAGACACTAGATGAGTTGCACTAAAAAGTATCCAAGTGGATTACCCTCTACATTCAAGGTACTCATAATTTTGGGATTCATTATGGAGCTAGCATTGATGTTGATTTGATTAGATATAGAGATTTAAAATAGGATAGTGATATTTAGCATCACAAGTCCACTTAAAGATATATTTTCTCACTTGTTTCAAGTCCAATTAGTTAGTCTGACAAGAATCATAATGTTATTACTTTATCATATACTTAGGCTGAATATAGAGGGGATGTCAATAATGCTACTAAGGATTTTTGGCTTCAATGGATTCTTACTGAGTTTGGTATATAGTACAAGTGACCCATAGTCATTTTTTGTGATAACCAAAGAACCATCTAGATCTATATGAATCCAATCTAACAATAGTGTACTAAGCACATCAAGATTCATATGCACTTCATTCAAAATCTCATTCATAGATAGGTCATTGATCTTAGATTTTTCTAGACTACAGAGAAGATAGTTGGTATTTTCACCAAACCCTTTACCAAGAATAAGTATCTTGACTTGTGAGCTCTTATTAGGGTACAAGCTACTCCATCATCATCTTCTAAGGGGGCTTTATAGTCCTCTATTTTTATTTCTCTAATTCTAAGGGGAGTTTCTCTCTAATCTTATGGGGGGGGTTTCTATATAATTTGGTACCTAATCAAAACCTTACTATAGGGACCCAATTCTTATACCCACATAAGTTATGCTTAAGGCATGTGTTAGTGTAGGTTTTTAAGTCCAATTTATGGTTTTTCCTACAAGTATATTTCACTTGATTATATATAATATTAAGGTCATTAGGTGTAATAATGAGGTCCTTAATTTTCCCATGCACCTATCTAATTTGTAATCAAACTAGTTGGTATGGATACACTTGACATCTACCAACTAATGTTGACATCATGCCCATGGTACCCACTATCCATTTAGAAATTATCTTTTGTTCACATTACCAAATGCAGGTGGATTTATGCCTTTCCTCTACCTATTTATGTACCTTTCCTCAAATATATTTTCACCAATTATATTAACAAGTTGTTATTTTACTCATATGTGATTAATTTTTTTCTAAAATATTTTCTTTTTACATGTTAAGAGTCTAGTGTGTTTGAATCTCACCAATTCTAGATTGTGGTCTATTCTAACATATCATGGTTGATTCTGACATAGATATTACTTATCTTTGTTCATTTCTTGTACCATTTGTTCATGTTTTTATCACCTTAAAATTTTGAATTTATAATTTGAGTATATTTACTTGAGAATCCTTTGTGTCCTAGTTTTACTATTTGTTTAGTGTATTATACCTCATTTTCATTTTTTGGTAAAAAAAATATATACCTTCCTACCTAGTTAGATGTAAGAAGAAGAATAATGTACTATAAAAAAATGGTGTTGATATAGATTTGATAATCCAATCACATAACATATTGATGCAAGGTGCCAAATTAATACTAAAATAGATCTATCAATCTAAGTTTTTTTTCTTCTTCTGGTTCATCGATAAGAACCACACAAAAAATATATGGTCACAATAAAAAATCTAAGAGATAATTTTTTAAATTTCTAATTTTTTTTTAAATGATTGAAAACCTATAAATAGGGGTTAAGTTCATTCATTTTTTAGGTTTTTATTTATATATTTTAAGATATATATATAACTATTTGTGGCACAAAATGAGATGGTGACTAGGGGACACAGAGGCAGACACATGGGAGTATGACTTGGACCTGTCACAATGATCATTGAGGTAGGTTTTACATTAAATTATAAGATGGATAGATAGAGTATGATAGTAAAAATGGGTGATATGGAAAATATTTTAATGAAATTTCCCCAAAAGGTATTAAAAAAAGATAAAAATATAAGTATAAACAATTTTTTCTCATAACTTGCTTATGACAAGTTCAAAAAATGTAGGAGCAAAATAATACGGTCATGCACCTACATAATGTCATCAGCCTGGTTGTTGATATTTTTCATGCTAAAATTCAAGCATGATCAATGATTTTTAGTCAAATGGTTGATGTAGTAAATTTTTAGGGATGTTCGATATAGTAGGAAATTATCAAATGGTTGATGATGTCTATCAAAATGGTCGATGAAGTAGAAAAGAATAAAAATGTTCAACATTATGTCAAAATGGTTGATGTAGAAAAAAAATTTAACTATTTAAGACTTAGTAGATGTAAATTCTAAGTTGTTAAATGTTTGAGTATAGTAATAAATTAATAAGAATATAGGAAATAGTTATTCTGATGGGTTTTTTCCAAAACAATAAAGATGATGAGAAAGTGTACTTATTTAGAGCAAAATAGCTATTTTTGTAAGTCAGGAAGTTGGAATAGACTTGAATATCATTCATGTATCTTTCATTCTGGAAATGTATTTAAAAATAGGCTTTAGACAATATTACCCTTATAAAGACAATAGTGACAATGACACTAGTGTCTTTCTATATAAGAGTTACATGAAACTTTTAGAGATGTTGTGGGAGGGTTTCAAAGACCTGTAGGTGATTATATGAATTTTGAAATTTTGTTTGTTTCATTGTTTTATTTTATTTCAAAACCCTAATGAACACATGCACACATGAAATAATAACAAGATAAAATAGAAATAAAGGGAAATTTTGGGTTGTGGGATATTACAATCATACATGACATAACCTTTATTGTCTCAACCACTACTTACATTAACCCCAATGTTAGGTATCTCATATTGCATGTAGTTTTCCCTTAGGGAACTACATAATCAATATGCACAATATGCTAGAATGACTTTCTCTTCACCCCTTATTTGATCAAGCAAGCAAGTTTAGATGTGATAGCTGAGTAATATGCAGTGTGTTGAACTATATTATTGATTGATTTTATGTAATTATGTGATAATATAGTAAGATAGATGTAAAATGCCTTGTGAGGCTCTTTATATATAAGGGAATTTGATTTGAATGTAATACCCTTGTTCTTTGCTTGATAAGATGCAAAAGAGGGATCAAAACATAAGAGAAGGATCAAGGGAGAGTTAGAAACCAAAAAATGAAATAAAAAGACCATTGAATACTAGCACCAAAAGTGAACACTAGTGTCAATGGTGATACTTTTTAGATAAGGTTGATAGTGTCATGAGGTCCCAAAATAGAGTAAAGACCAGGTAGAACAAGCTAGGGGCCCCTATGACTAGGATGGGATGACTTAGGATCACTTGAAGTGTATCAAATATGGAAAACAAGACATAATAAATACCAAAATATCTTAAATTACCACATGAATAAGAGTTACATTCATCACTAAGACCTTCCTATGAAAGATAAACAAAAGACATAGTACTTCTAGTTACTTGACCAAATTAGGTTTAGTATATTTACCCCCTTTTATTCTAATAATACAATGAAATGAAGGTACTAGAGTAATAGAATAAGAGGAACATGCACTTATACTTACATGTATGGATGTGCTCTGGACCTTACCCATTTATTGGCTAGAGAAGTGGATAAAAATTAGAATGATGTATGTGAAAAAGAAATCCACAATGTGGGTACCCCCTGTACTGAGTTTGAAAAGTGAACTGAATTATCAAGAACAAAACCCTATTTTTCCCCCACCTTAATAGTTGGATAAAATCTGAGAATGTACTTTGAAAATTTAGAAAAATAAGGAATGTTTGTCCCCACTCTAATATATGGACTAAATCTAAGTATGTAATCTTAAAATGTGGATAAACAAGGCCTCCCACTCTAATGTTTGGACTGAGTTTAGGAATGTAATATGAAATTAGAGGTTGAAACTATCACTCGACCTATATAATCTAGGCCTAGTGAAAGTCTATAGATCACCCATTTCAAATGGTCATGTGACCCAAACTAGTGAAATCTTGGCAACATCCTAGTGATGATCTAAGTGTAACTTAGTAATATGAAATAAGAGAATGGTATAACTTACCATTCCATCTATACAATCTAATGGATCTATGTGGGATTGAGGATATTTGCCCTACATGATGCTCCCAAACCTGATATTTGAGTAATGTAACTATGTATCCAAAACTATATCTAATGAGATCATGAAACCCTAGGAATTTGAATCACTGGATATCTATATATCTAAACAAACCTATGTCTTTATATATATATATATATATATATATATATATATATATATATATATATATATAATTTTAGAATAATTTGAATAATACATTAATCATAACATTTTGATTGATTACAACTAAATAATTAATTATTTTAAGTGAAAGCTCTAATACCTTCCCTATAAAAACTAAAAACTCTAATTAAAAAATCCATATCAAAACTTTCCATTACGCAACACAAATACAAATCAGGACAGTTTAATTGGGTCAACCCCAGATTACTTTTTTAAGTCACAAATACAATAATTGGATTTCAAAAGCATTACGTTTAAGTTGTGTTATTTGCGAGCGAGAAGGAAATGATATTTTATTACTACAAGAAGTCAAACTCCTAATAATATATATATATATATATATATATGAATAAATGTATGTGTCTAAATATATGTATATCTAAGTAAACATGTGTATCTAAATATTTGTATATCTGAACAAACCTACGCTTATGAATATATGCATATCTGAGTAAACTTGTCTGTCTAAATATCTATATATATAAGCAAACCTCTATATCTAAATATCTATATATATGAGTCAACATGTGTGTCTGAATATTTGTATATCTTAGTAACCTTGTGTATCTAAATATTTGTATATTGGAGTAAACATGGGTATCTAAACCAATCTGTGTGTCTATGTGAATCTATATAAATAGTGTGCATATGTCCCTCTTTTGGTGAGAGAGTTAAAATTGTGGTAAGGGTGTCTAACCAAAAGTGATATCAATCGATATGTTAGTGATATTTCATTGGGGTAATTTTGTTTTTAAGTTTGATAAATTTATTGATTGAAATGGAATTATTTTTTTAAATTATTAGTATGATAGACATTTGGTCTATATTGCTTTTATTAAGTAAAACTAGGTTTTATCATTTTACAGAGTTAAATTTGATTGAAATATTAATGGAACTAGTATAGGATGAGGTACATCGAGGTCAAGTCCCACACAAAAAAAATGGATCACAAATTAGAGATACTATTCTCTAGATATAATGTTTGAAATAAATTAGTATTAGTTGATGAAATTGGTGTGCAAGGTTAAACTTTGCATTTGGGTAGGTGGCATTTGTAAAATGTGGATTAAATAGGTTGGTTGATTAGTTTGACATTTCATTTGAACCATTTGACTTGATAATGATTATTTTTTCTAAGGTAGAAATCATGTCGAGGAGATGAAGAGCAAGTGCAACCCGATATGAGGAGGTGAAGACGTTTATCTAGGCTAGGAAGGAAGTTACCCTGGTAAGGAATCTATCCTTTTTCTCTAATTTTTACATATTTAGTACATTTTCTATCATTTTAAATGAAAATGTGGTAGTTTTAGGGATATTTTGTGAAATGTCGCATTATTGTCTTGAGAATGGTGCTAGTGTCCAATAAATGGCACTAAAGTCCTAGGTAGGGTGTTATTATCCCATATGCAATGCTAATGTCCACTAGGCCAAGTTTTTCGTGATTGTTGTTTTTTATTAGTGTTTTATGACTATTGTTGTATATTTATCTAGTACTTAGTGATGTTAATTCTTGATTTGGATGTATTTTTAAGGTGTATGTGTGTATGAGAGATTTACAGAGTGGCCAGATGATGGAGTCTTTATGGGGATTGCCATCGATAAATAAGGAGAGGTTTATGGAAGATAGATCTGGTTTGGACCATGTGGCATCATTGGATCTGATGCCCTAGGATAAACATATGATGATAATGTTATGTGAGAGGTGGAATATAGATACAAGTACATTTTATTTACCTATTGGGGAGATGAATGTCACATTGGAGGATGTCTATAAGATCTTGAGATTATCAATTACTGGTCAAAGGGAAATGCTATAGTATGCCATTAGTGACTGAGTTATAGAGTAGGTTGTAAGTTATTTTTCAATGATACTCATGGGGACTCATTAGGTAGGGAGTAACAATGATGTATTATTGTCATTGATTGTTACAACAAATGTTCTATGGTTGTGAAATTTTTTAGTAGTTATACTAGCTTTGTTTGTTGTTGTGTATGAGATCAATGTATCTTTCTCATATAAGATGCATGGGATGTTATAATATATATAGGATCACAACACCATGTAATTTTGGGGTCATACTATGTTAGCCACTTGTATTTGGATTTATACTACTTTACTCATGAGATGTGTGTAGGTGGTACTGGGTAGTCTACATTATTGCATTATTAAGATTATGAGTATATAGAATTGATTAGACCAGTGTTGCCTCAATGAGGTCATTGGGCTCACCCTCATATGTTTATAAATATGTGGAATAGTATGACCCACATGCCCAAGAGGAGCATGACGTAGTGTCGAAAGGTGTTGGATAGTTTGGCAGCTGGAGATATTATCTGGAGACCCTAATGGGCTATGAGGGATGGCTTAAGGAAGGTGCTCAATTGAGATGGCTAAGTGTGAGGTTTTGGTTTCATGATTGTTGGGTCAATGTGTTTGAGAGTTTTTAGTACAAGTGAGTGACATGGTAGTTTGGTGTTACTTAGGATGTGACACTAGCCCCATTGGTGTGGTTGAGGATTTTTTGGGCTCCAATGATGTCAGGGAATGGCCTAGACCATTAGCTATAGAGTTAAATATAATTTTGTTGAAAAAGTGAGATCCAATGCTTGATATACTAGATGTGGATGATTTAGGAGTGACTGATGCCTATGTATCATGGTAGAGGGAGCGTAGATGGGCATCAATGTTCTTAAGAGTTGGGATCATCATGGAGGATGTGGTGGATGTCAAACCCTTTAGGGAAGATGGGTATAAGTTTATATTGTATATTTGTATGTCCTGATTACTTTGTTACTTATTTATTTAGGTAGTTATATATGATGTATTGTGTCGATACATGTAGGTCAAGGTGATGATGAATATCAAGAGACTACCATTGAGGTTACACTCTGAGTACTAACATGGCATATCCTAGATGATGTCATAGATGATGGACTAGTGGAGAGGGCCACAAATGTTGTTGATGTTCATTATCACTTGTTTGATCAAGAAGACATTACTATTACATCATATATGTGAGAAATTATTGATAGGGATGAGGCATGTGTAGATCTATAGAGATGAGCTATGTTTGTACCTGATGTTCTAGGTGGGGTAGGTAGTAAGATAGTGGTTGACTATATATGTCTATAGCTAGAGCATGTGGAGGTGATGGTTGAGTTGGCATTATTACAGGATAGAGAGAGTAGACACAAGTCTCTATCAAGATCTCAAAGGGATGGTGTAACCTCTAACTTTAGTATGGATGTATCATAGAGTGAGAGTGAGGGGGCTATTCCTGATGACCAAGCCTAGATTATTGAGTGACTTATATCATTATACTATAATTATGTATCAAGTTATATATATACATGTTTGTTATTATATGCATATTGTGTACATTGGTATCTTAACTTGTGGCATCATGTATTTTCATATGTGTTTGATTATATTCATTGTCTAAATGGTGATATAGAAATATGTTATGTGTCTAAGTAATGGTAATGGGTTGTTCATCTATTAGGAATGTTGATTGTTATTATGGGTGTTATAAGAATATCATAGGATATCTAAGTGTGGACCATGTAACTGTGTCATGCATTATTTTAACCTAGATGGCATGGTGAATAGGTGACCATACATATCATGTTTTGTCAGTGTAGAATTAGATTATGGAGCTAATATTGCTCATGGTATATTACTAGTATCTAGATGTGTAGACTCTATATCAAATAGCTTAATTAGCCATCATACTAGAATTTTGCTCTAATCTATGTGATCTCTACCAAATATATTGATTGGCTATTGAACTATGTTGTGATGTATGTGATCTCTGAAAAATATCTTAATCAGTTATTGAAATATGTCCTAATTTCTATGATCTTTGGAAAATATCTTAATTGGTTGTTGCATTGTGTCATGATTTTAGTGATCTCTAAAAAATATCTTAATCAGTTGTTGCATTATGTCTTGATTTCTATGATCTTTGGCAAATATATTAATTGGTTGTTGCATTGTGTCCTGATTTATGTGATCTTCAACAAATATCTTAATTGGTTGTTGAATTATTTCCTAATTTCTATGATCTCTAACAAATATCTTAATTGGTTATTGAACTATGTCCTAATTTATATGATCTCTTGCAAATATATTAATTAGTTATTGAACTATAATTGGGGATTGAATTATTTTCCACTTTTGTACCATGATTCTATAATTAGGTGGATCTTTGTGAACTACTTGCCATCTCTACTGACTCTAAGGTTCATGAGATATCTCATACGTAGGTTTCCTATAAATCATATGGATCATATGATGAGTAAACAATGGTTCCTTAAAAGGAACAACCTAGAATAACTCAATTGTAGAGGAGTGTGATATAGGAGATTGTAGAGAGTGAGATCTCAATGCCCCTATGTAAATGCAATAATGCCTCTATCGATGTATTAGTCAATATGATCTCAAAGTGCATAACAGTTGTTGTTTGAATGTCCATTTATCTTATGAAAATTATAATATGGTTTATTCTACATCCTATGTAAATTGAAGTGACTCTTTTCCCTTGTTGATTATCTTTATTGATTATTTGTAATCCACCTATTTCTTAAGTACAATTCGAGTGTGTTCTTGTACCAGATTAGATGATTGTGGCTATGGGAAATCTACATCCAAATCTACCTCTAAATGCATCTCACTTAGTCCTAACTTTTTCTCTAATCCCATAGCTGTGTAACATAGATGTCTGAATGATTTGGATGTCTTGTATATAAATTTATCCTTAAGAGGAAGAATGAGGCCTCTAGCAAAAATGTATTGTACATATAAATCTATTGGTCGGTAGATCAATTTATGCATACATGTTTTGAATCTTAGATTGTATTCATTTACTATTTTTGACTGGCCCTGGTGTAGTGCAAGTAACCTCTCATGCGTGACTTATGGTCCCTTGTTCTAAATATAATGCATGATAAATACCTCTTATAACTCATCATATGTGTATAGTGAACCACTAGGGAGTGAATTATGAAACCACTCTAATTTCCAACCCTCTAGAGTCTTGGGAAATTACCATAAGAGAATAAAACTACTAGTGACATGTGCCATAGATTTCTTGTAAGCTTAAATATTCAAGTATGGATCTCCATGTCCATAAACCTTTGGTAATGCTGGTATCTATAAATTTGATGGAAATGTTGCATTGAAAATTTTTCACGGGATGGGATTGTTATGGATGGCATTGAAATCCTCCCATGAGTGATATTACTTTCCAATCTGAGATGGTTTTTTTATTGTTGTAAATCACCCATAGTATGCATCAAGGAGATTACCTCTTGTGAAGGTATATTATCAAAGGGTTAATTTAAATATTTAATATTATAATTAATCTTAACCATTGGTATGCTACATCATAAAATGGTACTAGGTTTTCTCACTATAACCTTTGGAGGGTTGATAGCTTGGACCTAGTTAGAAGGAAATAAGTTATCACCCTCATGTAAGTTAGGATGGGAAATGGGTTCTAATTAGTAATGGGGTTTGAGGGAGATTCATTAGTATCTCTCTTTTTTTAAATTTGAAAATGAGTATCACATGCTAATGGACTAAAAGATACATTATTATCATGTGAGTGTAAGTTAAGTAAACTATGAACATAAGAATAAGTGCATGTGTGTTTTTTAGTATATGAACTAGAATTTGATAAGAAATCAGTTTGAACATGAGAGATAGTTGAATAAGGAAGAGAACTATAAGGTTTATACTCAATGTCTTCTTCACCAAAATCATTGTGATCATCATTATTCCAAGGTTCATCAAAATCATAGTTTAATTCACTTGTAAAAGTAAGAGTAAAATAATTATCAATCGTATGTTCACTAAGAGAGAGAGTAGAATAATATTTTAAATTTTTACTATTATATAATATATCATCATTTTTAGGTTTAATGCAATGCATGTCTTCACTAGTTATGTGCAGAATGCATGTATGATCATTATTTTCAATCTTAGAGTCAAGGGTAGAATAAGTAGCAATCATGTTTCTATTTGGCATAATATGACATGTAGGAGAAGAGTTAGAAGTTTTTGAATTATCAAAATTTTGAAAAGAATCATTAAATTGAGCTTGGAATGTAAAAGAAGGTGATAAAATATTTTTTTCTACTTTATTTTGTGCATTGGTAAAAGTTGTAATGTCATTTGTACATCCATTTTCAAATTTAACCAAGGTAAAGAATGTGTGTTTCTCATTTCTATATTTATTGAATCAAGGAAAGTAGATTTTGTTTATTGAAATTATATTGTTTTAATTTGAATAAGGAAGTAACAAAAGTGGTTGAAAATCTAGGATCACATTGGAACAAATCACTACCAACAAGAGATTTTTTTGACACTATATTGTTAGTTTGATTTTGAGTTATAGGAGAAGAGGGAGAGGAAAGAGAAGAAGATACATCTTGTATATCCTCTTCAACACTTTCATTGTCATGCTCATAGTAATCCTCTTATCCATCATTAAAAAAATAATCATCATCACAATTATAAATGAAATCATTATCATGTGCTAATGTTCAATCTTGAAAATATGTCCATTCATTTGTATACTTATGAGAAAAAATTAGAAATTCATTAACTCAATGAGGGGTAAGAGGCTTATTTGAGGTCATTTTAAAATTACCAAAGAAGATAATGTAAATAATTAATAAAAAGTACACAATAGGTATAATGCATTCTAACATAGGTATAAGTGCAACTATGGGAAATATTCAGCCCAATGTATAGAAAAAAAATCAAGATTATATTCAAAATCCTAAAGGCTAGTATTTGGATGTATAAAGACCTATTATGCAAATCTAGGGTTTCCAAAGGTTTTTTTGGAAAAAAATTAAATTGTATTAAATTAATTAAACCTTAATATATGAATTATTTGGATAAGTTAGGTTATGCAAAAATTAAGAAAAAAATAGAAGTTTATAAACCTTAATTTACTACACAAAATGAAGAAATTAAACCCTAGGTTAAACTAAGTTTTCAAGCAATATCCGAAGTAAGTTAGGTTCACCAAATTTTTTAACTATTTAATACTTATTATATGTAAATCCTAAGTTTTTAAATGGTTGAGTATAGTAATAAATTGAGATAAATACAAGAAATAGTTATTATAATGGGTTTTTCTAAAAATAATAAAGATGGTGAGAAAGTGTACTTATCTAGACCAAAATGGGTATTTTTGAAATTTAGGAGGTTGGAATAGTATTGAAAATAGGATTCTAGCAATAGTTCCCTTATGAGGATAGTAGCACCAATGGTGCTAGTGTATTTTTGTAGAAGAGCTACCTAAAACTTTCAAAGATGTGGGAGGGTTTCAAAGACATGTAGTGATTTTGTGACTTCTATAAGTTTTTTTGTGTCATTATTTTGTTGTATTTATTTCAATTCCCTAATAAACACCTGTACACATGAAAAAACAACTAGATCAAATGCAAAAAAAGGGAAAAACTAGGTTATGTGATATTATGTCGCATAAGATAGAACCCCTATTGTCCTAGTCACTGCCTACATTAACCCCAATGTTAGGGGTCTAAGATCGCATGTATTTCTCCCTTAGGTAACATGCATAATCAACATACATAGTATGCCATAATGAATTTCACTTAGGCCCTTTTTTTATCAAGCATGAAAATTTAGATGTGATAGCTGAGTAATATGCAATGTGTTGAGTTGTATTATTGACTGATTTTATGTAATTATGTACCAATATAGTAATTAATAGATGTAAAATGCCTTGTGAGGTTATTTATATATAAGGTAATTTTATTTGAATGTAATACCCATGTTCATTGGCTAAAAAAATGTAAAATAGGGATCAAAACATAAGAGAAGGCTCAAGGGAGGGTTAGGACCCAAAACATGGAAGAAATAGACCTTTTGACACTAGCACCAAAACTTGACACTAACACTAATGGTGATACTATCCATATAAGGGTAACAGTGTCTTGAGGTCCCAAAATAGATCAAATATTAGGTAGAATAGGTAAGGGACCCCTGTGACTAAGAGGGGATGACATAGGACCACCGGGGGTGTAATAATAATGGAAAACAAGACATAAGAAATACCAAAAGACCCAAAATGACCACATGAACAAGAACTACATTCATCACTAAGACTTTACTATTACATAGAAACAAAACGCATGGTACTTGTGGTTTCTTGACCTAATTAGGGTGTGTACATACATAATTAACACATGGCTAATGATGTACTATCAAGATGATCAATTTAGTTTTTTTTTTTTTATGTTGGTGTATTTTTTAATTTTTATTATATTTTAGTTTATTTTCATCTAAAAAGAGAATCATATGATTTGTTGGTTGGAATTTATAGGTGTAAATGTGAATTTGTGTATGGTGAACTATAGATATATCCTAGCTACCAACTTCACTAACAATATTTTCATATGTGGACAAGGATGTCTAATTAGTTTAGGATGGAGGCATTATGGAGATGTGTAGAATGCTACTGGATGTAGACATATTGTTCATGTTCATGGATCTATGGTAGACCCACACTAACACATTCATGTGGGTGGTGGAGGGGGATATAGTGGGGTTGTCCATCATACTATAGGATGTATATTCCATCTTAATATTATCTTTAGAAAGTATGTTGATGATTTGTGAATTCTAGAGATAGTCGTAGAGAGACAAGGATTGACTCGATGGGACATTGAGTTATGGTAATATCATCAAAAAAATATACAATGAGGCTATGGGATGTGTATGTAACATTGATTCTAGACATCAGAAAATAATCTTGGGCATCATGGTGACACAAGTATTGTGTCACAAGTAAGACAGTAGGATACCACTTATTTCTATTATTATGTTCAAATTAAATCTAGAGCAAGGAATATTAACAACATGGGTTAGAATCTGGGTAAATTTGGTGTATGATTTATGTAGCATTTTATCTCAAGAACATCTAGTGATAGGCTAGTCATTCCTTTTTCTATTTGGATATATGAGTGGTTTCCCATGTATGGACTAACATGCATCTATCCTCAAGTCAGGATATGGGCTAAAGGGCTTATGATGAGATCTCAAACATGATACCCAATTTTTAATATTGTGTAGAGGGACATTATAATTTAATCTTCATACACATTGATGTTAGATGCATGGCCTACATTACCATATATAACTTGGGCTTGGGGATTAGTGGAGTTGATAGGGAACTTCACCTAATGGTTATAGCCATGTTTAGGTGATCAGGTAGTAGGTTAGTTTGGTATTCCACACTAAGAAAAACCTATGGACTTACCACCATATATTTAAATTCATGTGAGAGAGTCATAGGGAGAAAGGAGTAGGAGCCATGGCTATGGGTCCTAGTTTTAATATCATGATACACTCCATATCCTTAAGTAATGAGACGATGTCAACATTTGCATATAATAGTGACAGAAGGAGAAGAGGTAAATAGTTAAGACATGACAATATGTTAATTTTATGAGAGAGATAGTTTCTTTAACTAATGAGTGAGTAGGCAAACAAAAAACCTAGATTTTGGGGAAAGAGTAGAGATTACAGTATCTTAATGGAGGCTATATATTACCTTAAATATTATGTATTAATAATCTTTATAAAAGGGACACAACAAGACATGATTGATATAGTAGGCCATGTCCACCAATGTTTTTTTTCAAATATGGGGATGGGATTATACCTTTGGGGCATGATAGATGGATTTATATGAAGAGAATGATACAGTCATCGATAGTCATCAAGATGGGGCAACCGACCATGATAACTATGTACATCTAGGTGTGACGAGTGTTGTATTTATTTTATCACTATATTTCCTTGAATTATAAGTAATAATGTTAGAATATAAGATAATAAAGAAAAAATGGATTGAATTTTTATATATCAATGTCCGATGTTTGATTTTTATGAGTTTTTCAGATACAATAATGACTTGGAAATTCATGATCGAGGCCACTCATCATTACATACTAGATGGCATGCTTACTTAATACAACATATAAATAATATTATATTTTATAGTTCCCTAAAATACATGCTAAATTAAAAATATAATTATATAGGTAACTATTTTTTTTGCAAGGGTGTGGAGTGGATAATGTGAGTTCTAATTGTCAGTTGTAGGCACGCACACACATAATGCCCTTTGGTAAAATAGGTAAAACCCAAAACCCTACAAACCAAGAGTTTCAATTGTGATTAAGGTTTTTTATGCTAGGCATTGGGATCCTTATATGGCCATAACTTTCTTGGAATTTATAGGGAGTCCATAGGCTAAATCAATTCATACAAACATGATCGTGCATATTAAATTAAGCACCCTAAAATTTTAGCCTACAGTTTTTAAAAATATAAAATACAATTAAAATCATTCCTTATTGACTTGATTTTTTTATAAATCAATTAAGTCATAATTTAATTCAAGTTAAAATGTTATAATTCACTAACTTGAAATCAAATCAATATTAATCATGTGCAAAACAAAACAAAAATCTAGTTAGAATTTTCAAATAAAAGAATATCAAAATAGATTAAGTATAAAATATCAACATGAAGGGTTTATTCCCAACCCTATGATCCATTTTAACTTATCCTTCCATTAAAATATGCCATAATCCTACACTTCAAACCCTAAACTTAGCTATATAGGCATATTCTCACTCTTGCCTCCTCACTTGTCTATGCAACTAGGTAAGAAGAAATGGAGAAGGAAGGAAAAGGCCATGACATGCCTCTTTCCTTGCCTTTACCATTACTTCGAGAGGTTTCCCTTCCAATGGAAACCATATTATTATTCCTCTTAACATGGATAGGTAGCTAGTTTTAGTTTTATCTCTTATACACATTAACTAGGGTATAGTAGTAGAATGTTATTCTAGTTTCTTTTGTATTATATTATAAATGTGGAATTATCCTATTTTTTAAGTTCTCTCAAAATTCATAGAGATGAAGGAATGTGAGGAATAGATTGCAAGAGACTACATACAATTTAGGGTGGACAAGGCCCACCTACAAGTCCCTAAAACCAATTTTTTAAACTTTTTTGTTTCTATAGATTTAAAATAGTATTATAAATATTTTATGCTTATGTTCAAGCTGAAACAAAACACTGTGGTGTTATGGGTTTTTACCCAAGGTGTATGGTTAATCTAATGGGATTCCAGGTGGCCTTTGGGTCTCTGTAAATCCCCAAGGTAAAACATAAAGTTAAATTTTCCATAGATAATTAAAAATAAATTTATGTTATTTATTATTATTATTTTACAAACTTCATTTTTACAATAAGTATTCAAACCATACCAATTTTTCCCAGTAAGATTGATATGGAGGTATTTTAAAAAATAAACATGCATGATTAGATCAGGTCTAAGCCTGAACTCGACCATGCCTGGCTCAACCATGTCTAAACCTAGACCCTACTATGAAACATGATACACAAGGTCAAGTATGGCCCTGTCAATTATGCCTTTACAAAAATGGGTTACCCCAATGCCCTGTCAAATTTGTCTTTGGGCTACCCCAATCACTTAAATCCATTTTTCATTATTTTTCTATTTTATTTTTTTATAAATAAATAGTTAAATAATCAATTTTATTTTTTGCTAAAATAAATAAATAATAACAATTAATTACCTCTATATATTTTTTATATAAAATAATAAATACATTTTTTTTGCAAAACACTCAATAAGATAAGCTGAAGGCAATTAAAAAATTATAAATATTGAATTAATAATAATAGTCTCATAGTTATAACATGGGGGTCCACATAATTCACAACACCCTTTTTTGTAAAATCAAACATTTGATCTTTACAGTAATAACTTATCACATGGTCATCTAAAAGAAACTTGAATGCAAGATTACGCAATTAGGAACAAGTAATAAATAAATTCAAACTTTTGTTCCTTCTTTTTATAATATGAGAACTTAATGAACAAACTTAACTTCTTTATTTTCTTTTGATATGTACATCATTAAAGCACTAGTTTAATCAATTAAGGGTATTAGTAATACAATCTTCATTTTCATACAAAAAACATAACCATAATTACTTGCAAGGCATTAGGGACCCAATCCTTGAATATGTACAAAAATGGATTGTACAACAAAAAAATAACATAATAAGCACATGGAATCAATATGTTTTACAATTTTTTCTTAAATAAAATAAAGTCAAAATAGTTTGCATAATGAAATTGTGCACATGCTATAAATAATGTTTGCAACTTAATCCATTTCCAAAAGCTTTGCATAATGAAGCTTCAATGGGTACTATTGACTAATTTGACCACAAGTCAAATTAGGTCAACCCCCTATAGTTGAAAACTTGTTATAGGGATCTACTAGGGTCTTGTGTGTTTCCCACGGTCTTAATAAGGTCAACATTATGCTTTAGCCTTGTCATATTAGTCCATAGTGTCATTTTATGTTATATAAGATCACATTTGAGTCATTAAATGAACTTGTATAGTTTACCATACATGAAAAATGTTCCAAAGTGTATTTAAACATCCCATGTGTTAGAACATGTTAGAGGAACTATTTTAGGACTGACAAAATGTAGATGTTATGTTGAAAGAAAGAAAACTATTGAAAATATGTAGTTTTTAGTTGGTATATGGCTTGTGTAGCAACTTTGACATGTGCAACAGACTTCAAAGTGACCATTTAGGTCCCCTAAGTCTATTCCCATGATTTTTAATCTTTGATATACTTGAATATGATAAAAACCCATTCTTACTTTCCAACTCTCTCCTTTACATGCAAAAATGGTCAATTGGTTTCAGTCTGGTATGGATAGCAGCAGGTGAGTTGGGTCAAATTCCTTTGGTGGATGATAACACTCCTTTTCTAATTCAAATCCATGGAATTATTCATAGGTCTGATTGATTTTTATTCATGAACCATGGTTAATAAGCTCTGTGACTATTTTCCACCTACACATCCCCATAGCCTATAGTTTTCTCTTCTATTTGGATTGGTCTATATAAAAATAATAAGTGTACATGATTTTAAAGAGAATAGATACCTTTTTCATGTGATTATCAACTCATTTTGCAGATGTGGTGTGAAGGAGAAAAACATAAGCACCTCATTGTACTAGTTGGAAATTACATCATAGTCTACAAATAAGTTTCATCAATTATAGAGGGTTCTCTTTCCTGTAGTGGTTTCAAACAAAAGTAAAATGTTGTTTTTACCTATCATTACATAGTGATCAGTCTCTCCTAATGGGTTTTGGTCACAAATTCATCTCTTGATGGAGTGAACAGTCTAGAAACTTTCCATAGTCAGACTTCTTTGCAAACAATCATCTATAGTCAAGTGAGATTAACTCTTGATCACTCAAATTAATGTAATAAAGAGGTTTCAACATGATAGGAAGACTCCCAAGGTATGAAAAATGAGATGGAGCCATTCAAAGGTGATAAATTTAGTTGTTAACCCCAATTCAATGCACACTATTTATAACCTACATGTTCACCTATAGGTAGCTCCACAAAGGTCTGAGAGTTTTAGAATAGAGGTGTTGGTACTCATTTGAGACCTTCATTAAGGTCTAAGAGCATTGAGAGGTCATTGTGACAACTATGAGTTCACTTCATGTATTCAAGTTTGATTTTAAGGTTTTCAAGTTGAGAAAGTCACATTTGGGGACAAACTACCTTAGTATCTCTGAAACAAGGATCATATCTCACAAAGAATCATTCCATAGTAGGGTGACATGAGATCTAGACAAGTCTAAGTGTCTCCATAATATAGCCCAAGCATAGGGGTGATGCCTTGATGTAGGATATAGATTGATTGGCCATGAGAAGGTAATTAATATTAGTTTCCATTTCAAACAAAACTTGACTATAGACTATTAGTCATCTATAGTACTTTTAAAGCCCAAGTGAACTTTCAATGCAATAAGACATAATGGAAGCATACGTTCATGACAAGTGACCTCATTTAATGAGAAATAAAACTAGTGTCCCAAAGGGGGAATTGATGGAGTTGAAACAAAGTGATTCATATAGAGATAATCACCTATATGAGTCTTGAAATCTCCTAAATGGTTACCTAAAGTCTGACTGTACATTCACAGTACATGGGAATAGGTAGTTTAGCTGTTGGCTTAGCCCTAAGTAATGATGTGAATAAGATCAACTATGAAATGAGCTTAGAGACTTCAATAATACTATAAGGCATGTAACATATGGCTAAAACACACACTTCCATCTACAATAACCCCAATCTCAAGTGGGATCAACACCTGCAGTATGCTACAACTCTTGGACTAGACCTAGTCAAATGGAAAGTGCATGTTGAGAAGGTTGGCATAAGTACTGATGGTCAAATACATGAATACCATTATCAAAATTTTGGTAACACATTTCATGTGGTGCTTAGAGAAAATAAATAGGGTAGATACTAAGTTCAAATAGTCAACCTATAATCAATACACAGTCCATGCATAGTCAAGTCTTATGAGCCAGTCTTGAGGAAATTAGGAGTTTGAGGGATTTTAAAAGGTGATCCAGCCCTAATATTTAGTGTATAATGTCCTCAAGACATATTAAAACCCTCCATAACTTCACATTGACAAGATAACTAGGGTAAATGTGCTCTATTTTGTCTCAGACAGAGGGCACTCCTGAATAATCTAAATTGTAGATTTGGAAGATAGATGATGAGAAAGTGCAGAGGGAAGTCTAAGAGCATTGAGGAAAGGTGTGAATAGTTGTAATGAAGGTGAAAACATGTTTAAAATACTACATATTCCTAAGAAACCACTTAGAGGTTTTTATGGGTAACTAAAGCACAGTTAGGCCTATTAGTCCTAGACTAGGCCTAAGCCCTAATGAGGCTCCTTTTCATCTATAAGATCAAATCAAATTTCCCACCTAGTTGAGAACCTTTAAGGGAAGGTATATGGTTTATTAAAACCATTGGCTTTCAGGGGAATTGTTTACCAAGTTTGACATTTGGGTCAAATTTGGACCCCTATAGGTAAAAATATGTTTTCTTAAATGATATAGTGGTCTAAATCTATTGTCATGGGAGTATTTTATGTCATTTGATGTTATTCAATGTAATTTTAGCCTTGGTCTTAGTTACATTAGTAAATTTTTCAATTTAGAGTCATTTTAAGTGGTTTTAAGGATCATAAATCTAATTGGCACATTTCCCAAGGTGCCTAAATGTCATATTTTCCTTCATAATGTCAAATAGGTCAAATTCTATGTCAATTATATCAAAAATATCAGAATATGGTAGGTTACCTAACTAAAATTTCAAAAACAACTTAAAAAGATGGAAAATGGATATTATGTGGCCTTCTTGGGAAGTGGGCCAAATGGTAAAAGATCTTGGGATGCATATTAATCTTCCTCACACTCATATCCATGCTTAAATTGATAGACACATTGAATTGACCTTCAGGTTTTTGCTTGGTATGGAAAACATAGGTAGTTTTAGGGAAAATGATTTTGGAAGGTTATTTTAAACTAAAATACCTTAATTTTCATATAAATAAATTGATAAATTATTATTTTTTCTTTATGAACCATCACTAACAAGTTGATTGTGCTCTTTTTCTAGTTGTTTCTTGCAACCTATAGGTTTTGCTCCACTTATGCCAAATCCATATGAACCAGTTGGTGATGTTGACTCTAGAGGATGTTTAATTCATTCTTATATGGTCTCCATTGTTTTTTTCAAGTTACATAATGTTTGGATGAGCAATTTAGTTCATTTTACAAGAGGGTGTCACCAGGTGTAGTTTCAGTTGAAGTGTTTCATGTTTGTTGAGTGTATTCTCCAATAAGTGTCTCATTCAACTAGAAACGAGTATTAGATAAGCTTTAGGTCATTTGACCACCTCCTTTCATGTTTGGGTTTCACCATGTTACCTCTTGGTTTTCTCCCAAGCTTGTTTCCCTCCATTGTCAACTCTTTGCACATTTTCAGTTGCAATCTCATGCATAAGCTTGTCCCTCTTGTTATAAATTGGTAATATAGGTGTATTAGAATATCCAATACTTTAGGAGTTGAATTAAGTTATTGTGTATCCTTAAGAAGGTTTAAGTTTGACCATATGCTCACATTCCTTGCTAAACAGTCATGTGATGCCCTTGTTTTCTAAATTTCATGTGCATATAAGTGATTTTCATGTTGTAACTAGTGTTTTGAAGTTGGTTCCAAGTTACAAGGAATGGAAATCACATGTTTTAAAATTTAAAATGGTATTTGGGTAGTTTTGAATCTAATTCATCATGATTTTTAACACATTTCATTACTTTTCCTACATAATTTGCTCAATGCATACTCATAAGACAATTTGCTAACATCATACTGAAGTATGAGAAGGTTGATTTGTGACACAACTCCTTGGTTCTACCTAAGGTTAATTTAGAGTTTTTTAAAAGGCATATGAGTTTCTTTTGAACTCATTTTTTTAGTGGTATATACCCAATCCACTGTTTAAACACCAAAACACCTACCTATAGGTGGTTGAGCATGGGGTTGGGGTATTATACGGAAGAGCTAAAACAATATAACATCTATTTGAGGTCTTAAGAAAGAAAAAAAATCATAAAAAACCTATGCAAAGATCCTAGAAGGCAAAGGATACATGGAATAAATTTGAGGGTCAAGGACTGAGTTTAGGGATGGAATCCCCAAAAGAGAAAAATAGAGCTCCAAAGGGTTTTGGTGGACCTTCTACAACATGTTTTCAAGGTGTTTTAAGACATCTAAATGGGTGAACCTTGTAGCCCTATCATATGAAAATGACCCTAATAAATTTTAGAAGTAATATACAAGTTTAATATGGTTTTGTAGAGCTTCAAACATTCCTCAAAACATATTGAGACCCTTCAATGACATCTACAGGCCTTATAGATGCAAATGACCTTTTAGTCACTCTAAGAAGCAACAACAACAAAATGGTTGTGGTAAATGGTTCTCAACTAGTATTTTGAGGAATAATTATGTCAAATACACCAATATATGACTAGGGTAAATCTTTTTATGCCCCATGACCATCTACAGGCACCCCTTCAAGAATTAAACTAGTAACCTACAGGGGTCAGACATGTAGGGTGAAGAAATAATGGTCTACGCATGATTTAGATGGTTTTTTAGCCAATCAAAGGTGAAATTGAGGCAAGGATAGTGGTTTATGTTTCAAAATTAATCTATGAATGCCTCTTCCACATCAAATCACCCCAACCAACCCCTATGATGACCTACAGGAAGGGGTAAAAGGGATATCTCAGTCAACAGGGGTAGTGCAGAACCCAATTTTGAGTAATTATGTAGAATTAGAGTGAAAATAAGTTGAAAATAATTCATCATAGTTTGAATATAATCACTATATCTTTAGATACCATTAATAAGTACAAAATATCTCAAGACTACCTATAGGGGTCCAAAAGCAAGGTGTCATAGTCAAGCCAGTAACCTTATATTTGATGTTAAAATGATATCCTAAGGCTTTCAAAGGTGATTTATAGTTTAAACACATATAAAATGGCCATAAAACTTCAAGGATAGTATCCAAATAATCATGAATAGGGATCAACTAAGAAGAGAGACCTACAGGCAGGCCTAAAGGCAGGGGTCTCGGTCAAGATCTTAGTCAAGGTACCTAGTTTGAATTAGGAATGCATTTGAAAACCCAAAGCATGAGTTTGGATGGTACCTCAGGTAGGTTAACACCTCAATGTAAAATATGGTGATATCATGAGTAAAAATATAAAATCTACAAGACATCTACAAGTTTCTAAGACCCTTGTTCTCAGTCCTACAGCAAGGTATAACCTAACAAGCCAAGTGGAAACATAAACTTGTCCAAGGAAGAGGTAAAGGTTCCAATAAAGATATAATGGTTCATGATATGTATTTAAGTGTTTATACAAGCCCAAAATCCTACCAAAATTATCATCTTCATTCCCTACTTGGCCAAAGGGGAAACATTCCATACAATGAGCTTGGAAGCCTTTTGCCCAATAGGTAGGTATGAGAATTCTAGAGGAAATGGGTTGTTTAAGTGAGTTAAAAGATACATAAGCATTAATTTTACATGGTAAACATGTTTAATCCACATATATGTATTTTTTTGTCTTTAAAATGTCACTCTTAAGAGGGTTTGAGAAAAATATAGGAAAATAGGTTTTTTGAGGCCTTTTTTTGGGCATTTAGAGATGGTTAGCCATCCAAAACATGGAATCAGACCAAAACCTTTGGTAAAAATGGTCATTTTAACTTTTAATATCTCTAAAAACACTTATACCTCTCTATTTTGTCTCAAAGTTTAGCCAGTCTAGGAAAATCATACTTTGTCAAGATGAGCTTTTGAGGTCAAAATGAGAAAAGGGCTCAAAAAGGAGCTTTGAAAACTTCATAAAAACACCTAATGAGGTGTATAGAATGAAATTAAGGGATAATAATTAATATTTCAAGCTTATACTCCTCAAATTATCCATTTTCCCTTCACACACAGTCCAACTAGATAAGGTTTCTATTAGGTCTAGTTGGTGAATGAAGAAGTTGATAAAGTAAAGTGCTTGAAAGTGTATGTAGTGATATTAAGATATTAAATGAGATGTAAATATTCATAATACACAAATACAATCATGAGGTACCATTCCTAACATCCAAATCCATCAAGGTGCCTAGCAAACCTATTGGGTTTTGAGAAGGCCTAATGCCGAATGGCAGTCCATCTTCACTTCTGACTCTTGGTAGACTATCTAGATGATTGAGGTATGATATTTAGGTCACAATATAGGTATCATATCTTGTGGAGTGAATATAATTTATCATTAGAGCCATATTTTTTCACTTGAACTTGTACCCCTTAAGGAGATGACAAGTCTCTCCTCGTTTAAGTGGCACAATGGAACCACCTCAAGGCTGTAGGTGACCTAAATGTGAGGTGGATCTCTATATTTTGGGATATTTCCCCTTGATATATTACTATAGATTAATAATACTAATAACTCTTTGGGGGATGAAAATGGATAAGGATATCTGAAATCAAATTTTATCTAGGGGAGGTGATACACAAAATAAGTTATCTACTCACACCATTTAACATGCACTTGGAACCAAGGAGAAGTCTACACATATACTTCATCCAATGACAATATTCTCTTCCACATAAATGTTTCAAGAATGGTGTCTTCAAGATATCCTAGGTTAGGAGGACTTAGACAATAGTAATTCTAAGAAACACTATTGAATAGACTAGTCACTAAACCAGCGATCCACATTAGACACTTCATGTTGACCTACAAAAGAGAGATTCTAAAACACATAAGGCACTAGGAAGAGTAACATTTGAAGGTAAACAAAACTACACTTTAATAATAGTAAGAACCATAACATGCACTTATTGAAATATTGAATGAGGTAAAAATAACTATATTTATTAGTTTAAGGAAAAAAACTGGTAGGGCTTAACCACACCAAGGTGGCGAGATCCCTATAATAGCCAAAAAGGCTAGAATTTATAGAAATTGTGAGAGGAGAGAGAGAAGGGGAAGCTCAAGAGTCACTAATACACTTGTCAGGAAAATAGGATGAGTTAAAAAATCAATGGAATCTAGTATGAAATAGGTCTTCAAATGAAAGTAAGGACAAATATCTCCCAAGTTGTCTAACTCCTCCATAGGTGGCATAGATTCCCTTGTGTTTGCATAAAAAACTACCCTCAAGATTTTCCTTCACAAAACTACCTCATCACTACATAGGGCCAAGTATAATGATGGATATAAGAGTGATGGGTTACTAACAAGCCTTCACATGCATTATAGTGGTCTTAAACCACTCATATTCTTCTAACCATGCATAATCATCTCAAATAGTTACAAAATGACTCCTCATGCACCTCTCACACTTGGCACCTAAAACCTTCCCAATTATACAATCTAATCCATGCACAATGAGGGATGACACTTTTCAAGAGTGTCAAAGTCATTAGGTTCATTAAAAAATCCTTAAAAGGCTTCTCAATTGGAGTTTCACCATTTTTCCTAAGTGTTCACTGCCCATTCACTGTGACTGGCTAAGATGAGGAAGATGGTAAGCAAACTTTGGATATTATATAACTCATCAAATTTCCATGAATAATTATAAAAATTCTCAAACTATCTCCCAAAAGTGATTGCACCTTTTGAAACCTTTTCACACCTACAAAACACAAATTAATCAAAAAGAGCCATATTTTGCACCATTTGTACAAGTGTAGTACACCTCAATCACATGGGGAGGATCCTTGGAGAGTCTTATGTCACTTCTAATTATTTTCATGTCATTTCCACCCCATCTAGATACTCCAACTGTAACATCTTCTCCATCATGTCCTTAAGGAGGCTTTGGAAGGGTTTTAGAGTCATTTCTAGTCTTAACCTTGGTTCATAGAGTTGGCATGTTATAATTTCAAAACATTTCCACTTATGTATTCTTAGGTATCCTCCCTAACATATCCAACCATATCAGCTCTCCATGTAAAGCATCATGGTAGATATAAGCATCCAAAGTTGTCATTCATGTCCTTTTCCTATATTTTGTGAGGGTCTGGGTGTACTTTAAGCCAAAAGATGGATTTTTGGTGGATTTTATGCAAGGTGAAGGTTAAAAAACATTAATACACATCCCAAAAAAATTATTTAATATGTATTAGTGATCATCTGGTCCTAAAAGTGACAGGACTCCTCTCTAGGTACTAAGACTAGACTAGGCTTACTAGGCCCTACTTGTAACTTTTTAGTTCAGACCTTGTTAATGGCCTACCATACTTATGGGATGGTTTATAAACCATATTTATTCTTACATAATAATTCTCAAAATCATTATAATGTTTTCCAAATTCTATAATTGGAAGTGACCCTTCATTTGGTGTTAGGCTTACACCTTGCTTAACTAGGTTCGTCTGCAACTCTTATATCCTAGATCACTCTGCCTTGTTAAATACCCTCCTACAAGGTTATTCATGTTTTTTAATATGTTTTTAAACTCCTATAATCATCATAAAATGTCTATATAAAGCTTTTAGTTTATATTTCTAACCCACCTCTTAAGATTTGCATGATTTAGGAATGGGGAAAGTACCCCCTATCTGAGACAAAATAGGGGGTACTTCCCCTATTTTTCCCATAAAACCAACTATTATTTATTATTCCTCAAGTGACATAAACATTATACACAAAAAATGGGAACTTTACATGACCATTTGTCCCTTCAAATGCATGAAAACATAAGACAGACTTGTAGAAGGACACTGTCTGTAGGAAACTCAAAAGTGGACTATGTTTGATCCTTAAAGACCCTGATTATAGGTTGTTGAGAATGTTTTGGAAATTTTAGACCTTATATAATATTTTCCTAATATTTTCACACCATTACATGACTTCATTCACTCAGGGTATCCCAAAACATTATTAAAACATAACCTAGTCTATTGCTTGGTGACTGAGACACCTTCTCAGGATCTACTACAGGTGTCTATATGCATTGAATTATGCCTTGTGTTATGGTGTTTAAATTTATCAAAATATCCATTTATATTATCATAATTACTTTATACCTCTTGGACCCATGACTATGTTTTCACCTCTAATGACTGAGATAGTCTTCTCATTGACACCCTGTTGTAGGCATCAATTAGGGTTCTTAGAACTCGATAAAGGTATTAAAGCATTCTCTTTGAATTTCCCTTGATTATAATTTGCATTCTTATTCCTATATCAATATTTCAAGTATCTTAGAGCAACAAAAGACATCAAAATTTGATTCACACCTCTAACTCTACTAGACTGAGATAGTCCTTTTAGGACCCTATTATACCTTCACCTGTAGGTGTGAATGGTTTGGTATAGAGTTTATGAAACTCATTACCTTCATGGATAATGTGTCTATTTTATAAGTTTTATATCATTCTTCCCAGGCACCTAAAAATGTACCTTCAACCTATAAACTAGGTCCTTTCAAGATAACTGAACAACCCTAACTGTGGACGGAGACAGTCTTTCCTATAGGTATGAATTACATCATGAGGTCTTGATTAGGGTGTTTATAAATCCTTCTTTGACCCACATGGTCATGGAATGCATAGGTGTCTTTGAATTCAATTTATTCATTATTTATATTGTGTACATTACAAAGAGTTTTATATACTAGCTCCATGTCTACCTGATGTAGGTGCATGGTTTTTACTTCTAGTACAGACTGAAGATGCACATAGAGAGTCAAAACCAAGATACATTATTTATGATGATCCTTTAGACCATAAAATTTTCTTGACTCTTTCAGAAACACTTTAATTTGATGGCATGGTCTAACTTTGTAACCTTGGTTGAAAAGTTCATTTGGAATTTTTTACATGTAGATATTACTACCTGAAATTAGTGCATTTATGGGCACTTTTAGGACTCTTGAACACCTTCCTCATTTTTTCAACTACCCCTCTCACTTGGCAAGGTCATTGTCTATGGATAGGGATATAAGATCAAGCTATCACCATGCATCATAAGTTCTTCTACCTCCATCATGAAAACTCCAAAAAACCTTAAGGAGCACTATTTTGGCTTTTTTGGGACAATGGGTCTGAGATCACATTCACACTCTTTTGATCATGGTGACCTGAATCCTTCACACAAGTTTCTCCAAACTCTATGGTACCACCTATAGGTGGTGATTCTCAACATATAGGTAGACGGATGTGTTACTTGGGAAATATGTTGCTTTGCTCATCAATGAATCCTAGGTTTATTTTATGCCTCCAAATGTTTATCCTCATACATCAAAGGTATGAAATAAACATAAACACACTCGCTCAATGTGAATTCACCTCCCAAACACTTGTAGATCTATCTGAGACAACTCCAAATGTGAAGAATTAGTTTACAAGTAGAAATAAGCCTAGAAGAGGCCTATTGAGTTATTAAGACCTAAAAAATCAAAAAAAAATGAACAAAATTTTGGAAAGGCCTTAAGGAACACATGAAAACACTCAACCTATCAAATCCAAACAAAAGTTTTATAAGCTAGCTCAAAAAATAGACCCTTCATGAATGGAAGTGCATAAAAATATTCCTAAGGTTTTAGTGATGGTTCACAAACATGGATCCATAAAAATAAAAACTTTTTCCATGAAAATGAATTTGACTCAGAATACTTTTAACACCCAAAAGCATTCCTCTCAACTCCAACTGTATGGCCCACACCAAACATTTGAAATTAACCTTTCTTGGCTTGAAAAGACAGGAAAGAAGAAATAGAAGCAAAGAATGAACTTTCTGATGAAATATCTACACACCAGGCATGGAAAAGAGTTTATGGAGGTGAATAGACACTATCCACATTTTTTGCTGAAGGAGGACTTTTCAAGTCCGTACAAGTGCCATTAATGGCCTATTTTCAAGGAGAAAATACCTTCTACATATAACTATTTCTTAGACTAACATCTAACTGATCTTGACATCTTATGAATTCCTCCACATTTAAATCAAGCTTGGTGATATATTTTATTACTCAACCCATCCGTACAAGTCATTAATTGAGCTAGAAATATGACCAAAAGGCCATTTTTGCATATGAGACATAGTAAAATGTAAATTAATGACTTGTCAACATCTTCAAACATATAAAAGACCATACTAGGGCATATTAAAAATAATTTGTAAATTTGACCATGTTTGACCATGGTTGACTTTGGTTGACTTTAGTTGACTAGGCAAGTATAAGGAAGATGAGCTTAGACCAAGGCTAGAGGAAGGATAGGTAAGAGATTTAGACTAACATGAGACACTCTTAGGAATATGGAAACATTTTTAAAAGTTTTAATATTTATGGATTGACCCAATGTGACTAAAATTCAAATTTGGTCAACACCATCTTTGAGCTCAAAACCACTCACCCTTATGCAAAATTGGAAAAGCAAGTTCGATAGGGCAACTTTTTGAGATCACATATCCTTGGAAGGTATACATGGGAGAAAAAGGAGTTCATAAGAGTTATATAAGGTCCTTGGAAAATAACTTGTGGCATTGTTTTAGAAATTGAATGTGAAATATTTATAAACAATGATTAAGAGCAAAAAATTGGTCAAAACCCTAACAAAACCTTAGCAGAGACTTGTTGGGTAAAATGAGATTGGAAAGATGATTAAAAGACATATATTGGAAATTAAATATATTATAACATGGATAAGACTCCCTCAAGCTTCCCCCCCCCATGCAAATGAGTTGTATGGAATAGTATGAACAACATGCAAAATAGGGTTTTTCTCACCATTTTTTGTGATTTGCAAACTACAGGTGGAGTTTGAAAGTGAAATAAATTTTGGGTTGAATCTTAGTGCTTATAATAACTCCATATGTACATTTTATTTTAGTAAAAAACTTATAAGTGTTCAAACAATTGCCTTGCTTTTAGTCAATTAAAAATGGCATAGTGGACACAAGGGTGAGAAGGGTGAAAATTCCAAGTGTGAGCCTTTTTAAGGTGTACCTGAGTAGTCCAAGTCCATGGATATCCTTTTAAAGTGTCATTCACTCCCTCCCATATATTTTCATGTAAAATTGAATGCATTTATGTGGTCAAGTGTGAGAGGTGATTGAAAATGGATTTTTTTAGATTACAAATAGTGATGGCTTCTTTTAAAGAATTTACAAATGAGTAGGAATGCAACCAATGCATGTAAATATATTTATAAGGGCCTTAAATCTTATCCCAATCATCATATCTATTCTTAGTTAGTGGTGAGATGTTCAAAAAGCTCCAAATGATAAAGGCAATTTTCTAAGCTAGGATAAGGAATTTTGTGACACTTTTCATAGTTGCCATGATTCATATGGACATTTGAACCTCCAAAAATTGCAAGTTTATATAATTCCTCTTTCTCATTTTGACAAGTATCCAAGTGACTTTTAGACTTGCCTTGCCTTGCTCTTTTCTCAAAGGCTATAAATATTGACTGTTTTGGCTCTTTGGAGTAGCCTTCATTGGTTAATGGTGAAACCCTAGCCAAATTTTTTACTTAAATAACTCTTGAAGAAATAAACAAGTGATTTTTCCTACTCACATGCTATTTAATTGAGTGTTAGTGCAATATTGTTGGTCTTGTCTAGTAGAAGAATATATTTTCTAGCATGTTATCCTTGATTTTTCACCAAGTGTGTAGAAGAGTGATTGTTACAAGTCTTTGTTATTGTTATTTCCAAGTGTGTAAGTGTATTATAAGTGGTCTATGACTTTATTCTATCAATGAATCATTAGTTTCTTTTGTAAGTATCAAATACCTTCTTGAACCTAGCTTATGAAACATTGATGTGACAATAAAACTTAAATTGTGAGTTTTGTGAAAAAAGATCTTGTTTGACTCTAAGTGGTAAAATTTTAGTCAATAAGAGGAAATATACTATTGTTTCATCAAATTTTTTTATGTTTCTTAGTTTTTTTTCTTAACCCTTTTCATCCAAAGTTTATAGGCAAGAAAGTTTTTTCAAATATTGCATCAAGGGAACTATCCCTTCTAGAGATTCATCTCAACAAAATTATCACCCATAGCAAGAGATATGTTTCCATTGTACCACATGGATTAGTAGATCTAGGCATCTCTTCAAGGGGTGCAAATCCAAGTGACAATAGTTTTTGGCACGCCTGGTAGGACTCTAAGTCCTAGAAGATTGTCATAGATTGGTGTTGGTCTTGGCATAGTTGTAGCTACAAGAACATCTACATTCAGTAAGTCATGAATTTACTAAAGTTTTAAAAATTTTGGTTGTTGATCAATCCTTAATTTCCATGCCAAAGGTGACCACTAGGATTGTTCCTAAAGGTATACCCTTTGATATTCTGCAACTGCCTCTATATGTTACTAAGATGTTTAGGTTTGTGAATACCCATCCTTATTCAAGAGAGTTGGTGTTTAATAAGTCTAAGTTATTATTTGTTTCAATCCCTAATACTCATATTTCACATTCCAAGATGGCTAGGAACCAACCTTTTGTAGCCTTCACTGGATCATCTCCTTTGAACCTTGCCCAATATGACCAAATTCTAGGAGCAGCCCTTAAGAGTGTTCCATATTTTAGTGGAGAGGGTCATATTACTACCATTAAACACATTATAAACATAGAAAACTTTTGTGATATCCATAATATCATTCAAGATAATGTGGATATTAGGTTGTTGGCATTGTCTTTCAAAGAAAAAGCTTTAGATTGGTATGGGACTCTACCTTAAAATTCCATTGGTTCATGGGATGAACTAGGAGATCTATTGACTAAGAGGTTTGGAGAGAAGAGTGATTATATATCTCTATCTAATCAATTGACCACTATCAAGAGGGAACCACAAGATTTATGCAATATTTTAACACTAAATTTTAAAAAACATGGGATAGGATCTCAACCCTTGTGAGACCTACTCCAAACTATCTAAAAGCATTGAATAGTGATGTAGCCATGATGATCCAATCCATGGGTGGGAATACACTCCCCATTTCCTATGAGATATCCATAAATTCTAAGAATTTTCTTATTCAAGCAGGGAATATTGCTTCTATGCCACTACTTCCATTGTTCCTTGATTTGCAACCTCCTAGTCAAGTTGCATTACCTAGCTTAGCTCTTTTCCCTAGTTAAGAAATGTTTGCCATTGCTCCCACAAAAGAAATTAATTAAGTCAAGAGTTTGCTCCAAAGTGTCACTAATGAACTAGTTTCTCTCAAAAAGCAACAAGCTCAAAGTTATAGGCCATACCATCCCTATAATTAGTTTGGACAAGGAAATAGACCTCCTTTTCAAGGTAATGATCAAGGACAAGGTAAAAGCACCCAAGTTAGACCTTACCAAAGCTAAAATATTATTGTTGACTCATCTTCCAAAACCCTTGTTCCCACTCAAAATAACCTTTTTTAGGATAAACCAAGTTATCCCTCCTATGACCGAAGTCAAGACCAAGTTTTTTTCCCAATGAGATGCATAATCAATCCATGACTATGCAAGGTAATCAAACATCCCAAGTTTTAAATTTTGAAGGGCCAATACAAGGTGGAATGAAATTTAGAATGGATAATGGACAAACAAAATCTGATTATACTCTCATAAATCATTTGGAGGGAGAGTTTTGTGCCACCAATCATTTGGGTAATTCAAGCAATCTGAATAATAATGTGGCTTTTAACACCAAGTCTAAGAAGAGGGTTGTTGAAGAGACACAAGGGGCTAATAAAGGACATGTTTTGAATCCTAAAACATCCCCAATGATGGGTAGGTATAATCTATCTCCTAAAGTTCAATAAAATTAGAAGTTTCAGAATATAAGGCCTACTCCTACACATCCACTTCCACAAGCTACACCATAAAGTACTAGTATTTCCAAAGAACCTTCCAAGGTGAATAATCCTTCTATAAATGTTGTATACCAGATGAAGAATTTGCATATGAATATTTCACTATGGTATTCACTAAAAATACCTGGACAAAAGGACATGCTTTAAAAATAATTATAAGGACTTGGTAAGCAAGTTGGATCAGTTAGGAATGAGAACATTATCTTAATGAATGAGACTCAGCCCATTGATGGATAAGTAAATAATATTGATAAAACTCTTCTTTTTTACCTATATCTAATCATTAATGATTGATTATTTCATAATTTCATCATAAATAGTGGGGCTAATACTTCAGTTATGCCCAAGTGTATAGCGGATAATCTAGGCCTCAAATATGAGCCAATGGCTAAAGGAGTCTTACAATTGGATGGATCACTAGAAAATACCATGGGAGTAGTCAAGGACTTGAACTTGATTTTATATACTTGTCCTAATTTTTCCATTCCTCATGATGTGGTTGTGGTAGATTTACCTCCATAATTTACTCTTTATTTGTCAAGAGAGTTTACAGCTAAGATAGGTAGGTACTTGGCAGCAGCCAATTGGTCCTACATGGTGTTTAATATAAAGTATGATACTAAGGTGAAGATTCAATCAAAACCTATCCATCATAACCACTTGGATCCTTACATTCCTGAAGTGGAAAATGTATACTATGTTATTATTGATGAGGAGGAAATCCACATAGACCAATCTCCAACATCTTCTCTTGAAGGAGTTTCTGATTTGTACTTATATGAATCAGGAGATGAAAATTATGAGCATGATCCTTAAAAATTCATAGAGTAAGTTGGTCTTGGGGTGTATTGTATCAATGAGGAGGACTCTTTCATGCCAAATTTGATGAAGCCAAGTGAAGATATGGATGGTTTATGGCATATTTTATTTGATCATATCCATCATAACCACTTAGATCCTTACATTCCTTAAGTGGAAAATGTCAACTATGCCATTATCGATGAGGAGGAACTCCATATAGACCAATCTCTAACATCTTCTCTTGAAGGAGTTTCTGATTTGTACTTAGATGAATGGGGAGATGAAAATTATGAGCATGATCCTTAAAAATTCTTAGAAGTAGCTAGTCTTGGGGTGTATTGTATCAATGAGGAGGACTCTTTCATGCTAAATTTGATGAAGCCAAGTGAATATATGGATTTTTTATGGCAGATTTTCTTTGATGGATCAAGAAGCAAAATTGGGGCAGGTGGTAGAGCAATGTTAGTTTATCCATCTAAGGAAAGGTACTATTCCACTTTTAGGTTTCAATTATCTTATAATTATAATGTGATATAATGTGAGGCCCTCATTCATGACGTTGAGTGGGCTAAAAAAATGTTTGAAGGAATTAGAAGTGTATGGTGATAGCAAGTTGATTGTAAATCAAGTAAGAGGCCAAATGTGACTAAGAACTCTTTTCTCAAGACCTATAAGCATAGAGTGTGGGATCTTGTGGAGGATTTCTATACTTTCAACTTCACATATATCCCAAGAGAAGACAACAATAATGCTAATAGGTTGGCAAAAATTAGAGTTCAATTTGATATTCCAAAGGGGATAGGAGAGGATAAGAACCAGCCATATCTCAAGGTGATTATAAGGCCTTCCATATCGAATAATGTTACTAATTGGTAAGTGTTTGATAGTGACCAACAAATATCAATTTTTCTAAAAGAGGAGGCTGAGTTTACTCCCAAGAATCAATCCAAACTACAGCAGCAATATGGATGGCATATTGTGCAATCAATTTCAAACAAGCTCCCTAAAGGCCTAATCACATTTGAGAGTATTCTCAATGATGATGACCAGTTGAAGAAAGAAAAGGTAAGTATGTCTACTAAGCAAAAAAATTATGAGAAAGTACAAATCTTCAAGGATAAGTTGCTTGCACTTGGGAAGGTATGTACTAGTGAAGATAAAAATGCTTGCATTGAGTTATGCAAAGAGTTTTTTGATGTCTTTGCATGGGAATATAGTGATTTGAAGGGCTTTGATCCAAAGTTAGCTCAAAATACCATAGATCTAGATGATAATGTTAATACCATCAAGAAAATAAAATTCCAATCAATCCTAATATTGATCCTCTTATGAAGAAATAACTTACTAAGTTGATTGAGTCCAAAATCATATTTCCTATTAAGCATTCATCTTGGTTAGTAAACTTAGTCCCTATTAGGAAGAAGAATGGAGAAATCAGATTGTGTGCTGATTTTAAGGACTTTAATAGAGTTTCTTTGAAGGACCATTATCCTCTTCCCTCCATGGAAAAAATTTTACAAGTTGTGGTAGGTAGTGAAAAGTTTTCTCTCCTTGATGGGTATTCTGGGTATAATCAGATTTTGGTGAAGGAAAGTGACTGATATAAGATAGCCTTTACTACTAAATGGGGTAAATATGCTTATGGTAAAATTAATTTTGTATTATCTAATTTTGGAGCTAATTTCCAATGTGCAATGGATATTATTTTTCAAGGACTAATAAATGACATTGTGTTGGTGTGTCTTGATGACATCACAGTTTTTTCTAAGGATGCAAAGGATCACTTGAATCACCTTATGTAGATTTTTGAGAGATTTAGAGAGTTTTTAATCTCTCTAAATAAATGTGTGTTTTATATTCATGAAGGCAAAATTTTAGGGCACATTGTCTCCAATGAGGGCTTGTCCATAGATCCTGAAAGGGTGAGTGCAATCTTGGCATTGGCTTTGCCCAAACACAAGAATGGTTTGAAAAGTTTATTTATGAAAATTAATTTTATACGGATTTTCATCCCTGATTTTGATAATTAATTCAAGCCTCTAACCTCTATGTTAAGGAAATATGAAGTGTTCACTTGGACTAGAAGAAGAAAGAAAATTTTTGAAAAGATTAAACAAGCCATTGCCCAAGCTCCAACTCTTGCAAGTCCAGATTTTTCAAAGGATTTCAACTTGTATACATTTGGAAATGAAGATATAATCTCTACCATGCTTACTAAATCAAATCCAGGAAACTTGGAGCAACCTATTGCTTTCTTTAGTTAAAGTTTGGAGGGCTATGATGTAAGATACACCTATGTTGAGAAACAAGTACTTTGAGTTATTAGAAGTTTAAAGAAGTTTATGTATATGTTATCTAACATAAATATTAACATATTGGTACCTAATCTTAGTGACAAAGACTTCATTTTGAGAAGATATTTGAATGATAAAAGGATTGGTTGGATCACAAAAGTGATGGAGTATGATCTAGATATCAAGACAACCAAGCTAGTGAAAGGGAAGGGGTTACGTGAGCATCTTGATTTAGATTTAAAGGAATAAGAACATGTTGTTTTAACACTTTATGATGACCCTATGACACCTAAGTCTTCATCAATGAGGATTTGGACACAAGATATGATCCATTTTCTCTAAACTAGTGAGTGTCCACAAGGCCTTGATAGATCTAAAAGAAGGTACTTTACATTGAAATCCATTCATTATGTACTTATTTATGGAGTTTTATTTATGAAATACTTCTCATGTGTGTTGAATTAGATTAGAATAAGAAGATTTTATTTGAGTTTCATGATGGACCAATTGGTGGTCGCTTTGCTCCAAGAACCACAGTTTCTAGGATTATGAGGGATGGATACTTTTGGCCTAGTTTGTTTAAAGACACCCATGATTAGGTAAGGAAGTGTCAAAAGTGTGCCCTCTTTGATGGTAAACAAAATCTTGTTGCCTTGCCTCTTTATCTAATTCAAATTGATCAACCATTTATGCAATGGGGTTTGGATTTCATAAGCATAATAAATCCACCTTCTAGTGTTGGTCACAAGTGGGTGTTAACTACTATAGATTAATTTACAAGGTGGGTAAAGGTTGTTGATATCAAGGAAGAAAATGAAATTTCAATTCTATACTTTTATGAAGGCATAGTGACAAGGTTTGGAGCTCCTTAAAAAATAATTTTAGATAATGCATTAGCTTTCCTTGGGATGAACACAAGTGAATGGGCCTTGAAACATGGCATATATATTATTACCTCCTCCAAATATTATCCACAAGGGAATGGACTAGCTAAGTCTACCAACAAGAATCTAATCATGATCATAAAGAGAACAATGGAGGAGAACCAAAGGACTTAGTATTCCAAGTTGAAGATAGTTATTTTGGCTATAGGATCACCCAAAAAAGAGCCATTGGAAACTCACCATACACACTTGTTTATGGTAGAGAAGCTAGACTACCTATTTCACTTGAGTTACCAACCTTAGATCTCACTTATTAACTACAAATGATGGAAAATGAAATCATGAAAGTCAGGTTGTGTGAGTTGATAGAGCTTGAGGAGACAAGAGATCAAGCTATGTAAACCATGAGAGCTCACCAGGATCAAACAAAGAGATACTTTGATAAAAAGGCCATGACAAGGAGTTTCAAAGAGGGATAAATTATCCTAAAGTGGGATGAAGATAGGACTAATCTTGGAAGACAGACAAAGTTTGATGTTTTGTGTAGTGGCCCTTATGTTATCACCCAATGCAAGCAACACAATGCCTTCTAACTCTTAAAGTTGGATGGAGAAGAGCTTCATATCCCAATAAATGGGATATATGTCAATAATTTATACTAAATTTCTTATCTCTCCTTGTACATAGTTTGTGTTTCCCTTTATTTCCCCTAAGTGCTTGTGCACATGTGTGAGTTGGTTTGGTGTCTTGCTTTGTCTTGTGTTGGTTTGGTGTGTTGTGTTATCTTGGTGTGTTTTAGGCCATTCCTTAATTTATGTCTTCAAGATTTTATTGACTCCACTTTCCCTTGATAGGATAAGCCTACTGGTCATTAGTATAGCAGGTATACTACCCCTATGAGTCACCATTTTATTGACCAAGTTTGACTTTTAGGTCAAACTTGGACCCCTATAGGTAAAAACATGTTTTATTATATGATATATGGGTATAATATATTTTCATGGGTGTATTTTATGTCATTTTATGTTATTCAATTCAATTTTAGCCTTCGTCTTAGTTACATTAGTCAATTTATCAATTTGGAGTCATTTTATGTGTTTTTAAAGGTCATAAATGCAAGTGGCATGTTTTCCAAGGTGATGAAATGTCAAATTTTAATTTATAAAATCAAATATATCATATTACATATCAGTTATGTTAGAAACATCATAATATGGTAGGTTCCCTAACTAAAATTGTAAAAACAACTAAAAAAGAGAGAAAATGGCACTTATACGACCTTCTTGAGAAGTATGCCACATGAAAAAATATCTTGGGAGGCCTATTAATCTTCCCCACACTCATATTCATTATTAAATTGATCTATAAGTTCCATTTTATATAAAAAACCATTCTTCCCATTTTTGGGTTTCCTAGACACACTGAAGTGACCTTCAGGTTTTTGCTTGGTATGGATAGCAAATGTAGTTTCAGGGCAAATTATTTTGGAAGGTTATTTTACACTCCAATAAATTAATTTTAATATAATTAATTTTATAAATTTTTATTTTTTATTTATGAACCATCGCTAACAAGTTGATTGTGCTCTTTTACTACTTGTTTCATGCAACCTATAGGTTTTGCTCCACTTATGTCAAATCCATATGAACCAATTAGGTATGTTGGATATACAGATGTTTAATTCATGATCAGATGGTATCCATTCTTTTTTTCAAGTTTCATAATGTTTGGATTAGTAATTTAGTTTGTGTTGCAAGAGGGTGTCACCAAGTGCAGTTTCAGCTAAAGTACTTCAAGTTTGTTGAGTGTATTCTCCTGTAGGTGTCTTATTCAACTGGTAAATAGTGTTCCATAAGCACCTAGATAATTTTAACACCACATTTCATTTTTGGGTTTCACCATGTTACCTCTTGGTTTGCTCCCAAGCTTATTTCCCTCCATTGTCAACTCTTTACACATTTTTAGTTGCAGTCTCATGTATAAGCTTGTCCCTCCTATTATGAAGTGGTAATATAGGTGTATTGGCATATTCAATACTTTATAATTTCAATTAAGTTCTTTTTTATGCTTAATGAGGTGTAGGTTTGACCATATGCTCATATGCCATGCTAAATAGTTATGTGGTGCCCTTGCTTGCTATATTTCATGTGCATACAAGTGATTTTCATGTTGTAACTAGTGTTTTAAAGTTGATTCCAAGGTAAAAGGAATGTAAATCACATTTTTTAAGATTAAAAATGGTATTTAGGTAGTATTGAATTTAATTCATCATGTTTTTTCAACATTTCATTGCTCTTCCTACATAATTTTCTCAATGCATACTCATAAGACCATTTGTTGAGGTCATACCGAAGTATGAGGGGGTTGATTTATGACACAACTCCTTGGTTCTACCTGAGGTGAATTTATAGGTTTTTAAAATTCATATGAGTTTATTTTTCACTCATGTTTCTAGTGGTTCATACCTAGTCCATTGTTTGAAAATCAAAACACCTACCTACAGATGGTTGAGCATGGGGTTGGGGTGTTGTACGAAAGATATAAAAACAATCTAACATCTCTTTGAGGTCTTAAAAAATAAAAAGACATAATAACATACCTATGAAAATATCCTATAATTAAAAGGAGACATGGAACCAATTTGAGGGTCAAGGACTGAGTTTAGGGATGGAATCCCTAAAAGAGCAAAACAAATCTTCAAAGGGTTTTGGTGGACCTTATACAACATGTTTTCAAGGTGTTTTAAGACATATAAATGGGTGAACCTTGTATCCCTATCATATGACAAGGACAATTCCAAATTTTATAATTAAAATACTAGTGGAAGATGGTTTTTTAGAGCTTCAAACATGCCTCAAAACACATTGAGACCCTTTAATGACATCTACAGGCTTGTAGATGCAAATGACCTTTTGCTCACTCTAAGAAGCAACAACAATAAAATGGTTGTGGTGAATAGTTCTCAACTGGTATATTGAGGTATAATAAAGTCAAATAGACCAAAATAGGACTAGGTAAAATCATTGTATACCCCATGACCATTTATAGGCACCCCTTCAAGCATGAAACTAGTAACCTACAGGAGTTAAATAGGTAGGGTGAAGAAATAATGGTCTACGCATGGTTTGAATGGTTTTTTAGCCAATACAAGGTGACTTTGAGGAAATTATAGTGCTATATATATATCAAAAGGAATATATGAAGGCCTCTTCCTCATCAAATTACCCCAACCAACCCTTATAATGACCTATAAATTAGGGTAAAGGGGATATCTCAGTCAATAGGGGAAATGGAGAACCTAGTTTTGAGAAATTATGTAGAATTGGAGTGAAAATGAGTTATAAATACTTAATCATAGTTTAAATATAATAAATAGATCATAATAAACCATTAATAATTACAAAATAGCTCAAGACTACCTATAGGGACCCAAAAGCAAGGTGTCACAGTCAAGTCAGTAACTTTACATTTTGTGCTAAAATGATATCCTAAGGTTTTCAAAGGTGATTGATAGTTAAAACACCTAAAAAATGAACATAAAAATTCAAGGATAGTCTCCAAATCATCATGAATAGGGCTCAATTAAGAAAAGAGACCTACAGGCAGGCCTAAAGGTAGGGGTCTCAATCAAGATCTCAGTCAAGGTACCTAGTTTGAACTAGGAATGCATTTGAAAACTAAAATGATGAGTTTGGATGGTATTTAATGTAGGTGAGAACATAAATATAAAATATTGCTATATAATGACTAAAAATAGAAAATATACAAGACATCTACAAGGTTCTAAGACCCCTATTCTCAGTCTTATAGCAAGGTATAACCTAGCAAGCCAAGTGAAAACATAAACTTATCCAAGGAAGAGGTGAAGGTTCCAATCAAGGTATAATGGTTCATGATAGGTATTTAAGTATTTATAAAAACCCAAAATCCTACTAAAATTACTATCTTCATTCCCTACTTGGCTAAAGGGGCAACATTCCATACAATGAGGTTGGAAGCCTTTTGCCCAATAGGCAAGTATGAGAATTCAAGAGGAAATGGGTTGTTTAAGCAAGTTAAAAGTTACATAAGCTTTAATTTGACATGGGAAACATGTTTAATCCACCTATAGGTATTGTTTTGGATTTAAAAGGTCACTCTTAAGAGGGTTTGAGAAAAAATGTAGGAAAATAGGGGTTTTTAGGCCTTTTTGGGGGCATTTAGAGATAGTTAGCCATCAAAAACATGGTATCAGACCAAACCCTCTGGAAAAAATGGTAATTATGACTTGGAACATATTCCAAAACACTTACTTTTCCTAATATATTAGGGATATACCTCTCTATTTTCTCTTAGAGGTCAGCCAGTCTAGGAAAATCAGACTTTGGCAAGATGAGCTATTGAGGTCAAAATGAGCAAAGGACTCAAAAAGGAGGTTTGGAAAATTAATGAAAACATATGATGAGGTGTATATAGGTAAAATAATGTATAAAAAGAAATAGATCAAGCTCATTATCCTCAAAGTATCCATTTTCCCTTCACACACAGTCCAACTAGGCAAAGTTTCTACTAGGTCTAGTTGGTGAATGAGAGAAGTTGATAAAGTAAAGAGATTAAAATGGTATATATTGGTATCAATATATCAAATTGGATTTAAATATTCATAATACAACCATGAGCTACCATTCCTAACATCCAATCCATCAAGGTGCTTAGTAAACCTATTGGGTTTTGAGAAGGCCTAATGCCAAATGGCAGTCTATCTTCACTTCTGACTCTTATTAGACTATAAAAATGATTGAGGTATGATTTTTAGGTCATAATATACGAGTTATATCTTTTTAAGTGCATATAAGTTATCATTAGATCCATATTTGAGCTCAAAACCACTCACCCTTATGCAAAATTGGAAAAGCAAGCTCGATAGGGAAACCTTTGGAGATCACATCTCCTTGGAGGGTCTGCATGGGAGAAAAAGGAGTTAAGAGGAGTTAGAGAAAGTCCTTGGAAAATAAATTTTGGCATTGGTTTGAAACTTGAATGTGTAATATTTATGAATAATGGTTAAGAGTAGAAAATTGGTAAAAGCCCTTGCAAACCCTTGGCAAAGACCCGATGGGTAAAATGAGATTGGAAAGCTAATTTAAAGACATATTTTTCAAAGGAAAGATATTGTAAAATTGATAAGACTCACTCAGGCTCACCCCCATGCAAATGAGTTGTATGTAATTGTAAAGACAACATGCAAAATAGGGTTTTTCTCACCATTTTTTGTGATTTATAGGCTACAATTGGATTTTGAAAGTGAAATAAAATTTGGGTGGAAGATTAGGGATTATGCTAACTCCTTATGGTCAGTTTATCCTAATAAAAATCTTCTAAGTGTTCAAACAATTGCCTTCCTTTTAGCCAGTCAAAAATGGCATAATGGACACAAGGGTGAGAAGGGTGAAAACTCCAAGTGCGAGCCTTTTTAAGGTGTACCTAAGCATTCCAAGTCCATGGATAGATTTTCCAAGTGTTATTAACAAAATCCCATATATTTTCATGTAAAATTTTAGGAATTTGTGAGGCCAAGTGTGAGGGGTGACTGAAAATGGAATTTTTTAGACTGTAGATAGTGATGGCTTCTTTATAGTTTTTTCCAAATGAGTAGGAATATAACCAATACATGTAAATGCATTTCTAAGGGATTTACCTATTATACTAATCATCAGATCTATTTATAGTTAGTGGTGGGGTGTTTAAATATCTCCAAATGATGAAGGTAGTTTCATGAGCTAGGATAAGGAATATTGTGACACTTTTCATAGTTTCCTTGACTTGTATGGACATTTGGCCCTCTTAGAATTTCATCGTTCATCACATGCCTTTGAAATTTTATGGATTTCAAAGTGTGATAATATTATACCCACTAATAAAATTTAGGAGGTTTGGGTGATAAAATACAATTAAAAGATATTTATAAAACAATTTTGGTTGGTTGTAGAATACTTTTTTAGTGCCTAAATATTATCTGCAGTTGTTAGAAACCCTAGCCCCCAGCCTTTACCCATCTTTAAAAAAATTTCTCCTAAGTAGACATTGCTCCTAATTTAAAAAATAAATGTTATATTTTATTTTTTTTGGCTATCCCTAAAATTTTGTTGTTGCATGGGACCACCACAACACAAAAATAATTGCAGTTGCCCTTCCATGGGACTAGGCTTTAAAATTCATGTATCTTAGCAAAAGGGGGAGTTTCACACAATGGAAGTGGAGCTAATTATTATATATTATCTTAGTGAAAAAAACTAGTCTAATGAGAAAAAAATAATGTCACGAAATAGAACTGGTACCCATTAGTCTCGAGCTATCTTAGCAAAAATAGGAATGTCAAAAAATGGAGCTAGTAAAAGAAACTGATCCTACTAAAAAAAAGTGAATGTCATGAAACGAAACTAGGGATCACATGAGTCTCCAGGTCTTCAGGTATCTTATCAAAATAAACTGATGCAAAGCATATGAATAGAATTTTACACACCTATTTACAAGTGTCCAAGTGACTTTTGGACTTCCCTTGCCTTGTTCTTCTCTCAAAGGCTATAAATATTGATTCTTTTGGATCTTTCGAGTAGCCTCCATTGGTTAATGATAAAACCCTAGCCAAATTTTTTCTTAATGAATCTTGAATAAATAAACAAGTGATTTTTCCTACTCACATGTTTTTCAATTGAGCGTTAGTGCAATTTTGTTGGTCTTCTCTGGTAGAAGAATATCTTTTCTAGCATGTTATCCTTGATTGTTCACCAAGTGTGCAAAAGAGTGATTGTTACAAGTCTTTATTAGTGTTATTTATAAGTTTAGAAGTGTATTATAAGTGTTATATGATTGTATTCTATCAATTAATCATTTATTTCTCTCCTAATTATCAAATACCTTCTTGAACCTAGCTTATGAAATATTGATGTGATAATACAACTTAAATTGTGAGTTTTGTGAAAAGAGATCTTGTTTGACTCTAAGTGGTAAAATTTCAGTCAATAGGAGGAAATATACTATTATTAAATCACCTTTTTTAGATTTTTTAGCTATTTTAATAACCCTTTTCATCCAAATTTTATAGGCAATAAAGTGTTTTCAAATATTACATCAAGGGAACTATCCCTTCTAGATATTCATCTCAATAAGATTGTCACCCATATCAAGAGAGATTTTTCCATTATGCCACTTGTATTAGGATAGATAGGCATCTCCTCAAAAGGTGAAAATACAAGTGACAACAGGGATTACACAAGTTGGTCAAATTTGGCCTATTTCACCTCAGACCTATTTAAAATGCACTCAAAGGTTCGCTAACCCTACTTCAAATGATAAAACCTATATAGAGGGACTACATGGTAACCCAAGGAGTTTGGGATGTTTTAAGGATGTCCTACACTTTTTTTCATGTAATTTTTTTGGCAGTTGAACATCTAGTTTTTATGAACTATCCATAAGAGACAAAACCTACTAAAACCCTCCTAAACCCTTAGTTTAGACATGATAGAGAAAATATGAAAAGAGATGAATTTAGAGGGGGTAAAATATCCTATAAATTATTTTGTACTTATGTATGACTTTCTCAATCTCCATGGCACATATTTGGTCTGGACCCTACTTGTATAGACAGGGTGAAAATAGGGTTTCTTATAGGTTTTTATGTGTTTTATAGGGGAAAAAGAGATTTGAAGAATGAGGACCATTAAATGAGGTCAATTGAGACATATTATAACACTCCATGCTCATTTATTACCATATTTATTCATAAAATATCCTATGCTAAGTCTTTCATTTCAGGTAGTCTTTGACAGATAGTGAAAATGAGGAGTGACTGCCAAGTGAGAGAATGAGAAGTTTGTTTTTGGGAATTTTTAAGGTCTAAATCATAGAGTGGAAGGAATAAATAATATATAAATGTTTCCTAAAACCTCTTTCATGGATTGGGTTGAGAAACTAAAGGCCATTTTGGTGACAAATGTGAAAAATGAGGCCAAGAAGGCCAATGAATGACTGGAGATGGTGAGTACAAGTGTCCAAAAGAAGGATATGAGTTAGGGACACATGTTATGACTATTATGGCATTTTTATAACCCCCATAATATATTTCACATTTTTCAACTTTCCTTAGTTTGTTTTTTAAGACTCAAAAGATGCCCAATCATGAAGGCAGTTTTCAAGAAGGCCATTTAAAGACCCTACACTAGTTTTGGAGAGTTTTATCATTCAAAAAGACATTTGTCCAAGAATAAATTCTAAAAATATATTATCCACTTCATTATTTTGTAATATAACTTGTTTTCATTCCTTGAAATGTGGCATTATGACCCTTGAACTTCTCTTCTCTCTCTCCTCTCACACATTCTATAAATGCAAGCCATTTTGGTTCTTGTATTCTAATCCCACACATGGTATGGTGAAGACTTGATGGTTTGAAATTGTACTTTTACTTTGAAATAATATATTTAATCTAGTTTTTATTTCACAAACTATCTTTTATAATTATGTGAAGTGATGCATAGTGAAAAGTATATTGATTGAAATATATCCTTGCTTTCTCTCAATCATTACATGTTTGATGCAAGTTGTTTCCAATATATTAGGTCTCATGAAGTTTTTTCAAGTGTATTGGTCTATTTTTAAGTTTATAATTATCCTTAGTGTCTAAAAATTATCTTTATTTCACCCACCTTGAGTAATTCCATGAATATCACCTCCATGTTTGAAATATTAATGTTAGAGTAATTCAAGATTTTAAGACTAGTGTTGTGAGTCATGTCTCCTAGTGCACTTGTATGTTAATATTGTGGATATATTTTTGGTTTATCAAACCTTTTAGAGTAAATTAATTTCATGTATACTTCTATCCCTTTTCATCCATGTACACAGTTAGTGTAGGTGATAAGCACTTAAGGATCAATCTAGGAAACTTGTCCTTAAACCTAGAGGTCTACCTCTACTATAGGCAACCCAAAGGCCTAGAGGTATTATAATGTATCCAAAATATTATATTAGGCTTTAAAAACCTATTCTAGGGTGTAATATTTGGAAATAATAGTTTTGGCATGCCCAGTGGGACCATTGTCCTAAATACATCTTGTCAAGGTGAATGTTAGTCTTGACAACATCACAGTTGCATATGGTGTTCTACTCAGCATTTGGTGAGTCTATTCAAGGTAATATATGGTTTTAGACAATTTTTTATCATTTATTTCATTCATACTTCATGGTCCTTACTATTTCATCTTCTAGTAGAGTTTTTAATCCTATAAACCCACCCCCTCATTATGAACTTCCTCTAGAAGTTCAACATCCTCAGCCTATCTTAACCTTTGAAGAACAAGAGGACTTTTCAAGCCATTAAGATCAAGAGAGTGAAGAGAGATAATAAGCATGCCTTCCCAGCCTTCAACATTGAAAATCCAATCCACCTCAATGTATATGATGATATACCCCCTAATGCTACCAAAAGTGTTCCCACATTCAATGATGAAGGTCATGTCACTCTTAGTGAGCATATTAAGGATATCTCAAAATTCTAAAGCTTTCATAATGTTACTACGGTCAACATTTCCATTAGACTCCTTTCTATGTCCCTTAAAGGGAAAGCACTTGACTGGTATAGGACATTACCAAGAGGTTGTATCACAACTTGGGATGATTTTGGAGAGTTGTTGACATCAAGGTTTGAATACAAGAGTGATCACACATCATTCATTCATCAGCAAAATGTGATTCAAATAGCCCCCAAGGAGATAATGCATGGTTTTAATGAGAGATTCCAAAGGACTTGTCATAGGCTACCTCCTCCAATGAGACCACCTGTAAGCTTTGTATTCCCTACATATCTAAGGGCTATTGAAACTGACATAGCTATAATGTTGTAGTCAATAGGTGGTCACACATTACCCAAAGCATATGACCTTGCCATTAGATATGAGAATGGCCTAATAAAATCTAGGAATTTGCCTCCAAAATTTTGTTATGCCTTTGTTTCCTAATATTTCCATTGATAAACCAAGTTTTGATCAAGTCCCTAATGCAAATATTAAGCCTAAAACTACCACTAAAAAGCCAAAAGATGTTATTGATAAAGATGCAAGGATTAAGGCCTTAGAATCTGAGCTTAGGCAAGTACATTTATAGTATTGTGTTCATTCAAATCCCTAACCCTATCCTCAATAATAAAATAGGTTCCCACATCAATAATATGTTCAAGTTAGATGATAAGGATGTCCTAACTTCAATAGGTCTACAAATGCATACAATCCAAATTCCACCTCCAACACAAGAGCCATGGTACTAATGTAAAGTAATTTGGTCTAAGGAGAAGAATAGTAGTAATGAAAATTCATAGATACAAATTAAGATGGAGGACAAGCTTTGGTTTCCCAAGGAGGAGTTACTCCTCAACTGTTAGAACAAGATGAAATTCTCATGTAAGTAAATGAAGGATGTTAGCCCTAAGAGGTGAACCTTGAAAACTTCTTAGTATAAGACACATATGTCCTTAATTAGAATAGTTAAATTTTAGATAATACTAGAGAAAATAAGAAGGCCTTGGGATATGCCCATGGTGGTCATATAAGTTCAAGTATCCCTCATACAAGGTAGTAAATTATGACTGTAAGTATCGTAGTCCCTACAAATCATGTACCTACTTCAAATTAGAATGTTGGAAGAGTCATTCAAAGTGATCCAATGCCTCAAGATCCAAAAACTTCCTTGCCTTCAAAGACTCAATAAAAGGTGAGTAATCTGGATCTAAACATTGTGTATTCTTTGAAGAGTGATAAAGCATCTATGTCTCTTTGAGAAATGCTTCACTTGCCTGGTCAAAAAGAGATTCTACAAGATCAGTTATCCACAATTCATGTTAGCCCTTAGCCATCAAGTCATAATTATGTTTCCCTCACCAATGCTACCAATCACATTGTGTAAACCTCTTCCAAATCTAAAAATCTGCCACCCTTCTACCTCACTCTCATTTTAGGGAACAAACTTATTCACAACTGTATAGTGGATAGTGGATCTAGAACCGTAGTGATGCCCAAGGTTGTAACTGATAATTTGGGCCTATAATATGAACCATATAGTAAATGGGTTATTTAACTTTATGGGATACTAGCTAAGTCACTGGGACTTGTCAAGGGTTTAAATTTTTCCTTCATGATTTCCAAGCTTCCCTATTCTTCAATAAATTAGGGTTGTTGACTTGCCTACCCACTTTGTTATCTATCTCTCAAGGGATTTCATAGCCAAGATAAGAGGCTACCTCTCAGCTTATTGGTCCTTATTAGCCTTTAGGACAAGTTATGGAGTAAAGGTAACCGTTAAAACTTAACTATTAGCTAAATTTCATATTGAGCCCTATGTAGAGGCAAGATCCAATTTGATTTGTGTCATCAATGATCATGAGGAGTCTATTGTGGATGATGGAATATTTTCTAAGCTTGAGGGCATATCTGATTTTTTTGTAGATGATTATGGTGCAACCACATATGGACATGATCCATAAACTTACTTTGACCAAATTGATCTTGGCACATACATCATCTATGAGGGAGCATATGAGAAATATGAGGTAAGCATCGAATATTCCTTTTCACAAGCTACTGAGGGAAATTACATTATTCATATGTATGATGATGATAGTTTGCAAATAATTATAGATCAATATGATGAGAAGAACAATGTCATTCTACCTTCACATGATGGAGGAGTCCATGAACATGATAAACATGAATAAGATGATAACCTATGGCAAAGGTTACATGCCATAAGTCAAGAGTTTGAGTAGTTGTGTAAGTCTAATTCTTTTCCTAAAAATGTGTATCTAATGATAAGGTTATTGGTGAACCTAACAAGCAGGTTATTGAGTGTATTATCAAGCATGAAGGAGAATACCTTATTAGTAATAAATATGAACATCTAGCTATTGTCCAAGAGATTATAGTCATAGAGGATTCCTATGAAGATAAGGCGAATATGTATGTGTCTGAGGAGCAGTCAACACCTCAACTTGAGGTTAAACCACTTTCAATCCTGATTGAGCATAAAGAAGACAAACTTGATAGTCCTATACATCATGATAGTGAAGAGAGTAATATTAAGGTAGTCTTGATCACTCCTAAGTTGCACTTTGAGGAGTGTAAATTGGACATGGAATAAGTCAAGAAGGTTTTAGTTTCAAACAAGATCCTTGGGAGGCAAAATGGAACATCCTTGAGAGTTCAAAGTAGCAGACTTACAGGCAAAAGAAGACCTAAGGATGGTAAGCCATTTGACCATCAATATAAGAAAGTGTTTATTGATAAGCATGTTCCACATGATATATTGCTTTTATGGAGAAAAAAGGATGCAAGAGATATCATATTTAACCCTGGTTGAAGCATGGTTAGTTATTCTTCACCCTAAGTGTTTGAGGTTTTGTAAATATTAGGATAGGTGTGTTTTGCTTCTATGGTGTGCTTTTTCTATAAGTTTTCTTAAGAAAACATGTGTGTTTTTTTGTATGTTGTTTTCTATTGTTTGGTGCAGTTTCAGAGTCAATTATGTGTCATATATGTGTATAGGTGACTCCATATCCCAATGGATAGGATTAGGCTATTAGTATTTGGCATAGCTAGCTTACCACCCCTAAGAAATCACAAAGAATGTTGACCAATTTGACAACAAGTCAAATTTGGTCAACCTTGTATAGTTGAAAACTTATTATAGGGGTCTAATAGGGTCTTGTATGTGTCTCACCATCTTAATAGGGTCAATATTGTGCTTTATCTTTGTCATATTAGTCCTTAGTGTCATTTTATGTTATATATGGTCACATTGAGTCATTAAATGAACTTGTATAGTTTAACATAGAGGAAAAATGTTCCAAAGTGTATTTCAACATCCCATGTGTTAGAACATGCCATAGAAACTATTTTAAGACTAACAAAATGTAGATGCTACATTGAAATCAATAAAACTATTGAAAAGAGGCAATTTTTAGTTGTACAACTTGTACAACAACTCTAACATGTGTGGTAGAATTTAGAGTGACCCTTTAGGTTCCCTAATTCCATTACCATGATTTTTAAGCTTTGAAAAACTTGAAGATGGTAAAAAAACATTTTACCTTTCCAAACATTTTACCTTTCCATCACTCTCCTTTGCATGCAAAAATGGTCAACATGTTTTAGTCTAGTATGAATAGAAGGAGGTGAGTTGGGTCAAGTTACTTTGGTGTATGATAACACTCTTTTTATACCTAAAATAATTGGTATGATTCAAATGTTTAATTTATTTTTCTTCATGAACCATGGTTAAGAAGGTCTATGATTATTTTCTACCTACTCATCCCCATGGCCTATAGTTTTCTCTTCTATTTGGATTGGTCTATTAAAACAAAGTATTGTACATTATTTTGAAGTGTATATACATTTATCATGTGATTATAAACTCAATTTTCATGTGTGTTATGAATGAGAAAATCATAAGCACCTCATTCTACAAGTTGGAAACTACATCATAGTCTGCAAATAGGTTTCATCAATTACATAGGGTTCTCTTTCTTGTAGTGGTTTCAAAAAAAGGTAACATGTTATTTTTGCCTCTCATTACATATTAATTAGTCTCTCATAAGGGGGTTTGGTCTCAAAGTCATCTCTTTATGGATTGAATAGTCTAGAAACTTGACACAGTCAGACTTCTTTACAAACAGTCATCTACAGTCAAGTGAGATTAAGTCTTAATCACTCACATTGATGTAATAAACAAGTTTCAACATAGTAGGAAGACTCCAAAGGTGTGAAAAGTGATATGGATCCATTCAAAGGTGATAAAATTGATTTTGAACCCCAATTCAATGCACATTATTTATATCTTGCATGTTCACCTATAGGCAATTCCACAGAGGTCTGAGAGTTTTGGAATAAAGGTGTTGGCACTCATTTGAGACCTTCATTACGGTATATGAGCATTGAGAGGTCATTGTGACAATTGTGAGGTCATTTTTTGAAGTCAAGTTTGAATTCAAGGTTTTCAAGTTGATAAAATCACATTTGGGGATAAATTACCTTAGTATCTCCGAAATAGGGATCCTATCTCACAAAGATTCATTCCATAGTAGGGTGACATGAGGTCTATACAAGTATAAATGTATCCATCATCTAGATAAAGCATAGGGAAAATGCCTTGATGTATAATATAGATTGATTTTCCATGAGAAGGTAATGAAGATTGGTTTCCATTTTAAATAAAACTTCATTATAGATTGTCAGTCATCTACAGTACTTTTTAAACCCAAGTGACCTTTTAATGTAATAAGACATAATGGAATCATACCTTCATGACAAGTGACCTCATTTAATGAGAAATAACACTAGTGGCCAAAATGGGGAATTGAGGGATTTGAAACATAGTGATCATATAGAAATGATTACCTAGAGGAGTCTTGAAATATCCTAAATGGTTACCTATAGTCTGACTGTACATTCACAGTATATGGGAATAAGCAGTTTGGGTGTTGGCTTAACCCTAAGGCATGATGTGAATAGTCTCAATTATGAAATGATATGATAGACTTAAATAATACTCTAAGGCATGTAACATAGGGATAAAACACACACTTTCATCTACAGGAACCCCAATCACAAGTTGGATAAACACCTACAGTCTACTATAGGTCTTGGACAAGACCTAGTCAAATGAAAAGTGCATGTTAAGAAGGTTGGCATAAGGATTGATGGTGGAATATGTGATGAAAATTATAAAAATGGTAGTAAAAAATATCATGTGGTTCTCAAATAAAGGAAATATGTTAGATACTAACTTCAAACATTCAACCTATAGTCAGTACACAATCCATGCATAGTTAGGTCTTATGAGCTAGTCTTGAGGTATTTGGGAGTTTGAGGGATTTAAAAAGGTGATAAAACTATAATATTTGGTGTAGAATATCCTCAATACCTATTATATCCCTCTATAACTTCACATTGACAAGAAAACTAGGGGAGATGCCATCTATTTTGTCTCAGATAGAGAGCACTCCTAGATAGTCTAAACTAGAGGTTTGGAAGATAGATGATGTGAAAGTGTAGAGGGAAGTCTAGGAGAATTTAGGAAAGGTGAAAAGATTTGTAATGAAGGTTAAAAAATTTGTAAAATGCCTCATAGTCTTGAGAAACCACTTAGAGGTGGTTATGGGCAAGTAGAGCAGAGTCACACTTATTAGGCCTAGACTAGGCCTAAGCCCTAATGAGGCTCCTTTTCATCTATAAGATCAAATGAACTTTCACACCTAATTGATAACCTTTATGGGAAGTTATATTGTTTATTAAAACCATTGGCTTGTATTGGAACTACACAAGTTGGTCAAATTTGGCCTATTTCACCTCAGACCTATTCAAAATGCACTCAAAGGCTCGATAGGCCAACTTGAAATGCTCACACATACATAGAGGGAATAAATGATAACCTAAGGATTTGGGGATGGTTTAAGGAGGTCCTACACTTGGTTTTCTTTTATTTTTTTGGCAGTTGAACATTTGGTTTTTATGAACTATCCCTAAGAGCCAAAACCTACTAAAACACTCCTAAACCCTTAGTTTTGACCTAATGGAGGAAATATGCAAGGATATGCACTCAAATGGGGTCATATGTCCTGTAAATGGTTTTTTAATTATGTTGACTCTCCTAAGTTCTATGACACATATTTGATTTAAACCTTACTTATACGAACAAGGTGAAAACAGGGTTTCTTGTAGGTTTTTATGTGTTTTATAGGTGTAGAGGAGATTTGAAGAATGAGGACCATTGGATGAAATAAATTGAGACCTATTATAACTCTCCATACTCATTTATTACCATATTTTTGATAAAAGGTCCTCTACTAAGTCTTTCATTTTAGAGAGTGAAAATGGGGAGTGACTGCCAAGTGAGAGAATAAGAAGTTGGTTTTTGGTCCTTTTTAAGGTCTAAATCATAGATTGGAAGTTAGAGAGACTCTATAAAGGTGTCCTAAAACCTCTTCCATGGATTGGGTTGAGAAATTTAAGGCCACTTGGGTGACAATAAGGCCAAGAGGACCAATGAATGACTAGAGATGGTGAGTACAAGTGTCCAAAAGAAGGCTATGAGTTAGGGATGATATTATGACTATTATGGCATGTTTCTAACCCCCATAAGATAGTTCACATGTGTCAACTTTCCCTAGTTTGTTTTTGAGTATTCAAAATATGCCCAATCATGAAGGCAATTTTCAAGAAGGCCATTTAAAGACACTACACCAGTTTTTGAGAGTTTTATGATTCAAATGGACATTTGTCCAAGAATACATTCTAGACCTCTATTATCCACTTCAATCTTCTTCAATATAACTATTTTTCATGCTTTTAAATGTGGCATTGTGACACTTTAACTTTTCTTCTCTCTCTCCTCTCACACAATCTATAAATGCAAGCCATTTTGGTTGTTGTATTCTAATCCCACACCTGGTATGGTGAAGCCCTACTAGTTTGATATTGTACTTTACCTTTAAAATAAGATATTCAATCTAGTTTTGATTTCACAAACTATCTTGTCTAAGTATGTGAAGTGATGCATAGTGAAAAGTCAATTGATTGATATTTATCCTTGATTTCTCTCAATCCTTCCACATCTTATGCAGATTGTTTCCACTCTACCAGGTCACATGAAGTGTTTTCAAGTGTATTGATCTATTTTCAAGTGTAAAATTAGCCTTAGTGTTTGTAAATGATCTTTGGTTCACCCACCTTGAGTAATTCCATGTATATCACCTCTATGTTTTAAATACTAATGTTAGAGCGATTCATGATTTTGAGACTAGTGTTGTGAGTCATGTCTGTTAGTGCACTTTTATGGTAATATTATAGAGATATTTTGGGTGTATCACCACCTTATATTATATTACTTTCATGTTTACTTATATCCCTTTTCATCTAAACAAATAGTTAGTGTGGGTGATAAGCACTTAAGGATCAATCTATGGAGCTAGCCCTTAAACCTCGAGGTCTACTTCTACTATAAGCAACCCATAGGCCTAGAGGTATTCCAATGTTTCCCAAATATTAGATTAGGATTGAACAACATCCTCTAGGGTGCAAGATTTGGTGACAATAGGTACATCAAATTTGTACATTCCATATTAATTTGTTTTTATAAAAGAATAAAAGAGTTTGCTCATCTCCCAGCCATATGACATCTATAGTAAATGCTACCCTCATCAAATGTTGAGACTAAGGGAGTAATATTCACTTCCAAACATTTATATGTGGATATCGATAGTTCAAGACCTAATTTAACCATGGTCAAAAAGTAATGTTTAAAAAATTTAGTCCTCTTTTGGGGTGTCCTACATCAAATAAACATGAAGATCCATCTAGATGAGGACCAAAGAGCATACAACAAACATTGAACTTGAGAAGAAATAGAAGTCAGATTTGGTTGAACATTATTAAAAAACTAAACATTTCATATACAATTATATAACAAAATTTCTTTCCATGTAAAATCATTACCAAAAGTGCAATTTAAGGGATACTATTTAGATAGGTTGACACACACATAATTCAAATGATGGTGAAGGCATTGGGTTGAACCAAGCTTGGAGACCCATCATCAACAGGCTAAAAGATATTATTAATTAAGATTAAAGTTTGGGTTTCTTTTTTTCTTTAGTTATTTGGCCAACATTGTTGTAGTGAGCAATGCCATATTATTTTATAGTAATTGTCTATTAGCACTTACCTTTTATTTTGGATATGTGCGCTAAGATTGTTTTCTCTTCTTATAATTAAATTTATCTAGTTGATTTATTTATTCATTACTATTGATTTATTTTATTTATACTCTACTTCATTTAGTTATCAATTTTAACTAATTTATTACAAAATTGAATCAATATTAATTTACCCAAGTTTAATTGATTGAAATATTTAATTTTTAGTAATGTTATAGTTTTATTATTTTGTAAGCTCGCTCATGATAGTAAAGTTAAGTATCCATTGAAATTATTTAATTTAAATTATTTTTTATCTTCTTTTTAATTTACTAATGATCGATTATTTATTTATTTAAATGACTCTAAAATGTTGATATATTCATTGCTTCTAAAATTGAAATAATAATATTAAAAAATATAGAGTTTTTTGGTAAAGACTATAAAAAAAATTTAAAAATACCAATATTACAAGAGATATTTATTTTTAACCTGATTTTACAACAACTAGATTTTTTCAATAGCTAGTTTCTAGAAACTATCTCCATATATTGTTTTATTAATGAAGACCAAGTTCAGTTGTTCAAACATATGATTATTTTCTAATGATGGATCACGGGAAGTGATATGAAACATTGATTAAAATTTTGTACAAAATTTATCCAAAATCTTTCTATTATATTTCATGAACTATGGAAATATAAATTTCTTATAGATTTACAAGTTTACACTATATGAGTGGCTGTACAGATAAATATTTACATGTCAAAATACTCACAAAAAAACAAAAGAATCACAATCAAAATCACAAACAATGGGGGAGGAAAGGAAATAATTCACACCCAAATATACATATTTTTTATTTTGCCAATTCTATAACTCCATATATGTTTAATGTATTCTCGAGTAAGGAGGGGAGACAACATGCATCTCTCACAGGGCTCCAATATTGGCCTTGTTCCTATCATACTACCTCTAAAAACACCACTAAAAATCAATCACACATGGGCATAATAATTAACCAGGATATATGCCTTAAATTAATAATCATAAATAAAAGTTGTTAACAAAAAACACCATAATTTTTATCGAAATAGAAAGATAATAAATTCAACAAAGCATAGTAATTTCCTAAAATAAAAGGAAGTGGACAAAGTAAAATTTCTAAAATTGCACAGGGCCAATGAGCATAAAAATATGTGCATGAATTCACCCTTTCCAAAAGGAACAAATCCCAATAAATGAAGTCATGGAATCCTCCCTAATGTCCTCTAATTGGTGTATAAGTTCTCTATCTCTTCCTTGTTTTGTTCTACTCTCCTCCTCTTAACCAAACTAGTAGAAAGTGAGGATTTCATGCTAAAATTAGGAAGAAAAAGGAGGATGGATTGATGTCCTAGCTTCTAATAAGGAGTGCACATGTTTATACCATCATAGGTTGACCTGAAGTAGACTTGGGAGCTTGACCTAGGGTTATTTAGGAGATGGTCTATGGTACACAAATAAAATTCCCCCTCATTTGGTACCAAAAAAGTAGGAAAGCGGTTATATTTTATAATGTTTCTATTTTTTAGCCCAACTAAAAATTTGAATTGTCACACTATAATTTTATTTATTTTTGAGAGGGAGAGGGGGCATAGGAGGAGGAGGGTGGTGAATATAAGAGTTTTAATATGCATGGGTATCCTCTAGGCTGCAATGGGTCTTAGGTATATGGCCATTTAGAATGAATGTATAGAATGAATATAAGTGCTCAAAGCAGCTAAGACAAGGATTAAACAATTTCTTGTCTTGCCATCTGCATATTAATCCCCTATCCCCCATCCTATTTTGCCACCTACAGTTCCTAAAGACTCAAAATACCCAAGTTTCTAATATTTGTGTGTGTGTGTGTGTGTGTGTGTGTGTGTGTGTGTGTGTGTGTGTGTGTGTGTGTGTGTGTGTGTGTGTGTGTGTGTGTGTGTGTGTGTGTGTGTGTGTGTGTGTGTGTGTGTGTGTGTGTGTGTGTGTGTGTGTGTGTGTGTGTGTGTGTGAGTGTGTGATAATAATAAATCTAGTTAAATTTAAGATACACATAATAAATCATGGCATGATAGTTACTTTGATTCATCTATGCCAAACATGTTTTCTCCTGCCTAAGGTATAAAGAAGAATTAATAATTTCATAATTATAATCACAGCACATTTATAATAATTAATATCGTATGCTACTAAATTGTACCAAATATTAATGTTGAATTTAGGATTGTTCATATAATATCTAAGCATGTTAATGTTAAAATAATCCATGTAATCAAGAGCTAAATGGAATATGTCATACATCATGTAAAAATTAATAATGACACACTTGCGCCATGTCCAAATAAAAGTATGAGACTAATTTATAAAAATACCATTAATAAATGAAGCAAACGTATCTAGGAACTTAATGGAAATATAGAGGCTAATCAAATTGTCAAATATAAAAATAGTAATGGGGTAAAACTATAAAAATTATAATTGGGATTACATATCTAGTTGTGTCATCTATGGGAGAGCACATTGGAGTTTTAGGCTTGTTGTAGAGTTTTCATGAGTGTTACATTGGCAAGGATGGATCCTAGGTCCTTTTGCATCCATTATGGTACCTCTGATAGGAGATGTTGAATTGGCGTAGTAGGTGATAGTAGGAAAAATAAGCCTTATCGAGGGAATAGGTGACACACCATGCTACTACACTAGTGGACATGGAGAGGGAACATTCTCTTATGGCATAGGCTATAAATATGCATATGCTTTGGTCATAGTAGAGGGAGAGCCCAAAATATTTTGTTCTAAATCATTAAATAGTGTATCCCCTTTCCCACATAGGGATTGTAGACACTCAAATATAATCATTAAGTGTTTGACAATATTTGATCTTGGCACCCTTACCTTGTTTGGCTTATTTTTCATTTTGTTAACTTGTAATCTCTATGAGATCCTTCACTATTATATTCACTACAAATACTAAAAAGCATTATTCATTCATGTCTATTATGCTTATAGAATCTTATCAATCATGTTCCAATAGTCTCCATCCTTCTAAGACAAAACCACACTAGGTCAAACAAGGCCGCAACCTGACCTTCTCCATTAATATGGCCTTGTCTCTTATACTCTAATGGTAACTTTTCAAATTTTATATGCATCATGTCGGCCCTCCTATGCTTTTAAAATATTCAATTAATGGAAATATTTCAAATATAATGATATATAATCACATCAAATTCATTCAATACATGTGTAACATACATCATCTACCAATCACTTGTAAAATCTAATACACATTAGGTAAAAAGGTACTAATCTTTCCAATTTCAATTCTTATTTATTCTAATAGTCATAGGCCAATTCTAAATCTATGTCATTTCAGGTCAAGGGTATTCATTTTCAAGCATTCAATTTAATTTACTAGTTGCATCCATATAGTAAAATATCAAGATTCAAACACTCACTTTATGCGAGAGAAATACATTGGCCTAAGGCTATTTTGAGCTATGTAGGTAGTGCTCATATTACATGGGGTTTTCTAAAGATAGCTCAATTATTCCCCTTGCTTGATTGACCCATTTATATTTGATCTCTACTAGGTTTATGTGTAGAAACTAGGGTTTTGCATTACAGGTATTTCCAAATATCACATTCGTATCCACAAATAAATAACAAACCTTCTCAAATAGTTATAGGTACTCACACATGAAAATATTATGCATAGTAAACATAGACATGGTTATAGTCAATATTCAAGGTTACATTGTGCCCATATACTCCTTAACATGATGCTATGATCCAAGCACCAATTTAGGCAACAATTCAGGTGACAGTTCCACCCCAATTGATGACGGAACTTTCGAGAGCCATAATTTTTCCACCGTAGCTCCAATTGACTCTCTGTTTGAACTGTTGGAAATTTAAGAATGAGGAGAAAATCATGAAATGGAATGGATATTTTCTCAATTAAGTTTGACCCTAGAAAACCCAATGAAATTGCCTCAAATTTCAATTTTAGTAGTGCAGTCTAAAAATAGTAAGTTTCTAAAAATAGTAATTCCTCAAATTTTGTATTGTTTTAAATATTGGAAGTTGAACCACTTAATCTCCATTGATATTGGTGACCTTCCACATCCTCCCCATGATTTAAAATTGTGTATAAATGAAGTGGTAACCCAAAATGTGAAGACAAACATCTCTTCCCAGAGATAAGCATATATTTGTATTGCGATCTTGAGTAATAATACATCTCTTCTCAGAGAATTCATTGTTACTATGTTATTTCTATGCTATTGAGATATTTATCCACCACAGCTTCTGAGTTTTGGATCAGTGGTATTAAAGCGATTTGTCTTGAGAGTGTATGATCCCAAGGACGAGGTCAGGCTACAAGAAGCTTAGGTGGGAAACAACAGAACTTCCAAATTTTCCACCTATTTGCTCCAAATGACTTCAAATGGTGGATGAAACCGAGACATCTAATCCTTTCAAAGAAATGGTGAATGAATCCCTCCAATGGCAACAAGTGTAGAAGTTACAATAATTTTCCCAAATTCTTCAAACACTTTCGATGGGAAATCCTAGCTCCACGGCTCCACTTCCTGGCTCCTCATCCAGGGAATGTCCTTTCAATGCCCCAACACCCTTCAAGGTCCAGGTAAATTTTGATATTCCTACATTTGAAGGTAAAATCAATGTTGATGCAGTAGAAAATTGGTTGGATCAACTGTCTTCCTACTTCTCTGTAAATAAGTTCACCAATGGAGAAAAGATTACTTTTACTCTTTTGAAATCAACATTGCCTATGAAAAACTGGTGGAAAGTGTACAAAAAGAGGTTTAGTACAGATGATATTGGCCTTGAGGTGGAACCTACCTGGGATGATTTTGTGGAAGCGGTGAAAGAAGAATACTATCCCATCAAAGCATATGATGATCTCTACATATAGTGGCAATAACTTTGCCAAGGTAAGGACCAATCTTTTTAAGATTACACAGACACTTTTCATTCTTTGTCTACAAGATTGGGCATTCAAGATAGTGAGAAACATAAGACTCTCAAATATCATGGTGGACTACAATGGTACATACGGGGGGAAATGGAACTCTTCAATTTGGAAACCCTCGGTGAGGCATACAAATTCACATTGAATATTGAATAGAAGCATGGCAGAAAGAATACAAAGAGTCAACCTTAAAAATGGAAAAGTGACAAGGAAGGTCAAACACGAGGCCAAAATTGGAAGCAAAAGGAGTTTTAGGATAAGAAAGCCTAGAAAGGGAAGGCTGGAAAATGGTGTGATTACCACAAAACTGGAACTCACTCCAAAGAAGAATGTCGAGCCATCAAGTCATTGATTTTTGAGTCACAATACTTGACATCTACTACTCTGCCTCATACACAACCCACAGTTGAAGAGGATGAAGAATAAATTGTAAATGCTGAGCCTGACACCATTATTGCTTCATCATAGACCTGTGAGGAAAGACTAGATTACAAGGAAAGATTGTTCCACTCCAAATTATGGGTAAAAGGTAAGCCTCTACATTTCATTCTTGACAGTGGGAGTCAAAAGAATTTAATCTCTGCTAAAGTTGTGAAAAGTTTAAATCTATCCATGAAACCTCCTCCAAAGCCCTACAGTATTAGATGGTTGACCCCAGGGAGAGACCTCTGTGTCACCCATCAGTGTCTTCTTTCATATGCTATAAAACCATTCCAATATGAAGTCTTGTGTGATGTGGTCAATCTAGATGCTTGTGATGCACTCCTTGGTCAGCCATTCATGTATGAGTGACATGGCATCTATGAATCATGAACTCAAAGGATAACCCTCACTCTTGGAACATGGTGCTATAGGGTACCAGAGGTACCACCTCCCACATCTGTCTCCCTGATCAGTGCTAAGCAATGCAAGAGATTGGTGGAGAAAACAAAGTAATTTGTTCTCATGGTGGTCAAGCCATAGAAATCCAAGAAGGCCAATGTTACAGTCCTAACTACATAATCAACACAAAAATAGAAGCAGATAGGATGAATCACAAGAGAATATGATGACTTATTCAAGTCACCCACATGAGTTCCACTGCATTGCCAGGTAAAACATTCTATCGATTTGATCCCAGGATCACCTTTGCCTAATAGTCCTGTGTATCACTGATCAATTTTGGAGAATGATGAGATAAAAAGATAGATTCAATAATTGATCCAAAAGGGGCACATCAGGCCAAGCTCTTCACCTTGTGGTAGCCCAATTGTCTTGGCACCAAAGAAAGATGGAACATGGAGGCTTTACATTGACTACCGAGCCCTGAATAAAATCTCTGTGAAGAATTGCTATCCTCTCCCCAGGATTGATGACATGTTGGACCAGCTCCATGGTGCGAAGTTATTCACCAAAATTAATCTCAAATTTGGTTATCACCAAATTCCCATCAATCCCATTGATGTCTGGAAGACTACATTCAAATCTAAGGAGGGGCTCTTTGAATGGTTGGTTATGCCTTTTGGCTTAACTAACGCACCTGAAACCTTCATGAGGATGATGGATGACATCCTAAAACCTTTCACCATATCATTTTTGGTTTTCTACTTAGATGACATACTCATCTATAGCAGAACATGGGAAGAACATTTGCAACATGTTCGTAAAGTGCTTCAAACTCTTCGGGAACACAAGTTGTATGCAAATCTTGACAAATGCACATTAGAGATGACAACAATTCAGTACCTTGAGTACATTTTGAATGAGGAAGGGGCCCATGTTGATCCAAAAATGATTTAGATTATTTGAGAATGGCCCACACCAAGGACCCTTACAGAGCTTTACAGCTTTTTGGGTCTTACAAATTTCTACCGCAGGTTTGTTCTTGGATTTTCACATGTTGCTTGGTCACTAACCCAAGTGACTAAAGGAAGAGCTAAAGCTACATTTTAGTGGGGTGAAATACAACAAAGGTAATTTGAGAATTTGAAGAATAGACTCTCCTCAGCCCTTGTTCTTGCCTTGCTCGATTTGCATCAACCTTTTGAGTTGATGACAGATGCATCTGAATATGCCATGGGAGTTGTCATCATGCAACATGGCCATCCTATTGCATATCATAGTGAAAATTTCACTGATACAGTCAAGAAATATCCAACATATGATAAGGAGCTCTATGCCATTGTGCAAGCCTACAAACAATGGAAACACTCCATCTTGGGTAAAGAAACGGTCATCCACACTGACCACAGACCATTGGAATTCATCCAAATGCAAAGCAAACTTTGAAATGAGAGGCATCAAAAATGGGCCACATATCTTCAACAATTCCACCTGATAATCAAACACAAAAAGGGGAACTCAAATACAGCTACAGGTTGTCTAAGCCACCCACCAATTACTACACTCACAACAGTTCTGGACCTATGCGGACATGAGACTGCCACTTGGGGTGCCCTGTATGAAGTAGATCCTACCTTTGTTGATACATATCAAGCACTTCAAAAGGGTAAACATGTTTTTGATTTCTATTTGCATGATAATGTCCTTTATCATATGGGGCACATCTGTGTTCTAGTTGTAGAGCAACAAAAGACGATATGGGAAGCACACTTTAGTAGGACAGCTGGACACTTCGGTATTGAAAAGACATTGGCAGTTCTTCAAAAACACTTCTACTAGCCCCATATGTGAAAGGATGTCAAAAGCTATCTCAAATATTGCACCCCATGTGCAATAGCCAAGCCAACAAATAAAAATCAAGGATTGTACATGCCATTACGAAAACCAACCAGGCCTTAGGAATTTGTCTCAGTGGATTTTCTCTCAGGTTTGCCCACTTCAAAACATGGTAAGGACTGTATTTTTGTGGTAGTTGATCATTTTTCAAAAATGGCTATCATGATTGCTTGTAAGAAAAATATATCTACTGAGGAAACTGTACAACTATATTTTAGTCATGTATGGCTACATTTTGGTCTTCCCAAGTCCATTGTCTCAGATCGAGTTAGCAGGTTCTTGAGCATCTTTTGGTCCACTCTATGGAAGATGATGGATACTAAGATGATGAAGTCCACGGCCCTCCATCCACAGACTGATGGTCAAATAGAGGCGGTAAACCACTTGATTGTTCACATGATTCAGATGTATCACTCCAAACATCCATGCACATGGGATGAGGGACTTCTTTTCATATAACATGGATACAATCAAGCGCTGCACAGCTCGACCAAGCACAGTTCATTCCAGGTATGTTTTGGGTTCCAACCCATGGCACCAATTGATATAGTTGTTCCATTTTCCACCATGGAATACACACCTCATGGAAGATCTAAGGCAGCAAAAGCAACAAAGTTTATTGAACAAATGCAACACATCTATCAACAAGTTCATGACATCCTAGAGAAGATGAATCAAAAGTATAAGCAACGTCATGACAAACATAGGATTACACACCATTTTGCTGTGGGTGACAAGGTTTGGTTGCGACTTCAGAAGGAACAACTTGTAGGCCCACACAGAAAGATTTGGCCTCTACAATATGGTCCCTACACCATCACCAAAAGAGTTGGAGAAAATGCTTTTGAGTTGAACCTACCAGCTTACCTTGGTCTACATCCAATATTCAATGTGGAGCTTCTCAAACCATATCACCCACCTCTATTAGACACTTCAGTTGTAACAAAACAACTAGACATTGATGAGCTTGATCCATAGAGTTTTGCTCCAATAGAAGAGGATCAGATTGTGGATACCTAGATGAAGACAACAAGAGGATGCTCTATTCCACTTTATCGAGTGGTCAAAAGGGGCCAACTTAGCCATCAAGGTGAGTGGCTCACAGAGAATCAAATCAAGAAACAACTACCACACCTGATGGGGAGCATTGATGCAATGGGGACCATTGCTTTTCAATGAGGGAGGAATGATCTAGGCACCAATTTAGGTGACAATTCAGGTGACAGTTCCACCCCAATTGATGACAAAACTTTCAGGAGCCATAACTTTTGCACCATAGCTCCAATTAACTCACCGTTTAAACCATTAGAAAGATAAGAATGAGGAAAACATCATGAAATGGCATTGAGAGTGGTCATTACACCAAAATCTCTATATTGATCTGGGTCCTCTTCTAGACCACTATATGGCCTAGGGACTAAAGCACCCAAGGCGATTCTTCATCAGACATGTGGCATGCGATGATCGCCACATATCCCTGAGAAGGGATGTGGATCATGCCCACCAGCTTCCATGGGTCTCGACCTTGAGACCTAGCTCTAACACCAATAAAAGATTGGCCGTCACACCAAAATCTTTGAAGTGATCTGGGTCCTCTTCCAGACCACTATATGGCCTAGGGACTGAAGCACCTGAGGTGATCCCTGATCGAACACATGGTGTGCGATGATCACCATGTATCCCTGAGAAGGGATGTGGATCATGCTATCCCATTATATTTGAAGATTGTGTTTTCATGTGGCACACTTTTCAAGTCCTCTCAGTCAGCCCCATATAAGTGATATGCCTACACAATTAGCAAAAAATCAGATTTGATCTATGTTTGAATATTTCATTATTTATCATTGCATATCTGATTTCATTTTTTTTACTTTTTTTACTTTTAGGTTTTGTATATTTTGGAGTCTAGACTAGTATTTTAATCATTTAGTGTTTATATAATTCATTTATTAAAACAAAATAAACATTAAACATTCTAGTGAACCCATTATTTTTTTATAACATTGTTGCTTGATTTATTTTTTTCTTAAGATTTCATATGAATTTACTGACACTCAAAGAAATAACTTTTGACCTTGGATATAAATTTGACACTATGAGTCAATATTATTCGAACTTGGATTTAATCTAACATTGAAGAAATTGTCTTGACACATTGGATAACATCTGACACTGAATCATTTCTATCGACCTTGAATTAAAATTTGTTGATTTATATACACAAATCTTTTGAATTTTATTTTCTATCAATTTTTGCTTATTTTTAAAAACTATGTTCTAGTGATTGTAAAACTACATAGAGAGCTATCTTTTTTGGATAAGCAATGCCTTATTTTACTAACACCATGAAGTGAGGGATACACTCCTAGTACTCAATCCATATAAATCATTATACATGGATTTTATTTTCCATGTACCTCACAATATATTGGAAATGCCTAGGGTCCCTTATTTACACCAAAGAAAGCATCTTCAGTCATTTGTGCTATGGTGCACCAAAGAAAAACATATTTATTAAACAAGTTACTCTGATTGTACCCTTAGAGATGGGATAGTGGGATATAAACATTATTTATCCTCTATAGTTAGTGCTCTGAAATATTAGGCCAACACTAATCTATGAATGAGCAATTATATTTTAGAGCTCACACAATTATTCAAACCTTGCCTATATCACCCTTATACCTTATTTTTTTCTTGTATTATATTCATAGTCATATCCCTATTGACTCATATTGTATTATATGCCTCTAAGGTGTAGTGATAGATTAAGTGGTATTCTTTTTTAACATATGCAGCTTCCTTTAGTCTCTTATACAATGGAAAATCATGATGTTTTTGCTCAAAATAATAATGATTCTATTCAAATTCCTTGGTATAATAAATTTTAAATTCACACTAACTTTGATACTAAAAATAATTAAGAAAACTATGAAGTACTTAATGAACACAAAACTCATATTGATCTATAAGAGCTTAATGGAGGAGATCAAAATCAAGTGCAAGAATTATCTAAAAAAAATTCAAATTCTTTGAGAGACCCTCATAATGTTAATAATATCATTAGTTTAATTATATAATCAAAATCTAAGCATCAATCCAAATTGGCCACATCTCCACCACAATAACTGCATTTTTGGGATGTCAAATCCCCTACTTCTAATGTTTCCACTTCCACTATTACATCCATTCCTATTTCTACACCTCTAGTTACTTACATAGCATCATCCCCTAGTTTTATACCATCACTTGGTTTCAAATAGGTATCCATGCATGTGCCTAATTAATATACTTATATTTCTCCAGTAACCTCTACAAATACAACTCTTGAGCTTACAATTCTTACTTTACAAACTAAACTCTTTCTCATACTAACCCATCCATAGATTAATGTTCCTTGTTACATATCCCTTTGCCACTTGAAAGTGCATATTATGAATTAATAATTGGTTTTATGGCTCCTAAGTTTCCTTTATGTGAAGGCAAAGGTGATCTAGGACAACATTTGCATGCATTCCATGTAGCTTGTCTAGACTATGTAGATAATGACAAATTGTTGGCAAATATCTTTCCAATAAATATCAAATAATATGTTCTTCAATGGTTTTATGATCTTCCTCTTCAATCATTAAAGGCTTTCAATCCTTTAGAAAATCAATTTTTAATGCACTTTTGTATCAATATTGGTGAAAAACTATCATATGCTCAAATTGTAAAATGCAAACAAGGGTCCAATGAAATAATTAGTGAACATGTTATAATATATAATACTATGCTATTAAAAATTAAAAATAAAATGTTTGATAATGAGTTCCAATATATCTTCACTCAAAGTTTGTTATCTCCACTCCAAGAGTCAATTAATGTTGATAAGTTCAAATCTTTTGATTAGTTATGTCATACAGTCAAAGAGTGTGAGGTAAAATTAATTAATTTAAACAAGATAAAGTATACTTAAAATTTTCCTTCTACTTAAAAGGTTAAGTTTAAATGCAATCCAAATTATAAGAGAAAATCGAATGAAATTAAGAATGAAGCTAAAATTACAGTTAATGTTATCTCACAACCAACACAAAAACTTCAACTAAAAGCTCCACCAAGGAGACAATTCTCAAAATTACCATCACCTCCTCATGTATTGTTACAAAATTTACTTAAACGTAATCTCATAACTCTTACTGCATCAATGGAAGAAGACATGTCTAAAACATAATCTAAAAATTTTGATGTCAATGTATATTGTAACTATCATTGATGCATTGGACATTTCAAAAATAAATGTTTCAATTTCAAACCCAAGATTCAAGATATCATTAATGAGAATATTATTGATATTAGCACACCTATTGAAGAGGGTAAGCCACAATAAAATTATAATCTAAATTTCAAAATGTAAAAATATCTTTTTCTAAATCATGAAGCAACAAATAATAGGAATAATTTTAAAGTACATTATGCATATAATGCTCAACCTACTCCTACACATTGACATCTACTTGATAGCATCATTGGTATAGTTACAAGCAAAAAAAATATCATGATCTATGATCACATTTGATTATAGTGAATTTTTTGATGATGATTCAAATATACATGCACTCTTTATTCGAACATATGCTGATAATAAATCCATATATAGTGTTATGATATACAATAGATCAAGTGAAAATGTATGAACCATAACATTCATTTACTTTATTGGTTATATATAACAATATTTACATGATATTTATATATTTATCAAAGCATTTTATGGCCATACACAAGATATTATGGGCACATATAACTACCTCTACAAGTGGGACCTCTAATAGTGCCTACTCTTTTTTTTATTCTACCAAACACATAGGTTTATGATATGCTAGTAAAACACCCTTTGATACAAAGGTTATATCAATATATTATACAAAGCATAAATGTCTCAACTATATCATTGTAATTAGGTGGTCAAAATTACTAGAATCTATTGGGGTTTTTTATTGTAAATACAATGTCGGTGTTGAAGTCTATCCCAACGAACTAGCATGTTAGACCTTTCGTACAAGATTGAGGTCTTTTGTACTCACCCAAAGAGGATAACTTAAGACCAATTCCTATAGGTTTATGTTTCATAGTAATACTTAATTATATTCTTAATGTCAAACATGTATTCAATTAGATATTCTATAAATGCGAAGATAGACTATTACGATCATTGGAGTTCTAAGTTCTACTACCATAATTACACAAATTAGCAACATTGCACTTTCAGAGTTACTTCTTATAAAATAAAATATGTGATAGAATTTATGATAAGTAAATCACACAACATCATTCATCATGAACGCAAGAAGTTTGATAAAACATACAACTTCATATATTAAGCTTAAGCATCAACATTAACAATACATCCATCCCTCATCATCATTGTAGTCCTTTATAATTGGGGTATTTATACATGCTTATCCCTAACTAAGTGTTTATAATCATTAATGACATTAGTAATTATCTAATTAACTCCCAATAGACTAGGAGTCATGGCATTCAATAAACTCTCTTCCTAAGGATCTAGTCTTTTGCACCCCCTATATTCATGCTCTATGTTAGATCCTTGTTTTCATGTGTTCTTCTCCTTCTGGGTTGGTGAAAATTTTCCTATGAATAAGGTCTAGGCATCTTATATGAATTGATCCTTTAGTTGTTCCTACTTCCCACACATTCCCCTAGTCTTCCACTTCAGTTTTGAATCCTAAGTCATCAGGTTCCTTATGACTAATTCTTGTTTGACTAGGTCCTCTCATGTTGTCCTTCTGCATCATTGTCCTTTTTTTCCCTATAGGTTTCATGCCATGGTGCTTCTATGCCATGTGCCATGTTCCTTCCATGTTGTGGTCATTCTACACCAAAATGGATAATACTTAGCCAAAATATGGGGCCAACATCACTCCACATTAAGCTCTTAGTCCATCCCATACTAATTCATATTAGCAACATCCATCAAAAATTTAGGTCCTATCTACTTGATTTCCTTCTTAAAATTATCCCAATGCATCAATGCTTCAAGCACCTTAGCATTTATTTCTTATACGACCCCTTTCAATTTCTTCATCTCCTTGAGTTGGCTAGAGTTCTCATTGGCCTTCTTTACTAGTTCATCTAGGGACATAATAGCATCCTTCTAGATGTCTTCAAGTGTAGAGACCTCTTTCTCAACCTATCCTTAAAGGGATGCAAAACTTGCATTAAGCTATTGATGATGTGAGTTGATTATGTCCTCCATCATCTCCACATCCCTAAATATCTTGGTGTGCTCAGTGTGGTCTTTAATTAAGAGTGTAACATTAGCCATCTGTTGCCTTTGGGATTCTTCTTCTTGGATTTGAATCTCCAAGATTTTTTTTTGGCTGTGCTAGTCATGCAAAAATTCCATCCAAAATTGGGATGACTTCCCCAACCCTTTCTACGGCATGCTTTCGTACTTCTACTACTGTGGTGAACTATTCTACTAGTTATAGTCCATCATTTTTTGGCATGATCTGCTCCTTACATCACTTTAACAAAAGGTTCACCAAGGTCTTTAGCTTACCTATGACATCCTCATCAACAGGTACACCATCTTCCATCACTGGTTCCTATTGAAAAATTTTTGTATAGAGGTTTCAAGATTTCACTTTTACCTCTATGGCCTTTTGGATCTACTACTTCAAAGTGGCCACTTTCTTGATGAGCATTTATTTATCTATAACCTATTTATTATACATACCCATAATTTGGGCATGTTTCCTTTCGGTAGTATGTGCATCAAAATTTGATAAAATGTTCCTTCATGTGATCTCCATGGCCAACTTCAAAAATGCATCACTTGCTAGAAGAGGGAGATCTTTTGAAGATCCACCTATAGTGGCTTGGGAAGCACAGAAGCATCTAGTCCCAATGAGAGGTTGTCTAGAGGGAACTCAAATTCCCGCTCCTCATTATACATGTCCAAGAGGAAGGACACTTATTTCCTTGTTTCTAAGGTTATGTCTCATAGAATAAAGTATGGCCATAGATAGAGTATCATGTCAGGTATGCCAAACTAATAATGCTCAAATGGATTGGTAAATGCATCATTTCCAAGCTCTTTCATAGATCTGATCGGTTCTTTCCCCTTACTAGGGTTACACTCTAAGGTGGCCTCTTTATCATTAGCTATGGAAGTGTTATTGATGGCCATTTCACTCTCTTCTTCCTCACTATCCTCTTTGCCATAAAGTGTTTCAACATAAAATAGCAAGTCATTTAAGGTGGCTTTCTCCTCCCACACTAGTGAGGGAGTCCTCTCAAATTTAGAATCCAATATTTCAACCTATACTTCAAGAATGTCCTACTAGGGTGATTACACAATAGTTTGCTACTAGGAAGTTCCTAAAGTAGATGCTTTTGGAGGAGATAGTTGTGGAGTAACCTTAGGGGGAGAAGGTAGAGGTGGAGGATAAGGTGGAGCTGGAGAAACTATTGGTGGTGGATATTTGGGAGGAGAAGGTTGGGGAGAAGGGTGTAATAAATAAGGATGTGTGGAGATGGATAAAGGTGAGGTGGAGATGAAAAAGAATTAGGTGGAGGTGGAGAAGGGTGAAGTGAAGATGGGCATGGAGGTGTGGGGCTCAATTGAGGGGTATGGGTAGTCTTTTGCTACTTCTGTGGATCCTGATGTCCACTTATGTTGGCACCAAGCTCTAGTTATTTATTCTTCAAAGGGGGTGCCTTTAGGAGCTTATCTTTAGGGTCTCTAACTTGGGGATCCTTTCAGGGCCACAACATGTAGAAAAAGTAGTGCACTTATTCACCCACCATTATCTACTTTACTTTGATATCCATCAAGTTCATCTCCCTCTTCTCCTGATAGGCCTTCTTTCCTAGATAGATGAGTATCTTTTGGAGAGTGTGAATCTCCATATCAATCTTTTTAGCTTCCAAGATAATGGTTTATGTATCATATATCTAGTTCATGGATTTTATGAAATATCACATCAAAAAAACATATGGTAACTTCATCCATGCAGAGATCTCTCTGAAAGGGTTCATCCTCATGTATGCAAGGGAGAAATGTCGATTCATAGTAAACTAGATTACTCAACAGCTAAAGGGGGTAAGTCCTTTGGGATACACCACTCATTCCTAAAATTTGCCTTCATCTTTTTGAACCAGTACCTCATCTTGATTTTGTATGAGGGGGTGATATGCTAAGGTCATGTGAATGCCTTGTAGCATTTAGCAGGGAACTTATGTGTGGGAGGCTATACCCACTTCAATGCTCTTGAGCTATAATCTAACACACTTATTTCATCAAAAACCATTAAGATAAGGAATGGCCCCCATAGGAACATGTACTTAGGCATTTGATGGGGCTTCTCCACTTCCTCGATGATCTTTTAGGTAAAATACATAGCCCAGTTGTATTTTAGTCTTTGAGTGACTTGGAGGGAAATATGAAGGTGCACCATGTCAACCTCTTTCCATTGATCAGTCCTACTGATCTTGGTCATAATGATCCATACCACAACCCAAAGGGCCAAATCTTGTAATTTTTTTATGTGCATGGCATAGCCCTACTTCTGGTACATGAGTGCCATGGCATTCCTTTGGATATCCTTAGTTTCTACCAAGTTATCAATCACACTCAACCCTGATCACTATAGTACTATGACCTTACTAAACCTCTTAGGTGTGATCTTTATAATGTGCCCAATGAATTATATGTAGTCTTCATGGATGTGTGAAAGAAGAAACTAAACTGCCTCCATAGGTTTGCCAAAGTATGGTAAAATGAAGATCTAGAATAACCCTACGGCATCTAGTTGGTTGAAGATATTAAGATCAAACGCCACTTGGTTGTTGGTGTTCTAGCACTCAACCCGATAGTCATTCTAGAGTTCAACCTCATTTCTAGGTTATTGATGATTATAATAAAATATTGTGTAAGCAAAAACCTTGGAGACCTAATTTTCTATGTGCAACACCGATTCTAAATAATACATTTCCTTAATTAATAGAGGTGGGGGAGGGGGCGATGGATCCTTCTTTATCAGGGATGATTGAGCCTTCTTTGTTTTTTGTGTCATACTATTTTCTTCTTCCTCTACACACTGAACTTGTTCTTTTGGAGTCTCTTCCCTAATGATAATTATGTTTCCTTCACGCACCTCTTCTTCCTCTGGTATTGTAGGTAGTGGTTTAATTCTTTGGGCCTTTTTTTAGGCCGCATCACCCTCCAAGCCACCTGAAGATTGATGCAAAGCCATCCAATATTCCCAAATGAATACATGGTTGTGGCTAACTAATTTAGATTTTTGAGATTAAATGTCCTCTAATAGAGGACTTATGCAACCTAATACCTATAAATTTAGACACTACCCTTATGTTTCTTTTACGTAACCATACTTTCAATACCTATCCACAAATTTATAATGCCCTCTATAGGTTACTATGGAAATGAATTCACTTTAATCAACTCTGGATTTCTATTCTCAGCTTTGGTATTCACTTGTTCTCAGCTCTGTTAGTCTCAAATACTCACTAAGTTAAAATGTAAAAAGAGTATAACTTGCCTATTTATAGGCTCGAGGGGGGTTCACCATCATTAGTACATTTCCTTCGCCCATCACTTCATATCATTAATGTAGATCCTTAACAGCCACCGTGCTTCAATCTTTGATTTTGGAATTTAATTCTTGTAATGGTATTTTCACATTACATCATTGGCATACTTCTTTCCATAACTATTCTTTCTACATTAATGGCACATCCCATCTCATGCCTTCTTTTGGAGTGGATGACAGTTGTGTCTCATGCTTTCCTTGTTGTGGAAGACAATTGTCTTCAAAATTCAAACTAATGGTGGGAACACCCTATCCTTAGGTTTTGTATTTCACATGCCTTAAATAAATTACACTCCCTTAACACTTTATGTTCCTAGGTTCCTTGCACCCTATAAACATTGCACGCCTAGATACTTTACGCATCTATGTAATCTCTGCACTTGAGTCAAGTTAAGATTTTTTATTTATTTCTACCCCATACTAAAATGAGTCATGGTCCTCCATGAAATGAAAAATAAAAAATTAATAAATGTTGTCATGTAATAAAGGTAGTGCTTTTATTGAAAACAAGAAATCTAAACTAATTGTAAAATCCTTAGTGATTACAATACTTCAACTATTCAGAAGTGAAATACGACCAGAGCCGACTTCCATTATAATGCCCTCGAAGGAATTGGTCATCTAACCTTTGTAATTGGCATGCTCTGGTAGGTTGAATTATATGAATGATGAAAGGACCAACCTAGTGAATCTAAAGTTTTCCAGGGTGATGGACAAACTTGTAGTCATAAAGTATGACTTTCATGCCTAGAGTAAAATTTTTGTGCTTTAAGTGTCGATCATGTCCTGTCTTCTATTTGCATTTTTATACATCTTGACTCTAATGAGAGAGGAATCAGGATTCATCAAGATGTAACAAAGCATTTAATCATGATTTCAAGGATATCCCTTCATCCAATTGTCCTATGCATGCTCTACATAGAGATGGTACCAAAACTCAATTGGTAGGACTGCCTTCATGCCATACACCAAATTAAAGGGTGTGATTTTATTTAGGTGATTTTAAGTCATTTGGTATGCCCATAAGACCCCATATAGCGTATCATTATAATTAGTTTGGCCAATATTTCAAATCTTCATAAAAATGATGCCTAGGATTTTGTTGAAGGCTTCGGTAATGCCATTGGCTTGAGGATGGTATGGTGTCATTTTTTGGTGTGAAATCATGAACTCAGTTAACAAGATATGAATTTTTTTATTTAGGAAATGGGTACTGTGATCACTGGTGAATCTTAGTGCGCATCCAAACCTAGTGATGATATTCTCTCAGATGAAGCATGCAATAGTATAGTCTTTTGTTGGTGCAGCTTCAGCCCAATGCATAAGGTAATGAGTTGTCAAAATGATATACTGGGATCATGTTTTTCATCCAACTAGAGTGATGGGGCCAACAAAATAAATGGCCCATTTATTGAATGGTTCCTAAGAATATATTGGTTGTAAAGCTATGGCATCTCTAAGGTTAGGTTTTCCCATGTGCTGACATATATCACACTACCTAACATACACTTTATCATCTTTAAAGAGAGTAAGCCACCATAATCCAACCAATAGAACCTTTTACATGGTAGCCTCTCCAACATAGTTTCCTCTCATAATTCCTTCATGAACTTCTCATAATACTTTAGAGCGCTCATGTTGCATAACATAGCACCAAATAATCTCATCATGACCAAGTTTGTAAATATCTCCTCTTATGAGTTGAAATGGTGTGATGTAGACCACGAATTACTTTTTGGCCTAGAGAGTGAGATAATTGGGCATTAAACCAGAGTTTAGAAAATTAGCAATATCCTCAATCTCCTCAAGTATATGGGTGACATAAAATACTTGAGCATCAATTAACTCATCTTTAATGGCATGTGGGGGTTCTCCAAACTTAATTTAGGATAAGTAGTCAAGTCCACAATTGGCTTTCCCAAGTTTCACAATGATGGAAAATTATAACTCTTAGAACAACACTATCTAGTGATAGATCCATCCATGTAGTATAGGTTTATTGATAATGTACTTCAAAACTTCATGATCTATATAGAAAACAAAGGGAGTGGCTAATAAGTACTATTAGAAATTTTATCAAACATAGACCATCGACAATGCTTCCCACTCCATAGTGGTATAGTTCCTCTCATATGGAGTGATATTTATGCTAGAAAAGTAAATTGGGTGGTCTAGGTGACCTTCACCTAGTTATGCAAGGATTGCACCAATAACCATTCTAGATGCATCAACATGGAAGTGGAATGGTTTTGTCTAATGTAGAAACTAGAGGATACGAGCAATGACCAGTTTGTCCTTTAGTGTTTCAAAAGATTATTTACAAGAATTCATCCATATGAAATGTTCATTATTATTTAGAAGTTCCTCCAGGGGTGAGAAAATCTTTGCATATCCATAGATGAACTTTTTCTAGTAATTAGTATGGCCCAAAAAGGCATGAACCTCATGTTGGGTCTTGGGCATTGGAAGGTAAAGAATAATGAATACCTTCACTAGGTCTACCAAAAGTCCTTCTTTCCATATAATATGTCCTAATAACACACCAAATAGTGTAGTAAATAGGCACTTCTTTAAGTTCAAAGATATCTATAAAACTTGACAGTGTTCAATCATAAGCATCAGGTTAGTACAATGGTCCTTGATCAATCCATAAACTATCCAATCATCAAGGTAAACTTGAAGAAACCTATGAATGAAATACTTAAAATCTTCAACTATTATTCATAAAAACACTACAAGGGCTTTCTTGAACCCGAAGGGCATAACAGTATATGCAAAAGATCTCAATTCAATGGCAAAAGTTATCTTGGGTTGGTTCTCTTTAGCTATCTAGACCTGATGGTATCTTGAGAAGCCATTTTTGAAGGTATATATCTCACATCTAGTGACACCTTCAAAGATCTCCTTCGTGAATGGCATAAGGAAGGGATCAGTGACATAGGATGCATTAAAAACTCAGTAGTCCATGTAAATATAGATGCATCCATCCTTCTTGATACTAATCACTATGGGATTGACCCACTCAGATTCATCAATGGGGGTGATTACTCTAGTGTGTAGAATACTATCGATTTTCGCTTTGATGTGTGCTAATATATTGTGATTCATTCTATATGGATGCTTTCTAACTGGTCGAGCACTATCAATTAACTTGATATGCATCTTTCCCAAAGATGAGTGGACTCCCTTCATTTCAATATAATTTCTAGGAAAGACATCCTACTATTCCTTTAACAACTCAAATATTTTTGAAATCTTTATTTCAGTCTAGTAATTTCCCACCATAATAATTTTTGGTTCTTATTCTATGTCGATGTTGCATTGAATAGTCTAAATGGGTCCATAGTAAGGGTTGTTTAGATTGGTGTCGATATCATGAACATCTCTTGTGCCATAACTCATAGGGACATCTAAATGGGTTGATAAAGGGTTATGTGATTTGCATCATTTACCTTCTTCTATGTAAAACACTAACTTTTATTTACCTAGACATATATCTTCGCATCGGTCATGATCAATTATTGATTCTAGCATGGAAACTTGTGTTGATGATTTATTGAAGATGTATAAGGCCTCCTCACGGTTATGATGAATACTCCTTAAATGGTCTTCTAGGGGACTTGGGTCACCTACAAATGCTTCATTCATGGCTTGGAGAGTGAGGCACAAATCCATCTTTGGTGAATAATAGGATACTGTCAACTTCATGTTTTCCTTCAATAGGTGACAAAACTTGGTACCCATGTATCACTCTTCATGAACATATCATGCCCATGCCCAAGTGTGTAACATCCCATATAATGCATGGACCCATAAGTACTATGATAAGTATGTTGCTTCATCCCTCCATATTGTTTCACAAGATTCAATGTGAGGTTTTAGTGCTTGTATGCCACTATAATTGATTGATCCCCTGACCTTGTTATTATGGTGAAAGTAGTGATATAAAGTAGATCATACTTGATCCCAATAAAGGAGTCACTCATTATGGGTACACCACCACCTTGTGGCAGCTCCATCAAAGAGACTCACTAATGATCTCATATGATAACTTTCAGTGTCATATAATGCTTTAAGGCATTGTATGAAGTCACGTACCTCCATTTTTCCATGGAATCATGGATCTTCATCTAGTATTTCTAATAGTGGGCCTACCAGTGGTCCTCTCATTGCTATTTTGGTAAGATGAACAAACTTTTGATGTTTATTGAATGATCATGAGACATTCTCCTGACTATTGATGGCACTGCACACTTCTCCAGTAAGGTCATAGTCACCATGTGCCCAATAATTCAAAGCATTGCTTGTAGTGTTAGAAAGAGATTGAGTGTCTAACCATCGAATAATTCCATCTGGAATGGGATCTCTTAGCTCATTATTCTTTGTAGTAACATTATATATGTGGTTTATATCTTCATCGACATTGACAGGCTATATGTAAGGGGGTCCTTATGCATGATCTAGTGGAATAACAACATGTTGATCAGTGTTTGGAAAATTGATATAACATTTTTAAAAATTTAAGTCTACATTGTTCTTGTAGCACCAAGGTCTTCCCAATAGATTGGGGTAATCATCATCTTTATTTGGTTCTATAACCTTAAAATCCACCTTGAAGGGTACTCTAAGTATGTCAACTGTTGCATTCTTGAGGACCCCAATGGGTAGCGCACGAGTCTTATTTACCATAAACAAGACATGAGGTAAAGGTTGTAGCACTAAATTTTACATCTTTATCTAGGCATCTTTGGTAAGGACATTTACTTCTACACTGTTGTTACTTAGGATGTCTTAAATTACCCATCTATCTATGGCAACATTGACCAGTATCTCTCTATCTTCTAGAGGAGTAGAGGGAATAGGAGTGTCTCATCACCAAGCATGATTTAGGTGATGATCCTCAATCTACTTGGTGAATTAAATTTTAACCTAAATTGGAATTTTCACCAAATTATTAATCTAGACACTTAGTTGTGGGATAATTTCCTCATCCATCATGCACTTGTACAGTTATTAGAAGTCATCATGTGCCACATTCTGTGGTTCAACTATTTTATACATATCAACATGCTGCATTGTTTCTCTATCTCTAAGGAATTGGATCTTACCTTGGAGTTCTCACACTAATGTCATTATGTCTTGAAGGACATCTTTTTTTTGTTGGGCATATGAATTTTTTTCTCTCATGGTTCTTCATGTTACACTTTCTCAATAAGATTGGAGGTGGATAGAGACTATCCATTACATGTGGTAGTATTCACCTATTAAAAATTTGGGGTTCCTAAATGCATGCACCAATGTGGTTTATCAACTCGTATCATGCCTCACTCTTTTCATTTTTCTCCTTGGTGATGGTTGCATACAAGTCAAGATACTCCTCCATCTAGTGTTACTTTTTATAGAAAGCACATGTTGGGTATTCTGGGCAATCTCTCTAATAGCGGTCTGGGGGTCCACATTTATAACATGTCTTGGGTGGGAAGAGACCACCTCCTCATCCTCATCCTCTACCTTAGCCATATTAATGACCATTGTTCTTATTATTTGCTATAGAGTTTTGGTAAGTGTCACGTGCTTGTGCTTCATAAATGTCACTAATCAAATGGTAATCATTAGTTTCATGATTATAGGCATCACAAATCTTATAATAGTCAGATACCTTTAAGTGAGTTTCTCATTATAGAAGTGGGCAAGAGCGTACATCATGTTCTTCATGACGAATTTCACACATTTGTTTAAGTATTGCATGAATGTTCTTATGCAGGTAGTTACTCCTTGTATGCCCTTCAGATTCATAGTCAGTGTACCAAACACTATTGTGTGTATCGTGTATACTATTGGCTATTAACTTATCAAGTTGTGATTCCATTGAAGCTATCTAATCTTCCATAAATTTGTTGATCCCCATATCAATAATCTAACTACTTCAGCATGGAGGGAAGCTTCCAAGGCTTTGCACAAGTTAGAGAAAGTTTTATGAGATAAGGTTCATCAAAAAAGTAGTAATAATCCTCCCATAAAACATTGTGCATGTTGAACAACATTAATCTAAAATTATAGTTTAGATAACAATGTATTGAACCTTGCATCATACTCTCACACACTTTTAATAAGTCCCTTCTTTATGTCCTTCAGCATGGCTATGCTTTATTTCTCAAATTTAGGAATGTTAAACTCCTGAAGGAAGTCAACCACCACTTGTTGAGGGTTAAACTTTCTATACCATTTATGTGTGCACTTCAAAAGTGTAGTTACAAACTGTGTGGCCTTGCACTTAGAAGAGGTGATGTCATGCGCTCTACAAATAAGTTCACATTTATAGATGTGCTCATCTACATTTTTCATGCCTCATTATTTTGGTAAATGAAGTGTCATTTTGTAATATACTATTGTTGGTTGAGGTTCTTGGACTGGTGGTTTTTGGTAACCTCCAAAGCTTGTCCTTTGAGGAGGAAGTCCACTTCCTCCTATGTCACCACCCAATCCACCTCTAGTACTTCCAACTATAGCACTCAAGATATGGGGTATGGTAGTCAATTGCTTAACCAAATTTAGGAATGTACTTTTTCCACTTTGAGGGCTAGACCCTCCAGGCATTCATAATTATGTCATGAAATTCCTTTGAAGGGGGAAGGAAAGTGTTAAGTCTATATTTATGTCAAATGGATGAGTTTCAGTATCCCTTATTAGCTCAATCTATAATTCCACATTATCTATGTCTCAATTATGTATGTGCATTTTATTTGATTCAAAAACATGAGCGCACACTATGGTTAGGGAGTTGGGTTGGTTCAAACTTGGTTCTTCGGTTATTATCATCTAGCTAGTTTCTCCTTTGTATGATATTAGAGGCATTAGGCATGGATCAAAGGTGATGGGGTCTTATTTGCATGTCTCCACTTCCCTGTGGATCCTAATAGCACTTCCTAATTTTTCTTAATCCTTTCTTGTACCACTAATTCCTATAATCCTTTTATGAGCTTCATCATCCTTCTACTTCTGCAATGCCCATTGATTGGCTACCATTTTGAACCCATAATCTTCTACCAGCTCTTTTTTACTCCCTTTCCAAATGTATGACTCATGCACATAAGGATTTAGCTCTCCATTGGCATAGTGTCACATCCCAAATCAACAAATCACTTTTTTATTTCTAAGGCAAAGTGTCTAATGTAATGGCCATGTGGTTCTTAAAGGAATTAAAACTTCGCTTCTTCAAGACATGAATAGGTGGTTACAGTTTACTCCAAAATTTAGCTATTCAAAACTCCTTTTCACTAAACATTAATAGCTCTAATCTATGGGGTTCCAAGTTGTGTTAAATCTCTTTTTCACTCTAGGGTCCAAAATTACCTTCTCCCAAGGTTTTGGGACCATCCTTGACCATATGTAGAGAGACAAGTGTGTAAGTGAAATGGGATCTCATCAAAGAAGGTTTCATATAACGCATTATAGAGATTTTTCCCTACCCACTATCATGCCAAAACTCCTGGTTTAAGTTAGGGAACTACAAATTTATCTTCAACATTAGTAATTTATTATTCTATATTCTAAAGAGTAATGCGCTCAAACATTTTCAATGACTGAGTAGCAAATGCTATGGGTCCCAGCAAAGGAACCAAAATGTTGGGGTTTTTTATTATAAATACAGCATTGGCACTGAAGTCTAGCCTAATGAGCTAGCACACTAGCCCTTTCATGCAAGACTGAGGTCTTGCACGCTCACCCAAAGTGCATAGATTAAGACCGGTTCTTGTATTTTTTTATTGCACAGTAATACTTAGTTATATTTTTTATGTCAAACATGTATTCAATTAGATATTCCATAAATGCAAAAATAGACTATTACAAACCTTGAAGTTCTAAGTTCTACTACCATAATTACATAGATTAGAAATATTATAGTTTCAAAGTTACTTCTAATAAAAGAAAAGATGTGCCAGAATTTATGCTAAGTAACTCGCACAATGTAACAACCTTCTCAGTTGCACTAAAACAAAAAGTAGCAATTTTTTTCTTTTTTTTTACTTACTACAACAAGCATTCTATTTATAATTATAGAACTAAAATTTATTTAAATAATAAATAAATATCAAATTTTTAACTTTAATTTTCAATGTAAGATAGGAGTTATAATATATGAAAGGAAATACATAATGACACAGTTATAGCTAGTCTCACTATACAACAATGATTGTTCAAGTAAATAATATTACATTTACAATTTCATTAGGTAACTAGCTTTATAAAAGATCACTAACTCTCTGGAGCTTAAGTTGCACCAAATCGTGTATCTCTAATAACCTCAAGTGTTGTCTCCAGAAATGTACTGTAGTGGGGGAGGGAGAGCATCATCCGAGTGATTTACCACTCCAACCATGGACCAATGATCCCCCACACAATCCTCTATCAAGGAATGTCCCTCCCTACATGGATAAGGAGATAAAATAGTGCAGGAATCCAAAATGAGACATGTTAGTACCCCCATGTGTTGTAAGATATTACTACATAATATGTATCATAAATAAAAATACGTTTCTACTATGATATCGCATAACATGAAAATCATACATATGAACTGACAATGTTAATATAACATTACTTTGGCCAAATTTTTAAATAACATATGATCATCTAGATCAGTCAAATTCATAACACATCACTTGATCAAGTTATCCATACCCATCATTGGTGATGCTATCCAAGCTTGGGAAACTGTCTCAATGCTTAGGTAGTATCATCAATGTAAGATCCATAATAAACATAACAGATATATATCCAAAGCATAGGCTTACCAAATGGGTAAACAAATCTAAATATCATTAACAAACACATGCAATCTTTGATGTAATAAGCATATATTGACAAAACCATGCCAACCAAAAATGACCTTAAGAGTCTACATTAACTTATCTACAATAGATAATTCAAGCAAAGTTTAATTATTGCTACAAAGGAAGTACTTTTAAGAAAATGATAACCTTCTAACATTTCCCAAAATGTTTAACTTATACTTCCCCTAAAATCAACAAAATTTACAAAAGGCACTAATTATTCATTTTCTAAAATAATAAAATACATAATGTCACACCATGATCTGTTGATTTCTTCATAAGATTTATAATGTTTTCATTACATATAAAAATAAAAACCTCCAAATATTAATAAATGACATAATTTCCCCTACCCCTAGACAATTTACTTGCGGGGTTTAAAAATAATGCCGACAACTAACTGGCATGTCATAGGGCAATTGCTTTATATCTACCTCAACAAATTTCATTATAATTTCACAAGACATGTATTAATTTCATATATTTATAAAAATTTATTAGTTGAATATTTATTATGTAATTTTCAATTACGTAATTAAAAAATATATAATATATATTATCTAATATTATATAAATTACATTATCTCTTATTTCCAGTAAATTAATTTTAGTCTATATTCATTATATGTTTATACTTCAAAAATAAACAAGATTATCTAACCAAATAAACATAATTTTTGATTATTTAAAAATACATTCTTAAATAAACCAAGATTATTAACTTACTATATATATACATATATAACTTTCCCCTCATCTACAAAAATGTAAGGTTAATATGCACTGGCCAATGTATGAACTCGTACAGAATTCAAGAAATTATTTTTATGATAAAGTTGACATACACAGGAAAAGATGAGAAGCAACTCACCCCCTCCACAACAGAAAATACAGGAACAATATGTGTGTGTGTGTGTGTGTGTGTGTGTGTGTGTGTGTGTGTGTGTGTGTGTGTGTGTGTGTGTGTACGCGTGCATTCAACTTGTCATGAAGATAAACGTTGGTAAGGGTATGTTGAATGCATTGAAAGGAAGGTGTTATAAACCTATTTATAATCCTTGACTGAATTGGGATGTGGTTCAGGTGAATCAAAATAGAAGAGGCAAGAGAGAGTGGCACTAACATTTTCTTGGTTGGGGTAAGGGAATGAGTGGCGGCATCAATGCTCTTTGACTGAGCTAAAGAAAAGAAAAGAACAAAACTTGATATAGCGTCAATGTCAATACTATTAGACACAAAAGGACAGAGGGTTTTTAAAGAAAATCCGTTAAAATTTTTGACAAGACTATAGTTCTAATTAAATTGAAAAAAAGCTAAGATAAGCATATGGTAATGGCATTGCCCTTTGGGTGAAGTAAATAAAAAGTAAGAAAACAATAGGATTTGATGTGTCAACAACACTAATGATGTTGGATGAAAGCACTGCTCTGAGAAATTCAAACTTGAGACTTGGTGTAACAAACATTGCGTGATGGAAATAGAGATGGCAAAACCTATGGAAAAGGAAGTATTGACCCAAAACATGGAAATAAAACAAATTGTAGTCTTGAGAAAGCACAGAGGTTGGAATAATTTTGTTGAAAACTTTGATTAGAGTGAAATATGGTTCTGTTTAAATTGAAACAACTGAGATAAAAAAATGAACAAATTCATGGAAAAGGAATTAAATGATATTTATTCACACATTTTGCCAAATTTGGTCTCAGCTGTGATAAATATTAGTCATGGTACCATTTTTTTAGTAAGCTAATCAAACTACACTTTTGGCAATGTCTCAAAAGGGAAGGATCTGGGTGACTCTTGATCACGTGATGAGAGAAAAGTGTTTATTTTGCTTAAAATACCTATCTTTCTTCATCACAATTTACAAACATATTTCCAACCAGTTTATACATATATTACTCACAATTAAAGCAAATATACTATGTAAATATATTAAGTCTATCATCCAAAATATTTTCAATATAAAATACTCCTTTAAAATAATTACAATACCCACTTAATATGCTTTCCCTTTCGTTGTTGGTAAAATTTTCCTTCCTGCTTCTGAAGCTTTCTTTCTTCTTCCAACTTCCTGCTTCCCTTCTCGTAAATTTTGTGTGTCCCTTCAAAAACATTATTTCCCTTCTTAATACCCTCTTTTTCTTTCCATTTCCCTTTTTGCATGCCATTTGAAAACAAATTTGTAGGCTTTGTTCCAACTCATTAACTGAGAGTTCCGTAATAATCACTAGATAAATTTACAATTTATCTCCCTTGATTTTTCAAGTTAACAATAAGGTGACTTAACTTCCCTTTTTCAAAGTAAAGTCATTGTAAGATTTCATGCATTACTAACAATCAATCCAGATAAACCTTCTAAAGTATATGTTCATCCTAGTGTTTTAATTAGGATTTATTCCCATATTAATTAGCATAATTAATAAGTTGAATATCATAATTTAATTAAATTGTCTAATATAATTAAATAATTTAATATTACCATAAATCTTTATTTTAGCAAATTAAATATAGCATTATTACTATTTCAATTTTTTATTGAAAATGGCATCAATGACATAATTATAAAGCACAATATAAAGCATCTCACAGCATAGTATACTCTATAACCAATTTTAGAATAAGAACTCATTTCTTCCTAAATCACAACCGAAATATGATTAATACAACTATTCTAGCATTATCGAGCATAATACTTAGCAAACCATATTAATGCAAATAATTCAACAAGTCAAACTACTATAGTGTGTGAATTTGGGTCACTAACATTTCCATTCTATCATACTACAATCATCCCATCTGCACTACCCTCTCAGATGATACTCTCCCTCGTCATGCTCTGAGGGTGAGACCAATCATGCATCAACCTTATACCAATTATGTAGTTAGTTCGAGTCATCATATATAAAATCAATGATACAAGACTAACAAGTATACATCTATACTGCATAAAATAATCAAATTCAATTATGACATCATGTAAATAAATCATAAATATCATTTTTACCTACTGCATTTGTCATAGTGCTTAAATCAAAGCATTAAGGAATTAGTTATTAACTATTTCAAATCCATGGATTTAAAGGTAAAATCATAGGGTGAAATCTAGATGTAACATCCTCCCCCACCTAAAATTGGTCATCATCCCAATGACACTTATTTAAATAATAATTTCAAAATATTTAAAAAAATTTAACTAAAATAACAAAATAATATCAAGCATCAATCATGTAAACAAATGTGGAAATAGTCTGAAGAACTCATCAAAGTCTTCCCAAGTAGCACCATCCTCAGAGTATTGGTCCCATAATACCTTATACTATGACACTTCTCTATTATGCAAATGAAGTTTATGAGTGCCAATTATCCTGATTGGTTCTATCATGACCACCCCAAGGTCTAGAACCTGCAAAGCATTCCAATCCAAAATATGTGAAGGATCAGCTATATACTTCTTGAGATATGATACATGGAAAGCATTATGTAAAAGAGCTAATATTGGTGGCAATGCAAGCCTATATACAATAGGATTAACCACTTATAATACTTCAAAGGGTCCTACATATTTGGCTGACAGTTTTGTTGACTTTCCAAATTTAATTAAGCTCTTTTACGGTTTGACCTGCAAAAACACTTTATCACCAACAAAAAATTGCCTATCGATCCTCTTCAAATCAGTGTAACTCTTCTGTCTATCATTGGCCTTATCCAATCTCTATCTGATTATATTAACTTTTTATTCCATTTTATAAAGCATCTCAGGCCCAAAGATTACCCTGTCCTCTAACCTATCCCAATTGATTGGTATCCTGCACCTCCTCTTGTACAATGCTTCAAAAGGTGCCATCTTCAAAGGAGACTGGTATGAGTTGTTATAAGCAAACTTAACCAATGGAAGATAATCTTCCCATTTGTATTATTGATCCATGCAATACATACATAAAACATCCTTTAAAACATGATTTACTCGCTTAGTCTGACCATCAGTCTCTGGATGATATGCAGTGCTAAAATTAAGCTACGTACCTAAAGCTGAGTTTAGAGTAACCAAAAACTTGGAAGTAATTTTTGGATCATGATCTAAAATGATATTCTCTAGAAACCCATGTAACTTATATGCTTCCTTTATGAATCTCTTTTCAAGGGTAGGCACATCATCTGTCAAATTGCCTAGTATGAAATGAGCAACCTTGGTTAGTTTATCAAAAATTACCAAGATCATATCATGCCTACTCTGTGACATCGATAACCCTTGGAAAAATTCCATACTGGTCACCTACCACTTCCACTCTGGTATATCATGTGGATATAACAATCTAGCTGGATGCACATGTTTAGCTTTCACTCGCTAACATTCTAGACAATGTGACACAAAATCAACCACATCTTTCTTGATTCCCTTCCAAAAATATAGAGGTCTAAACTCTGTCATAAGTTTTGTTACTCTTAGATGCCCTGAATATGGGGCATTATGTAATTCTTTCAACACTATGCTACGTAGATTGTCTCAATCTGACACATACATCCTCTTGTTAAAATGCAAGAGACCATCACTCTCAAAATTGAATCCTTTATACTAAGGATATTAAGCATTATTAGACAATGCTTCTCTGACCTATTCATAATAATCATCTCCTAGTGAGAACTTAACCACTTGATCTCTAAAAGTACTCCTAATAGTAGCTATAGTTATTATGTACCTTCTACAACTCAAAGCATCAATTACTCTATTCTCTTTTCCCTTGATGTAATTGATATCAAAGTCAGTCAAAAATGAACTCTAACCAACATCTCTGATGAGCATTTATATTTGATTGGGTAAATATATATTTGAGCCCCAAGTTAGCAGTCTTGAGTTCAAATGGTTTTTCCAGCAAATAATGTCACCAAACTTGTAAAGCATGAATAATCATTACAATTTCAAGCTCATGGGGAGCATAATTCACCTCATGAGTTTTTAACTTCCTTGATTCAAAAGCTACCACTGCTCATACCTACATGAGAACTCCACCCAAACCTTCTCTTGAAGCATCTGTGATCATTGAAAACTATTTATTGGGATTAGGATCTGTTAGCATTGATGTTAATGTAAGTCTTCTTTTCAAATCTTGAAAAGATATTCACATTTCCTAACGAGTCAAAGTTTTGATTCTTTCATTACAAAGAGGTAATTGCATTAGCTATCTTGGAAATGTTTAGAATGAACTTCCTATAATAACCTGATAACCCCATGAAACTCCTTACCTCATTCACATTTTTAAGTGTTGGCCACTCCATAATATCTCTTATCTTAGATGGATCTACAAAAATACCATCTGCAAAAATAATATTTCCTAGATATTGTACTCTATTTTGAAAGAATGCACATTTAGACAATTTTCCATACAACTTATGCTTTTGCAAATGTTGTAAAACTAGTTTCAAATGTTGTAAATGTTCCTCTTCTTTCTTATAATAGATAAGAATGTCATCCAAAAAAACCAATATAAAATGATCTAAGTAGTCTCTGAATATACTATTCATGAGATTCATGAATGATGTTGGTGCATTGGTTAATCCAAAAGGTAACATTGTGAACTCGTAATGCCCATAGCGAGTCTTGAAAGTTATTTTTGGAATGTCCTCATCTTGAATCCTCAACTGATGATATTTTTATCTAAAATTTATCTTAGAAAATACCATTACACCATGCATTTGATCAAAAAGACAATCTATATGACGTAGTGGATACCAGTTCTAGATAGTTGCCTTGTTTAGCATTCTGTAATCAATGCAAAGTTGAAGGGTACCATCCTTCTTCTTTACAAAAATAACTGGTACACCCCATGGTGATTTTTTAGGCCTAATGAATCCCTTATCCAATAGATCCTAAATTTGAGCCTTCAACTTGACCAATTCAGTGATTGTCATCTTATACGGTGCCTTAGATTGTGGTATTGATCTAGGTATAATATCAATAGAGAAGTCAAACTCACATTTGAAAGGCAAACCTAGTAATTCCTCAAGAAACACATCATGGAATCTCTAAGAAAAGGATAGTCTTCGATATTTGGTTCCTTAGTTTCCTCCATTTCATTTATCTTGACGATAAATGCTTTGCATCCTTTTGCTTGAGCTCTTTTGAGTTACATGCAAAACTTTGCCTTAGCCGCAAGTCCCTATTTTCATCTTGTAATTGGGTCAGATTTCCAAAATCATCTAGACACTCAACCTTCTTCAAGTGACAGTCAACTTTGGCTTTATGATTAACAAGCCAATTGACTCCTAGAATCACATCATATGATCTTAATGGAGATAATATAAATCCACTATAGTTTTGAATTCAGGCAACTCAATCACTACTTCGACAAGACACTTGTCAACCATGAGTTTAGAGTCATTTCCATATTGTACTGACCATGCATTTACCATATATCTAGCTTTCCTAGGAAACTTGCCAAGCATTGTAGGAGCTATAAAACATTCAGTAGCTCCTGTATCTACAAAATAAAAACTGGATGTTCAAACAAAATACCTAATAACTCTATGGGTGATGCCTACAATTCAACTTGCTAGTTATCAATTGTTGCATGAATATGTTGCTAAAAATTTTCCTGTTGAGGGTTTGGACCTTTATTTTTAGACTTATCAAGAGTAAATTCATGAGCATAGTGATTTCCTCTATAATTGAAACAACCACCTGGTGGTCCTTTCCTATCAGTTTGTGAGTTTTCCTAAAAACCACCTTTTGATCCATTACCTGGTTTCTTATTTTACTACCTTCTGAAAAACATATTCCATAGTAGAAGGCCCATGAAGATCTACCTCACCTCTAATCTAGGGTTTTAATCCCATAATAAATTTCCTAATCTTGAACCTTTCATCAACTTGATACTGAGGCACGTATTTTAGAATTTTGGTAAATTACTCTTAGTATTCATTTACTGATAACTCCCCTTGCTTCAAATTCTAAAAATCCATAAGCTTCTGATCAAATTAAAATTGTGGCAACCACCATGACCTAAACAACATCATGAACTACTCTCAAATTATGGTGTTTGAGTTAAGGTTCATCTCCATTTTCTTGTTAGCCCACCAAGTCACTGCTTCACCAACCAACTGGTATGCTCCCCAAACTACCTTAGTGATCTCAGAGTAATTTTGAATCTCAAAGTACTTCTCCATCTCAATCAACCATGATTCAGCTCCATCACCTAAAATAGTTCCATCAAATTTATGTGGACTAACTTTATTCATATCCCTAGATAGTTCTACATATACCTAAGCTCTCACATCCTACTAATTATCCTATTCAATGGGGTGCTCAATAGGTATTTCCTGACATTCTTCCTCACCATAACCATGAACCTTTTATTCCAAGGTTGTAATTTGGTCCCTAGTATCACTCATGATCGTGAGTAACTAATCCAACTTTGACGACTGATCAGCAACAACCTGATTAAGATCCATGGGTGAGTTATTGTTATTTGATGGACCCTCTCCTGATGCTCTTATTTGAACCATTCTTCCTTCTCAATGAAAAGGATAATGCAAAAATGTTAGTGGCTTCATTAAGTCCTAGATTTTGAGCCTAAGCTCTGATACTACATGTAACAACCTTCCTAGTTGCACTAAAAATAAAAACAATATTTTTTTTACTTACTACAACAAGCATTCTATTTATAATTATAGAACTACAATTTATTTAAATAACAAATAAACATAAATTTTTTAACTTTAATTTCTAATGTAAGATTGGGGGTTACAATTTATGAAAGGAAATACATAATGACACAGTTACAGCTGGTCTCACTATATAGCAACGGTTATTCAAGTAAATAATATTACATTTATAATTTCATTAGGCAATTAGCCTTATAAAAGATAAATAACTCTCCAAAGGTCAAGTTGCACCAACTCACGTATCTCTGATAACCTCAAGTGTTATCTCTAGAAATGTACTATAGTGGGGGAGGGACAGCATCATTCAAGCGTTTTACCACTCTAATCATGGACTAATGATCCACCACATAATCCCCTATCAGGGAATGGCCCTCCCTACATGGATACGCAGATAGAATGGTGCAAGAATCCAAAATGAGACATGTTAGTACCCTCATGTGTTGTAAGATACTATTACATGACATGTATCATAAAGAAAAATATGTTTCTACTATGATATCACACAACATGCAATTCATACATATGAACTGATAATGTTAATCTAATATTAATTTGACCAAAGTTTTAAATAACATATGATTATCTGAATTAGTCAAATTCATAACACATCACTTGATCGGGTTATCCATACCCATCATTGGTGATGCTAGCCAAGCTTGGGAAACCGTCTCAATGCTTGGGTAGTATCATCAATATAGGATCCATAATAAATATAACGGATATATATACAAATCATAGGCTTACCAAATGGATAAACTACTCTAAGGATCATTAACAAACACATGCAATATCTGATGTAATAAGCATATATTGACAAAACCATGCCAACCAAAAATGACCTTAAGAGTCTATATTAACTTATCTGCAACAGATAATTCAAACAGAGTTTAATTATTGCTATAGAGGAAGTAATTTTAAGAAATTGATAACCTTCTAATATTTCCCAAAATGTTTTAGTTCTAGTTCCCCTAAAATCAACAAAATTTATGAAAGGCATTAATTATTCATTTTTCTAAATAACAAATATACGTAATGTCACACCATGATCTGTTGATTTTTTCATAATCTTTATAATGTTTTCATTACATATAAAAATAAAAAACCCCAAATATTAAGAAATGACATAATTTCCCCTACCCCTGGACAATTTACTTGTGAGGTTTAAAAATAATGCCGATAACTAATTGGCATGTCACAGGATAATTATTGTATATCTACCTCAACAAATTTCATTATAATTTCATAGGACATGTTATAATTTCATAGATTTATAACAATTTATTAGTTGAATATTTATTATGTACCAGCCAACGTATGAACTCATATAGAATTCAAGAAGTTGTTTTTATGATAAAGTTGAAATACACAAGAAAAGAAGTGAAACAACTCACCTCCTCATCCACAATAGAAAACACAGCTACTATATATATATATATATATATATATATATATATATATATATATATATATATATATATATATATATATACTGTCATGAAGATAAATGCTGGTAAGGGTTTGTTGAATGCACTAAGAGTAGGGTGTTATAAACCCATTGAAAATCCTTGACTAAATTGGGATGTAATTCAGGTGAATCGAAATAGTAGAGGCAAGAGAGAGAGTGGTGTTGCATTTTCTTGGTTGGGGTAAGGGAATGAATGGTGGCATCACTGCTCTTTGACTGAGCTAAAGAAAAGAAAAGAATAGAACTTGATATGGCATCAACGTCAATACTATTGGACACAAAAGGGCAGAGGGTTTTTAAAGAAAATCTATTAAAAAATTTAACAAGACTGCAATTCCAATTAAATTGAAAAAAAGCTAAGATAAGCATATGGTAATGGTGTTGCCCTTTGGGCTGAGTAAATAGAAAGAAAAGAAAAGAATAGGATTTGATGTGGAAACAACATTAATGTTGTTGGAGGAAAGCACTCCTTTGAGAAATTCAAACTCTAGACTTAGTGTAACAACCATTGCGTGATGGAAATGGAGATGGTAAAACCTACGACAAATGAGGCATTAACCTAGAACTTGGAAATAAAACATATTGCAGTCTTGGAAAAGCACAGAGGCTAAAATAATTTTGTTGAAAACCTTGATTAGAGTGAAATGTGGTTCTATTTGAATTGAAACAACTGAGATAAAATAAATGAACAAATTCATGGCAAAGGAATTAAATGATATCTATTCACACGTTTTTCCAAATTTGGTCTCAATTGTGATAAAGATTAGTCGTGGTACCATTTTTTTGTAAGCTAATCAAACTACACTTTCGGCAATGTCTTGATAAGGGAAGAATCTAGGTGATTCTTGATCACGTGATGAGAGGGAAAGTGTTTATTTTGCTTAAAATACCTATCTTTCTTCATCACAATTTACAAACATATTTCCAACCAGTTTATACATATATTACTCACAATTAAAGCAAATATACTATGTAAATATATTAAGTCTATCATCCAAAATATTTTCAATATAAAATACTCCTTTAAAATAATTACAGTACCCACCTGATACACTTTCCCTTTCATTGCTGGTAAAATTTCCCTTCCTACTTCTAAAGCTTTCTTTCTTCTTCCAACTTCCCGCTTCCCTTCTCGTAAATTTTGCGTGTCCCTTCAAAAAAATTCTTTCCCTTCTTAATACCCTCTTTTTCTTTCCATTTCTCTTTTTGCATGCCATTTGAAACCAAAGTTATAGGCTTTATTCCAACTCATTAACTGAGAGTTTCGTAATAATCATTAGATAAATTTACAATTTATCTCCCTTGATTTTTCAAGTTAACAATAAGGTGACTTAACTTCCCTTTTTCAAAGTAAAGTCATCGTAAGATTTCATGCATTACTAAAAATCAATCCAGATAAACCTTCTAAAGTATATGTTCATCCTAGTGTTTTAATTAGGATTTATTCCCATATTAATTAGCATAATTAATAAGTTGAATATCATAATTTAATTAAATTGTCTAATATAATTAGATAATTTAATATTACCATAAATCTTTATTTTAGCAAATTAAATATAGCATTATTACTATTTCAATTTTCTATTGAAAATGGCATCAATGACATAATTATAAAGCACAATATAAAGCATCTCACAGCATAGTATTCTCTATAACCAATTTCAGAATAAGAACTCATTTCTTCCTAAAGCACAACTAAAATATGATTAATACAATTATTCTAGCATTACCGAGTATAATAGTTAACCAACTATGTTAATGCAAAGAATTTAACAAGTCAAACTACTATGGTGTGTGAATTTAGGTCACTAGCATTTCCATTTTGTCATACTGCAATCATCCCATCTGCACTACCCTCTTGAATGATACTCTCCCTCATCATGCTCTGAAGGTGACACCAATCCTGCACCCACCTCATACCAATTATGTAGTTAGTCTAATTCATCGTATATAAAATTAATGATACAAGACTAAAAAGTATATATCTATACTGCATAAAATAATCAAATGCAATTGTAACATCACGTAAACAAATAATAAATATCATTGTTCCCTACTACATTTGTCATAATATTTAAATCAAAGCATTAAGGAATTAGTTATTAACCATTTCAAGTCCACAATTTAAAGGTAAAATCATAAGGTGAAATCAGGATGTAACACACAACATCATTCATCATGAACACAAAAAATTTGATAAAACCTACAACTTCATATATTAATCTTAAGTATCAACATTAACAATACATTCATCCCTCATCATCACTACAATCCTTTACAATAGGGGTATTTATACTTGTTTATCCCTAACCAAGTGTTTACAATCATTAATGACTCGAGTAATTATCCATTGAACTCCCAACAGACTTGGAATCATGGTGTTTAGCAAACTCTCCTCCTAAGGATCCAGGCCTTTGCACCCCTATATCCATGCTCTATGTTGGATCCTTGTTGTCGTATGTTCCTCTCCTTGAAAGCAGTGAAAATCTTCCTATGAATAAGGTTTGGGCATCCCATATAAATTATTTCTTTAACTGCTTCCACTTCCCATGTACTCCCCTAGTCTTCTACTTTAGTTATGAGTCCTAAGTCCTCAAGTTCCTTGTGACTAATTATTCTTTGACCAGGTCCTCTCATGTTGGTCCTTCTGCACTATTATCCACTTTTGCCCTATAGGTTTCATGCCATGGTGCTTCTGTGCCTAACAACTTCCATGCCATTGTCCTTTTGGGCCATGGTCCTTCCACGTTGTGGTCCTTCCGTACCAAAATGGACAATACTTATCCAAAATTTGGGGCCAATAGAATCCAAAATGAATATATTTTGAAATCATTGATATTTACTACTACTACAAAAGAGTTGGTTGGCACATATATTAAACAACATGGTAATAAAATAGTCTATAGAACTATTCAAGAGCATATTATCGAATCATTTTCTTCATCTATTTATGAACATGATCTAGTTACACATGAGCACATTATAGAATCAATTTATCTATCTATTTATAAACTTAATGCAATTACACATACTCATATTACATAATCAATTTCTCTATTTATTTATGAGCATGATACAGTTACACATGAGCATTAGCTATTAGTTTCAAATAGCATGGTACATTCTCCTAATTAAAAAGGGGTCTTCATCTCCTAAGGCACCATAGGGTATTCAAAATGCTTCACCACAAGTATAAGTAATTACACCTTCATATTACACGAGGATACATGCTCACATGGGTATATGAGTAGTCATTCAAATGGTTATATTATAGCATATGATTCATATTTGAATTCAAAATCACCTTTAGTTATCACTTCTTCTTCATAGGAAGGTACTCCATATCACACCATGGGTTATGCATATATGCCTCCCATTACAAACATAATTGGTTAGGTAATTGCATTCTTTTGTAAATGACTTCTTTGATTTTATTCATTGTTATTTATTCTATCATCTAAAAAACATTTATAGCTCTTGACTTTATTTTCACTTTGGACACTTGCCCTCTTGATTTTCAAACCAATTCAAACAATCAAAAACAACTATCTTACAATGCTCTCAATGCACATTATTTATGAAAATTTATTTGCTTACTGTGACATGTATATCATGTTATGGCTTTCATTTTACTTACATGATCACATTTATCTACTATATGAGCACACATAATCTTTTTCCCGTTTGAGGCAAGCCCATTCTTCTTTATTACTCATTTGTGCTACATTGTTATTACTCATTTCCACATACACTAGAGGCACATTATTTGTCTTTCTTCTTTCCACACTAAGATTTACAACCTTGTTGTGGATTGTTCAAATCCCTCTCATTTCTTCTATTTTTAAAAACTTGCTTCTTGGTACTTTTTAAGTTCAAATTTTTTTTAAAATATCATATATGTCAAAAATTCCAAAACATCAAAATCAATCCTACAAGCATTTCCTATCTTGCTAATTTACTTCTTTCCATATGTTATTTATTTCATATTTATAAAATTACATATTTCATTTATCTTTCAATACACAATACTTTTAACACTATATGTGAGTGTGATACATGACATATTATTACATGGTTCTTTGATGTCAACTTCCTTTTTTACCCAACAACCTTCTTAAGCTAGGGGCATCTCTTCATTCTCCATGAACATTTAAATAGGTTGTATCTATTTAAAACCTCATATTGAGATGTGTGTGTGTGTGTGTGTGTGTGTGTGTGTGTGTGTGTGTGTGTGTGTGTTTATAATCACTCATACTTTGCATTGTGTTACATAGATAATTTATTTTCGAACAATGACATTGATACATATGATTGATGTAAGCTAATCTCATTTACTCTATGCTTCTTTTTAAAATCATTGTGTTACTACATTATAAGTTAGGACTTTATTTCTTGTTGTGTGTGTCTCTTAGCCTTGTGTGTGAAACATATGTATGTTCTTGCTTGTATGGCATCATCATGTCATTTGCATGTGGCATTTGACCTTGATTGTCTATGTGACATTCACATGACCCTTGTATATGTTCTTTGGACCTTATGTACGACATTATATAAAAATTGTGTGACATTACTTTCATATTTATTGCTTGTTATTATGGTGTCATGATTCATATTGTGCATTACTTCTATTTTTTTACTCTTGTGCCATGATACATATCATGCACATGCCTATTATGTGTTTTAATGGTATATCTATCTAACACATGTTCATACACTATTCAATGTTATATTCAATACTATGATGCAATAAATTTCAAATTTTCACATGCTGCTACATGTTTCACATATTCTACAATTTTTCTTTTGATATTAGTGACTTACAAGCTATGTCTCTCATCTTAAAAGGGGTGCATCACAATGGAATTTCCATGAGCAACAAATTTTAGATTTATGAAAATATATAATATGTTTCAAAAAAATAGATTATGGAGGCAGATGACATACATATGCACTCATTCCTATAGTTACAAGTTATAGATTTTAAATAAATATAGGTCAATTGGCATTATATTAATTTAGTACAAATATAGGAGCATGATATTCATTCATGTTCATGTTTCAATTTAAAAAATTTAAAATTTCACTTTTTTAAAATTCAAAAATTTCAAAGCTACAAAAACTTTAATAAAATCTAAATCTATCTGCAATAGTGTGATTCATTTATTTTTTCCAAGTGGGACTTATTTGATTTTAGTGACACTTAACATTTATGTTTGCATTATAGGGAGCCACTTTTTTGTTCCACCCCTTCAATTATTTTACAAAGTACTCTACACATTCAGATGAGAGTTGGAGCATACAATATTTCCAACTCAAGGGCTTTCACTAGTTTTCAAATTAAGACTTGATAACTCTCAATTTGCCACAAGTTCAACATTTCTCTAAGTGCCTCAACAAAAGGGCACATAGTTTTCCACTTTCAAATACATAGAAATTAAATTGCATACTCTTGCAGGTGCATTATTTCCTTTATCTCTTTTCAAATTTCAGAATTTATATTTCATATTTTCAATTTTTAAATATGGACAATAACTACTTTCAATATCATTGTTGTAATTTTTTCATTGATGTACCTTGCACAATCAAGTTGCACATCAAAAGACAAAGTATGTATACAAATTTAAGTTTGCACCTCATTTATTATAGTAATTTCACTTCATTGCATCAATAAAATAAAGGGGGCAGGGAGGATGTAGACACTCAAATTTAAAAATTATGTCTTTGATAATGTTTAATCTTGACATCCTTGCCTTTCTTGACCTATTCACCATTCTATTAACTTACAATCTCTGTGAGAGCCTTCACTATTCTACTCGTTGTCTTGAAAATATTAAAAACATTATTTAGGCATCCTATTTTATTTATACTTTTTTGTTAGCCAAATTCTAATAGTCTCCAATCTTTTGGGATAAGACTGCATTAGGCCGAATAGGGCCACATCCTAGCCTTGTCCACTAGTGCAGTGTTGTCTCTCATGCTCCAATGGTAAATTTTTAAATTTGAGGCACTTCATGTCAGCGCTCCCACACTTTTATAAAATTGGTTAATGGAAATATTTCAAATTTATCATTATATAAGCACATCAAAGTCATTTGACACACATCTAACATCTATCATATAGTAATCACTTGGAAAATATACTCCACATTAAGCAAAATGACACTAATCTTTCCTGTTCCAATTCTAATAGTCATAGGCCAAGTTTGAAGCTATTTCATTACAGGTCAAGGGAATTCATTATCAAGCATTCAATTCAATTTACTACTTATATCCATATAGAGAAATATCAATATTCACAAACTCACTTTAGGAATGACAAATGCATTGGCCTAAGGCCATTTGAGCTATTTAGGTAGCACTCAGATTACGCAGGGTTTTCTAAGGATAGCTTAGTTTTTTCCCTTGTCTAAATCCCCCCTTTATATTTGATCTCTTTTGTATTTATGTACATAAAATAGGATTTTACATTACATGTACTTCTGTGCATCATATTTGTATCCACAAATAAATAAAAAATCCTCTGAGGAAGTTGTAGGTATTCACATAGGAAAATATTATGCACAGTCAACATGGTGCAGCCATAATCAATAGATAAGGCCTTAGTGTGCCCCTACCCACCCTAGTGCAACCCTATCCTAGTATATTTTAAGATTATATTTTTTGTTGCGACACACTTCATATGTCCTTTTAATCAGATCCACATCAGTGATCTGCCTACACAATCAACACAAAACCATATTTGAGATAGGTTTCATATTTCATTGTTTATTACTATTTAGATCTCATTTCGAATTTTATATTTTACATTTAGGTTTTGTATATTTTTTAATCTGAATTAGTATTTCAATCATTTAGTGTTTATAGCATTTGATTGTTAAATCAAGATAAACATTAAATAGGGATGAAGATGGTGTGTAGATTGATGTATAGATGATGTATATGTATTGGAAATTTTATATATATATATATATATAATTTGATTTCCATTTTTTTTCTATCTATATATGTTATACTTTGATGTTGATGTTGAGTGGATATAGCATTGTAGCATGGTCTTATGATTTTTGTCTAGTGTTTTTCATTCTTTTTTAACAAATGGGAGCATGAATATGAAAAAAATGAAAATAGAAGTGTAAAAATGTCAACTAAAATAAGTAGATATAAAAAAATGAAATTTTGTAGACACCTAAGTTTGGTACAAGGTTTATTATTTTAATATTATTATCATGATTTTGTGCATATATATAATGGATTCAAATTAGGTAGTTATTTTTGTGTTTCTTTGTTTTCGCTTCTCTATGTGATATCATGATTTTTTCTTTATTTTATTTTCTCTCTCGTCTCTATTGTCTGAGCTTTAGAGATATTCATTCTACTTCTTTTGGTGTTTCTCTTTCTTGACCATTTTTAGCATCGTTGTAAGTGTTACGAACATTTTAAGTGTCGCCAAAAGTGATAATTTATCATGTGTGTCCTTTGACCCTTCCTCCTCTTTCCCTCATTATGTGGACCCATGTTTGTCAACTTTTTCCTATTTTATTATGTTTGCTTGCATACCAATAGGTCCTTAATTTGAATTCGAAAAGTCTATACATACAAAGCATGCTAAGGAATTTTAATAAATTGGGAACATGCATGAAGTCATCTTAAAATTATTAGGCACACTATCAATTTTCTATTTCGACTCTTTAAAACCTTCAAGTGATTTTAAGGGTTTTTATTTATGCATACTTGTACCAAGAGAGAACCTAAGTGAATTATCATCCTAGTTGTGTACGCACCTCATTTTTTACTTATTGACAATTTCTTTTGCATGACTCATTAGCGCATCAATATCCTTGGATTTACTTTGTAAGGATTGCATTGGGGTTGGGTTGGGTTGGTTCATGGTGCTTTGTGAGAGAATCCCCAATGATCATTTATTGTATTTGTCTTAATCCATGTCATATTATATGCTTACTTGTCCTCCAATAATTTTGTTCCCACTTTCCGCTTCTCTTATTCTTATTTTTATCTTTCTATCTTACATCATTGGCCCAACCAATGATGCTTATTATTCTTTTCCCCTTGGCTAACATCATCGGTCAAGTGAACATAGTATTGTCTGTTTGATATTTTTCATATTACTTTGGTCAGGCCAATGATTTAAGTTAAGTTTGAGTAGTGACTTTCTAGGTTTTGAGCATATTATATAGATATTATTTTTCATTTATCATAAGCAAGACATTCAATCCACTATGCTTACACACACAAACCCACCTTAATAAAAAGAAGATGAATTGGGGCTTTTGATCTTACACTTGAAAAATACTTGTTTGTAAAAGGCCTTTGAAGATATCAAGAAGAGAAGATGAACTAAAAAGGTACATATAGCCTTTGGAGTCCCAAACTAAATATATTTAGGTCTTCTTATTTTCATCTTGAACTGCACCTACAACATCTCTCATAAAGTGTCATTTGAGCCAAAGGGGAGATTGGTGTGTCAACAAGTTAACCCAAGGTAAGTATTCCTAACCCTATACTCTTTATTTCTTTAATTAGTGGATATTGTTGAAAATATTGTCATTGATGTCAAAAGTCTAGCATTGGTGATAAAGGCCCCATTGCATTTAATAATGTTTTTAATATCTTGGCTAATGTATTTTAATATTTATTTAATATTAACGAATATATTTTTGGTTACATATAAGTCAAAAGAGGGCCCATGGAGAAGTCAAAGAGTCACAGGGTAAAGACAAAAGAGGAATGGGACGTATTTTCTTATGGAGAGTCATCTTGAGAAATTCCAAGAGTCACCATGTGAAGACAAAAAAGGGTATGGCACATTTTTCTATGAAGGGACACTTTGAAGAATACGAAAAGTCACCAAGATAAAGATAAAAGAGGAAATGACGCTTTTGCTTATGAAGGATCACCATATGACTTTTCAAATGCAAGGATACGAAGGGTCATGCAAGTTTGGCACCATTTTTCATGAGGATTGAAGGGTCACAAAGGGTGAATGCCAAAGGTCATTTGGAAAGCTATAAATAAAGGCTTGAGAAGCCATTTGTTATATGTAATAGAGTACATGGTTTGTATTTGTTTTCTAAGAGAGAAAAGTACAAGATATTGTAGAGTTATATCATTTGTTGAGTAAGCAACATTGAGAGATAGTTGTGTTTTATACACAAGAGGGGTTGGTGCTCCTTTGGGTTGGTGCTCACACATCTTTGCAATGGGTCAGTGCTCCTATGGGTTGGTGCTCACAAATCATTGATTTGTTGGTGCTCGACAAAGGGGTTGGTGCTCCTACAAGTTGGTGCTTGTAAATTTTTTAATTTGATTTAGTGCTCATTCATATACTTGAGATTGTTCTCCATGGTTTTTCTCACTTTAGGTTTTCACGTAAAAAAATGGTCTCTCTCTCTCTCTCTCTCTCTCTCTCTCTCTCTCTCTCATGTGGCGCATATTATTGTTTCAGTTTTATTGTGTATCTTGAATGTGTGGTTAAGTGGTTAAACAAAAGGAATTTGATTAAGTAAAAAGATATATAATATATTGATTCACCCCCCCTCTCAGTATATTTTGTGTTTAACAATTGGTATCAAAGCAGGTTCCTTTAGAAAAAGTTTTACAGCTTGAAGGTAGATCGGGAAAGCATGATGGCTGGATCACATGAAGGTTTTTTTACAAATAAGGCACCTTTATTTGATGGGACAAATTATGTTTTTTAAAGCATAAGGATGAAGACTTATTTGATGGCCCTTGGATTCGACATATGGCAAGCAGTGGTGGAGGAATATGAAGAGCTGCAGACACTTATAACTACTCTAACAGAAAAAAAGACAAGTGAAATAATGTTAAAGCTTTAAATGTTATTTTATGTGGTTTATGTGAATCAAAATTTATTAAAGTTATGCAATGTAAATCTACTCATGAAACTTGGGTAAAACTTGAGAATATTTACAAAGGTGATGGAAAGGTTCAGTAAGCTAAGCTTCAGACTTTCAGAAGACAATTTGAGAGTTTGAAGATGGAAGAGGAAGAAAATATAGCAAGCTATCTTTTATGGGTTAATCAAATAGTTAATCAGATTCAAGGTCTTAGAGAAAAGTTAGAAAAATCAATTATGGTTCAATTTTTTTTGACATCTCTACCATTGAGATATGATGCAAAAGTTTTGGCAATTGAAGAGATGAAGAATTTAGCCAAGCTAAAGATGGATGAGCTACATGGTATACTTATGGCATGTGAGATGCGAATTGAATAAGAGAAATCCTCAAAGAGAGAAGCTACTTTGAAGACATCAAATAAAGAGAAGGCTAAAATTCAAGAATCAAGTGATAGTTTTAGCGATGATGAAGATGACAACAGAGCTCTATTCATTCGCAAACTGGAAATGGGCATAGGTAAATATTAAGAAAAATTACCTTTTAAATGTTTTAATTGTAGAAAGATTAGACATTTTGTAGCTAAGTGCCCAGATAAGGGTAATGGTGATAATGAATAAGTAAAGTCTACATACAAGAAGAATTTAAAAAGAAAATTCAAAAAGGAATTCAAGAAGAAGAGTTTGTATTCTAAAGATCCTAGCTCAGTCGAAGATAGTGGAGTCAGTGATTCAGAAGAAGAAGAGATTTTATTCATGGCCATACATGAAAATGCCTTTGTAAAAAAAACTACAGATGATCAAGAAGAAGAACATGATGAAGCTGAAGTGAATCTGAAAGGAGAACTCATTTATGCCTTAAAAGAGTTAAAATTTCTTGAGAAGAAGAATCAAAGATTAAAGCTCGAAATCGAGAAAAATGAAAATGAGTCAAAGAAAACAATTGAAGATCTATAAGCACACTTTGAAGAAGTCAAGAAGAATGAAGAAGATCTAACAACATAGTTGCAAAAAGTAAGTAAATAATGTGAAAGGTATGTTATTGAAATTGCTTCTTTAAAAGCAAATCTTGAGAAAACAATTAAAGCAATCAATGATAGAGCAACCAATGATTCAAAACTTGAGAAAAACACTAATATGTTGAATAAGATATTAGAAAGTCAAAGATTAATGTCAGATAAGACAAGTATCAGATTTGAAAAAGAGAAAGGAGAGGCCACTACTTTCACAGATAAAAAAAAAGGAAAAAGCTATGTTGAAGCCCTTATAAAAAAGGAAATAAAAAGGAAAGAAATTAAGGATATAGGAGAAATCTCAAATGAAGAAGGTTGGAGGGAACAGAGCTACAAAAGGTAATCAGGTCAGAGATACACAAACAGGTCCTATTTTTATGGTTATTATTTTTATTATAATAGATATGGTCATAATAAAATAGAATGTCAAAAAAGGGCTAACAATTTTAGAAATAAGGAGAAGAAAAGTCATCCAGAGTCAAGCAGAAGCCACAAATCTTTTGCTCCTCTATCAAGATTTAATGAAGAGGCCATACTATGTTATAATTGCAACAAATTCAAACACATAACCTGGTACTGTAGAAGCGTGTTTGAGTCAGTCAAGAAGGATTAGAGTTTCAAGGCTCCATTTATCAAGAAGAAAGTTCAGACAGGTTCATGGTAGAAGAAACAACTTGAAAAATCTATGTTGGTACAAAGAGCTTTGCATGCAAGAAAAGAAGAAAAGTCATTGTTCATTAACAATGGATTTTTTAGGCACATTATAGGAGATAAAATCAAGCTCAAAACCTTGAAGAAGATCAATTGTGGCATAGTGAAATTGAAAGATAATACTACTGCCAGAATTACTAAAAAAGGTGCACTAAGTTTAGATAATGGTAGAACTAAAACTAAAAATGTTTTGTATGTAGGTCTTAAGCATAATACTTTGAGTGTAAGTCAAATGTGTGATCAAAGGCACACACTAAAGTTTTATGCAAAACGTTTTGAAATTAAAAAAAAGATCCAGATGTGTTGGTTGTAGATGCTTAAAGAATAGGCAATAATTTATATATGTTATCTGCCATCAAAGGTTAAAGATGTTGTTTGAGTCAGATTGAATAAAGGTGGCTATGGCACAAGAGAATGGGACACATAAATTTTGACAATCTCATCAACATCAGCAAGAAGCAAGCAGTCAAAAATCTTCTAAAAATTACAAAGCCATCTGACATGCTTTATGAATCTTGTCAGCATGAGAAGCAGGGCAGAAGGTGGTTCAAAATAAAAGAGTACTCGACCACTCAGATGTTAGATCTTATTCACACTTATCTGTGTGGACCTATGAGAAATCAAAGTACTCAAGGTGAAAAATATTTTATGTTGTTTATTGATGATTTTTCACGTATGACTTGGGTAATGTTTTTAAAGAAAAAATCAGATGCTTTTAGACATTTCAAAGCATTAGTTGAAAATGAAACCAATTTGAAAATTAAGTGTGTAAGATCAGATTGAGAAAGAGAATTCATGTTAGATCAGTTTATTGAGTTTTGTGAAGACCATGGAATAAAGAGACATTATTCAGCACCTAGAACTCCACAACAAAATAGAGTAGTTAAACGAAGAAACAGAACAATTCAGAGAATGGCAAGGACAATGCTAAATGAATCTAAGATACCAGATAAATATTAGAGAGAGGTAGTTGTTACAGTAGTGTATATTCATAATAGAGCATTATTGAGAGTCAATAGTGACAAAACTCCTTATGAGCTATGGAAAGACAAACCAGCAATAGTTGATTATTTCAAAGTTTTCGACAACAGATGTTTTATAAAAAGAACCGATGAAGAACTTGGTAAGTTTGAATCTATAGCAGATGAAGGTATATTTATTGGTAATTCTTGCAAAAATAAAGCTTATAAATGTTATAACAAAAGAACCAAAAAAATTATTGAAAGTGTAAGTCTCAGGATAAAAGAATATGGAACACAAAGAATCAGTGATCTAGTAGATATTCCTAAAATCATTAAAGAGGAAGATTTTAAAGATTCAGATGAAAATGAGAAGAAAGAGAAAAAGGACACCAAAACCACATCCAAATATGTTCATAAAAATTATAATGAAAGTGACATCATCGGAGACATAAATGAAGGAATTTGCACTAGAAGAATGATGGTAAGTGAATCTAAGCAAGTTAATTTTTCTTTGTTATCCAAAATTTAGCATAGAACTTTTTCAGAAGCTAGACATGATAAACATTAAGTTAAAGCAATGGATAAAAAATTAAATCAGATAGAAAAGAATTATACATGGGAATTAGTGCCTAGACCAAAAGATCATAATGTGATATGAACTAAATGAGTTAATAAAAATAAATTGAATGAAAATAGAAAAGTGACTAGAAATAAAGCAAGATTAGTATGTAAAGGATATGCTCAGATTGAGGGAATATATTTTGAAGAAACTTTTGCACTAGTGGCAAGGCTAGAGGCTATTAGAATATTTTTTGCATATGCAATGTTTAAAAATTTCAAAGTGTTTCAGATGGATGTCAAATCTGCCTTCTTAAATGAGAATCTAGAAGAAAAGGTCTACATTGAGTAGCCTGAGGGATTTATTCTCTCAAATATTAGTAGCCATGTATGTAGATTGAAAAAAGCACTGTATGGATTGAAACAAGCTCTCAAAGCTTGGTATGCAAGACTTGATAAGTACCTGTAGGATCAAAGTTTCAAGAGAGGATTTGTTGATAGTAATCTCTACATCAAAATAGAAGTTGAGCATCAATTGATTATTGTGGTATATGTTAATGACATCATTTTTGGAGGAAATGTTGAAAAGATGAAATTTTTTTGATAATATGCAAAAAGAATTTGAGATGTCTATGCTTGGAGAATTGTTATTTTTTTAGGATTACAAATATTTTAGTTAGATAAAGGAATTTTTATATCTCAAAGTAAATATGCCAATGAAATGTTGAAAAAATTTAGTTTTGAGGATTGTGCACTAGTTGGCACACAAATGTATACAGGAAATAAGATGAGCAAGGATGAAGATTCCCCTGTTACAGATCAATCTTTGTATAGATCTATGATTGGTAGTCTTTTATATTTGACAGCATTGAGGCCAGACATCATGCATGTAGTAGGTATGGTTGCAAGATATCAGTCAACTCCAAAAGATAGTCATGTTCGGTTGGTGAAAAGAATATTTAGATATATCAAGTGGACATTAGATTATGGATTGTGGTATCCCACAGGTAGAGATTTCACTTTGATTGCTTATATAGATTCAAATTGAGCAGGTTGCTTGGATTACAGAAAGAGTACAATTGAAGGAGCTTTGTTACTTGGTGATAACTTAGTATCATGGCTAAACAAAAAGTAGAATTCAATATCATTTTCTACAGCTAAAGCAGAATATATTGCAGCAGTATTGTGTTGTACTCAAGTGCTTTGGATGAAGCAAACTTTGGAAGATATCAAGGTAAAATATGATGAAATATTTTTATTTTTTTTGACAATACAAGTGTTATTAATATTTCGAAGAATCCAGTGATGCATTCAAGAACAAAACATATTCCCATTAGATATCACTTCTTGAGAGAGCAAGTTGCAGATCAACAGGGTAAGATGGAATTTATCGGTACTACAGAGCACATTGCAGATGTTTTCACAAAGGCACTACCAAAATACACATTTGAGTATCTGTGAGAGAAGTTGGGAGTAATTTTTTTTACTTCTTGCAATTGAGGATCAGCATCAGTTGAGGGGGAGCTAAGTGTTAGCTCCATGTTAGGCCCTTTGTCATTGATGTCAAAGTGAGAGAAGAACAGAAACAGGTACAAGTATAAATATAGGTGTAAAATAGGTACAAGTTGCTATAGTAAGGGGGAGTTATTATATGTTTTTTAGATGGCAGTATGTGTAGGTTTTAGGATGTGGAAGTTTCAGTTTGAGGTTACCATCAATAACAAAGGGAGAGATTGTTGGAAATATTGTCATTGATGTCAAAAGTCTAGCATTGGTGATAAAGGCCCCATTACATTTAATGATGTTTTTAATATCTTGGGTAATGTGTATTAATATTCATTTTATATTAACGAATATATTTTTTGTTGCATATAAGTCAAAAGAGGGCCCACAGAGAAGTCAAAGAGTCACAGGGTAAAGATAAAAGAGGAATGGGACACATTTTCTCATGAAGAGTCATCTTGAGAAATTCTAAAAGTCACCATGTGAAGACAAAAGAGGGTATGGCACATTTTTCCATGAAGAGACACTTTGAGGAATATGAAAAGCCACCAAAATAAAGACAAAAGAGAAAATGATGTTTTTGCTTATGAAGGGTCACCATATGACTTTTCAAATGCAAGGATACAAAGGGTCATGTAAGTTTGGTGCCATTTTCCATGAGGATTGAAGGGTCACAAAAGGTGAATGCCAAAGGTCATTTGGAAAGCTATAAATAAAGGCTTGAGAAACCATTTGTCATATGCAAGAGAGTGCATGGTTTGTATTTGTTTTTGAAGAGAGAAAAGTAGGAGATATTGTAGAGTTCTATCATTTGTTGAGTAAGCAACATTGAGAGATAGTTGTGTTTTATACACAAGAGGGGTTGGTGCTCCTGTGGGTTGGTGCTCACAAATAGTTGATGTGTTGGTGCTCGGCAAAGGGGTTGGTGCTCCTGCAAGTTGGTGCTTACGAACTTTGTAATTTGAGTTGGTGCTCATTCATATACTTGAGATTGTTCTCCGTGGTTTTTTTCACTTTGGGTTTCTACGTAAAAATTTGCTCTCTCTCTCTCTCTCTCTCTCTCTCTCTCTCTCTCTCTCTCTTGTGTGGTGCATATTAATGTTTCAGTTTTATTGCATATCTTGAATATGTGGTTAAGTGGTTAAAAAAAAGGAATTTGATTAAGTAAAAAGATATATAATATATTGATTCACGCCCCCCCCCCTCTCAGTATATTTTGTGCTTAACAGATATATAGTATGTTGGTATGTTATTATCTTCCATGATTAGATTATCTTATGTTTATTAATGTATTGTTATCTTTGCATACTTTGTTCTTTTATTTACACCTTGTGGTTACAACCCCCTACATTAAATACCTCTTGGTTGCCACCCAATGGCATTATATTTCCTTTGAATATCCCTTTTACATTTTGGCTATAGTATGATCTATTATTGTTAGTTCCTAGTATAGATTTTCTAATATAATCCTTACAATACTTATTGTGCATGAGCTTTGTCTATAATCCTCTACTGCTTTGTGGAACAATGTCTTGTATGTGTGTTGGATCTAGTATGATATTATACTCTTTTATTATACTATAAGATCCTTATATTGTTAACTATATTTAACCCACATACATTCCAGTGAACCATAAGTAAATCTTACCCCACCACTATGTTGGGTCATCTTCAAATTTTTCCTTTTTTAAGCTTCCTAGAATTTCTAATGAAGCTTCTTAGCTACTTATTCTATCATTTTGATTGATAACTCATCTTAGGGTTTTTATAGTGAACCTCAACCCATTTAGATTCTATATATGTAGCTCAATTATCCCTCACATGCTCACTATTGAGAACAATCCCTCATAGTGTAATTTTCCTCAATCTCAATCATGTTCTATTCAATGCAACATGGTTTTACTTTCTTTAGAAGGATCTTGATATAAATGTTATTTATACTCCTAATATTTGAAACCTCAAAAACCTAAACAACTCTACATCAATTGACAAAACATCAAACAATGTTCCTGCATTTCAAGAACTACTATAGCAATCCTCCTCTTAACAACTCTAGCTGAAATTCCCCACTATATAATACACAAGTGCTTGCATAAGTGTTGGATCAAATGGTTAGAATGCAAACTACCAATGACAATCACATGGTCCTAAGGCAAAACCATCTTTTGCAAATGGCAAATATACCACAACAATTTATTTGGGATCAACCTAATAAGTGCACTCCCCCCCGCTTAGGGATGCTAGTGGGAATCCTATTCCTTAACCTCTAATTTGTAACAAAATCATCAAAGACTTCAAAATGAACCTCTAGCTCCCTTTATTTCCTCCATGAACATTGGAGGTATCTCTCGAACCATCACATACAATGAATTTGCCCACTCCACCTTACATGTTAAAGCGTTTAGAAACCTTTATAAAGAGTGGATTAAAACCAACAATTATGCAAGTACCAAACTTGTATAAAAACCCCTAAATGAGGATGTATGCATTATAATGGTACAACTTCCAATCCATTCAATTACTAAGCTAGAATATTTGGTCAATTCTCTAGTCAAAGAATTTCAATATTATGACCTTTCTTTAAAAAGTCTTACTAACTTTAATAGTGCCAAGCAATTAGCTCATGAGCCTTCCCATGATTTCATCAAGAGATGAAAATATTTGGCACATAAATTATACAACATGAGTGAGGAAAGCCTCTTAATTATTTTTGTTTCTGCCTTAACACCCCAACTCTAATACAAAGTAAAGTCCTCTCTGAATATTTTAGAAGCAGTGTTTGATCAAGCTAAACCACAAGATTACCTTATGAATCAATTTGAACCTTCTAAACAATATAGTAAGGAATCTATCAAAGCTACAACCAATAACATCAACACTAAATCATCAAAAATCAAGCATCCCCCACCAACTAAGTCGGAAGTGTCTTCTTCCTAAAATAATCCAAACAATTCAAAATCAACCCACCCTCCCTTGAGTTTCTAAGAACTCAAGCAAAGGATGATGACATATTGACCTATAAGCTTTGATTCGTCCAAATCTATACCACCAAGGTAAACCCTGATAAGTTTTGTTGGTGGCATGCTAATATAGTTCATTCTCATGAAAAATGGCATGACCTAAAGAAAAGTGTTTATGACAACATGTTTGGATAAATTTTCAACCATGAAGTTATCACTAAAGAGCGTTATAAAGAATATCTCAAAGCCATTAAAGTACAATCAACCCAATTAAATTAATCAACCCAATCTCAACCACAACATCAACCTTCAAAGTCTCAAAACAAACCTCCACAAACATCTAATCCTATCATCACACTTGAACAAATTTGTAGGTGAAATCGAAGGAAATGATCAATACTACACCAACTCTCAATATGTCAATGTGACAAAGGTTAACTACCGATATAAGGCCACTCATAAATATATTTTCACAAAGCCTAGGAAACCCTTTCATGAAGACATATCACTTGCCCCTCCTTTCATACACCCTTACTTGACCAAACTTTGCTTTTGTCTCTTAACTTGCTCCTTGCTTAGTCCATTCCTCTAAAATCAAGAAAATAAAAACACATTGTAAAATTTTAAAAATAAAAATAATAATTTCCTTTATTTTTGTGGTTACATAACTACACATGGTTGCATGTCACGTGAATCTACCTATGTTAATGGTTTACATATCCATTATTACCCATGTGCTTCTCATGGTATTATTTGAGTTAAATCCATAATAAATAGGGTACATATGGTCTTAGATTTACAATGGTTTTGTAGTTTCACAATGTTTATGCCTAAGGGAATTATTCCATTATGGGCATGCCTAAACTGGGGGAGTTTTTACTAGGTTTATGATAATATCCTTCTTACTTTTCATTGTCATATAGAGCTTCATACACTTGCTTATGCATATTTTGCTCTAACTTACATCTTATGTGATTCATGACATGGATATATTGTGTTGCTTCATATGAGTTGTACATGGTTACATTGCATGTCACGTTGTGTGCCCTATATTGCTCAATTTCTTGCATGCATGTGATTGTGCTTGTGCTTCTGTGTGTTATTTTTAAGATCATGTCTTGTGTTTTCCATATAGAATCCTCTATTCATCATATCTTGTTGTGCTCGTGTGGTTGATTACTCATCAGTTGCATTGCTTTATTTGATGTGTTACACTTCTTCTAGGTGGTTACATGATTGTCTATGATTACATTGATTGACTATGTTGTGTGATATCATATGCTTGGTGTCATGATATATATCATACATGTTATTACTATTTGCAATATATTTTGTGGTGCCTATGTTGCCATGGTCTCTACCATGCATTTATTAGGGCATACTATTATTGTGTGCTTCTTTGTTATATCTCACTCTCCTAGGAGCATATTGTCATATTAGAACATATCATGTGTCCCTCTTTATGGTTACATCAGGGCATACCATGTGTCCCTTCTTATTACTATGTTTATCACTTGTATCTTGTCATTGGGGGCATGATGCATCGACGTGTCTATGGATCCTACATTACTCATATCATGTACATCTTCGTCAAATTATGGTTATTATATTGAGCATATTGATAGTTGTATCTTGTCCATGTTTGGGCATGTAGTTATTATGGGACATATCACTTTCCCCTCCCTTTATACACTTTTACTTGCCAAAATTCTATTGTGGCCTATAAGTATTGGGTTACATATTACTATGAACCTTACATAATGACAATTTCCTATGGTTACATACATGTGTTTATAAATGTGGTTTCAATGATTATAGCATATCTGCCTACTATCTATGTTACACCCCTCACCTCAAAAGATGGGCATCCAATCATCTTATTCTATCTTTAGTTACAGATTCTAAGTGGAACCAAAGATTATAAGGACCATGTGTTTGCTTCTCTAGCCAAGAAGTAGAATTTTCGACCCAGTGCATGGGTCAATAGAATCCAGTGTTCAAGAATCAAGGAACTAATTTTCAATTTTCAACTTCTTTGTCACCGGATTGGGGCATTGGCATTTCAGCGTTTCAAATGTGACAACGTGCTCCACATACTGTCAGTTGTATTCATTCCTTTGCTCATTTTCTAGGTTCACTTATTTTCATTCGGTTACATTGATACCAATTTATCGAGATATTGATCTACTTATATGTATTTTCATTTGCTTTTAGGTACATTTGAGTTGTTAACTTTAAAGAGTGTAATTCATTTCCAAAAATTACAAGAGTTCATCTTCAATCCCTCTCAGGGAATTCTCAAATATGCACCTATTTTGTTATACTTTGATAAACATACATGCACACACATTAAAGTAGAGTATTATGTAGATACGTAATTTTGATACAAATCATGTAATTATGGCATCTTTGTTATGTCTTGGTACATTTGCTTTCATGTCATGTCCCTTTTTTCGTGGACATTGACAGATTTGATGATTAGCCTATTATACGACCTTCGTAGGCTAATAGGATGGATAGAGGGTCATAATGGAGCTTGGCTTGACTTTGATTCACAGGATTTCTACATTTGGTTTTCATTCGGGCTCTTTCAGACACATTTGCCCTGAGCTCCTACTTTTTAGGGATATTTGATATGCAGCGGAGCGCCTTTATTTTGGTATGGTCATGTGCGGAATCACTCCCTGATTCCCCTGCTTTGATCGGTTTGAGGATCCGACATGTATTGAGGGAGATATTAATATTTGATTGATTTAATCAAATATTAATTATTTAGCCTATTTTTAATTAGAAACCCTAATTCTAATTTAAGAAACCCTAATCAGGGCAAGCATATCTTTTGAGGGTATAAGGGTTTCTCATGGAGGCCATTATTAGGTATGCATAGATTATTGATTATTGGAAAATTGAAGAAATTTTTCTGTGAAGACTGAGCCAAGGGTTCCAGGATTCCATTGCAGTGGAGAACGTCAACTTTTCATTGTGTGTGATTTAGAGGCTGTGAGATATCAGCTGATTTATTGCCAAATTGAGAGATAGCTTCATCCAGAAGTTATCACAGAGGTACAGATTTGAGAGATAGCTTCATCCAGAAGTTATCACAGAATTTTCAGGGTTGAGAGATAACTTCACTCAGAAGTTATCACAGTATTACAGGGATTTCTTAATTTAGTTTTTGATCCAATAAGTTATACAGATATAGATCTTCTATATTAGAATAGTATATCTTCAGGTCAGGTTGTTCAGCAATCAGGGGTTAAGAACAGACAGGTTGGCGGCCGTACTAAGTCCGTACAGGTCTGTACAGATCCGCTCAGGCACCGACCTCGGCAGATAGAGAGCTTCCAGTAACCGACATCGGTCGACTGAAGACCGACATCGGCAGAAAGGCGACTGACAGTGACCGACGTCGGTGAGATATCGACCGACGATGGCGTCTGTGTGTCGACACAGAAAAGCAGAGACCTTCCAGAATCCCGATTTCACTTCCGGATTAGCAAAAGCCAGGGTTTTAAGACCAGATTTTAATATTATGTTATTTGTATAACAGAGACTCAATTGTGTAATCGTCCAGAAGAACAAGTGATGAGATCTTTGGTTTGCTATTGAGATATTATATTGTGATTTGTTTATGCATATGTGAATCTATTCTACAAAATTGTATCTTGTTCAGAGCTTTATGTGTTTATATATTCCCTGTTTGAAAGGGGATATTACAGTTGTTCAGAGCTTTTTGTGCAGATAAGAGAGCCCCTAAGAAAGGGATATCACAGTGGTATCAGAGCTTTTGCTTAGAAAAAGGAGCCCCTAAGTAAGGGACATTACAGTGGTATCAGAGCTAATGTCTTGCCATCCTGTTGGGTAGTTTGGGTAGATTGAATTAGCAAAGTATCATAATGACTTCATATACTCAAAGCCAATGGGACAATAATATGAAGAAGTTGGAACTAATTTTGAAGAGGTTGAATGAATCTCTTTCATATCCTACATCCAAAGACAAACCCACACGGTATATGACAGCAAAGGATGAGTGGAAGTTATTAACTCCACGAGCTCAGGGGAGGTTGTCTTTTGATCGCTTTGTTAAGCTGAGAAGAGACCACTACAGATCACTTAGACAAGAGCGTAGCATGTCCCATGATTATTATGAGATAGAGGATAGTGAAGATGAGGACGAGGCTGATGCTTGCACTCAGATTGTAGAGGTGTGTTCAGATGTTAGTACACTGAGGGTTGATGATCTCTCAGTTATGACAGAGATTGTAGAAGAGTCCCAGGATCCGATTATTGCAGATGATACTCAGGAGGATGCAGTGGACAGTTTTGAGGACTTAGTTTCACCAGTCGTTTCTCTCGGTATGGAGGAGTTAGACAGTGATGCTACAGTTGTTGATACTCCGTATGTTGATATGAGCTATGGAGTTGATTCACAGAGTATGGATGGTAGTACTCCAGAGATCAGTGATTTTGAGTCTACTCTTTGGGACCATGCATCAGAGGAGGATTGTAGGAGACAGTCTAGCCAGTGCCACCATGTGTCTAGTCAGCTGAGAGTTAGTGAGCGAGACATTGCTACCGCTTGCAAGCATTTCGATGATGCTCGTCAGTTAGCAGTTTATGGATGGGGTTCTCCTACTAGCATCGAGCAGGGAGGTAGTTATCTATCCTTGACAGAGATCCACTCGTTATGGGAGGCTATCCAGTTTCTGAGATAGGACTATATGCAGTTGGTCACCGACAGAGATTATCTTATAGAGTGGGGCAGCACAGCGTATGATGCATTATTGGCCAAGGAAGATAAGGTGAGTGAGCTTACTCAGCAGCTTGAGGTGACTTCTAAGATTCTTGAGAGTACGCAGTTAGCTTATGAGGAGTCACAATTTCATTTGGCTGAGATGACCATGGAGTTAGAGCATTTGCGGTCTTCACCAGCGCCGGACTCAGAGGTTAGTACATTGATTGTTGTTGGTGAGTACGCTCCTATAGTTGTAGCTAAGGAACATGTTGTTGAGGCTGACACACCGGTTCAGGATTTGGGAGTACCTAGTTCTGATGAGTTTGAGATACCAGTGGAGTCGAGTCTCCATATTGATTCTTCTCACACATATGACAGTGTGGTACCGTTCGCTGTGCCACCCTTACAGAGGGATCAGTTATGGGATGGATTGGCACCATCTCTTGCAGATGGAATTCGCAGTTTGAGTTGTCCATTCTACTTGGGTTATGATGTTTTGAGAGTTTGTTTCTCATGTGTTCTCGACTATGGCAGTTGGGCTCTTAGAGTTTGGTTGAGTTGCATTCGCCAATTTGATTATGGGTTTCTCTTTGTTCTACTTCTGATGATATTCCAGGTACTTGCATTGATTTACAGCAGTGCAGAGCATAATTACATTTAGGATCCAGGTGGATCGAGTGGTTCATTGTTCCGAGATTGCTTGGGGACAAGCAATTTTCGGAGGGGCGGATTGTCATGTCCCCTTTTTCGTGGACATTGACAGATTTGATGATTAGCCTATTATACGACCTTCGTAGGCTAATAGGATGGATAGAGGGTCATAATGGAGCTTGGCTTGACTTTGATTCACAGGATTTCTACATTTGGTTTTCATTCGGGCTCTTTCAGACACATTTGCCCTGAGCTCCTACTTTTTAGGGATATTTGATATGCAGCGGAGCGCCTTTATTTTGGTATGGTCATGTGCGGAATCACTCCCTGATTCCCTTGCTTCGATCGGTTTGAGGATCCGACATGTATTGAGGGAGATATTAATATTTGATTGATTTAATCAAATATTAATTATTTAGCCTATTTTTAATTAGAAACCCTAATTCTAATTTAAGAAACCCTAATTAGGGCAAGCATATCTTTTGAGGGTATAAGGGTTTCTCATGGAGGCCATTATTAGGTATGCATAGATTATTGATTATTGGAAAATTGAAGAAATTCTTCTGTGAAGACTGAGCCAAGGGTTCCAGGATTCCATTGCAGTGGAGAACGTCAACTCTTCATTGTGTGTGATTTAGAGGCTGTGAGATATCAGCTGATTTATTGCCAAATTGAGAGATAGCTTCATCCAGAAGTTATCACAGAGGTACAGATTTGAGAGATAGCTTCATCCAGAAGTTATCACAGAATTTCCAGGGTTGAGAGATAACTTCACTCAGAAGTTATCACAGTATTACAGGAATTTCTTAATTTAGTTTTTGATCCAATAAGTTATACAGATATAGATCTTCTGTATTAGAATAGTATATCTTCAAGTCAGGTTGTTCAGCAATCAAGGGTTAAGAACAGACAGGTTGGCGGTCGTACTAAGTCCGTACAGGTCCGTACAGATCCGCTCAGGGACCGACCTCGGCAGACAGAGAGCTTCCAGTAACCGACATCAGTCGACTGAAGACCGACATCGGCAGAAAGCCGATCGACAGTGACCGACGTCGGCGAGATATCGACCGACGACGGCGTCTGTGTGTCGACACAGAAAAGCAGAGACCTTCCAGAATCCCGATTTCACTTCCAGATTAGCAAAACCCAGGGTTTTAAGACCAGATTTTAATATTCTGTTATTTGTATAACAGAGACTCAATTGTGTAATCGTCCAGAAGAACAAGTGATGAGATCTTTGGTTTGCTATTGAGATATTATATTGTGATTTGTTTATGCATATGTGAATCTATTCTACAAAATTGTATCTTGTTCAGAGCTTTATGTGTTTATATATTCCCTATTTGAAAGGGGATATTACAGTTGTTCAGAGCTTTTTGTGCAGATAAGAGAGCCTCTAAGAAAGGGATATCACAGTGGTATCAGAGCTTTTGCTTAGAAAAAGGAGCCCCTAAGTAAGGGACATTACATTTCATTTGGCTTTTGGTACACTTTACCTTCACATCGGGCATTTCATAGTCTTGTGTCATATGTATTTTCTCCATGAACACCTTCAAATCTATCAATTATCTGCATCATGATCCATCCTATCATCCTTAAATTTAGCTTAATTTCTAATCCATGGTATTTTTCTATCACAACTATCTTTGGTGTTGGTCGAAAGTGGTCATGTACTCATGGGTCCATTGTGCCATTGTGAGTTGATTTCTTGTAACTTGATTATCAGCGTTCAATGTTTTCATGGTCTACCTACAACTTACAAGTGAATGCGTCGTAGTTTGAATTTAGATGAGTCTATATATGCACATACCCTAAGCCATTTTTAACTAAGAAACCAAGTTATCAAGCCACATGTTGAGTCTATCTATCGCATAGTTTTCAAGGAGATTGATGTTATTCCACTCTTTGTTTGCTAAAGTTTTGTTGTTGCATACTTGTACAAAATAAGATTGTATTAAAGAGCATACAATATTCATTGATGACCTTAGGGAGAGAAGGTAGAGTCCTCCCTCACTTGAGTTGAGGTCATTCACATAAATAAAACTATGAGCTTTGATTTTGAACTTGTGGGATATGTAGCTGCCTTTGATTTTGAACATGTAGGATATGTAACTACAACTCTCAAGGGCACCCAGGGCACTAACCTTGAACATTTTTTTTAGTCTTGTTATATTGTGACAAATTAGGGTTATATTAAAAGATACAAGATTCAAATTAATTCCAGACTTTTGTTGCTGATTAAGGGTTCCAAATAGTTTTAGAGTAGTCAGTTTTTTATAAAATGGTCATTTTCAGTGCACTACGAAATCAATTAGCCCTTTCAAACCCGGTATGAAAATGGTCATTGAATCACATTACACAAATTGCTTTATGAGATCTTTTGCACTGATCCAACAGTACTTTCTTTACCCATCTCCTTACCATTACAAAGTACCTAGTTCAATTTCCCCATTTCCTCTTACACATATGCAGGTATGATTTACTGTATTTAGTATATTTATCTAGATCTTCCTTGTGCCATTGTTTTAAAGAATTGGCATAGTGTTTTGAACACTTGTACACCTTTTTTATAAAATATGTCATAATTCTTTATACAACGAGAATTGAGTCTTTAAGTTGAAAAATTAATTTAAATTTATGCAGTTTTCTAATGTTAATTTTATGAGTTCAAAACATATTTACCCGTTTATATTGCAGTTAAATTTTTGGATTCCATTCTTCACTCAATTTTATTTAATTTTTTTTAACATATACTTTAACCTATTTTAGTTACAGGGAGAGAACAAAAGATGTATAGTCCTCTCTTAGTTTTTTAGAGAGGAGTTTATTTCATAACTTGCTTTGTACTGTTTACAATGTTTGTGATGTTTGTGTGAGGACCCTTCTGTCAAGAAAATAGAACATTGGAAATGAAGAAACAGTGGAGTTCGTTCTGATTCCACAATTTACTGATAGTATATTTCTCCAAAATCTAGGCCACTTTTCAATAGTATATTTCTGTAAAAAAAGGCACCCACTGGTCGTATTGAAAATTTATTCGTCTTACCAAACATCCAAACAATAAATATTCAGAATCAACTTGATTCAAAAAGAAAACCCCAATTTTGAATATTATTTTGGATCTACGTATATTCCCTAACTGCTACACGCTAGGAGTTGAACATAAGGAAGAGACACAAATGCAATAGAGAGAGGGGCTATTGAAATAGGTATCTGGGGATTAACCTCTACTGGTTCCAAGGATGGTATCTCACCATTAGGGCTTACATCCAAAACTTGTCCATTAAGCAGCATAGTCTGGCTGTGTAAATCACCATTTTTTGCTGTCAAGTGATACTCCAGTCTATGGGGTCTATCACTGCTTTCCAATCCAATCTGTGCTATAAGATTCTTCCGTGCTCGATTACCAGCCAGCTTCAAGCCCACATCCATCTTTCCTTTGGAAGTTGAATAAGTAGATACCCCCACAGTGATGCTATCCGATTTGCCAAGATTGATCAAGAGTAAGGTGACTCCTGTCTGGAAAATTGACCACACTCATAAGTCATAAACCAAAAAAATGGAAATGTTTGATCGCCATACTGTTTTTAAATGTGCATCATATAAGATGGCAAGGACAAAACATGCAAATAATATACAGAGCCAACCGTTGTTTTTATATTGGTAGGTAGTTTTTTTGGGGTTTCCTAGTGTCCATACCCTACCCCCCTCCAGATTTGACCCTTTGCCTCCTCTATGGAGTACACAAGTTTTCACCATCAGGCCCACTTGCTGGACAGGCCAACATTTTTTATTTTCACTTAAAGAGACGAATGATATATACTAATGAAGTTTCTCGCCAAACTTTAAGGTCAATCGTATTAGTGACAAAAGCTTCTTGCAAACAAGGGTGGACAGGCCAACAATATGATTCCTGCAAATCTCACAAAATTGTCTTTCTTATCTTTTTCGATCGATTGGTGTAGATGGATGTAAGGCATTTATACAAGCAATGAGGTCGCAAGAACTCATTTGAATGGCTTATTTCCTCTTTGCAATGGACACAAAGCATACATTAAAAATAATCAGCGAATAAAAGTCCAAAAAATAGTTATCACATTTTCCTAATTAGAACTATCAGACTAGACTCTTTACTTTTTGCAAAAGTAAACAGGATATGAAGAGCAAAAGGATGCAGGTTATGGTCATATAGTGTGTTTGTACCCCGCAAAACTTATAGTGAAAGGAAGAAGTACGCAAATTACATCCATATGCTCTGTTTGTACAACACAAAACTTCTGGATGAAGTAAGCTTAAATACTTACAGCATTCTTAGTACAATGTGCATAAGCACGCAGGTAGTGTGTTCCATTCAATCTTACGGACAGAACAGATGGTCCCATTAGTCGGTGCCAAAGAAGTGCACTGATTTCACAATTCAAAAAGCGTCAGCACTATGTTTGTGTCCCAATTGTAGTTCTCTCTATCACACAAATCAGGGATTCGAATTTCATATAAGTTCTCCATTCGGTTAAATACACAAAAATGCCTGAGCTAAATGAAAACATAGGTCTTAAAGTTGTACCTATAATAGTCAGGATTCGGCACATAAGTAGTTGTGTTTAAAAGGCCATAATTACCACCAATCAAGCTTTGCCTGCAATAACACTTTGTATCGTATGTGGATGCCATGCCAAGCTGATCTAAATACCTGTGGCAGTTGCAATGAATGTTTCTAAAAGATTAGTAAATTTATGAATAATATCACACTGTGCTAGACAAAAACGGATAAGAAAACAGGACTTATCAAAAAGAACATTGGCAGAAGGTGCAGAAAAGGTCATTTTGTGCATTGATGAAGACATATTGAATCTTGAAGTCCATGTTCGTGCACTCAAGAGGGAAAATGAATCAATTCTGATTTATATATTACTCATGAGGTATTCAAGGATAGAATGACCTCTCCTGCTAGATTTTGTGTATTACCATATGTGAACATGTTTATTAGTGTCTCAGGTGAAAGATCAAAATGCAAGATCCCTATTGTAACTCATGATCAAATCAAATAAAAGTAACATTTGCAGGGTAAAAACCCTAAGCAATCTTGTATTTAGCTCCAAGAGCATTGTAGTTGGATATTCAATTTATGTATATATGTGTGTCCATGTGTATAGACGTATATATATACATACACACACACATACATATTTATATATACATTCACACACATAAAACTAAAAATGCATCAGGGTTGCTGCCAAGAGAAGGTGAAGTATGGGTACGCAAAAAGAAAAAGAGGAAAAAACAAAAAAACAGCAATAATTGAAGAGATTAAATGCTATTTCTAGAATGCCAAAAAAAAATGGAAAAACTAGTAAGTTTACTCATAAATCTAGTTGAAGAGGATTTTGGTCTCATAATTCTTGGTTGGTTACCAACCATTATCACGATGTCTTATGATTTGACTTGTTCTAGAAGATTGGCTCTAGATAATTTTCATTCCTTTTTTTTATAAGAAAACAAAAAGTCTTAATTTCTGGGTACTGTTGCAATTTCTGGAGCACAAAATCAAAGGTTTACAAAAGACAAGCTTACCAAAAACTAAAGATAAAAGCATTGGTGACGAGATTGTGTCCACTGTTATAAGCTCCACCGGCTTCACCAACCCAAGCACTTGACCAAGGTCCATAGTTTTGCAAGATGGTTTTGAGGCTTTGGAATGTAGACTCTTCTTGGGTAAGATAAGATGGATCCAATATCTTCTCCACCAGATGCTTATCCACTCCTGGTAACCAGAGAACGAGTAATATCATCTAAATACTTAATATTAAAAAAGATGAACAGATTTTGATGAAAACAAATCTCTCGTATACCTGCCCCCAGATTGTAGATATGATGTGTAACAACACCTACAATATTTGGTCCCGATTGTTGAAGAAATTCCTTAAACCAGTTTGCATCAAAAAATCCATCAGGTGCAACAAGTTGCGGTTTCACCTGAGAATCCTTGTAAATCTCTCTCAGAATCCTATTAAGCTCTTTTACATCAGCTGCATACTGCGTAGCATTGATGCTTGTTCCAACACCACTTCCACTCAACTCATTTCCTACTCCCAAAAATGTCAATTTTCTTGTCGTGTTCTTGAGAAAAGATTGGGCACACTTCATAATAAATCAATAACAATGAGATATTCATATGGCCCATATAACATCACTTAAAAAGATCTTACAGACACATTAAAATGTCAAAATAGTTTAAAATAGCAGCTTACCTAGTTCCCATGCATTTATCTGGTAACCATGATCAACTGTATACTGAATAAAATCATAGGCATTCCTTGAATCCCAAGGTCCTCCCAAAATACCGTTTGATACTTCTTTTCTTCCATTCAAAGCATTCAATCCAAATGCTATCACAGCCCTATGGTCACATTTTAATATCAGAAAACATCTTACAAATTAAGCAAAAGAATATTAAGCTTGCAAGGATAAAATGGTCTAGAAATCAGTTAACAACTTACCCTGTTTTCTTGAAAAACAAGTTCACGGCGTCCCACCTTGTCATGGGAAGGCATCCATCCGTGAATCCAAACAATAGAGAGGCATTCTTGACAAAAGGATGGCAAGATTGCTTCGAGGGTCCAGCATCATATATGACTTTGTCTTGCAATGATCCACCCAATCTCAGTTTCAATGGATCAAAAGCTGTATATTTGCACACCAAAAAATATTATCCGGGCATTATTACAATCTGTAGCCTAAATTCTATACTCAGTAAGTGTCAAACAATTAAAAGCGACTGTCCACAAATGTTAATCTACCAGGAATAACCTACAAAATTCATACAAATTCTAAAGCAGCTTGATATCCTATGGTGGAAAAGGCCTATTTTCCTCACCAATGGATACACGAACCTATGAGTTTGAAGCTGTGTTACATGCACAAGAGAGTTTTGACTACAAAATCATGAACACTAAAAAGTTACCAGCCAGTTAGACCTAACTCAATTCTTACGTCACTTGTCAACTTGAATAAGTGTAAATGGATAATACACCTCAGCATTGTGCAAAAAGAAAGGCAAGATGCACTATGCTTACCCTTCACAGCATTTGCCAGCAGTGAACTTTTTAGATCCTGCAGTAAGCCAAGTGGACAAATTAAAAGGGCATACCAGATAAATTTCTATTCTTACTTTATGTAGAAAATTTACATTTTTTCCAGTCTTTATTGGTTTCAAAGTACAATCCCTCTTTTGGTAACATATTTTTTGTCACAATATTGTTGTTATAGAAGTCTTTTTAGGTTGCGTCTTATATTTTTCTGCAATTTTACAATTTACGATGGCAGTTCTTAATTTATGTATTGCACTGTTGAGGAAAGACGGTTCTTGAAATGGCACAAATTTGTGTTATATGTAATTTTTTCATTGAAAATTGATATGAGGATATCAGCTTTCACGTTTATTCTTTTGTCTCTGACCATATAACTTTGTTGTGAGTTAATCTTCCAATTTGTGTGTGCTTCTATGGTTTTCTAATTCTAAACTCATGCTTAATCATCTATAATTACAATTTATTCATATGACCATCTAGCATGTTTAGAAGAGAAATTGAGCACCTTCTATATCTCTAAGGCTCTGGGAATTACAAATTCCCTGTGTAGTTAAATAATACTTGAAAACAACCTCTGATATGATTGACTTGACTCAACAAGCATGTACATCCACCTGGCAAGCATCTACAAGAATCAAATTCCAAATTAATGATCTGATGCAACACATCCTAACATCATCATCGCTGAAGGAGCACATTTTACAGTGGCAGAGAAGAAACTAATCAAAAAAAATCTTCATGTTGACAGAGTCTACAGTGCTATAACTTATGATTTATTGGATTATCTTTCAAAATGAATCTGTAAGTATCTGACCAGATAGAATAGAGCTATAAAAGATATAATAACCCACTTTTTGAAGGAAAAGGGACAGTTAAGAAGTTCAATTAGCTAACTACAAGTCTGATCTGTAAACTAGGTGGAGATTCCACTCTTAAGTCTCATCAACACAGATCCTATTCTCCTAGCTTAACAACAATGGTTATGTGACTGTTCTAGGTTAGTAACCTTGCAAAAACAGAGATAAACAAGTGATGAAAGTGAAATGTACAGCCTACTGCACATAAACATGAAGCATATGAATGAGCAAAGCACAAAACAAACACAAGATTTATCTTGGAGAAACCCAATGTGGGAAAAACTCCAGCAGGTGAGCCAATTGCACCCCCCTTCCACTATGTGATGTAAGAAATGTACAAGGTACTGCCAAACATGGCCTTCATGGACAGAATCTTCACTACCACTCTGTAGAAACTTTGTTTATCAATGCCTTGACCTACCTTACTATCAATGGGATTAAATTGGAGGAAATGGAGCTCTTCAGATCATTCAGCAAGGTTGCGCATTGGCACTCACTCTGTACATACTACATGGTGTCGACCAAAGCATTTGAGCTATCTATTGGCCTGCAAGGTAGCATAGCAGAAAATAAGTGGCATTTTTCTTGTGACAAGATTTTGGGAAGCTTCTTAATGGCCATTTCACTGCTCAGTCATTTCAGACTCTCTAAGAGGATGAACAGACAATGGGGCATTGAGCAATGAGTAGTATTTGTAACTTCAACAATGCCTCTAGCTCCAAACTCTATGGGGGAAAGCCCATTGCTATAGCAAGAACCTTAAGGAAAAGTCAAATGCCATGGTAAATTAGGAACCCAGGGTCGGCCTCAGTCAACTCGAGAAAATTTTCAAGTTCCTTGGCACTCCATTTGTCATTCAGGTGTTACCAATGCATTTGTGGAAACAAGTGGTGCTAAGATTGGAAATGAAGGTTACTTATTGGATTACCTAGCCAATGTCAGTGGTAGTACAATATCAGATATACACAACAGTATTTGCAGCTATACGTGTTTCTTATTTGCCATGTTGGGCACCTTCACTCACTGACTACAAGAAATTCACTAGGATCCTCAAATCCTTCCTTTGGGCCCTTGGCAAGGCATATAGGCCTCATGATATTTGTTGTGCCTGGTGGGGTTAGGGATGGCTAACATTACTATTGTACAAGGCCCAAGTGATACATATGCCAAATGAATAATCAGAGCTTTTAAGGTGAAGGATGCATAGAAGGTGTTCATTAGGCATGAAATCCATACCATTGCACACGACAGCAAAAGGATGTAGAGCTTATCACACCGGCACCTATAAAAATCAAGAGCTAGTTTGTGCATCAAAACATATTAAAATCCTAGTCTAAGTTGAGATACGGTTTGAAGATTAGTTTGAAACTAGAATCTCCTTGAACTCCACTCATTATGATGGTCACCAGTTCTCACTGAGAACAGGAAGCCCCTTTAGAAGACAACCCATGGTTCTCAACTCTGTGTCTCTTTGAGAGAGTAATTAAGAGAGTCAAAGATCTTTACTCAAACAGGTAAGACTGGAGCCTGTGGAGGACGACTAGGAAGATATTTAAATTGTCCAACACCAATAGAGCTATTATTGGAAGGATTTCGAGTTTGGCCCCTGTTTAATTTCATATAAAGTTGGCATCCAGCCAGATTGGAAATGTTAGTGCTCCAATCCGTTTCTAAGGTACACACTCCCGTATGCATACCAGTAGGCAGTGCAGTGGCTCATTCATAGTCGGCTACTGTTTTAAAAATCAATCATATCAATGAATAGAGGGTTTAATCGAACTGCCCACTTGGCTCCATTGAACAAGGGGAATATGTAAGGCTGCATTGGAGCCCATAAAAATTTGCTTCTGAGTGGTCCTCAGTTGATAATGTCTAGGCCCTCAGAAGGTAGCTTGACTTATGCCTTCCCATGCCCTTTGAAATTATGTGTTCTAATCTGCCCAACTCCGAGCAGCTTGACTCTAGAAAGCCCCAACCTCCCACATGCCACTTTACGAATACAGTAGAGTTGTGAAACTCTGTCCTCTGCTAGATGATGAACTTGTGATTTTTTTTGTCAATCATACAATCAACATTCATTTTTCTGATGGACAACTTATCCCTTTAGTTAATTTAGGATTATCACACAGTAAGCACTGCCCCACCAGCAAGGCAAATGTCATGGTAGAGCCAAGCTGGTGCAACCCTAAAAGCTCGAACTGTGGCCCCTATATCTGTTTAAAAATGACCATCTCATTAATTCAAACATAAATGGGAACAAAAGGATTTTCCCTTGCCCATCCCTCTACTGAACAGAGTTTGCAACAAATAACAAACGATGCAGAGACGCATCCTAACCGGCTTAAGAAAAGATAGGAAGGGAAAGGCATCCAAAGCTCAAGATAGCCAAACAATGGTCAAATTTGCAGTCTGCAGTGCCCATCAAAAGGGTTTAGACCCAAAAAAAGAGGTGTCTTTTTTTCTATGAGAGGAAAAAACCACCTTTTAATTTTGCCCTGCAATACTGAAGCATAAAATTTAAAATTAAATTTTCATATGGAGGGAAAGTTGCAAGCTTACCATTCGATTTTATTTTTTTTTAAAAAGACATGCTAATTACCATTCAAAAAAAAAAGAAAAATGAAAAAAGTATGTTGATTTTTAGCATTATGTTTAGAGTCTGTGGAAAAAAATTAGAAAACTTGGAAAAAAAAAGATGCACCTGCACTTCCTAGCAATGTTTAAAAATATATATATATTGGAAATATGGCAGGACTAGGGAAGTGGGAATATCTTCTTATACAAAGTTTTGCGAATAACCGAAACCTTTCGAGCATCCCAATATCCTTAAGCTGCGGGAATTTACATGTTGATGGGCCTGTAATGTAAGACATGAGCATTTGGTTGCATTTTAGTGGTGTTTTGCCCCTTTTCCAGGTAATTATTATTGATGCACTCTGAAAACTTGTGTACTTATTTCTCAGATTCAATCTAGAGGTAGATTTTAGCATTTCTAGCATTATGATATTTAGGAAATCAAAAGCTGGCATTCAATTAAACTAATATTTCTAAGATCTTTCCAAGTAATGGATCAATAGATGGTGGTTATAATGTTAGGTTTTTTTCTAGTAGGTTACATTAGCAGGGTTTTAGTTTTTCTTCTGAACATGATAAATAGATATAGACCTATTGGCTCTCCATGAAAATAGCATGACATTAGATTGATGTTTGACCCCTCCACTTTCTGCACTTTCTTTAAACTATAACTAACAGAAGGTAACATGGATCTGGCTGACTCATAGACCATTTCATTGCCTGATGATTTATATTGTATAGGAAACATCATCCACCCAACAAGCATCAAATGGAGTTTGATAACTTGTGATATAGTAGCTTCTTATAGTGTAGGTGGGTTGCCAAGATTCAATTTACCCCCGAGCTTTGTCATCCACCTAAGCTTATAACAATATAGGGTAATATTGACCTGACTGATTCATCCACTGTTGTGTGCTGGTTTATCTTGGATTGGAAACATCATTCACACAAGAAGATTTACATGGAATTTGATAACTTATCATATTGACCCTAATATTGCAGGCGAGTCAGAAAAGTCAAAATTTGAACAATACAAGGTAAATGGAAAGAAAAGCCTCTAGAAAGAATTCCTCTTGTGGAATTTCACAAGAAGGGTCTCATATGCCTAAACTTCATCACAAGGTAGAAGTATATAAAAACATAAATGAAAAAAAAAACTCGAAAAATAATCATCTCATGGAATGTCTCATCTGCTATCCATGAAAGCAAAACCTTGGGGTACAAAATTCGAAGTATATAACAAAATATGAAAAGAAAAACCTTGAAAATTTATCCCCTGGCTTGACAGTCATTTCAAAACAACTTTTACATCACCATTTATTATTATTTTTTTCCAGTTAGTACTCTGCTATTATTGCCAGATACACAATGGTCTTTTTTTTTTCCCTTGTACAGGGGAATCCATTACATCTCCAAATGATTAGTGTGCTCATAAACTTGCCTAAGAGAAAGGTAGGTTTCGAACTGCCGACCTCAGGCTCCAGAACATTATTTGAAGTACAAAATCGAAACTCATCTAAGCTATATAGGAAGTAATGATAAATGTCGCCCATGAAACAGCTTATTAGATTTTTCCAAACAACAAGAAACGGAGTGATGTAAGTGATTTTTATATTAAGGGGAAACATAATCTCAGAAGTAGATATGATATAAGGAAGGCAACCCCGGTAAATCTGATAACTGCAAGCGAAGAAACTGGGAGAGTGTAAAAGAAACTTACTAAATTGAGCAAGGAAGCATTGCCCCAACTGCACGTCCCATAATCGCATTTTTCCGGCGGCCACCAGTCTAAGGTGGCGCATATAAAATCATTGTCCGTCTCTGCTATCGCAGAGTCTCCATTGATTGAAACATTGGCAAAGACAAAAGCATTTGGAATTTGGCAGTGGATTCCCTTCCAACATGCAGCCAACACCCAGATCCTTAAACACCAGAAAGCCATGGATATTGTTTGGAAGCGAGGCGAGCAGTGACAGTGCCATGGAGTGGGAAGTGGGTTGAAGTTGGTGTGGGTATATAAAGAGAAACGTATGGGGGAGGTCGATTTGGAGATTTATCTGCTGCCTTTGCACTTAATCAAACAGTATCCATGGGGAAATGTTGACTTACTTTCCATTTTCGTATCATTCACCTAACACGGTTTTGTCGGTAAAGGTCTCTATGACCTGTGCAATCGCATCAGTCATCGACTCCATGAGTTAAGCTCCTCGTTCCAAAGGTACTATCTGTTTTATTATTTTCAATGCCACCACCGCAGATATCTTTGACTACATTAAAGTGACATTATATTGAAGAAAGGCCAATTTATTTGTGTATATGATATCAGGTGTTTTATTTTAGATTTGTTGCAGTGATTAATGGCTACAATTTAGTTGTATTAATTATATGAAAGTTAAAAAATAATAATAATAATAATATGATATTTGAATGGATGTTAAATTTAAGGTTGTAATTATTTTGATTTTAAAATGGATATCAAATATAAAGTTATTATTAATTGTTAATAACTTATAAATATTCTCTACATTGTTTTCGTATTATTATTGTTAAACATTATTGATGTAATTAATGAATTGAAATTTTTGTAACTCATAAAATTAAAAGAAGAATTTTAGAAAAAAATTGTGTTGCTTATATTTATCTATTTTTGTTTCATATTTCAATATTTAATTTATTATAAAGTTGTAAGACATAAAAATAATAGATAAGATTGCTCTTATATAAATGTTTAATGAGAATTACGATTAAATATTTTCTATTGTTAGTTTATAGACTTGTACACAATATACATATGTCTATTTCGTGACATGTTGTCTTACTTAAATTATGTGATTAAGTTGTTCAATATTAATAAAATTTATACATATCTTATAAATGAGTCATGATCGTTGTTTTACCAACAAAATTCTAGTAAAAGCTCGGAACTACCAAAACAACAAAGTCCCTTCTCTCAACTTCCATACAAATAACATTATTAGATCTTAACTTCAACTTTCATGCAAATAATATTATTAACTTTTAATTTTAATTTTTGATATTTATTAATGTTGTAGTTTTAAATATTGTATTAAATAATTTTAAATATTGAAAAATATTAAATAATATCAATGATTTTCAATTAGAAAATAACATATCAAACTTCTATATCAATTAAACTATAAATTAATAATTTTTTAAATAAATTTTATTAAAAAATTAAATAAATTAAATAAATTTCAACATTTAAATATTATAAATATATTAATTTAAATATATATATATAATAATAATTTAATCTCTAATTTAAAAAAATGGAACTGAGTAGATCCTTGGCCGGTCTAGGAAAAGCCAAACATACCATACAATATTTTTTTGCTTTTTATTCATAAATTAAAGCCCGTATGTGAGATTGTCACAATCAAACCCAACGTTATAATATAATAAAATAAAATAAATAAAAAATTAGCTCTTCAAGTCTTGTTCAAAAGGTGGCATCTAAACATTATTAAATTAGGTGTCCTATGTTGGGCTAATGCCTTTATGGTTTCTCATAAATGTTAATGGATAGATGTGGTTTATTTATGTTTAAATTTGTACACAATTTTTTAAAAGTTCACAATTGAAAAAAAAAAAGAGGAGGGAATTTTGTCGGTCTATTTTTCTTTTAGGGAAAAGGTTTCAATTATTGTGTATGTTTCAATTGTTGAACAAGGCTTTTGTTAATATGTGTTTCATTTATGAAACATATTGGTGTGTATAAATATTAAAGTGCACTAAACACTGAACATGTAGTATTTAATACTTGTTCAACATTTATTTTATAAAATTAAAAGTAACCAATCACATCTTTACAAGTAAGACTCAATTATTGATACTCTAAAGTGTGCAACGATGGGGACCTTTCCCTTATCTTATTTGAAAAAGGAGAAAATCTAATTTTGATGTTGGTGCATTAATTAAACAAAGAGGTTGTATTTTACAATTGTTGTATTTATTTGTCTTTTACAATATTATTGTATTTTTGTGATGAGTTTTATTTTTTATTGTTATTTTTTAGTTTTTTTTGTTGATATATAATTTTTTGTTTGATCTTTCTTTTTTTGGTTAGTGTTGTTTCTTTTGTTTTGTTGGTTATGATTTTACATTGCATCTTTTTTAAATTAGTGTTTGTTTTTGTTGTTAATTTGAAGGATTTGGACCTCCCAATTATATTCTACATTAATTAATGAGCTCTAATAAAAAAAAAATTATGTATCTGATTCATAATTTCTATCTTTATAAAAACATTATCTGATTTATAATTGTAAATTCTAAAACATTTATCAATTTTTATAAAAAAATAAAATGACTAATTTTTTTAGATAAATTTTTTATTTTTTCAAAAATTTACAATTTAATAAATTTATTTTTTTAATTTTAGAAAAAAAATTTAGTTCGTAGTAAGTGGTGGGGCACAAATCTTTTACTACACAACTTATTTTATGCTTATTATTTTATTATTCAGGTAAAAAACATTATTAGGTCACCATAAAGAATTTGCATAATGTCTAGATTAAACAATCTAGTCATTGTGTAGCTATCGAGGAATGATAGGTGGGAGAACATTTCCGTATGGAGGCCTTGTCTACTAGGTGGGGTTTGACCTTGGCTGGCTAGAATTGACATTTTCACTTGTTGAATTTATTCTTATAATATATATAAATTATGTATTTGTTTAAATATTTTGTCATAAATAACATATTTTTTATAAATTATAAGGAAAGTTATTAATGTAAATAATTATAAGTGTATGGTACAAGTATTAATAATTTATGAGATTTTTTATACAAGAATTTAAATTTTGAGAAAATTTAAAAAATTTGTGTGATTGTATATTGTAATAAGGTTTTATAATTTTTTATTTTTTTTTGAAAAATAATTAATTAATTTTAATATAAGTCTATCATGTAAATATATAGTTTAAATAAAATAAAGGATATGTATGTGTATGTGTCATATTAAGAATAGCTAAATATTTTATATATATTATTTTTATAATAGTTTTATAGTAGAATTAGCTAATTGTTATTTATATATATTATAAGAATTAAAAAAAAATTCTTAACATAAAACCATTAAATAAAAATACAACTTAAATAAAATAAAAAGATAAAATAGGTTTTTTAATTTATTTGTTTTATAATTTTTAATAATATTTATAATTAATTTTAAAAAAATGATTTATTTAACATCATTCAAATAAAATTTGTATTTCTAAAATTTATTAAATAAATATTAAATTTTATAAATTAAATAATATATATAAATTTTGGATCAACATTTCAAATCATACTTATATATTAACAGTAAAAATAAACAACAAATTTATTAGATTAAATAATATATAAAAATATTAAATCCACATTAAATAATCCAAAAAAACAATCAATCGGAAAGCTTGATAAGACGTATGACTTTTGACAACCATAAAATTTAGTACTTAAACGATTCCTCTAAGCTTAAGAAGCGAATATTCCTTTTTAATTGCATATTTATATTATACAGTTCGGTCAGGCTTTACTCTGCGGCCATTCTGTAACTGTCACATTCATCATTCATTTTTGTCGGTTGGCATTCTGCTTTTATGCAGAGCAGCAATAAATAGACAATACTCTCTTCTTTTTCGTTTCTCACTGTAGAGGGTAATCGATTACGTCTCCGTCATCATCCCACAATAATTATAATTACTGTTCTCGGTTAATTTGGCTAACAGAGAAAGGGGGAGGGAGGTTTCGAACTGCCGCTGGTGAGAGTGTTCCGCCCAAAAATAGTTATGGACACAAATTTGCCAGAGCATTATTTGAAAACCAAAATCCATAACTGTTCTAAGCTATATAGGAAGAAGTAATAATAAATGTCGCCCCCGAAACAGCTTATTAGATTTTTGTAAAACAACAAGAAACGGAGTAATGTGATTTATTTTTATATTGAGGGAAAACGTAATCTCAGAAGCAGATATGATCAAAGTAGGACTCTCATGCAATCCTATTCATATTCAGTTATTTTCACCTCTGCAGCCAACTAGTCACAAATGGCCCAATCCACGGGTGGACTCAGCTTAGGATATCCCCCAGAATCAATCAAGTAATCTGAAGTGATTTTGAGCATCCTAGTTCCCAGGAACTGTTCCAACTGTGCTTGAGGCACCTTCAGTTGAAGAAAGATCTGCAAGGAGACAAGACGAAGTATGACTTCAACAGAAAAGCCAGTAACCACCCTAGTCTTATATTGAAATACCTCTAGGGTCCTTTGCTTCCATAAAAACCATAAGATCTCGGTTGAAAAAATAAACCAAATTTTATGAAAGAAGGGGTGGACTTTGACTTTAAGATAAATATACCGAAAAGCAATGCTCAGCGATCCAATGTCATAGTCAAAAACAAAATTCCAACATATCCAAATATTAGAAGTATAAGGGCACGAAAAGAAAAGATGTTCAATAGTTTCAACTTCGCTAATGAGCAAAACAATTCGCCAAACCCACTTCTACTCAAAACAGAGCCGACAACAAGTTTGTTATAAATCAAGAGTCACTGAAAGCATGATTTTTCAAGTTCAAGACAAGAAGCCCAAATCACATCAAATCTAAATGATCAAGAATGTAGAGGCTCACATATAGACCAAATACAATTAATAGTAACGTATGGGATTTTGGAAAAAGAGAGCTTATTGTATAGCATTTCAGTAGAGAACTAAACAGGGGAGGCCCCTTCAACCATTTAACACTATCCCAAAACTCTCCCTCCTCATCCATGAAGGAGATGTTATTATTCCCCTGTAGTGCTTTTTGTAGAAGAGTGTAAGTTCTGCGTTGATTAGCAGGGATTTAAAATCTGATTCTAATTTCCAACCAGGAAGCCCATCCAGACTGTGGGAAAAGATCTTTGAAAACCCTCAACCTTTTTGTGAACCATTCAAAGGCAGAGCAAACCCTAGTGAGATCAAGCGGCCTTTTGTTGACACAAAGGTTCCACCAAATAGATCTATAACTCTGACAGCATGACCCAAACCAACTGAAGATATATTTGGCAGTGATAAAAAGTTTAACAAAGTTCCAAGCTAACTAAATGGAGGCAAAAATATTAGGAAATTTTAGTATGAACATTGATTATAATATTAATAATAGTGTGATAATAAAATATATTATATAGTGAGTGAGTTGTAGTCACAACTCACGTAAGGATAGTTGGTTGTTGAAGATAATGTTAGTATCCTTGTTTTAAGGAACTACCAAGCCTATATATTTGTAATATCTCAAATTGAATAATAGAGAAAACAATTATTATTATTTTATGTATATATTGTCTGAGTATTTTTTGTTTAGTTTACATAAACTCTAATCAACCTCATTAACTAGTATTAGAACAGGTTTTTCTGATGAAAAGTTTATATATATATGGGCGGTTGATTTATTCTTTGCCCCATGAATGAGAAAGAATTTTTTTTTAAAGCACTAGTAGCGTAGGATAGAGTAGTGTAGTAAGGGTGTGATTTTATGTGAAGCATGTGTTTACAATTTACAAATTCATTGCTAGTAGCCTTCATTCATCTACAGATCCAAATAGTCACAATTTTTTTTTTTTTAAAGTGTTTTGGTTATGCCATTTTTAGCATCTCTGTATGAAAATTTGTGTAGCATAAGTGGACATACAAATAGCAGGATCATTGCACAACATCCTATCAATTGTCTGAATGTTCACCTATCTGTAATTGAAACGTCTCCATGTTAGAGTAGACATGCACTATTTGATGATCAGCGTGTAATCTCTAAGGTCTGATGTTGGTCTTGTGAGGAGATTTTCATGTGTGGGATATGATCATATTGCCTAGCTTTGAAACTAAACAATAGCTCATATGATGCAATCAAGTTCCTTGTCGTTCAACTTAGATTGTGGTAAACATTTGGATTCATCTTTGTTTGTTCATGTAGTTGTTGCAATGCATTTCCCAACCTTTTTGTGACCATTTGTGAGCTTTGTACAACTGTTCATTACGCCGTGAGTATTCAAAGTTACCATGCATTTTTCAATCTCCTCATTGTTTCATCTTCCTCGGACTCCACTTCTCTGCCAATACAACTAAAGTGCCCCTATTGTCCTCCCACTATCATGTCATCCAAGCTTGTCGATCTTCAAGCATGTTACATTCAACTTACATTGATATTACCCCATGAAATTCTAGGTACTTTACTTTATGAAAGTCATTTTTTATAGGTATCATATAGTCATTTTAGATAGCTTGTTAAAGTCAAAATTGTCTTTTGTAGTTTTTCATTTAGGTTATCCATTTAGAGTCTTTGGTTAATGGTTTGCATCAAGATTTTAGAGTTATTTCGAGTGTTTTTAATATATATAAATATTCAAAGTGTCATAGTATTATTCAAGTCATTTTTAAAGTGTGTCATTTTTTGTCAAAAAGTTACTAAAAATGAGTCAAATATTAAAATTCATTTTTTCATCTATAAAATATATTGAGTCAGGTTGTCACGAGTCTAATTTTTTAGGTCATTTTATGTCATATATTTTCATTGTCAAAATTGTTAAAAAAAAAAAAAATTGCCTCATGGACGCAATTTTGCTTGTACGCAACATCCACACTATGGGGGGGATTTCTCCTCAAAAAATTCATGCAGATGAGCTTCATCGACACATTCATTGAGTAAGTAACAACTTACTAGAGGCTAGGGGGGAAATGAGGATGAAAGACAACTATACCTTTCATTAGCCACTAATGACAAGGTAACCTTTTGCAATAATGACACTTTATTTTTAGCATGTTTTGTATAGTGTGAAATAAGAACGTAAGTGTATCCCTATTCATGTAATTTTCAAATGTAATCCCCTAAAAGTGTGATAATACAGGAGATCTAAACCATCAACACTAAAGTAGGAGATGTTCTTGATAAAAGCAGTTGGTAGGTGGGTTTCCACTACTTTTTGATTAGTTCTATTGATGTTCCCAGATTTGGTTGATATAGTTCCCTTTGCATGGTTGGTGGTTGATATATAGTTCTACCTTAGAGGAGGTTCTCATGATTGGTTGATAGTGTTCTCATTTCTTGGTTGATTAGTTCCCACAATCAAAGTGCAAGGAAATAACACAGAGGAAGGTCAAGATATGTGTATGTTGCTTAGACAGAGGATAGTGTTTCTCTCTATGTTCATACTAAGGGGGGCATATTAGGAAATTTTAGTATGAACATTGATTAAATATTAATATTAGTGTGATAATAAAATATATTATATAGTGAGTGAGTTATAGTCACAAATCATGTAACTATTCTAGGAGATTAGAGGAGATACTTTGAGGATAGTTGGTTGTTGAAGATAATGTTAGTATCCTTGTTTTAAGGAACTATTAAGCCTATATATTTGTAATATATCAGATTGAATAATAAAGAAGACAATTATTATTATTTTATGTATATATTGTTTGAGTATTTTTCCAAGTATTTTTTGTTTAGTTTACAGACTTTGATCAACCTCATTAAAAAATGGGTGAGCCAGTAACTTTAACAGAAAAAGGACCAATGAGGAGATCTGTAATATTCAGCCCTTTCCAAAGTGGTTTTCCTCTAGGAAACCCCTTCAAGATATTATTCCTGACCAAGATTTTCTAAGGTTCATCCCCTTTGAATGCTCTGATTATCCATTTCACAACAATGGTTATACCTTGGATCCTTAGATCCTTTAGGCCAAGACCCTCAATATTTTTTGGCTTCGAACAAAATTGCCATGAGACAACATGTCTTTTTTTCCCTCGTTTGCCATCAAACCACGAGAATTCCCTTATTATTCTGTGTAAGATATTAATCTATGTCTTACTGAAGAGCCAACAAGAGGCATTGTATATACTATACGAGAAAAGAACTTTCTAGTAGACTTGAATCCTTCCAAGCAAGGAGAGCAAGTGTCCCTGCCATTTTGCAATTTTCTTATTGATTTTGTCAAAAATCCACTTCTACATGAGCTTAAATGAAGGGTAAGTGAAAACGGAATACCCAAATATCTAACCATTTCATCTGACCCTTTCCATGTCCATCCAAACTTTGAAATCCAATCGAAAGGGGAAACCTTCCACCCCAACATACATGATTTATGCATAACAACCTTGGAACCAGAAGCAGAGCAATATATATCCAACCTTGTGGAAACCTGATTCAAGTTACTTTGCTCTTGTTTGACAAATAGAGTAGTGTCATCAACAAATAAGACATCAATTAAGACATCTTCATTGGACAGAGAGATGCCTCTGACAGGAGGTCCAATATCAAAAAATCTAAAGAGATAGTGTAAGACTTCAACAACCAACACGCATAGTGAAGGGGCAAGAGGACATCCTTATCTATTGGAGCATTGAAGCTCAAGTGCGTCAATCAATACCTATTCACTTAAATGATATTTGAGACATCTTTGAAGAGAACACTAACCATTCTGCAAAACTTACCCTGAAAACCAAAGGCTCTTAGAACTCTTTCAATGAAGGGCCATTCAATTTTATCATAGGCTTTCTCAAAGTCAAGAAGAATCATGGCAACATTTTGATTGGAATATCAAGCCCAATACATCCCTTCCTAGATCATAATCAAATTATCCAAAATGTATCTTCCTTCAACAAAGCCAGTTTGAGTCTCAGATACAATAACGGGTAGCAGTGCAGAGAGCCTCTTTGCTAGAATTTTTGCCAAAATTTTGTAGGATACATTAAGGAGGGTAATTGGTCTCCAATTTTTGACTGAAGAGAGGTCACCTTCCTTGGGGATGAGTTTAATAACGCCTCTATTGATTTCAGGGCCCAAGGAACCAACATCAATAGCTTTTTTAAAGATCTCCAAACAATCTTTAGCAACCCAGTCGTTATTGGCTTTGTAAAATTCAACAAGGGAGCCATCAATACCAGGTGCTTTATCATACTTGAGCGAGTCTATCGTTACATTGATTTCATCCAATGTGTTATCTTCATCAAGGGAAATCACTTGCAAATGTGACACTTTTTTGGGAATGTAAATATCACAGATCACCCTATTTTGCAAATTCACTCTTGTCAATCGAAAAACAAATAAATTTACTCTTTTCAATCAAAGAGAAACTAAATTTACACTTGTCAATCGAAGGGCAACTATTTTTTAAAACTTTTCATCACTGAAGGGATGGATGCATAAATACCCTTCAGCTTGAAATGAAGGCCAGCCCTTCAAATGGGACCACTGGTTTAGGAACTCCATTCCTTAGGAAATTATTCCAACTAGAAGAACTATGTATTCAGGCTCCTTTGCAAAATATTCTATGAAATCAACTATGATCCGCCACGACATTACTATTGCAACATATAAATATAAAAATATTCTTTTAAAAATGTAAACTACAGACGTTCAATTGCAATTTGTAGTCAAACAACGCTTAAAACAGTAAATAAGGCAATTGAAAAAAAACTAACCTACTCCAATCAGCAAACAGAGAAAAGCAGAGGAGGTAACACCAACTTCAATGTTTATAACTATTAAATAAGTGATAATTATAAGGTATTAAATGTAAAGAAATATGTTTAAATAATATTTAGTGAATATTTTATTATTTATATTTTAAATTTAAGGTAAATTTTATAAATTTAATTATAATATAATTTTTTCTTAAAATTATTGATTGAATAAAATGTAGAAAGTTAATAAGTGATTTTATTAATTTTGTTTTGATAAAGATTAATAATTTTTATATATTTTTTTCAAAATTACTTAATTAATTATAATATAAGATTACAATATAAATATACAATATAAATGATATATATTCTAGTTCTAACATAAAACTTCTACATAAATATAGAATTATAGTCTTTAAATTCTATATTTATATAGAAGTTTTATGTTAGAACTAATATATATAAATATAAATATAAATAATAATAATTTGAACGAAGTAAATTATATAATTTGAATGAAGTTAAGTTATATAGTTAAATATATATAATCAAAAAATTATTTTAAGAATAATAAAATTTATTTTAACACAAGATTATTAGGTAAGTATACAACTTAAATAAAATAGGAATTAAAATATATTTTTTAATTTATTTGTTTTATATATTTAATAATATTATAATTAAAATAAAAAAATTAAAATTCATTTTTTTTAATAAAATTAAATTTATATAAAAAATTTGATTGTAATTTATATCAAATTGTTTATATTATAATGATTCAAAATGTTGATTTTATAAATTATATTTAATTCTCAACTAAAAATGTTTAGGATATTCTTTTCAAGATAAAATTATTAAATTTAGGTAAGTTAAATAATTTATCATCTTTAATTTATCAAAATTTTTGATAAAATATATTACTTTAACAAGAATGAAGATGTAGTTGAATTGGTATGAAGGCGAATCTTGAAACATAATATTACACTAATAACTTTGAAGCTACGCATCATCGATTTAATTTACCTTGATTAACTCCAAACTCTTTATTATTGATAAAATGTGAATGCATTGATTAAAAAATTCTATTGTGTTCAAGTTCAAATCCTGTTATAACATAATATTAAAAAGATGTAAACCTTTCATTTATATCCTAGGCCGATTCTCTTAACCCCAATCAAATACAGACCCATTTACCCAATCAGGAAGCTTTATATGAAAATATTCTATTGAATTGCATTTATAATATATTCTATAGTCAAAAGGTGGGAATTACTGTCCGTCAGGGCTTTATTCTGCCGCCACAATTTGTAACTGTCACAATCATCATTTATTTTTGATTTGGCACAACACTAAATATAAATTAGCAGATAGCCAATCATCTCGTCTTTTCCATTTCTCACTGTAGAGGGGAATCGATTACGTCGTCATCATCGCACAATAATTAGTGTTCTCGGTAAGCTTGCCTAACAGAGAGGGCTACGTTTCGAACTGCCGCTGGCGGGCACTCAGTGGACCACACCGGCCAGTTAGTCAATGTGACAGGACAGAAATTTGCCACACCATTAATAGTCACGGACAAAAATTTGCCAGAGCATTATTTGAAAAACAAAATCCATAACTGATCTAAGCCATATAGGAAAAAGTAATAATAAATGTCACCCCTGAAACAGCTTATTAGATATTTCTAAACAACAAGAAACGGAGTAATGTGAGTGATTTTTATATTAAGGGAAAACATAATCTCAGAAGCAGGTATGATATAAGGGAAGGCAACCCTGTAAATCGGATCACTGCAACCGAAGAAACTGGGAGAGTGTAAGAGAGACTTACTAAATTCAGCCCCAACTGCACGTGCAAAGTCTAAGGTGACGCATTTATAAAATCATTGTCTGTCTCGGCTGTAGCAGAGTCTCCATTGATTGAAACATTGGCAAAAACAGAAGCATTTGGATTTTGGCAATGGATTCCATTCCAACATGCATAAAACACCCAAATCCATAAACACCAGAAAGCCATCAGTATTGTTGGCGAGCGGTGACAGTGGCATGGAGTGGGAAGTAGGTTAAAGTTGTTGTGGGTATATAAAGAGAAACGCACGAGGGAGGTCGATTTGGAGATTTATGTGCTGCCTTTGCACTCAATCAAACGGAATCCATGGGGAAGTGTTGACTTACTTTCCATTTTCGTTATCATTTACCTGACACTGTTTTGTCGGTAAAGGTAAAGGTCCCTGTGCCCTGTGAAATTGCCTCAATCATTGACACGGCACGATCACCCCACCAAAGCTTTCACATAATAAACAACTGGTTAAGCTCCTCGTTCCAAAGGTTGTAACTGTTATCCATTTCGGAACTATATTTAGCTTACAGCAACGATCATCCCACCAACGCTTTCACATAATAATAAACAACTGTTGAAGATGAAGGTACAACTGGTGAAGATGAAGGTACAACTATTTTCCATTTTAGAATAAATTTTCCAAGACAATGACCCTATGTACCATACATATCTTAAATACATCTATAGCCCATGCGTGTTTGCTTTTAAATAATATGAGAGAGATTACTTTCTTTAGCTTAGATTTATTATATATTTTACTGATTTATATATATATATATTTTAATGAAATATATAAAATAAATGTACAAATAATTTTTTAAAAAAATAGTATGTAAGTACGTTTTAAAATCAAATTAGGTATAGTTTAGGAATGGGAAATACTAGTAACAAAAATAACTAGGTTCCGTTTAGGAATAAGTCATAATGTCATCATAAAAGAAAATATTAAGCATCTAGAGCAAGATTAGAAGGCAAAGGATCCATATCATGAGGACCTCAACCTGAACTTGGCAAGTCATTGCCATTTGGAATTGGCTCCCAACCAGAAGCTTGAACAGTGTCCTTGTTATCTTCTTCTTCCTGTGTCTGAGTGGGCGTATTGCCCAAAGAGAACTTGTGGAACTTGTCCAGCACGTTCGACCGACCTCCAAGTGGCGTCCCCCAAGCATCCAGGCGCAGAGGAGGAGGAAAAGCATCCCAACCATCCTACCCAACATGGGAAGGAGGCAGAGGTTGCCACCCTCGTTGTTGCCCAGGAGGGGTCATGTACTGGTACAGAGTGCCACTATGAGAGCGGCGCCAAGATCGGTTACGTCGGTGTCCACCTCGAGGCAGTAAGGAAATTAAGTCCTCCAGTTTGTGTTCTTGAGGTGGAGATGGCAGAACCCGCGTCATGGCACAGGGAGCATCTCCCCAATGGCTGAGAAGATGTTGATGGTGACCAACCTCCATGGCAACTTTGTTTCCTTGAACTTGTATTTGCAAGAGAACATTGAAAATGATAGAAGACTTGCTTAAAGCATAAACATTACAATTTGAAGAAGCATTGTTAAATACAACATTATTTCTTTCTTTTGATAGCTGAAAGAGAATCTCCACTCTGAAAGTATGCTAGACTTAGGTATATTTAAAAGGCAATGTGGGTTTATCTCTAAGGAGGATATGCTGCCAATGAAAGAATTAGGGGTGAAAAGGTCTGAAGAGGTCATGAATCCAAGTTCAGACCCTTTGAGCTTTGGAGCAGTACCAGAAAAGATGAGGGAGTGTTTCCAGGTGGCCACAAAAAGGGCAAGTGGGAAGGGAAACTCCTAATTGAACAAGTCTTCTATCAATGGGTAAGCCTTGGTATAAAATACACCAAACAAAATGATCTAGCTTAAGCTCTAAGCAAGCCCCCCAGACAGTGTGAAAATGGAAGCACCATGTACTAACAAAAGAATGCAAACCCCAACGGGAATTAAGCTTATCCACCATAGGCATGTAGGGAGTAAGCCATCCATAACCAAGTCAGGGGGTGTAGTTACGAAAAGGAGTTTCAACATAACACTTCCAGTCCTTCTACCAAGGACGAGTGGAGTGAATAGAAATTTTGTGAAGCATGGAAGGTGACACAACGTTAAGTATTTCCTAGTAGGATTCTTGATCAGAATTGGCTAACCAGAATTTGCTTTTCACCTCTTCCCAAGATAACCAAGAGCAAGATCGCCTGCAAAAAATATCTTGGATAATATGAATGCCTCTACAAAACAACTTGAGAGCACTGATCCAAGTGACCTCGATTAGAGGAACTTCGTTGAAATTGATAACATGTGACCACCATAACAAGTGGGAATTAACAACCAAGCCATCTCGGAACCCTAAGCCATTCCAGAGAAGCCATGGTTTGATCCTTTCCCATGCCTTCCAGATACTTTTCACTACAAAGGACCCTATGATTTTAATGTGAGATTTGATGATAAGCAAATTGGAGAAGTCAAGCCCTTTTCAGGCTTTCTTGCCCTTAGGCAAGCCTGAAGAGATGTAGTATCAGAACAACACCTTCCAAGCTTCCTTGCCTTCAATGGCCCGCACAATCCATTTGGCACATAAGGCAGATCCTTGACGAGCCATGTCAATGAGCCCCATACCTCTAACATCCTGCATGAGGCAACAATATTCTCAGGCCACACTATGGAATCCATGTCCATGAGTAGAATTGGCCCAAAGAAAATCCTTGAGTAATTTCTTTAGTTTATGGTAAGATTTCTTTGAAGGTACCCAACATGAAGAGTAGTAAACATGGGTGGTTGCAATCACTTTTGAGCAGATTTGAAACTTACCTGCTAATGATAAGTGCTTGGTCACCCAATATTCCAATTTTTTAGCTAATTTGTTAACAACATATTAACACAACAAGGGCGAAGAGGCATCAAAAGTAAAGGGGATGCTAATAAATTTGAATATTTCATCATGTTGGATCCACACCCAACCATATTTAGCAACCCACACCAGCAATGGGAGGTATGATTGCCTATAGCAATGAGTTTTTTTGTCATTGCATGCTAAAGCAACAGGCAAGGCAGAAGGTGTTGGGACACCATAAGGTGTTGTCCATATTAGCCTCATCTTCCATGAGAGTAAGGAAATAATCATCTATAAAGTGACCATTAAGCATTGCATATCTTCGTGTGGGTTTTCTGTATTTGGAGGGAGATAAGTTCCCTTAACAAGGCCCCTAGCTTAGACATTGCTAAGAAGATATCCAAAACCCTTAGCTATAAGCACATACATAGTGGGTGTCAAAGGGCAACCTTGGTGAATGGAATGGAATAAACTAAATTGCTCAAAAGTGACCTCATTAATGGAAAAGATGATCGAGGCATCTTAAAATAGCATCTAGATGGTTTGAATGAAATTATGCTTGAAGCCCAGGGCTCTAAGCATGGTTAGGATGAATAGCCACTCAATACGGTCATAAGTTTTTTCAAATTCAATTTTAACAAACATAGCTTGTTGTTTAAACCTTCTAGCCCAATCCATACCTTCCCAAAATGCTATGATGTTGTCTAATATATATCTACTTCTGATAAATCATGTTTGCTCAGGGTGAATGGTGTGTGACAATAGATTTCACAACTGGAGTGCTAGAGCCTTGGCAATGATCTTGTAAGAAACATTTAGGAGGGTGATAGGCCATTAATTATAGATCAACTTGGGATCTCCCTGCTTAGGTATGAATTTAATGTTTCCTTTATTTATATTCTTTCTTAGAGAATGAATGCAAAAGGCCTCTTGATAAACATGGTGTAAATTAGTAGCCATAAGATCCCAAAGGGTTTTATAGAACTTATAGGGGAAACCATCAATGCCTGGAGCTTTTTCATTTACCATGTGACACACCGCCTCATGTTGATCATCCACTGTGAGGAACCTATCGCAAGCCACCCACTAGGTAGGAGTGAGTTTACAAGTCACCACTGCAAGACACTACTGAAGGGCAATATCATGCTTTACAGAGGAAGCTTGAGCTTTGAAAACTTGTTGATAGTGGCAGACAAAAGCTCAAATAATTTACAGTGTTTTTGATAGTCTATTGCCAACCTCAAAGATGACCTAGATTTGTTGCTTCAAGTTTTTGGCTCGCAACATTTTTAAAAATTCTTTGAAAGCTTTGTCCCTTACATTGAGCCAGTGGAGCCTGGCTTTGACTTGAGCTCCCTAGGCATTGTAATTATCTGCTATATGTATATGATGCTGCAAGGAAAAGGCTCTAACCTACAAGATCTCATTGAAGGGATCTTTTTTCAGTGTTAAAGCTGCATGGCTAACCTCTGAGGAAGTAGTAGAGTAAGAGTGTCTTCAAATTTTAGCAAGTTGGTGACCATAGATTCTTAGAAAGTCAGAGGTCCTTTTGATGGCATCATCCCACCAAAGAATCCAGCTAGATTTTTACAATGAACAGGGATCCAAATTCCAAACTCTATGAATGTGCGCCATATTGGACCCATGCTTGAGCAAAGAAGTGTTTAGAAATAATTGTGTTTTATGGACTTTAGGTTTCATGAACTACCATGTGACGTAGAACCGAATAGAGGAGTGGGAAAAAATCCCCAAATATGACAGTGCCTGTATCAAAGGATAAAAACCATTATCAAAGGAAAAGTACAGTTGGGTGGACATCATTGCCCTATCTAGGTGCTTTAGAATTTGAGTGGGGCCCTCCCTGATATTGATCCAGGTGTACCATACTCTATTTACAGGATGATGAATTAAATTAGGGTCATAAAAGCCCCATTTAGTGCACATATAATACCACACCTCCCTTTCATCAATTGTCCAACACATTGGTAGGTGGCCCACTTTGTCTTCAGGAGATGACACTATATTAAAGTCACCACATAAGACCCAATGAGCATCGGGGAGATCATCCATAGTCCATTGCCATACACTCAATGGTGTCATTTGAAGCATAAATGTTAATAAAACCAAAATAATGGATTTTAATGCTAAAAAGGGTCCATACTAATCAATTGGTGGGGTCCACACTAGATTGCACTAAGTATGACTGCCACCTTAGAGAAATGAATGCGATCACCCCTCCATGACCTGCTTCATGATTGCTATGCAAGATTATACTATCATGCCGGATGGAATTACTAACAGTTGTCAATAAAAAACCCACCACCTTAACTTCTTGTAGACAAAGAATGCCCATCTCGAGAAACTTCCTTATGAAATAACACACAACAAGCTTGTGTTTTAGGTCTATAAGACCCCAACCATTCCATGAAAAGCAATTCATAGATGATAGGTGTCAAGAGACATATCCTCAGATTCTAGGCCTTCTAAGTCATCATACTAGTTTTGCAAAAAATACCCACTATTGGCATTTAAAAAATCATCAAATTGCTTCCTCATAGCAGGATCAACTTGATACTCTCTTTCATCCATCTCATTGTGCCTCCTAGGAGGGCTATGAGAGTGTTTGGGTGCATCCCATTAAGCAAAAAGTGGAAGAGTGGTTGGTTGTGAGTCTAATCATCTAGAAGAATTGGGCAAAGGAGCCTCGAGACCCTGGAATAAAACATTGGCAACCAAAGGGGTGTTGAAGACCCTAGGTTTATCTAATATTTTTGGGGCTTCAACCTGGGAGGACTCTTTCTCAACATGAGCATTTTCTTGTGGGTCATTACTTGTTGATGGATTACCTCCTTTAGGAGTAGCACTTAAAATCGTGACTTTGGTGTGGCTATTCTTCTTTCCTACCGTGGTCCATCCATCTTCAACTAGCTTTTATTAACTTCTGGAGAGGGCTTATGGGGAGAGGATGAGTGGTTGGATGCATTATTGTAGGCTAACTAAAGAGGATAGTCCCGAATCTTATGGTATATAGCTTGGTAGTGAAAATAAGTGTTGGGCAAGTTGATAAACAGGGCTCATTGAGAGTGTCTCACATCCCCAACTTGAATTTCCACAAACCCCTTGAAGTCCCAGGAAAGGTCTACTTCTACATAAACCCATTTCTATGGTCTAGTAGAGTAGAACCGATTTTATTCATGGTAGACAACCTGACCTATGGAGGAAGCTATTTGGTGAATAAAATGCCAACAGGGGAGCGAAAGGCCTGAAAATCCATCCTAAACTAGGAATTTGAGAGTAGTGTGCTCCAAGACAACAAAGTCTCATGTCTAGGGGGAGAGAACCATGAGCGAGTTCCTAACATACCAAGTGGCAAACCTATGGAGGATACCTCCTGCATGGGAAGGGTCAGCAAAGTGAAACAGAAAAAAACCCTTGGTTATATTCTGGATGCTCTCAAGCTCAATGCCGTGAGCTACCCAATGCGTTTTCACCCAGGACTTAAGCATACTTTCAAAGGGAATTCGACCCACAAAATATCCTATCAAACAAAATTATTTTAACCATTGACATGCAAAGTTAAATTCTAGAATAGGCAAAATAACATTAGGTTTTGAAGAGTTGCCTCATGGTAGACCTTCGGGACAAACTTCCTCGGTCATTTTCAAGGGGTCATTGCTTGACACTCTATCATTCTTTTTCACATCTAAAACAACTGAGAGAGAATGAGGAAAAGTCATTATAAAGGCTGGCCTCGCTTGAAGGTGAGAAACCCAAAAAGGCAATAAATGCAAGTCCCATAAGCAACCTAGGGGCCACGGTATGACACAAGCTAGATAGACACAAAATCAAGGGCCGATTCAATGGTGTGCATGGAGAAAACACTAGCAAAGCAAAAAAGCTTAACTCTTTGTGGAGATAATAACTCTATCTTTGATGAAGGGGATATATGATTTTAATTTAGTTATTTTAATTTATGGGGTTAAAAATTATTTCTCCTTCAAATTTTATTTTATATTTAAAATATTATGATTTTTCTTTTTTTATTGAAAAGTGCACTTTATTAATAAAATAATATATAGTATATCATTGATCATACAAAAAATACGGGTGGAAAAGTCACACCTCAGAAGTATAAAAGTAAGAAAGAAATAATAATATGACACTCAAATGGATATCAAATTTAAAATTTAAACTATTATAACATTCAAGTAGATATCAAATTTAAAGTCACAATTAATTGTTAACTCCTCACAAACACTATCATCCGACATCATCTTTGTGTTGCCATTGTTAAACTCTACCAGTGTAATTAATGAATTTAAGCTTTTGTAACCCATAAATTTTTAAAAGAAGTAGGTTTTGGACAAAACCTTGTTGCTTATAGTTATCCATCATCGTTTCAGAATTCAAAATTTAATCTATTATATAGTTATAAGACATGTAAAAATAATAGATAAGATTCTCCTTATATAAACAAGTGTTGCGTAAAAACAAGAACTGCCATTAAATATTTTCTATTGAATTACAAAGATTTAAATTAATTAAATCTAGTTTGTAGACATGTACATAATAAGCACATGTTCCTTTCGTGGCTTCGCAATAGTTGTCTTATCCAAACCATGTGATTAAGTTGTGCAACATTTGTAATATTTATTCATAACTCGTAAATGAGTCACAGTCGTTATCTTAGCCAAATTGTGTGGTTAAGTTGTCCAATGTTGGTAATATATATTCGTAATCTATAAATTATAAATTGTAAATTGTAAATTGCAATGGCATGCAAGGAGAAATGCATGTAATTAATAAAAGTGGTCCAAACCTATGGGCTCTTAATTTTTACTTCATGTGTAGCAAATATAATATGTTAGGTCAAAGGAAGTTGTTTTTTTTCTTTTTAAGCCTGGTAAACTTTTTAACGTGACCGGCGCCACTGGCTAGACACGACTAATACCGGTACCACGGGGCCAGGGAGGGACTCGAACACTGGTGGGCAGAGCCACAACAGAAGTACCCATCCAACCGACTACACACCCCGACCCTAGGTCAAAGGAAGTTGTAAGTTGCTAAACTTGTTAGTGATTTAAAGGTTAAGCTTTTTCAACCCATAAATTTAAAAGAATAAGTTTGGACAAAACCCTATTGCTTATATTTATCCATCATCATTTCATATTTTAATATTTAATCTATTATAAAATTGTAAGATATGTGTAAAAATAACAAATTATATTTCCTTATATAAACAAGTGCCATTTATCTACTTGGTTCATGCACAAAGTTGGGGGACAATAAAGGTGACATCCCCCAACTTTGTAATTTTTTTTGCAAAGGACGTACGCCTTTTTTTTTTAATTGATGAGGCTCGGGCATGTGCCCAAACCTAAAGGGCATACACCCTTTAATTTTTCTCCATTCAACACTATTTTTCTAAAACTTGCAACATTTGTTACAGGTTTGGAGCTTTTTTTATTGAACTCTTATCTCCATTTTCTCATAAACCATGTGCGTGCTTCGGATTTGTATCCCATCAATATGATTTGGCATTTTAGTTGCTATCTAAGGTATGTTTATTTTTAAATTTTATCTTTTTTGTATTTATATTTATTTATGCACGTAGGGTTTTGAAATTAGATTTACATTAAATTCTCTTGCATTGCTTAAAAAATATTATATTTCTATAATTCTAGATACATAATTGAATGATGGACACATTGCATGAATAAAATGTAGAACAACACCATAAACAATTTGATTTTGCACAAGAATAAGTGTAATTGTATGAATAATACAATGCAAAATGTCAACAATTATAAATAATTATCAATGGTTTGTGTCACTCTTGAACTGATACTTCATACAATTCACTTGTCAATACACTAGAGACCATTTTTAATGAAGAGGGAAATGTAACTTTAAAACGTGATGCAATGTTGCATCGAAGAGAGGTCCTGAAATAATTTTATGATGATAAATTGTTATGTGAAGACGTTGAGAAAAAATAATAATAATAAAAGAAGGTGTGTGTGCTTTGTTTGTTAAACCTAGAACTAACCAACCACCACTAGTGAATTGTAAACATATTAGTATTGATTGGTGTGTTCATGAGGGGATAAAAAATAGATTTTGAGATAGGTGGTGGATGGGGTTTGATGAGACTCCATACAACAATAATGAGGTTTCATTATACTTTTTGAAAAAACTTTATTATGAGTTTGTGCTGCTAGAAATTCCAAATTATTTTGACATGAAGACCTTCCAAGGCAGGAGAGGTGGGTCTTAATTTGATATACCTGATGCCAAGTGAGACCAAAATCATCCTAACAGAGTTTAGAGAAATAGAAGGATGATAACACATGTTTCTATCCCCAAAATTATGTATTTTACTATATATATGGACACCTTTGAGGTGGTTACGAGTTTGACACAAGTTATGATTGACCATGGTATGCATGCATTGAAGACTTTTGCTCAACTTACATGTGGTGAGACGTCTAGTAGCAGTATTGATGCTAGTGGTAGTGGCGTTAGTGGTGTTAGTGGTAGTGGTATTGATGGTATTGGTATTGGTAGTGGCATTAGTGATTTTAGTGGTATTGGTATTGGTGCTAATGTCCCTCCTCCTTCTACTCATGTTACAGTTCTTGTGCATTGTTGCACATAATGTGGGAGGAAGTCTACGGGACCTCTTATTTAGGTGCGACATACACATACTACATTTGTGGAGACTAGACCTACCTTTGTACAACATACTAGTACCCAACAATTTATGTCATATACAGTTACTTCAACATATCAAGATGCTAATACTTCTCATTATATTCCATCTACAATTCCTTCAGTACCTCAAGACACCAGGATGCTTGAGTGTATTCCCTTTGTAGTTGCTCTAGGACCTCAAGAGACTAGTATGCAAAATCATACATCACCTGTAGATGCTTCCACAGTGCATGACAATATCATGCCAAACATTATGCCAGTTATAGTACCTTCACTCACTCCTATCAGGACACATTAGCTTATTGTAGAGAATTTATCTACTTCACCATCTGTATTTGATACACATGTTTGATTTTAAATATAGTTTGTTTATGTTTGTAAAAGAATATTAAGTTTATTTTCTAATATGTGTTTACTTAATTGACTAATTTATTTGATTGAAATTTTTTTCTGTTGCTTTTATAGATGATTAATGATATTTTGGGTAGCTTAGTATGCCTCGATTCTATTGTAGAGGTCACAATTGACACTAGTGTACCCTATACTCAAGTTTGTAAATTTTCAAATTACATATTTATTCATGTATTTTTGTTGTCCCTTGAACAAAAAACTATGTTTTAAGATATATATTATAGTTGTATATATCTTTATCATGCTCATTAAATTCACACATTATTCATTTATTGGTTTTATAATGATGAGGGATGTTCTAGGCATCCCTCATGGATGACAAGAAGGTTTGCCTAATGTTGGGGTTACATATGAGGATCCACTATCTTCGTAGCATGTCATGATTCAAAGACAGAGACGGTGAGAACACATAGTAAAATTGTATTTTAGCTTCAGGGAATGATATTCTATGTCATATTTACATAAATGTATGCACATATATATCTAATGATATATGTATGCTCCATAAGATTCTCCATCACAGGTGTATACATGGTTTCACAGCCCTAGACAACAATTTAGATGGAATATGGTGAGTCTAGAATCATTTTGCAAAATTTTGTTCTTGAAAAAATTATCATTTTCAATATATAATTTTAATGCATTAACTTTTATATTTTATATGTTTTACATACATGTCAATTATTAGAGGTTGTGGATCAAATATTTGATGATTCACATGTTGAGAGGAGAATCTTTCCTCGTATTGAGGCATCTAACACCCCTTTCTCTACATCTATGGCAAAAAAGTGCAATTTATTTGGAGGAAATGAGGAGTAGGAGAGCTGGTTGTTGTGTTAGGGGTTTAGTTATAGGCATAATAAATTTTGTATGCCAATATGGCCCATATTGTATGTCTATATGACACATTTTGTATATGTACATGTTATGGTCTACATTTTTTCTTGATATATGTCCTATTATTTATGTTGAATTATGACATAGAACTTTACATATACACATATAAACTATTCAACAAATAAACTTCTTTTACCTATGTGTATTTTCTATTTTGATCATTTAATGTTTACACATATTATTGGTTAGTGATCATTATTACTTCATTTCGGGCTTTAAAAAAAATCCATATTTTGCTCTAAGTTAGGTGCTTCATCATTATGTATATTTTACATTTACATATGATATTTACTATTTACTTATTTCATTTACATTTCATTGCTTATCAATTTGGATTTGTGATGTAAGTGGACATGTGATCAATTTTAGGGATGCATTTATTGATGTAGAGCATCTAGACAAACACATTTGTAATTGTGAACATATTATTCTATCCATGTTTATATAGGATTGTGTTTAGTAAGGAGTCTTGATAATGTTTAAGTTATCATAAGTCCTTGTGGACACTCTTAGTTGTTTGTAAGAGGTTTTCCCTCCAAAACCTCACATTTAAATGTTTACATTGTAAAAGGAGGCCTATAAGCCTTGAGGAATAATTGTAAATGGCAGGACCTTAAGTAATGATCTAGAAGGTCAATGGCATGTTGTAAAAAAAAGGTTTATAACCTATGTCAAGGTGAAAATAACTTATAATTCATCTTCTAGAAAGTATAGTACATTGGAGAATGCAAAATTGGCATGAGATAAGGATATTGAGAGAATTTAGGCTTTCTTGCTATCAAGAAGCCTATGTTTACACAAGTTGTTGGAGGAGATGAGGTTGAACATCTAAGGGAGAAAAATAAAGAAACTCATACAAGTAGATAGAGAAGAGTAATGATAGAGTGAAGGAGGTATTCAAGCAGGTATTTACACTTTCATAATGTAATTATGTACATAGAAGAGGAGTGTTTGAATCAATAAAGAGAGGATGGAAGAATAGAAGGAGAAAGGAGCAAAGGCAGATTGTAATTCATTATGTTTTCATCAAATAAAAGTTATTTCCTTCAGTATGAAGTGTTTTAATCCTTTAAAAGGTGTTAAGGTATGGAATAATAGTGTTTTAATCCTTGATATGTTCAGACTTCACTTTCAAGATCTTATAAAAGTTCTAAGTTAGATTGTGTTTCTCAATTTTATGATATTTGTATATAAAGAAGACAAGTTTTCATGATATTATTAGTTAGGTCTCCTCCTCCTTAATCATTTATATGTATGATACAAGATGTTCCATTTGGTAATCAATATAATTCACTATTTGGGTTTTAGAGTTATCAAAACATAGTTTTAATAACTCAATTTTTTTGGAAATAAGCTTGTTTAATAAAATTCACATTCAATATAAGTTCTAATGAAGTTTTAAGGTGTATAAAGGTTTTAAAAGCCTCAATTATGTTTTTTATAGCTTTGAAAATACTTGCAAAGCATTAAAATTCAATTTAGGAGCTCTTTGGTCTGTACGAGAACCCTATTTTCTTGTATTTTACAGTTTGAGAGTTCATGTTTTCTTGCATAAAAGGGGATTATATTGTTATTATAAGATTATGGGAAGATGAGGAATGTTTTCACAAACCTTTATATCAAATTTTGAGTCTTTAAACCGCTTACAACATCCAAAAAATTTAGAAAAAATAGCCCTCGACCTACGTAAAAAGATAACTAGGGCACAAAAAGTAATTTTAACATAACTTGAATTTAAACTAAAGATTTGTTTTAAATTTGGATAATATGTGTGCCTATGAATCATGAATCCAACTAGTCTAATTAAAGATCAATTGGTTAGATATTAAGGTATATCTCATCAAAATACAATCTACATAAAAGCTTAAATGTCTAGTTTTAGTCATGTTTGACTTCTTGAATGAGTTGGAGACCTTTTAAGGTCATAAGGTTTCTGATTTATCTTTTATAAGGTGTAATTGGGATGAATAAATCTTCACAAAATAATGAATACAAATTTGGGATCAATTTAGATTGAAATTCTCTTTCTAGGCTTTCTAGTCTCCTAAGACAATTATTTTTTGGGACAATTAGGGTTTGTAAGCCATTTTAAGATCAAAATTGTTATGTTATCAATTGAATAAGGTCAAATTGAACTAAATCTCTAAAATTGTTTTAGTTTATTGTGGAATCCATCCATTCAAGATTCATTAAGCTTACTAGGCCTACTAGTATAAAGGGACAATTTTGAAGCATGTTGGCCTCCATAAACCTAACTAAAGGGTAATATTGCATTGATGGACTTGTTCATGTTATAATAAATCTCTCTAATGATCTAAAATATCTAGTTGACGTCCATTTCATGAAAATTTTAGTTTGAGCTTGAATCTTTGTAGCTTTCACAAGCCATTTGAAGCTAAGTTCTAGTTTGAAGTAAAGAAGATATTTGTAAATTGTTTTGAAACCTCATTTCAAGTTGCATATGATATTACTAAGCTCTTGAAACTTCATGCATATTCACAATAATGTTATATTCTTGAAAGAGGTCATAATCCAAGCAAAGGTCTACGGAAAAAGTTAGCCTTTTCAAGCAAGTATAAAGGAAATTGGACAAGTTGATAAGTTTTGTATTTACAAGTTAGATTTGTATCAAGATTTTAAAAGTGAAATATGGGTATGGGTCTTTAATTACATGATATTGTGTCATTGATGTTGTAGATTGCCATCATAAATATTATAAGTTTGGTAAAATTGATGTTGTAGACTTCCACACTAAATGTGGGGCCTTTAAACTCTCTAGAATGCTCTAAGAAAAATCATTATTGATTTTAGCCTATCTAAAAACCTTCAAAACCCTGATTTATGGTTATTTCCATAAAATGAATTTTAACCGTCAAAAAAATCTTCATTCAAGGTCTATTAGGCCTTACTAGGCCTATTAGTAACAAAAGGGTAGTTTTGAGGAATTGGGTCTTCTAATACAAATTTAAGACAAATATGCATTGGTTCAGTTCATTCAAGCTATATGGAACTTCTCCAAGTGGTCTAAAAGTTTAACTTGATGATTATCTCATGGAGACTCAAGAAGAGCTTTTTATCCCTTGAAGCCTTCACTAGCCTTATCAAGTCAAGCTCTAGATTGAATGAAATAAGATGTTTGTAAACTATTTGAAACCTCATTTCAATTTTTATATGGTGTAACTAAACCTTTAAAATTTTATGCATGATCAAATTGAATTCAAATTCTTGAAAGAGTACATGGTTCAAGTAAAATTCTAGAGAAAATTGACATTGTTGAAGAGTAACTATTGAAGAAGTTGAGTCAATTGAGAGAGATTTTATCATGTATTTTAGGAGAATCATGAGGGCTAGATTTGATTCATCATCTCCCACACATGCACAAATAAGTCCTCTAATAAATCCCAAGAGGATTCTCTCCAATTGGATGTGAGCGAGATACAACAACAAGTTTTCTCTCATAGCCAAATCTCTCTTAAATGGTCAAAAGTTGGTCAGTGGGGGCATACATTATGAATAGTTAGCCAATAAATGAATATTCTATGTTGACACATTTAAATGGGTGTTTTAAGGCTAGAATGACCATTGTTTGATCTCTATTTGGCCCCAAGAGCGAAAGTTGTAGTTGATCGGACACATCTCTAAAGAGAATATGAGTGTCCCTAAGTGTGCAAACTGACTGATCTTCGATCATGTATTACAAGATAATAGTGAGGGATAGAGACAAGACATTAGTTCCCACACTTTGACAGATGCGTCCTCTAAGAAACCCCAGGAGGATTCTCTCTAACTCGATGCGAATAAGATGCGGCAATGAGTTTTCTCTTTCAACCAAATCTCTCTTAAAGGGTACAAAGTTGGTCAGTGGGGGTGTATATTCTGACTCATTATCCCAATAGATAAACCATCTATGTAGGCATTTCTAGATGGGCATTTTAAGGCTAGAATGGTTGTTGTTTGGTCTTCATTGGGCGTTAAGAGTGAAAGTTATAGTTGATCAAATTTATCCCTCAAGAGAATCTAAGCATCCCTGAGTGTGCAAACTGAGTGAACTTTGATCGCACATTACAAGTGAATCATGATGGATAAAGATGATTCATTATCTCTCACACTTTCATGGATGAGTCCTCTAAGAAACCTTAAGAGGATTCTCTCTAACTTGATGCAAGCGAGCCATGATAATGAGTTTTCTCTCACGGCCAAATATTTCTTAAAGGGTCAAAAGTTGGTTAGTGGACATCGTATATTATGACTCATTAGCCCAATAGATGAACCATCTATGCAGGAACATCTAAATGGGTATTTTAAGGATAAAACAACCATTATTCAGTCTTTATCAGGTCTTGAGAGTGAAATTTACAGTTGATCAGATGCATCCCATCAAAAGAATTTGAGCATCCCTAAGTGTGCAAACTAAGACGACTTCTTTTGCACATTTTAGGAAAACCATGAGGGCTAGAGACAAGCCATTAGCTCTCAAACTTACACAGATGAGTCTTCTAAGAAACCCCAGGAGGATTCTCTTTAAATTGGTGTAAGACACAACAATGAGTTTTCTCTCGCATCTAAATCTTTCTTAAAGGGTCAAAAGTTGGTCAGTGGTGGGCATATATTCTAAATCATTAGCCCAATCAATGAATCATCTATGCATGCACATTCGTATGGGTGTTTTAAGTCTATAATGACCATTGTTCGATCTCTATTGAGCCCCAAGAGCAAAAGTTACAGTTGATCAAATGCATCCCTCAAGAGAATCTGAGCATCGCTAGGTGTGCAAGGTGAGCCAACTTCCATTGTGTGTTGCAAGAGAATCGTGAAGGATAGAGATAAGATGACAGCTTTGATACTCACATAGATGAGTCATCTACAAAACTCCAGGAGGATTCTCTCTAACTCGACATGAGTGAGATGCGATAATGAGTTTTCTCTCATAGCCAAATCTTTTTAAAATGGTCAAAATTTGATCAGTGGGGGGTGTATATTCTAACTCATTAACCCAATCGATGAAATCTCTTCATCAAAACATACAAATGGGTTTTTTAAGGCTATAATGACTATTATCTGCTATCCATTAAGCCCTAAGAGTGAAAGTTACAGTTGATCAGATGCATCCCTGAAGAGAATCTCCTTCTCCCTGAGTGTGCAAACTTAACCAACTCCATTGCACATTGTAGAAGTATAATGAGGGATTGAGATGAGCCATTAGCTCCCACACTTACATGGATGAGTCTTTTAAGTAACCCCAAGATGATTATATATAATTTGACGTAACCAAGACATGGCAATGAGTTTTCTCTCGTAGCTAAATCTCTCGTAAATGGTCAATAGTTGGTCAGTGGGGGCATATATTCTTACTCATTAACCCAATCTACAAGCCATCTTCATTGACACAGTTGGATGGGTGTTTTAAGGCTAGAACAATCATTGTTCGATCTTTGTTGGGCCTTGGGATTAAAATTTATAGTTGATTAGATGTATCCCTAAAGACAATCTCCTTGTCTTTGAGTTTGCAAATTGAGCCAACTTCCATCACGCATTGCAGGAGAACCGTGAGGGCTAGATATGATCCATCAACTCTCACACTTTCATGAATGAGTCCTCTAAGCAAACCTAAGAGGATTCTCTCTAATAAAATGTGAGTGAGATGTGGCAATGATTTTTCTCTTGCAACCAAATCTCTCTTAATGAGATGAAAATTAGTCAGTGGGGGCATATATTCTGACTCATTCATCAATTTTTACCGAATCGATGAATTGTATTTGATGACATGTTTATATGGGTGTTTTAAGGCTATAATTACCATTGTTTGGTCTCTGTCGGGACTTGAGAGTGAAAGTTACAGTTGATCAGACACATCCCTTAAGAGAATCTCAGCATCTCTAAGGGTGCAAACTGAACCCAATTATGTGGCACATTGAAAGAGAACCGTGAGGGATAGAAATGAGCCATAAACTCTCACACTTGAATGGATGATTTATCTAAGCAACCTTAGGAGGATTCTCTATAACTTGATGTGAACGAGACACAACAACGAGTTTTATCTCATAGTTAAATCTCTCTTAAAGGGCCAAAAAATTGGTCAGTGAAGGGCATATATTCTAATTCATTAGTCCAATAAATGAACCATTTTTGTTGACACATCTGAATAGGAATTTTAAGGCTATAATGGCCATTGTCTAGCCTCCAATGGGTCTCAAAAGTGAAAGTTGTAGTTGATCGGATGCATCCATTAAGAGAATCTGAGCATCTTTGAGTGTGCAAACTAATCCAACTTCCGTTGCATGTTGTAAGAGAATTGTGAGGGATAGAGATGAGTTTTTAACTCCCACACTTGCATGGACAAGTCCTTTAATCAACTCTAAGAGGATTCTCTCTAACTCAACGTGAGCAAGATGTGTCAATGAGTTTTCTCTCGCAGCCAAATCTTTCTTAAAGGGCCAAAAATTGGTCAATGAGGGGCATATATTGTGACTTGTTATCCCAATCGATGGAACGTCTTTGCCTACATGTTCAGATGGGTGTTTTAAGGCTAGAATGCTATTGTTTGGTCTCTGTTAGGCCCCAAGAGCAAAAGTTGCAGTTGAGCAGACACATCCCTCAAGAGAATCTCAACTTCCCTGAGTGTACAAACTGAGTCAACTTCAGTCACGCATTGCAGAAGAACCATGAGGGATATATTATTTTCATTGCCACCACCAGAGATACCCTGAACTACATTAAAGTGACATTATATTGAAGAAAGGGCAATTTATTTGTATAATTGATATGAAAGTAAGAAAAGGAAAAAAATAATATAATATTTAAATAAATGTCAAATTTAAGATTGAAATTATTTTCATCGTAAAATAGACATCAAATATAAAGTTACTATTAACTATTAATAACTCATAAATATTATATTTCCTACACTACTTTTGCATTATTATTGTTAAACACTATTAATATAATTAATGAATTAAATTTTTTTTGGAGTCCATAAAATTAAAAGAAGATTTAAAAAAAAATTGTGTTACTTATATTTATCCATCATTGTTTCATATTTCAACATTTAATCTATTATAAAACTGTAAGACATGTAAAAATAATAGATAAAATTACCCTTATATAAATACTTAGTGAAAATTACGATTAAATATTTTCTATTGTTAATTTATAAACATATATATAACATGTATGTGTCCATTTGTGATATGTTATATTATTTAAATTATGTGATTAAGTTATCTAATATTAATAAAATTTATACGTACTTTATAAATGAATCATGATCGTTGTTTTACCTAATATTTATCCATAACCTATAAATTATAATGCCCTTAAAAAAATATATGTAATTAATAAAAATGATATAAATGAAGGAGCTCCTAATTCTCACTTCATATATAATAACTATGCCAAAACAAAAGAAATTACTAATTGTTAAACTTGTAAAATTATTAATGATTTAAAAACTATCACACCACTTCTCAAAACTCTAGTGAAAGCTCAGGGCTACCAAAGCAGCAAAGTCCCTTCTCTCAACTTTTATGCAAATAACATTATTGGGTCTTAATTTCAACTTTCATGCAAATAATATTATTAGATCTTAACTTCAACTTTCATGCAAATATTATTATTAGCTTTTAATTTTAATTTTTGATATTTATTAATGTTAGTAGTTTTAAATATTGTATTAAATAATTTTAAATATTGAAAAATATTAAATAATGTCAATGATGTTCAATTAGAAAATAATATATCAAATTTTTATATCAATTAAATTATAAATTAATAATTTTTCAAATAAATTTTATTAAAAAATTAAATAAATTTTAACATTTAAATATTATAAATATATTAATTTAAAAAATAAATAAATATATATATATATATTAAAAGAATAATAATTTAATCTCTAATTTAAAAAAATGGAATTGAGTAGATCCTTGGCCGGTCTAATAACTCGAGATGCAAGAAAAGCCATACGAGATTTTTTTCTTCAATTCTACATGTGTTATATAAAACTATTGCTTTTTATTGTCACAATCAAACCCAACGTTATAATATAATAAAATAAAATGAAAATTAGCTCTTGAAGTCTTGTTCAAAGGGCATAAAGTGGACGGAGTCACTCTAAAGATTAAAGTTTTTTTTTTTTTTTTGAAAAACAATTAATTAACTCACCATGTAAATATACAATTTAAATAAAGTAAAAGATATGTATATGTATGTCTTATATTAAGACTAACTAAATAGTTTATATATATTATTTTTATATTAAAATTAGTTAATTATTATTTATATATATTATTTACATCATAACAATAAATTATTAAAAATGATCCCAAAAAAATATTAATTTCCTCAACTAAAACAGTTCTTTCTTATTAGTTGCCTTCAAATAGAAACATAAGATTCACCCACGATAAATAATTTATCATTTTTAATCAATGGGAAAGCTTGATAAGATGTATGACTTTTGACAACCATAAAATTTAGTACTTAACAGATTCCTCTAAGCTTAAGAAGCGAATATTCCTTTTTAATTGCATATTTATATTATACAGTTCGGTCAGGCTTTACTCTGCGGCCATTCTGTAACTGTCACATTCATCATTCATTTTTGTCGGTTGGCATTCTGCTTTTATGCAGAGCAGCACTAAATAGACAATACTCTCTTCTTTTTCGTTTCTCACTGTAGAGGGGAATCGATTACGTCTCCGTAATCATCCCACAATAATTATAATTACTGTTCTCGGTAAACTTGGCTAACAGAGAAAGGGGGAGGGAGGTTTCGAACTGCTGCTGGTGAGAGTGTTCCGCCCAAAAATAGTTATGGACACAAATTTGCCAGAGCATTATTTGAAAACCAAAATCCATAACTGTTCTAAGCTATATAGGAAGAAGTAATAATAAATGTCGCCCCCGAAGCAGCTTATTAGATTTTTGTAAACAACAAGAAACGGAGTGATGTGATTTATTTTTATATTGAGGGAAAACGTAATCTCAGAAGCAGATATGATATCAGGGAAGGCGTAAATCTGATCACTGCAGAGTGTAAGAGAGACTTACTAAATTGAGCAAGGACGCATAGCCCCAACAACACGTCCCATAATTGTATTAATCAGTATTAAGCTTTAGTATTAGCGAAAAAGTGCATAGAAAGATACATTATATAGTGAGGAATTAGGTCACCCAAAAAGGTAATTAACTCAACTCTCAAATAGAAAATGAGTTAACGTACTTTTCTCCTAATGATCTATTATTGACCTAAGCAAGCTAAATAAGACCTTGTAGACAAAACCTAGTGGGGTAAAAGTCTACACCAACACCTCCCCCTTAAGCATAGTTTAGGTGGGTAGAAGAATTGGGCCCTTACACACAGGGCTGATGAGATTCCCAAGTACAAACAAATGATCCCCTAGAGGAGAAAGAATACGGAGCTACCCAAACCCCAAGAAAAATACGCAAATGAAAATACTTACTCTCAGTGAAAGGTTTGGTGAATATATCAGTAATTTGTTCCATTGTCTGGATGTATCGAAGATCAATGACTTGCTTATGGATGAGCTCCCTAATGAAATGCATGTGAATCTCTATATGCTTGATCCTTTGATGGAGAACTAGATTCCTATAGATATGAATTGTGTTTTGGTTATTGCAGAAGATGACTGTTGATCATCAAAACTAGATCTCAAATTCAATGAGAATCCCCTGAAGCCAAATAGCCTCAGTGGTAGCATTGACAACTCTTATGTCGAGGCCCACTTCATAGTGAATCCCAAAACTATGAGTGCCCTGAATGTAGTGGACGATCCACTTAGTTGATTTCCAATGTAGATCATGTGGTTCCTACATAAATTTTGAGACCATACCTGCGGCATATGAAAGATCAGGTCTAGTGTGCATAAGATAGATGAGACTACTAACAAGTTGTTGATACAAGGTAGCATCAACCAAAAGAGATGGGCAATCAACCTCAAGCTTCACACCAGATAAAAAAAGAGTCAGAGCTAGCTTAAAGTCAGCCATACAAAATTGTGCAAGAAAATCAAGAGCATACTTGAATTATGCAATAGTGATCTCGGAGTCAGATTGAAAAATTTCAATCTCGATGAAGTAATGCAACAAGTCCAAATCAGTCACTGAGAATCTATTAGACAAAGTAGTTTTTACTATTGTGATAGTGGATGAAAAAATCCTTGTGATCAATAGGTCATCCACGTAGAGAACCAGAATCAACAACGAATCATCATGCCATAAAATGTAGACATTTGGATCTGAGTGGCATCTGGTGAATCCAATAGAAAGAAGAAAAGAGTCCATCTTGGCATACCAAACTCAAAGAGCTTGTTTGAGGCCATAGATAATTTTTCAAAGTTTGCAGACTAAGGAAGAATATTCCACAAATCCTTTTAGTTGCTCCATGCATATTTCCTCTTTGAGGTCATCATGAAGAAAGACACTCTTCACATCCATTTGATGAACATCCTAGCGATGTGTTATGACAATAATGAGAATGAGTTGGATTGGGTTCATTTTGGCAACTGGGGTGAAGGTCTCAATGTAGTCAATGTCAAGCACATGAGAAAAACCTTTGCTATCAAACATGCTTTGAACTTGTCTACGAACCCATCTGCTACAAATTTTGTTCAGTAGATCCATTTAATCGAACAAGTTTTCTTCCCTTAGGAAGTGGGACTAAATCCCAAACGTTGTTCCTCTGCAAAGAACTATACTCCTCTTCCATAGGACTATCCCACTCAAGAGTGCTTGAAGCCTCATGAAATGATTGCAGATTAGAAGTAGATGTAAGGAAAGCATGTGGCGTATCATGGAATTGTGAACATGTTCATTTGTTATCTGATGGATCTCCAATCCATTGGCTAGCACTTTATAGTGTTTGTCTAGCCCAAAGAAGACCAGTGCTCAGAGAATTAGGATGAGATTCCTCATCATCTAAAGATAATCTAGGAGGAGGAGGGGAATACACATCACTACTCTCATCGTTAGAACAAGAAGAAGAATCTGGATAATTAGGAGGTTGATCAGGTGGATCTGAATCATCATAACTATGATCAAATCCTAGTGCATCTAAGGAAGGGGAGAGGTGTCAAGTGTGGAGACCGAAGGACCCTCTATAAAATGAACACTCCTCTCTATGAACAAATCATGGGTGGTGGAGTGAAGAAGCCTATATCCCTTAACACCCTTAGGGTATCCAATGAAAATGCAAGACCAAGTCTAAGGTTCCAATGTATTACGTTTCTTCTTCAGAATGTGAGCCATAACATGCGAACCAAACACCTAAAAGTGTTCAACTATGGGTTTATGATCCCTCCAAGATTCAAAAGGAGTGACTCCCTTCAATGCTTTATAAGGAACTCAATTATGGATGTAACAAGCACAATTGAGGGTCTCAATCCAATACTGAGGTGCCAAAGATTTGGAGTGTATCATATAGTTGGCCATTTCCTTCAAGGACTTGTTCTTACACTCAACACCATTCTGTTGAGGATTATATGGAACTATGTGATGTAATTCAATCCCCTCTGATATACATAATTTTTCAAAATAGTTACTTACATACTCACCACCATTATCGGTACATAAAATCTTGATGGCTTTACTCGACTATTTCTCTACAAGTGCCTTAAAGTCCTGAAAATGGTCAAAGACCTCTAATTTCTACTTAAGCAAATACACCCAAGTGTATCTAGAATGGTCATCGATGAAAGTAAGCATATATTTAATCATGTTGAATGAAGGTTTTGAAAATGGACCAACAATGCCACTGTGAACAATCTCCAATTTTTGTTTAACTCTCTGTGATTTGCCCTTCTCATATTTATCCTTTGGATGCTTACCAAGAATGCAACCCTAACAAATTCCATAAAAAAATTAACTCATGGAAACCCTACAACCATGTCTTGATGACTGAGTTGTTCTAGGTAGTGATAATTGAGATGGCCAAGTCACTCATGCCATAGTTTACTCACCTCATTTGAATGAGTGAGGAGTGCAGTAGAGGGTTGATTAAGAGCAAAATGTAAGAAAGTATGCAACTTGGATTAGTGATCTACTTTCTTAAATTCAATAATGGAGTCATTGTTAGCTTCCCTATTAACCATGAAATTGAGTGTGAACTCAAGTCTCTTGCCCGAACCAATGGGAATAGTTAAAACATCATGAAATGTCCCATCATTTACTTCAACAGATCCACTCCAACAAACCTCTTCAAAAGTATCATCACCCAATAAAATAGAAGGTATAAAACAAGGATCCAAGGATGAGAACATGTCCTATGATGAATCTATGTGGTGTGAGGCACCAAAATAAATAACCCATGTGGAAGGCTGAGATTTAACTACAAGTGTTTTGCCCTTATCTTTGCCCTTTTTACTGTCTATAATCAACTAAAAGTGGTAATTGAGTGCTGAGAGTTTTAATTGAGACTACCTATCCCTAGCTTAGCACGATACCTATCCTAGAACCTATTGTCACACTTATCCAACTTTTGTGCAGGCCACATGCATCCCTAGTCAACTCCAAAGCAGTCCCAAACCCTCATTTCTTGATCTTGGCCCTTCGTGCCTAGTGTTCAGTCAACTAAACACTAGCACCACGTGGCACTAGTGTCCCCAAAATAGCGCTAATGTCTTTTGTCATAGAGTTTCCTAAATGGATATCTTTTCAAAACTAAATCCTCCTAAGGTCGACCTAAACATATTTTATCATCCTCACAAGTAATATAACAATATATATACATGAATTTTATCCCTTTAACCACTAGATGGAAATCAGATGCAAAATACACATTCTAATATTGCATAAACCCTAACCCTAGGGTTTATATTTCAAGCATTCAGATTTCAGATCCATATATCTTTTGATTTGTATTTCATATAATCATGATAATAATGATAGAATAAATCAATCACTTTTTGAAGGAAAGTTTAATACTTTAATTTGCATGCTTGTTTCTTTTAATTTAGAATGAACTCAGAAAAGACATAAACACATGTATAGATGATGTTTTATATTAATTGTAATGAATGTCATGTTTCATAATATCTATAAAATGTCATTGGTCTATTATGTGGAATCAATTAAGAAACAAATAATTACATACATAGAGGATCTAGTACATAAGCTAACAACTAGGTTTCAAGTTTCAATGTCATATCTTATGCATAGGAAAAAATGTCCTTCTCTCCCTCATCTCGATGAGGGTGATAGTCACTTTCCCTCTAACCAGGTCCATGCTATCACTCCTCCACAAGATAATGTAGCCTATACCATTGTCACACATCCCCATACTCAACCTATTCATACCTCTTCCCTATAAGGTGTGTGCCTACATGTTCAATCAGAAGCAACTAGGGTTTGCACTTGTGAGACTCTAAGGGATCGAATAATCAGTATGGGCAAGCTAATATTAGATTTATAGAATCAAAATAAGTTATTAAGTGAATAGGTCACATTATTGGCATATCACATTACATGTACACAGTCTTCAGAATATGTTAGCGTAAACCATGTATATGCATCTACACCTAGTGAAGTTGTGCCTAACACTTTTTCATATCCAAATCATAAATCACAACAAAGTACATCTACAACTAGTGATTCAAAAAGCATTCAAAGGTCAAATAAGAGTTCAAGTGAGGTATTAAGGGAAATGATTAAAGCTAAGTTGAACAATCTACACCCTCTACACCCAGTGAGGAGATCCAAATATTATTATGCATATCATAGGATGCACGGGCACCACATTGATTCATGTTTAGCACTAAAAAGGAAAATATAATAGATAATGGATACATATGACTCAAACGGTGATCCATCATCCAAACAACATACAATGACACATCTATAAATTCAAAAAGGGTCAAATTTAGAAACAATACAAAAATAGTTACCAAAGCATAACTCAAAATAACAAGTTCACAAAGCACAATCAAAGCAAGAGATAATACAAAAAACATAGGAAAAACAAATAAAATATGCAAATCTACCTCTCTAAAATGAGTCTCAACTTTTAAATCAGTATGGGTTTGGTCAAAAATATCTACAACAATTTGATTATCACGATGAAGTTTTGGGCAAACAGGTCTAAGGCATCACTACTCCTATTCTAGCAATTGATAATGTTGGTCAAAAAGGTTTGGGATTTATTGATCATCCTAAGGAAAATCATTCACATATAGAGTTTAGCAAGGCAAAATATCCAGATACATAGAAAATGTTATGGAAAGAGCAAGAACTTAAATTTCAAAGTCAAATTCATGCTAAGCCAACAATCATTCTCAAAAAAAGTTTTCTAGTAAAAAAAGCCTCCACAACACCATATGTCTACAATAAGCATAATTTCAAAGGTCAAAATCACAATTAATATTCTAAAACACAATTCAAAAAGGTCAACTCCACAGTATGAGGCAATTGCCTCTAGTATTCCTAGTTATTATGATTTTGATGATGAACAATACTCATATTCATACTGCAACACCATTAAACTACAACATAGCAATCACATTACACAAGAGATTACCATTCCTATCTTTGACACAGGAAATATTGATAGTGAGTCTCCCATGAGACTCATCGGTTAATATTATTCCTCCCTCTTTGTACATACTTGCGTTCTCTCTTTCTCTTTGTAAATAGTTCTTTTTCATGTTGCTTGTACATAGCCTATATCCATAAAATACAAAAATAATACAATATCTAAAAAAATACAAAACAATTCAAATATTAATCATAAAATACAAAATTATAGATTATATACATCGTTAATTTACACTTCTTATATTTTCTAGATGCTACATATGATAGATATCTTAGTATAGTCTATTTTATCATACATATATGTTTCACTTGTTCTTGTCGAGTGCTTGTAGATTGCTACAGGACTCAAGTCCATTACATCAATCTAGACTTTCTATTATCTACCCATTGGGGGCATATACACCGATACATGGGTCTTCACTTGACACATTTTTCCATTTGGGGGCATCCTCTACATAGTTTCGATTACTATATTTTATCTTTCCATACTCTACATCCCAGCTTTAACATTATTATATCTTGATATTGATCATGATACTCTTACTCAAAGTTTTTTTTTGTTATTACTACTTTAGACTTAGCATATGTACATCCTAGCTCTTACACAAATTTATATTCCATATTCTTGCATACTCTCATTTCTAGCTTTCTTAGTTTAGACTTGATTGTATCTCTATGATTCTTCTGTTCGAGGGAATTTCAATATGCCATTATTCTTTGGCTCTATGGCACTTCTATTCACAATATGTATGCTTTAGACATGTACTTATGTGCTTATGTATGCATTCTTGATTGTGTATGTAGACATTTGAAAATGTCCTTCTATGTGGCTCTAAGCCAATTTGTTTGTTGCTTGCATATGTGGATATTTGAACATGTCTTTGTATGCCTTGTTTTTCTCAAATTTAGTGACATGTGTCCATGTCCCTTGTATTGTGGCCCCTTGACCTACTTTGTGTGCCTCATGTGTTTCGTATCTATACTTTCTTATATGTGCCATGTTCATGACACTTATCTTTGCTTGTTATACACACTAGTTTTCTATACAATGAGAGCCTCATGCATTCACCCTTCCTACTTTGGTGATGTGATGGACATCATGCCCCATCCTCCTAGGTAGCTACCTAATTTTACTCAGATTTATTGTTACATACATTGTTACATCTATCTTGGCACCTTTGTGAATGTTGGATATGACATACATCTTACATTACATGCTTATACTCAGATTATCTTACATTTTGATGTTATGTATACACATTATATTAGATTATCATGTAGTTATCATATATGCTCTGACTAACACACATTTTATAGAGCTTTTTATTTTGAGAGCAATTTTAGCACAAGTTCAACAAATCCCCTCAAAAGAGGAAGCATTCGTAAGGGTTTGTCACAGAGATTAGGCTCTTATATTACACTCACAATATATTTTTTAGCACACAAACTCAATTATAAAAAATCACATAGGTAAAAACAATGGGAAAATAGTAACCTAAGAAGTAGTACAGCTGCACATAATTCAGACCAAAAGGACACTAGCATCCAAATTATGACATTAGTGCCACATGGAATTGATGTCCAAGATATGGTACTATTATTCAGTAGCCTCAGTTTAAGAAAAACCTAGATTGGCCAGAGTAGTACAACAAGTATAACATAGGTTTGCAAAGATTCAGTTACATATTTATCAGTTATACTTAGTTTTGCTCAAATTCATGTACCAATTATGCTCAGATTCATATCAGTTTGCTCAAATTGGGGGCAGCATGCATGAAATGACCATTACCATATTTAGTTCAGATGCCAAGATATAGTTTATTATATCTCAATCCAGAGTCTATATACCCAAATATCAAATTTGGGGGCATGTATGCAACATATTATTTTTATAAGCTTAGTTACACATCGGTTGATCAAATAGGATGACATTTTCCATATCATTCTCTATGTGGTATACACCCAGCATCATATTCTAGGTTGTACACCAATTTAATTCCTTACTCCATCTATAATGGTTGGCATTCCTAAGTGACTTGGAGCTACCTAATATACTCGAGTGGCCACAAAGCGAACATACACAGTTAAATATACCTAATTAGACATTTATAGTAATTCACATAGTTATGTTTTAGATGCATCTACAACACATGGGTGGGCAATGATGGATTCATAACCTACTTGATTTCTTGAGCCATTGACATGAGAGGGTTGAATACACTATCAGTCCAATCCAAACTATTCACAGGTAATGATCCACCAAACAGGGGTGGGCAATGATGGAGTCAAAATTGGATAGAGTTCTTAAGCCACCCACACAAGAGGATTGAGCAAGCTATCAAATCAATCTAACATATTCACTGATTGATCACTATATACATGTACACATACAGGTTTTCAGTAGGTTCATGCATTGGTTCACGTACCTAGTGAGGTATATTCATTCCTTTCCTCTTTCCCATCTCTTTACTCAGTTTTACTTCTTTACTCAGTATAGTATTTTATTTTTAATATCTCTTAAGGGAATATTTATGCACGTTTCATTTGTAGGACACACATTGAAGCATGTTTAACATACTCAGACCCAACTTTATATACTCAAATCTAGCTTTATGGGCTTCACCTCCTAGGTAAGTCTAGGTACATTTTTTTTCGTTTATCCTAGTCATTTCGCTCGTTGCATTTGTAGAATAAAGGGGGGGGGAATATAATCACCCAAAAGTGGTATTTGATTTCTAAGAGTGCTACTTGAGACTACCTATCCCTAACTTAGCCTAAGACCTATCCTAGAACCTATTGTCACACTTATCTAGCCTTTGTATGGGCCACATGCATCTTTAGTCAGCTCCAAAGTAGTCTTGGACCCTCATTTCTTGATCTTGGCCCTTTTTGCCTAGTGTTCTGCTAGCTAAACACTAGCACCATGTGGCGTTAATGTCTCCAAAATAGTGTTAATGTCCTTTACCCTAACGTTTCCCAAATGAATATTTTTTAAACTAAAGCTTTCTAAGGTCGGCCTATACAACTTTTATCATCTGTACAAGCAACAAAATAGTATATATATATGAATTTTATCCCTCTCACCACTAGATGGAAATTAGATGCAAAATACACATTCAAACACAAAACAAGTTGAGCACAATTAAGGTTATCAATCCTTATTATGCCCTAATTTTACATACTACCATCTACAACAGCCCTAATTCAATTTTTTTAGATTTCCAGTCTCAAACACATCTAAAGAACTCAAGACCATTATCTTACTAGTATCATTTCAATTGCACTAGCACTTGGGTGGAAAGAACTACATCATGTTTGATCCCTTCTCAAAGTATTAGTATATAGGCAACTCTTTTCATAATGGGGTGTTTAGGATATCTAGCCTACTCTACTAACGAACACACTTTTTAGCTCATGCTCTAGTTGTATAGAGGATTAGGGGTTGCACGATAAATCAATCATTACATGTAAAATACATGTTTCAAAACTCATGCACGCAGAAACAAACCCTAGAGATCTAGACACATGTGCAGTTAGAAGCTCAAGACAATCTTACACAAAATGATATTGTCACCAATATCAGGTAACTACCACCACTTTACCAATAATGCACTGCTATCCAATTATAGCACTACTGTCCAAGATGGGTTATGACATTAGGATCCATTTTAAAACACTTAGATGACCTTACATCTTAGCTTTCAATAATCAGATCATCTGAATCAAGTGCTTTCTAGCTAAGTCATTACTTGCATTATTTATTACTATTTTTAGAAAAGTCAAAGCTAATCAATTCTATAATAAATCAATGGTTGTATTTATTGCATACTAATTACCTGATTTAGTTTACTCAAATTTTTAAAAAATATAAGATTTCAACTCACAAAGTCTTAAAAGGTTAAAACACTGTCTTTGGCCTTATGAGACCCTTATGCTAATGAACTCTGAGTGGAAGAATCATGGACACTGATATTGTACTTATCAAGCATTTTTATCATTTGATCAATCTACATCTTCATGCATTTGGACTCATCATGCCCAAATTTCATACAATAGACACACATGAGTCATTCTTTCTTAGGTTTCCCATCTGAAGATGAGGACTCTTTTAATGCTTTTAGCTTAGCATTAGATTTTTGACCCTTTCTTTACTCTGGGTCATTTTTTTTATATTTCTTATCCTTAATGTTGGAAGCCTTCTATTTATCATGACTCATAGATAAGGCATGAGATTTGGAGGACTTTAGTGTACCCATTTGAATATGTTTGTTTTGCTCTTGAGTCGAGTCAGTAGTAAAGTCATCTAAAGATGACATTGTCCATGCAGCTCCAAGGGCATGCTTGGTGGCATGGAAGCTAGAAATAAATATAGAATAGTTAGATCCTAATTTGGGAAGGATGGAAAGAATCAATTGATCATCATTTTTATTAATGCCACACAGTTTCAACTGTAACATGAGTCATTTAAACTTGGTGAAGAAGTCTTGAATCGTATCAAAGTCACTTGGGCTCAAACTGATGGGCTCATTATCCAACTCATAACCTCTCATTTCATCCTGCTTTCCAAAGAGTTTATCCAATAAGGTCCACACTTGATTTGTAGTTGTTACAGATTCGATATAAAAAATAAGTTGGGAGACATAGACAGGTACAATAAACTGTAGGATTCATCACTTTAGGTGTACCATTCACCTTCTCTATGCCAGGTGTCAGTTATGTTTCTATACCCATCGTATTCGATGTAAGTCTTTACTCTTTAAGAGGATTTGTACTTTGGCTTTTCACTCGTGATAGTTGTGATATAATTGATAAACCAATGTACAAGATCTGGATATGTAATTAATTATCAAAGCATATAAATGAATATTGAACAATTGACACAATACAAAAGTATTTACCATGGGAGAACCTCAAAGAGGTTAAAAACCCACCAATGTGATATTCATATATTTGATAAACCAAATCACCCTAATACAGACTTCTCCTTCTCACTTATTCACACAGTGCTTCATAAAACTCACATGTTTAATAAGTTTGAGTATGATAAAAGTTTCATTTTTCAGACATGATTTCACAATAGGGTAAAACCTCATTTATATTGAAATATCAAGGGAGGTGACTTGTAAAAATAATGGTTCTATCTATCTTGATAAATTCAATTAATTAAAATACTTTGTAAGTATTAAATAACTATAATAATATTATTTATTTTCGCAAAGTTTTCACCTCATGTTAATAGATAATATATTATTATTTATTTAATTAATTACCAATGTAAGCTAAGGGTTAATAATTATCGCTTAGACATTAATTTCTCTAACACTCTTCTTTAATGCTAAGTGGGGATAAATGTTATAGTCACATCAAAAAAAGGTATTATACTATATACACAAATGAAGGATTTAAAAACTTTCATCATGTCAAACACCACCTTTTGAAACAAAAAGAATTATAAACCATAAACTACTCGAAAGTAAGTTTAGGCTAGCATGATTGTGAGACATCTCACAATTTCTCATGAATAATCACTAAGTATATTTGGAGCTTTTTGTAACATAAAGACCTCCATTATAAAGTACACTTTTAATGTATTATGATATAATATTAAAAGTTTTACACAAAGTTTACTTAAATCACATAACTTCTACACAAAGTTTACAATGAGAAAAATGATAGAGAAAGATAAGAAACACATGGCCGTTAGGAAGCGGCAAAGTCATGTACACTTCCTCTCAATGAAAACTTTGAGAATCCCAACATTACATGAAACTATTAAAATTTGGTAGCACAAAGTGATTTTGTGAAGATATCCAATACTTATTCATCTATAAGATCGAATTGCAAATCAATATCATCATTTAGGACTTTCTCTTAGATAAAATGCACATAAACTTAAATATGCTTAAATTATTGATGTTGTGTACCTACACAAAACTTAAACACATATTCAAAAATAAATTCATGATAGCATAATATGGTTAGCATAAAATATGACATTTTTTTCTATAAAAAACACATTTCAAAACAATCATATCATATTTTAGGCAAACAAGTTCACTACTTTGATTACAAAGTTAGTGAAACTTCGAGTAAAAAAGTAAAACATCCACACAAAGTTTACTTAAATCACATAAATTCCACATAAAGTTTACAGTGTTTTACAATGAGAAGAAGTATAGAGAAAGAGAAGAAACACATGGTCATCAAGAAGTGGCATTGTCATGCACACTCTCCCTCAATGACAACTTTGAGAGGCCCAATATTGCATGAAACTGGCAAAACTTGGTAGCACCAAGTATTTTTAAGAAGATATTTGTCACTTATTCATCCATAGAATAGAAATACATATCAATATCACCATTGAATACTTTCTTTTAGATAAAATATTCTTGAACTTTAATATGATTAAAATATTGGTGTTGTGCACCTCCATAAAACTTAAACATATATCGAAAAATAGATTCATGATAACATAATATGTTTAGCATCATAATAACCACATACATAAAAATATGACATGTTTTTCTATGAAAAAATACATTTTAAAATAATCATGTTATATTTATGCAAACAAGTTCACTACTTTGATTACAAAGTTAGCGAAAAAACATAAATTCCTCTATGCAATTCATTATTGAACGTCTCCAATATTGACAAGATGAACATCTCCAACTATCATGCGATGCATATACAATAATTTAATAATAATGTGATAATAAGTTTAACCAAACATTAAATATCTTATTGGCAATAATCCATTTTATCATTTGAGTTTTATCAAAAAAATTCAAATTTAATATGCTTCAGCAAAAGATTGAGCTATAACCTCTTATACATCAAATATGGATAATTTTAGCATGAAATGCGATCATCTAATCAAACAAATATAACAGTGAAACAAATAAATTTAGATATGTATGAATAAAATGTTTAGAAAAGTAAATGATAAAGAGCCAATAATATAAATTCCATTTACACTTTGCATTTCATAACACATCTTTTTATCAAACAAAGCATATAAAGATGTTAACATAAACAATAATATTATAAAATAATCAAATGAGAGTATTTAAGCAATTAGAACAGAAAAGATCAAAACTCATTGAGCATGATCATCGTACCAAATGCAATATTAAAACATTATTATTTTGTCAAATTAAGCATGATGTTATGCATATAATGTATTTCAATGTTAACTAAATAAAAAATAATCATAATATCTATATACTTTCTTTGATTTATCATCTAAGACAAATATATCTCTCGCAATATAATTGTATTAGGTTTTTTTCAAAAATCAATAATAAATCATTTTACTAACAAATGGAATATAGATGAGACACTATCAATATAGTTAGTATGATAGAATTGATAAACCATCTAGATATGTAATTAATTAGCAAAACATATAAATAAACACTAGACAATTGACACAATACAAAAGTATTTACTATATAAAAATTTCAAAGATGTAAAAAACTCACCAATATGATATTCATATATTTGAGAAACCAAATCACCCCAATACAGACTTCTCCTTCTCACTTCTTCACATAGTGCTTCACAAAATTCGTAAGTTTAATAAGTTTGAATATGATAAAAGTTTCATATTCGATAGATGATTACACAATAGGGTAAAAACTTATTTATATTGAAATATTAAGGGAGGTGACTATTATAAAAATTATGTGTCCATCCATCTCGATAAAGACGATTAATTAAAACACTTTGTAAGTATTAAATAACTATAATAATATTATTTATTTCATGAAGTTTTCAACTCATGTTAATAAATAATATATTATTATTTATTTAATTAATTACCAATGTAAGTTAAGGGTTAATAATTACCACTTAGACATTAAATGTTATAACAAGTTGAAAGGTGTAAGAAACAGAACTGAATTGAGATCTATTATGTAGAAAGAAAGTATATGTTGAACTATGTGTGCTAAAATTGACAGTATGATACCCTCCTTGTATCTACACAATTTTAAATTGATAAGGCACAAGAATAACACTAATACAAAGAGATCAAAAAAATACTTAAAAAAAATAACACCTTAAAAAGACCAATAGGCTAAAAGTTATGCTCGATTGAAGTTCAATATGGCAAGGTTGAGTGTTCAAAACATGGAATTAGATGCTAGAGTTAAGCCACCACTAGTAGGAATCCAAATTTAATCACCCACTAGTAGAAATCCAAATCTAAGCCCCTACTAGTAGGAATTCAAATTTAAGCCCCCTTCATGTAACCACAACATATGACCAAGGGGCAAAGGGATATGATGAGGGCTCTCTCCTCAATGATGTTACTTTACACTATGATATGACTTGAGGAGTGATGTCACTTATAAAATATCCCATTTTTACTAATGAATAGTGTCATAAACCATTCACTTAAATTTGCCATCTTTTATACCATTATAGGTAGGCAGAATAACATGGTAGAGTTACAGGAGTGCTTCAGCAGATGGTGGAGTTTATGAGGGTTGTTGGCATTATCGATGGGTTCTGTGAGGGTTGTTAGCACCACCAATGGGTTCCACAGGGGGTACTTGCACCATCATTGAGTTTCATGGGTTATGTTATCACACTTGTCAGGGTCTATCAATTGTACTGGTACACTGGTTGAGGTCTGTTGGAGGTGTTGGAAATAGGTCAGGGTTCATCACAGGTCTTGGCATGTGGGTCTGGTTCTACTAAAGGTGCTCATAGGGGTCTCAGGACCTGATAGGTGTGCTCACATGGATCATGAATTCCACAGGACATTTAAGCAGGGGTCTTGGGACCCAATGGATGTGCAAGTAGGGTTGTCGAGATTTATAGGTGCTATAGGCACAAAATTCTACCAAGTTAGAAGAAAGCCCACGTCTGTAAATTTGGAACAAAATCTTTAAAAACTAAGAGAGACCCACTTGGTTTCTTGACAAACTCAAAAATTGTTTTTCTTGAAAGTCATAGGTGTATGGTTTTTTGCAAATCTCAAGAAAATGCCTATAAATCCTCAAAAAATGTTGAAAATCATTTGTCACTACATAAGATCATGTGGGTAGTCGAATTTAGGGTTTTGTAACCTTTTAAATTTAATGGTGTTGTCCATTTTTTAGTTTGAGATCCCATACATGCAAATTTGCACATATTTTTATAAAACCCCACTAAATCCTAAAAAATGAAATCAATGAAAACCTGAACAAGCTAAAATGCAAGATTCACAATAGAATCAATGGCAATCATCTACCAACAAAGCTTTAATGCCATGTCAAAGTGGCTCACAATGAGGATCAACTGGATAGGGTCGAATGTATGGAGATGAATCTATATGGAGTAGCGAAACTTGAAGAACAATTCATAAAATAAAAGAATCTTGTCTTCATAACAAAAGTTGTATTAATCAGTATTAAGCATTAGCATTAGCCAAAAAGTATTTAGGATGATACATTATTTAGTGAGGAATTAGATCACTCAAAAAGGTAACTAACTCAACTCAAAATTAGAAAATGATTCAAAGTACATTTTTTCTAATGACCTATTATTAACCTAAGCAAGCTAAAAGAGACTATGTAGACAAAATCCAATGGGACAAAAATCTACACCAACCCTGTTTTATGGCTCTACAATAGTTATGTTACCTAAGCCATGTGATTTGGTTGTCCATCATTAATAATATTTATTCATAACTCGAAAATGACTTTCAGTCACTATCTTACCCATATCATGTGGTTAAGTTGCTCAACATTGGTATTATTTATTCATAAATTGTAAATGATAAATTTAAATGGCCTCTAAGGAAAAATACATATAATTAGTAAAATAGATGGAAATAGATTACTAATTACTAAACTTGATGGTAATCTAAAATTTGTCTAAAAGAAACCATCCTTATTTTCTGGTCACACTTACCACTAGAATAACTATTTGTTGGTAATTCTTTTTGGTGTCAATCTTTATTCATTACAATAGCTTCATAAGTAGGGATTCCAACTGGCCATAAGCCCTTAAGATTTTGGTTATCACCCTTACCCGAAATATTATAGTTAAAAATTGTTGATTGGGTACCACTTGTCAAAACTATTAAATCCTAACATTTAAATAGGGTAACTGCACAAAGTTGGGGGATAAAAAGAGGCATACCCATAGATATGTTTTTCTTGAAAATTGAGAAATCTAAATTTTTGTAGATAATTTGAGATGGCTTCATTCAAAATTAGAGGATGCAATAAAAATAAAAATTATAGCATTTTGAGTCTAGTTTTTAAAACACTAAAAAAATTTAAATGGTCAAGTATAACTAGGTCAAACATCTAAAATTGAATAAGAACTCTTAAAAAAAAAAAAAAACATAGTGGATAGTCAATCATGCGGCCCCTCATTTTTTTAGCATCGTTTAAAATAATATGATGAAACTTTAGATAAGATCATCTAGTTTGTAACCTATATTTTTTAATAATTTTTCAATGAATATATATTTTTAATTAACTTTACAACTAAATACATACTAAAAATTGATAAAAAAATGGATAGTCAGCCGTGCGACCCCCCAACTACTTAAAAAAAAGAAAACGAGTTTTTTTTAGAATGTCAATAAAAAAATAATACACAAACACATATAGGTATGTATATTTGTAGCACATGTAGTAGCCTAAAAAATCTATAGTTAGAATTCAACATAGATTGAAACCTTAAAAGAGTCCAAATTTTATAAAAATCGTATATTTTAAAAGAGGAGAGCGTGCTCACCATCATGGCTATAATTTTATGAATTTTCTCATTGAAATTTGTAGTGTATTTAGCGATGTAAGTTGAATTTTATTATTATTTTGGTCAAAACTCTCGGATTCGACTGTGTGTTGATAGGTCCAAGCCTTTGAATCGGGAATCTAAGCCATTTCTAAGCCAAAAGGCTTGGTTTTTGAATTCAAATTGAATATATCATGTTTGTGCTATAATGTGTATGCGTTATGTTGCCATTGCATCAAAAAAATAAATTTTGACTAATCTAACATGTTTATACTTATTTATTTATAATAATATACACTTAAATTTATTTAGTTCACATTTATACTTTTTATATTTTTATTTTAAAGTGGAGTGTGTCATGATATATACTACCACAAAAAGGACATCATAGATAAAGTGATGCAATTTTGGTGAGTTTGCCTCCACAATCATCATTTTAATTATATAAAACATGATTTAGAGTTCAACCAGGGCCAATTTCATTACAAAATAAATGAACGAGTCAATTGTTTTAATGGTGAGGGAAATTACAATCAATTTGAACCCCTTGAACATAACCTGCATGTATAAGATGTGATTTAAGGGTAAATTATCTTAGATTGAGTGAATTGGCATAATCAATGATATAATTTGAATGAAATTCAGCCTTGTAAACCTAATTTTGACTATAAAGGATTTAATTTGTGCCTATTGACCCTAATATCATAACTAAATAAGCCAAACAGTCCAATGGTTGAATCTGAAGGCAATTGGAGCTAATTTTGAGCTCCTTCAACCTAAGTACAAGAATATCAAAGGTGATTTGGGGCTTGATCAACTCCAATTTTATTAGAGAATGAAGCAAAAAATCATTTGGCTTAATGACATATGCAAGTTTGACATGTATAGTATGTGGTTTTGGGCTCAATAAACTCGAATGTCATCATATAATGAATAAAATAGTTGATTGATTCAATTGTGGAGGTAGTTAGGGTGAAATTGAGGCCCTTGAACCTAATTGTGACTATACAACATGATTTGAGGTTAAATTGGCTTTGATTTCATCATAGATTGAGCCAATTAATCAGATGATACAATCAATGACACAATTTTTTAAAAATTGAGCCACAACAACCTATTTTCAATTGTATATGATGTGATTTGGGGTGAAATTGCCTTTAATGTCATCATATAAAGAACCAAATAGTTGATTCATTCATTCAAAGAGGAATTTGAGGTTAATCTGAGCTCCTTCAGACTAATTGTAAGAAAACTAAAGGAATGGGCTATACTATTTATTCTCCTTTTGGCATATCAATTTTAAGGGATCTTTGTCGATAAGGATGAAAATGAAAAGAATTTAAAATGTGAATTTTGGTGTCATTGACATTGGACAACTGGAAAATCATATTATAATTTTGTAAGGGAAAAAAAGAGAAAGGATGATTAATCGTTATCCATTTCATCAGATTTAAGATAGCACAATTTTTTTGGGTAAACATGTAAGTGTAATGAGTAGTTGTTCTACAAAATAACCTTGTTGGGTATTTTGGCTTAGTGATTTGTCTAATTTGAATGTCTACAATAAGTTTGAAATATAAAAAAGAGTGTCAGTGAAGAATTATCATGTCCAAATTTAAAGGGATAGATTGGAAGTGCGTTTGATTTTTCAAAATGTTCACGATTTAAGAATATGTGATGGATTGCACAAACATATTTCATCATCTTAAATTCGGGCACAATGAAACATTATCACTGTAAATGTTTTATATGCAGGGAAGGGATAACAAACATGAATGAATAGAAACCTACACTAGTGTGTCACTTCATTTTAAGATTGAGAGGAAAGAAAATATACGAATTCACACATTGATTAAGTTGGTGACATGGCACTTATTTTTTTTTTTTTTAAACATTTATTTTAAAAAGATAAAGACGAAAGTGGAAGTTTTAGTTTTAAGAAGAATATGGGTATTTTTTCATGCTCCTTGGATATGATGGTGAAGGATAGTTAGCCTTCACATATAAGGCTAAAAAGTGTGCTCTTAACTCACTCTGCAGCCTGGTTGTATAGGCTCTCCCTACGAGCTTAGCTGCAGCCTAGATCCTCTGAACAATTTATTGAGGTTGTGCTCTCAGGTAGCCACCGCTCACTAAAAACAAAGGGAAAATTGATTTGCTATTGATTACACCGCAATTTGACAAGCTAAGGGATATAGCTTTGTTCTTTCTAAGAACTCCATTCCCTAGGGAATTGTTCCTACTGAAAGAACTGTGTATTCATGCTCCTTTGCAAAATATTCTATGAAATCAACTGTGACCCACCATGACATCATTGTTGTAGCTTATAAATATAAAAATATTTAAAAAAAATATAAACTACAACTGTTCAATTGCAATTTGCATTCAGTTTGCAGTCAAACAACTCTTAAAACAATGAACAGGGCAATTGAAAAAAACTAACCTAGTCAGTATGTTTAAATAATATTTTATTATTTATGTTTCAAATTTAGAGTTTTTTTTAAAAAATTGGTTATAATATAAATTTTAAAAAAGGGTATTGATTGAACAAAATGTAGATTATTAGTAAGTGATTTTATTAATTTTGTTTTGATAAGGGTTAATAATTTTCTATAATTTCTTAATTTTTTTGAAAAATAATTAATTAATTATAATATAAAATTATTATGTAAATTATAATTTATTATATATATATATATATAATTATATTAAATTATATATATATATATATTTTAATATATATTTTATTAAATTTTATATATATTATATTAAATTATATATATATATATATATATATATATATATATATATATATATATATATATATATATATGTATGTTTGTGTGTGTGTGTGTGTGTGTGTAATTATATATTTATATAATAGTTTTATATTAAAACTATATATATACTTGCATACATATCTTAGATAAATTTATATACACCGACATATATTATTCTAGTAGCACTCACAATTAAATACAATATTAATTATGATTAACTAGTAATATTTTTATGATAATTTATTTATAAAATTTCATTGTTAATTATCTATAAATTAATTATTTTTACAATTTTATTATTTTATTTTATTTATATTGAAGGATAATTACTAATATATGCATCATAGATGTTGAAAATATACATAGTATCTAGTAAAACAAAAAATAGATGTGGGGCATCCCCCACGTATAGTCATAGCAGTCAACCGTACAATATAAAAATGGCTCCAACAGGGAGCTCAGAAAAAAGAAAAGAGCAGTATCAACAAAAGCGATGCCAAATAGGCAGCTAAGGAAAGAACATCAATGGTATCAACAAAAATGATGCCAAATAGGTAGCTCATGGAAGAACATTAACAGTAACAACAATCTAACAAAAACAAACCCTAGACAATAAACAGAGGCCACCCCACAGGTGGTAATGTCAAAGATACGGGTTTAACACGCTATTGGAAGTAGTGCCTTTTCAGTCACAGCCACCATCTGAGCCAGTCAAAGCATGTCCTTTTAAGGAGCTTACATTACTAACATTTCCCAACAAGTTATGTCTTGAGCTCAACTCCGTAGGGTAGTGGTCGACTTTATCCAAAAGTCCTTTCATATTATTCTGCTTCACATAATTAAGGATATATTCAATATCTATCAATCTGCCACATTCGATCAACTTCTCTAGCTTGCAAGATAAGGTGTTTATGTTATCATCAATCTATTTCCAAACTTCTTCTTGTGCTTCCTAAGTAGGCATATCTGGAAAAGGATCCTGAGAAGAAAGCCCTGCCAATATATTCTCATCCCTAATTTTTGGAAAGAGATTTAGGTCAAATGGAGTGAAAGCTTCGCTAGCCTCCTTGATAATATAACTGCCATACTCAGCATTGAGAAAATTCTATAAGCACTCTCATTTACAGCCACCCATTCACCAATGACATTATTGTCAGACTCGAACAAGGCCATCCATTCCTTCATTGGATTATCTACCTAGTCAAAATAGGTGTCTTTGATGTAATCCCATTCAAATTAACAAATCTTGACCTCAGCTACCATTGGGTGGGACACATCCTAGTCTGGATTGGGGCTCAACTTGGGGTAACCTCTTGAATTCAACAATTAGTTTAATGTGATCTTGAACAAACTTGTCCTTAGAAACTTCTCGAGTTGGTCCTATGGAATTTTCAACTGAAAGAAAATTTTCAAAGCCAAAAAATGAAGATGACTTCAATTATGAAGTCAGTGACCACTCTAGACTTACCTTGAAACACCTCCAGATTCCTTTGCTTCCATAAAAACCAAATAATTTCAGTAGAGAAAACTAGCCAGAATTTGTGAAAAAAAAATGGACTTTAACCTTAGGATAAGCATAGCTAAAAGCAATGTTTAGCCATCCAAGATCAGACCCAAAAATAGTATTTCAAGGATTAAGATATCTTTGCCAGAGTTTAGCAACATATGGCTAAGAATATAAGATATGTTCAATAGATTCAACTTCACTACAAAAGGAGAAAAGAGGATTAGAAAGTCCATAATTATTCAAAACATCACCAACAACAAATTTTTTAAACATTGGTAACCAATGAAAATAAGATTTTTTGGGTTTAAGACAAGAAGACCAAATCGCAACAAACTTGAAGGACTAAGCATGCAAAAGATCAAACACAAACCAAATAAGATTGAGGGTGAGGTATGGGACATTGGAAAAGGAAAGTTACTTGTAGAGCGTCTAAGTTGAATACTCAAGTAGAGGCAGGCCTTTTTTCCACTCACATTGGTCGAAAACTCATCCTCATCTTCCATAAACACCAAATTATTTTTCCCTTCGAGATGTGCTTGGAGTAGGGTGAATGTTATTCACTAAAAATCCAGGAAGTAAAATCTATCTTTGAGCTCTGATCATGAAGCCCACCCCCCATGGGAGTAGAGATCCTTAAAGCTCCTCAATCTTTTAGTGTACTAGTAAAAAGTAGAGCATCCCCTGGTGAAGGCTAGTGGAGACCTGTTGACACTCAAATTCCACCATATAGATCTATAACCTTGACATAAAGTCCCAAACCAATTGAAGATTTGTTTTGAAATAATGAAAGGCTTGATTGAATCCCAGGCAGACCAAATGGACACAAATATAGGAGAGCCAACAAATTTGAATATGAAAGGCCCTAAAAGCAAATCAACAATATTTAATCCTTCTTAGTTTGGCTTCCCTTTTGGAAAGCCTCTCAAGATATTATGTATAAAAAGTATTTTCCAAGACTCATTCCCAATGGAGGCTCTAACAATCCATTTAACTTCCAAAGTTATTCCTTGCAGCCGAAGGTCCTTTAATCCCAGTGCACCATTGCTTTTGGGTTTTGAGTAGAATTACCACGAGACTGCATGCCTTTTCTTTCTCCCTTTCCCATCTGACCATAGGAAGTCTCTTATAATTCTATGGAGCATATTGACTCATGTTTGACCAAATAGCCATCATGAGGCATAATATATAATGTATGAAGAAAGAACTTTCTGACATACTTGGATCTTACCTGGTAAAGATAGTAGGTGGACCTGCCACTTGCCAATTTTCTTATTTATTTTATCGAAGACCCATTCCCACATATTCTTGAAGGATGGGGTTATGGAAAATGAAATCCCTAGGTACCTAACCATCTTTTCTGTTCCTTTCCATTTCCATCCAAATATTTCCAACCAATATGGCAGTTGATCATTCCACCCCAAAATGTGTGATTTATACATTACAACTTTAGAACCAGAGGCAGAGTAGTAGATATCAATCCTCTTTACAACCTGATCTAAATTATTTTACTCGAAGGTAACAAATATTGATGTATTCATCGGTAAACAAGACATCAATTAGAAATTCATTATTTGGGAGCGAGCCTCCTTTAATAGGAGGCCCAATATTTTAGGACTTAGGAAGGTAATGCAGTGCATCTGCTGCCAAAACAAAGAGAGATTGGGTAAGAAAACATCCTTGCATTATGAAACATTGAAGTAAAAGGGAGTCTATCAGTTCACCATTGACTTTAATGACAATCAAAGCATCCTTGAAGAGTACATTTAGCATTCTACAGAATCTATCCTGAAACCCAAAGGCTTGCAACATTCTCTCAATGAAGGGTCATTCAATTCTATCATAGGCTTTCTCAAAATCAAGTAATATCATTCCAACATCATAGCTTAAATATTTTTCCCAATACATACCCTCCCAACTAGTGATTAGATTATCCAAAATGTATCTCCCTTCAATAAACCCAGTTTGAGTCTCTGAGATAATAGAGGGCAGAAATGAAGACAATTTCCTCGTAAGGATTTTTGGTAGAATCTTGTAGGAGACGTTAAGGAGGGTAATTGGTCTCCAATTCTTAATTAATGATAACTTACCATCCTTTGGGATAATCTTGATCAACCCTCTATTAATGTTTGGGCCAAGTGTTCCAGAAGCAATGGCCTCATTGAATATCTCCAAGCAGTCTTTGACAATCCATTCCTTATTGAATTTGTAGAAGTTCATAGGGAATCCATCCAACCCAGGTACCTTATCATATTTTAATGAATCAATAGTTATTCTAACTTCATCGAGTGATATGATAGCCTTCAGAAAAGAGGCCTGAGTTTGTGAAACCTTCTTAGGAATGCATGCCTCACATAAGGCTCTTTTCAGTTCAATACATTCACTAGACCTATTAGAGCAGAAAAGGTTAGAATATAACTCAAAAAATGGTCCTTTTATGTTAGCAACATCCTGTACAATCTACCCATTGACTTCAATTTCTTTATTCTTGCTTTTAGTGTGCTTCATTTTCAAAAATTTGAAGAAGAATTTGGACCCTCTATCTCCTAGCTTAAGCCAAGTTAGCCTGGACCGGATCTGCGCCCCTCTGGCAATATACTTTTGTGTCTGGTGAGCTTGGTGCTTCAAAAGGTTAAGCTCTTTAAGAAGAGCCCCATTGGTTGGGTCAAGCTGCAACAAGCCTTCCACTCAGATGAACTTCTCTTGAGTATCCCTTGTAGGCTTTCTGAGTTTTCTAGCTTTGATCTATCCATAGGTCCTTGCAAAGTTTTTGGTAATATTCATACTAGAATTCTAATGGTCAACTTTGGAGCTCAATTTACAAATAGATTTACCAATATTCCAGAAAGCTTGCAGACCCTCCAAACATACCCTGTCAGCCAGATGTGAGACATTGAATTTATACAACCCTTTGAACTCTAATGAATCTTCCTTCTCTTCGATTAGTGAGAATGTCATTTCAGTAAGTTGTTGGTCAGACATGGTAAAGGGTAACATGGTCACCACATTACCATTCATGACTCTATCAACCACTAATGACTCCATGCTCAAATAAAATTTGTCCAACCTTGAATATTGTCTTTTGTTACTACTTTGATTATTGCACCAAGTATACCAAATTGCTCTACAAAGGCTTTTACCCTTCAAAAGAGGATCTTCAATTCTGTGAATTATTTTGAACTTAGACCAGAAGAAGAGCTCATTAGCTTTCCATGTAAGGTGATCACTGCCAATTTTGTCTTCTTTATCCTCCACCATGTTAAAATCTCATCCAAATATACAAGGGACAATTTTAAGATTGATGGATAAGCAATTACACAAGTCAGCTCTCTCCCTATAGTCATTAGAGGCATATATAATACACAGGCCAAAATTATAGTTTTAAGATTCTATCAAAACCTAGATCACTCTGTTGCAGGGAGAAACACCATGGTCAACAATGCACTCTTTCCATACAGGGCTAATCAAGATCGAGGCCCCCATTTATCTCTATGATGATTAGTATAAAATTGAGGAGCATTAGGCCAGATAAAGTTCAAGATCAGGGATAACTAAGTATTGATAGCCTTCAATTCTTGTAAGAAGAGAAAATCAAGATTATCTCTTGAGAGTCTGAACTGCCTTACCACTGGTTTTCTATCTAGGGATTTCAGTCCTCTCACATTCCTACTAATAATCCATATAAATAATCAGGGGGGTGATCAGGGGTCAATTAGATTGATCATGGGGCTTAACCCCACCATTGTACAACCTGGTAAAACAATTTGAAACTTTATTTTGCTTGCCCTTCTTTTTAGATGGGGGTTTTTGCACATTGTGATGCATCTCTTTAGCCAACTTTTTTGTCCTTGGGCATGGTGCATTCAACCTGGATTGGGCTCAAGTCTATTTTAAGTCTTTTACTTGCCCTTTTGGACATCCAATTGTCCACCCCTAGGAATTTCTTATTTTCCAAAGAATCTACATCTAAAAGCGCCATCTCACTCATGGGAAGACCATAATCCTCTTTCTCTGAAGAGATAGCCATCAGTATAACATCACTAGAAGGTCTATCTAGCATGTTTCTATGCAGGGCAATGGGTAAAACATTTTGTTGAATAGGGGTCTTGACAAGGATAACCACATATTCCTCTAAGGAATGGTCCTCAAAGGATTTTTGCTCTAGAAAAAACATCATCTAGGCTATTAAGGAAGTAGTACACTAGGTCTGGTGAGAGATTATCACCATCAGGTTGTGATGGAGTATGCACTTGAAAGTCAAGGGGGACCTCTAGGCCATGTTCACCTTAAGTTTTAGGTCCATGCATGTCAACACCCTCAACAGTGGAGGCACTATTTTTCAGTTATACAATTGTGAACAAATGATTCTCATGTACCTGACAATTATCCAACATAGTCTCATCTTTTGTGGTGTCCTCTTGTTGTTTGTTAGGAATATTTCTTTTATTAACCAACAAGAGACAGTTTTTCCTAAGATGATCATCCTTTTTACAAAAGAAGCAGACATTCAATCCACTCAGACCTATGAGAGCACAAATGTGAGATTTCCCTTTAATTTTAAAGTTGAGTGCTTCCAGGAAAAAGTTCGGGGGCTCTAAAGAAATTAAAACCTTAGCATTCATATGTGCAAGGGACCTTTTAGTATCCTCGATTTTGAAGACTTCATCGAGGGGTTTCAGTGCTTGCGGAAGAAAATTTTATAGCTGAATCGACACTTCTTCAATATCAACCCATCTGGGAGAAGTTTCAAAAATAAGGTCATTGCAATCCATTTTTGGGTTCCCAGGGACAACTTTAATAATTGATTAGCTGACATTCCACAAGGGTTTACTAATTGCCCTACGTTGCATCTTAAATTTTTTAAACAAAATTATGAAAACCCCTGCCTACAACATCCTACAAAAATTGATATACAAACCCAATCTTCTAATCCAATTATAATTTAGCCAATTATCAAAGAAATTCCTATAAGGGAGTGTATTTTTGTTTAATCAAACAAAGAAAATCCCTACATTTTTAATCTTAGTTTCCTCTTGTTTCAAATTAGATTCCATGGATACATTCAGAGTGATGGTCAGGGTTCTAGGAGGGCTAAGGAGCTTATCGATTTGGTCTTCCTTGTACTGTTGTTCATCATAGTCCTATGTACTCGTTAGGAACTATGCTCCTTCTGAGTGCCTCACCGCTTCCTCTTGCCACAAGATTTCACTAAACAGTTGTTTTAGAGATCTAGTCGCTTCAACTTCCACCTGAGTTGAGATAGAGCTGCTACACTTATTATTGCAACCCTTATTGCCTTGTGTAACATTAGTTGATTCATTAAAGTCACCATGCTTCCCCTTCACTGCATGTTCAAACCTGTCAAATCTGAGGGTTTCCATAAACATTCAATTAATACATTCCCATTTGTAAACCCAAAAGTCATGGGAGTAATGGCTAGGAAAGGACGCATGTGACAGTTGTGCATTTCAGCTCAGATAACATAGACACCCCTGAAGACAACACAAACACAAAACAAACCAAACACACAACATAAACAAAATGAGAAAACAAAAATTAAAGACCACCTCTAGCACATAGAAAAATAAAATGAAAAGGAACCAATGAGACAAAGGTGACTAAGATGAACTGCAAGGAGAAAGCTTGAAACACCATTAATGGGAGATGACTCTTTGTCTTCCCATTGCAAAGCTCTAAGCTTCTCTTTTCTACACCTACAATTTTATTATTATGAATATTTATAAATATAACGTGGTAAAATCTATATATTATCTATAAATTAATTATGATTGTCTAATTATTTATAAATATTATGCAATAAAATTTATATATTACTTTATGATTATTTTTAAATATGATGTAAAATTTATATATTAACTATATTATTTATTTATTATCATATGATGATATTTTTTATGATGTGATAATTTTTTTATGATAATTAATTTTTACAATTCATTATTATGATATGATTATTTATAAATATGATGTGGTAAAATCTATATATTATTTATAAATAAATTAATCTAATTATTTATAAATATAATGCAATAAAATTTATAAATATGATGTATAATTTACATATAAAGTAACCATTTTTACAATTTTTATTGTTATGATTATTTATAAATATAATATAGTAAAATTTATATATTACTTATATAAATTAGTTGTGATGATATTTTTTATGATGTGATAATTTTTTACTGGTATCGAGAAAATAAAAGTTCAAAACGACAATAATGTAAAAAATGACAACATAAAATAAAAAATAAAACAATTTAATTATTTAAAAGTCCATAAGATTAAATAAAAAAATCAAACATAAAAATTATAAAAGAGTGGAAAAAAAAGGATAAATTGAAATTTAGGTGCCTTTGCACTCGCAATCAAATGGTCTCCGTGCCCAACGCTTTCACATAATATGAAGGTACAACTGTTTCCCATTGTAAAATATATTTTCCCCTATCTATTATAAATATCTTAAATGCATTTATGCGGTAGATGTTTGCTTTTAAATAATAAAAAGTATTTAGGAGAGATTACTTTTGAGGTATTTTTAATTTAAATTTATTATATATTTTATTAATTAATAAATTTTATTTTTATTGAAAATATATATAAGATTAAAAATTATTTTTATTTTAAATTTTATCTTATATTTAATTTTATTTATTTATTTAAGATATAGAGAAAAAATAATATGACATTCAAATGGATATTAAATTTAAAATTGAAATTATTATAATAATTAAGTAGATGTCAAATTTAAAGTGATAATTAATTGTTAATAACTCATAAATACCATTTTTGTATTATCATTGTTAAACCTTACCAATATAATTAATAAATTTAAGTTATGGATAAAACTTTGCTGTTTATATTTATTTATCATCGTTTCAAATTTTAAGTGTTATGTGTCACGTAGCAATGAGAACTGTCACTAAATATTTTTTATTGAATTGTGAAGAATAGAATTAATTAAATTTAGTTTGTAGACACATGTTCATTTTGTGGCTCCATAGTGGTTGTCTTACCCAGATTATGGAATTAAGTTGTACAATCTTTGTAATATTTATTCATAACCCATAAATGAGTCGCGGTTGTTGTCATTACCAAACTGCATTAAGTTGTCTAATATTAGTAAAATATATTCGTAATCTATAAATTATAAATTATAATAACATGCAAAGAGAAATGCATGTAATTAATAAAAGTGGTTCAAACTCATGGGCCCTTAGTTCTTACTTCATGTGTAACAGATGTGTCAAGTTGAAGGAAATTGCTAGTTGCTAAACTTGTTGGTGATTTAAAAGAAATTTAAAATAAGAGTTTTGGACAAAACCCTATTCCTTATATTTATCCATCATTATTTCAGATTTCAATATTTAATTTATTATACAATTGTGAGAAATGCCTAGAAATAACAAATTAGATTTCCATATATAAACAAGTGCCAACATGTCCTTACCATTAAATGTTATTTCTTAAATTGAAGAGAATCAAATTAATTAAATCTAGTTTGTATACATATACATAATAAAGCACGTGTCTTTTTCATAGTTCCACAATAATTATTTTATCTATACCATGTGATTAAATTATGCACTTTTAATAATATTTATTCATAACCCATAAATAAATTGCACTCTATGTGATTAAATTACTCTATATTAAATTTTTATTCATACTCTATAAATTATAATGACAAATTAAAAAAATACATATAATTAATTAATAAAAGTGGTCTAAACTTATAGACTATTAATACTTACTTCATGTGTAGTAGATGTGTCATTTTGAAAAAAAGTTAGTAATTGTTAAACTCAATGACGGTTTAAAAGCTACCTAAAAAAATATCCTTGTTTGCTAGTCACACTTGTCGACCAAAGCAACAAAGTCCCTTCTTTCAACTTTCATTTCGAATAATATCATTTTCTAGTGTTTGATGTGATTTGAATATCTTCTTAGCAGCTATATGGCCCTTAACTTCAGATTTTATGTTTACTAGTGCTAATAACATTAAATATTGTATAAGGGAAATTTAAAAATATTTATTGATGACAACGATTTTGGATTGAAGAATAACATTTCAAATCTCACTGCTAACCAATATACAAATAAACATTTTTTCAAATAAATTTTAATAAAAAATAAATAAATTTGACCATTAAATATTATAAATATATTAATTTTAAAAAATAATAAAAATAAAAATCATATAATTATTATTTAAGAAAAAATGAATCCAATATATCCCCATGAAAGGACTAATAACTCAGTATCCAAGAACTTAAAGCATTATCAACCCACAAACACCCTCGCATAATAAAGAAGTGGTGAAGGTGAAGGTACAATTGTTTTTGTTAAGTTGTGGAGCTAAAAGCTTCACCAGGATGCTAATCAGGGGGTTGCTGAGTTCAACCAGTAACCGGCATCGGCAGTATTACCGATGTCGGTCAGGCAGGGACCAGGGATCGGCCGATGTCGATCAGGAGTAGACTGATAGCAACCGACGTTGGTCACTTGTGCGTGTGCATACGTTTGCATGCGTTTCCAGAACGCGTTTCCAGAATTAGACTCGTCTAATTTTAAGAGGTCCGAGAATGTTTGCATGTTGAAGACTAATTTAAGTCTTGACTCTGTGTTTCTAATTATTGTAATTAGAAGTCTAATTATTGTATGCTTGGGATCCTATTTAAGAGACCCATGAGGCATGTATTGTAATTAAGGCAAGTAAAGCATTGAAGCAAGAAAGCAAGGTCAAAGGAGATCTGCAAGGTGCAAGGTCAAGGAGATCAGCTGAAGCTATCAAGGAGGGGATAACAACTCAGGGTGTTGAGTTAGTTGTGGTTGAGAAAGAGAGAGAGAACTCTTGAGTGAAATACTGTACACCCAAGAGGAGTGAAGAGGAGAGGAAGATTTCTTTATTGTATTCAAGAAGAGTGTTAATACAGATAGTATTGTTTCTCATATTCTTTGTTGTTTCAAGTTTCTAGTTACTTAATCATTCTTGTTCAATTCTGTGTTTAATTGCTTATAGAAAAGTAATCAATTGTGCTTCTTAGATCCTGACAAGTGGTATCAGAGCTCAGGTTGACTAACAGGTGTTTCAGATCTGGTTAGTGTTTGTTGATTACAGGTCACTCACAGGGGTTTCTGTTTGAGTGGGAGAAACAATGACAGAAGAAAGTAAACTGAGAATGGAGAAGTTTAATGACAAGAATTACCAATTATGGAGAATGCAGATAGAGGATTATCTGTATCAGAAAGATCTATACTTACCGTTGGGTGGGGTTGATAGAAATCCAATAGATATGAAAGATGAAGAATGGAATGTTCTTGATCGGAAGGCTTTGGGATCCATAAGGTTGAGCCTTGCATCGTCTGTGATTTCCAACTTATCACAGTGTAAGACAACGGAAGAGTTGATAGAATCTTTGAAAAATTTATATGAAAAGCCCTCAGCTTCAAATAAGGTATTTCTTATGAAGCAGTTATTTATTTTGCAAATGTAGGAAGGTGGATCGGTATATAGTCATCTTAGTGATTTCCATGGTTTGGTAAACCAATTAGCTTCAGTCAATATTGTTTTTGATGATGAAATAAAGGCTCTCTTAATCTTATGCTCTTTACCTGAAAGTTGGGATAGTTTGGTAATGGCAGTAAGTAATACTGCGTCTGCTTCTAAAATCTTAAAAGTTGATGATGTGGTTAGTGTAATCTTGAATGAAGATATTCGTAGGAAAAGCACAGGTGAATCATCAGGTAATGCTTTAAGTGCTGAAAGTAGGGGAAAGCAAAGAGAGAAGGTCGAGCAAGGGAAATCAAGGTCAAAGATGGGAAAGGGATCCAAATCTAGAAATGGAGGTATCACCTGCTGGTTTTGTGGAAAGAGAGGACACACAAAGAAAGATTGTTGGTTGAAGGATAAATAAAATCAATATGAAGGTAATGAAGAAGCAAAAGATGTAGGTATTGCGGCACATGATGCTCTCATACTTTCTTTGGATAGTCAGGTAGAATCATGGGTTTTAGATTCTAGTGCTTCTTTTCATGCAACCCCAAATAGAGAATTGTTCCATGAATATGTCTAGGGAGACTTTGGAGAGCTTTATTTAGGGGATGGTACACCTTGTCGAATGGTTGGCAAAGGGAAAGTGTAGTTGGAATTGCAGACGGGCAACACATGGGTGTTGAAGGAGGTTATGCATGTCCCAGTCCTGAAGCAGAGTTTGGTTTCTGTAGGAAAGTTGGGTGATGAGGGATGCACAGTAACTCTCACAGTGAATTCTTGGAAGGTTTCCAAGGGTGCACTTGTTTTAGTAAGAGGTAAGAAAGTAAGTACTCTTTATCTATCTACTTGTATTACTGATTCTACTTCTGGTTTATCTACTTCAACTGTAGATTCGAAGATGTGGCTTAGTAGGCTTGGTCACATGAATAAGAAGGGAATGGACGTTCTTGAGTCAAAGGGTATGAGTTTAGATTCAAAGGGCATAGATCGTGGTCATTGTAGGAAACAAAAATTTGATGTTTTTGACAAGAACAGGGAAGCCTTGGTGTTTATGGAGGAGATGATGAACAGAGATCAGTCACAGGGGCTGAATAATTTTGAGCAGGGCAGTATGGACAGGGTTTTGATCCAAGATGAGCTTGCGGGTGAAAAAGTCATCACTTACAAGAAAACACAGTTACCGACATCGGTCACATGGAACCAACGTCGATCAGGCAGGTACCGACATCAGTCATGTGCAGACCAGTTGAGTCGGTAGTGTCAGGCAGGTAGAGACCGACGTCGGTCAGGGGGAACCGACGTCGGCAGGAGGGTCAATCGCATGGAACCAACGTCGATTGGGTGCAGACTGAGAGATGGCCAAGATCGATCACTGAAACGAATGTTGGGCAGACAACAAGCTGTCAAGGAGTCTCAAACGCCCATATGGAGGACTGAAAGGGTAAGTGGACCTCATATTCGTTGTTCACCTTCTTTTTATTACTTGTTGCTTACTGATGGTCAAGAACCAGGAAGACGTGAAGAGGCAATGTAGGTAGAACCCAAGAAACAGTGGGAGCATGGCATGAATTTTTTGGAAGAGAACCAAGTGGGAGTTTTGGTAGAGTTTCTAGCCGAGATAAAAGCACTGACAGACGAATGGATTCCCAGGTTAGAGAAGAGAGTGGATGGACACGTGAGACAAAAGGCCAGGGTATATGATCTTGACCAAGTTGCAGGACAATGGAGGTTTAACCATTATGTTTTCTTTTACCAAGTTTGATAATATTAGCTACATTATCATATTACTGTAGTGTGTATGTTTGTTGCAGAGTTACACATTCAGAGAGTTGCTGAGCTAAAGGTAAAGTTAGTTCAGATGGGTGTCATGAAGAATCTGGAGCAGCAAAATTCTTTGGCATAAGTATGTTTAGAGACAGGGAAGATCACATGATGTTGTCTCAGGATGATTGTGTGAATAAGGTAGTGGCGAGGTTCAAGATGCAGGATGCAGAACAGGTTAGCACACCTATGGATGGACAGTTCACAGAATAGTGTCCCAATTCACATGATGAGGTTAAGTACATGGTATGTACTAGACCTGAGTTTTCCCAAGCAGTGGGAGTTGTCAGAAAGTTCAGAGCCAATTCAAAAAAAGAGTATTGGAGAGCAGTTCAGTAGATTCTCAGGTATTTGAGAGGGACCAATAGCAGGTATTTATGCAGGGTCAAGCACTTCTCTACATGGTATGTAGGTTCGGATGTGGCAGGTTACTTGGATGACAGGTGTAGCATCACAGGATGTGTGGTGGTTGGTCTTCAAAATTGAGCTTGAAGATGGAGGTTCCTGAGATGGTTAGTGGAGGTTGCTGTACAGGTGCAGTTGTTTATCTCCAAGTGGGAGATTGTTAAGTTGTGGAGCTAAAAGCTTCACCAGGATGCTAATCAAGAGGTTGCTGAGTTCAACCAGTAACCGGCATCGGTAGTATTACCAACATCAGTCAGGTAGGGACCAGGGATTGACCGACGTCGGTCAGGAGCAGACTGACAGCAATCGACGTCGATCATCTATGCGTGTGCATGCGTTTGCATGCATTTTCAGAATTAAACTCGTCTAATTTTAAGAGGTCCGGGAGTGTTTGCATGTTGAAGACTAATTTAAGTCTTGAGTCTGTGTTTCTAATTATTGTAATTAGAAGTCTAATTATTGTATGCTTGGGATCATATGAGAAACAACAAAGAATATGAGAAACAATACTATCTGACCTTGCACCTTGCAGATCTCCTTTGACCTTGCTTTCTTGCTTCAATGCTTTACTTGCCTTAATTACAATACATGCCTCATGGGTCTCTTAAATAGGATCCCAAGCATACAATAATTAGACTTCTAATTACAATAATTAGAAACACAGACTCAAGACTTAAATTAGTCTTCAACATGCAAACACTCTCGGACCTCTTAAAATTAGACGAGTCTAATTCTGAAAACGCGTTCTGGAAACACATGCAAACGTATGCACATGCACAAGAGACCCATGAGGCATGTATTGTAATTAAGGCAAGTAAAGCATTGAAGCAAGAAAACAAGGTCAAAAGAGATCTGCAAGGTGCAAGGTCAAAGAGATCAGCTGAAGCTATCAAGGAGGGGATAACAACTTAGGGTGTTGAGTTAGTTGTGGTTGAGAAAGAGAGAGATAACTCTTGAGTGAAATACTGTACACCCAAGAGGTGTGAAGAGGAGAGGAAGATTTCTTTATTGTATTTAAGAAGAGTGTTAATACAGATAGTATTGTTTCTCATATTCTTTGCTGTTTCAAGTTTCTAGTTACTTAATCATTCTGGTTCAATTCCGTGTTTAATTGCTTATAGGAAAGTAATCAATTGTGCTTCCTAGATCCTGACAGTTTTTCATTTCATAAATATATTATTTTCAATACTATTTTATATTAATGTGATGTGGTATTATATTTAAGAAAGGTCATTTTTTTTGTGTACTTATAATAGTTGAGATATTTATTTTTTAATAAAATAATTTAGATAGAGATTAATTTTGAAGTGTTTTTTATCATATTGATAAATGATTCTATTTTCAATGAATGATGATAGATGGCTTCAATTTAGTTATACCAATTTATGGGTTCAAAAACTCTTTCTCCTCTAGTTTCCACTTAATGTCTAAGATATTATGATTTTTCCTTCAAATAAGAAAACAAAAAATTCAATATAATATTCAATGGAATGTCAAATTTAAGGTCAAAACTATTTCAATGGTCAAATGAATATCAAATATAAAATTGTCATTAATTATTAACAACTCACAAATATTATAATCCAACATCACCCTTGCATTGCCATTATTAAACTTTATCAATGCAATTAATGAATTGAAGTTTTAAAAACCCATAAACTTAAAAGAATATTTATAACAATATTATTTATATTTATTCATCATTATCTTAGATTTTAATTTTTAATTTATTATAAAATTGTAAGAAATGTAAAAATAATTGATAAGATTTTTCATTATACAAACAAGTGTTATGTAGCACTTAGAAATGTCTTTATATGTTTTTTATTAAATTGTAAAGAATTGAATTAATTAAATATAATTTTTAGATATGTACATAATATGGCATGTGTCCGTTTCGTGGCTTAGTGAACGTTGTCTTATTCGTGTTGCAGAATGAGATAGCCAAATCCAAATACAAACAATACACACATAGAATTTTAGTCACATAAATAATATTTTGCTTATATTAATGTCATTTGAATACATAACAAATATGTATGACTTCTGATTCCTATAATAAGGGATTCTAGATCCATATAAACTTTCAACTATTAACCTTCAATCTCCTAATAATAAAACTAGACCTATATGCAACAATATAATATCTTACCGTATTATCCATATGGTTATAAACTAACCAATATGCTATTTATCTCTCGGTAAATACTCAAAATTACATAATGTAAAAGTTAATTCCTAACATTCCCTCCCTTAGTTTTTATGTGGTACAAAAAATCCACTCTTATCTGTAGTAAGTTCCCTGTGACATGCCAAACTATGTGGCACATGACCCTGATATAAAAGGAAGGCACCCCTCATCAATCCTCCTATGGTTTTCAACAGGTTTATTACAAACATGGACATAAATAGGGACCCATCAACCTATTCACCTCATGTAGTTTTCTGGATTACTACGAACCATTTCAGAATCCATGAACTGTCTTACACTAGTGCTCTTGTTCTTTCACTATGTTTTCACGTCAGAGAAATATGTTTGGAATTTGCACATAAATTACATTACTTTGAACAGACATTTTTTTGTTCTTATTTTGCAAATACACAATGAAAACTATAAAAATACACCACACAAAATGTCACCAAAGCATTCTGGGCCTCATTGTTGGTGATTGACGAGAGGTTCTAGAAACCTACTTCTTCCGTGCCTCTGACCTCCAATTAGTGATGCTACTCACTCAGTTGATGTGTCAATAAAACTCGATCGAGGAGAAATTACTCCTATAATTCAGACATCATATACAAGTGGAAATGCATCCGTAAGACAATTTTTTTTTATTTTTACAATTTTGATAATAAACCCAAATTTGTTTGACTTTAGACTTAACACTTTTAAAATTTTTAACGAATTTTAACTTTTTATACTTTAATTGGATTGATACATTCACATTTTTGGCTAAGACTAAAATTATGACTTTTGACAATATAAACATTTAAAAAAAATTACTTTTTAAATAATAACTAGACTCTTTTAACTCTTTTATATAAAAAGAGTTATAAAATATATGCACAATATAGATTTCTTTAATAAAGGAAACTCCATTTAAATGGATTAACACCTATCAAAACTAAACTTAACAAATGATGAGACAATTCTAAATGACTATAACTCATAATAACAAACTCTTTACGTTTAAAAGACCATCGACTCAAACTTAAAATAAAGCCTAAGATATAGATAAAACAAAAAACTCACACTTGGATGACAGAAACGATGAAATCATGCATATTACAATTGCACGACATGAATTATTTGACGCAGACTCAGATTTTATGCAATTGTTGGAGCTTGAAGTACGACGAGACCAGAGATGAAGCGCGAGATCTGCAAATCAAAGATCGTTGCAAAGTTATCGATCGGAGGCCTTGGTGAGTGAGAGTCTGTGAGTTGAAGCTCAGGAAAACATTTCATTGACACCAGGTGTATGTAAATCTGTGATGCCTGCATCCAATGTTATGACCAGTCGGTTGTGAAATCACCGACGTGTAGGACTGAGTGAGCCAAAGAGTTTGGGACGTGTTAGATCCGGCTTCAGTGAGATGAGCTGTGGATTCAAAGCTGCAAACTCCTCAGATACTCTTGGAGATGAGATAATTTATAATCCTTTCCACGTTTTCCATAAGACCCACGCTCCTTTTCACACAACCTCTCAGGTAGTCGTAGTTTACTGGTTCGATTGCATCTGCACTTTTTGATTGGCTGCGTTTGTTTAATTTCTATGCTAAAAAACAAAACTATAATATGAGAACAAAACCTCTTTATCAATCAATGTAGATTAATGATTTTTCAAATATTTTTTTTTTTGGGGTTAAGAATTGAATAAATTTAAATATTATAAATATATTAATTTTAAAAAAAAAAAATTGTTAAATAAAAATAATTAATTTAAAAAATATATATATATATACACAAAAATGTTATATAATTTAAAAAAAAAAAAAAAAAAATTATTCAGAAAATAAATTTGTGTAAATTGTCACACTCAACCCAACATTTTCATATAATAATAATAATAATAATAATAATAATAATAATAATAATAAAAACAGCTTCAAAATTTTTGTTCTAGTGGAGTGGGCATCTAAATGTTATTGTGGACTTAAAACGTCGTCTCAAATAAGGTCTTATGTTGGGCTAGTGCCTTTCTTTATGACTTCCCATAAATATTAATGTATAAATGTGATTTATTCACAATTTTAAAAAAGTTTATAATTATATATATATATATATATATATATATATATATATATATATATATATATATATATAAATTAATTAATTAATTAATTAGAGTAACGGTTCCTTTTTTAATAGATTTCTAGTTTAAATAAGTGATGAGGCACAAGCCCATTATATATAAAATATATTTTATGTTATATAGTATATATATAATTAAATGATTTTATATAATATTTTTAGGTATATTAAAATAAAAAATAAAAAACTAAATTAATATAATTTGAAGTTAAATATGTTATAAAAAATAAAGGTAGTGATGAATTTAAATATTTAAATAATATTAATTTAACATAATTAAATTAATATAAATTGAAATTAATTGTCATATAGAATAAGTGTCGTGGTGATGTTTAAATATTCAAGTTAATTAGATCATAGACAATTACATAATGTAAAGATCAAAAAGATTTTAGAATGAAGGCTTTAGTGGAGTAGGCCCATGTACTGCATTTCATATTTTGATTTTTAGAATTTTGAAATGACATACTTTTATTTTTATATGATATGATTGTAATAATTATTTTATTGAAGTTTTAAATTAGTTAATGAAGTTTGAAGTAATATGAAGAAAATTATCCATCAATATGTATTACCTTATAAGAATTGAGATATATAAATTTTATATTTGTTTAAATATTTGTGATAAATAAAATATTTTTTATAAATTAAAAAAACAATAATTAATTTTTAATAAAGTTAGAAGGAAGTGGAGGAAAACTCTAACATTAATATGTATTACTCTTTAAAAATTGAAATATATGTCTTATATTTATTAAAATATTTTTTATAGATTAAAAAGAAAGTAATTAATTATTACATGTATATTTTTTAGTGTAAAATAATTAGAATGATATCATATTATTATAAATTCATTAGACTCTTTGCATAAGATTTTAAATTTTTTCACTAATTTTCATAGAAAATTTTTATAAAGTGTATATGATTATACATTATAATAAGCTCTTATAATTTCTTAAAAATATGTGAAATACAATTAAAATATTTTTAAATACAATTAACTAATTCTTACTATGTCTAGTTTTAGCATGTTTGACTTCTTGAATGAGTTGGAGACCTTTTAAGGTCATAAGGTTTCTGATTTATCTTTTATAAGGTGTAATTGGGATGAATAAATCTTCACAAAATAATGAAAACAAATTTGGGATCAATTTAGATTGAAATTCTCTTTCTAGGCTTTCTAGTCTCCTAAGACAATTATTTTTTGGGACAATTAGGGTTTGTAAGCTATTTTAAGATCAAAATTGTTATGTTATCAATTGAATAAGGTCGAATTGATCTAAATCTCTAAAATTGTTTTAGTTTATTGTGGAATCCATCCATTCAAGATTCATTAAGCTTACTAGGCCTACTAGTATAAAGGGACAATTTTGAAGCATGTTGGCCTCCATAAACCTAACTAAAGGGTAATATTGCATTGATGGACTTGTTCATGTTATAATAAATCTCTCTAATAATCTAAAATATCTAGTTGAAGTCCATTTCATGAAAAGTTTAGTTTGAGCTTAAATCTTTGTAGCTTTCACAAGCCATTTGAAGCTAAGTTCTAGTTTGAAGTAAAGAAGGTATTTGTAAATTGTTTTGAAACCTCATTTCAAGTTGCATATGATATTACTAAGCTCTTGAAACTTCATGCATATTCACAATAATGCTATATTCTTGAAAGAGGTCATAATCCAAGCAAAGGTCTATGGAAAAAGTTAGCCTTTTCAAGCAAGTATAAAGGAAATTGGACAAGTTGATAAGTTTTGTATTTACAAGTTAGATTTGTATCAAGATTGTAAAAGTGAAATATGGGTATGGGTCTTTAATTACATGATATTGTGTCATTGATGTTGTTGATTGCCATCATAAATATTATAAGTTTGGTAAAATTGATGTTGTAGACTTCCACACTAAATTTGGGGCCTTTAAACTCTCTAGAATGCTCTAAGAAAAATCATTATTGATTTTAGCCTATCTAAAAACCTTCAAAACCCTGATTTATGGTTATTTCCATAAAATGAATTTTAACCGTCAAAAAAATATTCATTCAAGATCTATTAGGCCTTACTAGGCCTATTAGTAACAAAAGGGTAGTTTTGAGGAATTGGGTCTTCTAATACAAATTTAAGACAAATATGCATTGGTTTAGTTCATTCAAGCTATATGGAACTTCTCCAAATGGTCTAAAAGTTTAACTTGATGATTATCTCATGGAGACTCAAGAAGAGCTTTTTATCCCTTAAAGCCTTCACTAGCCTTGTCAAGTCAAGCTCTAGATTGAATGAAATAAGATGTTTGTAAACTATTTGAAACCTCATTTCAATTTTTATATGGTGTAACTAAACCTTTAAAATCTGATGTATGATCAAATTGAATTCAAATTCTTGAAAGAGTACATGGTTCAAGTAAAATTCTAGAGAAAGTTGACATTGTTGAAGAGTAACTATTGAAGAAGTTGAGTCAATTGAGAGAGATTTTATCATGTATTTTAGGAGAATAATGAGGGCTAGATTTGATTCATCATCTCCCACACATGCACAAATAATTCCTCTAATAAATCCCAAGAGGATTCTCTCCAATTGGATGTGAGCGAGATACAACAACAAGTTTTCTCTCATAGCCAAATCTCTCTTAAATGGTCAAAAGTTGGTCAGTGGGGGCATATATTATGAATAGTTAGCCAATAAATGAATATTCTATGTGGACACATTCAAATGGGTGTTTTAAGGCTAGAATGACCATTGTTCGATCTCCATTAGGCCTCAAGAGTGAAAGTTGTAGTTGATCGGACTCATCCCTAAAGAGAATATGAGTGTCCCTAAGTGTAAAAACTGAGTGATCTTCGATCGTGTATTATAAGATAATAGTGAGGGATAGAGACAAGACATTAGTTCCCACACTTTCACAGATGCGTCCTCTAAGAAGCCCTAGGAGGATTCTCTCTAATTCGATGTGAATAAGATGCGGCAATGAGTTTTCTCTTGCAGCCAAATCTCTCTTAAAGGGTAAAAAGTTGGTCAGTGGGGGTGTATATTCTGACTCATTATCCCAATAGATAAACCATCTATGTAGGCATTTCTAGATGGGAATTTTAAGGCTAGAATGGTTGTTGTTTGGTCTTCATTGGGCGTTAAGAGTGAAAGTTATAGTTGATCAGATTTATCCCTCAAGAGAATCTAAGCATCCCTGAGTGTGCAAACTGAGTGAACTTTGATCGCACATTACAAGTGAATCATGATGGATAGAGATGATTCATTAGCTCTCACACTTTCATGGATGAGTCCTCTAAGAAACCTTAAGAGGATTCTCTCTAACTTGATGCAAGCGAGCCATGATAATGAGTTTTCTCTCACAGCCAAATATCTCTTAAAGGGTCAAAAGTTGGTCAGTGGGCAGCGTATATTATGACTCATTAGCCCAATAGATGAACCATCTATGCAGGAACATCTAAATGGGTATTTTAAGGATAGAACAACCATTCTTCAGTCTTTATCAGGTCTTGAGAGTGAAATTTACAGTTGATCAGATGCAACCCTCAAAAGAATTTGAGCATCCCTAATTGTGCAAACTAAGACAACTTCTTTTGAACATTTTAGGAAAACCATGAGGGCTAGAGACAAGCCATTAGCTCTCAAACTTACACAGATGAGTCTTCTAAGAAACCCCAGGAGGATTCTCTCTAAATCGGTGTGAGTAAGACACAACAATGAGTTTTCTCTCGCATCTAAATCTTTCTTAAAGGGTCAAAAGTTGGTCAGTGGTGGGCATATATTCTGAATCATTAGCCCAATCAATGAATCATCTATGCATGCACATTCATATGGGTGTTTTAAGTCTATAATGACCATTGTTTGATCTCTATTGATCCCCAGGAGCAAAAGTTATAGTTGATCAAATGCATCCCTCAAGAGAATTCGAGCATCGCTAAGTGTGCAAGTTGAGCCAACTTCCATTGCGTGTTGCAAGAGAACCATGAAGGATAGAGATAAGATGACAGCTTTGATACTTGCATAGATGAGTCATCTACAAAACTCCAGGAGGATTCTCTCTAACTCAACATGAGTGAGATGCGATAATGAGTTTTCTCTCATAGCCAAATCTTTTTAAAATGGTCAAAATTTGATCAGTGGGGGGTGTATATTCTAACTCATTAACCTAATCAATGAAATCTCTTCATCGAAACATACAAATGGGTTTTTTAAGGCTAGAATGACTATTATTTGCTATCCATTGAGCCTTAAGAGTGAAAGTTACAGTTGATCAGATGCATCCCTGAAGAGAATCTCCTTCTCCCTGAGTGTGCAAACTTAACCAACTCCATTGCACATTGTAGAAGTATAATGAGGGATTGAGATGAGCCATTAGCTCCCACACTTACATGGATGAGTCTTTTAAGTAACCCTAAGATGATTATATCTAATTTGACATAAGCAAGACATGGCAATGAGTTTTCTCTCGTAGCTAAATCTCTCGTAAATGGTCAAAAGTTGGTCAGTGGGGGCATATATTCTTACTCATTAACCCAATCTACAAGCCATCTTCATTGACACAATTAGATGGGTGTTTTAAGGCTAGAACAATCATTGTTCGATCTTTGTTGGGCCTTGGGATTAAAATTTATAGTTGATTACATGTATCCCTAAAGAGAATCTCCTTGTCTTTGAGTTTGCAAATTGAGCCAACTTCCATCACGCATTGTAGGAGAATCGTGAGGGCTAGATATGATCCATCAGCTCTCACACTTTCATGAATGAGTCCTCTAAGCAAACCTAAGAGGATTCTCTCTAATAAAATGTGAGTGAGATGTGGCAATGATTTTTCTCTTGCAACCAAATCTCTCTTAATGAGATGAAAGTTAGTCAGTGGGGGGCATATATTCTGACTCATTCATCAATTTTTATGGAATCGATGAATTGTCTTTGATGACATGTTTATATGGGTGTTTTAAGGCTATAATTACCATTGTTTGGTCTCTGTCGGGACTTGAGAGTGAAAGTTACAGTTGATCAGACACATCCCTTAAGAGAATCTCAGCATCTCTAAGTGTGCAAATTGAACCCAATTATGTTGCACATTGAAAGAGAACTGTGAGGGATAGAAATGAGCCATAAACTCTCACACTTGAATGGATGATTTATCTAAGCAACCTTAGGAGGATTCTTTATAACTTGATGTGAACGAGACACGACAACGAGTTTTATCTCATAGTTAAATCTCTCTTAAAGGGCTAAAAAATTGGTCAGTGCAGGGCATATATTCTAATTCATTAGTCCAATCAATGAACCATTTTTGTTGACACGTCTGAATAGGAATTTTAAGGCTATAATGGCCCTTTTCTAGCCTCCACTGGGTCTCAAAAATGAAAGTTGTAGTTGATCGGATGCATCCATTAAGAGAATATGAGCATCTTTGAGTGTGCAAACTAATCCAACTTCCATTGCATGTTGTAAGAGAATTGTGAGGGATAGAGATGAGTTGTTAACTCCCACACTTGCATGGACAAGTACTTTAATCAACTCTAAGAGGATTATCTCTAACTCAACGCGAGCAAGATGTGTCAATGAGTTTTCTCTCGCAGCCAAATCTTTCTTAAAGGGCCAAAAATTGGTCAGTGAGGGGCATATATTGTGACTTGTTATCCCAATAGATGGAACGTCTTTGTCTACATGTTCGGATGGGTGTTTTAAGGCTAGAATGCTATTGTTTGGTCTCTGTTAGGCCCTAAGAGCAAAAGTTGCATTTGAGCAGACACATCCCTCAAGAGAATCTCAACTTCCCTGAGTGTACAAACTGAGTCAACTTCTGTCATGCATTGCAGAAGAATCATGAGGGATATATTATTTCCATTGCCACCACCAGAAATATCCTGAACTACATTAAAGTGACATTATATTGAAGAAAGGGCAATTTATTTTTATAATTGATATGAAAGTAAGAAAAGGAAAAAAATAATATAATATTTAAATAAATGTCAAATTTAAGATTGAAATTATTTTGATCGTAAAATAGACATCAAATATAAAGTTACTATTAATAATTAATAACTCATAAATGTCAGGATTAGGAGCACAATTGATTACCTTGTATAAGCAACTAAACATGAAATTTAACCAGAAGTAACAAGTAACAAGAAATCAGAAACAACACAGAATTTGAGAGACAATACAATCTTGTATTCAACTCATCCAGAAAGAAAATACAATAAAGAAGATGCCACAATCTTCTTACACCTCTGAGGCTTCCCACACCTCTAGGACTCCCAGTAATTCTCGATCAAGAGTTCACTCTCTCAATTACTGTCACAAAAATCAACTCAAATACAGAGTTGTTGTTCACCTCCAACCAATCAGTAACAATACTACCAGTACACAAGTACTCAAAGTACTTCAAGTAGATCTCCCATGAACTTGCAACAACTTGTAAATCAAATGATTTTACTTACCATGTAGATCTAACATGATCATGCACAACCTGCAGATCAACCTGATCTTACAATTGGAAGGATCTCTTCCTTGTTCTTAATTACAATACAACCCCACGAGTCTATTATATAGATCCCATGTAAACAATAATTAGACACTTAATTACAATAATTAGACACGCAACTTAAGACCAAAATTAGCCTTTTACATGCAAACAATCGATTCGTTAACAAACTATTCATGAACTAACAGTTTTGGAATCGCACAGGCGACCGACATCGATCACTGTCTGTCTGAAGTGACCGACGTCGGCCAACTCCTAACCGATGTCGACAGCTTCCTGTCCACCCCTGATCGATGTCGATTGGCCTGACCGACATCGATGACTGTGACACTCAGCAACTCCTTCATGTCTGCATAACAGTGAAGCTTTTAGCTCCACAACCTAACAATCTTCCACTTGGAGATAAACAGCTGCACCTGTACCTCTACATCGTCTAATTTATTTCTTGGCTTGTATCCCTCTTCAAGTTCAATCTTGAAGACTAACCACCAAACAACTTGTGGTGCAATGCCTGTCATCCAAGTCCCTTGCCACATCTGATTCTACATACCCATGTAGAGAAGTGCTTGAACCTGCATCGCATGTATACCTGTTGCTGGTCCCTTTCAGATACCTGAGAATCTACTGAATAACTTTTCAGTGCTTTTTTTCCAAATTGACTCCAAACTCGCTGACAACACCCACTGCTTGGGCAAACTCAGATCTAGTACATACCATGCACTTAACCTCATTATGTGAATTGGGACACTATTATGTGAACTATCTATCCATAGGTGTGCAAACTGGTTCTGCATCCCGCATCTTGAACCTCGCCACTACCTTATTCACACAATCATCCTGAGACAACATCAACCTGTGATCATCCTTGTCTCTCGAAATACTCATGCCAAAAAATCTTATTGCTCCCAGATTCTTCATGACACACCTCTGAACTAACTTTACCTTTAGCTCAGCAACTCCCTACATGTGTGACCCTACAACAAGCATACACATCACATACAGTAACAAGATAATGTAGCTAATATTATCCAACCTAGTAAAGTAAACGCAATGGTTAAACCTCTATTGTCTTGCAGCTTGCTCAAGACTATATACCCTAGCCTTTCATCTCACGTGTCTATTCTCTCTCTTCTTTGAACTGGAAATCCATTCGTCTTTCAGTGCTTTCTCTCCGATTGGCAACTCTACCAAAGCTCTCATTTGGATCTCATCCAAGGAATCAAATTTCTCATTCATGCCATGCTCCCACTGTTTCCTGGATTCTACTTGCTCTGCTTCTTTAAAACTTCCTGGTTCTTGACCATCAGTGAGCAACAAGTAATCAAAAGAAGGGGAACAACGAATTTGAAGCTTACTTACACTTTTAGTCCTCCTCATTGGCGTTTGAGACTCCTTGACAGCTTGCTGTCTTCCCAAAATTTGTTTTGACAGTGACCGTCATTGGTCACCCCTCAGTCTGCATCTGATCGATGTCGGTTCCATGTGACTGACCTGACTGCCGATGTCAGTTTCTTGACTGATGTCGGTGTCTTCTTGGTTGTCGATGTTGGTTCCCTGACTGACGTCGGTGGCCACCTGCCTGACACCACTGACTCTGGTCTACACATGACTGATGTCGGCACCTGTCTGTTTGACGTCGGTACTTGTGTTTATCTATGAGCGATGACTTTTTACTCACGAGCTTACTTTGAATCATGCCCTTGTTCAAATTGTCCTGCTCAAATTTTTTAGCCCCTGTGACTGATTTCTGTCCGTCATCTTCTCCTTGAACACCAAGGCTTTCCTGTTCTTGTCAAAAATATCAAATTTTCTCTTTGTGCAATAGACCCGATCCTTTCTTGTAGCATGAGTTTCAAGAAACTTTACTTTCTTCTATTGCTTACAAAAATCTCGATCTGTGCTTTCCAGATCTAAACTCTTACCCTTTGACTCAAGAACATGCATCCCCTTCTTATTCATGTGACCAAGCCTACAAAGCCACATCTTCGAATCTACAACTGAAGTAGATAAACCAGAAGGAGAATCAGTAATACAAGTAGATAGATAAAGAGTACCTACTTTCTTACCTCTTGCTAAAACAAGTGCTCCCTTGATAACTTTGTAAGAGTCCGCTGTGAGAGTTACTGTGCATCTCTCACCACCCAACTTTCTAACAAAAATTAAATTCTGCTTCAAGACTAGGACATGCATGACCTCCTTCAACACCCATGTGTTGCCTGTTTGTAATTTCAACTGCACTTTCCCTTTGTCAACCATTTGACAAGGTTTTCCATCCCTTAAATAAATTTCCATAAAGTCTCACTGGACATAATCATGAAAAAATTTTCTATTTGGAGATGCATGGAAAGAGGCACCAGAATCTAAAACCCAAGATTCCACTTTATCCAAGGAACATACCAAAGCATCCTGTGCAACAACATCTGCAACATCTGCTTCTTTATTTCCTTCATGCTGATCTTCTATCGACCTGCAATCTTTCTTTATGTGCCCTGCCTTTCCACAATTCTAGCAGATTACTCTGCCATACCTGAATTTGGATCTCCTACCTATCTTTGACCTTGATCTCCCTTGCTCGATCTTCTCTCTTTGCCTTCCCTTGCTTTCAACACTTAAAGCATTCCCTGATGATTTACCTGTGCTTTTCTTGTGAATTTTTTTATTCAAGATTACACTAACAACATCATCCACTTTTAAGATATTTGAAGCAGATGCACTATTACTAACTGCCATTACCAAACTATCCCAAATTTCAGGTAATCAGCATAAGATTAAGAGAGCCTTAATTTCATCATAAAAAACAATATTGACTGAAACTAACTGGTTTACCAAACTATAAAAATCACTAAGATGACTATGTACAGATCCACCTTCCAACATTTGCAAATTAAATAACTGCTTCATAAGAAATACCTTATTCGAAGCTGAGGGTTTTTCATATAAATTTGCCTAAGATTTCATCAATTCTACCGTTGTCTTAGCCTGTGATAAGATAGAAATCACAGGGGATGCAAGGCTCAACCTTATAGATCCCAGAGCCTTCCGATCAAGAACCTTCCATTCTTCATCTTTCATATATGTGGGTTTGCATGCAACCCCACCCAACGGTAAGTACAAATCTTTCTGATATAGATAATCTTCTAACTGCATCCTCCATAATTGATAATTCTTGTCGTTAAACTTCTCCATTCTAAGCTTACTTTCTTCTGCCATTGCTATACTTCCACTCAATCAGAAACTCTTGAGAGTGCCCTGTAATCAACAAACACTTAACACACTCTGAAACCAAGGTGTTAGTAAACTTGCTCTTGCAACCCTAGCTCTGATACCACTTTGTCAGGATTAGGAGCAAAATTGATTACCTTGTATAAACAACTAAACACAGAATTTAATCAGAAGTAACAAATAACAAGAAATCAGAAACAACACAGAATTTGAGAGACAATACAATCTTGTATTCAACTCATCCAGAAAGAAAATACAATAAAGAAGATGCCACAATCTTCTTACAACTCTGAGGCTTCCCACACCTCTAAGACTCCCAGTGATTCTCGATCAAGGGTTCACTCTCTCAATTACGGTCACAACAATCAACTCAAACACAGAGTTCTTGTTCACCTCCAACCAGTCAGTAACAATACTGCTAGTACACAAGTACTCAAAGTACTTCAATTAGATCTCCCATGAACTTGCAACAACTTGCAAATCAAATGATCTTACTTACCATGTAGATCTAACATGATCATGCACAACCTGCAGATCAACTTGATCTTACAATTGGAAGGATCTCTTTCTTGTCTTTAATTACAATACAACCCCATGAGTCTATTATATAGATCCCATGCAAACAATAATTAGACACCTAATTACAATAATTAGACACGCAACTCAAGACCAAAATTAGCCTTTTACATGCAAACAATCGGTTCGTTAACAAACTATTCGTGAATTAACAGTTTTGGAACCACATAGGCGACTGACGTCGGTCGCTGTCTGTCTGAAGTGACCGACGTCGACCAACACCTGACCGATGTCGGCAGCTTCCTGTCCACGCCTGACTGACGTCGGTTGGCCTGACCGACGCCGGTGACTGTGACACTCAGCAACTCCTCCATGTTTGCATAACAGTGAAGCTTTTAGCTCCACAACCTAACAATAAATATTATATTTCCTACACTACTTTTGCATTATTATTGTTAAACACTATTAATATAATTAATGAATTAAATATTTTTGGAGTCCATAAAATTAAAAGAAGAGTTAAAAAAAATTGTGTTACTTATATTTATCCATCATTGTTTCATATTTCAACATTTAATCTATTATAAAACTGTAAGACATGTAAAAATAATAGATAAAATTACCCTTATATAAACGTTTAGTGAAAATTACGATTAAATATTTTCTATTGTTAGTTTATAAACATATATATAACATGCACGTGTCCATTTGTGATATGTTATATTATTTAAATTATGTGATTAAGTTATCCAATATTAATAAAATTTATACGTACTTTATAAATGAATCATGATTGTTGTTTTACTTAATATTTATCTATAACCTAGAAATTATAATGACCTTAAAAAAATATGTATAATTAATAAAAATAATATAAATGAAGGAGCTCCTAATTCTTACTTTATGTATAATAACTATGCCAAAACAAAAGAAATTACTAATTGTTAAACTTGTAAAATTATTAATGATTTAAAAACTATCACACCACTTCTCAAAACTCTAGTGAAAGCTCAGGGCTACCAAAGCAGCAAAGTCCCTTCTCTCAACTTTTATGCAAATAACATTATTGGGTCTTAATTTCAACTGTCATGCAAATATTATTATTAGCTTTTAATTTTAATTTTTGATAGTATTAAATAATTTTAAATATTGAAGAATATTAAATAATGTCAATGATGTTTAATTAGAAAATAACATATCAAATTTTTATATCAATTAAATTATAAATTAATAATTTTTCAAATAAATTTTATAAAAAAATTAAATAAATTTTAACATTTAAATATTATAAATATATTAATTTAAAAAATAAATAAATATATATTGAAATAATAATAATTTAATATCTAATTTAAAAAAATGGAATTGAGTAGATCCTTGGCCGTTCTAATAACTCGAGATCCAAGAAAAGCCAAACATGCCATACAAGATTTTTTTTAAAAATTCTACCTATGTCATATAAAACTATTGCTTTTTATTCATAAATTAAATTTTAATTGCTTGTCACAATCAAACCCAACGTTATAATATAATAAAATAAAATGAAAATTAGCTCTTGAAGTCTTGTAAAAAGGGCATAAAGTGGACGGAGTCAGTCTAAAGATTAAAGTTTTCTTATTTTTTTTGAAAAACAATTAGTTAACTCACCATGTAAATATACAATTTAAATAAAGTAAAAGATATGTATATGTATGTCTTATATGAAGACTAACTAAATAGTTTATATATATTATTTTTATATTAAAGTTAGTTAATTGTTATTTATATAAATTATTTACATCATAACAATAAATTATTAAAAATGATTCCAAAAAAATATTAATTTCTTCAACAAAAAGATTGCTTTCTTATTAGTCGCTTTCAAATAGAAATGGCAGTGGCAGGGAAAGAAATGTTATATGGTTCTCACTAACTACAAAGAATTATAATGGCAGCGGAAATGAGAAATAATAAATTATGAGGGTTTTCGCGAGTGGTCCCATCATCCATGGAAGGCAGCGAGGGATTTCTCTAAATTTTTAAGTTAAAAGTCTTGACGCGTGTGCAAAGAAGATATTAGATATGATAAAATATTGTCGTTGCCACGTTACTTCGTCGAAGTCGCATTTTCTTTTTCCATGTCAAAGTTTTGACCATTTTTAGCTTATAAAGACATATGCACAAAGGAGAAAAGATAAAGTGAATGATGTTAATGTGTAACGATTCAAGAATCGTTACACATTAACATCATTCACAATCGTTACATATTAACATCATTCACAATCGTTATACATTAACATCAAGTCACATCATTCACAATCGTTACACATTAACATCATTACACATTAACATCATTCACAATCATTACACATTAACATCAAGTCACATCATTCACAATCGTTAAATGTCATGATGCCGTTTAAATATTTAGATGATACTGATTTAAAAATATGTTTCGTTTATAATGTATTAGTTATACTTTTTAATTTTATATTATTAATATTTGTTATAATATTTTAACCGGTTTTTTAATTAATTTTGTATTGATAAATATATAGATTTTTATTTTTAAAAAAAAAAATCAAGTGATAAAGTAATTTCTAAAATAGAAAGTTCAAAATTTATTATTTATTTTTAGCTTTTGATTGTTTGTTGTGACAGGTTAAAATTATTTTCTTGAGAAAATAAATGAATTTTAATTTAAAAATATGTAAAAAAATTAAACTCTTTAATCATTTTAAAAAAACAATTAAAACAAAATTTAAACTCTTTAATTAGTTATGGTGAAGATAAAATAGTCAGCACATAATCATTCTTTGTAGGGTTTCGGCTTTTCTTGAGAGCGTGCTCTCTACTCTTCTTCCTCGCTTTTCCCTTAAAGATTAAAAGAATAAAATGAAATTAAAATTTTTATTGATTTTGGGTTGAGATTAGATGGCAATTTTATTGTTATTTTTTCTTAATTTCTTACGTTTTATTTTTAAGAATAAAATTATTTTAATTTATATATTGTAATTTTATTTTTATGTTTTCTTAATTTTAATTTATAGATGGTAATTTAATTTAAATTTAATTTTTTATTTCTTATTTTTATTTTTAAGATTATAATTATTTTAATTTATCAAAATAAATAAAATTAAAATTTTATTATTTATGTAAAATCAGAATAAATATTATTAGAACTTTGTATGTTTGTAACGAATTTTTTATTAATATTATTAAAATTTTGTGTAACATAAAAAATAAATCCACACAACCTATTTTAATTTGTAATTAAAGCATTTTACAATTAAACATTTCACAATTACTAATAAGAATTAAAGTCGTTTTACTACTTTCGTTTTAATTTGTAGCCTATATTTTCAAAATTAGATTTTGTTATTTTAATCTTCAAATTATAATTTTTAACTTATGTGCATATTTATATATTTTATTTTCTATTGAAAAATAAAATTGATCTTCTTTAACTTAGTGTTAAGGACTATCCATCTTTCAAATTAATTTAGAACTTATATCCAACCTCATCTATTTTTGTATATTATGAGTACCAATTAAACTACAACATTTTATTTTTGATTTGATTTGTTATAAAATAATATAAGGGAAAGCCAACTATAAATTAATTTGAAAGACCCTTGCCCAAAACATTTATGATATAATTAGATTAATATAAATTGAAGTTAATTAGGTTGTAGATAATTAATCATTATGAAGCTATCTAAGGGATGATATATTTGAGACAAAGTCAACTATAAGTTAAGTTGAAAGAACATTGCCCAAAGAAACTTATGGTATAATTAGACGAATATATATGTCTTTAAAATTAGGATGGAGACCTTGTATACCAGACGGGATTTGATTTTGGGTGGAAAGAATGATACTCCCATTTGCACAATTACAAACCAACTAACCTAAGATCCCATATGTTATATTTTGTATTTTGACTTCTAGAATTTTGAAATAACATACTTTATCCTTATATGACATACTTGTAATAATAATTTTATTGAAATTTTAAATTAATTAATGAAGCTAGAAGGAACCCAACAAAAATTGTTACATTAATGTCAAATCAATAAGTATGTATTGCCTCTAAAAATTGAGACATTTAAATCTTATATTTATTTAAATATTTATGATAAATAAAATATATTTTATAAACTAGAAGGAAAGTGATTAATTTTTTGCATGTACACATTTTAATACAAAATAATTAGAATAGTATCATATTAGTACAAAGTATTAATAATCAATGGGATTTTTTGGTATGAGAATCTAAATTTTCTTAGTAATTTTTATAGAGAAAATTTAGAAAGTGTATGCGATTGTATATTATAATAAGGGTTGCATAGCAATTAATCCCTCCTTTTATATTGTAAATTGTTTAAAGTTGAATTTGTAATGTAAATTTAGTGCAACAATAAATAATATACAAAAAATAATAGTAAATAGAAAATTATTATTTTTGATGAGACTTAAGGATATAGTGCTTCTATAGTCTATGCCATAGAAATAATGGCTAATGTATATAACCTGGAGATATGAAGATGTTAAATCAAGTGATACAAAAAACTTAAAATATAATGTACTCTAATCATTTGACATGTTCTATAATGCTTGATTATAGAGAGATTCATTAGTATAATAGGGTATAACTATCTAGGTGGGGTTGAGAAAGGAATTGATATGTCGTGTGCTATGTGCCAAAAGGTATTCCTAAAATTGCATGTTAAAAATGTTTATTGTTGTTGGCTCCCTCCAAATTTTAATTTTACGCTACTTATCCTCCAATACTTGGCACATAAATAATTATTTTCAATCTCGCATTAGATTTGTATTTATAAATTTTTGGGGGTGGAGTTGGATTATAAGCATATGATCCACTCACTTTGATTCATTATCTTTTTGAAGCCAAAGGCATTCTTTTTTTAAATATTTATAAGAAAAAATAACAAGAAGAAAACCATAAACAATGTAGACATCCAATTCTAACACTGCCATGCCGAAATTGCAAGTCTAAATGGCTTTTTGTAATAACACACAAATTAACTCAAAATTACTAAAATACTCTAATTCATCTGCACACATCACATGAAAGAACTGAACCACATCAATATGTCCCTAATTAGGGCATTACACTATACACAATCATTATCTTCTTATATTTTATCTTTGATCAAATTATGACTTAGCAAATTGAGGTTATCAATCACTGAAATCCTTTAATTTGTCTGCACAGGTCACATGCATATACCAATTCACATCAAGGTATCCATAATTGAGGCATTACCCTATACACAATTTTCACCTTCCTCTAATTTGCTTCCAATTAAAATGCGACCAAGTAAATTGACATTTTTGACCATTCTAATTAAACAAGTGACCAGTTTCCAAGAATTATAAAAAGTCTAAGTAAAATCATTAAATAAAGCAGACCAAATTAAAAGCTTAAGTGAAAAATCCATGAAAAATTAATTAAAATCTAATTTTTAAAAATAAAAATTCAACAAATATCAAAAAATATGATGTCATGATGATATCATCAGCCTCAAAGTCAAAAATTGAAAATATCAATATAAATGCCATAAAAATTAGAAATGTTGAGCCATGCCTCTATAAATACATAATTAAAGCCATCATTAAATGCATTTTGGACTCCCAATTTTAACCCTAGGGTTAGAGCATAAGAGTGTGTCCTATTTTTTAGTAGAAAGGGGACAACAAAAATGAAAATGTGCACATTTTTCAATTTGTATAGGCAATAGTAACTAAATCGTATATAATGTGAAAATAGTGTAAATTAATGAAATATTAAATTTTAAGTGTAGATTATATTTATATATATTTTAAATAAAAAAAATAAAAAAATAGATTTTTGAATGCCTAAATACATAGTGTGCATGTTTTATGTATATAAATTTTATTGAATGCTCAATTTCTCCTCATAATATTTTTAAAACGTAATATTTTTCAAGATTTATTGTAAAGATGTCTTAAAAACATGGACATAGTGAAAGATAAGGTTTTTATATATTTTTGATAAATTATTTATTTTTTATTAATTTTTTATTGACCATGACACGTAATATTGAAACTTTTGACTTCTCCTCATGATAATTTTTTATATATATGTCAAAATGGACCTATTTTTCATCTTAGGAACAAGGACATTAAAATCAAGTTCGTCAATATTTTTTCAAATTTTTATCTCACAGTCCAATATTTTTTTGGTACCTCGAAAAGATGATACTTTACTTTATAAATAACAATATGTCATTAAATAAATAAAAATAAATACTAAATAGTATATATATATATATATATATATATATATATATATATATATATATATATATATATATATATATATATATATATATATATTAAAAGGCTAATAAATAGCCCTATTTACACGTGGACTCACGTGTTTTTATTTTATTTTTTCGTCTTAAAATGTGGCATCCGAAATGGCATTTTAAAGCTAATAAGAGTTTTCAAATTAAAAAAACAAGATTTGATGCCACATGGGGTTCAAACAAAGGGGGTTTGTTCAAACCCCCTTTGTTCCAACCTGCTCTGAATTTTTTTCCCCAACTACTTCCTCCACCATCGTGCCACTTTTCATTCACCACTTTCTATATTTAATATTTAAAATTACATGAACTATAAAAATTGAATGCCATTAAAATTAAAATAGCCATGTTAAATAAATGCACCACTTTCCATATTTTTTTGTGAGTGTTAAATTTCAAACATGTTGTGCCTATCTTTGCATAAATAGACTGTGTTCACATTCTGCTATGACTCCATTATATCATGCAAAATTCATCTTCTCGTACTCTTTTCTCTCTCGTGCATAATAATCTTGAAGTAGGGAATTCTAAAATTTCAAATTTATGAAAGAATCCAATCTTTTTAGAGGTGTCCACATTCTAGCAAGCCAAATTCCACATGTTTTAACAATAGGGACAAATTGAAGAATATTAATAGGAGCAAGGTTTTAGCTTTAGTTATAGTGAATAACAAAGGTACACAACTCAAAGATTTATATTTAGGAGAAATCAAAGTTATTAATTGAAATTATAAATGATGTCGTGCTAAATACATTAAGATTTAAATAAGAGCTCTGAGTTTACCAAAATTTGCAAATGACTATCTACTAAATGCATTAATGCTTAGATAAGATCTTTGAGTTTATTACTTATTTAATATTTTCCTAAGCAATGAACTCAAATTATAATAATTCATTTTTTGAAATAGAGCTTTAACACAGTTTAGTCTGTAAATGATGATTTTGTAAGCACATTCATATTTAAATAATAGCTTGGAATTTATGAAATTGTTAATATTTATGTATGCACTTAAATTGTAGTAAATAGACACAAGAAGAAGCAGAGTTATTACAACTTTATATTACAAATGACAAGTCTCTAAATGTAGTAATTTTTAAATAATATCTAAAAGTTCATAAATTACTAAATATTTTCTCAGAAATACAATCATATGATAGTAATTCATCTCAAGTAATAATGTTTTAACATGGTTCAATTGTAAATGATTATATGATAAATGCATTAGTATATAAATAATAGATTCAAATTTATGAATTACTCAATATTTTTTGCAAAATGCACTTAAATTACAACAATTAATCTCATGAAACAAAGTACCGTATACTTGCAAGGATTGTGAACTAATATAAAATATAACAAATCTTATAAAGCATATCTGGGTATTCCCAAATTTCAAGTTAAAAAATTGATATTTCATAAGAAAATAATCTAAGAAAAGAATTCACCCTACATTTTGGGATAAAATTTGAGTGCTAACATGCCTTTATTAATGGTTGGATAGATTGATTAGAAAAGGCAATTGTTGCTAACTGAGGGAGCCTCATTAAGAATAATTATTTTACCCAGATCAATATAAAACCCTCCACCAAACGACCTACGAGTAGTTCCCTTTACATTCAGTATAATTTCTTGGTTCCTCCCATCAAGTACCCTTGCCATTCTAATACTGGTAGGTAGAAAAGGAGAGCTGAATACCAATGCAAAGGTAATATAGGATAGATACATAAATTCATTAATAAATCATGTTGGTTGATCAACATTGTAATTATAGTTTACTACTTGTATGTTGACCATCAGAGATAACTTCACAATTCAATGGAAATGGCTCTATATAATTTCAATGGGTTATATTATTGGTATTGTTTAATTATTTATAGAGATATAATGATAATAAAAATAAATATCCCCAATGAAAGCAATATCAATATCTGAGTCCAAAGCATAAAGGATTAATTCACAATGACAAGGGTTGTATAATGTTTGTTATTTGTGTGCCATACATGATCAACATTGAAAAGGTATTAGCTCTTGTTATAGTGAATAACAAAGGCAAAAAATGCAAATATTTGTCATTACTCCTCCTTGTAAAGCTTTAATTCCATGATGAATGATGGCATTTCACGTAGAGTGATGTTGAGCTCAACTATAAGTGAAAAAACATCAAAATTTTAACATGTTTGTGCTATGTCAAATGTATTAGGTGTTTCTAGAAAGATAATTAATAGATATGTGAAGAGGAGAAATGTCCTAGATGATAATAGTGTAGAAAGAAATTGGGTGCTAATGATCAGGGCTCCTTGTTCTGATAAGATTGAGGAGAGTGTTCGAAGGTTAGTTTTTGATTTTTGGAATCATAACACATGAGCTTCTTCAAATTTCATGGATGTTCTTAATAATAAGATTGCTCCTAAACAATATGAAGAACATGCTAAACATTGGATTGATGTAACACAACATGAGTTGTATGTCAATCTTTTTGAAGAGAATTGACATATTAAGATTAAACAACAAATGGACGCGATGGATGAAGGCAAGCACGAGGGCGCAATAGGGCAGAAGGCAGGGTGCAGCTACAGGGAAGCACTTGGACTACAGCAGGCGTCACAGGGAGCGAGCATCAGTGGGAAGGCTCCACTTTTACAAGGTTTAGGTTCTTTTGCTGCTCTTGAGCAACCAAGTATGCACATCCCCAAAGTTAACGACTGTCTGGAAAGATGCAAGGAGAGGCCCAAGCTGGCCATACCAATGGAAATGATTGCTGAAGACATTGAATACTATTCCAATCACTCCTTGTACTGCAAGTTTCTGGGGCTTAGGACGTCACTGTTATCCCTGGAAGCATGGGCTCAGAGGACGTGGGCACCGAAAGGAGATATGGATATTACATTACTGGCCAATAGCTATTCATGGTCACTTTTACCTGTATAATAGATTGTCAACGAGTTTTTGCTGGAGGTCCTTACTTCCATAATCAAGTGGGACTATTTATCAAGCCCTGGCATGCCGATTTCATACCTTCAGAGGAACTACCAAATTGTGTCCTGGTGTGGGTGCGTCTGCCCCACTTTTCGGTGGAATGTTGCCGAGAAGACACTCTCTGATTGCTTGCATCCTTGTTGGGAAGGCCAGTAGGTTCCTCAATGTCACTCCTGGGGAAAAAGGTAATGACTTTTTCCTGCATTTATGTGGAAATTGATCTTAGTAAGCCATTACCAGATGCTGTTGAAATGAGTGTGGGCCCTTTTTCATGGGTACAACAGCTCGATTATGAAACCCTCCCTTTTTGCTATCGTCTATGTCATGCTTATGGGCATTTGCAGTGATGGTGTCCCACCTCAAAATCTACTGCACCTTAGCCAGCTCAATCTACTCGCACTCCTTCTGGTACTGATAAGGAAAGGGGTCCGATCCTAGGTGAGATGCCTGATACTGATGGTTTTATGCTAGTTAAAGGCTGATATAGAAATAGAGGCCAAAAATGGTCTTTGAAGGAAAGACAATTAGATGACTCACTCAATAGATTTGAAATATTGGAGGACCATAATCAGCAGGAGGTGAATCTCAGGTTGATGATTTTTGACCAAGGGATTGAGGGACCAGCTCAGGAGACCAATGCTTTAGGGGCTTTAACTAAAACACAGGATGTTGGAGATTTTTATATGGATATGGACCAACAGCTGCTAATTTCAGAAAGAATGACTTCCTCAGTTGCTCCCCTTAAAGAAGATGGAAATATGCCCCTTATCGGGAAAATTGGAAACCCAAGGGCAGCCAGAAGCAATAAATATTTTCCTCATCTTGGACTTCTGCAAAAAGACATTAAGAAAGGAGGGGGAGAGAAATTTGGCAAGCCTGGCAGAAAAAAGGACCAGGAAAAAATCAAGCTAATGGGAGAGACTTTGGTGGAGTTGGGGTCAGTAAAGACTCTGGATGCACACTTTTTGAGCTCTCTGAAATGATTATAATATCTTGGAATATAAGGGGTTTGAACAACAACCCCAAAAAAAATGTTGTTCACAACCTGATTAAAAGTCATAGGCCAGATGTCCTTTTCTTGTAGGAGACTAAGCTTTCAGTTGAAGACATGTCCAAACTTGCGCCCAAGTTGTGGTGGCAAGGAGAATGTCAATGCATTGGCGCTACCGGATACTTAGGAGGACTAGCTTGTCTATGGAACCCATGAAAGATTGGCCTCATAGGCTGGCTGACTTCTAAGTACTCCATGACTATGATTGCTTCTAGCTTTGAGACGGGGGAAGTCATTTTCTTCTCCAATATCTATGCTCCCAATGATTGGTGGGGTAAAAACTCCTTATGAGGCCACATAAGTTTTGTTCGTAGCCTAGCCCCCTTCCACCCTTGGATAATGGCAGGTGATTTTAATGCTATTCTTGATTTGACTGAAAAGAGTGGTGGCATGTCAAGGCTAGACCCATCTACTTTGCTAATGTGCAACTACATTGAAATCTTGAATTTAGTTGACATAAGGCCCAATAATGGAAAATTTACCTGTAACAACCACAGGAGTGGGAAACATTGCATTGTTGAGAGACTTGACCATTTTTTGGTCTCAGCTTTTTGGGTTAGAGGTATGTGGTCTATGAGGTCTAAAATTTTGGACTAGAGAGGATCAGATCATTGGCCCATCAAGCTTAATAGTGTCTCACAGTATCACCCGCATTCTCATTCCTTCAGATTTCAACTCATGTGGCTGCGGGATCAATCTCTACATGAGTGTGTTGCCAATTGGTGGCATTGGGGTAGGCCTGCCCATGGTACGACGATGTACATTTTTGCCAAAACTTTGCAATATGTGAAATACAAGTTCAAGCGGTGGAATCACCAAAGTTTTGGGAACATTTTCCATGCTAAGGCTGCTGCACAAACCAAGCTTGATGGTATCATGAGAATAATAAGGGAAGAAGGACTGACTGAAGACTTACTGCAAGAAGAAACACAGGCTGTGAAAGCCCTGGAGGAATACGAGCTATGGGAGGAAATTTTTTGGAAGTAGAAAGATCGAGTCAAATGGCTCCAGGAGGGGGACAAAAATACATCTTTTTTCTTCAATTCATCCAAAGCCAGGAGACATGGCAATTCTATTTCGGCCCTGGCTAATGAAAGAGGTGAGTGGCTTAACTCCTTTCTGGCAATTTTAGAGGAGGTAGTGTAGTACTTCTCTACTCTCTTTAGGGAAGATGCTAACGGGGAATCTCTGGAAGAAGCTCAGGTTCTCTTCTGCATTTCGTCGTTGGTGACGCGTGAAATGAATGAAAATTTAATGAAACCAATCACACTTGGAGAGCTTGAGGAAACCATTGTTTAGATGAAAAAAGGGAAAGCGGCTGGACCTGACGGCTTCCTAGCTGAATTCTACCAAGAATTTTGGGATATCATCAAACTTGACCTTTTAGCTGTTGTCCAAGAATATCAACAGAATAAGCAAATGCTTAAGGCTACAAATGCGAGCTATCTTGCTCTCATACCCAAATGCGAAGGTGCAGATAGGCTAAGTCAATTCCACCCTATATCCCTTTGCAATGTGGTTTATAAAATTATATCTAAAATCATTGTAGATAGGTTAAAAAGAGGGTTGAGTGCTGTGATCTCAGAAGAGTAGAGTGGTTTTGTCGAAGGCAGGCAAATCTTGGATGGTATCATTATTACTGTTGAGTCCATTCACTCCATGGCCAGCTCAAAAGATAAGGCGATGTTCATTAAATTGGACATGGCCAAAGCCTTTGATAGGTCAGATGGTCATTCTTACGAAAGGTTCTTCGTGCTTTTGGCTTTGCGGATGAATGGACTCAATGGGCCATGAGCTACATTTCCTTGACTTCCTTCTCAGTGCTTATCAATGGAGAACACACGGAGCTTTTTGGTGCTACAAGAGGGCTGCGACAAGGTGATCCTCTGTCTCCATACCTTTTTCTTCTCCTTGTTGAAGGTTTGGGGTGGTTGATCAGCAGGAACAAAGAGGAAGGACATATCCAAGGATGGTGATGGGGAGGGCAATTTCCGGTGCAATCACATCTACAATTTGCTGATGATACTGCCCTTATGGGCATGGCCACAATGACTGAAGCTACTAATTTATGCAGGGTGTTAGATGTTTATCTTATGGCCTTAGGACAAAAGGTCAATGAAGATAAGTCATCCATCTTCTTCTTCAATACTCCAGGCCCTATTCAACAGCAGATTGCGAGGACTCTACATTTTTAGATTGGGACTCCCCCTTGATTTACTTGGGTATCCCTATCTCGGCTGGCCGTACATCCAAAGAATCTTGGCAGACTATTTTGGAGAAATTTTGGGTGAAAGTGAATCATTGGACACACAGGTGGTTATCCTTTGCGGGTCGAGTTCAACTTATCCAGTCTATGGTGTAGGCTTTACCCATTTACAGGTGTATGCTCTAGGTTGCCCCGATGGGATTCATTAAGGAGTTTGATTTGGTTACCAGATAATTCTTATGGGCTGGTAGTCTGAACTCCACTAAATGGAGCCTTATTAGATGGGAGATTGTTTGTAGCCCCAAATAATATGGTGGGCTCAGTCTGAGGCAGACATACTTAAATGGTATTACTTTGGTAGCCAAACTTTATTGGTGATGGTGCACCGAACAAGACAAAGCTTGGGCCAGAATTCTCTCACAAAAGTACTACTCTGAAACCATTCAGAGGGACATTCCTCGCTATCTACTTATTGGGAAAGGTTTGGCAATATGAGGTACTCTAAAAAAAGGGGCTGCTCTCATCAAGAATGGCTTATTTTGGATTTGTAAACATGGATCCAAGGCTCTCTTTTGGTCTGACTCTTGGGATGGATATCCTCCCATCATTTCTCAGTTTACAAATTTGTTGAACCTTTGTCAGAGATTCCTTGATGCTGGCTAGTCTCAGGTGAGTGACTTCAAAGTTTACATTACACAAGGACAGGTGGAGGTAGCTCGCTGAAAAGCTCCCAAAACTTGGCCTGTTAATGGGATGCAAGAAGAGAATGAAGAGCTATTGAGCATCCTTTCCAGGCATCGTTGTAGTCCTCTTCAGGAGGAGGATGAGCTATCTTGGTCTCCCAATCCCAAGGGAGCTTACACAGTTTCATCTGGATATCAGGCTTTACTTCTTCAGAGATTGGGCAGGGGGGAAGTGCATTGGTGGAGATAGGTCTGGAATAATTTCACATGGCCTAAATGCAACTATTTTTCTTGGATGTTGGCTTGGAACAAGTGTTTGAATTGGGACAATCTCTGAAAGAGAGGTTTCCAAGGCCCTTCAGTATGTGTTATGTGCAGAGCAACCGAGGAGGATTCAACACACCTTTTTTTGCGATGCCCCTTTGCCTTGCAACTCTGGCATTATTGGTGGGATGTTTGGCAGCGCCCATGTCTTCATGCTCAATATGTGGTCAATTTCTAGAATGGATTGGGAGAACCCCCTTAAGGATGCCCTTCCTGCAGGACATATGGCTGGGCAGCCACATTTTTCTGTTCTGGCAGATCTGGCTTGAGTGAAATAGGTAAATTTTTTGGGGGGTGAGGGTCATGGTTCAACAAGTATGGAAAAAAGTGATGGGTATGATCCAATAATCCATCCAAGCAAAGAGCGCGATCTGCCTTCCTTTGACCAAACAGGAGGCTCAAGTGGTGGCGCGACTTGGATTCTAGTAGTTAACTGGTAAGTCCACGTGTGTCAAGAGGAGCACGTAGGTTAAGGAGTAGATTCTCAGGATTGGTCAGTGGCAATGCCCCCTAGTGGGATTCTCAAGATCAATACAGATGGTTCCTCCAGAGGTAATCTAGGACCCACGGGTACTGGAGGGATAGGAATGGATTCTGAAGGTATGGTGATTTTTTTTGTGGTTCCTGAGGGGCTACAAACCATTAACATGATGGAAGGTCAGGCCATTCTTTATGCCCTTGAGAAGGCCCAAGCATTAAGTTGGCGTAGGATTATCTGTGAATCAGACTCTCAAGTCTTGATTAACCTGCTCATCAAGAGGAAAGTGGTGGACGTCAATTGGCAACTATCTCTGATTGTGCAATAGATTTTGTAGATTTGATCGCTTATGGATAACGTTACTTTTGCTCATATTCTGTGAGAATGGAATAGGGCAGTGGATTTTTTGGCTAAATGGGTGTCTGACCATTTGGATGGTGGAAACATTGAGGATTGGGGGTCTCTCCCCCCGCCGTTGCATTTTGATTTGGAAAGAATTTTGGAGGTTGATAGGGAGGTTCATAATATTGTCTAGTAGGGCGTGTGCCTAGTTTTTCAGTTTATGCTGCTTTCTTCTGGGGGTTTCTGCCCCCCGTTCTTCTTGTAATGCTCTTTTCTTATTAATATTATTTTTACCCCTTTTTTTATTAAAAAGAGATTAAACAACAAATGTTTGAGAGTTTGAAACCTTGGTATTTGAATCAAAATAAAGTCCTTGAAACATGTTATTGTCACAATCATGTTGAGTTTGAGCTTCATTATCAGGTATATAATTTGATGCATTTCAAATTTCATGGAATTTATCACATGTTTGATTAAATTATATTGAAGGTCATAATATTATTTCATTTACAATATATATTTGCATAGCAATTTAATTCAGGTGTACATAAAGTTAATGGAATCAAAGTATGGTTTCCAGAATGCACCCCCTAAATGCATTAGTGCCTTTCTAGAATCTATTATGTGTGAAAAGTGCAATGATGATGTGGTTGGTTCCATGCCTTGCATTAAGGATGTTTGTGAAACATGTGCAAATTTGGCTAAATTTCCAATAAGTAGTGAATACAATGACATAATTCAGAGTGTGAATTGGAAGCGGTGAGTTCTAATTTGTATACAACTATTATTTAAATATAAATGTAAATTATTTGTATAATATGTCTGTAACATGTGCATATATGTGTCTGTATGTAGGTTCAAATACATCAAATATGACACAAAAATAGAAAAAATTGCTACGAGGTTAGACTTCTTAGAGGATGTGGTCCATGTTGCCACATTCACGGAAAGTTTTTTTAAATTGATTGGTCCTCATATAAAACATTGTCACTATGCAAAGTGGCAAGAAAATTAATTTAAAACATTGAATAACACATTCCCCCTAAGATCGATTATGTTAGTGGTTGACTTTGCAGAAAATAATTCATTTTCTCATCAAAAGGATATTTAGAGATAATAATATCACACTGAGCAGGTGACTATCATGGTGTATGTGTGTTATAGGCATGCACAACTAGATTTATGAGGAGTTTCCAGTTCTTATCTTCAACCACTGATCATCAAAGAATATCACTTCTACATTAGTGATAAAGACTATGACACACACTTTGTTCAACATTATTTTAAGATATTTTTTGAAGATCTTGATAAGCACCATGTAAATTTTGAAAAACACCTTGTTTGGTCAGATGGTTGTGCAACATAGTTCAAATCTTGAAGGCCTTTTTTTCACTTTGTCGATATGATCGATTTATTAACAAGCCTCATGTGTGGAGTTTTATTTAAAGTGATCATGGGAAGGGGGAACATGATGGTGTCGATGCATGCATTCATATTTTATCTAAGTAAACATAGTATGAAATATGATGGATATTGGATGAGTGATTCTCATACTGTCACTGAATGGTATAGGTTGCATTTTTCAAATAATGCATCTCTAGTTGGGAAGAAGCGACCTCCACACAAGGTGTTTTGGGAAATTATAGGTATGTTATGCATTTAATGTATTCCATTCATTGTTATTAAACACATGTTATTATGTTTAATTTTTTAATTAGTTCCATATTTGAATAGGAATTGATCGCACATCAATGCATGGTTGCCAAAGAATACCCAATACTAGGTCAGTTCATTCGATGATGAACACTAATAATCATTACTGGGCACTAAAAATAAGAGACTTGTTTTTGTTACAATTGCATGGTAGGAGACTATGATAACTTTAATAGTCAAGCCCATGGTTATGTCGGGCAATGGAATATGATATAACTAGTTGTGAATGATTCTTATGGGGTAAATCAAGATGACAACCTTGAGGATGTTCCTTTGATATCATCAGATTATGACCATATATATGAGCTAATTAAAGTAGGTGATTATACAAGCCCTGATACACACACACACACACACACACACACACACACACACACACACACACACACACACACACACACACACACACACACACACACACATTTAATATAAATAAAATTCAATTGTTTCTTGTTTAGAATCTAATAAAAATTCATATATCACATAATATATTGTTTATATTGTAGGAGATGTGTTTGTAGTTATTGTTGCCGAAGACAACTTTGAAAATGTTAGTTACTACTTATTGCAGTGCATAAAACAAAGGAACACGCTAAAAAAAGATATGATAAGTGAGGGAACCTTATTTTATATTGGGTTGGTTGTGCTACAAGAGACATATTTGAGAGAAGTGAAGGTTATTCCAAGGGAGCTTCACTTTATTGATCATGAACCAGATAACAAGGTCTTACATTATAGCCATCATGTTATTACAACTGACTTATATCTTCCTAGAGTGAAACAAACACGTGGCTGAAATAAGTGGAAACTATACAAGGAAGATCATGAAAGGATCTTACATGTTATTGACGAACGAGCTGAACCAATCAATCTTATATAATTTTTCATAGTTGATTTATTTTTCCTTTTTGTGATGTTAAATATACAATCTAAAATGATAATTGACTCTCAATTTACAATACACTAAAGATGCCTTTTTTTTAATAATCAATGAAACTCATAATCTATACAAAATTTAATGTTATTATTGATGTGTCATTTTTTCACAATTTGTATTTTTGCTTATATTTATAAATATTAACTTAACAATATTAGGAAATATTGAAGTTTGGTAGAGGTTGAATTAATTCCATTATTTTATCGATATGTCCAGATAGAAAGAATATGATTGAACATTAATCATACAAGTAGCCATGAATTATAAACCAATAATAATTTCAAGATGGCCTACCATCTTTACTCCACCTATTTTAAGAATTTTCTGATTTTCGTGTTCTTCTATTCCTTGAAAGATTAGAGGGGTTAGTCTAGTCTTATTTTATAAAGTATTTGACCAATTGACAAGACTGAAGGTAAATCAAGTATATATGAAGTTCTTATACATTTGGCTATTTCATAAAGTGTATCTTGTTGAAAAGAGGTAAATATGTGGCTATAGTCAAGAATTTAAGTAAAATATTACGGAAAGTTAAAGTCATTACCAACTTTAGTCAAGAATTTAAGTTAGATGAACATATTTCATTTTAATTATTACAGGCATTTTGATTAACATTTGTCATTGTGTTTGGGAAATAATATATAATGACTATATTATACATGAACTTAATGCCACAAACTAGTTAGAAGAAAACATGCTACTTATCCTTAGGACAAGGGGGATAAAATATTTAGCTATACATATTCAAGAAGATAAAGGTATTAGTAGTGTACATTGACCAAATTAATGAGATTTTTATCATACCTTTGCATGATTCTTTACATACTTGTAGACAATCCCTTTTTTTCACAGTAAGGATCTTATGAAAAAATTTATACCCCCTCCCTGTTATATGATTTTGGCTCACTATTTTCTATATTATACAAAACTTATTAAGTTTCAATACTTATTGTAAAAATAATGCTTGTGAGGGACTGATAGTAGTAAAAATTATAGCAGGAACATACAAAGGTTTGTAATAAAAGAAGAAAATACATCAAAGTCATATATTCTTCAGGAGGATTTGGAAGCAACACATGTTTTTTGCATCTCTTCCATTCCTTTGTAGTAGGAATCCATATGTTTATAGTTTGCATTATAATACAAAGTTTCTGAAATTAAATAAAAAAATACAACATTAGATAGTCAAAGCCTATGGACCTACATATTTAATGATTTCAACATAAAATCTTTATCTTTTCCAAGGCAATATTCAAGAAGGGTAGGATGATGGATATTTAATAGACACTAGAATCTTTTCTAAGAGAATGGAAGAAACCAAGATTACTTACCCAATAAGAACCTAAAGATAAGATTTTACATAAGTGATACTCAATATTTTAAATAATTCAGAAAATGAAACTCAGTAGGTGGGAATTAAGAGGTGAAGTGGATGATCAATAGTCAGAAAATGTGAACACATGAATGAAAAGGGTCAATTAGAGATCCATACTAATAATAAAATTTTATTGATATATGATGGGTTCTTTAAGTCCATGCTTTTTGTGCACCAACACAAAGCATGTTACTAATTTCAGCTAATCTAAAATCACAAGTATATAAATAATAATATGTCATTGAGTGTTTGTCATATTAAAGTATTAAATTTATGATGTGCATCTCCTAAAATAATCTCAAGATCTACATACAATCCTAATACGGTATTTTGATTTCTCCATGAACATTAATGTGAGACTTTTGATTTTGGCATTCTTAGTCTTCATCCAAAGCAACCTTAAGAAGCTTCATTAAGGGGTTTTGGAGATAGAGTGATGTAGTTTGATGAAGATGTGCACATCTATTTTGTGATCATTAGATTTACCAAGAAGCCAAGGTAATCCATGCATGGAGGGGAACATTTGAGATGAAGATTTGTGTTGTGTGATTATTTTTTCTATTCTAGATGTTATAGGTTGTATTTATTAAATTGTATTTCATGTTGTAGTTTATGATTAGTATTTTTTTAGATAATTGATGCAATAATTATTGTATATGATTCCAGTTTATACATGTCCATCCCTCTCATAATAAATATCCAAGTGTTTTATGCATCTATTTTCAAGAGTTATTTATAATGTGAAGTGAATTAGTTATGAAAATAGATTAATAATTTGATTGAGACATAAGATATTACTTTATAAATATAGTAATTGAGCTTAAAAACAAACTCAAGTAAATAGAGGAGAAAAATAAAATGGCATTTTTCATGAAAATGTAATTCTCAATCCATAAGCAAGGGAAAAAAATATTGTTTTACTCAGTTACCTTAGGTAACAACCACAATGTTCATACATAATAAACACTCAATGAAAACTATATCCAAAACTACCCAATGGTGGACTAAAACATAGAATTTTCAAATTTAAAAACAAATGACTATAAATTTATGACAAAATAAAGCTTTGCACTAGAATATTCGAGCCCACATGGGTTAGATCGAAAGTTTGAAAATATTAACATTTTTATTTACACAACTTTTATTTTCTTTAAAATATTGCTTGGAGTGGCTAAACTTGTAGGATATTAGAAGAGGATAGAGTATTTATAGAATATATCAATTATAAAAATAATACTGCATCATGAAAATGATGAATGTATAGAAGTAAAATCAAAGCTATCATTGATAGCATGTTTAACCACCTTATCTTTCTCATAAAACAAACTAGTATGCCTTTTCATTTGACAATAGCAAGTCTAAATTTTAAGCATCTGAGACTGAATTTATGTGAATACAACTCTTTTAATAAAATGCAAATATTCTGGGATAGATGGGAAAGACAAATCAAATAATTATATTCACTTTTCCATATGCCAAACAAAATACAACTTGTGAAAATATCTATTATATAACAAAGTTGTAATATGGTGATTGCTTTCAATATTTTGTATAACTTGCCAACATTACATTCAAGATCTACATAAAAGTAATGGTAAAATAAAAACAAGTCCACAACTATGAAATGAATCATAGTCCATGATAATTTTGATGTAATAAAAACAAATTTGTTAGAATATTTAAGCAAGGAAAGACAAATGGTGAGTCATAATTTTTGTTAAAATGTCCATTTCCAACCAAAAACTCTATATTTTTTTACGTTACTAAACATAAATAGATAAAACATATTTTACAATGAGCAAGGAAAACATTTTATATCTTTGGAAGCAATTGTTCACTTATCTCCTATAATTTCTTTGTACTTCATAATGTCAAAAAATTGCCATGTAAATGAAATTTGGCCATGATGAACTAGCTTTTAGATCTAGTTATTTAGACAAGTCATGTTGCATGAATAATCTACTTATTTAAAACATGGTGAGGAAACCCACATATCGTGGAACATGTGTAGGGGAAAATGAAATGTAAATGGCCAAGGGCATGAAATAAAGGCAAGGGAGATGAAAATTTATTGGTAAATGTAGTTTCATAGGTGATTTTGAGCCAAAATGGGAGCTTTAGAATAGGGTATGTGCATACATCATGCAATAATAAAAAAGTAGATAAGGCAGGGATAAAGGAGTTGTTTAGAAGAATGCTAACCCATTTAAAAAAAATTAATATGTAGATTGATACATACAAAACCAAAGATTTAACAAGATCTAAAAATATTTAATATCAAATCTCCTTGACCTTTCCTAGATGCAACCCTAACTTACATCGACTAGGGCTTTTAAATGACTTTCTCAACTCTTCAAACAAATTGACTTTGAACAAAATTGTTTCAAATGAACTTGCTTCAAATGAACCTTGCATTCTTTGCACTAGTGGAGGAATGTGGAGCCCTGAGTGGTGTCACATGGAGCCTTAAGTGGTAGGTAGGTGGTTTTCTAACAAGAATTTCAAACAAGGCCCCTTTATTTGAACATGGTTTGAACAAAACACCTTTCTTTCAAACCTATGTCAAATATACACATGGCAGTTTGAAGAAAGGTGTTTTGTTTGAACCACGTTCGAACAAATAAGATTTATTTGAACCCCTCTTCACATTTCATGAGTTCCTTTGGCTTGGCCTCTAAGTGGGACTCACTTATGTGTGTTGGCCCCCTAGTTAAACTATACATGGGTTGGAGTTAGTTAGAAAACTATAAATACAAGAGCCAATTCTATTTTCAATTAAGATTTTATGTGAAAATAAATAATTCTAAATTATTACTAAATAACTTCACTTTCTTTCATTTTCACCCAATCAAGAGCTAAAACCAATTGGTGCAAGAAGAGATGTTGGAGGTGCTTGCCCAACCATAGTGACAAAGAATTTGAACACCAAATCCAGGCACAAACATGATTAATAGACCAATATTGGAGGAAAATCACTTGGGGAAGGAATTGCTTTTGTTTTTATTATTGAGGGAGTAGGCCTAATATGTTAGTTATTTATGATTGGAATTTGTTTTATGTACTAATGCATAAACTAACTTGTTTTACCATCCAGATATTCTATAGAGAATCTTCTAGAGGCTTCATGAGTATAAGTTGTGTCTCAACCCTAAGAAGTACATCTTTAGAATTAATTTAGGCAAATTTGTAGGGTTCATTATGTCATAGAGTTATTGAGGTGGATCCATCTAAGTTCAAGGCTATTGTTGAAATTCCTCCTCCATCTAATTTGAAATTACTATGTAACTTGCAAGGCAAAATTAGTCTATTCACTATTTCATATCACATTTGGCTGATAAGTATGATCATTTTACTCAAATTTTGAAAAAATGTGTCACATTTCAATATGATATAGACCATGAGTAAGAATTTATTGAATTGAATACCTACTTGGCTAATCCACCAGTATTGACTCTGCCTACACTAGGAAAACCATTGCTCTTGTACATATCAAAGACAAAACTTGTACTGGGGGAAATTTTGGCTCAACATGATGAACAAAGCAAAGATCATGTAGTATAATATCTCAACTAGACATTAGTAACTTATGAACATAACTATTTACCTTTGGGAAAGGCTTGTATTGTAATGGTGTTCATTTCCCAAAAGCTGTGACATTACATGCTGAATAACAAAACCATTATTATAGCCAAGATTTAGCCACTTAAGTATGTATTATCCAAGACCACTCTTAAAATATGCATAAACAAATGGGTTATCTTACTAAGTGAATTTGATTGGTAATACTATAATCAGAAGGCCATCAAGGGATAAGTCCTGGCAGATCAGCTTGTTGAAGCTCTTTTGATTGACACCAAGCCTCTTTTATTCTATTTTACAAATGAGTCAATCATGAACCTGGATGAAGTAGCCATTGAGTCCAAACAATGGACATTATACTTTTATGGCTCATTCACATCCCATGGATTTGTTAATAGAATTTTACTGGTCATAACACAAGGGGGTCTTATTCTCAAGGTGTTTCACATTTGCTTCCATTATAATAATAACATGGCTAAATATGAATCCCTTATTATAAGACTTCATATCAAACTATAGTGGGATATTAAGAAGTTGGTAGTATACAAATATTTTTAGCTAATTATCAACTAGATCACAAACTAGTACTAGACCAGAGATGAGAAACTTGTACCTTACAGGTATATTATGAATAATCTTAAACAACACTTTCAGTTTCTTTAGTTTGAATAGATACCATGGGCCAATAAATGAGAAACATATGCCATGGATAAAATTGGATCCATGATACAAGTTTCTAGTGATGTTAGTGAGTATCAGTTCCTCATCGAGAACCTTTTATAACTAGTTCATGTATTGATTGATTTAGAGAGAGTATGTAATATTGTTGGTCCCAATCCCCATTGGTATCAATACCTATATACTTATCTCCAAGATCAAACCTTCCTCTTAACCTCTAAAATAATCAAACAAAAAAATTACTTCATCATGCAACTTGTTATACCATACTAGGAAACACGCTCTATCATAGAGGCTATGATGGAATGTTGCTTCACTATTTATATTTGGGAGAATCTACATTGATGCTTAAAGAGGCCCATAAAGGAATTTGTGGGGCCCACACTAGTATAATGGCCTTGGCTAAGAAAATCCTCTAAATAGGATACTATTGCCCCAAGATAGAGACAAATGCCTAAAAATATGTCAAGAAGTGAATTTCTTGTTAGATGCATGTAAATTTGATACACACACCACTACCACTCTAGTCGATTAATACACCATGGTCATTTTTAACTTGGGGACTTGATCTTGTCAGGAAAATAAACCCTACTACCTCTGATGTGTTAGTCAACCCAACCAAAAGCTCTGATACCACTTGCTGGAAAAAATAACAGAAGCACATAATTGATTACCAAGAAACTTAATATGCAGAAATTAACCAGAATCAACAAGTAATTAGAATCCAGAAATAACACAAAATATGAGAGACAATACACAACTTGTATTAAAAGTCTTTCAAAAGGAAATACAACAAAGAAGGCTGCCACAGTTCTTCTTCCTTACACACCTCTAGGGCTCCCACACCTCTAGGGCATAAATAGTAAATCTTCCCTCAAAGCTCTCTCTCTTAGGTCCCAACAGCCAACTCAAACACAGAGTTGGTGTTCACCTCCAACCAGCCAGTATCCACTACTGCCAGTACACCTGTGCTCCACGCACTCCACAAGTGCTCCACGCACTCCACAAGTACACAACATACTTCAAGTAGATCTCCCCTGAACCTGCAACAACCTGCACCTCAAATGATCTTACTTGTGGAAGGATCTTCCTTGCCTTCCTCTTTGATCTCTTTCTGAGTACACACTGTACTCTAAGTAGATCCTGCCTGATCTTGCTCCCTGTTGTGTTGCTATCCTATCTGATCTTGCACACCTGCAAATCAATCTGGTTCTACACACCTGTGAACCTTAGACCTTACACACACATACACCTGCAGATCAATGATCTTACTTACCCATGTAGATATCCTAAAGTAGCCATGCTCACCTGATGACCAAGATCATACATACATGAAGAACCCTGCTGATTCTCTAATCCAGCACCCACACTTGGTACTGTGGTACTAGGAGGAACACACCATGCTCTCTTCTCTCTGAAGAAGCTTATATTTTTGCTCTCTTACTCTCTAGCACACTTTACAATACAACCAATGAGTCTCTTAAATAGATCTCATGCAAACAATAATTAGACACCTAATTACAATATTTAGATCTGTAGCTACTAGTCTAAATTTGGCTCTTGACATGCAAACACTTGTTTTGTTAGCTAACTGCCCATAACATTCGCAGCTCAAACCACACAAGTGACCGACGTCGGTCCCTATTTGCCTGGGGGGTGTCGACACTGGCTGACTTCTGATCGACGTCAATTGTCTTCCTATCTGTACCCTATCGACGTCGGTTGGCCTGACCAATGCCAGTGCCTGACACTCAGCAACCTTCTCCAATAGCCTCCTCCTCTATTTGCATCAGTGAAGCTTTTAGCTCCATAACCTAACAATCTCCCACTTGGAGATAAATAGCTGCACTGTACCTATACTTGTACCCCATCTAATCTATTTCCTGGCTTGTATCCCTCTTCAAGCTCAACCCTGAAGACCACCAACCACACAACCTGTGGTGCACCTCCTATCATCTGAGTAACCTACCACATCCAAACCTACAAACCCATGTAGTGAAGTCTTGACCCTGCATAGCACGAATCCCTGCTGCTGGTCCCTCTCAAATACCTGAGAACCCACTTCCCCAAATTGGCTCCTAACTCTCTAATAGCTCCCACTTCTTGGGCAAACTCAGGTCTATACTAGACCTCATGTGATTTCAGATACTAAACTGTCCAGCCCTTAGTGTCCTCTGGTTCTGCATACATCGTAATGAACCTCGCCAACACCTGATTCACATCAGCTCCCACTGGAGACAAAAATTGACCTGTGATCTTCCATGTCTCCCATGCCAAAGAATTTCACTGCTCCAAATCCTTCATGGGAAACCACTGAACTAATCTTACCCTTAGCTCAACAAAACCCTGTATGTACAAACCTACTAGCAAACATACCATCCACATACAGTAACAGGATAATGTCATGACCATCATCCCCCTGGTAAGACAAACCACAGTAGTTACCCTGACATTGACTAAATCCATGCTTTGTCATCCACCTATCAAACCCTGTACCACTTTCCTGCAGCTTCCTCAAGACCATATGACCTGGTCTTTCGTCTCACGTATTCGTTCTCTCTATTCTTCAACTAAGGTATCCATTCATCTCTGTGCTTTCATATTGGCTGGCAACCCTACCAAATATCCTGCTTGGTTCTACATCATATTCCTGCCATGCTCCCACTGTTTCCTGGATCCTTCCTGCTCTGCAGTCAGCAACTAGTATAAAGAAGAGGAACAACGAATTTGAGGCTTACTTACCATCTTCAGTCCTCCATATGGGCATTTGAGACTCCTTGACAGCTTGCTGTCCACCCAAAATCTATTACAATGATCGACCTCGGTCACCACACAGTCTGCATCCCATCGACGTTGGTTTCCATGCACCTGTCCTGACTACCAACCCTACCAATGTCGGTGTCTCCTGTTGCCAATGTCGGTCCTCCTGACTGACGTCGATCTTACCTACTGCTGACGTCGATCCTCCTGACCGACGTCAGTCTTACCTTGCCCGACATCACCAGCTTCGATTTGTACATGACCGACATTGGCACCTATCTGTTCGATGCCGGTTCCTCCTGACCGACACCGATACCTGTGTTCACCTGTGAGTGATGACTTTTTACCCACGAGCTCCTTTGAATCAAAACCCATGTCCAAACTGCCCTGCTCAGAAGTATCCAACCCCATCCACTGGTCTCTGTCTGCCATCTCCTCCATAAACACCAAGGCTTTTCAATTCTTAAGCTTGTCAAATACATCTATCTTCCGCTTAAGAACATGCATCTCCTTCATGCTCATGTGACCAAGCCTACAAAGCCACGTCTTCACAACAGAAGAAGAATCAGTAATATAAACAAGTAGATAAAGAGTACCTATTTTCTTACCACCAGCTAATTCAAGTGCATCCACTGTGAGAGTTTTTGTTCATCTCTCATCACCCAACTTCCCTGAAGAAATTAGCCACATCTCCAAGCCTGGGACCTGCATGACCTCCTTCAACACCCATGTGTTGGCTGCCTGCAATTTCAGCTTCACTTCCCCTTTGCCAATTCTTTGACAAGGCTCACCAGCTCCTCTCCTTGGGGCTGCATGGAAAGAGGCAACAAAATCTATTATCCAAGATTTAACTTTATCCAAGAAACCTCCCAGAGCATCCTGTGCAACAACACCTGTAACATCTACATCTTCAGTTCCTTCATGCTGATCTGCTACCAACCAACAATTTTCTTTTACCTGCTCTTTCTTTCCATAGGACCGTAATAGACCATCTATGCTTTTCAACTCCTCCATTCTTAGCTTACTTTCTTCTGCCATTGCTCTACTCCCACTCAATCAGAAACCCCTGAGAGTGACCTGTAACCAAACACAAAACCTGCTCCCTGCAACCTTAGCTCTGATACCACTTGTTTAGGTACCCAACCAAAAGCTCTGATACCACTTGTTGGGAAAAATAACGGAAGCACACAATTGATTACCAAGCAACTTAATATGCAGAAATTAACTAGAATCAACAAGTAACTAGAATCCAAAAATAACACAGAATATGAGAGACAATACACAACTTGTATTAAAACTCTTTCGAAAGGAAATACAACAAAGAAGGCTGCCACAGTTCTTCCTTACACACCTCTAAGGCTCCCACACCTCTAGGGCATAAAAAATAAATCTTCCCTCAAAGCTCTCTCTCTTAGGTCCCAACACCCAACTCAAACACAGAGTTGGTGTTCACCTCCAACCAGCTAGTATCCACTACTGCCAGTACACCTGTGCTCCATGCACTCCACAAGTGCTCCACGCACTCCACAAGTACACAATGTACTTCAAGCAGATCTCCCCTAAACCTGCAACAACCTGCACCTCAAACGATCTTACTTATGGAAGGATCTTCTTTGCCTTCCTCTTTGCTCTCTTTCTAAGTACACACTGTACTCCCAGTAGATCCTGCCTGATCTTGCTCCCTGTTGTGTTGCTATCCTATCTGATCTTGCACACCTACAAATCAATCTGGTTCTACACACCTATGAACCTTAGATGTTGCACACACATACACTTGCAGATCAATGATCTTACTTACCCATGTAGATCTCCTAAAGTAGCCATGCTCACCTAATGACCAAGATCATACATACATGAAGAACCCTGCTGATTCTCCAATCCAGCACCCACACTTGGTACTGTGGCACTAGGAGGAACACACCATGCTCTCTTCTCTCTGAAGGAGCTTATAGTTTTGCTCTCTTACTCTCTAGCACAATTTATAATACAACCAATGAGTCTCTTAAATAGATCTCATGCAAGCAATAATTAGACACCTAAATATAGTAATTAGATCCACAACTACTAGTCTAAATTTGGCTCTTGACATGTAAACACTTGGTTTGTTAGCTAACTACCTGTAATATTTGTAGCTCGAACCACACAGGTGACCGACGTCGGTCTCTGTCTGCCTAGGGGGTGCCGATGCCGGCCGACTTCTGACTGACATCAGTTGTCTTCTTGTCTGTACCCTGCCGACATCGGTTGGCCTGACCGACGCTGGTGCCTGACACTCAACAACCTTCTCCAGCAACCTCCTCCTCTGTTTGCATCAGTGAAACTTTTAGCTCCACAACCTAACATGATGGCCACAAACACATTCTTACTATTATGGAGTATTTTAATAAGTGGATAGAGTCCATACCCCTCACTTATGTAATCAAAAAGTAGATAGCCAAGTTCATTTACTTGCATATTATATGTTGCTATGACATCCCCTTCAAAACCATCTCTGATAATGGTGGTTATTTCAAGAACAAAGATGTAAAAGCCCTTTGTACCTAGTTCAAGATCAACCATGAATATTCGACACCATATAACCCGCAAGGCAATGATCAAACTAAGGCCTTAAAAAAGACCATTATTATAATCCTTAAAATGATTATCAATGATGCTAGACATGATTGGCACTTACAAATTTTCCCTACCCTCTGGGCTTACTGTACTAGTCAACAAACCCCTTCAAGAGATACACCATACACCATAGTCTTTGGTTCAAAGGCCATTATCCCCATCAAGATCAAGTTACCCTTGTTGTGCATCTCACTACATTTCATTATTGATGATGAAGAATATAGAATTTTCAGATTGCAAGAGTTCAATTTTTGGATGAAAAGTGTTGGGCCACCTTAGATCATTTACGAGCTTATCAAACTTAGCTACACCATAGTTATAATAAATGCATTCTCCCTATAATGAGTTTTAATTTGGTGATTTGGTCCTAAAATTAAATTAGAAAAACACCAATGCTAAACGTATTTAGAAAAACAAATTTGAAGCTAATTGGTTGGGTCTATTTGTGGTCAATGTAAATTATGGTTCTGGGGCATACAATTTGGCTACTCCAAATGGACAAGATCTTGAGGAACCCATGAACATATTTCACCTCAAGCATTTCCATGCTTGAATTCTATTTTGTTCCCTTATCTATGACAACTCTCAATTAGGGTTAACCATTTGTATTACCTAGACAATTATTATTCCTCCTATCATACTGCCTCGACCAATTGCATATTATTACCCAGACAATTCTTATTCCATTACCTGGACCATTCGTACTCACCTACCTATATCATTTTATTTCCCCTAGACCATTCTAAATTCTATTAAAACAACAATGCTTATTTCTCTTACTAGACCATTCCTACTTTCCATTACATGTTCTCCTAGGCTATTCTAATCCTATTACCGGTCATGATCTTGATTATGAAAAACAAGTATGTAAACATATTCAATGAATATTTTAGAGGTAGTTCATATTTATTAGCATCAACAACTTCTTTCTGGGCTAGTGTCTCAAGGTAAGTCAACATGTGGTTTTTACCTATTTGATAGTTCCTTGAGACTTCTTCTAATTGTTCCTCCTTTTATTATTCCCCCCATTATGTGTCATTCAATTCCTATTTACTATTGCATGGTGTTCCCCTTGGCCTTAGATTATGATATTAGTTTTTAGAGGAACACCTTTGCAGTCAATTTTAGTTGTTGTTTGAGCCTCTAGGACCAGCATCCTTTGTTAGATGGTTTGTTGCACAACTGAACATATTACCTTGCTTTCCTTATTCCAAAAAAACGCAAAAACATTTAAAAATTCTAGACAAAATACCAAAAACATTCCTAGTTCAGGAAGATGGGCTTAAAATCCCCATGAGGGTTACAAAGTCATGTCATATTTTATGTGGGATTCCCCTTTACTTTGTTCATCTTTATCATTCTTTCATTACCCTCCCATTTCTAAGAGAACTATATCAAGCTGAGGTCCACATAGACTATGTAAGCAACACTTGGATATATGGGGTATCTTGGGCTAGCTCAACCACTCTTACTATACCTTAGACCTTTACAATCTCACCATTTTGTTAGCATTTTTGGGAATTTACTCTCTTACCATTTTTGAGCAATTCTGAACCTTTACGCTCTCTCTGTTTTGTGAGAAATTCTAGACCTTTACACTCACCATTTTGTGAGTAATTTTGGATCTTTACGCTCTCACCATTTTGCAAGAAATTATTAACCTTTATGCTCTCATAATTTTATGAGCCCATTCCTATTTTTCCTCTATTAATCATTACTTATCTACTTATCATCACATTTATTCTATCCTGATTCTTGGAAGAACTATATCAGCCTGAGGTCCATTTGGACTATGTAGGCAGTGCTTATTTGCTAGGAGCACTTAGGGGTAGCTTGACCTTCCCCTTCCTTATTCTTTAGTTCACCTATTCTTGAGCCTATTCATGATCTAAGCATAATTCCTTTTCACTACACATGCATAATTGTTGATTGCTTATATTGAGTTCTTTATCTTAATTGCATTATGTTTTGTGTCTTTTATTTATTGGTTTATTTGCTTGTTTGGTTTGAGTTTTGTGTCTGAATACATTTTGAAAATAACTTGAGTCTTTCTTTAATTTGGGCTTGAGTTGTTTAGTTTTGTATTTAGATTATTTTATTACTTGTTTATGTCTTGTACATCTTGTCCCTTCTTGATTCTTGGTTATTCATATCTTGATTCTAAGTTGGTTACAATAAGTCCCTCCTTTATTTTTGTTTGTGTTATTGTTGTTTCTACTTAAGTCTTCATATTCATATCTTGTTTGATTATGTTTTACATTTATCTTTGTTTCTTTTTTTTTTTTTTTTCAAGTGTATATGTTTTCAACTTAGGTTTTGGTTTTTTATATCATCATTTTGAGTTGTAAATATTCACATTTGAACTAGTCCATTCACCAATTAAATCCAATGTTATTACAGGTTGTTCATACTTATGATGCATAATTTAATTTTCCAAATTAAGCACCAAGTGCTCTAATATTACAAAAATGTGGTACCAAACAACATATCTGAAAGCACCATCTTACATATCTTCTACCTAACCAGGATATCATAATCTAATCAAGAGCCAAAAATTAGAAAAAAACATGACTTTTTTTTCTACTAAAAGAAGTGCATCGCTTGAATTACACATCAAGTCATGCTATCCATTCATTTAGACAACATATATGGCTATTTCTATATTAAACTATGACGTGCATCTCCTAAACTAATCTCTAAAATTTGGTCATACATCCATATGCTAATCCGAGACATGAATAAATCAACATCCATATGATAATTAAGGATGTGCATCTCCTAACATTAACATACACTATCATATCATAACAAAAACAAATGCAAATGATAAACATGGAAGGTAACAGAATCATGGTAAACAAATACACATCCATATCCATATTATGATTCAATATCTACATCTAACATCATATTAATACAAAAATAAAAGAGCATCATACAAAGAATATTAAGAGTCCATGTAAAAATATACATGAGCTAAAAATGAATGTCATATATACATCTCAAAAATCATGTTTTATAGACGAGAGAATACATATACATTTCATAGTAAAAATGTCAAAAAATCAGAGTTACATGTCAACTCTAGCCCTAGCCATCCCTAGGGGGACTTTGATCAAAGCTCTATCCTATGTTGAAAGCTAGTGATGGTGGTAGTCATGGTGGTGGTAGACTCATTGCTAGCTATTATGGAGCTAGCTATGTCACTGATCACTTTGACCTTATCGTATGTCTAGGCCTATAAGTCATGTTGATCTTTTATGTCCTAGAATACTCTTAAAATTTGGGTGCTCTACCCTCTACTGGGACTACGGCCTCACATAATCAATGATACTAAGCAATCTCATCTTTAGCATGTAGGACATCATCCTTAATGCATAAGGGATCATCTTTGGCCATGATTATGTCAACCAATGCTATAGACATACCTAGATCTAATACCATATGTTGAAACTTATCCAACTCATTATGAAGCCTTTGTACCTGAATAATAGTCATATCTTGATCTACCTAAACTTTATCTCACTCACCTATGACTATGACTAGCTTTGTATCCTACGAAACCAACTGAACCACCTATCCTCTTAAATCATGAATCTCAAAATCTTGGGCTATGATAAGTCCCTATAATCTAGTGGTCTCACCTTGGGTTATGGGTAGTTGTGCCCATAACCCAACCACCTTCTACTGTATGCCTATAATCTCTGATAAACATGTCAATATCTCATCCTACAACCTATCAATGAGAGCCTAGTCTTGTACGAGCCTTCCTATGCCAAAGGGTCCAACCTCCACTATACCTAAACCTGTACCTATGCTAGAGGTCATAACATCCCCTGTACTTATGTCTACATCCATCATTGTACCAAAGGGCTCGACCCCTCCTATCTATGAACCATGACCTAAGTCTCCCCCTATTGTGTCAGCCATATCTATATCTCTTAGGGGTACCAGTCCTTCGTATCCATCTCTATCTCCATAATGGACACCTAACTATGGTAAATCCTACTATTCAACATGCTACATAGGGACCTACATAGTTCCTTATATCAATTGATACACTACCTGAGATTGAAATATTTGTAATGGAATGGCTTATGGAATCACCTACTATGTAGGACCCTGTACCTATACTAGGGCCTCCCCTATACCCTCCTTTGTCATACCTTTCTTTGATGCTTCCCTAGCTATTGGGGTCATGGTCTAGTCAAGAGAATGGCTCAAAAACATGTCCACCATGCTATATAAGTATCTATAATGTCAACATCCATAACCCTACATGTATAAGCCCATATTATAGGCTATACCATGTCAAAATTTGTGATATCTTGGGCCCTAGGTATTGATATCCCCCAATCGTGGATATTGTCTATAACATGTGCAAAAAGGTGGGGTCTATCTAGCATGTCCTATTGGAAGTTGAACTATCATTGAACATTATCTAACCTATATCTCTTCATGATAAAGTGGTGGTCACCTATAATATAACAAGGCATCAAAATGCACTAAAAATGATGTCATCCTCTATCAACCCAAACTACATCCCCAAGTACGACTACCAAATAGAATCTCTATCCACCATCTCATCGATGGCATGCGTATATAAGTATAAATCCATGTGGTGGCCTCATACCCCCACACCTATCTATACCCATCTAAAAACCACTAGATCCTCAGGTAGGTATTGAAATGACTATCCAACCAGTCATTCATTAATGATATGCTGCTAAGCCCAAACCTATAAGAGAGTGTTATGCCTAATATTTTTCCCTCTCTAGTATGTAATCATGTGTTGATATTTGTATAGTTGTACCATTATGATCGGTTCCCATGAAAAGCATGTAGTATGATCCATCATGCCTTGTACTATGCCTATCATCCCAATCTAAAAATATCTATTGCTCTTGTCAGGCATCAAGAGGTCGCTGATAAGAGCCATCAAAACCAATGTCTCATGGGGCACTATGCCCTATGGTGGAGGTGGTTGTCCTCCTAAAACAAGTAATAGAGGCAAAGATAGGTCCTCCAATGCATCGATAGTTATAGACCCCTCAAAAATAACTAGGTCTGTGACTATGATCAGATCCTCTAAAATAACAATCCAACCCATTAGCATTTAATAGATCCATTGACCTCAAAGTGGCACCCATAAAATCCAATGAACATCCTTGAGAGTCACAATCATCTCTCCCATTGATAGATGCAAGTTGGATGTCTCTGAATACCAATGCTCTGCTAGCATTGATAAGTAGGCATGATCCAATAAAGTCACTAGAATACAAGATATATTTCATAAATATATCACCTCCAATGGCCCCATGACCTTGTTTGTCACAATTCTAGGTTGGTGTAGGACCAAAATCATCATTCCTATGTTGTAACAACTCTTACACTCTCCTACATAGCACAAGCCAAATAGAATCAAGTTAGTCACTTACCTATTTTTATTCTTTCAGTCGATCAATCTACCATTTTATTTTAGTTTTGGATTTAGAATAATCTTCTTCTATCCTAATTTTCACTTCTTCTTAGACTGTTTACCATTTATAAAAGAACTCATTATTTTCCTTGATGATTTCATCATTTTACAGAGCATCTTCACCATTATATAGGTAAACTTCACCATTTTCCTCTTCAAGACCACAATTTCATTGATGTGCAAGTTGATTCTGTGATTTAGTAAGATGACCTCATTATTTATAGAAACATCACCATTTTCATGCCATAATTATTTCTTTGGTTTTTGCATTTGACTGACAAATTCATCATTTGATTGGTGAGACCACCATTTAAATGGTGGTATCACCATTTGACCCATATTTTCTCCATTTTGGTGATTTTCAATGATAAAAGTGATTTCACCATTCTAGTGATTTTCAATGATAAAAGTGAATTTTCTATTTCAATGATTTTCATCTATTTGGGCAATCTCACCGATTTCATCGTGACATTGTTGTTTTCATGGTGATCCTTATGTTTATGTTATCGACCTTGTCATTTTTATTTATTCAAGATTAGGGAGGTTATTTTTCACCTATTTTAAAGGCCTAATAAATGTGATTAAAGCCAAAATTAAATATAAAAAAGGTACCTACTAATGCTCTTCTCCTTGGTGGTCATTGGTACTCTCAAACTCACTCTCTAAGGTGTCAATGGTACAAGATATTGGCCATTCTTCTCATCTCTCAGCCATTCTTCTCATCTTTCATGAACGCAGGTGTTAGAGATCAAGTTTTTAGTTTTGGAGGGTGAAAATTATTGATTTTCATCTCTAAGGGGTTAATTTATAGTAAAAATTTTGAATTTCCCCTGGACCTATTATTACCCCATTTCTTCATGGGAGGCTCATTTTAACCTCGTTTATCTATTTTTTGAGTCATTTTCTTCTAATTACTTCATTTTTTCATTCTCTTTTATTTAATCACTAGTTTATTTCTTCTGGTCCAGGGCCAAACTATCAAAAATATTTTTTTCCCATCCTCCCTTAGAAGGAGCATCATGGGCCACCCAAATACTATTTGGGGCATTTTTATAGCCTCATTTTTCTACAACTCATGTAGAGTTTAATAGAAAGTGGGAACAAATTTCTTTATTCTAATTATAATCATTCTAAGTGACCTTTTTATTCATTAAAAAGCCATTTGCTTCAATCAAATATCTCACCATGCCAAGTCTCAAATAGGGGAAAAATGTAGACATCCAATTCTTACCACTATCATGCTGAAATTGAAAGTTTGAATGAATTTTTGCAATAATGTACAAACTGGACCAACATCATTAAAATTATCTAATTCATCTACACACGTCATGTACGGGTACCAAACTACATCAATATATACCTAATCAGGGCATTACCCTATATGTAATCATTATCTTTTTCTAATTTGTCTTTGGTCAAATTGCAGCTTAGCAAATTAACATTCTCAATCACTTAAATCTTATGATTCATCCTCACAAATCATGTGCATGTGCCAATTCATGTCAAGACATCACTAATTGGGTCATTACCCTGTACATAATTTTCACCTTCTTCTAATTCACTTCTAGTCAAAATATGACCAAGTAAATTGATGTTTTTGACCATTCTAATCAAACAAACAACTAATTTCCAATAATTGTAAAAAGACTAAACAAAATCATTAAGCAAATCAAACCAAATTAAAGGCTTAAGTGAAAAATCCATGGAATCTTAATGAATTCTTAATTTCTGAAAATGAAATTTAAATAAATATCAGAAAATATGTTGTCATCAGCCTCAAAGTAAAAAAATAGAAATATCAATATAAATTCTATACAAATCATAAATGTTGAGCCACGCCTCCATAAATGAATAATTAAATCCATCATTAAATGCATTTTGGACTCCCAACCTTAACCCTAATTAAACTACACATGGGTTGGAGTTAGTTGAAAAACTAAAAATGTAAGAGCCAATACCATTTTAAATTAATCTTTTATGTGTAAATAAATACTGCCAAATTATTGCTAGAGAGCTTCACCTTCTTTCATTTTCACCCGATCAAGAGCTAAAACCAATTGGGGCAAGAGGAGATGTTGGAGGCACTTTCCCAACCACATTGACAAAGATTTGGAGCACCGAATCTAGGCACAAACACAATTAATGGAACGATCTTGGAGAAGAGTCACTTGGGGAAGGCATTGTTTGTGTTTTTCTTGTCTAGTTTCTTGAGTTCATTGATCCACACACCTTGAGGGAGTGGGCCTAATACGTTATTTTTTATGCTTGTCATTTGTTTTATGTACTAATATATAAATTAACTTGTTTTGTAATCCTATTACAATGTTATTGAGATAAAAATGAGAATTTTTTTGAAACTCATGATTGTGAATGATTACACAATACTTGATTGCAAATTGAGAGAAGAATGAGTGATATTTTTTAACACATGCTTATGAATCAAGAATGTTTACATAATACATGATTGTCAATGAAGAGAAGAATGAGTGGTATTTTGTAATTGGGCAGCGTATTTGTGAATTGTATGCTAGAATATATATTTTTATTTCTAATTAAGTAAACAATAGTTACAGGGCAAACATTTTGTAAAACAAAAGTATAAAAAATATTAATATATCATTTATTTATATTCGTAAGCACACTGATTGATTTTAAACAATTCTCTAGTATTACTTTGTTATGTGATAGGGTTAAGTATTGATTTTAAAGGTTTTGTAACCTTAGACAATGGAGAGAAAGATAATACTTTAAAGTTCACATGGGACACCTCTGTTAGCGGTACACAAGAAACAAAAATTGACAAACAACAAACAAGCTTCAGAATCAACTTTACAACAAGCCTCCATGAAACTTCTACTCATCTTCATCAAAAATTACTAAGGCCCTCCCGAGTGAAGGGTCATATTGGTAGATTTTTGAGCCATTATTCTTCTATTTTTTTTATTTTTTTGCACTTTGATCCACTCCCCCTTGTCTTTCATAATTTTTAGGGAGAAGGGTATGGAAATTTCAATTAAATTAAAGGGTCAAGATTTATCATTTGTAGTCATTGTAAAATCCTTTAGTTATGACCTTGAAATAGGTATTTAAATCTCTAGTGCTGCCTCACTAAAAATAATTTATTCAAAAGCTTCTGAGATTGAGTCCGAAGCCTCCCTCTCAGAGTCTTCTCCATTCACTGTAAGAAAATTAGGAAGGGCATCCTTCCACCAAGTTAATTCCTTCTTTTTTCTAGAGGTACCGCAGGATGTGGTCAAGTGATCAGTTTCAAAACATCTATGACATTGGAAAGATAAGCCCTCAAAGTCAAGGGGTTGAGTTAAGATGCCATGCCTAATATTAAGGTCAACATTTGCAGGTAAGTCCTTTGCGGTATCCCTGTTAACTAGGATTCTAGCAAAGGTAGTATGGGAAGACCAGGTAGTTGCAAGATCTCTCTACAAAAATCCCCCCAGGATGTTACCAATAGCCCTTAAGTAAGGTTCTACCATAGGTGAAAAGGGAGGTATGGTAGACGGACCTGATATTTCAGAGTTTATTTTATAGTATATGGATAGATACTATTATACATAATTAATTGAAAGTCACAAAGTAAAGTCAGAAATTAAGGATTACATATGACAGATATTTTTTAAGATAATGATTTATTATTTTTTCTTACAATTAATAATAAAAATCTTCTATAATAATATGTATAAGAATATGTTTCAATTTTTTATTGTTAGAAATTAGTGTGTTATTAAATATTTTATTGGTTAAAATATATAAATTATTTACACAAATAAAATTATTAATACTTTATTTTGGTAAGGATTAATAAACTTTTATAAATTTTTAATCTTAAAAAATAATTAACTAATTTTAACATAAAACTACTAAATAAATATACAATTTAAATAAAACAAAAGATAAAATACATATACTTTAATTTATTGGCTTTATAAGTTTAATACCATTTATAATTAAAATAAAATTTTAAAAATAATATAATTTTTTCCCAACATAAAATCACTTGGTAAATATAAACTTAATTGAAATAGAAGATAAAATATATATATTCATTTATATGTTTTATAAATTTAATAATATTTGTAATTAAAATGAAAGTCTAAAATTATTATTTTTTAAATAATTTTTTTAATAATATAATTAAAATTATTTAAAAAACTTTAATAATAATTTATATTAAATTATTTTTATGATAATAATAAATCATAAAATATGATCTAAAATATTGATTTTAAAAATTATATTTAACTCTTAACTAAAATATTTTCTTATTAATCCCTTCCAATATAAAATTATAAGATTCACCCAAAAATAAATAAATAAATAAAATTGTTACCTCTACTTAGTGAAACATGTTGACAAGATGTATTAGTACATATTGCGAATGACTATTTCCTGAGATGGCAATAAACTTGACCGTCTCCGAACTATTTATTAGTTTATTTTGGCCATTATGTTAGTTTTTATTTATTTTTATCAATATTGACAATGTTAGTTTTTCTTTTGTTTCTCTTATGGCAGTGTATACCATTTGTGCGTATTAATTTATTTGATTTGTTTGAATGGTGATTTATTTTGTGGTTTTCATTTAATAAAATTCAAATATTTACATATTTACGAGTAGGTAAGCATTTTTTTAGTTAATCATTTTAAACCGGTTTTTATATCTGTTGTCCCCAAAGAATGCCACTCATTTTTGGGACAACATATGAATTATTTTGGTCCTACAAGACCAAAAAATTGTCTCTTCCCTTTTCAAAATTTGTTCTGAGCATTCAATTTCCTCATTTTCCAAGCTTTTTCAGTAAAGGGATGAGCAGGTTCAACAGGTTCAAAGGCTTCTGCAGGCGAGTTCAATCAAAAGAACAAGTTTTCAAAACTTAGTTATTTTCAGGATTGGTTCAACGCCTTGGTTCAACCAAAAATATTCATCGGCAAGCTTCTAAGCAAGGATTGAACCATTAAACTATTGAACCATTGAACCGTTGAACCAAAATGGTTCAAGGTTCAAAGGTTTCAATGGGTTCAAGATTCAACGTCGTTGGCAAGAGTTAAGCGCATATGTCAAGGTTCAAAGTTCAACCGTTCAATGGCTTCAAAACACTTTCAAAAAGAAGAAGGCTTGAACCATTGAACCATTTTGGTTCAAGGTTCAAGGGTTCAATGGTTCAAAGAGATCAAAAAGACTTAGATAAAAGGATGGCTTCAAACGCAAGATTGAACTGTTGAACCGTTGAACCAAAGTTGGTTCAATCAGCAGGTTTAAGGGGCTGCCCCAAAGCCAAAGAGCCAAGTGCCCTTGCAGAGGGCAGGGAACATTGGTTCAAGGGTCAAAGAGAAGCCAAAAAAAAAAGATATAATTCCTTTGGATTTGGTTCAAGGCCCAAAAGGAACAATTCCTTCAGACTTTTTGTTCGATGGAAATGACTAAGTGAAGGAGGCCGAAAGAATTCCTTCAAAAAGGTTTTTCCATGGGAAAATGACCAAGGCAAAATTCCTTCGGACATTTTTTCTAAAAGAATTCACTCGGGAAGAAAGCTTGAAGAAATTGAAACGATTGAAACGGCTAAGGAAAAGAAGCGAAGCTTTCCTTCAGACATTTTGTCCGAAGGAATTCCTTCAAACTTTTTGTCTGAAGGAAAATCCCAATGGAAAAAGCCCAAAAGCCAAAGCCTGTTGAAGAATCAAGAACCCTCTGAGAAAGATCAAACCTCAAAGGCCAACGGAAGATACCACGTGTCCCTTATAGAGTCAAAGTAGAAGCTGCCAAGTGTCATCTGTCGGGACACAGTTTCTACTAAGTTTCAAAGCTGTGGAACATGCCATGTGTTCCATTATAACTCAGTGGAAGCCGACAAGTGTCAATATCCATAGTTTCTAACTTTTGTTTCATAAGGACTGTGGTGGGCCCTGAATGAGTTACTAAGGTTAAGCGGAGCGCGATAAGTGTCATCATCTGCATAAATCCAAAATGAGTCCCGCATGTTTCTAGGAGCTCAGCAAAATCCGCCACGTGTCATCTTATACAAGACTCTCAAAAGTATCTAAAGCTTCGCAGAACATGCCATGTGTCCTATTAAAACTCAGTGGAGCATGACAAGTGTCTGCATCCACATTTGAAGTTTCTTATAAAGCTTCTTTCAATAAGCTTCTCTCAGATTTCTGTAGAGGGTGCCACGTGGCAACTGTGGAAGGTTTTAATATGTGTTTCTAAAAAGTAGCAAAAAATGCCACATGTCACTTGCTGAGATCAGCGAAAAGCAGCCAAAGCAAGCGGGAAAGACATGAAGGAATTGCTAAGGAGGATGACAGACCCGAAGATGTCAAATTTGTGGCAATGAAATAGCTATTGATCTTTGCAGGTTTGAGCGTGAGCTCGAATGCATTCAAAGGCTAAAACACCAAAGGGAAGAATCACTGATGGAAGAGCGTAAAGAGCCAGCAAAGCCGAGGATATAGCCTTGAGAGCTCAAATGCCAGGAAAATACAAAACCAGAAAGGGAAAAGATAGCCCGAGGGCTCAAATCATAGCAAAAAGAGGGAAAGGCCAAAATATGATCAAGGGAGTTATTTTCAGTAGGTGAAACAGTGGATCAACTAGACTTTTGAGCATGCCAAATCAAGGATGAGGCCTATTTTTCTTCCATGAAGTAAAGGCAAAGGGATAGCTGTGCAAACACCAAGAAAAGGACCAGATAGTCCATACTTAAGAAGAGACATATTAGATGAATTAGCATGCCATAGTTAAGGTAGCCACCCTATTCCAGCATGGCCCTCCTTGAGAAAACTAAAAATGCATTCAAGGCATTGAATGCATCATGGGCCGTTCCATAGAACAAAGCACCATAATTTTCTTGGCTACTATATAATGTAATCTTTGATTTGATACAAGAGAGATCTATCTATTATAGAAGCAAAACTCTGCCAAAATTGAAAGGTGATCATTGAGACTTTGAGCTCAGATTATTAATCATATTTCTTTATTTGAATGAGAAAGTAAGTTACTTTTAGACTTTGTGCTATTATAGCTTGTGTCATTTTAGGAGATTGTTCTTACGTCTGTCTTCTAAATGTGTTCGTCCAGTTAATGAAATAAGCAAAACTTGTAGAAGTAATCAGGAAGGTGTCCTAAAGCCAATTATGGGAAGACTTTGTGTTGTCTACAATTGCCTTTTGTGTGTTTGTTTATTTTCTATTCCTGTGTAAAGGACCATGGGATGACTTTGTGCCCTCATTATCCTTCGTATTTCACTCTTGGGTAGTCGAGGTGGAGACTTTGAGTTACACCTCAGTCTACTAGTTACTACGCCCTTGTTACCAGTTACTCGTTTCCTACCTGAAAGAACTCCTATTGTTTCCTGCCAGACCACCTCTGAAAAAAGAGAAGTGCCTTCAGTATCTTCACCAGGATTTCTCCTTTGCTTTTGAACATCATCTCTGAAAAAAGAGAGATGGATGGTGTTATCCTACGCCTGAGTGTTATTTTTTGCACACACACACACACACACACACACACACACACACACACACACACACACATATAGCTCCTGCATATTCATAGGGAACCTCCCCTTGATGAGAGGAGAGATTTGTCCCCTGTTGATGTAGTAAACATGCACATCTGGCCAACCAATCTCCCTATGCTATGGTTGAAGAGATCTATTTTGCTCATTAGTTAGCTGGTTAACAAAATATTCACCCAACAATATCAACAATTTTAGGTGTGATATATAAGTGTGATTTTTTTGGATATATAAGTGTGATTTTTTTTTTTCTGATATAGCTTTTAATCTATTAAGAATTAGATGATCTCGAGCACAATTGTGTATTAGAAGATTAATTTTAAGAGAATTTATTTCTCAAAAATAATGTAAAGGAGAAGTAAGTATATAATTATGCAATTCAATTATGTTTTTATATATTAAGTGTTGTGGTGTGGAGCTAAAAGCTTCAACTATTTGCAGACACTAGAAGGAAGGATGCTGAAGAACCAGAGCCACCGGCGTCAGTAGTATGACCGACGTCAGTCAAGTGCAGTGGAAAAGGAGACCGGCGACGGTAGAAAGTCGGCCGACGTTGGCAACACTAGACCAGCAGGGACCGGCGTCGGTCACCTGTGTATTTTCAGAACTGCTGTTGACGAACAGTCAGTTAGTTGAACCGAGTGTTTGCATGCTAAAGGGCTAATTTAAGTCGTGGGCTGTGTGTCTAATTTTAGTAGTTAGACTTCTATTTTTGTAAGCATGGGATCTTATTTATAGACCCATAAGGCATGTATTGTAAATTAATTCTAAGGCAAGAAAAGGCATTGAAGCTAACAAGGTCAAGGAGATCTACAGGTGTAAGGTTAAGGAGATCAGCTGAAGCATTCAAGGAGGGATAGCAACTCAGGCTTTAGAGTTGTTGTGTTGAGCAAGAGAGAGAGGGAAGAAGGTCTTGAGGTGTGGCAAGCCTTTAAGGTGGAGGAAGAAGTGGCATCTTCCTTATTGTATTTTCTTCTAGTAGTATTTAATACAAGAGTGTGTATTGTCTCTCAAATTCTTTGCTGTTTCAAGTTTCTAGCTACTTTATCATTCTGGTACAATTCCATGTTTAATTGCATATAAGAAAGTAATCAATTGTGCTCTAATTGGTAGAGCTACAGATCCCCTGACAAGTGGTATCAGAGCTACGATTTGTAGGAAGCAGGGTATTGTTTTTGATTATAGGTCATTCACAGGGTTTTTTAATTGAGTGGGAGTTCAGCAATGGCAGGAGAAAGTAAGCTACGAATGGAGAAGTTTAACGGCAAGAATTATCAACACTGGAGGATGCAGATTGAGGACTATCTGTATCAGAAAGATTTGTACTTACTGTTGGGTGGGGTTGCATGCAAGCCCACAGATATGAAGGATGAAGAATGGAACGTTCTTGATCAGAAGGCTCTCGGTTCCATAAGGTTGAGCCTTGCATCATCTGTGATTTCCAGATTATCACAGTGTAAGACAACGAAAGAGTTGATAAAGTCCTTGGCGAATCTATACGAAAAGCCCTCGGCTTCTAATAAGGTATATCTTATGAAGCAGCTATTTACTTTGCAAATACAGGATGGTGGATCGGTACATACTTATCTCAGTGATTTCCATGGTTTGGTAAACCAACTAGCTTCAGTCAATATTGTTTTTGATGATGAGGTAAAGGCTCTCTTGATTTTATGTTCTTTGCCTGAAAGTTGGGACGGTTTGGTTATGGCAGTAAGTAATTCTGCATCTGCTTCTAAAATCTTAAAAGTTGATGATGTTGTGAGTGTGATCTTGAATGAGGAAATATGCAGGAGAAGCACAGGTGAATCATCAGGGAATGCTCTAAGTGCAAAAAGTAGGGAAAGGCAAAGGGAGAAGGTTGAGCAAGGGAAATCAAGGTCAGGAAGGAGATCCGAGTCCAAAGGTATTACCTGCTGGTTTTGTGGAAAGAAAGGACATACAAAGAAGGAGTGTTGGTTGAGAGATAAAGAGAATCAACATGCAGGTATGGAAGAAGCAAAGGATGTAAATATTGTGATGCAGGATGCTCTCATACTTTCTTCAGATAGTCAGGTAGGATCATGGATTTTAGATTCTGGTTCATTTTTTCATGCATCCCCAAACAGAGATTTGTTCTACGAGTATGAACAAGGAGACTTTGGAGTTCTTTATTTAGGGGATGGTACGCCTTGTCAGATAGTTGGCAAAGGGAAAGTGCAGTTGAGATTGCAGATTGACAACACGTGGGTGTTGAAAGAGGTCATGCATGTTCCAATTCTGAAGCAGAGTCTAATTTCTGTAGAAAGGTTGGGAGATGAGGGATGCACAATAACCCTCACAACGGATTCTTGGAAGGTTACCAAGGGAGCACTTGTTCTAGCAAGAGGTAAGAAAGTAGATACTCTTTATCTATCTACTTGTATTACTGATTCCACTTCTGGTGTAGATTCGAAGATGTGGCCTAATAGGCTTGGTCACAAGAACAGGAAGGGAATGGAAGTTCTTGATTCAAAAGGTATGCGTTCAAATTTGGAAAGCATAAATACAGTTCATTGCAGAAAGAGGAAATTTGATGCTTTTGATAGGAACAAAGAAGCCTTGGTGTTTATGGAGGAGATGAAGGATAGAGATCAGTCACAGGGGCTGAATAAGTCTGAGCAGGGCAGCATGGACAGAGGTTTGATCCAAGAAGAGCTCACGGATGAAAATTTCATCACTTACAGGAACACACAGACACCGATGTCAGTAGCTTGGCACCGACGTCAGTCATCCAGATACCGACATCGGTCATGTGCAAACCAACAGGGTCGGTAGGTCAGATAGGGGAAGTCTGATGTTGGTAGGGAAATGACATCGGTAGTCAGGATCAGTGCAAGGAACCGACATCGGTCGGGAGCAGACTGGGAGATGGCCTAGATCGGTCACTGGAACGGATGTTGGGTGAATTATCAAGTCTCAAACACCCATGTGGAGGTCAAGAAAGGTATGTGAACCTCATATTCGTTGTTCACCTTCTTTATATTGCTTACTGATAGTCATGAACTAGGAAGATGGAAGAAGCAATGCAGGTAGAATCCAGAAACAGTGGGAGCTTGGCATGGATGAGGAGTGTGAGTCCTTGGAGAACCAAACAGGTATTTGTTGGTAGTGTTGTCAGCTGGAAGTAAGCACTGGATAGAGGGATGGATTCCTATTTTAGAGAAGAAAGTGGATGGACACATGAGATAGAAGACTATGGTATATGGTCCTGATTATGCTGCAGAACAATGGAGGGTTTCATATACAGGGAGTTTTCTGAGCTAAGGGTAGAGTTGGTTCAGAAGTATGTCATGGAGAATTTGGGAGCAACAAAATTCTTGTGGCATAAGATACAGGGATTACATCATAGGTTTGCGTGGTGGTTGGTCTTCAAGAGTGACGTTGAATAGGGATACAGAGCCTAAGGAACAAAATAGATGGTGTACAGGGACAGGTACAGGTTGCAGCTATTTATCTCCAAGTGGGAGATTGTTGTGGTGTGGAGCTAAAAGCTTCAACTATTTGCAGACACTAGAAGGAAGGATGCTGAAGAACCAGAGCCACCAACGTCGGCAGTATGACCGACGTCGGTCAAGTGCAGTGGAGAAGGAGACCGGCGACGGCAGGAAGTCGGCCGACGTCGGCAGCACTAGACCAGCAGGGACCGGCGTCGGTCACCTGTGTATTTTTGGAACTGCTGTTGACGAACAGTCAGTTAGTTGAACCGAGTGTTTGCATGCTAAGGGGCTAATTTAAGTCACGGGCTGTGTGTCTAATTTTAGTAGTTAGACTTATATTTTTGTAAGCATGGGATCTTATATATAGACCCATAAGGCATGTATTGTAAATTAATTCTAAGGCAAGAAAAGGCATTGAAGCTAGCAAGGTCAAGGAGATCTACAGGTGTAAGCTCAAGGAGATCAGCTGAAGCATTCAAGGAGGGATAGCAAATCAGGCTTTAGAGTTGTTGTGTTGAGCAAGAGAGAGAGGGAAGAAGGTCTTGAGGTGTGGCAAGCCTTTGAGGTGGAGGAAGAAGTGGCATCTTCCTTATTGTATTTTCTTCTAGTAGTATTTAATACAAGAGTGTGTATTGTCTCTCAAATTCTTTGCTGTCTCAAGTTTCTAGCTACTTTATCATTCTGGTATAATTTCATGTTTAATTGCATATAAGAAAGTAATCAATTGTGCTCTAATTGGTAGAGCTACAGATCCCCTGACATTAAGGAGAAATAAGTGTACGATTATATATTCCAATTATGTTTTCCCTGCTAAGTGATTAGTACACTTGATATTTTTAGTATAATTTATGTGTTGCTCAATTTTGTACCTTTGAGAGGTTTTTCAAGTCTCTTCCAAATTGAGTGAAACATTGGATTACCTTTAGACCTGTGAGGTGCCTATAGCAAAGGTAAACCTCTAGATTTAAGGGCTAGTTCCCTAGATTGGTCTTTGATAGCTTATCACCTATATTACTTGTTTGCTTAGATGGAAAGAAATAGAAGGAAACATGAAAGTAACCTATTATAATGAGGTGATACACCAAATTGACATCCACTAGACTACCATATACTTGCACTATAATAGATGACTCACAATACTAGCTTCAACATCCTAGAGTGCTCTAACATAAGTGTTTCAAATGTGAAGGTGATATGCATTACACTACTCAAGGTAAATGAACAAGAGGTCTGATCGCAGATGATAATGCTAATATTTATACGTAGATATAGACAAATACACTAACTACACTTCATGTGACCTGTTAGAGAGCAAACTACTTGCACCAAGCATGAAAGAGTAAAGAGAACCCAAGAATAGATGATTATCACTTGTCATTCCACTATGCACTACTTCACACACTTAGACAAGATGTTATGAACTCAAAATCAGATTGAAAATATTTATTCAAAGGCAAATATAGTATTCAAACTAGTAGGGCTTTGCCATAATAGGTGTGGATTCCTTTACAATGCCAAAATAGCTTGAATATATATAGAGCATAGAAGAGAAGAGAGAAGGAGTGAAGTTGAATAGTCACAAGGTCAAGTGTCAAGTATTAGAGACCAATTACAATGTAATAGGAAGAGTTAGGGAACAAGTCATCAAGTTTTCTTGGACATATGTCAATCACAAACATGATATATTCCTAAAGTTGGTGAAGGGACACTCCATGGTTCTTAAAACTACCCTTATCAAATGAGTAGTCCACTTAAATTCTTGGAACTACCTTAGAAGTTCTTGACATATATCTTCTTTCCTAAAAAGGTGGAAATATGATTAGTGTAGGTCCTTATACACTTATCCAACTGATGATCTCCCTCTTACCATTTCTTGCTTACCTTCTTGAATTTACTCATTATCTCTCTAGGCATCAATCTTCACACTTGTCATTGTGCTGACTTGTAGTTTTTCAAAAAAAATCATGGTAGGGATGTAAGGCACCAATTAAATACCTCTTTATATTTTATTCCATCAGGTAGAGCTCAAAAAAACTCCAAACAACACTTGTCATCTTCAAACTAGGCAGTAACCCTCTTTCTCACTATCTTTTTTAAGACTGCTTGCAATGACCAACTTGACATAAGGGCTTTTAGGCATGACCAAGGTGAGAATTGAGTATGTGGATTTAGAATAAGTCTCCACACACCTCTCACAATTATTTTAACTTATCTATTCCCTTCTTCACCTTCAATTCAACTCAAAATCTGCAAAAAACATAGTATTAGGCATGTCCATACATAATTACTGAGTGGTAAGGATCCTAGGAGAGTACCAAATAAGTAGAAATAATATTTTAGGTCAATTGATCCCTTATGGACTTATTTCTCACCATATCTTCTTCATTGGGTTTTTGAGAGGGTTTTAGGAGGGTTTTTGGTCATTTAGGTTGTTAATGATGCTTCATAAAAGTTAGATGTTTAAAATTTGAACCAATTATACGAAGTTTGAGTTCAAGAACTCCCTCAACTATACCTAAGTGCCTGAGGTCCCATGTAACTCATACATATAGATATGAGAAAAATAAGTTAGCTCTTGAGCTCCTAATGATTTAACAATTTTAGGAATATTGGTGTATTATTCCTAATTTAGTTAAAGGGTTTGAGTAGTAAAATTAGTAAATAAATAGAAAATAATTAATCCACTAATTTATGTAAATTAAATATAATTTTAACTTTATAAAAATAGTAATAAATAGAAAAAAATAAAACTTAGCTGGAAACTGATTATCCAATTGAGAAAAAGGTTAGAATTTACTATGCAGGACTGAGACACTATCATAAACTGAGATTTGAAATTCATTTTATGATTGGATAAGAGCACTAAAACTAGAAATTAGTGGCACTAATTTTATAGTCCACCTCTATCATTATTATCCTAAGGATCTAAGCTTTAGGGTTTTGTTCACTATGTCTGTGTGACCCTGTCTGCAAAGTTTCATCAGCAGAAAGTTTGTATAGCTCCCTATAGAGGAGATTCTTTCTTCAAACCCTATCTTCCATTGTGATTTGACCAATTTTGAGCAAGAAGGGAGGGTTAGTGTGTGTAAGATACATTGGATGTGCTTCACACCTTGTGTGTGGGCACAATGTCTACATATCAATACTCCAAAGAGGGATCAAGTCATATGTAGTTCTCCCACTTGATGTGCTTTGTGTAATTATGTATATGAAGATTTAGAATGATAAATTGGATGTGATTGAGGTGGCTAGAGATTGTGTAAGGATTTAAATAAGTTTTTAAGTGTGTTGGCTGGCTATATCTAGAGAATAGAGAAGATTGCTTGAGTAGTCTAGCTTGTATTCTTGTTTGCTTAGTGATAATTGCCAACCCTTTCCAAATGATCTTTAAATGGGATTTTATAGGGATCTATTGGTCATGGGTTGAATGTAATCACATGATGTTGATAAGGATAAGGATGGGGAACCAAAATAAATTGATCATTGGGGTTAGAAATGGACTTGGATAATAACATTAAAATCAAATAGTAGTGGCACCAGTGCTATAGTCCAAGTGTGATGCTACTCTCCTGAGCATATGGGACCTAGAGGGATTGATTTGTCTTGGAAATAGATGTTTAGGTGAGCTGAGACCAAGTATAGAAGGCTATGGATGAATGGGAATAAGTGAAATTAAACCTAAGAGGGTCATGAAAACAAGCAAAAGGGACCTAAGGGTTGGATGTCATTAGCCACACTCAAGTTACCAATTTTTACATTTTATATGACTACATTTACTCCCCTTTATTCTAGTGATGCATCAAAGTGAAATAATAGGATAAAGGAAAATAGAAAGCATATCTGAACATACCTGTAAGGGTGAATCTCATGAAGTTGTGTGATGCTGGGTGTGCATAGAGAAAGCACACTATGAAGTATGAATCTGCAAGAAAAACAAAGAGTAGATCTATTCTTACTAGATATGCAATATCTCAAAAAGAATGTATAAAATTAGGTAAGAGAAAGAGGAAGAGAAAGAAATGAATACACCTCACTGAATACGTAAACCAATACAAAACCTACTATGATGCTGAGTGATGCTAGAAGGTATTGTACCAAGAGTAATATCACGAACAAAGTTGAGTGCTCAATTCCATGAAAGTGGTTCAAGAATGCAAAGACTAGCCCTTTGGATCCATCCTTGCCTATTAAGTGAAGCTCGGTGGTCTTGCATGTGTTGATCGATGTTTGGACTATGTGTCCAATCCCTCTGAATAGGTGGCTCAAGAATACAAAGGCTAGCTAGTCCTTTGGCTCCATCATTGCCCCATGAAGTGAAGCTATGAACTGATATTAGTATGAAGTGTATGTCATATGAGATGGCTCTTGAAGCCCATGAATGTACTATGATCTGATAATGTTGGCATGGATAACTGAATGTATGTTGGAAACTAAGACACTCTTGGCCACTCTGAAAGATAGAGATTAAGTTTGTCTGAAAGTCAACCAGGAACTCAAGAACTGAAGAAATTGGGAAGTTAAGCTTATATGAAAGCCATTCCAAAATGATGCTAACCACCTACAAATGGAATAAGGCATGTAACTACTAAGAATGCCTAGGTAATGCTGAACTCATAAAGAAAACAAAATAAATGTGTTGTGCACATTGCCTCCAATCACTAGTGTCTAAAATATGGATTTTAATCTAGAAGTTGTATCAATCACTCTATCTAAAATTGGAAGTGAGAGCCATCATTCCATGCATGATGCCCCCTATATCTATATTCTCTAAGAAAAACTGCTGATTCTAGTTTGAAATGTAGCTGACAAAACTATAACTGAACTTACCTTTCTATCTATTTTTAAAAACTATTTTTTTGTTTAGATAAGAGCACTGAAAGTAGACACTATTATAACTAGTACTATTGTCCATGGCCAAATCTGGTAACTATTCTAGATTTTTGACTGTATGCTTGGTCTGTTATGACTATTTTGATGTTTAGTTATTGTTCTGAGTGTGCTGAATGATATATTTTTGACTATTAGGAGCTCTGATCTCTGTGAGAAAACCCTTGTTTATTACCTTCTCTTTTGAGGTTAGGAATGAAGACCTTGTAATGACTACCCTTAGAATAAAGAGCCTTGCAAGTGTGTTATATTGTAAAGATACATGATATAACATGATTCGTATTGAAAGATTATTAGATGAACAATGGTATCTCTAGATGGATATAATAATGTAAGAACATGTGCAATGTACTGAACTAGAAATGAAAGTCTGGTTAGTTGTTAGTTGGAGGGATGGAGTATGATGCCAATCATGGCATCTAATAAAGAAAGATAAATACATGATGTGAATCATGACATCATAAGCAATGAAAATCAAACAAATAACAAGCACACAAGGAAAGAAGCAAGAACCATACAGGGGTGGCCAAAGGGCTAAGAAAATAAGCGACATGGGTACATGTAACTCAAACTAGAAAGCAAGCATACAAGGCATGTTCAACTGCCACATACACACACAATTGAAATAATCAAAATTAGTGTGGAAGCCACAATCACATAGAAGAGTACAGGTAAGGGACATTGGCAAATGTTCTAAAGCACATACAAGAGACAAACAAGAACTGAGAAATGCAAACAATCTATCTATGCTAAGCAAGAAAGGAAAGCATGTAAAGAACTAGAAGTACACTCACATCTAATTAATCAAAGCAAAAAGGAAAGTATGCAAGACATTTTAGTACAAGACTAGGTATATGCCAAAAGATACACAAGTTCTATATACTAGTGAGTGTAGATAAAGTAATCTATGTAAGCTAGTAAGTAATTTACATCAACACGATAACTAGAGTGTGTGGTGTAGGGATGACATAACCTGGATGGTGTAGTCATATAGAAGATGCCCCTAGTGGGTATGTATATCGATGTATGTCTTGATGTATAAGTAGGAGGTGTCGGTGCATTTATTTATTTTATTGTATATACTTCTATTTATTATTTATATTGATGCATTAATTACTTATTGTAATTATTTTATTATGTTTATTAATAATTTACACCAGATAAGATAAGCTTGCTTAGCTAGTAGTCAATTTGGACACCTATCTTGTTACAATGGAGTTTCACTCTACTATTCAGGGTAAGATTGCTTAACTAGTTGTCAACTTATGTTGATCATTTACACAAGTTGGACACCTATCTTCTTAGTGTGGAGTTTCACTCCACTATTCATGTAGTCAGATAGCAGTTGAACTACACATGTTATGTGAGTTCTGTGATCTTTATCTTGCATGCCTTGCTCTATATAAACAATGGTTATTTGTGTATTCTACATGAGATTAATATTGAATTATTAGAGTAATTTATCATATTTGAGTTATTTATTCATTTCAATTATTATCTTAGATATACAATTATTATTTATTATTATTAGTATTTTATCTCTTATTCATGCTTTCTATTAGATTCATTAGATCTTGTATGTTAATTCTAACATGATATCAGAGCAAGGTTGAATCTGTAGATTGCTCAATATTCAAGAGAAAAATATTCAAATGTAGGTTTAGTTTTTTAGTTTTGTATACAAGCACAAATTGGAGCTTTTTAGAGAATTTTTGATCTCATAATTGAGTTTAGAGTGCCCAAGATAGTCAAAATCATCTATAATTTTGTCCAAATTGGGCACATGAGGCAAAATTGGTAAGGGTTTTGATCTAAAAGTACCATACCCAAATCCGGTGAGTACCTAAAATCAAAGTGTTTTTGAGAAAAATGGACCTCATGATTGTGTTTAGAAGGTGTCAAAACCTACAGATCCATATAAAATTTGTCCAATTTGGACACAATCACCTGGAAGGGAAATTTTTTTTGCTTCTAGGTATGACTATACGGACTGTACAGACTATGCATGGCAAAAAAAATGTTGAGCATGCCTCATGGATCAATAGACAGATTTGATAAGGATACTTTGGGAGCCCACCATTTGAACACCAAGAGGTATTTTTGAGTGATTTTTTTGAAATAGCTTAAAATTTTGTGCTCTTCGCTCTGTACTTTCAATTTTTTTTCCAAATTTGTCCAAAATTTTCTAGAATTTAGATTTTTCTACATCTCTTACCCATCCTCATTTTTGTAACTTTAGAGGCTCATAAATTTCACATATTACCTCATATTGAGGTCCCTTTTTTCAATTTAATATTTTTTCAAGCACAACGTATTGCTGTAAATTTTTTTGTATTAAAGCACATAGTTTTTGTACTTTTAGACTAGAGGGCCTAATTAAGCTTTTTGTAAACTAAAAAAATTATAAACTAGCCTTGTAACTGCACTCAATTATAAAGTGCCAACAAATACTTTTTATGTGGGATAAAACTAATTAATTTAGGGGGGTTTTATATTATGTTCTATACTTTGATTTATGCTTTGTGATGATTTAGTTCTAATTGCATCATGGGGAATTCTAAGTTCCCACTATTAAAAATATACAATTATAACACATGGAAATAGAATGCTTGAAATGCATTAATGATGCTAGGATATACACCTTACATAAAAACTCTTATTACTCCACCTATGATGCAAAAGAGCTACAACACTTTCTCTTTGAAAGTACTAAAGTTATTGGATGCATTCAGTATTACATGTCTTTAAATTTGAATTTCCATCTTGACAAATGTGAAACTCCAAAATAGGTTTGGGATAAATTAGCATAATTATTTGGAAAAATAGATGAGGTTAGTGGTTATCAAATTGACAATGAACTCATTAGTTTGGATCCTAAAAATTATGCTACAATACAAGACTACATCACTAAAGTCATAGATCTTAGAGCACAAATTTCTAAATGTAAATTTGATAAAAAAGATATTCTGTTGATTTTTAGTGCCTTACACAACTTAGGTCCTGAATATTCGTCATTTTCTCTAGCTTTTAGACTCATAGGTTCACATTGGGCACATCTTATCAAATTCCCACATTTGAGGTATTCTTTGAGATTATAATGGCTGAAGAAGAAAATTTAATAGCTATGTGTCTAATCAAGTTATCCAAATCTTAAGCTCTAGTTGCAAGTCAACCTATGCATAAGAAAGTTTAAAAATCAACATCAAATACATGTTTAAGTAAAAAGAGACAAAATAATTAGAGTAAGTCATAGAAAGATAAGAATAAAGGGCAACAATCTTCCTCACAAGGAGATTATAAATCCACTAATAAGAAAGGTGATTCACAAAAATGAACTAACACTCCTTGCCTTTATTGTTAAAAAGGGTTTCATAGTGAACAAGATTGTTGGAAGAAAGAGATTGATGACCTTAAGGGTCTTCTAAAGGAGAATAACATCAATCAATCATCTTTAAAGGATTATTCCACTCCTTCAAATTCAGAGAAAGGGAAAGCTATGACACTAGTTGCACTAACAAATTCTCCCAAGTCATCGGTAATTGACTCAGGTGGTTTTCACTATATGGGTTCTGATCAAGAATAAATTTCTGGATTAGAGCCAAGTTCTTTGCCTCATATTCTCATAGGTGTTGATTCTAAGGTAGATGTCATAGGAAAATGTATAGTTGATGTTGATAGTGGTGTATTTGATGATGTCTTCTATGTGCCAGAGTTATCAACTAACCTTCTCTCTGTCTACTAAATCACTCACTTTGATACTGGTAAGAAATTTGAGTTCACATCCGAGTTCACATCCGATTTTGTATCAATCAAAAAATTAGAGGATAATGCTTTAGTTTTAGTGGGAAAAGTCAAAAATCAAACTCAACTTTATTCATTCTCTCATTTTGTGCCTCAGTTTTCCTCTATAGCATTGTTCTCACACACTGATTCAGTGAAAAGTATGGCATGGGTGGTTTGGTCATCTGAACTACCACTATTTACAATAGCTTAGTCAATAGGAGATGGTTACATGACTTCCATAGATTTAGTTTTTAAGGGGTGTATGTCATGGTTGTGCCTTAAGTAAACATCTAGAGGATAAGTTAGATAAAGCGAAGGATTGGAGGGCTACATAAGTCCTCAAACTTGTTCATAGTGATTTAGTGGGTCTATTACCTAATTTGTGTTTTAGTAAAACATGTTATGTTCTCACATTTATTGATGAATATTCCAGATATACTTGGGTTTATTTTTTGAAACTCAAGAATGAAGTATTTGATAGATTTATAGAGTTAAAATCTCTAACAGAGAAACAATCTAGGAAGTATGTCAAGATCCTCTGCACTGATTATAGAAGGGAATATATGAACAATAAGTTTGAATAATTATGTGCTCCTGAAGGAATTTATCTTCAACATTAAGTTGTATACACATCTTAGCAAAATGGTGTAGTAGAGAGGAAGAATAGATTCTTAAAAGAGATGGTCAGTTGTATGATTCATGCAAAATCATTAGTACCTAAGTACTAGGTAGAAGTGATTAATTATGATACATATATATAAAATAGAGTTCCTCACAAAGATTTAAAGGGGGTAACACCTTTTAAATATTGGTGTAATAGAAATCCAGTAGTAGATCATTTCAGAGTCTTTGGCAGTCCAACATGGACTTACATATCTTCTGATAAGCATCACACTTTAGATCAAAAAAGTTAGACTTGCATATTTGTGGGATATCCTGATGGTTTTAAGGGATATCAGATCATTGATCCAAATTCACATGAGCTTATTATAGTGATAAGTGTTTAATTTTAAAAAATTCCTTTAGACTTGTCTTTTAACATTTATCATTCTTCTTCCTTTAAAGAATTAGATAACAGTGAAAATGATACTCCTGCTTCATCTACTTGTAGGGATGATGAGGAAATACACCCCCAATAGGGTTTAGTAGGTCATGTTCCTCATCCTCCTCCTCTAGATCCTCACCCATTGATGCCTTTGTGAGCTAGATAGACTTTGGTAGATGCAAACCCTCTTATTAGGGATCCATTAGATACAAGGAGAACATGATCAAAACATGATCTTATACATTCTTACATTACCACAACTTCTAATCAACAATATTTTTAGGAAGCCACAAGGATACTTGAGTGGATTCAATGATAGAATACAAGTATGACTCATTTATTAGGAATAAAAATTGGGATATTGTTCCTCTTCCTAAAGGAAGAAAATTAGTACGATGTAGGTGGATATATCAGACTAAGTTTGTAGTGAATGAAAATATTGATAAATATAAAGCACACTTAGTGGATGAAGGTTTTTACCAAGTGGATGGTATTGACTATACTGAAACCTTTGAACCTATTTCTAAGATGAATTCTATTCACTTGATACTAGCTATTGGTGCAACTCATGGTTGGGCTATACATCAGATGGATGTGAAGAGTGCATTTCTTCATGGGGATCTTCATGAGGAGATATATATGGAGCAACCATAGGGATTTATTCAAGATTCTTCATTGGTGTGCCACTTATAGAAGTCTCTCTATGGTTTGAAACAAGCCCCTAGAGCTTGGTATTTTAAGATGAACACATTTCTTCTTTTAGTTGGGTTCTTGAGATGTCACTCAGATCCAAATGTCTATAATCTATGATAAGATGTGATTCACTATTGTATTTAGTTATCTATGTTGATGATCTCATTATTATAGGGAATGCAACATCCATCATCAACAGTGTTAAGACTACACTTTATGATAGGTTTTCTATGATAGACATGGGCCTATTACACTATTTTTTTGAGATTCAGATAGCATAGTCTTCTTCCAGAATTACACTTTCATAGCCCAAGTATGCCATGGACTTGTTAGCACAATTTCACGTGGCTAATTATAGGCCTTCAATTACTCCTTTCTAATCTAGAGTTAGACTTGAGGTTCATTGTTCCACTCCCTTGGTTAATGTCATATTTTATCATCAGGTTGTAGGCATCCTCATCTATCTAACTCATATATGACCTAACATTTCATATACAATTGGCATGGTTTCACGCTTTATGTAGACACCACATGAGCTTCATTGGAGATCTATCAAGTGTATTTTGAGCTACATTCAGGGTAGTATTAGATAAAAAATTTCACTATACAGTAGGTACAAGTTCAGACTTGGTGGGATACATAGATTTTGATTAGGCTGGTGATTATGATGATTGTAAGTCCACCTTTGGTTGCAAATTTCACTTCAGATCTATCCTCATTTGTTGGCAGAGTAAGAAGCACCATGTTATTGCTCTTTCATCTATAGAGGTTGCGTATCATGGCATTGTTAATGCACTATTGAGGCTATTTGGCTTTAGAATATTCTCACTAATCTTGGTGTTCTATTTTGGAAGCCATTAGTCATCTACTGTAGCAACCAGATCACTATCCAGATCTTGAATAATTTGGTTCATCATCAAAGAACCAAACACATAGAGATCCATATGCACTTTATCAGGGAGATGATTCAGGTGGAGATCATTGATCTTCAATATTGTCTTATAGAGGAGTAGATTGCAAATATTTTAACCAAACCTTTCACTAAGAGAAAGTATCTTAACTTGTGATCTCTTTTGGGGGTATAGGATATTAGTTCTTTTGGGGACATTAGTTTTTCAAGGGAGGTCTCCTAGACCTTCATTTTGAGAAGTTTTTTCCTTTGGGTTTTCTCCTTTCCTCATCTATTTGTATAGAGTACCTAATATGGCTACACATTGTCGAGACACTTATTTGCATAGCCCTACCTAATCTTTGCTTATTGGGGGGGTGTTGGTGCATTTATTTACTTTATTACATTTACTTATATTTATTATTTAGATTAGTACACTAATTACTTATTGTAATTAGTTTATTATAATTTTTACTAGATAGGATAAGCTTTCTTAGCTAGTAGTCAACTTGGACACATATCTTGTTACAGTGGAGTTCCACTCCACTATTCAAGGTAAGATAGGATAAGATTGATTAACTAGTAGTTAACTTGTGTTGATCATTTACATAAGTTGGGCACCTATATTTTTAGTGTGGAGTTGCACTCCACTATTCATGTAGTCAGATATCAGTTGAATTACACGTATTGTGTGAGTTCCCTAATCTTTATCATGCACGTCTTGCTCTATATAAGCAATGGCTATTTGTGTATTATACATTAGATTAATATTGAACTATCAAAGTAATTCATTATATTTGAGTTATTTATTCATTTATCTTATTATCTCGAATATATAGTTGTTATTTATTACTATTACTATTTTATCTCTCGTTTATGCTTACTATTAGATTCATTACATCCTGTAGCTAATTCTATCAAGATGCCTCCTCAATGTGTAGAGTGAAGCAATAAAAGAGCTGGATGTCACTATACACACTCAAAAATAGATCAAGTGATGTATGGTAATATAGATAAATCAACAAAAAATAAGTATAGAACAATAAATGTAAGTATAACATAGTAGTAGAAATGTAAATCATGGATGATGCATACAATAGAAATATTTTTGATGCTTTTGAATGCTATTTATATGTTTTTGTATTTTTAACTATTTGAATGTTTTTGGTATTTTTGATATATTTTAACTATGTAAAATTAAGCATAAGAAACTATGTATAGGTAAGTAGGGAAATGATGATACTAACTGATGAGTCTCATGGGAGACTCCCTATCATGGTGTTCTGTATCAAGGAGAGGAATTGTGCATGATCGTAAAGCATGATAAAAATGCTAAGATTATGGCTCTAAAAGTTGTATATGTTGTAAATGCTCTAACATATTTGAAGTAGAAACTGATTATGCCCCCCCTATAATTTTAAGTAATTGATGCAACTATAGGGATCTTAGGGACCCATCTAGTGATATGATAAGTCATTTAAACATGTGCTTCATGAGTAGATGCATGAGATTTCAATGATATTATCCTAGGTGTGAACATTGTAGCTAGAAGATATCTAGAATCTTTAAGTTGTGGAGGTGTATGAACACTCTGTGCTAGTGATGGAGGCCTCAACTGTGTCTAAATTGGAACAAGAGGAGGAACTATGACTAGTGGTAAAACTAAAATTGGTGGCAAAACTAGAAATGGTGATTGTAAAGTAGAAGATGGCTCTAAAATGGGGAGTGGTAACTCATATGGAGCTTCACCAACTATAATAACCTGATTAGCATGAATGAATTTTATGCATCTATGAACTATAGAAGGTATTGCTCAAAGTTTTTGAATCCATGGTCGACTAAGTAACATATCAAAAACTCCTACATTGAAAACACTAGTGAATAGTGTGGCCACATGTGTTGGGATAACCTTTAAAGGAAGTATGATCTCACCCAATGAACTCTATATGTGCCCACTGAATCCCTTGATAGTTATGTCTATCGATGTACCAAATGCTGTAATAATGTCATAGTGCACATGTTCACATTGGATCCATTGTCTATGAGAACATTATGAATATGTTGATTATGAATGTAAACTCTGATAAAGAGTCCATGATAATCCATATCATCCTCAATGATCTTTTACTCTGAGAAAGAGATGGGAGGTCTAGTTGGAACTCTAGAATTATATACACCAATCATGTTGCTCAAAGGATGTGTCTCAACTGAAGGTACCCTGTATGTATCTGGTGGGGGATGTGCATGGTGAACCCCTGATGTGTCCCCTATTTCCTATTTGGAATGCTATAAAAAAAGATCTAAAAATATTTTCAAAGCTTTATCTTGTGTTTTATTTACTTGAGGAGGTTCAATTGAAGTGCCAAGATCAATATGATTACCATCTATTAAATCATGTATCTTATGTCTCAAACCAATGCATCTATTTGTTATGTGGCATAGTGCCTTATGAAACTTACAAAATGCATGTTGATCATATCCTCGTGGAAGAGGCTTTGTTGGGTCAACTTATCGAATAGGAAGAATAGATATGATGTTACATTTCAATAGCTGTTGTAAAACTCTAGCTAGAGAAATTGGTAGATTGGTAAAAGTACACTGAGGAGGTGATAATAAAACCACTTGTTGAGGGGGCTCTAAATCCCCATTGACTATAGGTTAATTCTGACTCTTGTTATCATTGACCTTTACTTTGTATGGGATTTTTTTGTTACTCTTGTTTGTTGTGTTTGAGATACTTGTGTACTTGAGTTTGCCCATTGAAATTAACTTAACTTCTCTTTCCTTTAGTGTGTGACATAGTTTAGTGAAGGAATATAATCTTTTGAACATAATTGATTCATGCAAATCTAGTAGAAGACATTGTTTGAAGAGATCCTATAATTCTTGATCGGTCATGGGACTTTAGCCAAGATAGTCTTATATCAAAGAACATAATCTATGAGATGCTTATTTGACCTTTATTTATATTATGCAACTTGAGCATATAAAACCTTATCACCAATGTTAATGCTGAAATGAGATAAGAACATGTCAGCTAAAGGATTGAATGTATTGATCCACTGATTTGATAGACTATCGAACCATTGTAAAACATAATCCTTTAGGCTTTGTGGAAATAATTTGGTAAATAGCTAGTCATTTGATACATAGTCAAAGCATGTTGCATGAAAGGCTATCAAATGTGTCTTTGGATCACCCTTGCCATCATATAGAGTAATTTTGAGTTGAACAAAACCTTGTGGTAAAAGTGTAGAAGCAATGTGACGTGTCAATGGTGTATGTAGCAAATCAAAAGAATCCAAAGCCTGTGTAAGTCTAGACACACCTTGCTCAAGATGTAGCACCTTAGATTGAAGAGATTTTATCTCTTGCACAAGGGCTACCACATTAGGAGACAAAGATGTACTAGTTGTAGCTATTGGTATTGAGGCAGGTTGGGCTGCTATAGGGGGTTGTTGAGACATAGTTACCCCCATATTGTCATTTGTAACTAGTTGCTCTAAAGGAATGAAAAATTCAACGTGTTTAGCCTTTTTAATTTCCATGATAGATTGAAAGATAAGAGTATGATCTCGAGGCTTGTCCCAGAGTCTTTCTCAAAAACTTTGTAAGACCAAATCTTTATTGAGGACAACTTCATTATCAACAATTGGTGGAAGTGGATCAGTATTCCAATGTGGTGGAATATGAACATCAATGTGTACATCATCATTATTATTTTCATACTACTCATTATCAGAGTTATCTTTACTAAAATTAGTGTAGTTTAGATGTGTATAATCTATAACAGGAACTTGAGTTGGTTATTTATCCATGTTATATGGTCGAGTCACAGGAATCTAGGTGGATTTAGGAGGATTGCCACTAAGACTTGCACTTCGTCTCAAAGGAAGAGATGAAAGGAGATTGTGTGGCATGAAGAAAACAACTTGGATGATAATAGAAAAGATTAAATTTATATAGTCTAAACAAGGAACTAGAATATGCATAAAAAGGATACGAAGTTTGTGCACATGTAAGATGATACCTCAAGAAGCAATGGGACCTAGAATGGGCAACTAGGGTTTTAACAGATAATTAATTAAACAATTACTATGAAATTTTAAAATTAAAGGTGAATTTCTGAGTTAGATATGCAAGTAAAAAATCATAAATTTATTGAAAAATTAGTGATTTAATAGGACCTAGTAGATGCAACTAGGGTTTAATTTTTTTTTTGAAGATTACTATTGAATTTTTCAATTTAAATGGACTTTTTGATTTAAATATGCTAGTAAAAATTCAAAAAATGATTGAAAAATTATTGGGACCTAGTGTGGGCAACTAGGGTTTAAAAGAAAATTATTTTAAAATTTCTATGAAATTTTAAAATTTAATGCTAATTTTTTATTTTATTATGTAGGTAAAAAATCAAAAAAATAGATGAGAAATCTGTAGGAATTTTACCCTAGGGTTTCTACGGTTTTTATGTGTGGTTGAAGTAAGTTGGGTTCACCAAATGATTTAACAATTTTGGGAATATTAGTGTATTATTCCTAATTTAGTTAAATGGTTTGAGTAGTAAAATTAGTAAATAAATAGACAATAACTAAGATAATGATATGTGTAAATTAATTACAATTCAAATGTTTCTAAAAATAATAATGAGAAAAAACAAAATTTAGCAAGAAATTAATTGATATGACTGAGATAGAGGCTAGAATTCAATGTGCAAGACTGAGACACTATTGCAAACTAAGATCTAAAATTCATTTTGTGATTGGATAAGAGCACCAAAACTAGATAGTAGTGGTACTGATGCTATATTCCACTTATACCACTATTATCTTGAGGATCTAATCTTTTTAGGTTTTGTTTGCTATGTCTGTGAGACCTTGTCTATGAAGTTTTATCATTTGAAAGTCTATATAGATCCCTGTAGAGTAGATTTTTCTTCAAACCTTATATTTCATTATGTTTTGACCAATTTTGAATAAGAAGGGAGGGGGTTAGTGTGTGTAATATGTACTGGACATGATTCACACCCCATGTGTGGGCATGCTACCTATATACCAATACTCTGAAGAGGGATCAAGCCATATGTAGTTCTCCTACTTGATGTGCTTTGTGAAATTATGTATATGATGATGAAGAGTGCTAAATTAGATGTGGTTGAGGTTTCTAGGGACTCGTGTAAGGATTTTAATAAACTTATAAGTGTGTTGGCTGGCTATATGTAGATAATAGGGAAGATTGCTTGAGTATTCTTGCTTGTATTATTTCTTACTTAGTGATAATTGCCAACCCTTTCCAAATGATCTTTGAATGAGATTTTATAGGGATCTATTGGTCATGGGTTGAATGTACTCACGTTAGGCTGATAATGATAAAGATGGATAACTAGAAGAAATTGACCATTAGGGATAAAATGGACTTACAAAATAGCACTGAAAGTGGATAGTTGTGGCACTATTTCTATAGTCTAAGTGTGGTACTATTGTCATGAGCAGACATGACTTGGGGGATTGATTTGTCTTGGAAAGAGCAGTTTATATGAGCTGGCACCAAGTGTGGAAGGCTAAGAATGTCTGGGAATCAATGAAAATAAGCCTAAGAGGGTCATGAAATCAAGCAAGAGGGACGTAAAGGTTGGGTGCCATTAGCCACACCCAGGTTACTAATTTTAACATTTTATATGACTACACCTAATATGTATTCTAGACAGCCTTTAGGCAAATTTAGGCCAAAAATGGCCAATCTGAGCTATTCTCTACAAACCACTAAATAAAATCAAACTTATACTCTCCCTTGAAGGTTCTCACATTATTTTGTGAGATCATATGGTCATGTCCAAGTGTCATTAGAAGCCATGAGGGTTTGTGCCTAGTTCTAGGCCTAGTAGACCTAGACTACGTTTATGAGTATATAGCCACCTCTGAGTGTTTCCAATGGATATAAGTGATTCTCATAACTTTTTAAACCTCAATCCAACTATAGATACCATCTCATAATGATTTCAATCCTTTGCATTGATCCTTTTAACATTCATGCATACTAGGTTTTTAGACTATGTCACTTGTGGAGTGCCTTTGGTCTGAGATAAATTATAAGGCACTTCCCATATTCATTTGACCTAAGGATATGGAGGTATTTACCAAGTAATTTTTACCTTTTGTATTAAATTTTAAGGCTATATCACACCTATAGAGGCCTCAACACTTCAAAATATCTCAAGATTAGCTTATAGGATTGTGGTTGTATGCAAGGTTTTGGCAGACTGAGTATGAGATTCAAAACCTAGTTTAGTTCAATCTTTACCTTTGAGAATCATATGAAAATGTGATATATTCACTCTGAGAGTGATTTCAATGTGGTTATATGATCCTACACCTCTATCAAACTGACCAAGCTTACACCTTTCATTAGCTTAGACTGGTTTGTAGTCTTCACTTCAACTATAGATATTCATTAGATAAATCAAGATTTTTCTTGTAGCTGTCAATACAAGTTTAAGCATTATAATTCATACCTTTGGTTTCCTCAAAGGTTAATAGGAATATTTCATCTTATAGATCTATCCATAAACTAACTTACATATTCTATTAGCTTAGACTACTCTGTGTACTAAGTCCAAGCTGTAGGTATGCATATTAGGGAAACCAAAATAATTCCTATAGGTGTTGATTCATGTTTGAGTAATGTGTTTCAACTCTTTTGATTCATCTAAGGTCTATAGGACCATTTCATACTTGAGTGGGCTTAATTCTACCTTGGAACCATGCTCTTGTCTTTAACATCAATGCACTATAGTGTCACCATTGCATTTCAATGTTTAGGGTTTCTTTTGGGTCTGATAGCATCATAGTCACTAAGTGTTTCTAAAAAGAAAATTGATTGAATTGAAAATCACTATACCATAATTTCTATTGACCAAATAATCTCTTTCTTATGTCAAGGTGTGACTTGTCCATCTAGGCATCAAGGATAAAAATATTATGCTTACACAGACCTCATCAACTTCCACCATGAGATGACATTATATATAGAAGGATCCTTTTTTATAGGAGTTAAGGTAAACTTCTCATTAAATAATTTTTCTAGCTCTGTAGCTTGCACTTAGGTTGTTAGTAGGTAGTGACCTCATTGTTTTGAATACCTAGTCCTCTCCATGAATTGGTAGAGTATATCGTAGGCCCTAAAGGTGATGGAGACCCATTTTAGAGTTATAAGCATGTAGTTTGAATCTCTCACAAACCATTTATACTCAACTTCTGAGACATAAAGACTCAATATGCATTCTGCCTATAAAAGATAGTGAGGACATATGCCCATTATGATCTCAAACTAGATATCAACATGATCAACTAAAGTTTATAAAATAAATTTCACTAAGGAAATGAAAACCAATGTATTTCCATTTGACTTGAATCCAATCACAGGGAAATGAAACTCTATAACTAGAAAACACTATTCTGCAGACTTCAATGGTGCTTACTCTTAACATAAGGATGATTCTACCTGTCTTTTCATATCCACACATTCCAACCAATTTTAAATCCACATGAAATGAGTGAACATGATCTAAAATACTATATACAACACTTGGTTTACATTGACCAATGCAAATAGAGGCTAAAACTAAGGTGTTGGGAATGTGTAGGTAACTTGGAGGTGCTAACAATATTAGTGATTGTTCATGAAGTATATATCACTAATCAAAAAACCATAACCATGAAATGAAAAATCATGAGGGCTAATAACATACTCTAAATATAGTTAGTTTAACTCATCTTCTCCTGTCTGGACCAATAACAAACCATCAAATTATTTTGACTTGTCCAAGAGAGCGATGAGAGAGAGACCTATTTTTGGCAATTTTAAACCTGTTAAAGCCTCCTTAACCTTGTAGACATGACATAACATCTTTATGAAGCCTCACATGTGCTAGATGATTTACCTTAGTCCATACAATTGCTTGTAACTCCTTTTTTTGTAGTGATCTTATTATTTATATGTTGAACCTACCATGTTCAATTTCAAAAACTACAGTCTGACATTCTCTAACACTTGGTGTGTTAAATAACCTCTTTACACACTTGTCCTTTCATCCAAAACCATAAATTTCATTTAAAAGGCCAAAAGGTGACAAAATGACATTATAAAAGAAGGACAAATATGACCGAGGTAAGAACACATTAAGTGACTCTCAAACTATGTCTTAAACTCATTTAGGACCTTGGTAAAATTTTTATGACTTAGAGGGCTTTATGAAAACTTTGCACATATAGGTGCATTGACTTAATTTGACCTAAGGGTAAAATTAGTCAACATTTTGGAAATTTATAAGGGCTATCATGCCTACTATGTTAAGGACTAGTTTTATTCTCCTATCCTTGGGAAATGGAGTCACCTATATGCTACATTTGACATTGATATGCCTGTGAACAGACCATAAACACACACAAAACATAAAAAGGAAACAAACACACAAAATAAGACACCAAGACACATACACATGCTATTTAATCACTTAGGGAAACATATAAAAAACTCAAAATAAAACACACACCTATCGTAATATGTACAAGACCTGAAAACACTTGAGGTGAAGAACAACTTCTTCATTGCTTCAACTAGGGTCAAAGGCAATACTTCTAGCATCACTATTACTCCATGAAAATAAACTCTCATATGATGAATACTTTTCAATGAACACTTGATTATGAAAATAGTCAAATGACTTACCATTATTAGTTCCTCTATTGACTACAAGTGTATCACTTGGAGTTCTTATGAACACTCCATCTAGCTTTCCAAGAGGCTTGTTTGAGCTTGCAACCTGCTTTACCTTTGTCATGTCCACTTGGAACTCCTCAATATAATCATTGGGAGTCATGAAAGTTGTCTCAACTTCACCTTCTTCTATAACTTGATGTAATTGATGTTTAGAACCATCAAACATATCTTCTTTCTACTCAAAGATGTCTAAAATTCAACATCAGACTGAGGTTTGGACTACTCTTCAATCATAAAAATTTCTGCCTTGGCTTCATTGCACTCATTCATGATTGAAGCCATCTTGACAGTTATTTGACACTCATTATCATTATCAATAGGATACTCTCTATCATGTTTATAAGCTCCATCAATGACTTTAATATCAAGTTTATGCTTCTTAGGAAGGAGAGTTGGCTTACTCATTTGTTCAAACTCTTAAATTATGGCATGGAAATACTACCATAAATCATCTTCTTATTCATGTCTATCACATCCATAGACTTCTTCATATTGAGTAGGTAGAATGGAATTCTTTTCCTCATTATCTTGATATATTATACTTTGAAAACCATCATCATCGTGCATACAAATAATATGGTTACCCTTAATAGCTTGTTGAAAAGGATAATCAAGGATTACCTTAGAATGTTCATCACCTTCATCATGGATGAAGTATGTGCTGAGGTCTATTTATTAAATGAAATCATATGGATCATGTCCATAAGTGTGATCACCATACTAATCTAGGAAATTATTAGAGATACCTTCAAGTTTGGAATATGCTCCATCATCTATAGCATGCTCTTCTTGATCATTGATGGTACAATTCAGATTAGAATTTGCTTCCACATATGGATCAATGTGAAACTTGGATAATGGTTGTGTTATAATAGTAACCTTCATTCAATACCTTGTTATAAAGGACAAGAAGGACCAATTAGTTGAGATATACCCTCTTATATTGGTGGTGAAGTCCCTTAATAAAAAAATATAAAAATGAGCACATAGATCTACCACCACTATGTATTTAAGGATTGGGAAACTTGGGAAGTCATGCAGGAAAAACTTTAGACCTTTGATGATACCTACTAACTTGGATGGTGTCCCATAAAGTTGAAACTCCCTTGATATATGTATCATATTTCAATCCCAACTTATCTATGACAAGTTTGGGAATAACTGAAGTAATTTCCTCACTATCCACAATGCAATTATGAACAAGCTTGTCTCCCACAATGAGTGTAAGATAGAAAGGTGGGGGCTTTCTAGATTTGACAGAGGGTTCAATAATGTGATTAGGTGCCTTAGTGAGGGATAAACCAACATGTATTTATGGTTGAGGAATGATGTATATTTGGGATAAATGCTCTTGAATTAATTCCTTTTGATCAAACATGTAGAACACTTCCTAAAGAGATATACTAGTTTTTGTATTCTTCAAAGAATTAATGATATTCAAATAAGGAACTCTCACATTTTATTATATCCTTGGAGTAAATGAAGTGCCTTGATCTTGAGGCAATGGAGTACTTTGAGTCAACCTCCCCACATTCTAATTTTGAAGAGGTGCATGACTTGTAGGGGTTGTCACATTTGCATTCGCACTTTGTTGCCTTGGAGGAGGATTATTTGGACTTGTATCAACATCTTGAACATATCCCAAGGCTCGTATATTTGACCTTGTGTTATATAAAACTAAGGTAATTTGGTTTAGGACAAGTGTATATTCCAATTGAAAGTTTTCCAAGCTCACTCCTTGGCTGCCACATCCTTCATTGAATTTTGATTGCATGAAGCTCTCTTATTTTATTATCAATTAAGGAACAGGTCCTTGAAATAAAAAAGCTTATCCTTCACCTTAATTGACATTAATATACTATCCTTGAGGATACCATTCTTCTCCTTGAACTAATTTAATATGGACTAGAACCATGGCTTTCATGTTGGGAGTCGAGGTTGGATTATAGGCATTGGGTGGCCTATTAAAGTTAGGCTAACCTTGTCACCTCCCTTGACCATATTACGAAGGTGGAAATATATTTTATTATGGAGTATAGGAGTAGGGTTTTTGGTGAGCTCTATTTTATATATTTATTTTCCTAACTTGGGATTCTAAGGCCTTAGATCTTGCCTCCCAATAAATGGTATCTTTTGACTTCTTTTGGGTAGCTCTAGACTTGATGTTTGAACTTGGAATTGGAGCAAGAATTAGAGGAAAAATAAACATGTTAGGAAGAATAGGCATAGATTTTTTTAAGGAATCTTACTATCATGTATAAAATAATTCTAAACTCTAATGGATATGTTATAGGTTTTAGGCAAAGTGTAGCCACCCATGGACTGCAACATGATAGTTACATCAATCCCAATAGATTTAAGGTATGTTGGGAAAAAAAACTTGCAGTAGGTCTCATGGGAGGTGGAAGCCTATACCATGTTCTTTGAAACCTCTGACTAAAGTCATGCATAGTTTATTTATTACCTCTTTTAATCACATTTAACTGATGAATGAGTGATGTATGATCACTCCTATATTCAAATCTTTGAGTCAAAAATTCCCTAGACTCATCCCAAGTAGTGATACATCTTCCTAGCAATGTTCTATAACAATCAAGGGATTTTCCTCAAATAGACATGGTAATTAATTTGACTACAATGTTAACTTCAGTTATATTATGGAAATTTCATAATTTATAAATGTCCCTAATATGCTCACTTGGGGTGATAGGACCTTCCTCATTGAAAGTGGGGATACTATTGGTGGCATTAGGAGAGATATCATGATATGAATTGAGGTGTATAGGATTTTTAGTATTGAAGGCTAGGAAAGTGTGATAACTAGCCATTTTGTCCTTAAATTACTCTTCACTCTCTTGATCTTATTGACTTGCAAAGTCTTCTTGCTATTCAAATGTCAAGATACGCTCAGGATGTTGAACTTCAAGAAGAAGTTCAGGTTGAGGGAGTGGATTTATATGATAGTTACCTCTAATAGTGGTTGACCTAGTAAGGACCATGAAGCATAAAAAAAAAGGAAAATAAAACTTTGTCTATAAATATATATTAACTTCAGTTTAGTTGCCAAATGTTGACTAAAATACACATATGCAGCTGTGATGTTGTCAAGACCAACATTCACCTTGAAAAGATGCGCTTAGGATAATAGTCCCACTAGACATGCCAAAAATGTTTTCACTCAATTTTTTACCCTTGGAGAGGTTATTAAAGACTCTTAAAAATAAAAGGAAACATAGGATTACCTCTAGGCCTATGGGTTACCTATAGCAGAGGTAAACCTCTAGATTTAAGGGCTAACTCCCTAGATTAGTCTTTGATAGCTTATTACCTATAATACTTGTTTGATTGGATGGAAAGAGATATATGGAAACATTAAAGTAACATATTATAATGAGGTGATAAACCAAATTGATCTTCACTAGACTAATATATACTTGCACTATGAAAGATGACTCAAAATACTAGCTTCAACATCTTAGATTGCTCTAACATAAGTGTTTCAAACATGAAGGTGATCATGCATTGCACTACTCAAGGTGAATGAAAAAGAGGTTTTATTTAATACACTAATGATATTAATTACACTTATATATATACAAATACACTAACTGCACTTCACATGATCTGTTAGAGAGCATACTACTTGCACCAAACATGAAAGAGTAAAGAAAACACAAGGATAAATGATTATATTTTGTCATTTGACTATGCACTAGTTTACACACTTAAAAAATAAGTTATGAAATCAAGGTTGGAAATATTTATTCAAAGGCAAATATAGTATTCAAACTAGTAGGGTTTTTCCATAATAGGTGTGGATTCCTTTATAATGCCAAAATAGATCGAATATATAGAGCATATGAAAGGAGAGAGGAGTGAAGTTGAATAGTCACAAGGCCAAGTGTCAAGTATTGGATACTAGTTAAAATTAATTAGGAAGAGTTAGGGAACAAGTCATGAATTTATCTTGGACATATTCCAATCACAAACATGATATATTCCTGAAGTTGGCAAAGGAACACTCCATGGTTCTTCTTGGAACTACCCTTATCAAATGAATAGTCCACTCAACTGAATAGAACTAAATTAGAATTTATGGACACATATAATTTATCCTAATAAGGTTTAAATATGATTAGTGTAGTTCCTTATACTCTTCTCCAACTAATGCTCTCCATCTTACCACTTTTTGCTTACCTTATTTTATTCACTCATTAGCTCTCTAGGCATCAATATTTGCACTTGTCACTGTGGTGACTTAAATATGTTAAATAAATTTAATATTATGGATTTAATATTATTTTTAAATACCTATTTGTCTTCTACTCCATAATGTAGATCTAAAAATAACTCCAAACAACTCTTCTCATCTTCAAACTAGGCAGTCACTCTCTTTCTCATTATCTTTTTCAAGACTGCCTACAATGACCAACTTGACAAAGGGGTTTATAGGCATGAACAAGGTGATAATTGGGTATATGGATTTATAAAAAGTCTCCTTACACCTTCCAAAATTATTTTCACCTATCCATTCCCTTCTTCACCTTTAATTCAACTCAAAACCTACATAAAACACAGTATTAGGCCTATTTAGACAAGTGATAGTACATAATTACTATGTTTTGAGGATCCTGGGAGAGTTAAAAACATGTAAAAATCATATTTCAAGTAAATTTAATCCTTATGGATGCATTTAAAAGCATATTTTATTCATTGGGTTCTTGAGAGGGGTTTAAGAGGGTTTTTGGTTATTCAGGTTGTGAATGATGATTCATAAAAGTTAGATATTTAACCTTTGAACCAATTACAAAAAGTTTGATTAAATACATGAATAAAATATCCCTAAGTTCCTAAGGTCCCATACACATCTTATGTATAGATATGAGCAAAATAATTTGGCTCTCGGGTTCCTACTATGCATTCTAGACACCCTTGAGGCAAATTTAGGCCAAAAATGGACAATATAAGCTATTATCTAAAAAACATTGAGTAAAATAAATGTTATAATCTAAATTTAAGTCTCTCACATTTTTTTGTGATATCATATGGTCATGGAAGTGTCATTAGAAGCCATGAGGGTTTGTGCCTAGTTCTAGGCCTAGTAGACCTAGACTATGTTTCTGAATATATAGCCACCTCTAAGTGTTTCCAATGGATTTAAGTATTTATAATAATTTTTTTACCTTAATTAAAACTCTAGACACCATTTAAAAATGTTTTCAATACTCTTTATTCATCCTTTTAGCATTCATGCATACTAGGTCTATAGACTATGTCACTTGTGGAGTGCCTCTAGTTTTAGATAAAACATAGGGCACTTCCCATATTCATTTAACATGAATAAGGGAATGGAGGTATTAAAAAAGTAATTTTGACATTCTATACCAAATTTCAAGGCATGATCACACTTATAGAGGCATCAACACTTCAAACTATCTCAAGACTAGCTTATGGGATTATGATTGTATGCAGGGTTTTGACAGACTAAGTATGAGATTCTAAACCTAGTTTAGTTCAATATTTACCTTTGAGAATCATATTAAAATTTTTTATCATCAATATTATATTTATTTAAATGTGGTTATACCATCATATACCTCTATCAAAGTGACAAAGCTTTCACCTTGCATTAGTTTAGACTGGTCTGCAGTCTTCACTTCAAATATAGATATTCATCAGATAAATCAAGATGTTTCATATAGGTTTTAATATATGTTTGAGAATTTTAATTCATACCTTTGGTTTCATATAATTTCAATAGGACCATTTCATCTTATATCTTTTTTCATCAACCAACTTACATAATCTATTAACTTAGACTAGTCTGTGTACTGAGTCTAAACTGTAGGTATGCATATTAGGGAAACCAAAAGACTTCCTATAGGTGTTGATTCATGTTTGAGTACTGTGTTTTAACTCCTTTGATTCCTATAAGGTTAATAAGACCATTTAATACCTGAATGGGCTTACTTCTTCCTTGGAACCATGCTCTTGTCTTTACCATCCATGCAATATAGTATCACCATTGCATTTCAATGTTATGGGTTTCTTTTGGGTCTAATAACACTGTAGCCACTGAATGTTTCTAACAAGAAACTTTATTAAATTAAAAATCACTCTACCATAATTTCTATTCACCAAATATTATATTTATTTTTTCAAGGTGTGACTTCTCCATTTAGATTGTAAGGATAAAACTATTATGCTTACACAGACCTCATGAACTTCCACCATCAGATGATACTCTATAGGGCATGATCCTTTTTTAGAGAATTTAAGGTAAAATTCTCATTAAACAACTTTTCCATCTCTATAGCTTGTACTTAGGTTGGAATTAGGTAGTGACCTCACTATTTTGAATACCTAATCCTCTTCATGAATTGGCAGAGTATATCAGAGGACCTAAAGGTGATGGAGACCCATTATAGAGTTCTGAGCATGTAGTTTGAATCTCTCACATACCATTGATACTCAACTTTTTGACACATAGATACTCAATATAAATTTTACCTATAGAAGATAATGAGGACATAGGTCCATTATGATCTCAAATTAGATATCCACATAATCAACTAAAGTCTAGAAAACACATTGCACTGAGGAGATGAAAAATGATGTATTTCCCTTTGAATTAAATCCACTCATAGGAAAATGAAACTTTGTAACTAGTAAATACTGTTATATAGACTTCAATGGTGATTATTTTTAGAAAAAGGATGATTTTTCATGTCCTTTAATATCCACATGTGCCAACCAATTTTAAATCCAGATGAAATGAGTGAACATGCTCTATAAGACTATATACACCACTTGGTTCACACAGATCAATGAAAATAGAGGCTAAAACTGAGGTGTTGGGAATGTACAGGCAACTTGGAGATGCTAAAAATATTAGTGATTTTTCATGAAGCACATACCACTAATCAATAAACCATGACCATGGAATTAGATCTCATGAGGACTACTAACATCCCCCAAGTTTACTCAATCTAACTCATCTTCTCCTATCTATAACAATAGAAAATCGTTGACATATTTTGACTTGTTTGAGTGATGAGAGAGAGACCTATTTTTGGAAATTTTAAACCTATTGAATCCTATTTAACATATGTTATACATTCCATAACATATTATTGAAGCCTCACACAATCCAGGTGAGTCACCTTAGTCCTTATAACTACCTAGAACTCCCTTTTTTGTAGTGCTCTTCTTGTTTCTTTATTGAACCTACCACTTTCAGTTTAAAAAACTATCATCTAACATTGTATGACACATGGTATGTTAGATAACCTCTTGACACACTTTTACTTTCAAGGAAAATCTTACATTTCATTTAAAAGGCCAAAAGGTGACATAAAATTATTAGTGTAGGTTTTTATTTTTCCCTATTTTTTAATTAGGGAAATTGTATTTCTTGTGCATACATGGAATTTTCCTACATTTGTGGGATAGGCTAGCTTATGTGGAGGTGTGTGTCATAGATGTGTCATAGGTGTCATAATAATGTCATAAGTAACTCCCTTGACTGGAGTTACTTCTCCATTCTTAGCACCTTGTCACCACTTTTCATGGAGGAGTTACAGTCTATTCTTGGGGTGCCTTGTCCACCTTTTGTGGAGGAGTTATTTACGTACTCTCCTATATGTATTCCTCACTTTGGCCATCTCATGTTAATCAAATTTTGGTTTTTTCCATTTTGTCTTGTGCAATTTAGCTTCTTGTATAATTTCAAATTGCTTTAGCATCTATGTGGTGTGCACTTGCTTCATCTCGTGTGATCACGTCTCCATTGCATTCACATTATCCAGATTCTGGCAACAACTCTGATATGGTATCAGAGCAAACCCGATAATCTTGTGTCTCATTATGCTATTATTAAATTCTTACTTTGATTTCTTAGTAGTTTTTTGTTGTTGTTTAACTCTGTTGTTTTGGTAGAGTTTTTTGAAAACTCATGCAAATCCATACAGAAACTTGTTCAAAAAAATTACCTCTGAGTTAGAATTTGCCAAGACATCTTGTCTAGATCTGTTGTGGCTTTAGCAAAGAGAGTAAAATTCCTTTTCTCTTGGTCATTTTATAGGAAAAAGATAGATCTTTACAACTGGTTTCTGTTCTTGGATGCCACTTTCAGTGTTGGGCAGTTGGTAGGATGAGGTGTGCAACTCTAGCAGGGCGCAGTCCATCTCCACGGCCCTATTTCTACTGTTGTCCTTGTTGAGTTCAATTTTTTTTGCTTCCTAGTCTAGGCACTGCCCAGTCCAGGTGCTGCCCACTCACAACACTTATCGTGATGTTTGTTTGGGAGGAGGAAAGCGTAGGCGCTACTGCCACAGTGGCAACGGTCCACTGACTCATCTTTGACCTTGCATCAGTCACAACGTTAGTCAAACAGCCATCAGACCTTGCATTAGCTAAGGTTTCTTGTTTTCCATGCCAAGCAGGCCGTACGGCATCCAGTAGGTCTGCATATTTTTCTTTTGTCTTTTCTGCAAATAAATTTGGACTGTGTTTTTTTTTGGCACCCCTTCCTTGCTTGGCGTCCCATGTGGGCCCTTGGACACTTGGCATCCGTTCATTCTATTTTTGCTTTTTTTTTCAGTTAAAAATTGAATTGTAAAACAAAAATCAGTCAATTTGACTGAATACTTAGTTTTTTAGACAGTTTGATAATTTGGGCGTTTGCATTTAAAACTTGTATCTTCCCCTGTCGAAGACGAAGGGTGAGGCCCGGGTTGACGGGAGGCCAATTCCCCATCACACAAACCTCCTTTGGATTCTTCATTCTGTGCCAAATCTAATGAGTGGTTGGAAGGCTACTTTCTCTCTCAAAACAAGCATTTTTTTAATGTTTTAGTGCTTTTATTACAAAAACACTAGTTTACGAGAAAATTGAACCTTTAATATCTTGCAAACGGTAGCTCAAATTTGGGTGCCATTTTTTGCAAAAGTGTTTGTAATTCAATTCTCCATAGTGTAGGCTTGTTATTTTTTAAAAATTAACTAGTTTATAAAGTGCCTAAAATTTGGGTCTCCCGAGATGCATTTTCGGCTAAGTCCGACGTCTTGTTTGCTTAAGTCTTGCACTGATTGCTCTAAGACACATTATTAGCTGAGCCTGACATCTTTTGAGCGTGCACTTGTATATTTTAGGGGGACTCAATATTTTGGGGGGGTGTGATTTCTTTTCACAACTTGCTAATCTTTGCTTTCATTCTCCTTTCTACATATTTCACAACTTGTAATCAACACAAATTCACCTAAATTCAGCTTAAAATAGATTCTTTTCAACTTAAACCCCTAACACCCTTCAACTATCATGAGTGGAAGGTTAAAATATCAATCATTCTTAGAAGTAAAGGGTTGTATAGGATCACCATGGCTATTGAAGTAGAACCCAACACTGATGCTGAAAAGGTCAAGTGGTACAACCGTAGTGATGAAGCCTATGGATTACTAAGCTTGTCTGTGTCTCCAGAACTTCTCTTCCATTTAGAATCCTCCACGACTCCCAAGGACATATGTGACACCTTAGAACTCTTATTTGGGAAGCTTGATGAGATGAGAGGACATGAGCTTGAAAATGAACTCATAAGTCTAAGTCCTAGCAACTTTGACACCCTACAGGACTTATTCACTAAGTTTAAAGCCCTTAGATTGAAATTGAAAGAATGTGGGATAGAGAAGAAAGATGATCACCTCATCCTTTCTATTCTCACAAAGTTAGGTCCAAGCTATTTAGTCTTTGTCTCCACTTTCCATGTCACAAAAAGTGCCCTTGGCACTACATGGAAAATGCCTTCTTTGGATTCATTCATTGCCGACTTGATTAGGGAACAAGGTAAGCAAATTCAAATGGGCACAATGAAGTCTACTCAACCCCAAGCTTTGATAGCTAGAAATGGTAAGGATAAGACTTCAACAAAGGAGAAGAAGAAAAAGAACAAGGACCAGGAGAAGAAGAAAAAGACAACAATCCTGCCAAAAACAACACTGAGTCTTCCTCCTCGAATGCTAAACCTAGGAAGGAGAAGGTTAAGTGTGCCTATTGTAAAAAGACAGGGCATGATGAACATAAATGCATGAAGAAATAAATAGATCACCTAACTCATCTTCTAACGAATAACAACATAGGTGTTCCTGAGTCCATTAAGCAGAATTCATCTACCCAAGATTCTACCAAGGCAAAAGGCAAGGGTAAGGAGAACGAAAAGGGCAAGGTCCTTGTAGCTACTACAACTTCTACATCATCATGGGTCATTGATTTGGGTGCTTCTCATGACATGGGCTCTTTACTAGTTGAGTTTTCATCTTTAGAGCCTTGTAGCATGACTTCAATTAGTTTGGGTGTTAACACATCAGTTTCTGTTGCAGGGAGAGGGTCAGTTGAAATGTAAGGAGGAACATTCAATAATGTTCTAAGTGTTCTTTCTCTTTCAACCAATCTCCTATCAGTGTACCAAATCACTCACATTGGTTAGGGCATGAGAGTTGAGTTTTCACCAGATTTAGTGGCTATCAGGGAGTTGTATAGTGATACCACAGTGGTAGTGGGTAGGGTAGATCACCAAGCAAGGTTATACACCTCACATTTTGCACCAGATTCTTCTCCAACAGCATTGTTAACTCATTCAGATGAAGTTAGCAAAATTGTGGCATGAGCGGTTTGGCCACCTTAACTACTGCTATCTTGAGCAACTTTGCAAACATGACATGGTCATTGGCTTGCCTCATGTCCAATTCTCAAAAGGACTTTCTGAGGGGTGCTCCCTTGGGAAGCATCCCAAAGCAAAATTTGACAAAGGCAAAGCTTGGAGGGCTTCACAACCTTTGGAGTTAGTCCACAGTGATGTATCGGGACCCTTTTCCAAACCATCTTTCACAAGGGCCAAGTACAAATTAACTTTCATTGATGATTTCTCTAGGTACACTTGGATATATTTTCTCAAACAAAAGTTTGAAGTGTTTGAAAATTTTCTAGACTTCAAGGCTCTTGTTGAAAAATAGAGTGAGAAATCCATCAAGGTTCTTCAAACTGATAATGGAGGGGAGTATGTCAGCATCAGGTTTGAGCAATTTTGCACCATAGAGGGGATTGATTTATAGCGCACATTCACTTACAGTCCTTCACAGAATGGGTTTGCAGAACACAAAAATAGGTTCTTAAAAGAGATGGGTAGCTGTATGATTCACTCCAAATCCTTAGCACCATAATACTAGGCTGAAGCCATCAATTGTGCTTGCTACATTCAAAACATGGTTCCTCACAAAGCTTTGAAAGGGATAACACCCTTTGAAGCTTGGCATAAGAGGAAACTTGATGTTGAGAACCTTAGGGTTTTCAGATCCCCAACCATGGCCTGCATTTTGAAGAAGAAATGCAAAGCTATGGAATGTCAGTCCAAGCCTTGCATCTTTAGAGGATATTCAGATGGTATTAAGGGATATCGCCTTCTAGATCCGGTCACTCATGAGTTGTTCATCAACAGAAGTGTCCATTTTCAAAAGAGTCCTAGAGACTCAACACTTGACACTTCTCCTTTATCAGATATACTTATTCAAGATGATTCCTCATCAAATTTAGATCAGCCACAATAGGTTCTTGAGCTAGAGACATCTTCTTCTTCTTTGAGTTTAGACAGTGAGGACAGTGATGCAGAGTCATCCACCTCTAGTTAGTTAAAAGATGAGGAGTTAGCACCTGAATCGCCCACTTTCAGGCCACTTTGGGCCAGATAGACACTTGAGAGTGTTGGCACTTGGGTAGGAGATCCCACTGATGACAGACGTACTAGGGGATTTTCAAAGAGATCCATATGCCTTCTTTGCTTCAGTTTTGGATCCACAAACTTTTTGAGAGGCATTGGGGGTACCTGAGTGGGATAGTGCTATGGAAGAAGAATATTCTTACTTAATCAAAAATCACACTTGGGATTTGACTTCACTTCGTAAAGCAAGAAAGATGGTTCGATGTAGGTGGATATATCAGACCAAGTTTGCAACAGATGGGTCGGTTGATAAGTATAAGGCGTGATTGGTTGCCAAGGGTTTCTCATAGGTGGCAGGCATTGACTACTCAGAGACCTTTGCACCCATTGCAAAGATGACTTCTATCTGACTCACCTTGGCTATTGCTGTAGCACATGGTTGAGATGTGCATCAGATAGATGTGAGAGTGCCTTTCTTCATGGAGACCTAGAGGAGGAGATCTACATGGAGTAGCCACTAGGATTTGTTCAAGATTCTTCTTTAGTATGTAGACTTATAAAATGTATCTATGGCCTCAAATAGGCCCCTCGGGCTTGGTATGCCAAGATGGATTCCTTCCTTCTCACAACAGGTTTCACTAGGTGCCATTCTAACCCCAATGTCTACTTCTTGTGGCAGGATGATTTGCTCTTGATTTTGGTTCTATATGTTGATGACCTTTTGATTACCAGGAGTTCTTCATCGGCTATTGCAGCAGTGAAGGCATCTCTCCAGGATATATTTGACATGACAGACTTGGGTTTGTTGCACTACTTCCTTGGCATCAAGATCTCACAGTCAGATTTAGGGATTTCTCTTGCACAACCTAAGTATGCTCTTGATTTATTGGCTCGATTTCACATGGCTAATTGCAAGCCATCTCCGACTCCCTTTCTATCAGGAGTCAAGCTTGAGGCTGATTGTTCTTCACCATTGGTTGATGCCACTCGGTATTGACAACTTGTTGGTAGTCTCATCTACTTGACTCACACCAGGCCCGACATATCATATACAATGGGACTTGTCTCCAGATTCATGCAGGAACCTCATGAGCTACATTGGAAAGCAGCTAAGAGGATCTTGCATTACATATAGGGTTCACAGAGATATGGGATTCATTATAGATTTGGCATAGAGGTTGACTTGGTTGGATATATAGATTCAGACTGGGCTAGCGATTCACATACTTGCAAGTCCACTTTTGGTTACAATTTCTCTCTAGGTTCTGGTCCTATCAGTTGGTCTAGCAAGAAGTAGATTGCTATTACTATATCATCCACAGAGGCAGAGTACAGGGGAGCTGTTAATGCAGCTTTAGAGGCTATTTGGCTTCAGGGGATTCTTTCTAAGTTTGGCATTCCTATCAGGCAGCCCACCATCATTTATTATGACAACTAGAGTACCATTTAGATTTACAAGAATTTGGTTCAGCACTAGTGGACCAAGCACATAGAGATTCACATGCATTTCATTCGGGAGCTTATTAATAGTCAGGTCATTGACTTGATATTTTGCCAGTCTTCAGAGCAGGTTGCAGACATCTTCACAAAACCTTTCACTAAGAGCAAGTTCATTCATCTACGAGCTCTTCTTGGGGTATGGTCCACATCTGCAGTAGCATCATCTTCAGGGGGGCCCACTAGCCTCTTCTTTCTTTTATGTCTCTCTTTTGGGGGGGGGAGTTTTTTCCTATGGGTTTTCTCCTTTTCTCTATCTTATGGGAGATTGCATTTTTACATGGGTACCTCATCAAGCCTAGTTGTCGGGACCCATTTTTTATTTCCACTCTACCCACCTAAGCTACACTTATGGAGGGATATTAGTGTAGGTTTTTATTTTTCCCTATTTTTTAATTAGGGAAATTGTATGTCTTGTGCATACATGGAGTTTTCCTACATTTGTGGGATATGCTAACGTATGTGGAGGTGTGTGCCATAGATGTGTCATACGTGTTATAAGAATGTCATAAGTAACTCCCTTGATGGGAGTTACTTCTCTACTCTTATTACTTTGTCACCACCTTTCATGGAGGAGTTATATTCTATTCTTGGGGTGCCTTGTCCACCTTTTGTGGAGGAGTTACTTATGTACTCTCCTATATGTATTCCTCACTTTGGCCATCTCATATTAATCAGATTTTGGTTTTCTCTATTTTGTCATGTGCAATTTAGCTTCTTGTATAATTTCAAATTGCTTTAGCATCTATGTGGTGTGCACTTGCTTCATCTCGTGTGATCACATCTCCATTGCATTCACATTATCCGGATTCTCGCAACAACTCCAATAAAAATGACATTAGAAAATAAGGACAAATATGATCAAGGTGAGAACATATTAAGTGACCCTCAAACTATGTATTAAGCTCATTTAGGACCTTGGTAAGTATTTTATGACTTAGAGGGCCTTATGAAAACTTTGCACATGTATTGGGGTTGGCTTAATTTGACCTAGGGGGAAAATTGGTCAATAATATGCACTTACTAAACATTAGTAAAGAATATATCAAATTGTATCTCTTACCTACACATGTCAGGGACTAGCTAATTCATGGAATTTATTATAAAACTTAAAATATTAATAATGAAAATAAATTTAATTTTTTTATTATATGATTAATAATAATAAAAATTTTTATGGAAGGATTGAATCATAACATAATTACATGGAAGTATTTTTAGATCACTGCATGGGTAAAAACGAGTCAGAAGTAGAGCACATGACCATCAAGGTAGCATGAGGGAGAGATGACTCAGAAGAAAGAAAAATTATGGAAGGAGAAAAAAGATCAACCTAGGAAAAGGACAAGTCTAAGAGCTAAAAACCAAGGATAAAAATAAATAAAAGAGTATGCTTGAATGTTGTAAGGATGGAAGATTCAAAAATCATTTTAATAGAATAAGAAATTCTAATCATCAAAATATAGGCTAAATAAATCTAAACAAACATTAAATTTATCAAGGAATGTACCTTAATTTGTAAATTTATTATTTTCTGGTTGAGTCTTGATTTTCAGATGTTGTTGAGAAAATATTGGGGAATTCAAGTGTCACATAGGTTAAAAAATTCCCTATTAGGGGTTTTTTAAGTTTCATTTGATTCTTCAAAAGCCGTAGATGAATTATTTATAAATGAATATTGATTGATGGGAAGGTTTTGCCCTTACATGCATCAATGGGAGGGGTTATCAATCCAAAAATTATTATTTTTATTTTTGTCTTTTTATGGATGCAGATTTATGGCCTCCCAACTCAACTATGGAGAGAGGAAGTTTTTTAAATGGTGTGAAATCAATTTTAGGGGAATATATTATAGATCGGGAATCCAAGAGGGGTTATTCGATTGTTAGTGAATAAATCTAAAACAAATTGAAGGCATAATTAATTAATCCCATCATTATGTTGAGATATTATAATCAGACAAGAAATACAAATTGGAAGGATAAAAATAAAACTTTTACCTCACTTGAAGATATGCTTAAAAATCAATCTAAAATGGTTTGAGCTTGGCTTGTATATGTAAGTGTCTTTGTTGATGTTTGATTCCTTTGCATAGGGAGTAGAGTAAATTTATATTAGGAAGCTTGATGAAATGAGAGGTGAGAGAATTTTATTTATATATTTTCTAAACTAATATGGATCCTTCATCTCATCCTAAGATGGAGGGTTGAGGATCAATCCTCAAATCCATGATTATACCTTTGGAGTGTCTAGGACGTGCCATTTAAGGCCTTTTGGGAGTATGGAAGGAATTTTAGAATAAAGTGAAGTCATTAGTCCTCTTCAGTGTGTAAGAGGGGTGTAAGAGGTGTAAGAGTGTGTGTAAGTGGTCCTATCATAAGCCACCTTGCCCACATGCCACTCCATTCCATTGACTTGCCTCTATGACATCACCTATGTGAGGCCATAATTCAACTTTATATTTTATAAAAATAGGTTATTACAAATATATATAATTTCCTTTTAAATGAATTATTAGGATAATTAATTAAGGTGATTAATTGGTAATTAGAAGAAAGGTAAATTTTGTAATATTTTTTTATCAATCAAGTATTCACTTAATTGCTATATGAAAACACTTGTAAATGGGTGATTAGAATAAGGATGAATTAGATAAGATAAATGATGCAAGATGATCCATTACCCCAAATAGGGATGTATCACTGTGATTATGGGTCAAATTGGTAGTTATGTGGGTAAATTAGGTCCAGTGAGATATTTCTAAGTAAACTTGTATGCAATTGCAAAAAATCATTCGAAACATAGTTTAGACATGGAAGTGATATAAAATGAAGTGTCTATATTTTCCCCCTATCTGGTAAGGAAATTTTTATATACTAGGCACAATAACATCTTTTAAAAGATTGAAAAAGTCATCAAGAATAAATTTTATAAAATTTAAAGAATGATATCTTTACTCTTCTCATTTTGAAATTTTATGAGTTAGTAAACTCTCATTGATGCCCCAAATGGTGCTTTGGTTGGACCTTAATGCCCCCTCAAGGGGATAATTGGGTAATAATTTAAAACATATGGGCCCTCAAAAAAGAGAGGGAAAACCAAGATTTGATCATAATAATGTGCCCTAGTAGGGAAAATTTGATTTTTGATTCAAGGAGCTTCCCCATTAAGGAGAATTTGATCGTTAATTAATCTCAATGTTTTACCTTGGTAGGGCAGATTTTAATGTTGAGAAATTATGATTAGGCACTTAATGAAGTGGTTTATGGATAGTAGAAAAGGATAAATCTTATGCTTTAATATCACTGATTAGACTTCCAACATCTTGATTTTTGGTATAACATAAAATGGTATACACCATGATATAAAACACCATGAAAACCAGGTCATAGTCTGCATAAGGAATGACCCTTATTCTAATAGATAGATGAAAATAAAGCACCTAATGATAGAAACCATGATGATAATGATATCAAAGGCATATGGATAGAATCAAGTATGATTGTGTGATAAGAAACACCATGATGATGACCTTATTGGTACATTGGACTGAGTCGAGACAACAATAGAAAAAAAAACAAAAAAATAATGAAAATAAACAAGCAAACACAAACTGAAATAAAACCAACATAAGACATCCAATTGTTCAAAGAAACACATCAATAAAGTTCAAAGATAAACATGATGAACCATAAAGAAAAAACACCATAAGTAATTATGTGAATCATTTATGTGTGTGTGAATGTGAGACATTAATCTTGGGTGCCTAGTCAAATAATAGGTAAAGATGGAAGTGGGGGATAAATAAGAAGGATGAGGTGGCTAAACTGACTCCAAATGCCCCATTTTAAGTGTAAATTGTCTACATAGTCCTTAAAAATTCAAGCCAAATGTAATTCTCCCAGAAATGGGAGGGAATATTATATCATGAAATGGAAAAGGAAAATAGAAATGGTCATGGTTAGATAAGAGGTTCCCACTTGATAAAATTGGTAAATTGTGCCATCTAGAATAGAGTTAAAGATAATGGTGAACATGATGAAAAAACAAGCATAAATGTGGGGCTTAATATCTCTCATGTAGATTGTAATCCCTTATGCAATCTTTTTGATTTTTATGTTGGTTTTGAGTTTTTTCATAATTTTAGGGTTTTTTGACATCTCAACTCAATATATTATTATGAGATACATAATGGTTTAACTCAAAAAATGATGAGAGTGTGTCTTAAATTTCTCATAAAATGGTGAGAGCATGACTTAAATTACTCGTAAAATAGTGAGAGTGTGAATTAAATTGCTTGTAAAATGGTAGGAGCATGGCTTAAATTGATCACAAAATGGTGATAACATGGCTTAAATTGCTCAAAAAATGGCAAGGGTATGGAAAAAGGGTGATCAAACTGTCCTTAGAAAATTGAATGCTACCAACATAGTCTGAATAAACCATAGGTCAATGTAGTTCAACCCTAGTGGAAACTACTACGAATCAACAATAGGGTTGAAAACATGAATGGCACTAGAACATGATAAAAGGTGTAGGATTCAATCAAAAGCTAAAATATTTTGTTTTTAAGACCATCATTTATGAAATCATGTGTTAAATACTATGATATACCCCTCATTCTGCATGTGATGATGGTGACCAAGTTTAAATAATTTACTGGAATCTTTCTCTAAAATCTAACGTCTAGAGTCATCTATTATACTAGTAAACTGAAATCAAGATCAAAGAATGGTAATAGGATGAGGGCTTAAGATCAAGGTAGACTGAGTCAATGGGAAATGGGATGAAATGAATGTGGGTTCAGGTTGTACCCCAAAGTAGGGGTCCTTATAGAGAATGTTCAAGTAAATCAACTATAAAAATGCTTAAGATGCATAATATTCATGTGTTTATCTGGTTCTTCTCCATTTGGTGTGGCTAATTTATATGCTCTAGATCCATAATTTGTTGTGATGACGAATGGGCCCAACCAATTAGGCTCAAATTTACCCTTATTTTCATAAGTGACATTAGTATTATTTTGATTTTCCTTTAGAACTAAGTCACCAAGTTCAAATTCTATGTGTTTGATGTACTTGTTATAGCTACAGTACAACCTATTCTGATAGGCCTGAAGGTTGTTCAAAGTAATTACCTATTTTTCATCAAGTAGGTCTAATTCTTGCAACTGAGAAATTTTATATTCTTTATCATCAATGATGTTAGTAAAATGAATAGTGAGGGTAACTCAATCTCAGTAGGGAGAATAACTTCCATACCATAAACAAGGGAATATATAGTGGCTCTTGTTAGAGCATAGGTATTGGTATGATAGGACTAGAGGGAGAGAAATAGTTGTAAATGCCAATCATGACCAAAAGCATTAACAATATTTTTCAATATTTGGATAAGTGTTTTATTATATGCTTTGGCCTTGACATTACTTTGAAGGAAATAGGCAGAGCAAAAGTGTTGGGTAATATGGTAATTAGCATTAAAGGCTTTGGCATCCTTATTTTTGAAGGAGCCTCTATTATTAGAAATGAGATAAGAGGGAATGCCAAAGTGACAAATGAGATGGTTGAGGATGAACTTAGATATCGACTTACCTATTACATAAGTGAGGGGAATGGCTTCAAACCATTTAGTAAAATATTTAGTTGTAGTAAGGATATATTTATGGCCATCTGATAAACATAGATTGATTTTTCCTATGATATTTAGTCCCCATGTGGAAAATGGCCATGGCATAATGAGTGACTAAAGTGGCAGAGCTGGTGTATGAATGATATTGCTTGATTTTGACAAAACACACACTTTTTAACATATACACATGCATTGGATTTCATACTGGGCCAATAATACCCTCTACATAGGAGTTTCTTGGCAAGGACCAAAGCACTAGTGTGGACCCCAAAAATCCCTTTGTGTACTTCTTTAAGTGCTAATATGGACTTTACTAAAGCTAAATAATGAAGTAGAGTTATATTATATACTTTATGATAGAGAGTGATAGCGATAATGGTATAAAAAGAAATAAAATGGATGAATACTTTTTTGTTTTTCATGAGAAAGGTGGGAAGGGATAATTTTGTCATGGAGGTATGCATATATGTCAGAGTACCAAGGTGAGTTGGGACCAACAATTTCACATACCATTTCAGATTGAAAACATTCTTGAGATGGATATAAAAGATGTTCAATAATAAATTGGTAATAAATAAAATGATCTATAATTACTATTAGGGAGCCATTTTTTCCATTGCATCAGTAGTTCTATTACTAGATCTTGGAATCTACTCAAATTGAATATAATCAAAGTTTTGTTTCAGATTATCCACCAATTTATTATATGGAATGAGTTTTTCATATTTGGTTTGGTACTACTCTATCACCTTGTTGATAATCAATTAAAAATCTCCATAAATAAATACTTGATGTTCCATTATAATGCTAGATGAAGCCTTGTAATGAGTGCTTCATATTCTACAATATTGTCGATACAAGTGAAACCAATGTGGAATGGCTTGGGAATGAGATCCATCTATAGATTAATGAAGATAATATTGGCTCCTTATCTGTGATAAGTGTAATAACTCTCAAAATAAAGGATCTAGTGTTGAGGCACATAAGAAATGTTGTCAAGAGTCATCATCAACTCATCAAGAAACTTGAAAAATCTTGGTGTTTAACATGGGTGCTTCAACAGTCTGATCTACAAGTGCCTAACCCTTGATGAACTTTTGATGAGCTATTAAATTTTTAATTCACTTAAAAGCATGATACACTTAGCCATATGACCAGTCAAAGCTGATTTAGCAAGTGGATACTTGAGCATGTCCACTTTAAAAATGATAATGGTCTTATTGTTAAGCATATAATGGCTTAAATTTAAGCTATACATACCATGGATAAATAATCTTTCTCAATTGGGTTTTAGTTATGTTCATAGGTGACTAATGTGTGGATGAAATAGTACAATACTCATTCTTTCCCCTGATCACTATGTTGTGTAAGGAGTGCCCCCAAGGAATAATCAGTTGTTGAGATTTACAAAAGCAATAGCTTTCCAGGTGTAGCTAGAATTAGAATAGGTGGATTGACCAATATTCTTATAGTTGTTTGAAGTCCTATTTATAATATTCATTCCATGAGAAGGTGGTACCTTTTTTAGAATATGAGTGAAGGGATGTCATCTGTCTGCCAACCAAGAAATGAATCATTTGATAGACAAGATTTTAACCTATAGGCTATGGAGCTATTTTTATATTTGAAGGTGGAGGTATTTCTATAAGGGATTTAACCTTGGATGGATAAAACTCAATTCCTTAATAGGAGACAATAAAACCTAACAATTTTCTTGAAATGATGTTGAAGATGGACTCTTGAGGGTTAAGCATGACCTTATATTTATGAAGCCTTTAAAAGATTCTTCATAATAAATCTGGTTGTCCTAATTTGGTCTTAGATTTGTCCAATATATCATCCAAAAAGTCTTCAAAAATGTTGTGCATCATTTCATGGAGAATGACAATCATGACATGTTGGTATGTAGCACTAGCATTTTTGAGGCTGAATGGCATCGCTTGATAATAGAATGTTCTCCATGGAGTCGTGAACTTTGTCTTATATTGGTCTTCTGGTGTAATTTTAATCTGATTCTATCCTAAGAAACCATCCATGAGGGATAAAATCTCATACCTCACTGTGAAATCGATAATCATATCAATATTTGGTAAAGTAAAATCATCCTTTGGGTATTATTTATTGACAACTCTAAAATTGGTACATAATCTGTTTCCTTACAACTTCATGTTGACAAGGACTATATTAGATATCCACTCTGAATAATCAATAGGATAGATGCATCCTTACTCCAATAGTTTCTCCAATTATTTCATGAAAAGAATGGCTATGTGAGGGTGCATTTTTATCAACTTTTATTTGATCAACTTGGCATCAGGATGTACAAAAAGGTGATGTACAATCAAGGTGGGGTCCAAGCCTGACATATCTAAATAACACCATGCAAAGATATCAAAAAAATATTTAAGAAGAGTAGTAAGGACTTCTCATTCTTCTTTAGTGAGGGACACTCCAAGTTTGATCCATTTGGGATCATCAAGTGTTCTAATATTAACTCCAATGGTGTCCTCTGCAAGCAGTGTGGAACCATCTTCTAAAATAGTCGATAGAGTGGTACAGTGGTCTTCATCTTTTTCTAGTGGGTCAACTAGCTCTTCTAGTTCTCCAAAATAGGAAGAGTTGGAATCCTTAAGATATGGCAAAGGCCATTCAACAAAGGCATGTGGCTAATTTTTAACTAGTTGATCCAATGTTTTTTATTATTATGAATTGATTCTAGAATGGCAGGAGGTTCTAGAACTTGAAGAATCTTCGGCTTCATTTGAGAGAGAGTGAACTTCCCAGTCCAATAGTGCCTGAAATAGATTTTCACCATGAGACTTGTCTTAATATTTAATTTTACTTTGGTCCAAAAGTGTCTCGAAGAGGTTTTCATTTTGGGACCTCAATGTTTTAATTTCTCTTTTTCTTTGTTTGTAACCAAGGAATTTCACCTTCTCTCCAAAATAGGTAGTAGGGTCCAGTGTAATGGAAAATCTTGTTTATGATCACCAAGAAATGGATTATTTTTTAGTCTCATGAATTCATAAATTAATTCATTATTGTAAAAATCATCTAATGGTATGTAAGCTTCTTGTTGGTCCCAATCAATTAGTTGGGGATGATGGAGGAAAAGAGGGGGATTGGAACACCAAAAATGGTACAGTTGAAATTTAGGTTAAATAGATTAGTATCAACTAACAACTCATAGATGTTATAGTATGATTTTGCATTGTTTTTGACATTGTTCATGTTAGTCAATAAATTAGAAACACTCTCAAGATCGATGGGGTCACCCTTAAGTAACTATATCCAATATCTCGAGTTCCTTTGTGTTTATCAATAGATACTGTATTAATAACTCGTTGTTTTTCCCCCAAGCCTTTTCCCTTATAGGCTTGATGATCCATTATCCGATTTGGAATAGGATAATTTGTATTTTGGTAATAAGTGGTAAATTAATCATTGTATAGTCATGAGTCATCATTAGCTATGATTTCTTCTTGCTCCTAGGAAGTGGTCCTGATAAAAACCAATGGTCTTATCTAAGGAGAATTTTTATTCTTGCATCATTACATTTTAGGAGTTTGATTTTTGTGCCTACCATATACTTTAAGTGTTTTAGGAAATTTGGATATATGAAATGAGTTACCAATTTTATATTCCCCAAGGCCATTATCCTGAACAATGAAGTGGTTGGCTATATCTGTAAGTTGTGTAGCTGAAGTGGAAGCTAGAGTGATTGGATCCACATAATTAGATTTTAGTGGTTGATCAACTACCTCTTTTCCATTTTTGGGAATAGGTTCTATGCTTAAGTGATAGTTATAGCTCTCATATTCTACTTCTAAATGTTTACAAATTGATAGGGTTGTGGGTCACTAGGAAAGGTAACTTTTAGTCTAGAATGAGTAAATTTGATGCATTGATGAGGGGTGGAAGGCATAATGCATAATTTATGGATCCATGATCACCTAAGGAATAAATTATATGCTAAATCAAGATCAAGGACATGGCATAAAGTATCATGGGTTAGTATCTGAATGATGACAGGTAAGTAAATGGTTCCTTAAGATTATCTCTCCTCATTATCATAAGCCTTAATGGTAATGGTGGCTGGTTGTAGATCGGTTGATGTGTAGCCCAAATGCTTGACTATATTCAAAATTACAACATTGAGCCTTGAACCATTATCTCTAAGGACTCTTTTTACCTTGTGCTTAAAAATTATTGCTTCTATGTAAATTAGATTATTATTCAAAGGTCAAGGGGATGACATGTTTATTTGATCAAAAGTGAGTTGTTGGTGAGGAGCTAAATGACTCACAAGTGTTTGGAATTTTTTAGGTGCAATGGCACTTGGAAATTTAGATTGGATTAAAATATCACTCATTATGTTTTTATAGATGTCTCATGTACACAAAAATATCTAAGATAGAAGTTTGTGCTTGAGTCTTTTAGTTATTTCACAATACCATAAGGTTTATCATGCATAGGATCGATTGGCTTGGTCTTTTAAGGTGAGAGACCTTGAATGGGATTTTTGGAGGGAGAAGGCAAAGGACCTCAAAGGGTAACCTTTAAGCATCGAGTTGTGATTGTGTAACCTTGAGTTAGCAGTGGGTTATTGTAATTAGAAGAAGGGGTATAATGGCTTAAAATGGTAACTCTTGGTTGTTGATGGGTGTTTGGGCCATTATGAACCAAATCAATACTAATTACATATGGAGGTGGAGATCCTAGAATGGATGATGAACATCTTTGAATGTTGTTGGGATTTGGATTTGGATTGATATTAATGGTGGAAATATGTCCACTCGTGATGTGACCTAAAACATTATAGTTGTAAGGGACACTTTTGTAATTGACTTGGTTAGAATGGGAATCTTGACCTTGATTCCATTTTTTTTTATCTCTGATGCTTATTTGGATGAGGTCTATTCTAATTGTTGGAATTGTGTTTTGTAAAAGGGTTTTGATAGATACCCAATTCCTGATTAGACATTGTGGTAAAATTATCTAATGTTATCTCTCCACTTTCAAGTAAATCTTGAATAAGATGTTGCAGCTGCACACATCTATGAATATAATTGCCTTTTACCCAATGATAGTCATAAAAGTCAATCTCATTGTACCAATTTAGATTCATTTGGTTTTCAAAAAATTATATTGGTACTGGCCAAATGATCATGTTGGTGGTAACTAAATTTTATAGGACCATTTCAATGGGTTCACTGAGATTGTTGAAAAATATATTACTATAATGGTCTCTTCTTGGAGGTAGCCTTTACAAATCAAGAGGTTTATTAGGAGGGTTTGGTTGAATAGGTGGTGGTTTCACCATTTACAATGATGTGATTTGGTCACCCAATCTCCTAGAACAGTCCTATTTCTATTGAATGGCTTTGGATTTTATGACATATTAGCTTATTATTTATGTGGGAGCTTGTGTTGGAGCCTTGATTTTAATTTCATTATGAGATAAAGCTTATACCTTTTTCAATAAGAAATTATTCAATTTGTATCCCCTTGTTTATAATTTTTTCAAATGTATTGACACAAAAAAGTTTGAGGTTATGAGAAATGTTAAACTAGAGATTTGCAGTAAACATCGTGGCCAATTATTTATCAGGGAGATTGTGTGAATTTCAATTAGCTAAAGACTTCCACCATTACAATTAATTAGCAAAGCCTGCTTCTCCTCTTTTTTTAGTCTGACATAAGTACACCATGGAGCTCATGTTCTATATTGAAGGATAAGTGTTGTACAATTTGTTTTGACAAATCATTAAAGTTACTGATAAAATTCTTGGGTAGACCAAGAAACCATTCTAGAGCATGTCCCATCAAGCTATGAGGGAATAAACAAAGTAGGTATATTGGGATATATTACACTTATTAAAAAGCAATAAATCATTCTTTTAGCTGCTCTTTACGGTCACCTTTTCCTTTGTATTTTTAAAATTTAGGCATCTCAAAGTGATGTAAAAAAGGTATTTGAAGATAGCTCATGTTGAAAGGATAGGTGTATATATCATCCAATTTGAACTTCTTACTTTGATTTCCTGCTTCAATGGAAAAAAATGTATCTTTGACCTCTTGTAAATATTTAAAGGTAGGTTCTGAATAAGAGGAAGTGGGTAGATGTTTTTGGGTAGTCGAAGGTATAGTACCTTGACACAAATAGCGAGCCAGTAAAAAATATTGAAGAATTTGAATATGGATAGTTCTACCAGGAATATTCACCCTTTACATAGATTTGTACTACTGATATGGAATTTGTTGTTGGGTAAATGACACTTGTTATTGAGTGCGATATTGATTTAGAGGGAATTGAGGTTTTAATGGAGGAATATTCTATTGAGTATTCAATGGAAATTGATGGGTTTGGAGGGGTATGTGTTGTTTAGTCCTATGAATTTGATGTATAGGAGGAACTTATTAGTTAAATGGTATATGATGTTGGATTGAAGAGGATCCTTGTTGATTAGAAGCATAAATTGGATGACTTAAATAAGTGCATTATTGATTAGACAACATTGGTTGAGGATTTTGTTGACCTATTCTGCCCACAAGCAAAATTTCGGTCACCTTCTTCACCTGCTATTTAATGCCAGTCATTTTCAGGTTCAACAAGTTTAGAGAGTTCTTTTCATGCCCTGGTTTAGTGGTTTGACCACCCTCGGTCCATTCATCGCTTGGTTCAAAGCCGGTAGGTTCAACCAAAAGTTCAATGCTTCAGTTCAGTACAAAAGGTTCAACCGAATGGTTCAAAGGGGCATTCGAAACATTCAATGAGATCGTCCGAGGATTTTTCCAAAAAACTTGTCAAAATAACAAGGAAAAGTGCCCGACTGGGCGCTAAGGTGCAATACCCACAAAAAAGCTAGCAGGCCCGATGACGTCCTTGAGGACGTCAAGTTTGACCAAAGGAAATAACTATTTGTGTTCAAACCAAGGAAGTGATAGACATGGAAGGGGGCTCAAAACACAGGAACCTGCCAGAATGTTTGCCCAAGGGGCCAAATGAACCAGATGAGACAAAATGACAAAGTGATAGACAAGGAGAAATGACATGGCACAAAAGTGACAAGGCAGTCCAAGTGTCAAAGTGCAAACGATTTATTGCCTGATAGTCCCCAAATGGCGCAAACAACAAGCAACATGACCCGTGCTTTGAAAAGGGGACAAATTTTAGTCTGTTGGTAGAAAAGAGATGCTATCCATGCTTCCACATTAAAACTCAAATGCCAAAGTCAAATTTGGCAATTATACAACATGGTTCCAATAGGCTTCTTCTAGGACGATGGCAACACAACAGTGTTTCCTCTTTCCAATGGGATGCGACAGGCCAACTTGTCAAAAAAAAGTGCCAAGTTTCTTTCTCCTTTCTTCTATATATTGTAACTTCTCATTTTTGAGAAGAATCAGTTCTTCCACTTTTGCTAAGGTGCAGCCCTGGCAAAATTTCACCTGAATCAAATAAAATGCAGTTTTTTACCTCCATTTGGATAGATGTTTCAGAGTATGCCTTGAGTGTTTGTCTGTGTCTAGCCATTGTTTCTTGATGCTCTCACAGGTTTGACACCAGTAGAACTATCATTTACAAGGTGCCATTTCTACCACTGAAAGGAGAAGAGCTGACATTTAGAAGACCAGAATAGAGGAAGTTACTTACAGTGCACATTTCATAGTGCCTCAGTGATTTTCTATTTTTTGTGTTTTCATGAAAGCCTCCCTACCAGTCTTTTACAGCCTGGTCCTTTCTGCCAAATGTGTAGAGTATGTCTCTATTTGTCTGATTCTGAGAGTGGATGTGTGAAGGTTGACCTTGTTTTTTGGTGCATCACCTCTTTAGATTAGGCTTGTTTTTCTTGCATTCTCTTTCTCCCTTTTCATCCCCCCCACTTTATATATATATATATATATATATATATATATATATATGTTAGCACTTGCTAGAAAAAACACGATGCATCAAAGGGAGCTAGCCCTTATCTAAAGACTCTCTCCTCTAGCTTCACCGGTCCCATAGGTGAGAGGAGAGTTTACATGTTGTGAGGAGAAGGCTAGGCCTCCTTGCACCGAGTGCAATCTCCAATGTCAATAGTTTTGGCACGCCCGGTGGGACCTAGCTTGACAACGAAGTAAAGTTTCAGGATTGATGCTGGTCCTATTATATTAAATCGAGTATCTTCAGCATCTGGTGACTCTGAGTTGAATTCGCTGGTTAAGCAGCCTGGTGCCATTCAGAAATCTACTTATTTATGTATAATCCCTTTGCACAGAATCATGGGCCTTATTTTCCTTCACATTACCATGGTCAAGCTCAAAATATTTATGGCATCCCCTCAAGCAGGTCTCCTAGTTGCCCTGCAACTATAAGGGAGGTGAGGCTAGAATTTGAGAAGTAGATAATGGAAATCGATAGGCTAGAAGAGTAGTACAGAGATCAATAGGAGCTGATGTATAAAGAGGAGTGTTTGTCTAGGCAAACACAGGCTATATAGTCCAAGGAAGAGGAGGTAACAAAATGGAGAAATCCATCTTTTCAAGGCAACCAGCCTTGTGCACCCCCTCATATTCTGAAAAAAGCCCCCTCTTTTGCACCAAATCCTTTCTATCACATTGCACTTGCTCACTCCAGATTATCAAATATACCTACTCCCAACCCAGTGCGCCTGGCTTTCCAATATCAGATGATATCAAAACAATCTCCCATTGGGGAAAATACCATAAGCCAACACGTCCCTCCTCTAAAGTCTCCTCCAATGCACCAACAATGTTCTCCTTACATTCCCCAACCTCCCCAAGTCCTTCAACATGATGTGTAGATTCCAAGTTGGAGGAAGGAATGCCAGGAACTAGCTCTGAGCTTTGGAGAGGATCATGCTGGTGACCTCCAAGAAAGACTCTTTTAGGAAAACCTAGCCAAGCAAATTGAAGATTTAGGGGCCAAGATGAAGTTGCTTCTTGAAAGAGAGATAAAACTTATAGACCTTGCAGAGGAGCCTCAGGACCTTGTGGAAAACAAAGTTGCTACCTGTTCGTAGGAACAAAATTCTAATTCAGAGATCCTGAACTGGGGAGAAATAGTAAAATCATGGGGTAGAAAAGAAAAAGAAGAGCAAGGTTTTTCTCAAAGCCTTGAAGAAGCTAAAGCTATGCCTGCTCATGATGATGCTAGCAGCCTCTAGGAAAAGCTTTTCCAAGAAGATCTAGCTAGGAGAATTACAGAGTTGGAATCCAAAGAAAAATTCCTCAGCCAATGTGTGATGGATGGTTTAGACCAAATCAGCACATTCCATGTCTGAACACACCCCATCCACACACTTCCAAGAGAAATATCAGGCCACACCTGATATTGATGAAGTGCTGACCATGTGGAAGGAGGAGAATCATTCGATTCTAGCTCAAGGATTGCCTCCTCTTCCACATGTTTTCTCCACTTCACCTCTTCTCAAGGAAGAACCTGTTCTGCAGGAGGTGAGTGAAGAGAAAAAGATCCAATCTACGGCTCTTCATGAAGTTGTCATGTGTGACAACAAAGAAGAAATCATCATTGATGCTCCTTATGAAGACCTTATCAACAATGGAGAAGATGCAGGTCTTGCATATATGCAGATGTTCCAGCAATTTGAAGAGGAACAAATGCATGGTAAGCTCTCTTCTCCTCTATTTGATGAACTTTCTTGCTATTTTGATGATAAGGATGACTACCCTAAGGAGCCTAAGTTGGAGGAAAGAAATGAAAGGTCTGTCTTCCTTGAGGAAGGCCTTGAAGAAGAGCGCTTTAAACAAAGAGGTGATGTTCTGTGGGATGAGCAATCAATTTGTGAGTCCATTTCAGACATCACCATAGTCACCCTTCTTTAAGAAGGCCAAGAGGAAGTAGAGGATGAGTCTGATAGAGTTTTCAGTGAGGCATAAGGAAACAAATCAGACCATGATACATTGCAGAGGAATTGTGCAGGTCAAGGGGCTTATGGCGATGAGTTAGCAGCCATTGATTTCTTGGTGAGGAGCACCTATATCAAGAACTAGCATTCAATAGGCTTCTAAGGACAAATAGATTACATATATGTCAGAGGAATGTTCAATTTTGATCCACTTGAATTCCAGCCAAACTAGGTGACAGGCAAGAGGAGCAGGTCACCAACTCTCTTCTTCATTCAGCTACTTGCCTGGTGCCATAAGTCTTCTTACTAGGAAGGAGACTTAAGAAATCTTCCTTTTGATCTAAGAGGTAGGTGAGCATTCCTGGTTAGCTGTATATAGTAGTTTGTTTTTAGTTTCTTCTCCTGCTTTCCCTAAGTGCAGTTTGCATAGGTAGTGTTTTTAGCCTTGTGTGTTTCCCTTTGCTTGGGGGTAAAAGCTTCATGTTTGATTCTCAAGTCTTTCAGGCTGTTGATAATTCTTTCATAGCTACATCTGACTCCGTGCCCAATGGATTTTAAGGCAACTAGTTCTAAGCATAGCAGGCATGCTTCCCCTGTGAGTCACCAATTGTTGACCTATTCTACCCACAGGCAAAATTTTGGTCACCTTCTTCACTTGCTATTTAATTCCAATCATTTTCGAGTTCAGTAAGTTTAGAGAGTTCTTTTCATGCCCTAGTTCAGTGGTTCGACCACCCTTGGTCCATTCATCACTTGGTTCAAAGCCAGCGGGTTCAACCAAAAGTTTAATGCTTCGGTTCAGTATAAAAGGTTCAACCGAACAGTTCAAAGGGGTGTTCGAAACATTCAATGGGACCGTCCAAGGAATTTTCCAAAGGACCCATTGAAATAACAAGGAAAAGTGCCTGACTGGGCACTAAGGTGCAGTAGCCGCAAAAAAGCCAGTAAGCCCGATGACGTCCTTGAGGACGTCAAGTTTGACCAAAGGAAATAACCGTTTGTGTTCAAAACAAAGAAGTGATAGCCATGGAAGGGGGCTCAAAATGTAGCAACCTGGTAGAATGTTCACCCAAGGGGCCAAATGAACCAGATGAGACAAAATGACAAAGTGATAGACAAGGAGAAATGACATGGTGCAGAAGTGACAAGGCAGTCCAAGTGGCAAAGTGCAGATGATTTATTGCCTGATAGTCCCCAAATGGCACAAATAGTAAGCAACATGACCCGTGCTTTGAAAAGGGGACAAATTTCAGTCTATTGGTAGAAAAGAGGTGTAATCCATGCTTCCACATTAAATCTCAAATGCCAAAGTCAAATTTGGCAATTATGCAAGATGGTTCTAGCAGGCTTCTTCTAGGATGATGACAACACAACAGTGTTTCCTCTTTCCAATGGGACGCGACATGCCAACTTGTCAAAAAAAAGTGCCAAGTTTCTTTCTCCTTTCTTCTATATATTGTAACTTCTCATTTTTGAGAAGAATCGGTTCTTCCACTTTTGCTAAGGTGCAGCCCTGGCAAAATTTCACCTGAATCAAATAAAATGCAATTTTTTACCTCCATTTGGATAGATGTTTCAGAGTATGCCTTGAGTGTTTGTCTGTGTCCATTCATTGTTTCTTGATGCTCTCACAAGTTTGACACCAGCATAACTGTCATTTACAAGGCACCATTTCTACCGCTGAAAGGAGAAGAGCTGACATTTAGAAGACTAGAATAGAGGAAGTTACTTACAGTGTGCATTTCACATCGCCTCAGTGATTTTATATTTTCTATGTTTTCATGAAAGCCTCCCTGCCAGTATTTTGTAGCCTGGTCCTTTTTGCCAAATGTGTAGAGTATGTCTCTATTTGTCTGATTCTGAGAGTGGATGTGTGAAGGTCGACCTTGTTTTTTGGTGCATCACCTCTTTAGAGTCAGCTTGTTTTTCCTGCATTCTCTTTCTCCCTTTTCATCCCCCCCTTTATATATATATATATATGTATGTATGTATGTTAGCACTTGCTAGAAAAAACATGATGCATCAAAGGGAGCTAGCCCTTATCTAAAGACTCTCTCCTCCAGCTTCGTCGGTCCGACAGGCGAGAGGAGAGTTTCCATGTTGTGAGGAGGAGGAAGGAGCTAGGCCTCCTTGCCCCAGGTGCAATCTCCAACGTCAACAGATTTATCAACACCTATTGTAATGGAACATTTTTTCCACCTATTAAAGTGGGGGATTAGTTGTCACTTGTTGAAGTTGGGGATTTATTGCCACTTGTTTAAGTGTGGGATTGACAACATGTTGTTGTGGCTCATATTTATTTGTAATTTGTTGTTGTAAGGTAATAAAAGGAAGAGGTCAGGGAGATGATGGAATAACATTTTATTGAACATTTTAAGGTACTTGATGTGGGTTAAAATAATCTATGTGAGAGTTATCCAACACATTTTGGGTAGAATATATAAGGAGACTCAAATCTAGATTAGTTTTTAAGTTGGTTTCAATTAGGGGTGTGTTAAACACATCTGAAATTAAGGTCTTGGTAACAAATGGATTTGGATTATACATGGGATAATTAGATAACTCTATTGGTTATCATTTTTGAGGATTGGAATCCACTAAAGATGATTTCGAATATCCAAGGTAGCAAAGGAGCTGGTGAGACTAGCCAAATATTGTTTATCTTATTGGATTTAGTTTTCAAGAAATTGGCTTTGAGAAGATTGATCAATGAGTTGACCTTTCCCTCTATTTGACACAATAAGAGATTGACTATAAGTTGGCATAAAAGTTCATTCTTGGCTAATGATACCTTGGTTATCTATCAAAGTAAGAAGTGTTTTTTCAGGTGCTCTAACCAAGTATTTCAAATCGTCAATCGGAAAGTTATGTGTGTGTGGGGGGGACTTTGAACCCATCTCAAATAGTCTAATAAGATGTTCAAAATTATTGTAAAATAATTGACAATCAAATTGGTCATCCATAGTCATCACTAGGTGGTGAATTATCATTATACATTGGATAGGTCAATGTTCAATGTCAAAAGGCACATGTGGTAAATAGGATTGGTATTGGCCTTCGTCTACATTTGGTGAGACAATTGGAAGATATATATATATATATATATATATATATATATATATATGTATATATATATATATATATATGTATATATATATATATATATGTATATATATATATATATGTATATATATATATATATATATATATATGTATATATATATGTATATATATGCATATATATGTATATATATGCATATATATGTATATATATGCATATATATGTATATATATGCATATATATGTATATATATAAATACATATATATACATATATATACATATATATATATATACATACATATATATATATACATATACATATATATATATATATATACATATATATATATATATATATACATATATATATATATATATACATATATATATATATATATACATATATATATATATATATATATATATACATATATATATATATATATATATATATAGATACATATATATATTATTTTGCTCAATTTCAACATTGGATGATGTATGAACAAGGTATTGTTGTGTTTCTTCATCCTCTCTCTCTCTCTCTCTATATATATATATATATATATATTATGTTGCTCAATTTCAACATTGGATGGTGTATGAACAAGGTATTGTTGGGTTTCTTCATCCTTTACATATGAGTCATATACATAGGGATTCTATACCACTTCTTCATCAAATTAAGGGTTGTAAATAGCCCCATTGCACATGTATCTAGGCATGTATAGATTGATAATTTTCATCTTGAAAAGGTTTTGAATACCTAAGCACTATGTATTGACTAGGTATGTGACTTCCCTTGGAATATCACTTAGCAATTGGATTACTAATGCAAAATTTTCAAAGGGTATTTATCAAAGGATAAATCAATAAGTTTGGGAACAATGGCTTAAAACACTCAAAGTTTACATTAGGAAAATTTTCACTTGGTATTGTTTTGAAAAGGTTTTGGAACTTGGAAACTTGGTTTTGAAACAAAGAAAGGAGATTTGGCCTTAGAAGAGACACCTTAGTAATTTTAGAAATGTAAAGGTTGTCACAACAAATGGTCTTGGTTGATACTAATAAATCAAGTTTAGAACTAGACTCCAAAATTTGGAATTTTAAAAGGAAATTGAAATTAAAAATTTAAACTTGGAATTAAATTTGGAATTGAAAATGGTATTGGAAATTAGACTTGGAATGACCTTACAAATAAGGTTGGATTAAACTTAACACTTGATTTGAAATCAAATGATCAACATACAATGAACAATAATATTGGAATTGGATTTAACTTTAAAAATAAAGTTGATTTAGTTTAAAATGATAATTGGATTTTAAAGGACAAAGCTTTAGGTTCAATTTTAAAAGCCTAACGATGTGGCTTGAATCAATTAGGGAAAGTGTTTAAGACCAATTTCTAACATGTCACTTTGGTTTGACTTGAAATTTGGGTAGAGTAACACCTCATTATGTGTGTATAAAATGGTTTTGGTTTTGTACTTCATTGGTTTGATTTGGTCTTAAGTATAAAATTGGTTTTGACACAACAATTAAGAAATCACAGACATGCATTACAAGGAGATTTAGTAATAAAAATAGGTTTACATCACATACATTGAGCCTTATGAAAAATTTGCTTTGAGAGAGGATTGAAAGTTTAAATTTTCATTAAAAAAATCATTACCATTATTGGTAGGGTTTTTACAGCCCACTTTTCTCAAGGTTCATATGATTAAGATTATCTTAGATGATTGTTACCTTTACACCCATATGTCAATGAATGATATATGTAAAAATAGGCATCTAAAAATCAATCGAAGATCAGGCCATTCACGATAGGGTCTTGCCCCTTTGTAACCACTTTATCCATAAGGGTCTTAGTGAAGTACTACTAGATTTGGGGTTTTATTAATATTTTATAAAGGGATATCTAGATGATCCCTATATACCTCATGGTAAGTGGGTGTAAATTCATTAATGAATAAGTTCAATCTTGTTACTAAGATTGATCCTTTTGAGGGTACAACACATTGGACTTGAGTATTGGAAAGAACTCCCTGGGATTACTTTCCTCATGAAAATTTGTGTAAGCATGAATCCATGTATTCATGATGGCACGTTCCTCAATTTATATACCACACTAGATAAGTGAGGTTTGGTACAATGCTAAGATGTCACTTCTTGGGTCAACACAACCCTAAAGACTTGTGAGAAGATGATGAAACACAACCCACTAATTTAAAAATAAAAGTAAGCTAAAGGCAAATAGGATTTTTTTTCATTTTTGAGTCACTAAAAATGGGAGAGCATATGTGAAAAATAATCCCACAAGACAATCAAGTAATCAAGTAAACTTGTATAAAAGTAAATGACTTGAAAATAAACAAGTTTGTTAAACCCAAATTTAAGTATGGATATGTTTTAGTGTCAGAGGTAAAATCACTGAGAGTGGGGGGTGAATCAATAATGAAATAAATTAAAATTAAATTCCAATTCTTCAAACTCTTGATCATTCAACATAAATGTTCATGAAGCATATAAACCATTCACTGAAATGAACAAAGAAAACAATGTAAGATCAAAGCACATAACACATGAATTATGTGGAAAAACCTCATGGGGGAAAAACCCCACTAAAAAAAGCTTTAGAATGATAACATTTAAAATTATTTCTTCAATTTTGACCAACATCAAATGATCAAGGAGCACCAACCCTTCAATTTAGTCAAGCACCCTCTAGACCTTTAGCTAGCACCAACTAATAAAGAGGCTACAACCCCCTAGATGATCAAATACCAACTCGATTAGCTTAAAACTAATCTCTACCTTTGATATAATGTCTAACACACCTAATTATGGACTTATATTTCTCTAACACCTACAAACCTGCCTCTATCTCATACAATCCACTTAGACTCATTTGTTCAACTAGGTCACCCTTTTCATAACTTGGTCATTCAACCTAGCTCTTCATGCATAAAAATCCTTCTGATCACTATAAATAATTATGAAATATTCATATCACTTTTTTTATATGTTTCACCACCTGTCTCTACTCTTAAAAACACCTATATCATTCGTTTGAGCTCACACACACACAACTAGTCCAAATAGGCAAATTATGCCTTGCCTATATACCATACTTCATCTAGCCCATCTTGGTCAGCCAAGAGACTTTCCTTATCACGTAAGGCATATATTACACATATTATTTTATCAACATCAATCATATCGGTAAGCCATAACATCCATAGGTCATACTTAAGTAACAACATCTTTCAATTAGGCTTAAGTAGCCCTTTTAGGTCTATGGAGACCTATTCATCCTTTTAACACTCCACCAAGAAAAAAAATAAACACAAGACCACTTAAAATCACATACATCCATGAAAAATGAACCATAATGCATAATAAAGTGATTACATTCAACACTACACACTTTTGCATATGCAAAACTATTCAATCATTTACCTTGTACATGAAAAAACTATAAACGAACAAATAATCAACTTCTAAGCAATGGTTCATACTGAAGATGGACTGGTAAAACTTAAAAAATACATATAGATGATCGTTAGGGAGTATAAAACACTATCCAATAGATAATTCACCAGGAAACATCTAAACACCATCAATAAAAACACAAACACCCTTCTCGAGTCACTTGAAGAAGAAAGTCAAACCCCCAGTCAACTTTTAACTACAATAAATGCAATTGTACGACTATTAAAACCTCAAAAAATAAAAATTTATGGATTTAATTTGAAGTTATATAACACTTTTATTTTTAATCCATCATCAAATTCATTCATCATCAAAATTTATAATCAAAACACTGCAGGCTGGTTTCCTTCGTAAAATTCAAATGGTCACTAAACAATGCAAAATTGGCTAAGTATGGAAAATGATGAAATTAGTTTGGGAGAGAAAATTTGAACTATCTTAAATTTTTATATACATTATTTCAATGCATGAAATTTTTAAAACATGCTCTTGGTATAAAACTAAACATACCCATGTGACCATTTTCTTCTAAAACCTTCACATGTGTCAATACTGACATCATCAATTTGCTTACTCAAGAAATTTTTCCAAGATGACTAGGATAACCTAGACCTTCATAATACTACTTATATGGATTCCTTTCACTTTCAAAAGTACACCAAACACTTCTTAGACCCCATAGGGCCCCTCAAACATGGTCAACACATCATCAACATCCATCATCTTGCCTAACTAAGCAAACACTGCAAGGTCCATGTATGATCACTAAGGCACACTTTATCATTGAGAACCATGCATAAATATCATCTCATGGACACTCTTGGCCACCTTGGAGACATCATTTACAACACCTCAACATTTAGTGCCCATATAAATTAAAATATGAGATAGAAATGAATTGTTTTGACTCAAAACACCACTCTTTGGCAAGGGACCCATAACACCAAATGATTATAAGTTTGAAACAAGTGGTTTTGAGCCAAAAGGAGCTAGAAATTATGATTTATTTAATTCTTAGCCTCAAATTATAACATTTTCATGATAAAATAGACTGATTTCACTAATAACTACTTTGATTTTATAATTAAGGCCTATACACATAAAATACATAATAGTTAGAGCAATTTTTCTATTAACTTAGGTTATTTCACTGATGCATTCAATGATTTTTCTATGGGTAGAATGATTTCACTATTAGGGCTAGCAATTTCACTACACAAGTCTAAAATTTCACATATACGCAGTGAGATAACATAAAATAGTAAGAAAATGATTTCACTATTTGGGAGTGATTTTACTAATGGTAAAGTCAATTTTGTTGCTAGTTTTGATGATTTCACTATTGATAATGATAATTTCATTGGTGATAATGACTATTTCACTGATGTTGATTTGCAAGTAGGAAAAACAAAAAAACTAGAGATGATAATTTTATCATTAGGGTTTATAATTTCACTAATTAGATTCAAAATTTCACCATTAATCTTTACAATTTCATAATTACATAGAAAAAAACCACAACAAAAAATAATTAGAACATGATTTCACTATTTATAAGTGATTTCACTAATGGTGAAGATGATTTCCCTATTATTGAGAGCAATTTCACTGATGATGTGCATAATTTTACTATTAAGACTTGTTAAACAAAACACAAAGAAATTAGTTAAGACAATTTTTCCATTTTTGGATGATTTCGCTAATATTCCAAATAATTTCATTGTTTTCCTTTATAATTTCACTGATGAACACTCTCATCGATACAAAGTCATGAATTTACCATTTACTCTTAAATGGGTTTTAATGGATTTTTGGAGCAAAAGAGGGAGAATTAGCTTGCTATAAGGCTAATTTTGGTAATTAGAAGAATGTTTGTGGTTTAAAAAAGGCTACGGGATGCATCTAATCCTTCAAGAGATCCCACTGGGCATGCCATTATGTAGAGTGAGAATCCAAGAGAGATTATTTAGCTATTAGTGAATAAATATAAAATAACTTAAAGATAAAAATGCTCAAGCCCAATCCCTACATTGAGCTATGATAAGCAAATAAAAATTAGAAGGATAAAAATAGGACTTTTACCTCCCTTAAAAATATGCTTAAAAATTAGTCTAAAATTGATTGAGCTTGGTTTGTATTAGGAGTATTCATCTATGCTTAATTCCTTTATGTGGGGATCACCTCTCCTTGTCTACACTTGGTCTTGTATTTGAATTAGCATGAGAGAGAGAAAATTGATGAATCTTCCTGGAATAATCCATCAGAGTAAGTTTACATTAGGAAGCCTAATGAAATGAGAGGTGAGGGTTCTATTTATAGATTCCCTGAACTGATATGAACCATTCATCTAATCCTAAGATGGAGGGTTGTGGATCAATCCTCAAATCTATGATTACACATTTGGAGTGTGTAAGATGTATCATTTAAGGCTTTTTAGAGTATGGAAGGCATTTTGGAAGAAAGTGCATTAATTAGTCCTCTTGAGTTTGTAAGAGGGGTGTAAGAGGTGTAAAAGTGTAAGTGACCATGTCATAAGTCACCTTGCTCACACTCCACTCCATTGCATTGACTTACCCCTATGACATCACCTATGTGAGGCCATAATTCAATTTTGTATTTTAGGAAAATAAGTTATTCCAAATCCATGGAATTTCATATTAGATGAATGATTAGGATAATTAATTAAGGTGATTAATTATCAATTAGAATAAAGGTAAAGTTTGTAATGTTTATTTATCAATCAAGTATTCACTATATTGCCCTATAAAGATACTTGTAAATGAGTGATAGAATAAATATGAATAAAAATAAATAAATGATACAGATGATCCATTACCCCAAGTAGGGATGTATTGCTATGATTTTGGGTTAAATTGAGAGTTTTGTGAGTAAATTAGGTCCAATAGGATATTTCAGGTTAAACTTGCTTGTGATTGTGTAAAGTTATTCTGAATGTAGTTTAGACATGTAAGTGGTTATTCTACATACATTAGTATGGTTAGGACAATATGATTTTAGATGTTGGTTATACAAGTGAGAATCTATGTCAATATTGACCTATCTAAACCTTTGCTGAAATCCATAAAATTCAAATATGAATAGACTATGAGTGTGCTAAAAAACTTGGCTATGAAAACATCCTTTATAATGTAGAATATGTCATGACCATGCATATATTTTTAGGGATTTTCCTAAAATGATTAAAACTGAATCACACTAAAGGGTAAATTTTAGTGATAAATATTTGTTAATTCATGAATATTCTAATTTGGGGAATTTGAATTTGGCAATTTTCTAGGTACAACATAGGATCCTTTCACCTAAAATTTTGGGATGTCATTTTTTTATTGGTTAGCTCACCAATGATTAATTATAATTATGGAGCTATCCATGTAATTCACCACATATATAGTATATATATTTCTAAAGGTCATGAACTTACCACCGAAGTATCTTTCTTTACCATATTATGAAGATCTTGAGACTTGAGGTCAAATTGCACCACTTGACTACTTTTAGTAATAACTAAATCATGTGGCAAGAATACACCACTCAGTAGCAACTTGATGTTCGATAACATTATGTCATTTGAAATCAATCAAATGCCTGATGGTACTATGTCATGCAACTGTAACATGGCTTCTGAAAGCACTGTGTTACATGATAATAATATGACACCTGGTAATAATTGTTTCATGATGACAACTTGACATCTATAAATAATGTGTCATGTGATAAAACGTTGATGCCCAATAGTAATGTGCCACATGGTAACATATTTGTTCCCCGTAGCACTGTGCCACACCATAGTAGCTTATCAACTAACAACATTGTGCTACATGATCATAGCTTAATGCCTATCAAAAAATGGAAATCTAGTAGCACTAAATGACTCGATAATAAAACTATGATGTCAAGAGGTAATGGTAAGGGTAAAGCACCAAAAAAACTACCAAAAAATATAATATCATTTTTTAATTTAGAAACTTAGGAAAGAGGACTTCACAAACATCAAACACTATGACTATAGGTAATTTAAAAATCTTTAAAAAAATATCAATTAATTTTTTTAATTGTAGAATAATTGTAAAACCATTTCAATGCATAAATCGACATGAGTATTGACACTAATTCATTATAAATAATTAATCCCAATAACTTCTCTTCACTTGAAGATTTTATTAATAAAATGCCACCCCTAGAAGACACTCCTCTAGGCACTTCACTAGAACACACTCCTTTGGGCACTTCAAAAGATAATTGTAGTTCTTTTAAGACATCAATTTTGTTTAAAATTCCACTAAAAAAAGTTGACAGAGGAATAAAAGTACATGGACAATAGGAAGGTCTTTTTAAGTTGATTGGGCTAAAAAATATCCGTTAATAGAACCTAAAAATGGTAATGAGCCTCCAACATAATGCAAATATATAATTTAAAGTTAAAAACTTGGAAAAGAACACATAATGCAACTTAAATTGGACATAATATAGAAACATTGTGGGAATATATATATATATATATATATATATATATATATATATATATATATATATATATATATATATATATATATAAAGCACCTAGATGGATAGATAACAAGAACACATAGATAAAAATAATCCACGTATGTAAGATATGCATGTGAATACAAAAATGACAAAAACATTTTGTTGAGAAAGGGGGAATAATCAAAGCACAATTTGGAAAAGTTATTGAGTCTATTTTTAAGGCAAAATATGTACAGTTCTCTACTATTTTCCACATTTAAAAAAAAAGAAAGACCCATTTTTAATTTTGTAAATTACAAAATTTTGTTTCAACATAATAGGTTTCTAGATATTCAATAGTCACATTGTTCAGATAACAGTGCTTGGGAAATGAAAAAATATCTAGCCATTATTGAGGAAGAAGATTTGAAATAAAGTGTTAAGAGATCACTGTCTATATTTTTTTCCATCGATGAGATCACTACAGTTAATAACACAACATGGGTTTGCATGCATGTGTATACCTTTGAAAATTATTCAAGGCAATCTCATCTTTTAGTTATCTATAAAATGGTAGAAAATTGCAATGCAGAAAACCTTGATAAATTGGTTGTATCCAATTTAAGAGAGAGAATTGGGATGGATTATTATGCCATAACTATGAAGCTAGTGTGTGTTGGCATTGATGGTGCATTAGTGATGCAGGGGCATAGAAATGGTCTTTGTGTTCACCTTTAAACAACAATTTCTTCATTTATAATTCCAATCCATTACATGGCACATAGGATAAATCTTACGTATAAAATTCTTAGAACATTCAATAATGTCATAAAAGTGGAAGAGCTTATTCGTGACTTGCATGCTTACATGTAAAGTAGCCTAAAAATATTTATGGAGTTATAGAAATTTGTAATTGGGGTGATATATTGTAAAAAACTACTAAAAGATGTTGAAACTAGATGGATTTCCATGTATGAACCTGCATGCAATTTTTTTGATGAATATCCATCTTTGACAAGGTCTATGTATAAATATCATAGGGAAGTTAAAAAATCAAAAGATGTTCTATGACATTTAACAGATTTAGAAACTTTACTCACATTATATAGTATTTTGCCAATGCTGAAGGAAATCAATTATTTAATGAAACATGCCTAAGAGAGATCTATCCATATTGTTGACTTCATATGTTTCAGAAAACATGTATGTCAATGTTTTGATATATTAGACACATCAAATGAAAGCTTTCATAGAAATATTTTCAAAACTTGACAAATTTTGATAGATTTTCAAAATTTGAAGAGTTATTTTGAAATTCAATATACATGATCATATTTGTGTCATGTTAAATGACATTGAGATCCCAATGCACACATGCTTTAGAAGAATTGAAGTTATGGGAGCTGAACCTGAAGATGTACCTATGACACATTTACTATATTATACTATTTTGTCTAAGACACAAATTAAATTAGGAAAAATCTCACAAATTTTATCCACTAAGATCATAGAATGTTTTCAAAGGGATGAGTTGTTGGAGGGCATGAGAGTTGTGAATGCCATTTTTTGGAATAATATTAACAGTCAAGAACATATCAACATATTATTTCATAAATACATGGGTACAATTGTTATGCATTTCTGTAAATCTTTAGATGTGAATGAAGTTTAGATTAATGGTATTTTAAAGAAACAATTACTGATGTCTCAATCAACACAGTTAGTAATTACAATGATAGATCAATTTTGGTTTTTAAGTGACCCAACAGAAAATGGTGCCATTACACGTCTATGGAAAAAACTTTATCTAAGTAGTGTATTACAAGAAAGTATTAGTGAATATTTCATATTATATTAAATTTTTAAAATAATGATTTTTGGTTTTGTGGAAGATGAGTGAGTTTTTAGTGCATTATCCTTCAAGAAGTCAAAACTTAGAAATAGATTAGATAAAAATCTAGAGACTTGTTTGAGACTATATGTTTCAGGTTATTCTGTGAACAAGTTTTCATATGATAGAGTAGTGGCAACATGGATTTTTCTAGTTGAAAGAAGAGGCATGACTAATACAAGCATCAATATAGAGGATGTGAATACTGAGACTGAATATGACACTGACATGGTAAATGTAAATCACACTTACGATGAGCTAGTTTCTTGAGGATTATTTTAGCTGCCCAAATTTTAGTTTGATAAGTATAAAAATTATTGTTTTATAAAATATTTCATCTTTAAATACATTAAATTATATAATCTATTTCCTTCTTGTTACAATCATGAATCTTATTCAATACATTGGAATCAATAAATTTTTTGTCCTATTACAATTATGTGTATTTCAAATAGTAATTCTATATCTTTACAATGTATGTCTTTCATTAAGTATAAATCATAATTATAATTAACATTGTGCAAAGCATTTATTTATAACATTCATTGAAGCATACAAGTCTTATGTCTATACATGCACGGTGCACCATAAGACACCAATTCTCTTGCCATTAAAACTCCTATTATTAAGATTCATTATTTTTCATTATCTTAATTGTCGATAATAGTAATTTAGAGAGCATATACATAGATTTAATACATGCATAAAAATAATGTAACAATAATTATTCTATTGCACATTTACATTAAAACCATTACATAAATATATAGGAGATATTTTTCTTATAGTTGGGGTTACATATTTCCAAATTTCACCACAATCAATACATTCAATGCTATAACTACTAGAACAGTATAACAATGCATTCAATGCTACAACTACTAGAATAATGTAGCCATGCATTCAAATGATACAACTACTAGAATGGTATAACAATGCATTCAAATCTACAACTACTAGAATAATATAATCGTATAACAATGCATTCAATGTTACAACTGCTAAAACATTATAACAATGCATTCAAATACTACAACTAATAGAACAATATAATTCCATATAATATTTACTCTACTTTTTCTCCATACAATATATAAACTTGAACACAATACATTATATATATATATATATATATATATATATATATATATATATATATATATATATATATATATATATATATATAATATTAAACTTATATAACTAGAGTATTTAGAACAACTGTAAAATATCATTTAATAAAACAAGTGTTTAACAAACAAACATGATATAAACTATTTTAAACATTAGAAAATTTCATTTTGAACATTATAAAATATGAAATAAATTAACATTTTTTTGGTTGAGACTCTCCACCCCCTTGCTGCTTACCATCACCCTCCATGAAAACCCCACTGTCTTGACCTGCCTGTGGATATTCCATTATCACTCCTTCCTTCTAAAGAACATTTGAAACAAAATTCATTTGTACAAGAATCACCCTCTCCTCATTTGCTACATCACCTATTGAAAGAATAGTTGGATCCACATCTATTTTTTGCTTTAATAAAATTCTTGGATCCATACCATGCTCTTTAATTATTTTCTTCAAAGTATTGTTCTTTTTATTTAATAGAACAAGCTTTTCCTTTAATATGATTACTAAGGAGATAATTTTGTGGAAATTTTTAAAATGCACATTAAGAAGATGTGCTTCTTGATTCAAATTTTCATATTTTACCTTCAACCAATAAATAATATATAAGTGTCAAACACATACAATGGTTAATAACCAAAATACATGTTATAGATAATGAAAACTTACCATAATTTTATCCTTCTCTGCTTGTGCAATGGTAACAAGGTTTATATCTTTAACCCATTTATTAAAATATGCTTGGGATTCTCCATTTAAATTTTCCAACCTGTTTATCATAATCCCTAAAATTATATCATTATAAAATTATCAACAGAGATCAATCCAGATTGAGCTTGCTGAAATAAAGTGTCAATCTTTGAGGGTTCATTTTGAACAAGAAAAAACAAATTAACTCTTTGGGAGTGGTTGTGATAATGGGCATTGATTTCTGTGATAAGTTCTTTTTCCCTTATCTCCCATTATTTTAAATCATAAGTCTTTAATAACACCTTCCCTTAGATTAGCAAGTAGAATTTAAGAAACTACATTTTCTAATGAAAAATTAGTATTGGAATCATCAGAGACATTTAAATTATCAATGTGGGGTGGGGTAGCTAGGGAAGAAGTAGTCATAGAAGGCACTTATGAAGGCACATTAGCAACTTGAATAAAATAATGTGGATTGAATCCACCAATAGCTGGGGGCCCTCTTTCAATCCCAAGAAAATCTTCATCTATATCAATCTACTACAAACATGTAAGACCCTATGCACTCAAAAGGCCACCAATAGAGAAATTTGGGAAATCAAAAATTTGTAGTGTTCCTCTACTTTGTGTAGGGAGGGAGATGTTCTTTCCTCTTCTTTAAGTCTAGATGGGTGCTAGGGGTGGTTGCATTCTTCTCAGTCTCCTAATCGATGTTGGGTGGACTGCAAAAAAATTTTTATTTAAAATTGGTAAATTCAAAAACATAAAATTAATGCAAATTCAATTGAAATCTATTATTACCTGTCGGGGTGACTGCCTCTTCTATTTTGATTGTCTTTGATGGAATTGCATCTTCCCCTCTTGTTGTCCTTATGGGAGTTGGCTCTTACTATCTCATTATCCTTGTGAGAGAGACATTGGTGGTTTCACCTACAAAATGAGTAAATGACCCAATTAATTAGATAGCAAATTCTAAGAAAATTCAAATCAAAAAGAAAGTTGGAAGTTAAGAAACATTGATTATTTGTATGGAAGAATCCTAAATGGTAACAATTAAAGAGTCAACTACAAAAAATAAAATAAAAAACAATATGAAAATTAATTTTTTCCTTTAAATAATACAAAAAAAAATCATTAAAGGAAATTTGGGGGAACTTAGAAGCAGAGACAAAAAAGAATCACTTCTTGGGTGTTTCACAATTCAAAATGAATTGAAAGAAGACTCTATGGATTGGGTATCACTAGATCCCTCTGGATCATGTCAACCTTTGGTTTCTACCTATTTTATTGTGTCATAAGCACACACTCTCACCTGTAACAAATAATAGGCTAAAAAATGTTAAAATTTGAAATATGTATAAAGCAATAAAGAAGACTTAGGAAAACTAAACTTACCTCTTATTCCTTAATAGACAAAGCATTAGCTTTTATTTTTTTATGGAGGGTAGTAGGAATTACAATATTCTAGATATTATATAAGGCCTCAAAATACAAGGCCAGAATGTAGTTTTAAGATGAAATGGTGCAAGTATCTTTCAAAAATACAAAATTTAACTTAGCCCTAATCCTACTAGATATAACTATGCACCAATCACATACAACACCCGATAGAGAATGAAGAATATAGTAAACAACCTAGAAGGGAATGTCCAATGGTCTTCCCTATAAAATAATTCTTTCTTGGAAGAAATGCATAATAGATTTGAGAAATGATCAATAATTTTTTCAACAAGGATTCCCCTTTGATTTTGACTATCTATAATGAAAATAGAAAACATGAAATTTAAATTAGGATATCAAACTATTTATAATCAATGATTCAAGAATAATTAAGAAATGTTAATTCAATCTATAAATCTAACACTTGCCAATTGGGTCAATGGCCACTTTGTAGACTGACTCCAAGTAATTTTTATTGATGTCAGATAAGATAACCTTGGTGCTTATAGGACTTGTATTGTAATGTGGAAGGCCTATTAAGTTATGGATATCCAATGGAGAGGTGTCAAAGGATATTGTTTTATTGTTAAATTAGACATAGAATTGGCTCTCAAAATGGTTAAAATAGGCAACCAGAGATCATAGCAGGTTATTGTTGATTGTCATGTCATATTGAGGCATCTTCACCAGGCCTCTAAGTTTGCATTGATCTATCTAGTCAACATAGGATTTTGGATGCTCCACCATTTGAAAGAAATATAGACACAATAGATTCTTGAAAATACAGTTCTAGATCACCCTAATTTGACTATGAGTTTTTGTGGATGCAAAAGCCATTGAAAGTTTGATGTAGAATTGAATTAGGTAGGTGAAGCCTAAAAAATAAAGGTAGGATAAGAGTAATCTTTGAGAAAAGTGTGAAAATGAGGGCACTATGGGGGTATTTATAAGTCAGGAGGGGAACCAAAGTAATTGATTGGCATGATCAGTGACAAGTGAGGTACATTATTGCTCGATATTAGGTTGCTCAACATTATAACAATGTGTGGTAGCATAATGTTGTGTGGTAACATGATACCATGTAGAAGTATGGTGCCACATGATAACATGATAATGGGTAATGGTAGCATAGGGATGAGAGAAAGTAGGATACCAAGTGATAGCATGACATCACCACATGATAACATGGTATCAAACAACACCATGTTTCCTAGTGATACCATGTTATCATGTGACAGCATGTTGTTGCATGATAGTATGTTACTAGGTGACACCATATTACCACACAATAACACACCATCAAGTGGAATTATGCTATCACATGGCATGATGCTACTAAGTGACACCATGCTACTAGATGACATTATATTATTGCTCAACGTTATGCTATCACTAGACACCATGTTACCACCTAATGGCATAATGCCATGTGCTAGTAAAATATCACCCAGTGTCATACTACCAAATGGAACCATGCTATTAGGTGACATTATAATATCACTTGACATTATGGTACCACTCAGTACCTTGCTATTGCTAGACACCATGTTGCCACCTGATAGCATAATGTTGCACGATAGTAAAATATCACTTGGTGGCATACTATCACCCATCAACATAATGATGCCCAATAATATAATGTCTCTCAATGGCATAATATCACCTGGTAGTGTGAAGTCACTTAACAACATGCTGCCTCCTATCACCATAATACACATTTTTGAGTGCAGTCACCCCAAGCTCCAACACTAGAATGTCACCTATCAACATAATATCATGAAAAATAAACAAGGTAATTTTTACCTCTTCTACACACTCTGATTCACCAAGGCTGTGAATTCAATTCACCTAAACAAACCTAGGGGGTTTTCCATCATGGCCTCTTAAAATGAACCTTGGACTAGTGTATTAGCCAATTCAAACAAAATAGGCAAAGTTGGCATAGTGGCACAATACGACATAGAAATGGATAGTTGGTATGTCAAGGCATAATAAATAAATGTTACACCTAGTTTGCCCATAGGTGGTTATAACTAGGGTACAACTGATCAGATCAATGATACTAATTTTCCCACAGGTAGTTATAATTAGTAGCAAGACCGGTAAAACACTAATTTTCCTATGTAGGTAGATATAATCAGGGTCACATAAATAAACATGATTTAAAAGGGAACAAGAAATGAAGGATGTAACTACCAAAATTCTATCATACTACTCCAAAATATGACCTCTATCTAGGATGCTTGAAATAACAGCTAAAACTAATCTAATTTCTCATGCTAAAAACATGAAACCAATGGATGAACCAAGGTCAAATAGGATAGGATATGATGGATCAAAACATGCTTTGGTAGAACAAAATGGTAGGATGGATAAGTGATAGGATAGTAGATTGGATAGGATAATAAATAAGAATGTTGAGAGGGTTTCCCCAAGTGCTAAGGTCATTGGCTAGGTATGCAATAATGGAAAAATGAATAGCAAATAATAATGGCCTGGTATTTGACCGATGATGATGGTATGATACATGTTTATATCCTAGGTGTGGTTTTAGTTTTGGACATGTTTGGCCTAGGTATGGTTTTTGATTCTATTGTTCTTGTTGATGTGGAGATGCATGTCTTGATCAACAAAAAATACAAATAGAATACTCAATCATGTTAATTACTCACCCACACTTCATCTGAATCGCTGATCTATCAAGAACTTGATGCAAATTTGGATGCTAAAAATGTTGTTATCTTCATTGGGTGTTGATTTTGTTTCCTTCAAATGTCAAGATAAGGTATCCTTGTAGCCTCTAGAAAGGAAAGTATAGTCATGGATGGTAAATAGGGATAATTTTTGGTTGATAGGTTTGATTGGAAAATGGAATGGTGGTTGATAATGAAATGTGTGATGGTGGGCTAATAAATGAAGACCAAGATTTTTAGGCACACATAATGTTTTTGATTCTAGATTCGACATAACTTTACATGTGATGGCATTGAAGACTTATGCATATTAGCTCTATAATACCACTAGATTTTTATATTGTTTGGGCTTGAGAGTATCTACCATCTGATTAGGCTATAAATTACAAGCTATATTGATTTGATCATTGGTTTTTTCTTCATTAAGCAATGAAGAACTTTTGTGCTTAGTTATTGGCACCTCAAAGAGGTTTCTAATAATGAAGTTATTTTGATTGTACCATAATGCCTTTGATAAGGCTTCATTAAAGAATGATAAATTTGTATGCATGAATTTGGTCGTAGCCTCCTTGCTCTTTTATAACTACTATGTCACCATGGATGCAGTTCAATAAGGTGTGATTCTATTGGTCCCAATTGACACTTGTGAGAGGTAGAATGCCAATGATATGGCTAGATTGGTTAGCAATAATGGTATGTGGAATGGTAATGGAATGGGGATAGGTTGAACAATCCTTGTAGAATACACTAGGAGAACTTGTGTCAAAGTTGAAGTAATCCTAATAAAAATTCATGGCATCAGAATTAGAATATGATTGTGACTCCATGGACTCTAAATTTGATGTCGATACTAATGTTGATTCTAGGAGTTGGATGTAATCACCCTAAAAAACCATGGCATCTGAATTTGAATTTTATTCTGACTCACTAGACTCTGAATCCTCTAGTGAGACTGATATTGATTCTACTACTAACGCTAAATATAATGTTAGTTCAAAAATATAATCTGATTTCAATGTTGATTCTTCATCTGATATGCATGCTACTACAATAATGTTTTGTTTAATGTTGGATATTAATTAAGTAACAACCTATGATGGCATAACGAGTTCTATAGAGACTAGTTTTCCAAAGTGAGATGCCACAATGGTAGGACAAACGATAATATATAACTCCTTAAAGACTGGCTTTTAAATAAGAGGCTCTTAAAAAATAGGCATAGGATTAGATGGTGATTCATCATAGGTTGACTTATCACAAATGGTTAGTTTCATAAAAACATCTTGGATTAGCTGGTTCTTTTGGTCTTGGTTTACAATTAATTGTAAAATACCAATTATGAACATAACTTTATCTTCGAATGATTGGCTTGGTTAAGGGATTTATTAGATTGGTTGGGGTATTCATTGGCTCAGTTGAGGTACTAATTGGTTTGGTTAGGGTATTGATTAGATTAGTTGAGGAACATACTAGGAATACACATACACAGATTAGGATGTAATTGTTGAAATTGCACTTATGATTATGTGATATTTTGGTTGGGATTGGGTATGTAGGCTTGATATTGAAAATAATGTGGTTGGGCTGGTTGTATATAGATATAATGTGCCTGTTGAGGTTGAATAAGGACATTTATCGACTAGTCATTCCTGGCTGATTAAAAGGAACTTGTGAACCAAGACCCTATTGCTGAACTTGACTCAATAGGCATGCCGTTTGTGATCAATGAATTTGACTCAAGAGAGGAGGTTAGTATAGTTTTACTTTCAAAAATAATAAAATCAACACACTAACAAGATAACATATCTAGGCCTAGATCATGGAGGGAAATTAGTGAACAAACCAATTGAAAACATAACTAAAATGCAAATAAATGATAACTTCTTTACCTTCCTTGATTGCTTCAAGAGATTTATTCATTAGCTTGCTTGGATTATGCCTAAAAGGTCTTCATCAATGGGGCTTGTCTATCTCCATCTCCTCTTGGAACCATGGTTGGCTTGTGCTTTGGCTTAATGTTTACTCAAAAGCTTGATGGCTTGGCTTGTGATTTACAATTTTGGAATTATAACATTATGTTATGCATTCGTGTCATAAAACCAACATTATAAATTTACTCTATCCAAGATCTTCAAATGAAGAGATCTAGGCTTGATTTTATAGGCTTTGAAATCAACTTGGAATGGGTTAAATCCTAACTTAGGTTTACTTAGCTAACCCCAGTAAGGTTAAGAGGTGTCCAAAATCTCATGATTAGTATGGAATAGGTGTGATTTGAGATATTTTGTATTTGGACAACTCATAAAAGGTAATGATTAGTTTCTAAGATGCTTTATTGATATTTGAATTTTTTTTTTGATAATTGATTTATTTATTCATGGATGAATTCAATTAGGACTTAATTAAGATTTGTAATTGAATTAATATTTGTTAGGGATTTGAATATTTGTGCAAGATTTTGATTAAATGATGGTGAATTTGTTTAATTTAATTGATTTATGGGCCAAATTAATTTATTTGCATGGTTATGAAGCTAAATTTGAGACATTTAGAAATTCTTAGGCTAGATGTTCAATGGTTTGTAAGAATTGGTCTAAAGTCAGATATGAAGCCATTGGCATCTAATTTTAGGTGTCCAAACAAATAACATATAAAATACTCTTGTATGTGATATAATTAAAAATGTTGTGGTCACATCTACTAGACCAACCTGTAAAGGTAAATCAATCTCACCAGTAACCTATTGTGCTTTCCCATAAAATGCTTTAACTGTCTTGATCAAAGGGTATAGACGATCGTGTGTGTATTCCAAATGTGTGAGTAATGTCATGGTACATACATTCTCACTAAAAACACTATCAACCATAACACTATGTATAGGCTGATGATAAATATGCATTCTAATAAATAATCAATGAAGATATGAGTCATCACCCATAATTTCACTATCATCAAATGTAATAGAAGGCCTCTAAACTATATGACACACTTTGTGTAAATGTGATAATAATCCAATTTAATTGGTGTCCATAATGCAGTGGAGGAGGATGTGTATTATATTCCATTTTTACTTCTAGTATTTCTTTAGAATTATCCTGTAATGGATTGTTGAATTTTGATGATCACCAGGTTGTGATCCTGAATTCTTTAGAAAATCTTCAAATGTGATACATTTGCTATCAATGAGGTTGTATCTTGTGCTTTAAATTGTAACATATATTTTTAGATTTTAAATCTTATCAACTTATAAGGGAAGAGGGAGAGATATGATATGACACTCCACAATCATCTTAAGGAGCAAAGTTGGAGGCTCATGTAATCGTGTAAATTATCTCTTAGCTATATCCTCTATAGGTTTGTTCTTATTTATTTGATTAATATGAAACTTAGTAGTATATGTAGTCGGTGTGTTTGCTACATAATTAATCTTGTTCAATGTAATATGTTTCATCTCTTGATCACAAACAATATGGAATAAGTCATCCAAAATTTTAAAATTACTAAAGATAATATAATCATGTAATAGGGAAAGTAAAATTTGCTTAAATATATATTGAATCTCTTTATCTTCCATTAGATTTGTCAATTTGGCCAACATTATCTTGTATCTCAAATCATATTCATTGATAGGCTCATTGTTTCCTTGGTTAATCTTGGAAAATTTTGCATATGACATATTTTTAATGATGTTTATGATAAATGGGACATAAACTAATCTGCTAGAGGTTTGATTACTTTCACTGATCATATTGGCAGATCATAGAACCATATTAAAGGATAGCCTTTTAGGCTTATTAGAAATAATTTTGTCGTAATTCAATCATTAGAAGCATAATCAAGGCATGCTACATAGAAAGATTGGAGATGCTACTCAAGGTCACCCTTGCCATCACAGAGTGTGAAATTGGGTGCTACAAAGCCAATTGACAAAGGGTATAAATATATCTCAACTTCAAGATCATTATGAAATATAACTTGTGAATAAATAACATGAGTTGATTTTAAAACACTTTTCTCAATATTTGTAACCTTATCTTCTAAAGTTTGAATATCTTGGAGAAGAGTTTGCATAATATACCCATTAGGATTAATGTTTTATATTTAATAAGTCAACAAAGTGGATGCAAACATTTATTGTGTTGAGATATGCATTGAAACTAGTAATTGAGATGAAATTTTGATTTTTCACATGGAAGATGTAGAAATATGTGTTTGATCCTCAAGGAACAAAAGCTTGAAGACATATTTTGTGCTCCCACTAGATTTAGGAATCAATGGTGTGATTGAGGGGAGGGATAATGAGATTGATGACTGATAGGCATATCTAGTAGTCTCAATATTTTTATCTATAAATGAATATGGTTCTATAGTGATAATTTTAGATTTTTTAGTCACCAATATATCATTGAGGTTCTTTTCAAGATCATAAATATTTTCATGAATACGCTCTTAAAAAATTGTAATAGATTTAACTTATTATTGATCTACGTTCTCATGTTAATTATTATCATGTATTTCATTATTTTATTTATCAAAGTAATTTTCAATGAGAACATTTTAAATATTTTTCTCATTCTCATCATTGACACTCTCATTATTGATAGAATTTGATAGTTCATTGGCTTTAGACATTTTAGGTGGAATAATAGGAAGTTAAAGATTCTCAATAAGTACACCACCTATTCTAAAACTACACCTATTTTTTATATAAATAATAAAATCAAATTTGAATAATTACTATAATCTAAAACCCTAGAGCAAGCTAGGGTTGCAAAAGAAGACATAAAGGTCAAGTTCACCAAATATTTAACCATTTTTGGATTGGATTCAAGGGAATAACCCAATCAACTATGAAATGATCTATTCTCAAAGTAAGCCAAATAAATAATTCAAATTCAAAATATTCTAATACATATTTAAATTATGAAATTATGCTAAATATAGAAAATAAAAGACCTAATAATAATTTGAATGTAGAAATATAAAAGGAGAAACAATACTTATCTTATTTATTGATGCATAAGTATATTTTAGAAGTGAATATGTAGGATAAGACAATATGATATACCGTAGTGATTCGTTATGTTCTTAAATTTATATTTTTGTTAGCTTGGGCACTACTATCAAGATATAGACTATTGTTGATGCTTATGTCCCAATTTCAACACTTCTACTTGGAATGAAGTATAGGTCTTTTTTTGAAGTGACCACCTACACCTATTAGGATATATTATCAACTTTTATCACATGTAGAAGTTATGGATATCAATATTTAGCTCAAAAACTTAGGTCCTCTAATTTGGCATATCACCTTACAAAATAGGGTTAGTGGGTTCAAGTGAATTAGAGCTAACCTCAAAGATGCATGTGTTACTATTTGGTACCTACATAACCATATATTTTGAAGAGGGCCTCAAACTATGTAATTTTACACCTTATATGGGTTTGTGTGCGAATAATTATTCAATATGCTATATAGGAGTGCATGTAGTGATCTAGATTGTAAATTGACAAATACTACTCATGGGTAGATATTTTAATGATTTATACCTGTAAGAAGACTCATCCTATGACTGATTTGGAAATAGGGAAGAATATGGAAGTATAAATTAGTTATGCAAATAATTTTTAGTAGTGTATTATGAGCTTGAGAGGTACTCTCTAGATATTACTTATATCCATAATGAATGGCCTTTGGTTTGTATAAATATCACACCTTTTTAAATAATCTCATGGGAGGGTTAATTAATAAAAATAGGTTGATTCATACTTGCTGAAAGATTTATAATTTAATCTTTTGGAAGATGTAGACACTAGTGTCATATTTTGGACACTAGCATCTTCGCTAGTGTCCTAAAGGATATAAAATTACCAAGGATTTGTAACTATTTGATGATGATAGAAAGAATGTTTTTATGTAGATTGTGAGCTATAGGTGATATAGGTTACCAGAGTATTGGGGACAGACTATAAAATAATAAATTAGGAACAATGAGATGGTGAAAGTGAGATTTTTAGAAGCATGAAGGTTGAACTAAAGGTTTGAGCCATGAGTGATATTTTCCAAGTGTACAAGACTAGTGTATCAAGTAAAATCATATTTTAGTATCTACACTAAGGAACTAATACATAACATTAGAACCTAGACATTATGAGACTATGAACTATCATAAACATTGCTATAAAGGTTATGTTAAGTGAAATAATATTTAAATTTTATTAGAATTAATTTATTAGTGATTATGGATTAGAGCACAGATCATTAACCCAACCAATTATTAAAAAAGAAGATAAATTATTTTGATGTTTGAAGATTCTTCAAGAAGCTAAGGTAACCTAACACAATTGTATTGTAAAGGGGTTACAAGAAGGTTAGGGTTTCATCAGTTTGACTTCTATATTTTCATGAGCTTGAGTGGTCAACCATACATGTAGATCCCTGACCACCAATTTTGGATTCAAACTTACATGCAAAAAATTATGATTTTTATAAAGAGTTGCATGGATTTTGCAAGGAAAACAATGAAAGGTTGCATGGATAAATTTATGGTATTTTTAATGACTATTTGATTGATAGCCATGCAATAATAAGGACCATTTTTATTAATATGAAATCACAGTCATGAAAGTTACGGATTGGAATTCACCATTTTGACAAAAATATTACTAGCTATTTTTTTATTAATCACCATTGTATGCATGTAAAAATGTTAGAGCAATAAATACAAACTAGAAATCAAAACATAGTGTAATATCCCTACCCTAAAAAAATAAATGCACCTCTGATGAGCAAAATGGAAGATTATATTACCTCCACCTACCATAGATATTTGCCTTGATTTGTTAAGATTGTTGGATTATGGATGCTCAATAAGGCTCGCATAAACATTCTAGTAGCACATCCTTTTGTCAATTGGATGATTAAATTAGATGATTTTGATAATTAATAAACAAAATAACATGATATCCTCAAGGCTCTCTTGCTAATTTGGCATGGTCTCATTAGACTATCATGGGGGAAGAGAGTGTTATTTATAGATTTTGAGCAAGAGGAATGGATGGTGGATCTTAATCCAAGATCAAGAGATAGAATTGAGTCAAATATGGGGGGTTGTATCATAAATGAATGAGGTTGGATGGGTATGGGAATGCCATGAATTAGGAGTGGTGGACTTACACCTTTGTCCCCATACCTTGTATTTTGGGAGATTTGGCAAGTGGATGAGTGATGTTATTGATTTTAGAAGGAAAGTTGATGTAATTATTTTTTATAAATGAATTTTAGATATTATGAAAAAATTATTTCCATGGATTTTATTATTATACTAATTAGATAGCTAATAGGATTAATTAGTTAATAAATCTAATTCCATTTATATGGGATTGATAAGGTGGTGGAATAATGATTAATTAATTGGGAGGTGAGATATGAATAGTGATAGGTTTTCTAGGGAATCTGATGATGGAATTATGTTTGAATAGGGATGGATAAGAACATACTAGGGATGAAATAGGGATAATTATGAATGATATAGGATGAAGTAGGTAAATTAGGGTTCAATATGGATGGTAGAATTAGTTTTTAACACATATGAAGGGATTAGGGATGGAATGATGATCGATTTGAGGTTTGATATGGAATGTAATGATGAAAGGTTAGTGATGAAACCAAATCAATATATTTTAGGTGTCTACAACCATTATAACTATTTAGAATAAAATTTGTTTTAGATATATGTAATTTATAGTGATTAAGTAAAGATATTTGGAAGTAACAGACAGAAAGAGGAGAAGGAAAGGAGAGTATGACCAAGAAGAATGACTTGTTGCATCCTCTTCAGGTTTTTGAGGGTAACATTACATAGAAATGGGTACATGTTTCTCATATCTTTACTTCTCTCTCTCTCTCTCTCTCTCTCTCTCTCTCTATATATATATATATATATATATATATATATATATATATATATAGAGAGAGAGAGAGAGAGAGAGAGAGAGAGAGAAGTAAAGATATGAGAAACATGTACCCATATATATATATATATATATATATATATATATATATATATATATATATATATATAGAGAGAGAGAGAGAGAGAGAGAGAGAGACAGAGAGACGCGCACGCGCGCACACACACACACACACACATACAAATATATAGAATTAAATAATATAGAAAGTCATGTACATTGTTGTGCATCAGCATACTAATATGCATCCACTTTCAAAACTGCATGTTATTCTTGATGCTCATATTTTAGAGGAAAAAAAAACAAATATATCATTGGTTTCTATGAAGATAGAAGTTATTATTATTATAAAACCATATTAATATGATTATAAATCCTATGGTATGGATTATGTAGAAACATGATCTCTCATTTTATTAGATACATGTGTTTAAAATATTGTGTTGTTGTTTTCATTTGCAATGAAAGTATGATTTTATACATTGAAATGTGTCATTACTTATTAGGGTTTTTTCCTTCTACTTGCTTAATAAAATTTTAAGTATTTTGGTTTTCTATTTAAAATCGATGATTTCATACACTACTGGGAAATGAGATTATGTTGGTTTGATTTATGATGCTTAAAATATTCAAACATTTTATCTTTCTTAGATCAAATAGTTTTGCATGTTTATTTATATACTTCTTATAATAAGATAGATTGATGGCGTGTTAATTAGTGTTAGAATAAAACTCTAATAATATTCATTAACTTGTTGTAAATAAATTATACATATCATGCTATAATAATTTTGATTGAGAATATGTATCATTGAGAATATGTATCCTTGATAATAAAATTACCACTTGTGTAGTTAGTGTATAAAGTTCATAGTAACTTCTTACCATTTTGAACGTGAATCTTTGTTGGACATTATGTCTTGTGGAATTCATAACACATCCTTATGGTACTAGAATGTTTTTCCCTATATTTATTTCTCATTTATAATTAAGATATGAAAGCACTTATGATATACGTTTCCTTTATTTCATTAAATAAATACTAAACCTCTTGCACACAAATTTGTGTATGTTTAATAGTCTTCTTAATGAGTCATGCTTACTATACTTCTAAGCTACTCAGTATTAAGATTAATATATGGGTATCAATAATTATAATGTGAAATATAACTGGTATTTGCATCTATTTTATCTCATGACTATAACCTAACATATTGAATATGTATTGTTGACAAAGACTTATGGCTATGTTATAAATATAATCTTGAGTTTGTATCACTATATTGATCTGTGCACAAGAATGTTAGAGAAGTAAGAAGTGGACCATGTATTATTTGTTGGGGATCAACCAACAATGTTGATTACAATATGAAAGCAATTAAACATAGAATTAAATCAGAATGATAAGTAACTAGAATGATAAATAGCAAAGAACAAGAGATACAAAAAACCACCCTGAAAACTTGTATTAAACTCTTTACAGAAGGAATACAATTGAAGAAACTTCTTTTCTTCCACACCTCTCTCAGATGTATAGATCTCTCTCTAGATCTCTTTCCCTCAAGAGCTCTCTCTCTCAATTACAATCAACTCCAACAACCTGGAATGATTCACATATACAATTCTGTACTATTCAACATTACACACTATAAGCTATGAAGATCTATCCTATTATATAATAATTAAGAAACATGAGCATACAATTATAGCCATCAGATGCACCTCCTAATCAAGGGCTCTAAACAATCTTACTAATAATAGAGATGCGGACTTAAGACTATCACTTAATCCTAACATGCAAACACTCTGTTCTGTCCACGAAAATAGCTTTTTGGATGCACAAGTAACCGACGTCAGTTCCTACTTGTTTGCCTGTGACCGACATCAGTTGATCCATGACTGACATCGGCATCTCTTAGACGACTCCTGACTAACGTCGATCACTCCTGACCGATGCCGGTGACTGTGTAAACCTGTAACTTTGCAAAATGCTCCTTTGGTGAAGCTTTTAGCTCCACACCTTAACAATCTCCCACTTGGAGATAAACAGCTGCACCAGTACCTGTACAACAACATCTTCTAGCTTTTCCATCTTCAACTCAATCATGAAGACCAACAGAAGTTGAATGAAGATTCAACTTCTCCTTTGTAACCAGCTTGGTTAACATATCCACAGGATTCTTATCTGTATGGATCTTTTCTAGCTTCAACTCACCATCCTCCAATACCTATCTAATGAAGTGGTACCTAAGCTATATGTGCTTTATTATTGAATGAAAGGCTGGATTCTTAGCCAAATGAATTGCACTCTGACTATCACTATACAATCTACAACTCTCTTGCTCCTTTCCAAGCTCTTCCATGAACCATGTCATCCATATCATCTCTTTGCTAGCCTATGTAACTGTAATATACTCTGCTTCTGTAGTTGACAAGGCAACAACCTTCTGCAACTTTGATATCCAGCTAACCGTCGTTCCACCAACAGTGAAAACATATCCTGTGGTGCTCCTTCTACCATCCAAATCACCTGCCATATCTGAATCTACATAACCATGTAGAGAAGTATCTGAACCTCCATAGCACAAATGCCTACTATTGGTTCCTCTCAGATATCTAAGGATCCACTGAACTACTTTCTAGTGTTCCTTCCTTGGATTGGCCATATACTTACTTACAACTCCCACTGCTTGGGCAATATCCGGTCTAGTACACACCATTGCATACATTAAACTCCCTACTGCGGAAGAATATGGAACTCTACTCATGTACTCTACCTCATCATGTGAATTAGGACATTGTTCTTTACTCAACTTAAAATATCCAGCCAAAGGTGTGCTTACTGGTTTTGCATCCTGCATATTGAACCATTTCAACACCTTGTTCACATAATCCTCTTGAGACAAAATCAACTTGTGATTTTTCCTGTCTCTCTTAATGCTCATGCCAAGGATTTTCTTTGATGCTCCCAAATCCTTCATGGCAAATGTGTGAGCTAATTTCACCTTAAGCTCAGAGATATCCTGCATGTGTGATCCTGCAACCAACATATCATCTACACACAACAACAAAATAATATATCTACCATTATCTAATCTCTTTAAATACACACAATGGTTAGATTGACACCTACTGTAGCCATGCTCAATCATAAACCTGTCAAATCTCAGATACCATTGTCTAGGAGCTTGCTTGAGGCCATACAAGCTTTTCTTCAATCTGCACACTAACTTCTCCTTACCTTTGACCTCAAATCCTTCTGGCTATTTCATATATATTTCTTCATCCAAATATCCATGAAGAAACACTGTCTTAACATCAAACTGCTCAAGATGCAAATCCTCAATAGCAACTAAAGACAGTACAATTCATATAGAAGTCATTTTAACAATAGGAGAAAAAATCTCACCAAAATGAATACCTGGTTTTTGTGCAAATCCTTTCACTACCAACTTGGCCTTATATCTCATCTGTCCATTCTCACCTTTCTTCAACCTGTAGGTCCATCTGTTCTTCAGTGTCCTCTTTCCTGCTGGAAACTCAACCAAATCCCATGTTTGGTTCTATCTCAAGGACTCCATTTCCTCAACCATGCCACGCTCCCACTGATTCTTGGATTCCACCTGTATTGCTTCTTCAAAACTCTCTGGTTCTCCACCATCAGTAAGCAATAAATATAATAATGAAGGGGAATATTGAATTGGAGGTTTACTTACCCTTTTTGGCCTCTTGATGGGCGTCTAAGACTCATTCACAACACGCTATCCACCCAAATTCTCTGATAGTGACCGACCTTAGTCACTTCCAGGCCTATAACTGGCCGACGTCCGTTCTCCCTGACCGACGTCAATTCCTTCCTGGCTGACGTCGGTCACTGTATGACCGACATTAGTTTTTGTTCTGCCGACATCGATTCCTTCTTGGCTGATGTCGGTCTCTGTGTTTTCTTGTCTGTGATTAATTTTTCCTACGAGCTCATTTTGGACCGTCACCTCATCCAATTCTCCATTGCTCTACCTAGATTGATTTAGCTTCTTGAGCTAATCACTATACATCACTTTTTCATTGAAAACAACATCACGGCTCCTAATTATCTTGTTAGTTCCTAGATTCCAAAACCTAAATCCGAAATCATTAAAGCCATAGCTAATAAATGTGCACCTCATAGACTTAGCATCCAGCTTCTTTCTATTTTCCTTATCAACGTGCATAAAGGCTTCACAACCAAAAACTTTGAGAAATGAGAGATCTACCTTTTTACCTGTCCATGCCTCTTTTGGAATTCCACCATCCAGAGCTGTAGAGGGTCCTCTGTTAATCAAGTACACTGCAGTGTCAACAGCTTCTACCCAAAACTCTAAGGGCAAACCAACATGCAATCTCATACACCTTGCACGCTCCATTATTGTTCTATTCATCCTTTCAGCAACTCCATTTTTCTGAGGTGTCCTTAGAACCCTCCTTTGCCTACGAATTCCATGCATATAACGATAACCTCTAAACTTATAGCTGAAGAACTCACCACCATTGTCAAATCTCAGGCACTTCAATCTCCTGCCTGTTTCATTCTCAACCATAGCTTTCCAAATCTTAAAAGTCTCAAATACATCAGATTTCTTCTTAATACAATAGACCCATACCTTTCTTGTAGCATCATCTATGAACAAAACATAGTACTGTGATCCTCCAATAGAAGCAACCTGAGCTGGTCCCCACACGTCTATGTGAACAAGTTGCAGCTTATGCTTCTTCTTTGTTGACCCAGTCTTGAGAAAACTCACTCTCTTCTATTTCCCAAAAACACAGTGCTCACAAAAATCCAGATCTATGCTTTTCAAATCTGAAAGCTTACCTCTTGACTTAAGAATAGACATTCTGTTCTCACTCATGTGGCCGAGCCTAGAGTGCCACAACTTTGCATCCACATCTGAAGTAGATAATACAGAAGGAGAATTGTTAGTAACACAATTACATAAATAGAGAGTACCCACTCTCTTACCTCTGGCCAATACAAGTGCACCCTTGGTCACCTTCCAAGATTCAGCTGTGAGAGTTACTGTACAACCCTCATCCCCTAACTTTCTTGCATAAATCGAATTCCTCTTCAAGCTGGGAACATGCATGACGTCTCTCAACACCCATGTGTTGCCATTCTGCATTTTCAGCTGCACTTTTCCTTTGCCAGTAATTTTACAAGGCTCATCATCCCCTAAATACACTCTTCCAAAATCTCCATGGACATAGTCACTAAAATATTCTCTATTAGGGGTAGCATGAAAAGATGCACCAGAATCTAACACCCAAGATTCTATATTATTATGCAAAGAGAATATAAGAGCATCTTGTGCAATACCTGCAACCTTTGCTTCTTCCTTTCCTTCGTGCTGATTGTCTTCCTTAGGCTTTGAACAACAATCTTTGCTTATGTGCCCTATCTTTGCACAATTCTAGCATTGTGGCTTCCTACCAATACTGGATTTGGATCTACCTCTCACCTTTTACTTAGACCTTGATCTCCTCTTGCTCTTCTCTTTTTGCCTTCCCCTGCTCTCAAAACTTAAAGCGTTCCCTGATGTTTCCTCTGTGCTTTTCCTGTGAATTTTTTCATTCAAGATTACACTAACAACATCCTCTACTTTTAAAATATTTGAAGCAGATGCAGTATTACTAACTGCCATTACCAAGCTATGCCAGCTTTCAGGCAAAGAACATAATATTAAAAGAGCTTTAATTTCATCATCAAATACTATTTTGACTGAACTTAATTGATTTACAATTCCATGGAAATCATTTAGATGATTAGATACAGATCCACCTTCTTGCATACACAAATTAAATAACTGCTTCATAAGATATACCTTATTAGAAGCTGAGGGTTTTTCATACAAATTTGCTAAAGTAGTCATTAACTCTACCATAGACTTTGCCTGTGATAAATTAGATATCACAGTAGATGCTAGACTCAGTCTTATAGACCCCAGAGCCTTTCTATCAAGAACTTCCCATTCTTCATCATCCATGTCTATGGGCTTTTTTGCAATCCCACCTAACGGTAAGTATAGATCTTTCTAATACAGATAATCCTCTATCTGCATTCTCTAATGTTGATAATTTTTGCCATTGAACTTCTCCATTCTCAGTTTACTTTCCTCTGCCATTGCTTCTCCCACTCAAATAGAAACCCCTGCAGAAACCCTATGAGTACCCTGTAATCAATACACACTAACCAGATCTGAAACACTTGTTAGTCAACTTGAGCTCTGATACCACTTGTTGGGGATCAACCAACAATTTTGATTATAATATGAAAGCAATTAAATGCGTAATTAAATCAGAATGATAAGTAACTAGAATGATAAATAACAAAGAACAAGAGATACAAGAAACCACCCTGAAAACTTGTATTAAACTCTTTACAGAAGGAATACAATTGAAAAAACTTCTTTTCTTCCACACCTCTCTCAGATGTACAGATCTCTCTCTAGATCTCTTTCCCTCAAGAGCTCTCTCTCTCAATTACAATCAACTCCAACAAGCTGGAATGATTCACATATATAATTCTGTACTGTTCAACATTACACACTATAAGCTATGAAGATCTATCCTATTATATAATAATTAGGAAACATGAGCATACAATTACAGCCATCAGATGCACCTCCTAATCAAGGGCTCTAAACAATCTTAATAATAATAGAGATGTAGACTTAAGACTATCACTTAATCCTAACATGCAAACACACTGTTCTGTCCATGAAAATAGCTTTCTGGATGCACAGGTAACCGATGTCGGTTCCTGCCTGTTTGCATGTGACCGACATCGGCCGATCCATGACTGACATCGGCATCTCTTAGACGACTCCTGACCGACGTCGATTGCTCCTGACCGACACTGGTGACTGTGTAAACCTACAACTTTGCAAAACGCTCCTTTGGTGAAGCTTTTAGCTCCACACCTTAACATTATTCCCTTAGACTTTGAGTGAAATGTGTTTCATGTTATTAATGACTTTTAATCTATTAATATTCCTTTACATCTTGGGTTTAAAGTCTTAAGAGAATCATTAGGGTGTGAAAGTTGAAATGGTTAATTAAGATTAGTTGTAGCTATTGCTTTCTATATTTAATGCTTCCTTGATTTTAGTGATTTGTAAAGATTTGGTAATTTTTAATATCTTAGGGAATAATTTTAAGCCAAATAATTTAATTTATACTTTTAATATAACTATAAAGTGAAAGTGTTTCTTCATTATGAAATGGCTAAACTTTTCCTTGTATGTTGGTTATGAATAAATTATTGTATTTATTTTATTTTATGAGACCAATAGATAAATAGTTATCCCTTTATATTACATTAGACATGTTTCCAATCCTTGATATGGTGAATGGATGATGATGACTTAATTATATGGTATGGGACACCTATGCAATGTATTATTATTCAAGCAATTTATCAATGACTAGTTATGTGATTTTTTTTTATCGATAGTTGATAATCCTTGGGAAGTGGAAGGATGATGACACTTCATGTAAGTGGTATGGGAAACCAACATGATGAATTATCATTATTACTCTTCTCAAATATTTTCATCATGCTAAGTCACTAGTATTTGTATAGAGATCATTGCATTATATAGTATTTTTAGGAAATGTGGGTTTCAATATTATTGTGGACTTCAGAATGTGAACACTAATAGATTAGGGAAATGTATAGTTTCATGTTGATTATACACTAGGGTACTAATTATTAAATATGGATTAAATGAAGTGGACACATTGACTCCTGATTCCTATGGCTATAAGTGTATATACTTAGTATGTATTATGAATGTTTTATTTCATGTTCTAGTTCACTGTTAAGAACTATTTTATGTTGTGTGGAGCTAGTTGAATTAAAATTTGCATATCAATGTTATTTTTATTGTGAATGGTTCAATATATAGATTTATTGTGAAAGGTAGGTATACTATCGTAAATTATAGGTGTCTGGGATATCCAAATGGCTCTATGGTTGGAGGTGAAACCTCTAATGATGCTCTCTGTCCTCCTAAATAGTTATAAAAAATAGTGGCAACCTTCAGTGTTCATGTGAATTAATTTTATGAAGAGTTAATATTTTACATGACTATCATATATAATATAATGAAAGATATTGTATTTTTGTTTGATAATATGTAGTCATGAAATATGTAACCGATGCTGCACTATAAAGGAAATAAAGCATTGATGCTTATAAACATTATATGTTGTATCTACGAAATAAATCATGAGAGTAGTTCATATTTGGATATCACATTAAATGCATTTTTAAGGATGAAAGAATTAACGATTTATTATGCCTAGTATAGATTTGGATTGATGTACAATTATATTTATAAATGAAATAATAATATTGAAATGTTTTTCTTTGTTACTTTTAAAATGTTTTGCTTTGTTACTATGTATAAAGTGTTATTAATGCATGTAATTAAAATGTGTTAAATGAATTTGAAGAGAATAGTAAATGTTAAATTTGATTAAATGAAAAATTTAGAGTGACATATTGCTTTATAATTATGTAATTATTACATGCTAGTTGTTTTAGTGAACTACGTGTTAGGATTAGTTAAAATCACTTTTAAAGAGGATGACTTGGAGTCTCACAGAAAAAAATTAGGAGCTTTTTTCCAATTTGTTCTGAAAGGGGTCATTTTAATCTTTACATGAGGACACATTTATATACATTGATACTCACTAGGGTAGTATATTGTATTGATCTTTACATGATGTCATCTTTCTTATGTGATACAACATTAATACTTACTAGAGTGTTATATTATTCATTGAACTACATGATGTTATCATTATTTTATGACACAACACTAGGGCATGAATAATTTAATGTATTTAACCTAAATGGGGCTTTACATGTTCTATTTTACAAAAGTTACATGTGTTTTATGTAATTTTAAAAATGGTATCAATTATATACAATATTATTAAACATGGTGCTTATAAATATAATATTTTTAGACAACTGATTGAAGGCACACTTTATTTAGTACCTCACCTCAATGGGGGAAAAATATCAAATCATTTTCAAACTATTATTGGGAAAAGGATACTAAGGAAAATATGGGTAGCTTTACTTAGACCATAATAATTTTTTGGAAGTTGTACTTGGAGCAAAATTGTCTACTTCCTTGATCAAGAAGTAGGGTTGCATTCACAAAATTCCTAGAGAAGATATGCATATATCTATTAGTTGTAAAAAAGGTTTTAAATTAGAATAATCATAATATGTTACATTTTTTTCAAGCTAGGATACTATTTGTCTCACATACAAATTAGGTGTCTTCATCTCTCTACTTATTTTAAATTTAAATCCCCATTTAGTTTCAATTTCAAATTTCACATATTTGCATTGAGCAAATATTACATTGATTATTTTTTATAAAATGGCTATTGTTGATAGGTATTCTAAATTTTTTGAAATGGAAAAGGTGTGGATGGATACATGACAAAATTTTCCTCTTCTTCTCCCTATGGTAAGTCAAGATACGTGCTTCAATTTTATACCATTTTAGTTTGACACACACATACATCACTCACATATGTACATAAAGTATGGGTATTACATATAATTTGTGTATAATCCTTATTATCACAATGTTTTTAATATTTTTTTTGTGCATATGGGTTGTCACCTTGAATTATGGACTTATTAATGTTTGTTTGTGTATTTTTCCATCTCCTTCTTTATACAATTTACCAGTCCTATTTTCTTATGTTTATCATTTTATTGTGCTTGTTTTGTGCCCATGGGCCTATTTTATCTCTCCCCTCTTTATTTTTGATTGTATCTTATTTTGGGAAATGAATAGTATTCTACTGATATTATCCTATGCAGGATTGATGAGCCTACCATTCATGTCCCCTTTACATTTTTGGACCCTTTTATCCATGTTCATTTGATTTTGATGTTTGTATCTATTTGCCAATTATTTTCCTTTCTATTTGTCAAATTTTATGTGCCAATTGGTCTTTAATTTAAACATGAAAAGCTTATATATACAAGTCATCTATGATAATTTTAAAATAAGGAAGACAAAAAAATAGATTCCATTTCAAGAGACTCCATACAAGTTTTTAATCTATTAATAGCCAATTATTTTCAATTTTAGGTGCACTCTGCATTTACCTATCACTACTCAAGGACTCACATCACATATTATATCCAAATTGGCATAGGAAAATATGCATATAATAGCATTTCACATTTAAGGAAGAGGAGGTTGAAGGGATTATTCAATTTCTCCATTCACATTGCACATAAAATACAAGGGGTCTAATTTTGACATGTGGGACACATAGTTGTAACACATTTTTGATTTCATAATCCAACTACTTATTCTAATATTTTGCATTATTTTTTATTATGGTAAGCTTGGTCAAGAGCATTGAATATAAAAATCATACATATATTTCCATCAATTATGTAAAGAATAAGCATAAATAGGCATGGCATCTAGTTGTAAAGAAGTATAGAACATTAAAGATCCTAGAAAGTTGCTTAGTGTAGAATTAGCATAAGAGGACACAAACAACTTTCAAATCTGGTCAACATTGATCCTACCCTAGACACAAACATCATATGCATTATTCATATTTATATGTATTTATAGCTCCATATTTTATGATAGGTTCCTATAAGCCTGCATAGTCCAAATCTAAACACAAAAATTTAGAATTCAATCAAGGTATGAATATTTATTTAGTTTTTTAATTTGAAGTTTAATTATCGATTCAACATTTCATTTTTCATGTTTATTGTTTTTAGCCATAAGAATAAATCTGGAAATATTATTTTACATTGGTAAATAGTATATCTACCTTGGATAATTATTATAACTTATAGTGTTTAGGTATTCAATCATAATTCATTTTTTTTTAAACAAGAACACTATGAGGTCATCAATATATGCCACAATAATATTCTTATTTTTTCACATCTATAAAAGTGAGATCCATTGTTTACATCAACATGGCTCCTACACTAATCGAACCAAGGGGAATTATCCTACTTGAAAAATTACCCCATAGGGTGGTGAAGGTATTCTTGTATTAGTCCTCATGAGAAATTTCAATTTAATTATATATAAAAATTCCATCTAACATGGAAATCATTTTTGATCATGTTACTCCTTGTAATATCTAATCAATGATGGGAAAATGAGAATTATCCTTTAGAGAGGTCTGATTTAGATTTTAGAATTCAAAAACTATTTGTATTTCCCCTATTTTCTTACTTACATGAATAATATTGGATATCCATGTTGAATGTTGAATGAGAAATATAATATTGGCACTAATAATTATTTAAATTTTTATATAGATAGTAACTACAATCTTAGGATTGCAATGCCTTTATTTTTGTTTGAAGGTTTAGTCTCTGATTTAAGGGGAATTTTACAACACATTTATTTTATCCTAAACTATTTTAGGTATGAATAGGTTCAAGAAGACAAACACACACACACACACACACACACACACACACACACACACACACACACACACACACACACACACACACACACACACACACACACACACACACACACACACACACACACACACACACACACGTATATAGTTTTTGAAAACAAGTTTTTACCTTTTATGTTCTTTGGAAGAAAACATTTTCTAATATCAACATATCTATGTTTTTGAGATATTCCAAAGGCTATTTTTTACATAATCCACAGAGCTTTGAGGATATTTCTGCATCTCCTTAATGAACCTATCATTCTTGTCAAAAAATTCCTTTAAAGAGATAAATCCTTTTGTAATTTTGTTTCCTTTGAGTTGAATTAATTCACCATCATTACTAGTATGTTTAGCATACTTTTTGTTTATTTGAGGAACAAATTCTCTTTATGATGAAATTTTACGTTCAATGTATAGATTCTAATTTTTTATGATGTTTCAAATAAATCTAAGATTTTTTTTATCATCATTGAATATATACCAAATTTTTAGAATTGTCTGGTACAATAGAATGATAAACTAAATCAATGATATATTTATCCTTTTGAATTTAGCATTTAGGATTAACAAGGAGGCTAAAAATACAAGAGTGTCATATTTACTATTCCTTTGTCTAGGCATAATAGATTTTAATAAATCATCAAAAACATCAATACACTCTCATACCCTATTGCAGTAATGTTTTAGGCAATCATTTTTACCCTAAAACTAATCTTCAACTTTCCTAACCATGAGTTATGCATTACCTTGTGATTTTATGGTTTTAATTACAATGTCTTTAACTACTTCCAATCCTAAAATGAATTCTTCATATTCAACAATATTGTTAGTACATTTAAATTCTAACTTATATGTGAAAGAATGTAGTTCACCTTGAGGAGAGATTATGGCCACTTTATCTATGAAACTTGTGGAAGAGTAACATCCATAAAATTATAATGTCTAAACATTATTATGATTTCCTTACATAAATTTAATACAATCCATGTATTTTCAATCATTATTATATGTTCCCAGACCTATCTTTTCACATAGGATTTTAACCCTGGGCTCATCTGAATTATTGACTATATATTTAGCCTTAAGTTGATGTTGAAATTTGACAAATTCCCCTATAATATATATCATGGCACGTGATAAATCTAATTGGATTTATCCTTCTAAATGTTTATATAAACTTGGACTCAAGTTCATGCCACAACTTATTAGAATGTTTGATACTAATATTGTCATCTTTACCCTTTTTTAAGTGAATGCTTCCAAGACAATTTGGGCTTATTTAATGTTACCAATGTAGGGAACCTATTTGAATTCCATAGAGTAACATATCCCTATAATATTATTATAGGACATCCCTAATGCATCAGTAACATTGGTGAGCATGAAATTATCAAAGGTTATAGAATCAATAATAAAATTCTTCAGGTGGTATCCCAAAATGAAGATAGAGCCAAAAAGGATGATGTTTTTCATCACTCATTAGGGAGATGGATACAATATTTTTATAAGATGAAGATGTGGTAGTGACACTATTTTAGGTAGATGAAGGAGAGACATTATGAATATTACCTATAATATGTTGAATGACTTTATCAAGTTATTGAGTATATTTAAGTAGTCCATTATAGAAATATGAAGCTTTGTCTTGTTCATATGACCAATAATATCAAAATAATACATTGGGTCAATGGCATGAGAGATTTTAAAAAATGTGAACATAAAATGGAATTAGAAGTATGTAATTTGGTTATATTTTTTGTAGGTGAATAATCCTTAGAATATTATTTTTATTTTGTTCTCTCTTTACCTTTGTTATTTTTTACCTCTTCATTTTTAATCTAACTTATTTTGAATACAATGTACAATTAGTTATTCATGTACCCAATAACATCGTCATGATCATATTCATCATATATGTATTCAAAGAACTCAAGTTTAGAGTCTCTATTAGGTTTTAAATTTTTTATCTTCAACTCTAATGAACCTAAAACCTCTTGTTCATATTTAAAGACAATATTTATTTCATATTCATTGTTCTAATAATTTCAGGACACTTTTTTCCATCATGTTCATTAATTTGGTCAAAAGTATAGGATAAGACATTAGGAGGAACTTCAATAATTATTTTGGTAGGAAGAGTTAGGAGGTGAGCTTGATCTATTTTGAAAATTAAAAAAAATCCTCCTTGGGATATTTCAATAGTTGTGAACATTAATGAATGGAGGTATCTATCTTTTCAATATAGTTATATAATCTTCAACCTTTTGAAGCATAGGATATAATTGAGTTTGGGTCATGGCTTGTTTATGTTTTTCTCTTGAGATTTTTCATTTTTATAAAGTCGTCATCTATTTCAACAGATTTTATTTGTGCATTATTCATAGTTAATATAGTTCCTCTAGATTATAAAACTCAATTTGGGGGATTGAGAAGTAATAACAAAACATAAATTATATATCACACATAGGTTATAGAGTCACAAGGATTTTTTGGGATAAATTATTAAATAAAGATAATAAATATCTCATACATGCACATGTATCTTTCTCGATTTGTGATAAATGGGTAAGAAGGGCATGGTCACCTTCATCCGATTTGACTCGATCTAATAACTTGGTTCATATGTTGTCCTAATTTTATTTGTATCCAAACTCAAGGTGGTAAATTCAAAATCAAATTCATATAGGGTTTTCATAAATAACTAAATTAAAACATCTTCATGTTGAACACCCAGGATACTTCATGCAACAATAAAATCATATATGAAATCCTATGGGTGTTTTTTTCCATCCCCAATGAATATGGGAAATTTATTTATTTATCCCTTTGGTATGCCATTGAGTGGTACTCCTAAAGCTAATGGGGTAATGTTTTCACCCCATGGAATGGGAGGAGGAGAGGAAAAACCATCATTCTCAAATTTATAACCCTTGTGAAAATAGTTATAGAGAGAACCAAATCTCTTCTTAAGGGAGTTCACTTTTCACCTTCTTCTTTCTTAGGGATAGAATGGACACTCACTAATTTCTCCTTTTTTACTCCTTTTGGGTTGAGTTTTAAATTCAAAGGCTGTTAAAAGTCAAATAAAAGGTCAAAACTTTGACTAGAACATTAGGATCTCATGAATCTACTTTTTGATAGCCTAAGAAATCTAAAGTTTATCAAAATATGATTCATTGAGTAGGCAAAGTAACTATTTTTCTAACTTTTTGACCAATTAAATCAACCTTCTCTTCTTACTAGTGTAGTATAGAAGTAACTTATTAATATTGAGTGATACTCATGTTGACCTACACAAATCTTATAATATCACTTAAAATATCTTCTTGGATTTCTATCACCTATTTAATATTTTTTTGAAGCATGGGGGTTACTACGAATAATCATTTATTGGAAGGAGTGCTAGGAATTTATGGGTGACATAAAGACAAAACATACCCCACATTGGGCACCAAAGACTATTTGTAAAATATTTTTTGATTAAAGGGTAAAAGTGGGTTTTTAAAAGGGACCCAAACCATTTTATAAAATATCCAACCAAATATGTAATAAGATGAGACCAATAAAAAATAACCAAAGGTAAAACTAGGGAAAAAACTCAAGCAAATCAAAAACTGTAAGGAGGCAATAAGCTAGTAGCCCCAAAAAAGTACACTACCAAGCAAAGATCATCTATTAGAAAATGATAGTTAAATTAGTAAAACCATTTATTCCAAATTTTATTTTATATTTTGAATTTTTTCATCCATGAAATTATAGTCAATACCATGTTCATCCACATCTATATCCTTTCTCTAATTTCTAGTCTTTTGAAAAGGATCACTTCTATAAGGCTTTATTTCTTTTTCATGAGAAATTTTTGTAAGACTTTAATTCATTCTACATAGTTTAGATTGAGCAAGTCCCTTTTGATTTGGAAATATCTTCAACTGTTCCACTCCTCTTTATCAACATGTTTTTCAATCTTAGGACTAGGGGAACATCCATTCAAATGTTGATTAAGAATATCCAACCTTGTCTTTAGTCTGTTAATTTGTATGCTGTACCACTTTAGGATACTCAAATGTAAGCTAGATTAATTTTCAAATTTAGTATGTCCAATAATTCATTAAACTAAGTTCTATTATTCATACAAATACTAGTCTTATCGATTTTGCCACATGATTGATCCTTATAATTGAGAGGGATGACCTTCACTTTGGTACTTTGAAAGTTTTCAATCCCTTGATTAAGGGCCTCATCCTCATAACTATCAATGAAAAATTTAGGAATATGATGGTATTTTGAGTCTAAAATGCCCTTATTAACCTTACCCTTCTTACTCTTAGGTATCTTAGTTTCATCAAGATCCTTCCAAACCTCATCCTCCTCCTCGATCTAAGCACTGGACTCCTTATCTCTGTTATTATAATAAGAAGTATTTGTGTTGTCATGATTACTCTATTTTTATGATTTAACAATAGGTATTTTTATATTAAAGGTTATAGGGCCTTTATTCTCTAAAAATCCTATGTTATTCTCATCTCCAGACTTGATGTTATTAAAAAATTTATTGTCTAAAACCAAATTCTCATGTTGTACCCTCAAAGGAACCACTTACACTAAAGATATAACCAATTGAGAATATTAGAATAACAAAATAATTAGGGATTGATGTATTGGGCACCCCTTACATAACTTTCAAGTGACATCAACAAAAAAGTGGAAGGCTCACATACTGTGTCTAAAACTATTAAGAATGGTGAAATGGTAAAAAAAAATATTTTGTACTTGCCATCTAACATAAGGTATTTGATGATAAATAGATTTACCTCACTCCAAAAAATTGACAAGGAAATTATGAGGATGCCATCTTGAATCTCTTTAATTTTATCTTTGCCCCTGAAGAAAGTTTTGATATCCCAATGCATGTTTCTTCTATCCTTGAAAAAACTCCTACCAAAAATTGACATTCCTATCACTCACATAATATTATCCTTATAAAATTCAATTTTAACACCTCTAAAAATCACCACTTTGGCATCCCATGCTCTAGAAAAAAATCCATTGATAACTGAGGGTAGGGTAAATTTTAGTGTTGAATATTTGTTAATTCATGAATATTCCATTTTTCAAATTTTGTTTTTGGTTATTTTTTAGGATCGCTACATAGGTCTGGATCACCTAAAACTTAGGAATGTAAATTATTTTAGGGGTAGGATAGCCAAAAATTTAAAATAATTTATTAATTTACCATTCAATTCACCACACACACACACACACACACATTACATAGGCTACAATGGGTAACCTTCAAAATATACTTTTGGCAACCGCCCCATGATATTAGTTCAATTCAAGAAGCCACTATATGCATTAAAGAGCCAAAACAAATAGGTTGTGGGATAAATTAAAATAGAGTATAAAAATTTCCCAAAACATAAATATTATTTCATATTTGGATTCTTCTCAAAGATCTATGCAATTTTTTTTAAAAAAATCATCATAATATGAGTTCATATGCAAATCTTACAACCTTCAAAAGTTGGAAATAAATTACATCATTTGGTTACAACCATTTCGTTAAAATAATTCAATGCATATATTCAATTTAAATTGAATGACAAAACTGAATGACATAACCGACTGCCAATTTTTGGAGGTATTAACTTCTACATATAGACTTGGATTGTGATGATTTGTTTTTAGAAATTATGTAGATATTAGAGAGGAATACAAATATGCAATAATATTTAGGTTTTGAGAAGTTTTTGATTCCTTATTTTTTACAGGTAAGATTTAAAGCTATTCAGTTTAGCCATTCGATCCAGCCATTTGACAACATTATTTAGTAGTTTTGTTTAGCATTTTGATTCAATGTAACCGAAAGGTAGTATGGAAAAAAATGATTGATATTTTATTTCAATGTACTCCTCTCGAATCTTGATGTATTTTCCATCACTCATATAAGATTCTCCATGCATATGACATAGTTTTCCATAGATTCACCAAATAATTCCAAGAGTGTTTCCTATAAGGGCTCTTAAAATTAACCTTGGTTGAGGGTCATGACTCTTAATTCTTTCAATATAGTTCTCTAACATTCCATTTCTTAGTATGTGCCAAACCATAGATCTTTTAGATTCATCACATGAATTAATTTTAATCTTTACTCTGTCCCCCCCCATATTGGACAAAATTAGAGATTTAATGTCATCGAGTATGTAGAGAAACTAGTGAGATGACCAAGGAAAGTTAGATAAAGGAAAAGACCCCCTAGAAATTACTTTAATTATCACCTTCATTTCCAAGTGATGAAACATAAATTCACCATCATTATAAGTCCTCAGGTAATTATTATATACTGAGAAACAAGTACTCCAAAAGATAATGACTGGGTGGTCATTATGACATCCTTTACTGATAATATCTAGAGGGAAAAACCTATTCATCATTACATCTAGTTTCATTGAGAATTATAAAAGAAGCAAACTCTAACAGTAAATTCATCTCCATCCACTTAATAAAGTCCTTAAAAATAATTATTTTATTATAAAATAAGTATGCAACCATGTTTCCTTCGTTGAAAATGTCTTAAATCCTAACTTCAACAAAATATTGAATTAAACTTGAGTATTCAATGATGCTCTTTATAGTCTAAGGGTGAAATATTTATTAAGGCATATGATAATATGTATGAAGTCCCCTTATATAATAAAAAAAGATATCTAAGAATGTATCAACCACTATTTTTATACTCCAAAAGGCTACTAATGCTTTGACATAATGATTAGTTTGAGTCCCGATGGAAAGAAAAAGAACACATATCAACTTACCATAATAGTCTCTAATAATACCTACACTACCTACCTTTCCATAATTACCCTTGGAAGTTCCATCAAAATTAAATTTACATGAGTTTAGTAGAGGACATCTCCAGAATGTAGAGCTTCTATCTGTAACTAAAGACTTGGATGCAAGAACATGAGTTTCAAAGATGTTCAAATTATATGTAAGGCCTTTCTCCCACTCAAGCAAAAGATAGCCATTTTTTAAAGGCCAAATTTTGTATTATTCAATAAAAATTTCTCCTTGATGGCTTGAAAAATACCAAGACCCACACTATAAACACTTTTTCTTTGATTCTTAAAAATTCTAGCATTCCTTTCTAACCATAAGAAAAATATTTGGGACAAACTTAAAAATGGGGATTTTACAACATCAATAGGAAAAAGTCCCTCCTATATTGTGAGGGGAAGTTCCCTTTATTAAAATTTTGGAAATGATATAGTGGAATATTTACAAATATACACTCAAAATTTAATTGGTAGTAGGTTAGTTTTAGACACACAAATTTGGTATTAGACACCTGAAAACATCAATTTTGACATACATGACTTGTGCATACACATTTAACTCTTATCCATAATTTATCTTATCTATTTATTTATCTATTAACTTGGCCATCCCAATTTTCTATCATCCATATTCAACATCTCCCTAGTTTATGCCAAAGCACTCTATAATCCTAATTAGACTATCACCATATTACTAATAATTGATTTTCCCTCTTTAGATTGTACCAATAATACTCAGATAGTTATGGTTATCATAGTTGTCCACCTTTATTGGTAGTGTCTAAGAGCCTCTAATGGTTAATTTTCAGATTTAAATTTATCCCTTTGATATGTCTGAGCACATTTCCTATGTCTTTTATGGGGAGGAATATTAAAGACTCATCTATAAATACAAATTGATATTAATTTCTTAGGACATGGGTTGACTTGGTCACTATTTGGCATACACATTAAGAAATATATTTTTACATCCTTGATACATTATCCAAAAGGCATACACATATAAAACCCCCCAAATAAGTATCCCAAGAGTGAAGTATAAATACAAATGCAAGGACAAAGTTGCATGTTTTCAAGTTTTAAAATCTAAAACATTATAATGCATCATAGTGGATCAAAATTAGGCATGCACACACACAAATATAGGATAATTATGTGTATTTTGAGTCATCTTTGGAGTATTATAACTTTTATAGTTCTCAAACACTTAATAGGGAGTTACCGGTGCTATCTAACCCATTTTTATAATGCATTTTTCCAAGTCTATCTTGTTTCAAAAGTTAAGCTAGGGTTTTAAGGCAAAGAGAAGGAAAAAATGATTTGCACATAGGATTGAGGTCAATAAATTATAAAAAAAATCATCTAGAAAGTCAATGATAGTAATCTATGGCAAAATAAACTAGCATATTAAACTTGGATAGTGCCGATAAAGAGTGGATAATGTTAGTTTTTATGGGTGTTTTAGCTTCGATGGTAGTTTCTAAGTAGGTTTTTACAATTGATTTCCTAATTTTAATAGTTACAGAGCTATTATAGAGTCATTTTGAGGACTATGACATAGGTTGAGTAGTATATATCATAAAATATATGAAGTGCATTCAATTTTGTATGGTTAATGTCTTATCTTTCACAATATTAATTTCAATAGTTTTGGGCTATTTAGATTGGCTAGATCAAAAATATAGAATTTTTTTTTATGATGAATTTGAATTAATATTGTAATTAACCATAATTAACATACATAAAATAGAATAATTTAGGGTTTTCTAAATAAAATTTAAACTTAAAACTAAAGATAAATTACTAAAATAAATAAATTAAAATAAAAATGAACAAGGATAAACTATGCAAATGAGAGATGAACTTTGATTTTTAAATCATCAATTGACTAAACTGAAAAATAGAATGCAGGAGAAAATAGAATGTAAAAACCCTATAAAACTTACAAAAGGTATACTTGATTTTATTAAATGACATGAACTCCCAGTCAGGGACAAGAGTGAATGCCACTACTATCATTATCTGCCATTTGTATATTTTTACAAAAATTAGAACTTTCATAATATTTGAGTGTGACAGTGAAATTATATCTTATTTTGATAATTTCACCTTAAAAAATATGTGGGAGACTTGTATGTGCCTTATTGAAGATGAAAACCCTAACTTTCTTACATGATACAAAATATATGGAGTAAAAAAGGGGTTAGGAATTAAGGTTGTGTTAGACCTCAACATACCCATTGTGCAAAGCATTGTGTACATATCGGTGCTCCTAAGAGGGATAAAACCTCATGTAGCTCTCCAAATTAAGTTCTCTATAAAAAATTTCTCCTTAGACTATATAAATGCTTATAAAATTGAATTGAATACTTAATCATGTAGGATTATGACATCATAAAAATAGTTTTAAACTTGGTTGAGGACAACTTGAAGTGTTTGGAACTTGATTCGAAAAGAATAGGGAAGTTTTACTTAATGTGAACTTGTGCTAATAAGCCTTGTGAATGAGTATTTATGGTAATTTCATCAATATGACAACATCATATTAAGCTTAAAAACATGGAAGATGACCTTATGGAGGGTTTAAATTAAAAATATGATCATTGGCAAGAAACAAACAAAATCATTGAATAGGAATAAGATTGACAATCATTGTTGTATCTATTAGTCATTATTTTCCCTTAAGAAAACATGTTATATTTTTGGTCTAGATTAATTGCATACAGATGCATAGTGATGTTTTTAGCATTCATAACATTTTCTTGTGCAATCGATGATGGTTACAAGATAAAAATGTCCTTTATTAAGTGTAGGATAGAATAAAATATAAAAATAGATTCCAATTAAATGTAAAAAATAATTAAAGATAAAAATGAATAAAATAAACATGATCAAGTATTCACAACCAAATTTTAGTTAGTACAAATATAACTTTATACATTTCCAAAAATAAAAAGAAATGAAAAAACACATAAAAAATTAAATAAACCCAATATTTAATATGTATGTGTAATAAAAAAAATGAACATTAAACACATTTTATTAAAATAAATCAAAAATATAAATATGCACCATTAAATAATAAATAAATAATAACATGAATAAGAAAAAAAATCTTGGCACAAAGTCAAATAATATGTTTCATTAGTTTGATCTATTCTTTATCAAAAATATGTTAGTGTATCTAAAATTTTGAATGTCACATTGGAAATTTGGTTCTTATATATATATTAGTCAGTTGAAGTCATCTCATCCTCATTTTTATCTCTAAAGAGAGGTGATACTTTGATAAACTGGGCACTTGAAGGATCTGTGACAATTCTAGAGGTGGGTTAGGATTTCTTCAGGTGTGGTGTTTTTAGAAGTGAAAAAATGGGATCATAATAAAATAAGGTAGACATGATTACTCTCCTCATTTATTTTATCATGGGCTTGACCCACTCAAAAAAATTATTGCTTTCTAAATCAAAAACTTGATTTCCATATTTAGTCTTATGGGAAGAGGAGATGGAAAGGAAGTTTGAGCATGTGTAGAAGAAACATGAAGATGAGAACTTACATTTATGAAGAGATAGGGGTGGAGGAGGAAAATAATAATTATGTGTAGTGGATATTGGTTGTAAGATAAGAGAAATGTGACCTTGACTATGGTCAGACATAATGATTTATTATGTAACATTACTAATTAAAACATGTACATCAAGAAAAGTATGAGGCACATGTGAGGGTTAGTTAAGAGTGTTTTGGAATAATGTATTTTGGAATCTCAGAGTTTTCTAAGGTTGATCTTCAATTTGAGGTTTAGCCTCGATATGCATCTAATCTTTTCACGATGCAACATTTATAGTAAAATCCAATGATGATGCAAAGACCTCTACCTAAATATGATCAAAATTGGATGTATTTGCATTATTTATATTTTAATTCATTTTTGACCTTCCATAAATTTCAAATTTTGCAAATTTTATCCTTTTGTAAACCTCAAAATTTTTAATTTTATGAGTCTTTTACCTTAGATTCGCACCAAAAAAGTAGTTTTGCTTTCTTTAATTTTTAGTTACATATCAAGATTCAAAGAAAAATAGTATCATATCAAACATAATTTAGATAAATTAAATTCAAATAGTTCACTTTTATTTTTATAAAAAGTTTACATTCACAAACAAACACTCACACACACACACACACACTGAAACCTATAAAACCTAGGCAAACCAAAGATTTCATATTATATATAGTTTATTTTTATTATATAATGAATGAGCGTTGTTATATATATAAAAAATTCAATAAAAAAAAATACTTGCATCCATTTCAATTTAGATCATTCATTCTCATAAGCAATCATTCCAAACTTCAAAAACTAGATTTCTAGCTTACATATGTGAATTTATTTATGAATATTTTAAAGTTGTGTTTTACATGTTTTAGATATCATTTTAATTTATCTATTGGAAAATTAATTTACATAGTACATTCATTTATTTTCATTCAAAAAATAACAAAAATAAATTTAATTCATTCAACACATATAAGCAAATCTTCTATCTTTGAAGCTATGAAGACCCCAAATCGGCACTTGCATCACTCACATATAATTCAGTTTTAGTAATTTCATTGAAAGGAATAAAAATAAAATCATTTATTTTAATGTATTTTATTTTAATATTTTTCACTTAATCATTACAAAATATTTTATTTTCAACAACTGACATAATTTACTTTCTTTACAAAACACTATAAAAAATACCCAAAAACACAATCAAACAAGCCTTGTCAAGATGACGAAAACCCTAAACCTTGATCCTACACATTAAAAAAAAAAAAAAAACTCTTTAAAACCATAATCAAGACAATATTTACTCTTCATACATTCATCACAACATCATCTTTCCCCTTGGATGATGCTCCCGAAGTGGGTTTTTTTACATAGAGCAAGTATGTTTTCTAGAGTTATATCCCCTATTCTAGCTAGTAACATTCAAAGTGATATAAATGTTGAGCTTATAATTGAATTTTTCCATTCCAAATATTATTATTTACCAATTCAATGCTTTAGATGATCAAGACTGTATAGAGTCATAACTAATAATTAGACCTATTCATATGCAAGCCTGTCATTATAATAATCTCTAGGTCAGACCCTCAATCTTCCTTTTCTTCCTCATTAGGATTAATCTCATCATATTTTAACTTGATTTTACATATGAAATTGATTGGACATAGTCATATATATAACATTAACTAGTTTCCTAAAGTCATCCAACCTAATTACACCTAATTCCTCATTTCAAGTGTTGACCTAGAACTCTGATTCCTTATCCTCACTCACACTGAGGGTTATTGGGATTCCATTTATTCTCAATTTTATGCTCTTAATGAGTAACATGATGTAGAAGATATATTATGGTATTATCATGAGCACCCTTTTCCACCCATCATCTAGAGCCCATTTCCTTTACTTCAACCTAATAAACCAAACCCTTAGACCTATAATCATATCATATTTTCATTATTTGTCTCAGACAAAACTTATGAAGTCGAGTGCATAAGGTTGGCATGTTTATTCCCATGTGTACAATCTTGATCCATTGATAATTTTAGGAAAAAAATCCTTTTATAGATCTCCTTTATCTCCTCCACCTCCAATATCACTAGTGGCATGAGAATTAGTTACAAAAATAGTAGAGCCTGATGATTTTTGAGGATTTTTCGTTGGTTGCTTTAGTGCCTTTGATGAATTTCTAGACCTTTTTAATTTCCCAATTATTGTGAGGCATTTTAATTTCTTATTGAACTAGGGCATATTCTTATTGAAAACCATATTAGAATGGGTGTCCAATTCATAAGTTTCGGGAGTTGAAAAAGCAATCAATGGAAGGAAATATAGAAATATTTTCTTATCCAAATAAATAGGATCCCAAAGATCATTGTCATCATCATATATTCCCCTCAATTTTTTTTCACAATCATCTTCAATGATCTAGGTAAGGGTCATTTGACTATAATTTATCCTTCTAGCCTCATCATCATCTTCATATTCCATCTAATAATTTTTTTATTGAAATATAGGATAAAAATTCCTATGCATCATCGATGCAAAATATCTAGCAAAATATCAAAAAATAAAGATCTAGGAGGGCAACCCCCCACAAGTCAAAGTTTTAGTTGTTGATATTACAATATAAAAAATTCCCCAAATAGGTGATATTAACAAAACACACCCATCCATCCACCCAAAATAGGGGTGGCACCACTAACTAATAACTACATCATGTCATCAGATGCCCTCCTAAAGGTGGCACCATCCATATCAGAGTCATCATCCAAATCAGAGTCCACATGAACATGACCCATTACAATGTTTGGCTTCACACTAGGTCCCATCTGTCCCAAACCAATAATCATAGGTGGAGTGAATTGGTCAACCTTTTCAATTAAAGACTTCATGTTATTATATTTTACATATTCAAGCACATCATCAACTTCTATATCACCACCCCTTTTAATGTGTTTTTCTAGTTTGCCAACAAAAACATTTACATTGTCTTCAATCATTTTCCAAATCTCACTTTGCTCATCATAACTCTACATTAGGGAGGGGAGGGATATATTAATTATAATCCTTTATATTAAATAATAAATCAACCTCAAGGTCCAAAGGAACTACTTCATCTTCAACTTCCTTGATCAAGTTATGATGAATGCCCAAATTGGCACTCTACCCAACCTAAATTACATCATTGTTAGTAACAATACAACTATCAACACCATTATTATCAAAATCAGATTAATTAACCCAATCATGGATAGGATCATCCACCTAATCAAAATAAGCATCCTTGATACAATCCTACTCATGTTCAAAAACTTTCACTTTAGCATCCAAACCATGACACATTCCCTAGTCTAGATAAGGACTCAATTTAAGATATCCACTATAATTAATCAAAATATTAGAGGTTATTTTTAGCATCCCAATCCTTAAAAAAATCTCTAATTGCACTTGTGGCACCTTCAGATAGATAAAAATCTACAAGGAAATAATGCTAATAATGAATTCAATAGTGAAGTTAGTAAGCACCCTAGTCTTTATTTGGAAAACATCTAGGTTCCTTTTCCTCCATAAAAACCATAATATTTTAGTTGAAAAACCAAGCAAAAATTTATGGAAAAAGGGTGTAATTTATTTTTAGGACACACATCCAAAATCAATATTCCACCATCTAATCTCACAATCAAAGATAATGGCCCAACCTTGAAGACAATAATTCCAAATTTTAGTAGCATGTGGACAAGAGACAAAAAAGTGCTTAATAGATTCAACATCACTACAAAAGGAAAAATAAGACTGACCTAATTCACTTTTAACTAGAGCACCACCAACAACAAGTTTATTGTAAATCAATAACCATCTAAAATAAGATTTCTTGGGTTCAATACAGGATGCCCATATAACATCAAATCTAAAAGACCAAGAACGTAAGGGATCATAAACACTCCAAATATGATTAAGGGTAAGATAAGGGACTTTAGAAAAAGAGAGTTTATCATATAACATCTTAGTGGAGAACTCACAGAGGGACATATCCTTCAAGAATTTAACACTATCCCAGAATTCATCCTTCTCATCCATAAAAGATATATTATTGACTCCCTATAGAGCCTTTAGTAGGAGAGTATACATCCTATATTAAGAATTTCAAATCTAGTTTGAATTTTCATACATGAGGCCAAACCATTCTGTGAATAGAGATATTTAAAATTCCTCAATCCTCTAGTGAACCATAAAAATGCAGAACAACCCGTAGTGATTTCAAGAGGCCTCTTGTTAACATTGAGATTCCACCATAGAGATCTATACCCATGACAACATGTCCCAAATAAACTAAATATATGTTTAGTAGTGATAAAAGTTTTGACAAAATCCTAGGTAGACCAGATAGAAGCAAAGATGGGGGAACCATCTACTTTAACTAAAAAAGGTCCTATAAGAAAGTCTGTAATACTGATTCCTTTCCATTTTGGTTTACCTTTGGGGAAACTTCTCAAAATATTATTTATGACTAAGAATTTCCAAGGCTCTTCACCTTTGAAAGATTTGATAACCCATTTAACAACAAGGGTAATACCTTGAATCCTTAGATCTTTCAAGCCAAGGCCCCCAATTTTTTTAGGCTTGCAGCATAATTACTAGGAAATCACATGTATTTTTTTTAATTCCTTTGCCTTCTAACCACAGGAAATCTCAAATAATTCTATGAAATAGATTGACATGATATTTACTAAATATCCAATAAGAAGCATAATATATGTTTTAAGAAGCTAATTTTTTTGACATCCCTGAATCCTACTAGGTAAACAAAGAAAGTGGCCTTGCCATTTCTCAATATTCTTATTGATCTTAAAAAATTTCCATTCCCACATGATTTTGAAATAAGGGGTAAGATCAAAGGGAATACCTCTATATCTAACCAATTGATCAGGACCTTTCCATACCTAGCTAAAAAGAACAAGTCAATCTGAATGAGTGTCATTCCAACCCAACATACAATACTTATGCATAGCCACTTTAGATCTAGAGGCAGAATAATAGATTTATAGCCTTAAGGTTACCTAGGTTAAATTATCTTTCTCAAGATTAACAAACATATTAGTATCATCTACAAATAGGACATTAATAAACTCAGACTCATTAGGTAGAGTAATTCCTTTGACTGGGGGACCCAATTCTGAGCTTCTTAACAAGTAATGAAGGGATTTTACCTCTAACACAAATAAAGAAGGGGCCAATAAGCTCACCATTCACTTCAATAATGACAAATGCATATTTAAATATAACATTAATCATTTTATAAAATCTATCTTGAAACCCAAAGGCTCTCAAAATTCTTTTAATGAAGGGCCATTCTATATATCATAAGCATTCTCAAAGTCAAGCAGAATCATGCCCACATCTTATTTGGAATCATGGGTCCAATACATTCCCTCATAGTTAGTAATAATATTATCTAGAATTTATTTACCCTAAAAAAAACCAATCTGAATTTTAGAGACTATTGAAGGAAGAAGTGAGGAGAGATGTTTGGCTAAGATTTTTGCCAAGATTTTATAGGATACATTTAGGAGAGTGATGGGTCTCCAATTTTTGAGCTAGTGGGAGTCCCCATCCTTTGGGATGAGCTTAATAACACCTATGTTAACCTCTATGCCCAAGGAATGAATAGAAATAGCTTCATTATAGACCTCAAGATAATCATTAGCCATCCAATCCTTACTAGCTTTGAAAAACTTACCAGGGAATCCGTCTATACCTTGAGATTTATCATTTTTTAATGAATAAATGGTATCTTTAATTTCATCTAGAGAAATAGCCTTATCCAAACAATTGGCTTGCTCCCGTGAAACCTTCTTTGGGATACAATGATCACAAAGATCCCTATTATTCATAGTATGAAAATTAGATCCATCAGACACAAATAAATTAGAGTAGAAGTCAAAGAAGGCTTCTTTAATTACATCAAGGTCATGGGATAGATTTCCCTCATACTCAATACCATATATTTTTCTCTTCTAGTTCTTAATTTTCAAAAAATGGAAGAAGAATTTGGACCCTTTATCACAAAGTTTGAGGCAAGTTAGATGGGAGTGAATCTGAGCTCCTATGGAAAGGTAGCATTGAGATTGCCTGATATGATGCTTTAGATAATTGAGTTCATCCATAAACCTTCCATTGGAGTTAACAAGTTGAAGAGCACTTTCAGCCAAAATTAACTTTTCCTGAGTGATCCTAGAGCTTTCATGTGTTGTCTAGACTTAAACTATTTATATGTTCTTGTAAAGTTCTTGGATAGTTCCATACTAGAGTTATATTTCACAATGCTAGAAGAAGACTCATATGAGATCCTCCCAATGTTATAAGTAGAGTGGATACCATCCATACAAACTTGATCATTCAAGTGAGATACATTAAACTTATAGATCCCTTTTAATGAATCAGATTCTTTACTAGCATCATCACTCAGGGAACACCAACCTCAATGGGATGGTGATCCACTATAGTGAAGGGAAGAATATTAACCACATTTTGAGATCTATTTGGGGTCACCTAGAAGGAGTCATTATTCATGTATAATATATCTGGTGTATAATATAGTCTTTTCCCACTTATCTAATTGTTACAATAAGTATACCAGATACCTTTACTCTATTTCTTACCTTTATGAAGAGGGTCAAAGAGTTTGAGCATTCTCTTAAATTTGAACCAAAATAATACGTCATTACCTTTTCAAGACTGAGGATCCCGCCAACTTTATATTATTTTTCCTCCACCATGTTGAAATCACCTCCAAAGATCCAAGGGACATTTTGAGGTTGATTTCAAGCTGGTTCCAAAGCTCATATCTCTCTCTATAATCATTGGAAGCATATATGTTACAAAGACCAAAGTAGTGATTTTATTTTTCTAGTAAAACCTAAACAACTCTATTATAGGGAGAAACACCAAGATAAACAATGAACTCTTACCAATTAGGGTTAATCAATATGGAGGTCCCTCCTTTACCTCTTTAATGACTGGTATAAAATTGAATAGAATTTGGCCAAATAAAATTATGGACCAGGGATAGATGGGAGCCCGTAACTTTAACCTCATGAAGAAAAAATAAGTCCAACTTCTCTATGGAGTGTCTAAACTACCTCATAATAGGTTTCCTATCAGGGGTTTCCAAACCCCTAACATTCTAACTTATAATCTACATGAAAAATAGATGGGATGGATCACTTATGCTGACTTTGGGGTTTGCCCCCATTGTTATAAATCCTTTTGAAGTAATTAGGGACCTTATTTTCTTTCAATTCCCTCTTGTTAGCCATATCAAGAATGCCAAGGGGATATCATTGGAGTTCTTATTGTCACTCATGGGGGCCTGCCCATGAGCGAGAGAAGCATTTTTAGTCTTGAACCTCTTGCCACCCCCTTTAGGCTTCCAATTTTTAGCCACATTAGGTTCCATGAGGGATAAAGGTGCAATAACCTTAGGATCAAAAACATAAATTGAACTATTTAGCTACTAAATCACTAGTGAAACCAACATAGGAGAGGATTCATCACCTTTTTCTATCTTGATGGGTAAGGACTAGTTGTTAGGGGTAAAATTATTAACATCAAGAGGATCAGCTAAAATGACCACATACTCATCAGATGGAGAATCCTTAAGCTATGAGTTAAAAAAATCCATTGGAATCTTTTGATCAATGAAAGTCTCTTCTAAATCATCGAGCAAAAAATTATGTGAATTAGACATGTAGGTCACCATATCAATAGATAACACAGAGGAGCTACAAAGATGGGAAGAACACTTAGGCATATCCTTACCTCTCTCTTCAACAATTACTGGAGCATTTTTTCCTAGAGATTCTTCAAGGGAGGCAAACCTTTGAGGGGTTCACTGTTAAAGATGGGTTATTCAAATAATTTTAGATCTTCTATTGGAAGAGAACCCATCACACACTCATCCTTTTATGTCTCCTAGACTTTTTATTTATCAAGGTAATCATCTTTGTTAACCAATAGTGGGTAGTTCTTTCTAAGATACCCATATTTTTTATAGAAAAAATAGGCATTTAAACCTCCTAACCCTTTGATGACACAAATATGAGAGGCCCCTTTGATTTTAAAATTAATGGATTCAACAAACACATCAAAAGTCTCTACGGAGATCAAAACCCTAGAATTCATATGTGCTAAGGAACTTTTAGTGTTCTCAATTTGAAGGACTTCCCCAAGGGGATTCAGAGCTTGAGGTAAAAAATTCCATAACTGAATAGGAACATTTTTAATGTCTACCCATCGAGGGGTAGTTTTTAACACAAGGTCATTGTAGTCCATGCCAGCATTCAATGAAACTACCTTAAGCAAAGATTGACCAAAATTCCATAGGGGTTTACTAATATCCCTCCTCTGCATATTATAGTTTTTAAATAAAATCATAAACACTCCTTTTTTAACCATTCTACAAAAACTAATATAAATTCCCAATTTCTTTCCTCACATAGAATTGAGCCAATTATAAAAAAAATTCCTACATGGGAGGTAATTTTTGTTCAAAAAGATAAAAAAACTTTGAATTTTTTTAAATGGGTTTCTTTTTACAAGATGTATTTTTCCATTGAAACATTCAGAACCAGTGTAAGGGTTTTCCTAGGTCTATGGTGCTTACCAATTTGGGATTCAACATGCGCTATTGATCCATACTCAGCCTCATTGGAGAAACTAACAATAAATTTTGCATCCTCTGAATGCTTAGCTGCCTCTTCTTGATATAAAATCTCATTAAATAATTTCTTCAACACTCTATCCTTTCCTTTACCTTCCTTAGCCAAAAATGTTTCACTATCCTTGAGATTGCAATCTTTAGAAGACCCCAGAAGACCAACTATTTCATTAAAACCACCATCCTCTCACTCATTTCATGATCAAGTCTATCTTTTCTATCAATCTCCATATGCAAATGCAATTATTACAATAAAATCTCTTGCTTCCAAGGTTGCAGGTATGAAAAACTAGGTGGAGGGACATAGGCAGGCATGAGACAGTTGAGAAAAAAAACACATACCAAATAAAATAAAACAAATTAATAAACAAAGCTACCATGGGCACCATATGCAACAACACATTGACACAAAGGGATCAAAGGCAACCGAGGTGAGCAAACAAGAGAATGCATGGGATACCATTAATGGAGGATGACTCTTGGCCTCCCCATTGTAGATATCCAATCACCACTCTCCTTCCAATTACTATAGGATCTACCTAATAATTTTCATAAAAGGAATATGTTTTTGTGTTGATTTGAAGATACTTTATACAAATTTTTTATTATCCAATGATAATCTCTTATCATGCAAGTAAATGGTGAAGATTGAATAATAATTTTGATCACTCAATAATAATGAAATATTTTACAAGTGTAGAGACTAATGATGATGTTAAAAGGAACACTTGTTTATGTCTTATAGATAAAAATTAACAAACCTTTAGCAATTATCTGTATAGTTATATGAATACAATTTTTTATTGGCATAACTAAGTAGTTGATATGGTAACTCATTGAACCCACCAAAATGAGTATAAGTTAATTTTTGGAATTGAATAAACCAACTCTAATATTTTCCTAGTATTGTGGATCTTTCATCTAATTTTTTTTACAAAATATCCTTCAAACATTTTGATAGTGATCATAGAAGATGCATCATTAACGTGCCTAAAATGTTAAAGAATTTTGTTAAAGGCTAGTCAAGGATAAATTTTTTAAAATGTTTTTAAGAGATTAAAACTCCATTCCTTATTCAAACAAGAGATTGACTTCCTATGTAAAATGGCATACATTAGGTACAAAGGTCATATAGAAATGACTAATTATGTTGAGATCACTTAGTTTTTTGTGGATAAAGTTTCTAATAATGGCACCCAAATCAATGAAATATTTTTCCAACAAAATAGAAATCATAATTTGAAACATCCATGAATGAAATTCATTATCCAATTGATTAATAACCACCCTATTCAATAGTCATACCATATCAAATATGTCTTCCTTGAAATCTAATCTAATTTTTTTTAAAGTATTTCCCTTATCCCTTGCCTTTCAATTTTCAGCCAACTCTTATAGATAATCATGAGGTAATTGTCTATAATGTCAGACCAATACATTATGATACTATAAAAAATATATGTACACATGTTTCATGTGAAGGAATCCCAAGGAATTCGTTAATGAAATATGAGTTCAAACAAGTAATTACCTCATTTTTCTAAGTATGAATTTTGTGTCTTTAGATTGTATATCTTCAATCAAGAGACAAAAAGATGTACACAGTAATTAAACATGGGGAAGGTAACATTTTGAGGAATATACTACTATCATACACCTTTTAATTCATCGTAGGATGATGGGGATCATTTATTTTATCCCATGTATTTTAATTCGATGTGTCCCATATTTGTGAATCTGATGTATAAGATTTATACATTAAGATTCGAGATGGGATCAATGCTTTTGTAATTGTACTTCATCTTGGGTTACTAGTTTGAACATACATATACGAGAAAACCTTTGATAAATTTTTATATAAAAACCCAAGGAAAAAAATGTGTGAAAAGGAGATGAAGAAATAACACTAGTCATGAAAACCCATAATCCTCTCTGAAATATTTACCTAATTACACACATAATTAAATAACATGAATATCTTTAATTAACTAAAATCCCAAAAATAAATCCCAATTTTTTTTCTTAAATACATTAATGGTTCCAATGAAATAAAATGAGTACCTTTTACAATATAAAATCATAAAATTCTCCACTTTGGTGTAGAATGACCCCAAACATATAAAAATATTAAAATGGCCACCAATATTCAAAACTTTTCAAATAAATAATTGTAAACTTGTAAAAACTCACTTCTCGAATATTACCCAAAAAAAATGTAGAAATAAATGGAGAAATCCTCATGAAAATGACCATCCAAATTCCATGTGGAAAAAATCCCCTCAACGTGCTCGTGAATAAAACTTTAGCTCTCCTTCATGAAGAAAAAAATCTGAATGAATGAATGATTTTTAATGACGTCCACTAGACCAAACAGTCTATGGGACCAAGTGTCAAGACCATTAAGAGTTCTTCAGATTCCTTTCGATGTGATCTCGCCTCTTATGAATCTTTACCAATAGTCAGGCTGTGTTGTGTAGCCTCTCTTCCTAAAATAACTCACTAAAACTACCCACATTCACGTTGTTATCTTACTACATATGAATATCCTTGTATGCATCACACTCTCTAATGAAGTGTTGTTCAATTTAAACCGCTCTATCACAGCATAAAATGCAAGTCTTATCTTCCCATCTTTCCTTGGGAACCATCCATCTACCAATTTCACACCTAAGATGGTGTGAACCGGTCTTCAATTTTGCCACTAGGAGCCTAACTTTACCTTTAAGATTGGCACTTAGGTATGCTTTATCTCTGTGTTCCCAAGTGAGATTGAACTCTTTAATATAATGCATTTTTTATGCCCAATCTAATTTGCCCACATGTTAGTCCTGAATTTTTCTAACACAAACTTTTTTATTTCCTCTTTGGTGTTAGGGCACTCATGTAACTTAATGTCCCATTTTCCCGACCACTTGATGTTTTGCTTCATCCATGTCTTCTTCCTCTGATCTAACACATCGTTCACCACCATTTTGGGCCACTAATGATTCCCCATATTTTCAAACTTTTTTAGGTAGCTTAGTAACTGTGAAATTGCTGCAGCTTCCATTGGGAAAGTACCAGCCTCTACCAAGAGGATCTCATATGGAACAGTTGCTCTAATCAGGGGAAAGTGAAAATGAAATGAGGGGATGATATTTGAAAATATTTTTCCAAAAAATCATAAATAAATGCAATGATGGGAGGGTGGTAGATGGATGAAGGGAGAATGAAATGGATGAGTCAACATGTGTCATTAATGACTTTAGTGTGCTTCACAATACATTGTATATGATTTATGTGAGTTCTAAATTGTTTTACAAATTTATACTTATCAAATAAATCAATGATTATATATGATTTTTAAATAAGTGGACATATACAAGAAGTCTGCTAGTTCCACCTCTTTTTGCTTCTTATGAATAAAATAAAAATCTTGGATTTATCAAGAATCATGGAAATTAGGATCTAATTACAAGTTATTTAGAGAGAGCGCTTACAACAAAGTTTGATTTTGTCAAAAAAAATTATAATTATTAGAAAAGTTAAAGTTGAAAGGAATTTAAGATTGTATAAGTAGCTCCTTACATTAACTTTGAGAGGAAAATATGTAAAATATATTTATTTGTTACAAAAATAATAGGAAACATATCAAATTGAAATAAATAGTATACCATAACACAATAGTTACATGGGGAAAACTCTTTCAAAAAAAAAACTTCACATTCCAAAGCAACTCAATATATTACTAAAAACCAACAAAGATTACAATATACTTACAAAACAAGCCTTCATAGGGGTATCACCAACATACAATCAAGAAAAATCTAGTTGCATTTGACATAGCTTCAGTACCTAAAAAAAATCTTCCAAATTTCTCTTCAAGTCTTCAATTTATAGAATTTTAGAAACCTAGAAACCATTTGTGGTTTACAACCCCATGTGTTAAACCAACTATGTACTCCCATGTGCTCACATGTGCTAAGTGTCCCATGTATTCAACCTCTCATGAGGTCTCATGTGTTCACATGTGTACCCATATGCTCAACCTCTCATGAGTTGTGGTTCTCACATGCACGCATGTGCTAAACCTCTCATGAGGTGTGGTGCACATGTGATTTCACATCTAAAATAGATTCCCCTATTTTTGACCCTTAAAGCTGTTATAAAAATGTTATATCATTCTTTAAAAAGGTCTTTCATGATATAACACTAAGTGGACATATTTTGACAATCAATACATCATTTTTCAAGCTACCAACATGTATTAAAAGTACCAACTAAAAAACATAAACCCCATTTTGATGGATCATAAATAAATGCCAAATTTATTATAGGAAAATAAATTTAGGAATTGTCAAGGTTGAGACACCTTAATTCCTTACAATTTTTTTGTTATGTTACACCTTTAACCTATAATATGTCTAGGAATATGTGTGGTCGACTTATGACTTACATACATTTATTTTATATTATCTTATTACATTTATCGATGTTTTTAGTATGGTCGACCTATGGAATAACTATGGTTAAGTAGAGTATATATATAAGAGGTAGTGGTTAGTCTTTTATCATTATATTGTGAATTTTGTTCTCATTGTATTATTATAGAGTTTGTCCCCTCAAAATGGTTTAGTTATATTTATGAAGCATTTTATTTTTCTATCAATTATTTTGTAGATCTATTATCTCTATTATCATTTATGTGATATATTATTCTACTATATGAAAATCTAAGTAATTTCATTACAAGTGGAATCAGAGCTTCAATTTGGACAAGTTTTTGTAAGAGATTCTTTTTGAATTTATTAGTATGTGTCTTCTATGAGTTAAAGGATTGAAAAAACATAACTTGTGATCTAGAAAGAATTTATTTTTTTCATCACTATAGTATTGTTCAAAGTGTTTTTTGAAAAAATAGTAAAAATAAAGTTTAGAATTTTTTTTAACCTTGTGTAATTAACATTTATTAGATTCATCTCTATGAGATAATTATAACAGTGTACATCGGTACACTTTTTTGGGCCAAAACTTTTCACCCTTGTATGCATTAACAATTATTGGCTTCATCTTGATGAGGTGATCGTAATGGTCCTATATTCTGATATATTTTTTAGGGCTAAAACCCTCTTAGGGTTTGTGCATGATTGGTCCTAACACTCATAGATGGGATAAAGGGTAAGAAAATTCTAAAAATCCTCACAAGGATGACATGGAGTTTGGAACTTCTAATCCATTTATTTAAGATGTAGTTTAACAACTTAAGTTAAAGTTGCATGGCATGGTGCAGAAGGATGATCTTGATGCTATTAAAGGGGAAATTACACGGATGAGAGGGGACTTAAATGGATTTCAAAATCAATTGTAATAAATAACTAGGAAATTGGCCAACTTTTCAACTCATCCATTGCAAAATAACCTTCCACCACTCCAGTTTGGTTTTCCTCTTCCAAACAATCACAACACCAATCCTAGTATGAAGCTAATGTTTTCAAAAATAGACATAAACAAGTTTGATGGTAATGATCTACTCACATGTATCACTCAAATTGAAAATTTATTTGATTTACATTAGACTCCATGATTATAAAAGGTGGTCATGGTCTCTTTGTATTTAGAACCTGATCAATTCATTTGGTATCGATGGTTGTGTGCTTAGAAGAAAAAGAAAAGTCTTTTGATTTCCTGGTTTGTATTTTATAAACAACTACAACTCTACTATCACAATAATATCTCATAAAACTACTTCATCCAGCTAACTAAATTTAGTCAAATAAGAACTATAAAGGATTATATTCATCAATTTAAAATTCTCTCCTTACATGTGGTGGACATCACTAAGGAAAATTCGACTGACCTATTTTTATGTGGATTCAAAGATAGCGTCCAATTGGAGGTTCACATGTTTAGTCCTAGTTCAATATCTAAAACCATCCAAGGGTATGCATGGAAGAGTAAAAATATTTACTCAAATGAAGACCTTTCACCAATGTCCATGTACACATTTTCCTAGCACCATCATTTTTTCAACATACATGATTAACACCTCAACAAATTTAGGGGAAGCATGCAAAAGGCTTGTGTTTTGGCTATGATAGAAAATGGATAAAAGAAATTATTGTGTTGAAAATAAGTTGTTTTACATTAGACATTAATTATGATGATGAAAATGATGAAGCCTCAGGTATATGTTTGGATGAACCCAAGGATGAATCTGAAAATTCTCAACCTACTATTTCTTATCATGCACTTTCTGGTATTAGTACTGTTGGCCATTTTTGGCCCACATACCAAATTTTTCCCAAGTGTGAGAAGGTATAATTCCAAGAAAAAGTGGAAAGTTTAGACAAATTTGGGTTTTCAGAGGAGCACTACTTTAAAAACCTTATAAGTAATTAGTAGTTGAAACCTTGAAGTAAGAAGGTTTGGAAAGCCCATTTTGGTCTGGGCATTATATTTCAAGTTTTTGGAGGTGCACTAATTAATTACTTCATAAGTTGTGAGTAGTTAGAAACTCAAAATAAGTAAGAGGACCTCAAAATTCCAAAGTAAGTAAACTTGGAAAGCCCTAATTACTCTGCATAGATTAAATTAGGTTTCTCCAAGTAATTTACTTAAAAAGCTTGATAAGTAAAGGATATGGGAAAGTTTGAAGTCGGAGAGATCAAAGAATCCAAATTACTTAGCATATATTAAATCAAGATTCTTTGAGTGCTTGACTTAAGCTTAGTCTAGCAACACGAGATTCATGATCAAGCAAATGAAAGGTTACCGCATGGTGTAAGCTGGAGTAGAAAGGGCCAATCAACAAAGGACAAGTGGCACAAGGATGACCAATGAGAATGGGAGAGTTCAAGTAGCTGGTAGCTAGAAATTTATGAAGGCTCTCATCCTTTATTATGGTTTGCTCTCGACAAACAACCATCTAAACTTAGGAATAACATGGGTCGATTTGAAATCCCAGACATGGAGATCCACATCCTTATTTAGATAGGACACACAAAAGTGAAAGATGTCATGCCATTTAAATGCAAAGATAAATGTAGTTATGCCAAGAAGAGACGTCTAGCTACTCACAATGTGAATTCTCTTAGCTCCACCAAAATAGACTTGAATGTGGGAGTGGCTCAAGGAGGTTATGCAATGATCCTGGGTGACACATTTCATGGCAAATGAGAATGACATCAAGAGTCATTAGTGACTTTTTCCTTATTTCCACATAGCTCTCTCTCTCTCTCTTCTCATTCTCTATATATATATCACATGACTTGCCTTTGTAATGGTTCCCAATTTTTAGACTTTTTATCTTTCTGGGAGATGAGACACTCTTTGAGATATTGCAAAAATATGCTCAGCTTGATTAGGCTCAACCCTATCAAGCACTTGTAAGAACTACCTCTTGATGCAATAAGAGGATTTTCTTTGCCTATCTCTTGCCTTGGATTCATTTTTGTTGAGTTGTACACCATGGCAATGTGTGAAGGAGAGTCTTCCTCATCTATGGTCCTCTTTTCTTACCTTATTTAGGAAGTTTTTCAACACTATTTATAGGTCTAGTTTAGTGTTTTTTCTACCATTGATGTGAGATTTTAGTGAGTCTTATAACTCCTCTTTGTTTGTATTCCTTGCTTTAAAAACCTCCTCCATGAAATGATAATACAACCAACGCGATCTTGAGATTGTGCAAGTCAGTATTTTCCTCCCAAGAATTAGTGTGGGTTCAAGCTGGTGAGATTTTCCCATTTAGATTTGGTGCATTGCCTGGTTAGCCCTCTTAGGATCCCTTATCCCCCTTTTAATCCTTTTTCCTATGAAGTTTCATTTTAGAATTAGTTTTAGGTGATCCACCAAGAGGAACTAGCCTCTTTAAAAATCTTAGAGGCTCAATCTCACCATATGACACCCACATCTTGAGGTTGTTCCCATACTTATAGCTAGAAGTAGCAGAGCCTGAAGAACTCTCTCACAAGGGTGCAATTCCAAGCTATAAAAAGTACTCTTAAAACTCTTAAGGTAGTGGGTTTCCTTAAAAAATAGATGGTGACTATGTTGATTAACTCTAAGAGTACACACAACTTCATAAATAATAAGTTGGTTACTCGTTTGAACTATTTCATTTACCTAGCTCCATAATTTTAGGTCATGATTGAAAATAATGGTACCATCAACTATTATATAAAATGAATTAGTATTAATCGTGTTGTGGGAGACTAATTATTAGATTCTCATGTGTTTTCTATTCTCATGGGAAGGGATAACATCATTCTGAGAGTGCAATGTCTCACTACTTTGAGTACTATTGAGATTAATTCATGCACTTCCATTCAGAAGGCACATCATTTTAACTATGTGGATTATGAGATAAATATTCACAAATGGTTAGTTCCTATCAAATAATGAAGATTCTCAAAAAATGTGCAGAAGGATTTATGCCACACTTGTTTTCCATCTAAGTTCAACCAATGAAAGATTCTAACCATCTTGATTATAAATCGTGATGGATGACCACTCTATTATTTTTGGTGACATGGAAAAAGGACTTCCACCAATCTGAGTACATGATCATGCCTTTAGATTAATTCCCAAATGTATACCACCCAACATCAGACTAGTATCCCTATGCCCATAAGAGTGAAATTAAACATATGGTGCATGAGATGTTGGAGTTAAGAATCATCTGACACAACCAAAGTGAATATTCCTCCCCAGTGGTCATGGTATGGAAGAATGATGACACTTGGAGGATGTGCCCAAACTATAGAGAAGTCAACAAATACATAATTAAAGATAAGTTTCCTATTTTATTAATTGATGATTTTATAGATTAATTTCATGGTGCAATTTATTTTACTAAGTTAGATCTTCACTCTAGGTATTATCAGAATCAAATTCAAGAATAAGACATACCTAAAATAACTTTCAAAACTCAATAAGACCATTATGAGTTTATGGTCATGTCTTTTGGCCTCACAAATGTACCATCTACATTTCATAGTTTGATGAATATTGTTTTCAAGCCATTTTTGAGAATTTTTTTTTTGGTTTTTTTATGACATCCTCATTTACAGTAAAAAATAGGAAGACCATTTGAAGCGTGTGAAGCAGGTACTCTCAATTATAGAACAACACTAGCTTTAAATAAAACCTTCCAAATGTGAGTTTATCATCTTATAGGTGGATTAATTGGATCATATTATTTCACATGAAGGAGTGAAATTTGATCTTAAAAAGATCCAAATGATGATGGAGTGGTAGGTTCCTAAGACACTCAAGAACCTCTAAGGATTTTGGGGCTAACTAGTTAATATCATAGGTTTATAAAAAATTATGGTAGAATCATAGCCACACTTACATCTTTATTGAATAAATATTCCTTTTAGTGGATTGATATAGATACCAAGGCATTTGAATAGTATAGAATGGATATGTGCACCACTCTAGTTTTAGGCACTCCTGATTTTTCTAAAATTTTTATTGTGAAATATGATGCATCAGAATATGGCATGGGGGATATAATAATATAAGGAAGAATTTTTTTATTTGAGAGTAACCAACTAGAAGGAAAAAATAAGATCAATCTAATTTATGAGAAATAAATGATGGCTATTTTGCATGCAGTCAAACAATAGAGACCTTATTTGATGGGTCATCACTTTTAGGTAAATCCAGATCATGATAGCCTCAAATAATTTTTAGAACAATGATTTTATTCTAAAGAATAATAAAAATTGGTGACTAAAATGTTAGGATATGATTTTGAAATAGTCTATAATAAAGGAAAAGAGAATGTGGTGAGAGATGCACTATCCCAGAGGGATGAACCAGTTGAGGTATTGTTATGTGTAATGATTATTTGACAAGTAGATTAGCTAGAGGAAGCAATATTAGAATGGTAGAATGACAGTGCTACCCATGATTTGATTCAAAATATTCAATAAGGTTTTGGTGGATCTAAAAAATTTACATTTAAAGGGTATGCATTATAGTCTAAATATAGATTATATCTCTATAAGCATTATCTCCTCAAACATAAAATGTTTCAGGAACTTCATGTATCACCATGGGGAGGTCATCCAAGATTTTTGAAAACATATCATAGAATCAAGCAATATTTATTTTGGAAATTACTTAAATGGGATGTCTAAAAATATGTGGTTGAATGCATGGTATGCCAATAAAACAAAGGTGAAACCATTAAGACTCCAAGTCTTTTACAACCTTTATCCATCCCTAGCTAGCATTGGGAGGAGGTTTTAATGGATTTCATTACTAGGTTACAATGATTTGAGGGTAAAAATATTATCATGATAATTATGGATTGACTCACCAATTATTCTCATTTGTTCTCCTTATCACATCCATTTATTATCAGTATAGTAGCTTCTACTTTTCTCAATATAGTTTAAAAATTGCATGGTACTCCAAAGATCATTATAACTGACCAAGATCTTATATTTATTATTAATTTTTAAATTTAATTATTTACATGTTTGGGTACCTAGTTGTCTCATATCTCATTCTATCATCCTCCATCTGATGGATAAATAGATGTAGTCAACTAATATCTAGATGGGTAACTTCATTATTTTGTTTTTGACAAATAGGATAAATGGGTTCATTGGCTGCCATTTGCTAGATAGTGGTATAACACTTATTTTCACATTTCTTCCAAAATTTCTCCCTTTGTGACATTGTATGGGTATTACCCCTCATCCATCACTTCAGCCTCAATGGTGCATCGTAAGGTTCGAGCTATTGAGAAACACATTCACCATCAATATGAGATACTAACTATTTTATGAGAGAATTTAGAAATGAGACAAAATAGAATGAAGCAACAAGAGGATCAACACCATAGTGAGTGGACTTTTGGCATGGGTGATTGGGTCTTTTTGCATTTTCAACGATATAATCAAATATCTCTAAAACAATATAAAAATGATAACAAGTTGTCTCCTATGTATTATGGTCCTTATCATATCTTGTAAAATATTGGTAGTGTGTCCTACAAGTTAGAATTATCCCCATCCACTTACATACATCTAGTATTCCATGTATCTTACATGAAGAAGGTAATTGGACATAGAGTTTCCACTTAGAATGAATTATCTAGATTGTATGAATAAGGCCAAATCATTCTAGATCCTAAAGAGATCCTTCATACACATAATAAGTAACTACACACTGGAGTAATTAAGGTGTATTTGATCAAATAGAAGGATCTATATTTGGAAGATGTAACATGGGAGGATGAAGCATTCCTATAGTAACATCTTAATTTGATTCAGTGTTGAGGACAACATTATTCTAAATGGGAGATGCATGCTACACCCTTAACCTATAGTGCATCTAGGGATATGTGTGGCTGACTTGTAGCTTACATACCTTCATATTATCTTATTGCATTTCTCGATGTTCTTAGTATAGTCAGCCTATGGAATAACCATGGCTAAGTAGAGTATATATAGGAGTTAGTAGTTAGTATTTTATCATCATAGTATGAATTATGCTCTTACTGTATTTTTATGGAGGTATCCCCTTAAAGTGGCTCAATTATATTTATCAAGCATTCTACTCTTCTATCAAATATTGTGTGGATTTATTATCTCTGCTCTCATTTCTATGATATATTATTCTATTGTGCAAACATCTAAGTAATTTCATTATAGGTTATAAGTCACTCGATCCAAGATGCAATAAAAATCCAAAATATTTTAATTTTTATAATAGGTTGAATGACTAAATAATAAAATCAAATTTTGAAATCTAAATTTACTATAAGGTAAAATTATACAAAAAAATTGATTGTCTTGACTCAAAACTTCTCAAAGACTAGGATTGAATAAACTAGGGTTATTGGGCTTGGAATACATGTACAAAATTTTTGAATTCACTGATTTAGAATAATGAATAAATTAAATAAGAGGGTTTTGAGGAAATTGATCAAATGGACATTTTTGAAGGCCTCTGGCGTGTGTGTATATTTTTTTTTAAAAATTAAGTCAATTTTAAAGGCAAATTAGTTTCACCCTTCCTTTTCTATTTTATCCTTATATTGTTTTTAGGTTGGCTCTTCTTATTTTTTTAATTGATTTTTATCTTTTATTTTGATTTCTTTGTCCATTCCAAAAATCACACACTAACTTCCAAATGATGATGACACATTTATTTTGGAAACATGCCTATTGAGCAATAAATTCTAATGGAAGTTGTGAGTCAGTAGGGTCTCATCTTTTTTTTTGGTTTTAGATATGCTTCAATATGTTTGTGACTGGCTAACTTCATTTATTGATTTTATGTCTCCCATGATTGTCATGGGACTGATTATTACATTTTTAATAAAATTAATTTTCCTTTATCTTGCTAAGTGATGTTTAAAAAATTATTATTATATTTTGACTATGTTAGAATATACATTGTATGTTCATGATTATCATCCTACAAAAATAGGTTATACTACAATTACTATTTATATACATGTTATTGATGAGATAGTCAAGATAGTAATAGGTTGTGTGTGCTAAATATTACATGTTCATGAAAATGGATTCATAGTAGACTAAGGGCATTTCCCTTGTTCTCTTGGGAAAACTCTGGGGTCATTGTGGGGACATCTCTTAGTTATGCTTTAGGTTTCAACTTTAGTTATTATTTTAATATTAAAATTTCATTCGATTTTATTTTTATGTCTATGATATATGGTATACACCTGATATTTTCACTTTATTAGTTTATTGACACTTTCTTTTATAATGATTTGTTGATGCATCAATCTCTTTGAGTGTATGTTTTAAAGGGTGCATTACGAATGGGGTAGGATTGAATCATGGTAATTTTTAATATATGTTTGCATATTAATCTTTCACACCATTAATATTATCAATCTAAACTCCTCTAAGTCTCTATCTATCTTTCTTCTTCATCTACTTTCCATCCAGATTTACTAGCTTCCCTATATCTTATAGTATCAACTTGGCATACACTATTTGTTTTGTTCTTATGTATTCCATATACTATATCAACCAACCCAATACATTTATGATTCTATCATGTAAAATTTATATTGTATCTACCTAGCCAATATCATACTATGATAACTAACATCTTCCAATTGTATTATCCTAACCAATACCATTAACTTAGAGTTTAGGGTTGGTTTTGGGTATTAAACCCATTCTTAAAAGGGTCATATTTCATTCCTAATCATATATCGCATTCATAAATTTTATTTGGTTTCATTGAAGTTTGAAAATAAAGGTCATTTGGAGTTCATAATTAAAGATATCTAGGTCTTATTCCAACTATTTTAGGTATTCAACCCACAACATCTCTTACAAAGCTCCACATGAACCAAAAGGGAAGACTGAAGCATTGATGGGTCCACCCTAAGATAAGTATATATATATTTATGTTATTTATTTTAATTAAATAGTATATTAGATGTTTATTATTTATTTTTGGATGTATGTGTGTATCCTTGCTTAGGCTCTTCTTTATACTGAATAAGATGGTATAGATATAGGGTTATTTAGGCTTATTATTTATCACCTTAGTTTTTTATACCTTCATTTTGTTGATAATTATACCTTACATTATTTACAATAACTTACCCAAAATTTAGTTTAATTTTACCCATTTACAATCATTTTAATTACTTTCATATTTAAAATCATAGTTACAATTATTTATCTTTGTTGAGGTCTAGTGAAAGTTATATCCCTATATCATAAAATTAAGATTTGGAACCCTTTCCTCTTAAAAATTAAGTTACAGGTTACCCTCTGATAGATTTTAAAATATCATAGGTCCTTACCCCACTTGTGCAAGTATATTCAGGACCTATTTGATTGACCTTATTTGATATTTAGACTATTGAGAGAAAATGGATAGTTGTAGGTCATCCTAACTCGTGCATTCATTATAGTGAACCTAACATGAACCTTATCCCTCTTTTGGTTGGAATAGTTTCATAGTTATCCTTTTTATCTTCATATAAACATCATAAAAATCATCATATATCTTTTATTCTAAATTTATCAACCAACGTAATACCATTATTTAAGTCTTAACAACTATATCAACCACCCTGATACTATTTCTTATTTTCTTCCAACTTTATCGACCAACACAATATCATTTGATTTTTTTTTCTTATTGTATCAACTATCCAAATACCATTACATGTTTGTTTCTAACTATATCATTCATTTCAATATAGTTCAATGTTTTTTTACAACTATATTAGTCAACTTGATACAGTCCTGTTTGAGCAATTTTTACATTAGATTGTATCAGCTAGCCTAATACCATTTTGGGTGTTTGTTTATTTCATTGCATGTTGTAAATTTTTATTTTGATATAAATAATACTTATGAATGTTTTGAATGTATGGCTAGAGTGAAAATTAATTTTTTTTAATATTAAAATTGAAATTATGTATCAACCAATTTATTTTAGAATTACTAATTGTCAAATTAAATGTGATATAAGTGAGATTATCAACCAAAAATTGAACTGAATAGCTTCAAACTTGAAAATATATACTTTATGATATAAATTAATATATACCTAAAATACAATCAAAGCTTAAACATACAAAATATTTTATAGTTCTAATTGATGAACCCCACTAACTTTGTGTACAATTGTTATTAATAAAAAAATTAAAATAAGCTCTTTACAAGATAATTTGCATTGCAAGTTAGGTCTAAAGTTAAAAAATAATAAATAATTTTAATTAACCAATAATTAAAATAAAAATAGAATAAATATGAAAATTTTAACTCACTAATAATATATTGATATAATGCAAGATGTCTCTTTATTAGTTAAGCAAACATGCACGCTCACATACACATTAGAAAAGTGAAAGTTTAAAAATACAATTATAAAAATATAAATTATAAAAATATAACTTTAAAAATAAAAAATTGACTAAAATAATTTTAGAGTTCAATTAACTAAATATTTAGTGAACTGCTCTCTAACTGTCACTTCTAACTTTTTTTAATAAATCTCAAAAACTGTCTAAAATTGATGAAATAACTAATTTAGAATATAACTGAGTCAAATAACATTCGTAAACATGTAAATAATCAAGTAAAATAATTATAATACTAATAATAATATACTCAAATTAGAATCATACTCAACATTCTCCCTTTTGATGTAAAGAGGAGAGATATCATCTCCTCAAGTCTTCCATAAATTTGTTTATGCAATCCTTTGGTGAGAATATCATAAAATTGATTTTAAATTATCACATAATCAACGAAAAAGTGTTTATTATTGACCAAATCTCTAAAAATATGATATTTGAGTTTAATATGCTTGGTTATAGAACGGAAAACTAGATTTTTAGATAATTATATTACCCCATTGTTATCACAAACTATATGTGTTGGCTCAAGTTGAGCCTCTCTGAAATAAAGTAAGAGCCTCCCAAAAAATAATCATTTTGTGAAAGATAGTTTAAGGGTTGCATATTAAATTTTAATATAAGATAATACAACTTTATCTTGTTTCTTTGAAGACCAAAAAACCAACCCATTTCTCAATGTGAAACAGTAATTTGAAGTTGACTTCATATCATCAAGAGATCCTTTTCAATCTAAATTTGTGTATCCAATGAGACATCAATACCTTTATAGTATAAAATAAATACCTTAATTATAATTACCTATTACATATCTAAATATTTTATTTACTACTTGCAAATACTTGAGTGATAGTTTGCCTATAAATGTAGAAACTAGTGAAACCCCATAACTAATATCAGGGCTGGTCATAGTGAGATACATCAAACCTCTCACCATGATTATAAAAGTATTTTCATTAGATGAATTAATTCCACATAATATTTTATCTACTTGAAATTTTAGTGTCTATGAGCTTCAAATCTTGAATTTTGTACCTCTTTAACATGTCTTGGGCAACTTAGATTGATAAATAAATATTTCATCTTTATTTTGATGGATTTCTATGCCAATAAATTATTTCATAATTTCAAGATTAATCATATCAAATTATAATTTTATGGCTTCCTTTAATTTATTCAACATCTTCATAGAGCTACATTTAAATATCAAGTCATCTACATAGAGATAAACATATAAAACATTAGAATCCAATGTTTGTATGTAAAGTGTTGATTCATTTGGAATTTTTAAAAAGCCTTGATCCAATAACTAGTTATCAATTCCTGGGTACGGAGTTATGATATCTTTATTTAGCCCATAAAGAGCCTTCTTCAAATTATATACCCAAAATTTCTTTTCCTTTACCTCAAAACTTTATGATTGTCCCACATATACTTTTTTTAATCACTTCATTTAGGAATACACTCTTAAAATCCATTTAATTGAGTTTATATATTTTATGAGAAAATAAAAAAATAATTAGTCTTATACTATATTTATGTGTCAAATTTGCATAAATTTTCTCATAGTCAACCCCATATGTTTGTGTAAATCCTTTTGTAATAACTAGTCTGAATTTTAGCTTGTTAACTGTACTATCACTTTTGACTTTAGTCTTGTAGACCCACTTTATACCAATAACATATTTAATAAAATGAGACTAAATTAAAGTACATGTATCATTATTCTTAGTTTAATCCATCTATAATTTCATAGCATCAACCCATTATTTATTTTGATAATATTTTGCATAACTTCTAGGTTTACTGGCAATAAATGACAATACAATCATAGTATTTTCATTATAAACATTATCAAAAAAATTAACTTTCCAATGTTGAATCCTTGTAATATTAATCTCATAATTATTATCCAATATTTTATTGGTTTTATGTAGATTCAAAATTCATTGGTTCTTGCTTTGAGTTGATGTAGATAGATGAATAGTCACCTATGAAGAACTAATATTGTTTCTTTTTGAAATAGAAACACGCGTGAGACTTTGTAAACCCTAAAAATAAAATTCAATAAGATTTCTCACTTCACTTATTAATTCTATAGATACATTATTAGAATCAACATACACCACTTTAAAAAAAAACACAATCCCTATAAATAATTAATGGTTTACTAACATGATTATAAAACTTGTATACTTTACTTTCATCACTATATCCTATGAAATTCAGATTTAGATATGGATAAAAATCCTTTACCTCACCCTTGTTTTAATTTTTATTTTATTTTCATGCTAACATTTCCTTTAATTTTAATGTAATTTATAACTCCTATTTGTAGTTATATTTTAAACGAGTCATATAACTTGTTGAAACCATCTTTGTGATTTGTCATGTGATTTGAGCACCCTAATTTAAAAAATAATCAATTTTTTGATTCCTTTATTCCCATGTTACATGTGAGAAAATAATATGATCCCTATTGAACATAATTTTTCTTAACTTGAAAAAAAATCTTTTCATTCTTTTAATTAGCTTGATTTTTAACTGTTAATATCCTACAATCTTTAATCATGTGTACTGTTTTTTGCAGTAATGAAATATTTCTTACTTTTACATGTGAAATTGGTTTTAGCTTTTCCCTTTTAATTTGATTTTTTATAATTCCTTTTATTTTGTTTTTTATTTTTTATTTTTAATATTTGAAACCTTTTCCTTTGTTTCAATGTTTCTTTTAGATTATGGTCTAGATCACCTACATATAGTTTCATATTATCCTTATGAGATAAGAGAGAACCAACTAACTCATCAACACTTATAAAGTTTATATCCTTACAGTCTTTAAGAGTGATTATAATATGTAATCATAGTTGAATTAAATATCCCAAAATATTTCATATTGTAACACTATATTAGATAGTTTCTCCATAAAGCCTCATTCTATGCACTAAATCATTTATCCTTGTGCAATAATCTTCTACTCTTTTAGAATTTGGAATTCTCAAAATTCATTTTAAGGGTTTATATTTTTTCTTATCTTACCTTAATATATACTTTAAATAAATTATTCAAAGTATTTCATGCCTCATGAGCATTCTTGTATCCTATAATTCTTGGATTAATGGTTGGGTTTATGGCATTTTGAAGATAGAAAAAAGCTTGTGCATTTGTCTTTTCTTCGTTCTTTTTTATCATTTTATGATCTTGTGTCAAGGTGTTATAATATTGAGGTGGTGTGAACCCATGGTTAAATTTCTCCAAAAATTATTTTAATAGATTAGTTCTCTTTAACTGATCTGTCCAATACTCAAAGTTGTCACATTTGAAAATAAGAATATTTATGGAAGTAAAATTTATTGAAACCACTTTTGATAATGGCTTGAAACCTTTCTCAAACTTAAATTGGATATCAATTGAAAATTTTAAATATATGTAGGTATTGAAAATTAGATTTGATTCATTCTAAAATTAAATCTATGTATCAACTAATATGTCCAAGAACTACTATTTATCAAACTAGTTTTGTTGTATGTGAGATTGTCAACCAAAAACTTTCTTGAATAACTTGAAACTTAAAAATATATAATTTATAATATAAATTATTGTATACTTGTAATAAAATTAAATCTTAAATATGTAAAAAGGTTTTTGAATTCAAATTAATACACCTCACTACCTTTGTGTACTATTCTTATTAATAAAGAAAGATAAAATAAGCTTAATACAAGGTGACTTGTATTGCAAGATAAGTCTAAAAGTAATAAATAAATAAATAAATTTATTTTAAAACTACATAAATTAAAAATATAATAAATATGATAAGTTTAACTCATTGATAATATATGGACATTATGTAAGAATATTTTTCATAAATTAAGTAAATCTGCACACTCACATACAAACTAGACAAGTGAAAGTCTAAAAATATAAATCTAAAAATAGATGTTGGACTTAAATAAATTTGAAATTCAACTAGATAAACATTATTTGAGTATAATGAACTAGACTCTAATTGGTATTGTTAGTGTCCTATATTTGCACCCTAGTTGAGAAGGTGATTGTTAAGATCTTCCTACTCAAATTTAGTCCAACATGAGACTGATCCTATGTTTTGGGTATTCTAATAATGGATCAGACCTTCAGAGAAGGATGGATTCCTTCTGGATCTATCACCTATACTAAATCTAAACTAGCACTTGCTTGGAAAATGAAAAGAGATTTTGACAATAACTTATAAAACATGTAAAAGAGGTGATGCACCAATGATTTGATCAGTCAAATTCACACAATACACACTATTAGACACTTTTAAGACCAAGAAATATCAATCTCACATAAATATTTTAGAATAAGGCATTAATCAATTATCAAATTAGCAAGAGAGGAAAAATTTCCACGTTTAAGCTACACAATAAACTATAAATTACACTTATAATGACCTATAAGAACTACTAAGCACTTCTTAAAGGTGAGAAAAACTCAGATATAAGAAAGGAACATACATTCACTAAACCAAAATACATGAATTCATGAAACACACTTCAATATAGATTAAAAAAAGATGGAATTTAGTATTTATTGCATCAAAAAGGTGTCACAGTACAAATTTTGGTAGAGTTGGTCATACCAAGAAGAGGGATCCATTTTAAGGCTTGGAAGCCTATATTTATAGAAAAGAGAAATAGAGAGAGCTATACATTAGAAAAGGCCCAACCAATTTGATGGATTATTACTCTCGAGGATGTTGACTCAAGTTCTTATCAAGAAGGAATAAATCTTGTAAAATAATTAAATGTCCATTTCCCTTATCCAACTGCTTGGTGATTTCTTGGAACCATGTTATTATTTACTTGATTTTATAACAAGGATCATGTCTTGGAAATGATAGGATTATGCCATATGTGCCATGGGTGGCTATAGATACTTGCTTATAAAAATTGTGACCATGTTGATAGAAGAAATCTCTCCCTATGATCATGTTTTACATTTGTAATTGGTCTAAACTTGAACCTGGGTCTATTTTATAGATAGAAGACCAATCTCAGATCATTGATTTTTGCATAGTAATAATATTCATAAAAAATCTACAAACTATCTTGACTTCACTTTGTAATCACTGGTCTATCTTCATCCTCTATACTAGGCCTTAAAGACCTATTTTACCTATATGGGCTCTACTAGTAATGCTTGGTCTTTGAAATGTGACCTTAGTTCAACCTTGACTTAATTTTGAGCTCAGATCCTTAACATTTATTTTGCATGTGGCCATTTTAAATTTTTCAACTTTCATAAAAAATATCCTAAGCTTGCCTTTGTTTATTAGCTATCGATTACCAACTTAGACCATTTACATGGTGCCCAACTATCTTAATTCTCATTGGTCTCTTAGATCATTTTTGAATTATTGACCCTATTCACACTATTAGATCTAGATGTATGAATACCTAAGAGTTCATTGATTTCCTACTAGCATATCCATTTGACATGTGGACTTTAGCATGAACCATTGGATCAAACTGTATGAAGCAACATGATCCATTGATCTATCTTGGTCCTACCTTCCTGTCAGTAAACATGCACTGTTAGATCTCTATTTAATTAATCCACACCATCAAATCTTATCCAACCTATAGTTCTTTAAGGGCGTTAACTTGAGAACCTTTTGACCACTTTGACTCTAGAGTGAACCATTATATCATATGTGTCAGTATGAGATCACCCGTGTACCGTTAGATCATGACCAACTTTAAACCATTTAAGGACCCTTTTAAACTCAAATGGTTAGTTTAGGGAGCTTAAATTTGACATATCATAGACCATATTTGACATCCTTTAGACCATCAAATTTAAGCATAGATGGATTTTTGCAATGTTTTAAAGTTTATATTCATGAAAAAGTCATTACATTATGTGACCAACTTTGGAGGCATGGATCTTGAAGTGCAGATGTCATGGAGGTACCAAAATTATAGGATATGTTCTTGATACCAAAAGGGATAAACCCATTTTACCCACTGGATCTAGGATATTTTTGAGCATACTTATAAAATGTTAATTCTCTCATGACATCTTGACGATAGTCTAGTTGATTAGGATAAGTATGAGAAACTTAGCAAAAATGCCTAAGATCCCAACTCTGCACATGTATATCTTCTTTTACACTTTGTTAGATGACCTAAAACTTGGCACATAGCAACTTGGGACCAAAATGAATAAACCCATGTGATCATTTTCTCCAAAGATTATCACATGTGTGAGATATGGCCTCATCAATATGCTCACTTGGCTTTGTTTGAACTCCTTTGAAAATGGCTATGTATGGAAATTTAGCATATTTTATTTGACAAGGCAACTTTGGACCTCAATATCTTTTGATGCACTTTGGAAAGTAGGTTGAGAATTGGTGCATATGTTCTAGGCATAAAATTGAATAGACCCATGTGACCAATTCTTCTTAACTCATCTACACATGCGAGCTATAACATCAACAAACTACCTACTTAGAATTTCTGCCATTAGACTCAAGTGTCAAGATGAACACAATGAAGAATCAAATGAACTCCATACACGTTCATATCTATTTCAAGAACTTTTGATACCCCATGGGGTCTCTACAACTCTAGACCTATCCTTAGAAATTAAAAAATTACACTTTAAGTGAACTTAAAGTGTTTTCAAAATCTTTACAAGCTACATGATCTTTTTAGTCCACTCATTCCATCTCAAACTTTTCTCACATTGAACCATTCTTTCAATAGGAACATGACTCATCTGTCCAAACCATAGCTAGGCAAAAGTTCTTTATGTGAGCCATAATTTGGCTAACATCTTTGGCGACCTTGTTGGGCAGCATGCCTTCTATGCTTGAACTCAGACCATCTCTATGACTCTTAGATCATTTACATAACACATGGAACATTTACATGACTGAAAGATACCCTCTTGATGAGAAAAATAAGGAATTCCAACAAATAGGGAAAGAAATAAGTTTAAAAGGGAAAACTAACCTAATAAATCAAAAACAACTAACCTATTAAAAAAATTGTGCAACAAATCACTTATTTGGGATAAGATAGAAATAAACTAATGTGTTAGAAAAATACTTTGGGAAATGAAAACAACTATGTACAAGGGACTTAACTTCTTCACTAGCAGTGCTTTAGATGTATCCCATTGACTAGGATAAGAATCTCTTTGCCATTCATCCTTATAGGTTGGAAAGCATTGTGGGACTTGTAACTAGAGACTATGTATGGGCCACACTAGCAAAAATCAAATTTTGTGTGCCTTCCTGGTTTAGCTCTATCTTCATCCCACTTGAGGACCAAATCTCATTCTTGAAAACTTCTTGAAGAAGATCCTTTGTCAAACATTCTCCTTACCATTTCTTGATGGTTATCCATGGCCAACATGAATTGATGCCTTGTCTCTTCTAGCTCTATGAGCTCAACATATCTAATTTCCATTGGCTCATTTTCCAAACTATTGAGCTAATGCATTAGTTATAAATTAGGGAATTCAAGATAAATAAGCATTCTTACTTCCTTACCATATACTAGATTGTATGGATAATTGGCTATGGACCTTTTATAGGTTATCCCATTAGCCCACAGAGCTGGCTTCAATCTAGGATGTCATGATCTATGATTGTCTTTAATTATCCTCTTGATGATCTTCAATAAATTCTTGTTAATGGACTCAACAAGGTCATTGCCTTGTGGATAATATTTTCATGAAGTACTAAGGAAAACACTATGTTGAAATACCCACTGGTTGATCTTAAACCCCATAAAGTCCATAACATTATCAAAAACAATAGTTGAAGGGACCCCATAACTAGTAAGTAAACCTTCATAGAAGTCCAAAACACTAGTTTCATTGGCTTCCTTTAATGCTACTACCTCTGTCCATCTGGGAAAATAATGCGTGATAATTAGGATCCACTTATGTCCTAAGATTGAAGGGGGATTGATGACACCAATAAAGTCTAATAGCCATTGGACAAAGGGTTATTTTACTAAAATTGGTTAGAGAGGTAAGGATGGAAGCTTCACTATTCCAACAAACATGGCATATTATCTACATTCCTTAGTCTATGCATGACAATCAATGAATAAACTTAGCTAATAATACCCACCTCTCATGGTTTTATGGGTTGTGATCCTTGCTGAATAGTGGCCTCTACCATGTCCATCATGGAACTACTCAAACAATCTTTGTGTTTGACTTAGTTCTATACATCTTAGCAATATGCCATTGATATCATTTTTGAACAACACATTATCAATAAGAAGAAAATAAATTGATTGTAATCTAAAATATCTCATCTTTTAAGGGGTCATATGAGGAGGATAAATACCATCATGTAAGCATCTTACCATAACTTTTAACTATTTGGAAGATGAGGTGTGGTCATTTACAAATTCTTCATCATTTGACACCATAACCACCCTATTAGTCTCTTGCAAGTCATAGGTTAAATCTTCACAGAGTCCTTTACCTCAAACCAACTCTATGACCTTGATCTAAACATCATATTCCATGACTTTGGTTATCCAACCAGATCTCTTGTCATTCATATCTTTATTCAAGAGGAAATCTTTGACACTTAGATGTGCACACCATCAAATGTGTTTTATTATTAGACAACAAGTACCTAAAATTTTTAAGAGACCATATGAATGAAAGTACATGCTTCTCAACAAAATAATACCTTATTTAATATTATTCTAAGACTTTACTGAAGAAGGCTATTGGCTGCTCTAAAGTCTTTTTATTCTGTTGTATGAGAATACTTGAAATTGTGTTAATGTTAGCATAGCTATATAAGAAGAAATACTTTGTGAAGTCAGGGTTCAGGAGTGTAGGAACATTGGCTATATATTTATTTATTTATTCAAAGCTTCTTACTCCTTCTTTGGACCAACTAAAACTCTAACCCTTTTTTAGCATGTATGTGAGTGGCTTGGCTAAAGTATAAAAATTTAAAATGTGTCTCCTTATGAAATTGATCTTTCCTAAAATAATTTACAAGGATTTTTTACACTTAGGAAAATAAAGTGAAAGAATTGAGTATATCCTAGCAGGGTCTATGCTTGTACCATGCTTTGAAATTACATGTCCAAGAAGCCTACCTTCATGGACAAAGAAAACACACTTTTTTGGATTCAAAGATACTCCAAATTCCCTGCATCTTTCAAACACTTGTCTAAGGTGAAACATATGCTCATCTAGACTGTTAGGGAATATTATTATGCCATCCAAATAAATAAGCATAAACTTGTTAAGGAGATCCTCAAATTCCATATCCATAGCCTTTTGTAAATTTGCTCCAACATTGGATAAGCCAAAAGGCATTTTTTTGTATGAAAATGTCCCTTGGTGGTGAAAGCTATTTTGAACTAGTCTTCTTCTTTGACCAAGATCTAGTTATATCCACTATAACCATACAATACTAAGAACCTTACTAAACTTACAAATAGCTATAAAATTTACTCCATTGATGACAATGAATAGTGGTCTTTAAGAGGGGTCATGTTCAAGTCATGAAAATCAACACATAGTCTTATCTCACCATTCTTTTTCCATACTGGGACAAGGTTTGCCACCCAAGTTAAGTGATTAATTGGAAATATTATAGATAAATCAATGAACTTATGTAGCTCATCTCTCATCAAAGGTTCAAGCTTTGGGTTAATTTGCATTTGTCTTTGTCTAACTATTCTAGTCTCATCCTATAACTCAATGGTGTATTTAGATAGTTTTAGATCAAATCCTTTAAGGTCACTATACTTCCATGCAAAGATATTTGTAAAACCTGAACGTAACTCAATAAAAGTTTATTTCTTTAAAGATTTTCAAACTTTGTCCAACTTTAAACTTTTACCAGTGGAAATCTCCACATTTGTATAGTGTTCTTCCTTGGTTGACAAAGAAAACTTTTATTTTTTCAATTCATCATCTTTTTTAAATATGTTTTCAAGGGTGACCAACCCTTTAGGCAAATTATTTGTCTTTAATTACACAACTTGGTCACCATACTGCTATAAGTACTTGTCTTGGTTCCTTGAAGAGAATTTGATAATTTGACTATCATCTTCAAATAATTGCCAATTATCATGGTTATCTAGGATAGAAGGCCTCACAACTACCTTGATGTGTGATTAGACTTTTTCATTTCTTATGTCATCTGGGATACTGAATTATGATCCAATGGTAGCTAGTCTATCTGCATGCTTATTCTTATTTCTTGATATGGCCTAAATATTGAAATCTTTAAAATCTTCAAGTAAATGTCATACTATATGATTATAGGACTTAATCAATGGATTCTTGCATACATTAAGTCCTCTTACTTGGTAAACTACTAGTTCACTATATCCAAAAACTTGTAAGCTATTGACCTTCATCATTTTTACCCATTGAAAACCATGTACTAGTGCTTCATATTTAGTAATATTATTGGAGTAACCAAACTAAAACCTGAGAGAAGAAAAATACCTTTGATTGGCTATATAAATTAATAACATTCCATCTCTAGTGCCATGTTTGTTCTTAGATCCATCAAAATATAGCTACCACAAACCATCACTAGGTTGATCGTCCTTCATTAATGCTAGAATTGGTGCATCATTTTCATGAAGATAATAGACACCAATTCCTTCTTCTTTAATTGACTTGTAGGGATCATGTTCATATGAATCAGAGGCCCATTCATCAAAGAATATATCCATAACTCTATTTAGAGGTGATTCAATTTCCACTTAATCAGATTTTAATACTTTATCTGAGATCATAATTGATGTTCACCATACTTGGCATATATGGCTCAAAATGAAATCTTGTAATAAGTTCAAAACATATTGTCACTTTAGTACCATACTTGATCCTAATAAATAAATATGTCTAATCAACTGATAGATATCCTCCAATCTTTGAAGTAAAGTTCCTTGAAAGACACATGGAAAATAGAGAGGCAAGTCCACTACCACTACATCTTGCTGAATAATGACATTGGGATAAGCATGTAATGTTAATTTTAGATCCTTTATTATGCCTAATATATTTTTTGGTGAACCATCTAGTTTCAATACTCCTTTGGCATTTGGCTCATAGATAATACCAAGCTTGTCTACAATTTGCTTGGGCATGATAGTGCTACTAGCTCCACTATCTACCATAAAATTATGAACTAAGTAGTCACCAACTATTAAAGAGAGATAAAAGGGAAGTGTTTTGTTTTATTTGACATTGGTTTTTTCCATATTTGTCATATTATGTACCTTTTGTTCAAGTTACTTGATTTATTGGTCTGAATTAGCTAAGACTTCTTGTTTCTCAACTAGCTCTTTAGACACTTTAAGAGTTGAAAGCTCTTTAATGAGCATGTATTTATACCCTAGAATAGCAAAGGAATACTACATGATAATGCTAATATTTGATTTCTTAATTTGATCCACTATGATAAATGAGGTTCCACTAGCCTTTGGCTACAACTTTTGAGCCATTGGTTGTTCTTTAATTAAAGGTGTTTGGGGAACCTTCAATGTTTCAGCATTCTAGGTCTTCTATACTATAGGAGTGGTAACTTAATCCTTGACACTTTTAGGGAAAAAATAGGATGACTAGAAGCATTTATCACATCTTGAGCTTCCTCAACTGCTCTACTTTTAACTCTAGTCAAAGATGCAACTTGACCATTTATATTTTTAGTTTCACCAACTTGGTTGAATGCAATGTGATCATCTAATTGCTAATTAACATTGATAGCATTAGGTTATCCTAACCTCTGATGAGCCTCTCCTTGGAATTCCACATTCATGTCTTTATGTTGACCACCTTGAATAGATAATTCTTCTTGTGTCATTTATGGCATAATTATATCTTGTGCTATTAAAGCCTGGTTTTGAGTGTCATTTAGATTAGAGGGTTTCCATCCTGAATCTTACATCAAGTAATTTTTCAGAATAATGGATTTTGAACTAGAAGGTACATTAGGATCAATGAGTACATATGGCTTAGTTTGGGTTATGGCTCCTTAATTTTGGTAAGGTTTCCTATTGTCTGTAAAACCTTGGTAAGGAGGCCTTTTGTTATTGAAGGACTGATAAGTATTCTAGTTTTGATGTTGATAAGGTCTAGCTTGGTACTGTTGTGTCTTGAGTTAGACTATCTCATTTTGAATGTATTGTAGCATACTCTTCAGATCTCCAATCTCACTGGCTTGATTAGAAGGGGCTACAACTTGAGATTTTTGGGATGGAATAGGAGCTATAAATGGCATTTGAGGAACTTAAAAAGGAGGAAAAAGTTTCAATTTTGGGAATATAGGCATTATAGGCTTATGAGATTGTATCAAGTTGTTATATGCTCTTATTTCAAGTTCATAGGCATTTATCAAGGTATTACCACCCATGGATTGTATCATGACACTTATGTTAGAATTGAGGGCCTTTAGATAGTATAAAAATACATACTCTAGAGATGGTCTAACCAATACATGGATCCTAGTCCATGTGTTTTAGAATCTAAGGTTAAAGTTAGATATAAACTCGTGGGGGTACCTTTGCATAGTACTCAATTATTCAACCAAAGATAGACTATCAGACTTGTTTTCAAATTACTTAACTCAGGATACACCTAACTCATCCTAGAAACTATCACACATGTAAGATATGGCCTCATCAATGTACTCACTTGGCTTTGTTTGAACTCTTTTGAAAATGGCTAAGTATGGAAATTTAGTAGATTTATCTGAGAAGGCAACTTTGGACCTCAATATATTTTGATGCACTTTGGTGAATGGGTTGAAACTTGGTACATATATTCTAGGCATAAAAATGAATAAACCCATATGACCAATTCTTTTTTAATCATCGACATGTGCAAGATATAGCATTAGTAAACTGCCTACTCAGAACTTATGTCACTAGAATATCAAGTGTCAAGATGAACACAATAAATAATGAGATGAACTCCATGCACTTACATATCCATTCCAAGCATTTTTGACACCCCATGGGGTCTCTGTAACTCTAGACTTATCCTTAGAAATTGACAAATTACACTTTAAGTGAACTTAAGTATTTTCAAAAGTTTTGCAAGCTGCATAATATTTTTGGTCCACTCATTCCATCTAGAATTATTATCACATTGAAACATTATTTCAACAGGAACCTAAATCATCTATCCAAACCACAACTAGGCAAAAGTTCCTTATGTGAGCCATACTTTGGTTAATAAGTACTTCTAGATAATTTTTATAGAAATCTTGGAAAACATCCAAAATTGACTAAACAAATAATTTAGGACAAATAAAATCAAATAACATTTATAAATATATAAATCACCAAATAAACTAATTGTAAAACTAATAATCATGTGTCAAAATTGGCATCATACTCAACACCTAATTTTTACTTTTGATATTATCTTCATAGAACTATGTTTCAATAATTTTAAAACTCATAGGAGTTGTCGTTCTAGGTTAAATGGTCATCAATTTTACCTAAGCTATGGTGTTATGGGTAGTTCCAAAATACTAAAACCATTAGATAACACTGTATATGTAATTTAGTTTCCATGTACCTCATGGTATTTTAAAAATTCTTAAATTGTTTTTTCAAACTATAGGAATATTTTTGGCTATTTGATTTTTTAGTGCATTTATAAGTAGTAGACCCAAAAATTTACTCTCAACGCACCTTAGATATGGGATAGTGTGGCTAAGGGATGATGGAATCATTTTTTGTTGTGTCTTTTAGGCCTTGTTCACTATTCACACTTGTGATCAATATATCTGAGAGCCAACAAGTCAAATGAACATTATTTATTTTTACATCTATGCTTTGATTGTTTTACTACTTAATTAAATTATTTATTTATTTGCTTTCTATATTGTATTAGACAACTAGATACCATTTTGCATTATGTGAAAACTATATCAGCTAGTCTGATATATGTGTCTTTCTAACTATAATAACCATCTTGATATAATTTAGTTTATTAGTATATATCAAGATATATCGGATAACTCAATATAGTTTTTCCTTTCTTTCCAACTATACTAGCCAACCCAATATAATTTTTGTAATTTCTACTAACTACGTCACCACCATGATATAATTTAATTTTTCCATCTACCCACCAACTGCATTAGCCAACTTGATATAATTATTTACTTTGACCTTACTATATCGGCTAGCCTGATATAGTTTGATATCCCATACATGATTTCCAAACTGTATCAACCAACCCTATATAGTTTTATATCCCTTACTTTAATTCTCAATTTTATTGGCTAGCCAAGTATGTTTCTAGCATTCATGTGCAATCAACTAGACTAGCTATGTCAGTATACTTGATTATTTCTCTTCCACTAGAATATATTTTGGATGAATCTAAAATGAATACCCACCAAGAATTTAAAGTATTTTGTGACAATTGTAATTCTATGTAACTAACTAATCCTAATAAAGTATCCAAAAAGGCTTACATGGCTTATGGTTTTTTCATCACTCATGATTAAATTCCAAGAAATTATCGTGTGGCTTCTACTAGATCTAAAATATATAAACCATATAATAATCTTAAATCCACTAGATGAGGTAAAATACTCTAAACCATGAGGTTTAAGAGGAATGTGACATAGAGTATATAGATGAGATGATAATCCATCTCCACAAAGATCTTGAGTATAAGGGAAATGACCCTATTATTGTTTATCATCTTAAGATGGAACCCCATATGGGTAATCCTCTTTCCCATACTCATAAATTATTTATAGGACTTGGGCTAATTCAATTTTCATCTTCCTCATTTCCTTTCTCATATACAATCCCTAGTATTATTATTAACATGGTGGTTATGTCTTTTAGCGAGTCTACCCAAAGTGTGCATGGTAACATCGATACCAATTCTAGTCTAGGGCATCCCAATAGACCATCAAAACCTCTACTTCTAACCAAAATACTCTCAATAATAATTAAATTTTATTGTAAAAAATGATTTAAATGAATAATATTCAAGCCAATAATATCTGATGTAAATGCAAAATCAACCTCAATAGCTTTAGTGGGGAGTGACAAATCAAAATTCGCCCACCCCATAGAGGCACTCATGTTAATCTCATTATGTAACCTCTGCTTCAAAAAAAATTCATCAAACACCTCCAAAATCAACCCTTAGTCCCTCAAATTATAAACATAGATATAGGTGGCATCACTCCTACCATCTCATATAGTGAATCTATCATTCTTGCTTTGCATTTGAAGGACTTTGGAAACCTTTATAAAGACTAGATTAAGTTCAAAAAAAAATTTACTACCAAACTACTTCCAAAAACATTTGTTGGTAATACTTAATATTGGTACAATAAACTAAAGTCTAACTCCATTTCTCGCTTGAAATACTTAGTTAATGAATTGGTTCAAGAGTTTCAATCTTATGATTTTATTAAAAACAACTTGGCTCATTTTATTAGCTGCAAGCAAATAGAAAATGAGACTACCCAAGACTTTATCAAGCATTATAAATCTTTAGCCAACAAATCTGAAAAACATATGTTGAAATATAACCTATTCCACCTTTTCATCAATGCATTAAATCCTAAATTATAATATATTGTTAAGACTCTTTCTCCAAAATCATTAGAGGAAGCATTAGATCAAGCTCAATGTTAATATTTCCTTATAAGACAATTTGATTCTTCCCAACCCAAACTTGGAACTAGAATGCTTATGAGATATTAAAAAAATATTAATGATGATGGTGTCTCTGATACTTAAAATTATAAGAGAGCCATTAATATTTTCTTGCTAGCAAGCTCCGATGAAGTGAATCTATCCCCACTTATCAAGGGAAGTCTCTTCCATCATCCTCTCCCTCCTTCAAAAAATAAAAAATGCAAAATTATTTAGCCTATTTACCTAAATGAGAATAGAAAACACCTTCCTATACCCCCATCTAGAGATTTTGATACTTATCATCCCAATGCTCATTAGTGTGACCCTAAAAAAAGTTATATATCCATGCAAATTGGGGTCATTCTCATGAGACCTATAAACAACTTACACACCTAAATTTTGAGTTCTTTTTAGGTCCAAAATTTAATCACAAATCCATGACTAGAGAGTGACATAAAGCCTATGATAAGGTAGCAAAGGCTCATGAGTTCAAGTTCAATTATAATGCACTTCACTAAGCCACTACTCACATTACCATCTACTTCAATCCACTCCCAAACCATACTCCAAATCACCAACCTAAAAATCAAATCCAAACACCTTCGCAACTAGCCTTAACACTGTTGAAACCATAATTAATACTCATTCTTATAATGATGTGGAAAACATAGTTAATATGAACACAATGAAGTGTGTGGTATCCTACATTGATTCATAACCCCGTAAGCCTCTTATTTCTTATCCTAGTTGTAAAAACGTTTAGGATAATACTCCACATATTTTTGTAGCTATTGAATATGAATAAATCTTTAGTTCTATACTTTTAAGTAAACCAACTATATCGGCCAACCTAGTATAATTTCCTTCCTTCATAACTATACATGCCAACTCAGTAAGTTCCTTGCCTTCACAATTGTATTATCTAGCCTGGTGCAGTAAATTTTTTGAACTATGTCTATTCCAGCTATATCATACAGCTTAGTATAGTATTATATCTCGAAATAAAGTCTAACTACATAATCCATTCCTATATAGTTTGTTTCATTAACCACTTTTATTTCTATGATGTTAGCCAACATGGTACAATATATTTCTACCCTAATTTTTATTCTATCATATTGGTCGAACTGATACACTTTATTTATTATATATATGTGCCAACAAATATGATGGTCAAGTTGATACCATTGGTTCAACCTAACTCAACTATACCAATAGTGCCAAGACCACACACTTTGATTCCAAATAAAATTTAGTTTGATTCCACTTCTGATTCAGTTGATTTAAATTAGAATTTAATATCCCTTTTATAATCTTATTTAGCTAACATTGACTTTAATTAATGGGATCCTAAAGAATAAATTTCCAATTACCCATCTCAAATTCCATTTATTGAGATCATGATGACTTCTCCACGTCACATAAACCATATCATAAAAATTTTGTTTGATGTGAACATTCTTCAACCACCACCTATGAGGCAAGAAGCTACCTTGCCCATGTTTGAAGAAAGCATTCTACAGTAATGTGAATAGATGTCCATTCAAGTTGTCCAAACTATGGATTTTTCTCTTTATATAAAGTTTCTTATAGCATATATGACCCATAAAAAATCTTAGTTCATGTGGATAACTCTCCATTATTTATTAGCATCCAAAAACATGACATTTGAGTCAAGCGATCCTTGATAGATGAAGTCTTTAACACGTGTTTCACCTTCTTAGAATTTATTAAAACCTTAGGATACTTTGAATAAAACCTTAAATATACCCAAAGTACATGTCATGGATACAAAATGAGATAAATGACTCCATTAGGATGTGTTTGGATCCCTATAATGGTACTGCCTATTATGGTTAGAGTCAAGGTCATGATTTTCAACTTCCCTCTATCATATAACTTACTACTTGACTACCTTTAGACTCATTGTATGAGGGTCATGGCCACTTCCACATGCTAATGTGTAAATTTTACTTAAAAATGTGTTATTTAAGGTGATACCAACCCTTATAATTTTTAATAATTCCCAAAACTTGTGATTTTAAAATTCTAACCCTCGAGCCTTTACCTAGCATTCCCTTTCATGTATATCAACATTTTAATTATCCCATCAACTCAAATTGAGGTTATAGTAGCCACCTTGATATCATGGATAATATCCCACCTAACCTCCTTAATTTTGATAATGATGAACTAGAAGAGGTTATCCTAAAAATAAAAACTATCAAATCTTCCATCTAGCATCATAGCTTAGTTGCCTCCCACCTTGAGACCTCATTCTCTCAAGAATCTCACTGATGAGTTTCCCACTTTTACAAGAAATAATCATATTATAGTATCATTCATCTCTTAATCAATTTTATGAGAAATAATTATATTATTCTATCACTAACTCAAGTTATGTCATTTAATCCTTCTCTTATTCTAACATACCTAGCATTGTTCCTCCTTCGGTTAATGTTGATAGGTCTAAGATGGATCCAGTTCTACCTTCTACTTCACATATAATACATGTTATTTTTTATCCTCTTTAGAGTATGTTCAATGATCATGTTGTGATTGGACCCTATCAATTCTCCAAATTTTATGATCCATCAAGTTTGATTCCTCTAGATATGTTGGTCACACTTATATGACATGCACTAAGGATGTCTCCCAAAAAAACAACACCATATTATTCATTTCACAATCTCTAGTCACTCCCAACACCAATGTTCAACATAAAATAGATGTCTAAATAAATATAATTAGGTTACTGACTCAACCACTTAATGCCCTATTAGTGATGTTTTTTTATGAAGATATTCTAGACATACCTCACTATGATTCTCCACATAGGTCAAATTTGTCACCACACCTACCCACCCAAGAGGAAGAATTGTATTGTGAGTTTTACAAGGTTTTTGGTCATTCCACTTAGAAATGTCAAGCATGATAAATAATTTTATCATAACAAAATCCACAAGGCCCAACTCCTAACATAGAATTTGAACACCTTGATATGTTAATCCTAGTTACCCTTGTTACTTCCATGGGACTATTACACATTCTTTAACTGATTGTTGAGCTCTTGATGAGTATCTTGATACACTTTATCTCAAAGCAACTAAGTTGTATGGTCTTACAAATATATCTCCTCTAAATATTACACCTAATATATTCCTAAACATGAGGAAGTATATTTCATTTGGTACCAATGTTCTACACATCACATACATATGTCTAAAGCTATCCAACACATTTTCAATAAGTTTTGAGGCCCCCACTTCAATTTTCCTAGCAATGCTCACACGATGCATCTAGCATAGAGGATCCATCTCCCCTACAACTAGATCCATCCCTTATACTAGAAGATGTGTGTTCCATGGAATCACATATTTCTCACATTGATTATTCTCATCAAGATGCCCCATAATCTCCCCCTTTTAGTATGCTTACTCTTTCTTTGGAACTCATTCGCTAGGTAGTCCTACAATAACTCTTAGAAATGGTACAAGAGACTATGATCTGAGCCATATATCATTTACAAAAATATTTAATATATTTTATTAATGATGTATGTCAATATATTTCATGACACGTGTGAGCATGTATAATTATTTTACATCATTTATATCACTTTGTAGTCTACCTTAGTTTCCCTTATGGATCTTTGGTATCACCTCTGAATTTTTATTTTTTAGTGATTTAGCTTCCCCTTCTTTTGGGATTATTTACAATTGGCCTTAGTTTTTGTTATGGATCTTAGGTATCACCTTCAGGTTTTTGTTATCACACTTTCATACCATTTTTAAATTTGCCTTAGTGTCCTTATGATTCTTAGGTATCCTTTTTCATTCCCCCTAATTTAGGAAGATTTATCTTATAAATGATCATGCTAGAACCTTTTTAAGTTAGTAGGGATTTTTTAGTGATATAATTATCACCATTCATAGTATTTCCTTATTTAGATTCCATTTTTGTAATTTGACTTAGATTTACATGTACTTTCGAATCCCTCTCTTATCCTAGTCACTACTGAAGCAAAGTTGCCCCTTCTTGTGGTAAAAAACTAGTATATTAATCATTGTATCATTATTTTCACATTGGGTAGATCTTCCATGATCCACATATTTCTCTTTAATTTCACTTGAGCCATACTTAGTTAGTTTTGAGATTGCACTCTTTCACGTGGTGCAAGTTTAGGAGCCTTTTAAGCACCATGGTCTTTGGGTTATCATCTCTAATGGCTAGGTGTAATATCTCTTGTGTTATTCATGTTTATCATCCATGGTTGGTGTTTCAAAATCCGTATGGTGGAGTAAAATAGAAAAATCCAAAAGAGTTAAAATCCATATCATATAATAAGGCAATATTAAAAGGTAAATAAAATCTTATAAGCCTAATCACAATAAAATACATCATATTTTTAGTGCCTCTCTTATTCTAGTTGAATCTCAAATTCCACTATTGGCCTCATGATGGAGCCAAAGTCAAAATGAGAGTGGCAGGCTAGTAGACTAGGGTAGGAGGTCTCATTTTACCACTATCTATCTTCTTACATTATGTTATATCCTGATTCCTCGCTAAGGAAATTTACTTAATTATCTATGGATATTTATAGTTGGTAATTATATTTAGTTATTTTTAACTAATCTATGAGTTATATGCTATTATGGGACAGTTGAATAATTCTTTGGTTTCATGATTTCATTACTATGAGTTAGTTATAGTGTATATTCCTACATTATGATCATGTTGATTTGTTATTTCAATAGTATTTTATGATATACATGTCATGATTTTATGGACTGACTACCTGCTTGTTGTGAGTTGGACATGGGAGAGATTCATCCTTCAGAGCATGACAGAGAAAGAGCATCATCAGAGAAGGTAACATAGATAGAGATGTTAGGAGACACTAGAGGAATGAATAGAACCCTGCACACACCCTGTTAAATAAAAATCATTAAATACATATTTAAATGGTTAGTATTAGTGTATTTTTTATGGTGTTACATTTAGATAATGGTTTATACATGATTAGTTGTTTGTGTTAGCTCAAATCTACACTTTATGAATTAATTAGTGGGAATGTGTTTATGTTGTGTTAATATGTTCATCTTTTAATAAATGTAAAATTGCATGAACATGTATGTAAACTAACATTCATGACTTTGGAATGTTTTGGAACATAAGCTAGCTATTTATGATACTTCAGGGATGTTAATTTTTGGTGAGAAGACATAGAAAGCCTTTGTAATGTGATTTACCATTTTTGAGTAAAAGAATGATATTGACATTTTGTTAGCCATAGTGCTAATTAAGTCATTATTATTATTATTATTAATTAAAAAAATAAAAATGTGCGAAGCCTCATAAAGGAAACAAATATTATATTTAGAAAAATACTATATACCAAAAAATAAAAAAATTGAAATTATATATTTAGAAAAAATGAAAAAGAAAAAGAAAAAAAATGAGAAAAGAAAGAAAATCATGTTAAATGAAGAGAAAAAGGGGGCTAGCAACAAGAAGGGAATAAAAAGAGAAGATAGGAGGAAGGGAGAATAAGAACCCAAGAGAATAAGAGAGAAAAAGGAGGTACAATGTAGGACAAGGAAGTAGGAAGAGATTTATAAGAACCAAATGATTCCAAGTGGAACTCTTGTAAGGTAGGCTCTATTGTCTTAATTTTGTGAAATCTAAAAAAAAAATCTGTAGACATATGAATGATCTATGTGCCTTTATAAGTATAGGAATTATGTGTATTCTTGATTTAAAAAAATGAGGTATTATAAAAATGTATAAATTGGTCTATTAGATACCTTAGATACCTTTATTTTATAGTGAACTATATATTCAGTATATTTGTAGTGAACTATATATGTGACATTCAATGATTTAAATATATATGCAACAATTTACATAGAGTGATCAAGTACAATGATTTAGCTATGTATACAAACATATATAAAATGATGATATAGTTATATATAGTGAACTGATTTATACAACTAAAATATTTGCCAGAATATCCCAGTATCAATGATTGTAGCTAGAATCAATAAAAGTTATCGAGATATCTAGAATCAATATAAACATAACTATTAATATCTACGTACATGAGTTCTTATTTGATATAATCCCTTCTAAAATAGTTTCTAGGCAAATTGATAAGCTAGAATATTCACTGGTTATAACAAACTAAACACATCTAAACATATCAAAATTTGAATACATTCATCGACGTCTCACTAAGGTGAGAGGAGGAATGATTATTTTTCTTCCTCCATGTAATTTAGTACATATCTTGAATCTGGAAAATACAAATTGTCCCGCTTACATGAATTTACTTACCTTTTAAAATCATCCCATTTCTACGTAGATGTCTGGTAGAAGTACACAAGGTGCATCATGTTAAGACCAAATCAAAATGATCTTTGTTGTAGATATTCCTAGACTTACCATATAAATCAATTACATTTGTGCTATTATTTAACTCTTTATCTAATGATGATATATATTATACCCATATGTTGTAGTCCATGTCTTAACTGGTGATAAAGTTTACTATACACCCAAATCTTGGTGAATGCCAGAGAAACTTAAACAAGTTGGCTCTCCCCAGGAACACGTTAATAATCCAAACGCAAATGCCAATTCCTAGTAATGTGATATGATTACATATTATTATTAAGGATTATTTTACATGTTATCACCACTTCTCATGATGCAATATAGTTATATTTTTCCAAAGGATTTGATTATTGCATTGGATTACTATAGACCATATATTATGCACTAATAATTGATATAACTAGTCGTACCCTTTTATCTCTTCCTCTCCTATATGGGTAGCGTGTGAATGATATAAAATCATATTTATATATTTATTACATATATTATACTTTGCTAATAGTATTGAGTATATGGTTTAGAAACAACTATATAATATTTGTTTTGAGAAAATAACCTAAATGTTTAGGGTGAAGTAAATTAGGTATATAGTGATAGAATTATACACTGTCTATATGAACATGATTAACAAATGTAATTTTTATCAACAAATGTTTTCATGCGGAGATAGTAATTAGATATATAGTATCTATGTATAGACTTGCATATACTGTATAAGTATAGCAATAAATATAATTTGATTTTCACCTTCTAACTATAATCTTTATATTTACTTATTTGATCTAAAATTGTAACATGTTTATAATTTGTTGCATCGTATGAGTCCCAAGTGTGTTGAGGAAGTACAAGTTGAGATTGATCAGGTGATGGATTCATATATCATTATTTAAGTGATCATGAGAAAATGGGTTTCACACATGGACATTATTGTGAAGGAGGTTGTATAGATTTGCATCTTCATCTCTTTTTGAACTTTAAATGTTGTCACTATAAAGGACCCATTCCCCATTGATTGCATCATCTTTATTTGAAGGATATGGTGGGACATGAGATTAATTATTTTATGAGAAAGCTATAATAGTTGTTGAAAAAAAATAAAGTCATTGTCTAGAATTTTAGATGACTATTGACGTTTATAGTATTCATGCATTATTGGTTGTTTGTATGTGATACATAATGAGAATACAATTAATATGTATAAGGGCTTATATATAATAAATGTATCTTCATATGGATTTAAGTATGCATATAAATATCGAATATATAGGTGTATTGGTTCATATACCTATACTTATAGCTAAATGGATGACTAAAATAAGACATAAGTCTTCTGAGGGACCAAAATTTTTAACCATATGGAAATAGTCACCTAGAAATGGAATGAGTTGTTTAAATGAAAGTTTATAATAGGTTTATGAGTTATCTAATTATCCAAAAATAATTATGACTGACTACTTGAAAGTAAGTAGTGTGTACATAAAAATGGTGGATTGTGCTATTACTACTTGTATTATATATTTGAATCTACTTATGAAAATTAAATTATGCAATTTAAATGTAGGATATACTTGATCAGTATAAACTATACTTTCTTGTTTATTATTTAGGATTATGATACTTTTGATTATAAAACTAGTTGTTCGTAATTGAGTAGTTGTGCTATGAACAATGAACTATGATATTATGGGGTTTCATAGAGTGTATTTTATTTGAAAACTACTTATAAGAATTAAAAAATTATAGTCTAAATGTATATTATACCTAGGTGTACAAGTTGTAATTTTTATGTCTATTATAAATGATATTGTGAAGATTCATTCATATATTTGATGAACTAAATATATGTGTTTTTTTATTCTTATTTTTACCATGTTTTATCCTTGATGGTAGGAAATAATCTATATCAATCTATTGATTATATTTATATTAACCAAATCTCACATTGTTGGTACTAAGTAAGTAGTGAGATAGAATTAACTAGCTTACTAGCATCACAATGCCATATGAAGGTAATCCAATCAAGTGGTGTGAATGAAATTGACTAAATCTAGAGATCAATAACTATTGAAAATTTTGACCAAAGTAATGTTAGTTAGACATTGCCATTTTATGTGTATGATTTACATGTTTGTGTGATATCTTGTTAGAACAGATTTCTTTATGATACACCACATGTTTTTAGAAATCATACAACACATAGGTACTAGATTATCTCTCTGTATCCCCACATCATCTTTATCTACTCATCCATGAAGGGAGGACCATTCCCTGATGGGTAATTATGAAGGGGATCGATGGTCTATGGTTGGTGTAGAAAAGTGCTTAGATGATGCTCTCTCTCCCCATAATAATACTTATTTGGAGATGACACTTGAGATTGCCATAGATACTAGAGTTTAAGAAACTCATGCTCTATGGATCCATGTATTTGTAAATTATATTGTATTTATTATTGAAACATTGTCTTGATGAGGTGTAATTACTTACTTATTGTGCATTGATATCAGTGGCTATATGATTTTACCAGTCATGATTGGAAGTCTATAGTTACTTTATATACTCAGTTATGATGTGTTTTTTATGATGATAGTGATCAGTAATGAATAATGTCACATGTTTATTTTACATTTATCATACTTATCGTATTTTATATGGATTAGTAATTAGATTCTCATGGTGTAATCTAATGAAATAATATGTTGTTAAAAATAAAATAAAAATCATATATTTTTAGGTAGATCTTAGTGGGGATGTTATATATGGTATTAGAGCTATGACTCAAATTCTAAGACCTGATGAGTCCACTAATGTTTTCATATCCTTCTATTGACAGAAAGGAGAATGGTGAAATCTAGAGTATCTAGAGAGGGTCCATCAAATGACAATGACAATAACCCTCTGTTTGATCCTAATGAATTTAACATTGAGTAATCAACAAAGTTAGATCATATTCTTGCAACCATGAAATAAACCAAGGATTGAATTTCAGTCTTGGAGATAGAAGTTTATGGCCCTAAAGAGGAAGTACACCAAAATGTACCTGAAGAGAATCCCACTGAGTAGAAAAACCCTTAGGATGTGAGATCATAGGTTGTACCCATGTATGGAGATCCTTGTGACATGTGGGATTGTACTAGTTAAGTGAAGTGTATTTTGGACTTATAATTACCTCAATATAGAATCATGCTACACCATGATTGGAGTTGTGAGATTTAGTACATCTTCATGTATGGATTGATGATTATTTTAGGTAATAAACATCCATAATTCTTGGTCTAATTTGCCTAAGAACCTATTTAATTGAATCATATGATGTGTGGAACATCAAGATGACATAAGGTAATTTTGGAAAGGATAAGGCATAATAATATGTGACCTATTTTATGAAGTGATGAGGATTAATAGTTGATTCCATGAAATGATGTGTGGTTCATTAAGTGTGAACCCTTAGGAGCACTCGTGCCCTCTTAGAGTTGTTAAAGAGTTAATTTATCGAGTGTCTCGATGGTGATGGTTATATTTGATGTTTGGGTAGGTGAATGCATAGCATAGTTCATGAGTCATGAACAAGATATTCCTACAATATTTTGATCATTTAGATCAAACACCTCAAGAATGATTACCTCCTTACTTGGTAATCAAGCCACCTATGCCACTTATGTTTTATAGTGTGAGTGTTAAAAAAGAATGAGATGTTTCTCACTTAATAATAAGTGCATTTTAGATAGAATTTTGTGTCTTATGTACATCAATCCCAGGGGGAATCCTAAAATACCGCTTATGGATTAGCACCACCTAATGCAATGGGAATTCTCTTTGTAGTGGAGTGTAGTTATCTTTGTTGAGGATTCCTATGTGTTAGGAGTTTGTGTATGGATTGAAATCCCATATGTTAATGTGGATTGGGAAGAGGTGTCGTCTAAAATATCTATCATAGAGGTGATTTATTACTCTCCCAACCTTATTTGACATCATTATAATCCCACTAAGTGTATTCATATTTTCATGATGTTAATTAAGTGTTCGCTTAATCAAAAACTTGTTCTTGAAATGTTGTTTTGATAATATTCCTTGGAATTTGTGGAATAATGTATTATAATTATTGTTGATAGAGAAGTTGTAGGAATGGAATGGATTGATATATCTATGTGGTTAATATTTTTCCTTCCATTTCTAGAAATAGGTTATGATACTACACTTACAGGTTTGGTAAGTGTGTAGTGATTCGACAACTTAGGTTGTGGTGTTTTATTCATACCATGTGAGGGTATATAAGAGTTTTTTTGTTGATATGTTATTTAACTATTTTCCACTTGTTTCTTTTTAGAGCCACATTTTTCAGTGCTACTTTATCTAAACTTTTGAACTTTGACCATGTGGAGTGGCAAACCTTGAATTTATATTGGTTCTAGATTAATACTTATAAGTTCATTATGGTCATTATATTATGATTAAAACTTGATTATATTGGTATTATTCTCATCTTAAAACATGTTGTTTTGATGAGTCATTTATGAACTTTTTGCCTAGAGTTAGTATAAAGCGAGATGTGTTGAACATCTTATTAGTATAAGTGGGTTAAGATAAGCTTATAACTTGTTGTGTAACTAAATGAGTAGGTGGGGAAGCATTGTATATCTTTTTATTTTTATAAGGTTGTAATGATGGTGTGATCCTTGGCCTTTGTTAGTTATGTTAATTTTAACATTATTTCCTCTTAACTATGAATATAATAGAGATGGGTTAAAGTGTGAAACTTGATACTAATTGTGCTTGTCTAATGGCAACTTAGTGAAATTATGGAATGTTTTTATGATTTTTATTATGATTTATATTTATACATATTGATTTATTTAGAACTCTAAGGTCTATTAGTATATATTTTCAATTCAGGTAACTATGTGTATATTTTGGAGATCATTAGGTTGTAGAGACCTAAGGGATGAGTGGTGAATTAGAAATATGAGTACTAAGAGATGAGAGTGGATCCTAGTTAGTCTCACATTGACTAAGTAGTTACTAAGTTTGGATCCAACAAGGGGATCTTATTAATTCAAGGATTTGGTAAGTGGGACTTGTCAAATTTAGTTGTATGGTCATACACATATATACTATGGAATGTTTATTCCTTAAATTTGTATATATTGAAAATGCATTATTTCCAATTCTTATTCATCATCATACTTCTCAGGAGCTATATAGGGTAGTGGTAGTATTGGCATGCCATACTTACCAAGAGAAATGTATAGTAGTGATGGTATTGACTTATGCACATTGTTCTTGCCAGGTTCTCTAAACACTTTTATTTAAAATGAGAAAAATACTCTCTATGTTAGAGAGATGTGCAAGGGGGTTGGGAGTCTTGGTGGAACTCTCCCTAGCCATTTGTTTTTATCTTTTGTGATGATTTCATGTGTTTATGGTTAAATATTAAATTTTTGAAGTCATAAAAATTATTACTAAAATATGTGGGACCTTTTAAGGTGTTAAAAGTGGTAAATCATGTAGTGTTTATGCTTGCATTACCACCATCCCTAGATCTATTACAAAAATTATTTCATGTTGCTTATTTTCATAAGTTAATCCTTCACATGTGTTGGATTGGAATGATTTATAGGTTTTGGACCCTAGGGTGGTCATGGCAGAACCAATCAGAGTAATTGACACTCATAAACTTTGTTTTCATGATAAGGAGATGTCATAGTGCAGGGTCTTATGGGACTAATACTCTAAGGATAGTGTTACTTGGCAGGACTATGATGAATTCTACAAGTGATTTCCATATTTATTTGCTTGATTTGATACTTCATACTATGTTAATTTTCTATTGAGCAATATTTTAAATTTAGAACTTATGTTTGAATAATGTCATCGGGATGATGACCAGATTTAGGGGGAAGGATATTACATATGGATTCTTCACTAAGCAAATTTTCTTGATTATCCATAGATATCTATAGTTGGCAATTGGATTTGGTTATTATTAGCTAATCTATGAGTTATATGTTATTATGAGATAGTTGAATATTGATTTGGTTTCATGATTTCACTATTATGAGTTAGTTGTAGTGTATATTCTTACATTATGATCATGTTTATTTGTTATTTTAGTAGTATTTTATGATATACATATCATGATATTATGGAATAATTACCTTCTTATCATGAGTTGGATGTAGGATATATTCATCCCTCAAAAAATGATGAAGGTGTTGAGCATGGTCATTGTTGTCTTAGATTGTCATTGATGTCAAAGAGAGCATGTGGTACTAGTGGATTAATGACAAAATGATCAGATTGATGGTTTGGAGAGTGTTTTCCTAGTTACATAATTAATGATTGATATTGATGATATGGTGATGTTGCAAAGACCCTGTGGGATGTTATGAGTGCTTATAATGCTTATGTAAGTGCATGGAATTCATCAGAATAGTCATATGAATGTCTAAGCTCAAATAGTAATCTTTATAGATAAAGTTATGTGAGCAAATTGATGATGTCATATTTCACACATATGAAGGTTTCAGGAGCAATTTGATATATGGATGGATTCCCCTATTAAAGGTGATCATTTGGTTAAAATTTTAGGTCATGAGGTTGAGAATAGAAAAATTTATTATGGTGTAAAGTTGGCCTTCCAGGCAGAGTTTACTATGTTCCCATACTTATCCAAATTTGTATTATTGAAGATCTATGGTGAGCGTTTAATCAAATCATAGATCTAATGATGAGCATTTAATTTGAGAATATAATGCTATAACAAAGTACATGATCTTATCAGTAGTGATCCAATGGTGTGTATTAATTCAAAATTTCAAAGGATGCTCAGAAGCATGCAAAGTTGCCAAGTGGAAAAAAATCATTGGAGACTGGTTGCAAGGTATGCAGAGGGCACGTGGGGCTGCCAAGTGGCTTGATCTCAAGAGTGAGGATCAATGATCAATAGTGAGCATTAAATATTTAAAGTTGGGAGACTTATAAGGAGATCAATGAAGTGCATTTGATCTTAGTGAAAGGATGAGATGAAGACATGTGTCTACAATATTTGCATTTGAATAGTGACCATTGGCATTTGATTTAACAAAGGAAAACTAGTCTATAGTATTTGACCTATAATGTTTGATCTAAGATGAATTTGAAGGTGATGTAAAAGGCAAAGTTGAAGATGACCTCAAGGTGCATCTAGATAATCTAGTTAAATTTTTTGAATATGTATACAATCAATGTTATTGAGCTCCAAAGTTTAATATGTGTTTGACCATTGTCTATAAGTGATCTAAGAAGGATATTTGAGTTTTTTTTTTTATAGTTTCTTAATGTTTTAAGATGAACTAATTGATGAAGAGTGTTGTAGACTCCATGAGGATCATCTATGTGGATTATGGAGGTTTGACCAATCCATATTCAATATGAAAAAAGGCTTACGAATTGATTATGTTTGTTGAATGTATTGGAAGATTGAGTGACCATGTTGTAGGAGTGAGTTGAAGGTGTTCTAAGCATAATTGAAGAAGTAGATGACCCCTTTTTTGGGTAAGTTCCCTATTTGCAGAATGTGAGTGGTATGTTTGAGAGGATAAGATCAAGAAGAGATTGGAAAAAAATGTTTTAAAATGTCTTGAAAAGTAAGTATGAATCCATTGAATGGTGTTAGTATATTATATAAGAACAAGACTTGTAATTTTCATATGTGCCTTCACAATTAAGGTATTTGGAGTTGAGAATCTATAATAGTGGATTATAATGTTAAGTTCAAGGATTGATAAATGTGCATGAGGTTTTGATAGGCTTTAAAAACCTATTTTTAATCTATGAAACCCTTTACTACACTCATAATGAATTATTAAGGGATCTCAGGCTGTGACAGTGCCTGAAAATCCTAAACTAGGGTTTGAACAATAGCTCAAGTTTTAGTCATTAGAATATAAAAAGAATTTATAATCCTACTAAGAATCATATGTCTTAATTGAATAAAGTGGTTTTATAATTTTTACATCTTTGTAAGTACATAAAGTCAATACAATGTGCAAATTGGTCTTTAGGAGGCCTAAAGGGCTAAACAAAGACCTAAAAAGGTCTAAAATGGATATCAAAACATTGAAATATTGTATTAAACTTCATAAGTAGTTGATATTGGATAAAGGGTGTTCAAATTTGTGAATGGTTGTTCTTTATTCATCCGTATAGACCGTACAAGTCTAGAAAATCTCAAAAATAGGGCTAGTAGGATTGAGACAAAGTAGGTAGAATTGGGTAAAGATATGATTTGCTGATTAAAAAGTGTTTGTGAGTCTTATAAGGTATTTTTGATAGATGAATGTGATTGAGAGGGTAATGAAAACCCTAAAGAACAAGTTTAAATCATTTATAAGTACAAAACCAAGGTGAATTTAGTAAACCATTAATTAAGGAGTGAGTCCAAGAATCCAATGCAAGGGAAGTTGAAAGAGAAACAAGGTGTAGAGTGAGTGAGTTTTTTATATGATCTACATTATATATTACCTTGATCAAATATGGAGAGTCAAAATAAATTGACTATATTTTGATTATGTGTGACCGGTCTGAGTGGTCATTCTGAGAGAGTTGAATTGAGTGATTAGAGCCTGTGTTGAAGTGTCTAAAGCATGTGGAGGTGTAGCATAGGTCCAGAAGGGTTTTAAAATGTGATCTAATCATATTTATATGTGAAATATTTGAGTTATAGCTTTAGAAGTTTGAGACTATGTTTTCTATGTTTGAAAACATAAAGAGTGAGGAGACCTAATTGGTAGGTTCAAGTGTTGAGTTGGTGTTCTAGGTGGAATAAACCCATGAAGGAGTGAGAAAGGGGATATTAGATACATGTTTGATGTGTTCAAATAATTTTTAAAGGATGATTGTGGTCCAAGTAGTCTCACATGTAACATGTGAGTATGAAGGCCTAATTGTTTTAGGTATCACCAAGACCTAATGGTGGTTTGGGGTTAATGAGGTAATGATAGACGTATGAGGAGTGTGGTTATCACATGTAATGTATGTAATGTGTGTATGGACATATATTAAGTGTGTTTTAAATATGTAAAGCATCTTAGTCAACAAAGATGGGTTAAAGGAAGGGAGTGGTATAAGTACAAGGTCTTATTGGACTAATTAAGCTAGTTAAGGAAGTGTGGATTCAAGCGAAGTAGAGAACCTTTAAAAGAGAAGGTACAAGTCATTAAAAACCAATAGAGAGTGAATAGGATCAGTAATGATTATCTAATCAAGTTGATTTAGGAGGTCACATAGGTCATTAGACCTAATGAGCTTAGAAGAGGTAGTTTGATCAAGTTAGACCTAGAGGCAGTTTGTGAGAGATTAGAGGTGAAGAGTGCAGATAAAGGTGATCATAATTAGTTGAAGAGTAAAAATAGGTGTTCAAGGTTATTTTTTTAGGTATCTAAGTGGGTTTTTGGTTGATTATGGGTTTGGTTCCTCCTTTCAAGATAAATATTTCTAAAGGTCTAGTTGTTGTGGGTGCTCAACTAGACAGGGGCAATAGCTCCTTGTGGGATTGGTGTCTCACTAAACTAAGGGATGGGTGTTCCTTGATCAGTTGGTTCTAGTCTAAATATTTTATCTTATTATTATAGGACTATATTCCATCTTATAGGGTTCATTGGGGTTTATCCCCCAAGAGGGTTTCTCACATATATCATGTGTTCATGTGATGTATGCTTTAGATGTATGTGATTTCATATTTTTTGTTACTTGATTAATTTTATGTATATTAAATGTTTAAGAGTTAGGAATATAATTGAATATCTAGCATCACTAATTCACTACCCCTCTCTCAGTGATTGTACCTCTAACAATTGGTATCAGAGTAAGACCTTATGTGCAAGTTTAATCACTTGAAGGTGATCCAAGGTACAAACATGGCTAATAAGTTGAGGAAAAAAATATTGTGTTGAGATCAATAGTCAAAAGTCTTGAAGAACATATTAGTCATATTGAGACTGGGAAGAGTAATTCTAAATTCATGGATGATGAAAATGAGATGGAGCTTGAGGAACTTAACAAACATGTCATGAAACATAGAGAAATATTACATCATATTCAAACCAAGTTTGAGAGATTAAGTGGAATAATTAAAGAAGACAAGATGACCATGCAAGACCTTAAGGATCAATTAAGGGTTATAAAGACAAATTTGAATTCAAAAGTAGAATAATGTAAACATCTTAAGACTCAGTTAGAAGAGATAAATGCCAAGTTGAGTTCAAATCAAGGTGAGCATGATGAGTTGAATTCCAATCTTAATTATATAAATATTATTGAAGATTAAACATGTTGATTGAAGGATAACATGACCAAAGAAGCTAAGGAGGATAAGAAGACCATCAAAGTTCTCAAAATTCAATTAGAGGCTACAAGTTCAAGCATGAGAGCTAAAGAAGATGAATGTGTTCAATTAAAGGATAATCTTGTTTCCCTAAAGTATGAACATGAAAAGGTCATAATTAAGATAGGTAAGATCGAAAAAGAATAAAAGAGATCATAGAAATACAAAGAGGATGGTAACATGAAAGTTAACAAGTCAGATCAAGTCAAGAGAAAAAGGAAGAAGCCAATCAGACAACCAAATGATTTAAGGTATGAAAGTTCAATTCATGGTCATTGTCTTACATGTAATTTTTTTTGTCATAAGGCAAGAAATTATAGAAGGAAGGGCATCTGGTCATCTAGAGGAATGGATAATGTAGTATGTTATAATTATCATGACATGGGACATATTACTAGATTCTACCCAGAATACATGGGAAAAGACTTAACCAAGTATGAAGCCCTAAGATAGTTAAGCTTGAGCATAATGAACCTAAGAGATAAGATGGTATGTTTTTTGAGATAGAAGATACAAAGGAAGATCATAATAATCATCAAGCCAAAGGTATGTATAATATTGTTTGTTCCAATTGTCATCATGTTGGTCACATTGAAAAATTATGTTCAAGAAAGGTTGATAGGTTCTCAAGTCACAAATGGAGCTCCTAGAATTCAAGGAAGAGGTTAAACATGGATCTGGAGACTGTAGTCTGATATAAGAGATAAAATTGAAACCCAAGATGGTCTATTTTCCATAATAGACATGAAGTAAAATCTAGATTTTTTGATGTCTGTAATTGATGACAAGTCTAAAGCAAAGAATGAAGTCAAGGATACATTCAAAGTCAATTTGGTGATTAGGTAGGACTATAAGTCAAATGAGAGTATGGATATATGGGATTCTCTTGAGTTTTGGGACCTTTAGTCTCATTATGTTAGAGGGATGTCTCTCTCTAGGATTCAAGGAGACACTTGACAATAAGATGAAGCATGGTGGATGCTAGTTGAGATTTGGTTGATTTTACAGGATAAGAATATCATTTGAAGATATGTTTGGCTAAGGGGGAACAATAATTTTTATGAATTTTCTTCAAAGCGTTGTGATCGAATGATTCAATATATATATTCAGGGACAATGATCCTAAAGTTAAAGTTTTAGTCAAATCTTTGAATGATGGTCTAGTTGGTCAAAGTGGTGAAGAATGAAGCTATGTGTGTAAGTTATTCAAATAGGGAATGCATGTTTTTAGGTTTCTGATCAAGGATGATGATTTTTCAATATATTATGTTGTATAGAAAGGTATGTTGATCTTGTTCAAGTGTGCTCAAGGTGTGTTCAGGGCTTTTGGTCCTAAAAGTAAGAACTTATCATTTTTTGTTGCTTAACTTATTTGGTCAAATGATGACGAATGAAGACAAAGTTGATATGGAGCATGAGGAGAATGTGTTATCATATTTTTAATATCATGAAGAAGGTCTTAGAGTATTTTAGATGTCAATTTGTGTATGTCATGGAGTTCATAGTGTTTTGAAGATGAGATATCTCTATAAAAGTATTGACTATGATTGAATAGTGTTTAAAGATGTCATGATCCAGGTGAAGCATGGAGTTAGGGGGAGCTAACTTAGTTAGCCTGAGTGGCTTGAAGAAGATATGCATTATGTGAGGGGGAGTATATGTGAAGAAGTCTACTATAGTTGTACATTCAAATAATACTGATATAATGACTTGATCAAACCAAGTCATGTGTTTTGATAAGGTATTGAATCTCCATGCATAAGAAAAAAGAGCTTGTGAGTTCTGTAGGTAAACAAGTCCAAGGATAATAGTATCTCAAGTTAATATTGATGTATGTAAAATAAAAGATGACATGATATAGAGCATGATGTTAGGGGGAACTTTCTAATCTTTGTGGGTAGCTTATCAGGTCCAAAAATTAGAGAAGTCCAAGTTTATATTGGTGCATGTCAAAGGGGAGAAATTGATTAATATGCCTAAAATAATGTAATTATCTTGAGCATCTTAAATAGTTTTTTAATGGATACATGATGTTAAGGAATGATTGTTGGCATGTTGAGGAAGAGTCCCTTTGTCATTAATGTCAAACGGGGAGAAAGATCAAGATAGAGGAGTTGTTCAGATTGAAAGAAGGCATTATGAGTGTGGTTTTCCATCAATGACAAAGGGGGATATTTTTGAGCATGGTTATTAATGTCTTAGGTTATCATTGATGTGAAAGAGAGCATGTGATACTAGTGCATTAATGATAAAGTGATCAGATTGATGGTTTGGAGTGTTTGCCCAATTAAGTAATTAATGGTTTATATTTATGATATGGTCATGTTGAAAAGACCCTATATGATGTTATGATTTCTTATAATGCTTATGGAATTGAAAAAAATTCATCATAATAGTCATTTGAATGTCTAAGCTCAAGTAGTCATCTTGATAGATAAATTTGTGTGAGTAGATTGATGACATCATATTTTTCACTTGTGAAGGTTTCAAGATTATTTTATACATAGATGGATTCCCCTATGAAATTTGACCATGTGGTTCAAATTTCAGGTCATTAGGTTGAGCATAGAAAAATTTATTAAGGTGCAAAGTTGGTCTTCCAAGTAGAGTTTACTATGTTCCCATACTTAGCCAAAGTTGCATTATCAAAGATCTACACTGAGAATTTAATCAGATCACATATATAATGATGAGAATTTAATATAAGAAGATAATGATATAATATAGTGTATGATCTTATCAATATTGATTCAATGGTGCGTATTAATTTAAAATGTCAAAGGATGCTCAAAAGGCATGTGGAGCTGCCAAGTGGCAAAAGATCATTGGAGACTAATTGTAGGGTATGCAGAGGGCATGCAGGGATGCCAAATGGATTGATATAAAAATAAAGGATAAATGATTAATGATGATAATTAAATATTTAAATTCAAGATAATTTTAGTATGAACAAAGGCTTAGGAGTTGGCTGTGTTTGTTGAATGTAATGGCAGATTGAGTGACCATGTTGCAAGAGTGAGTTAAAGGTGTTTTGAGTAGAATTGAAGAATAATATGAGTATGGAGATGTTATATAAGTCTCTAAGGATTATGATAAATTATTATATTTCATGTGATGGCCCTGATCAGATATGGATAGTCAAAATAGCTTGATTGTATTTTGCCTATGTGTGACCAGTCTAAGTGGTCATTCTGAGAAGTTGAATTGAGTTCTTAGAGACTATATTGAAGTGTCTAAAGAATGTGGAGGTGTATTAAAGGTCATAAAATTTTCACCCATGTGATATAATCATATGTATATGTGAAATATTTGATTTATATCTTTAAAAGTTTGAGACTGTGTTTTTTGTGTTTGATGACATAAAGAGTGAGGAGACCTAATTGGTAGGTTCAAGTGTTGAGTTGGTGTTCTAGGTGGCATATACCCATAAGGGAATGAGAAAGGGGATATTTGAGATAAGTTTGATTTTTTTGAATCATTAGGAAAGGATGAAGGTGGTCTAAGTAGTCTCACATGTAACATGTGAGTATGAAGGCCTAATTGTTTTAGGTCTCACCAAGACCTAATGGTGGTTTGGGGTTAATGAGGTAATAAATGACCTATGAAGAGTGTGGTTATCACATGTAACATGTGTATGGAAATATGTTAAGTGTGTTTCAAATATGTAAAGAATCTTGTCCAACTAATATGGGTTAAATGAAGAGAGTGGTATAAGTACAAGGTCTTATTGGACTAATTGAGGTAGTTGAGAAAGTGTGGATTCAAGATAAGTAGAAAACCTTTGAAAGAGAATGTAAAAGTCATTAAGGACAAAAAAAGAGTGAATAGGATCAGTCATGCTTATCTAATCAAGTTGATATAGGAGGACACATAGGTCATTGGACCTAACGAGCCTATAAGAGGCAATTTGAGCAAGTTAGCCCTAGAGGCAGCTTGAGACAGATTAGAGTTGAAGAGTGCACACAAAGGTGATCATCATTAGTTGAAGAGTAAAAAAATGTGTTCAAGGTGATCTATTTAAGTATTTGAGTGGGTTATTGGTTGGCTAGGGGGTTGGTTCCTCCCTACAAGGTAAATCTTGTTAAAGGTCTAGTTATTGTGGGTGCTTAGCTAGACAGGGGCAATAGCTCCTTATGGGATTGATGTCTTGCTAAATAAAGGGATGGGTGTTCCTTAATCAGTTGGTGCTAGTATAAATGTTGGATATTGTTATTGTAAGACTGTAGTCCATATTTCAAGGTTCATTGGGTTTATCCCCTAAGAGGGTTTCCCACATATATCGTTTGCTTATGTGATGTATGCTCTTATGGATGCTTTGGATGTATATGATTTCATGTTTATGTTGCTTGATCAAGTTGATGTATGCTGAATGTTTAAGGTTTGGAAATAGAATTGAATATCTAATATCACTGATTCACCCCCCCTCTTAGTGATTGTACCTCTAATAAGAGGGAGATCATCATTAGAGAAGGTGACATAGATGGAGATGTTAAGAGACAAAAGAGGAATGTATAGAACCCTACACACACCATATTAAATAGCACTCATTAAATGAATAGTTGAATGGTTAGTTTTAGTGAATTTTTGATGTTGGTGCATTTATGTAATGGTTCATGCATGATTAATTGTGTATGTTAGCTCAGATTTATGCTTAGATGAATTAATCGGTGTGATTGTGTTTATGTTGTGCTAATATGTTCATGTTTTCATAAACATGTATGTAAACTAACATTCATGACTTTGGAATATTTTGGAACTTAAGCTAACTATTTATGATACTTTGGGGATGCCAAGTTCTATTGAGAAGACATAGAAAGTCTATGTAATGTGATTTACCATTTTTGGATAAAAGAATGATATTGACCTTTTGTTAGTAGTATTGATAAGTAAGTCATTATGATTAATCTTAATTAAATAATAATAGTATTAAGAAATTATAAAAATAAAATAGTGTAAAACCTCATAAAGGAAATAAATAAAATAAATTAATTGTATTTTATATTTAGAAAATATATATATACCAAAAAAATAAAGAATTGGAAATTATATATTTAATAAAAGGAAAAGAAAAAGAAAAGAAAGAAAATTATGATAAAGGAAGCAAAAAGCAGGGTAGGGACAAGAAGGGAAGAAAAAATAGAAGATAGGAGGAAGGGAGAAAAAGAACACAGGAGAATAAGAGAAAAAAAGGGAGGTTCAACATAAGAGAAGAAGGAAGTAAGAGGATATTTATAGGAACCAAATGATTCCAAGTGGAACTCTTGTAATGTAGGATCTATTATCTTAATTTTGTGAAATCTAAAAAATTCTTCCTGTAGACATATGAATGATCTGTGTGCCTTTATAAGTATAGGAATTGTGTGTATTCTTGATTTACAAAATTGAGGTATTATACAAATGTGTGAACTAGTTTATTTGATAGCTTTATTTTATATAAAATTATATATTCAATATGTTTATAGTGAATTGTAGATGTGACATACAGTGCTTTAAATATATATGCAGTGATTTACACATAGTGATCTAGTATGATGATTTAGATGTGTATACAAACATCTAGAAAATGGAGATATAGTTATATATAGTGAACCACTTTATATAATTATAATATTTACTATAATATCTCAGTATCAGTTACCATAGTTAGAATCAATAATAGTGATCAAGATAGTTAGAATCAATATAACCATAAATGTTAATATCTATGTACATGAGTTCTCTTTTAGGATAATCCCTTCTAAAATAGTTGCTAGGAAAATCGATAAGCTAGAATATTCACTAGTTATAACAAACTGAACACATCTAAACATATCAAAATATGAATACATTCATCTACATCTCATTAAGCTGAGCAAAGAAATGATTCTTTTTCCTCCTCACATCATTTAGTACATACCTTGAATCTAGAAAATTCAAATTCTCCCACTTACATGAATCTCCTTACCTTCTGAAATCATCTCATTTCTATGTAGATGTCTAGAAGAAGTATAAAAAGTGTATCATTTTAGGACCAAATCAAAATGAGGTTTATTTTAGATACTCCTAGCCTTATCATATAAATTGATTCCTTGTTTAAATTGATTACATGTGCCTATATACATGTGTGCTACTATTCAACTCTTTAGCCAGAGATGATATATATTTTACCCATATATTGTTATCCATGTCTTAACTGGTGATAATGTTTATTATGCACCCAAATCTTGGTGAATCCCAAAGAAAATTAAACAAGTTGGCTCTCCCCAAGAACACGTTGACAATCCAAATGTAAACACCAAACACTGGTAATGTGATATGACTCTACATATTATTAAGGATTATTTTACTTATTATCTCCACTTCTAACAATGAAATATAGTTGTATTTTGCTAGAGTATTTGATTATTGCATTGAATTATGATATACCATATATATTATGGACTAATAGCTGATATAACTAGTTGTACCCTTTTATCTCTTCTTCTCCTATTTAGGTATCATGTGAATGTTATAAAATCATATTTATATATTCATTACATATATTATACTTCGTTAATAGTATGGAGTATATGGTTTAGAAACAACTAAGTAATATTTGTTTAGAGAAAATAACCCAAATATTTAGGGCTAAGTAAATTAGGTATACAATGATAGAATTATATGCTATCTATATGAACATGATTAACAGATGTAATTTTTACTGACAGATATTTTCATGTGGAAATAATAACTAGATATATGGTATCTATGTATAAACTTGTATATGCCATAAAGTATAACAATAAATATAGTCTAGTTTTCACCTCCTAACTATAATCACTATATTTACTCATTTGATCTAAAAGCGTAACATGTTTGTCATCTATTACATCATATGAGTCCCAAGTGTGTTGTGGAACTACAAGTCAACATTGAGTAAATGATTGATTCATATATCATTATCTAAATGATCATGAGAAAATGGGTTTCACGCTTGGTGATGACAACAAAATCTCAACTGACCTTCGTCTTTATTCAAAATTTCTGACTTGCTGCTCTTAATCTCCAAATAGTACTTTCTTCATAATCCTTTTCCTCTTGAGTAACAGCATTTGCAGTATTCACACAATGCATTATCTCTGCAAAACAACATTCTGATCCAAAAGGCTCTACCAGCTGAACTAGACGGGCTTGATACCAAATGGTGGACTGATGTCTTCCTTAGACTACCAATTAATGAACCCGCATACATCCAACAGGGAATATATATATATATATAATTGACAGAATTAAATCATGTATGTATTTCAAACAAAAACAATGTCACCTTACACAGCGGATGGCTCAACGGATAGCATGCAAAGTTTGAAATTACAGTAGCGGCTATTTTGCTGACTGAGTCTCTGTCAAAAAGAACATACGGAGTTGAACTTGACTGCTGTTGTCACCCTATTCTCAGATTCGGCCTAGCCTGGTCGATTATGCAGAGTATATTCAAATCAAACGAATTCTTGAACCTGAAAATTGTCGATATACATACCCAGCTCGATTTTCTTGAGTTTTTCACCACGCAATTCTTCCCTTCGGCTTGCCCTCGGCTTGGCGTTGCATAATAACACATACATATCGGGTTGGCTGTTTCAACTCTACTAGCAGATTCATTATCCAAAGTAACATTACCAGGTTGTTCCTTTTGTATGCGATGGTTTGATCGATACCCAGGTCATTCACAATGGTCTCTTCGCGAATTCACATTCTCTATATCAAGCTTCCCCTTCTCCTTCATATTTTGGCTTAGTCTTCAACAGCCAATTCGGTCCGTAGATCCTTCGTTTGCTTCTCTGACTACTCTTTGGCTTAAAAACAAATCATTGGAAACCTTTGAATTTATTAGCAGGATATTCTTCTTTTACGCTGGCTTGCGTCTGTTTACTTTCTTCGTCGCTCTCACAAATCCCATCTAATAGGATGCGTCGAGGTCAGCTCTGCCACCGCAATATCTTGGGCAGACTTTCGCAGTGTTAGCAGCTTTAGCTATGCTAGCAGTTTCATTGACATTCACAGATTCATGCGAATTCCTTCACATCTGGGTTCTGTCACAGCACTCATTTCCATGAATTACAACTTTAAATTATAACCACCTTTGTCTGCGCATGCATGTTCTCCAACCAAATTACAGGCTCAAACACAAATTACATTTGCTGCTGCCAACATTCAGAAAATTGTCACTTCATGGTTAGATATCACAACACACACAACACTACTGCTGTCTTCACTTGCAATAGTGCTTCCAAACGGCCCAGATTTAAATCTGCCAGACTGTGGTTTTCACAATAACCCAAACGTTGATTTGGTTGTATATTCAATCTTACCTAACGTCTAACCATTCACTGGACACATTGCAACGCCAACATTATATACCTTGAAATAACCAAGATTACATCAATACATTGAAACGTCCTTACCTTCAATGCAACGTAACATCCAGCATAACCAGAATTGAAATCAACTGTTGAAAGTGCCCAACAGTCATATGCAATCCATGAGGAGAATTGAGACGGCCCAGCATGCAATACAAACCCAAATACAGACCCAAAGTTTATTCGATCCAGAAAGTATATAAACAAACCAAAATCATTATTTCATTCAGAACAATCCTTTTTACAAAATCTATCAAAAAATACAGTCCTTTCCCGGACTTGATCCTATACTTCCTCCTACTCAATCTCCTATTCTACTGCCTATACTCCTGCTCGCAATATTGAAAGGATCCTATTTATTCCAAAAATCATTCACCCAACTCCTAGAAAAGCTCAACAAATGTATTAAACATAGGATTATTTAGCTGCACCTAATATACGCCACTTATGGCTTGATTCTCCTCTTTTTGATCTAAAATAACTAGATTTGACTTAAATAGACGTATCCTAAGTGTACATGATTTTTTTTTTTTTTTTTTTTTTTTTAAATTTTAATTACAATAATTTTTTTGAAAGAAATCTTTATCCATGTTCTTCGTGCTTCCAAGATGCTCCTGCATCACTTGGCTATTATTGTGAAGGAGGATTTATAGATCTATATCTTTCTATATTTTTGAACTTTGAATGTTGTCACTGTAAAGGACCCATTCCCTATTGATTTCATCAGCTTTACTTGGAGGAGATGGTGGGACATGAGATTTTTTATTTTATGAGACAGTTAATAATGGTTGTTGAAAACATATGAAGTCATTGTCTAAAATTTTAGATGACTATTGATGTTTACAATATTTATGTATTATTGGTTGCTTCTATGCGATACATAGTGTGAATACAATTAATATGCATAAGGGCGTATATATAAGAAATATATCTTCATATGGATTTAAGTATGCATATAAATATCACATATATAAGTGTATTGGTTCATATGCCTATACTTATAACTAAATGAATTATTAAAATAAGTCATAAGTCTTTCAAGGGAATGAAAACTATAACCATATGGAAACAATCACCTAGAAATGGAATGAGTTGTTTAAATGAAAGATTATAATGAGTTTATGAGTTATCTGATTCTTTGCAAATAATTATGATTGATTTCTTTAAAGTAAGTAGTGTGTAAATAAAAATGGTGGACTATGTTATTATTTTTTGGACTATGTATTTGAATATACTTATGGAAATTAGATTATGTAGTTTTAACATAGGATATATCTAATCGATATAAATTGTACTTGTTTACTTATTATTTAGGATTATGAGAATTTTTATAGTAAAATTTTTTATTCGTAATTGGTAGTTGTGCTCATGAACAATGAAATATGATATTATGGGGTGTCATAGAGTGTATTATATTTGCAAACTACATATAGGAATTAAAAAATTGCAGTCTAAATATATATGATACCCGAGTGGTATAAGCTATAATTGTTATATCTATTATAAATGATATTGTGAAGATTTATTCATATGTTTGACGGACTAAATGTATGTATTTTAGTTATTCCTATGTTTAGTATGTTTTATGCTTGATGGTAGTAAATAATATATATGAATCTATTGGTTATATTTATGTTAACCAAATCTTGTATTGTTGATACTGAGTAGGTTGTGAGATGGACTTCACTAGCTTACTAGCATCACAATGCTAGATGAAGGTAATCCGATCAAGTGGTGTGTATGAAATTCACTAATCTTAGAGATCAATAACTATTGAAAACTTTTAAAAAATTAATGTTAGATATACATTGTCATTTCATGTGTATAATTTAAATATTTATACAATATCTTATTATAACAGATTTCTTTATGGTACATTTCATATTTTTAGAAATCATACAACACATGGGTACTAACGTGTCTCTCTAGATTTCCACACCTTCACTATCTACTCATTGATGAATGGAGGTCCATTACTTGATGGGGAATTATGTGGGGGATCGATGGTCCATGTTTGGTGTAGAAAAGTGCTCATATGATTCTCTTCCTCCCCATAATAGTACTTATTTGGAGACGACACTTGAGATTGCCATTGATACTAGAGTTCATAAAACTCATGCTCTATAAAGCCATGTATCTTGTATTTGTAAACTATATTTTATTTATTATTGAAACATTATCCTGATGAGTTATAATTACTTAATGTAGATTGTTATCAATGGCTATATGATTGTACCAACCATGGTTGGAAGTTTGTAGTTACTTTCTATACTCAATTATGATGTGTTTCTAGTGATGATAGTAATCAATGATTAATAATGTCCCATGCTGATTTTATAGTTATCATACTTAGAGTATTTTATATGTATCACTAAGTATATTCTCGTGGTGTAATATAATGAAATAATATGTTGTTAAACATTAAATAAAAATTTATGTATTTTTAGATAGATCTCAGTGGAGATGCTACATTCTAATTCCATCTAATTTCTTAGATAAGTACCTAATATTCATCATATATTGATGGATATATAAAGGTCCTTGAGGAAGTGGTAACACATTGTGGGAATGTAGGATCATTTTAATTTTCATGCACATAGCCTCCATGGGATTATTCATGTTCAATTGTTATCACAAACTTGTGATTGTTAGGTGGGGTTTATTAGGTCCTTGATGTCGATAGTTCTTATCCTTGTACACTTTTTTAGAGTGTCTTATATTTTCTAAGGATTTATACATGATATTTGTGTCACATTTCATCTTACATTTTCATCACATATTACCCAACATATCATTCATGGATATTGATTTTTGTTGTTCACGTCCCTTTTTGCTTCAAAATTGACTATTAACTACCATTTATAGTGCCACTTGGATTTTCAATTTATGATTTGCATCATAAGACTTTAGGGAATATAAAAATACCTTATTCACAAATGCCCATCAACATTCGCATCTGTACCATCTTAGTCATCACAGTCATGTATCTATATGGTTGTGATTTCTTACATCATATTTTAGTACATGCATTGATTTTGAGTATTCAATCATTGAGGTCTTTGGCTTATTTTGATACATGACCTTGTTTGACTTTAGTTTACTTTACTTATCTTACATTAGACAATAATTTGTGTCTTTATTTATGTTTGATTCAAGTTTACTTGTCTTACACTAGATGGCATCTTTTTCATACATATCCTTGTTTGATTATCTTTCACATTTTCTTACATTGGATATTTTATTTTTATTGTTATTTTTCACATCTCATGATTAGATTTGTCTTGCATTTTGATGTGATTTTTAACTATTTATTTACAATTATTATCATATCTCTTTTTTTTTTACTTACATTGGATATGTTTTACATTCATTTTTATCTTATTTTTACATATTTTATTTTTTGATTTTTCTATCAACTTAAAATTTTATTATTTTGGATTTTATTCTTTTTGACCATGCATTTTTTCACATTTATAATAAAATAATAAAACATACATCACATTTTCCCATAGCATGATATTAACAACATAATGTGTACTAGAAAGTAAATATCTCATACAACCATTTGTACACATGTATCTACCAGAAATGAGTAAAAAATGATATATATACGTGTGTGTGTGTGTGTGTGTGTGTGTGTGTGTGTGTGTATCTATATATGTATATATATCTATATATGTATGTATATATATATATGTGTGTGGTGTGTGTGTGTGTGTGTGTGTGTGTGTGTGTGTGTGTGTGTGTGTATGTATATATATATATATATATATGTATGTATGTATATATATATGTATATATATGTATGTATATATATATATATATATATGCATATATCTCAATTTTATACATACATCTTGATGCATCAAAATATATAAATATACATCAGAAAAATATAGGCTCTATGACTATGAATCACCTTCACCACCCTGAGGGTGAGATGACACACTCGACATGGAAGCAGCTAATAAAGTAGCTTGCAAACTCACCCATAATGTTTGTTTTTATGACTTCATACCCTAGACATGTTCCTAAAAATGGGCCACTTATGTTTATAGACCTTACACTCATCTTTTTATAGCCATGTGTGTATCTTTATATGTGATTTATGATTGCCACATTATTTATGCATCTCCTCCTACCCGTGTTAGTGCTATGCCTATGTAAAATATTTCTCAAGGTGTTCATGTTCCTTATCAACCACTCTAGCCAACCAAAATTAGCTAGAATGCACTCTAACTAAAGGTAATACAAGATTAGGCATCCTCGTGGTGTCATGCTTAGGAAAGATGGTGTCTAAAATCTTATGGTGTATTGTCTCTAATATATCCCTCCATTGTGCCTCCTCCATCACCACATCTTCAAAATGTAAATGAAAATTGACATTAAAATATATAGTATATCTATCACTAGTAGCTATCATGTATATTTATATCTCTATAAAAATGATAACATAAACTTAAAACTTTCATACCTACATTTATCCCATAACCTTTATTGTCTAGGACACATCCAATATCATGACTATGCACTGGGTTGAATTCTCACCATCTCCCTTATGTGACCACTATAACCATCCAAGCCAACCTATGTGCTTGTATTTGTATGGTCCAACTCACTATCAAGCCTGCCTAGGGATCCATTTATCTTTGTAACATGGCAACTAATTACCTACATCTACCCTTTCCTTATGTTGCCTATTATCACCACCTTCATCATATAGCCACTACTAACTAACGATTTCTCACAACTTGGACCATAGTTGACAACCCTTATCACCCCACTCCTCATATCTCCCTTACATGTCTCACCCAAAAAGGTAAGATAATAAAAGGTGTATAAGGGTGTGTCAAAACAAACTATTCAAGGACCCTATCACATGGATTTGGATAAACCCACCATGTATAATGATTAGCAATCCAACTATGGCCCCTCACCTACACTATGATTAGCCATGATGGTCAAGTACCCATTACACCCTATATGAAATCAAAATAATCTAGTCCCTCCTAATTGTCTCTGATGCATGCACATGGGGAATCACATGTATCGTGTGGTCTTGTTCCCATCTCTTCACTTATGAGAGATAACCATCCATAACATGAGGTAAAATTACTAGTATATACATCATGAACTTATTATACATCCAACTTATAAAATGAGTAACATGTCCATGGTTATCTGGCCCCAACTTAAAACACTAAAAAATAATGCACCAACTACACCCATATGATAGATCCCATATCATAGTGTGCCCAACTCTAGTGCAAACCTACACATGAAAATAATATACATAGGTACCACTCCATCATAATTATACATAACACACACATGGTCATATGTTTGATGATGTCCTTATAGATATCGAAAATTCCTAAGATGTATACATTCAAAAATAATAGGATGAACTTGTGCTCATTATACCAATATGACCCTATAACCCAATGGGACAACTTTCCTCTCTCATCTACAATCTATAGTGTGTCACATAAAATTGGATTTATTATAATAGGAAACCCTAAAATGGCATGGATGTCCTCTAATGTGAATGTTAACTCACCCCTCCACCTCTCAATTAAAGGTGTTTTTTGTCCTCTCTCATTGCCCCAAGAATTTATTAATTAACTCCATTTTAAAAGGCATGTGACACATATCCACAATCCCTCTAAATTATAGTGTCAAAATCTAAGTTCTATTTATTGTTGGTGATCTCTTTTGCAAGTATAGTATCCAACTATCATCTACACTCCATGATAATCATTATCCTCTCTATAAAACATAAAACAATAAAGCACAATCAGATTTTGATCTAGAAATATGAAATCAAAACTCAAAAATAATGAAAAATTATCATTTTTTTATTTTTCTTACTTTCTAACTGCATCGACCATGCTGAAATTTATAACTATACCAATTATACCCTATAATATCAACCATGGAAAACTTATAACTATATCAGCCATACCATATGGTATCAACTAACAAATTAGTCTATTATAACAACCATACCTTAGGGTATTATCTATCACATCATTCTAACGCATCATCCATAACCCAAAACATCGACCATGCTTATATTTTCTACTATATTGGCTAAACATTAAACTACACCGACCATGTTTATCTATCTAATGTTACTGGCCATACCCAATGGTATTGGCCATTTTCACCAAATTTTTATTACATCACCTATACCCTTTGGTATCAACTAGCCCTTTACTTAATTATACAACCATACCCTATGGTTTTGACTAGGATTTAATTTTAACTCTGACCAACTATGCCATCCTAGTTGATATAGTTTTCTAAGAGTGGTGATTTCCTTCGTAGGCCTAATAAATGCCCATGGCCCTAGTTTTGAATTTTTGTCAACTACTCATTACCTTTTATAATTTTATAAACCTTTGTTGGGGTAAATTATACTACATAAATTTTTATTCAATGCTTAGATTTATTAATGTACTTAATTATTACTAAAAATGATAAAATGAATGATACATTCACCACTTAGTTATAGGGCTCTAGTTAGAGCTATAGTACATATGTGACAAAGGGATTAAGGAAGATTAGGTCTATAAGCCTTATTTAGAGATAAATTCAACTTTAAAATGAATTTTATCCTTAAATATAATTTTATATAGTCATTCAACATTTCCTCAACCCATAACATTGGGTTATACCTTTATATAAATTGGGAAATGCAAGAAAACATGAAAATAAAGTTTTTAGGCCTAGTATTAAGGCCTGTTGACTGAGAAAATTGAATAAATATTTATCTAGGTGTAAAAAATATTTGAAACCAATTTAAACACTTCAAATATATCCCAACACACATTTATAAAAAGTTTCATAAATTTGGCTAGTTCATTTTGGATTTATAGAAGTTTTAGTCCTTCAAAACCCTAGTTCAAGTTTTTTGATTGTGTACAAGCCAAGAGCTTAAAATGAATATAAATTCATTATTTGAGATCTGATTTGTAATATTTTTTATTTTAAAATAATCTCCATATCCTACTCTTTCACACACTTTTTTTCCTTAATAAATCTTAAAATATGATAAAAATCAAATTTCTTGACTGTCAAAAACACATTTCCTTGACTATAACAAACCTGTACTATCTCTTCAAGCCTGAAACATGAATGAATGTTATTAAAAAGAAAAAATATGATTTAAAATAAACAAATATGTTCACTTACACATAATATAATCTTTAAATTGAAGAATATAATTCAAATTGGTATTCTTTCTTGTTTTTAGTGCAAATGTATTACACAACCCTATCTAAAACCCTATTTTAGAGACTTCTTTTTATCTTCTTCAAAATATTGAGTTATTTAATATTCCCTCATTTTTTTATATTATCACATAATCCTCAATTTTATTGATTATTTTTCCTTCATTTCATGTTCCTAAATTGCCTAACTAACTTATAAACTCAACCTAAGTCTTAACCTTAAGTGAGCTTTAAATGGTCAGTTATGAGTTAAGACATTTGTACTATTAAAAAATATGTCCTAATACCTTAATTTACCCATACATGAATTATAATAACCAAAAAATTCAATTGGAGAAGAGAAAGGCTCCAAAAACACCTTAAAAAGTTTAAAAATTCAACTTTCTAGTTTTGGTGGGAAACTTGAAAACAAGCCAAAATGACCAAACAAAGCAAAAGTGAAGCATGGAAAGGCTTCTTACAGACAACATATGACCTCATAATCCTATTAAATACCAAAATTTTCAAAATAAACAACTAAAATCTAATGCTCATACATTAGGCTCCCTAAGTACAAAATCATTCATGAGCTCCTACTCATGAGGTCTTCAATGGTGGTTCTATAATGAACTATTTCTTATGGATTCAACCAAGATGCATCTTAAAGAGGATGATTCTTAAAATTTACTAAATATTTTAAATAATCCTTACCTTTTATTCTTTTAACAACCTTTTTGTCTAAAATAACTTCTAGTTCATCCTTTTGTGCCTTGGATAATTGTTATTCCCAATCAGTGACTTGTTCATTATCATATTCAGATACTTTTTTTGTATCTTCTCATGCTATATAAGGATAGATTTTTGATACATTAAAAATAGGTGAGATCCTAATATCATATGGGAGTTCTAGTTCATAGGCATTAAAAAGAAACTTTCTCAAGACCTTACAAGGTCTTATCTTCTTCAATTTCATTTTATTTTACTCTCCTTTAGAAAAACCTCTCCTTCCTAAGGTGTGCTAACACAAAATCTCCTACCTAAAAGTTCACTTCTTTATTTTATCAAAATCTCCTTTGTACTTACTAGAACTCAACTCCAACTACTTATTGACTTGTTCATGTAGCTCTTTCATGGTTATAATAAATTCTTCACCTTTAGCACTCCTCTTCTCTTGCTTGACCAAATTTCTAAGCTCATAAAAACCTCTTAGATTTATCCCATAGGCAATATGAAATGGAGTGAAATATGTAATCCTTTTAGTTGATTCATTGTATGCAAATTAACTTTGGCTAACACCTAGTCCCATTACTTTAGATTATCACTTACCAAACATATTAGTAGAATCCCTAATATATTGTTGACAACTTCAGTCTAACCATTATTTTGGGGATGGTAGGATGAACTAAAACTCAATGTAGTTCCCAAATTTTTCCAAAGTGTTCTCCAAAATTTATATCAAATGTTGTATCCCTATCAGAATCAATTCTTCTAGGAATTCCATGTAATCTTACCACTTCTTTGAAGAATAAATTAGCAATATTTATAGTGTCACTTGTATTTTTACATGCTATGAAATGTGTTATTTTTAAAAATATATCATCAACAACAAAAATTCAATCATATATCTCATTGTGTTCTTGGCAAAACCAATACATATTGTATCCCATGGCCTACTTAGAATAGGTATTGGTTGAGATATAACTACATTTTGACTCTTTCCTTTTGCATGTTGAAAAATACTACATATTTACACAAATTTATTGACATAAACCTACATTCTTGGCCAATAATAATATGCATTAAGTTGAGAAAAGGTTTTTATTTGTCCAAAATGTCCTATTAAACTACCATTATATTTTTCTTTCATCAAATTTTCTCTCATAGCCCCCCTAGTTTTGCATAATTGTTTGCCTTTGATTAATAATCCTTCTTAAATCATGTAGTCCATATATGGACTCCTATCCATGATTTTTGTATTCCTAAATCCCTATATGCTTCCTTGAAATATGCATATTCCTCATACAACTCCTTTAATGACTCAAATCCCGAACTACTCACTTGAGATTCATTTATGATCATACTTATCTTACTCAATGCATCAACTACCTTATTGGAATGCCCATTCTTATGTTTGATAACAAAAAACAAATTTTTAAATTACTCTATCCATTTCACATGTATTTAACTCAACTTAGTTTGACTATTGATGAATTGTAAAACATGATTATCTGTATCTATCACAAAATCCTTAGGTAATAAGTAGTGCCTCCACTTCTTCAACACTTAGATTATGGCATAAAATTCCTAATCATAGACTGAATAATTATTTTTAGCTTCATGTATCTTTTAATTAAAGTAGGTAATAGGCATTTTTTCTTGACTCAAAATATATCCAATAGTTAATCCAATAGCATTACATTCAACTTGAAAGTGTTTGTTAAAGTTAGGTAAGGCCAAGATAGGCTACTTAGTTATCTTTTTCTTTAAAATTTGAAATTTCTTCTTAGATGATTCAATACAATGTAATTTCTTCTTGTCACCTTCTATAGTTTCAAAAATAGTTTCTCACATAACACTAAAGTTTATAATGAACTTTCTATATAAACTAACTAATCCATGAAAACTTATTACCTCAAAAAACACTTCTTAGAGTAGGCCACTCTTCTGATCTCTTACCTTTTCTTGGTCCATTTTCAAACTTCCTTGGAAATGACAAATCCTAAATAAATCAACTCAATTTTCATGAAAGTACACTTTTTGTGATTAATTAGTAATTTATCCTCTTGTATCTTATTCAACACCATCCTAAGATGTTTGATGTGTTTCTCCTTTGATTGACTAAAAATAAAAATTTCATCTAGATAAACAATGATAAATTTACTTATAAATGGCCTTAAAACCTCATTCATTAATCTCATAAAGGTACTAGTAGCATTGGTCAAATCAAATGGCATAACAAGATACTCATACAATCCATCATTAGTTTTGAAGGTTCAACTCATCACCATCTCTAATTCTGATTTGATGGTAACCATTCTTCAAATCTATCTTTGAAAAATGTTGTCCTCCATTTAAACAATCCATTAGATCATCCATCCTTAGAAATAGAAATATATAATTGATAATTATCTTGTTTATGGATCTAGAATATGTACACATTCTCCATTATCCACCTTTATTAGGAATTAAGACTATTGGTATAGCACATGGACTTAGACTCTCTCTAATCAAACCTTTATCTAAAAACTCATATACTTGCCTTTTGATCTTTTCAATCTCTTTAGGTGTCATTCTATAGGTTACTTTATTTAGAAAATTAACTCCTAGAATGAGATCCATGTGATGGATTATATTCCTCATTTGTGGTAATTCATTAGGTAACTCATCAAGCACTATATCAACATACTCATCCAATAAATTCTAAAATTTCAAGGGTAAATTAGTCAACTTAGTGGTTTTAATGATTTTTTTGGACTTGGCAATTGATACACAACCAACCTATTCTTCCTTTATCAGATGTAAGAATTTTTTTAACACATACTATCAACACCTTAGTATTGTTTTTACATACTTCATTACCATATTTCAATGGTGTCAAGGTATTATTATTTCCATCCTTCTCCAATGTATATGTGTTACTCCTTCCATCATGTATAGCCCCTTTTATCAAATTGCCAAGGTCTACCCAACAACACATTGCAAGCATCCATAGGCATAATATCATAAAGTAATTCATCCTTATGGATACCAATATGAAAATTAACTTGACATTTCCCATAAACTAACACTTGATGCCCCTTTTGAAAATAAGATACTTTATATGGTGTAGGATGTAGCAATATTTTCAATCCCAATTTTCCAACCATTTTTGAAGAAATCAAGTTATTTATACTATCACTATCAATGATAATCTTTAAACCCTTACCTTTGGATTTACATGTAGTCCTAAATAAGGTCTTCCTTTGGGTTGGTTCCTTCACTTCTTTATTTGGCTTTAGTAATACTCTTTTCATCAATAAAGACTCTCCCACTTCATTTTATTCCACATGTGATGGTGATATTACACTTTCTTCCTTAGATTGAACAACTTGATTATTGTCTTTAGTTATTTTATGGCTTATTTGTGGATTCTCAAGACATTCATATAACCTATGGCCAACATACATTTTACATTTGAAACATTTTCCCCAAAAGCTTATTCCTCTACCTCTTGTACATGGTTTTCTTCTTTTGTATGAATAATATCCTCTTGTAGTGTTAGCTTGACCTTGAGAGCTCATTTCTTTTTCATTATGAACTTGTCACTAAATTATACCACCTTGTTTTCCTCTAGATCTAAAATTTATACCTCTTCCTCTAGATTGTTGAGTTTGTCTTTTAGCCAACTTATCTTATGCCTTGAGATCAAATTGAAAATCCTCTTCCATTGATCTTGGTGACAACAAACTGATTTCATATTGAATGTTAAACCTCAATCCATTCAAATACATTACTAATTTCTCAACATCATCTTCTACATGACCAGATCTAATTGTAAGCTTATAAAATTATTTAGTGTGATCCTTTACACTCATGTCTTTCTACTTCAAGTTTTGAAGTTTCTTGAACAAGTTTTTTTGGTAGTCTATATGCATGAATTTTGACATGAGTTTAGCTATCATTAGGTCCCATGACTTGATTTTTTCTTTACCTATTTTTCTTATATCATCTTGGAGATTATCTCACTAAAGAGATGCATGTCCCTTAAACCTAGTACAAACAAAATTTACCTTATTATATTTAGTTATTCCTTCATAATCAAAGTATTTTTCCATTGTAGTTATCTACTCCACAAGTTCTCCAATATTTAGACTGCCTCCATATAATGGAACCTCTAATTTGGATTGGAACCATTTCCTATGATTAATTTTAATATTTTTTGTTATGTTCTTTCTTATTCTTCTTATTTTGAAACATCTTCTTGTGATTCTTCCTCCTTATCACTCACATCACCTGTCATAACACCTATTCTTTGAGTAATTTTTATTGCCTCCAAACATGCTTGTAAATTTCTCATCTCTTCCAATAATACATCTACTGGTTGTCTTCTTTTACCTACTCTAACACACCTATAATTGTTCCTCTAAGATCCATTTTAAAATTATTTAATTTTTTTGTTTCAAAACCTACTCTTTGATCTTTTCAATTAATTATATTTATTTTTAGGTCACTTTGAATTATAACCAAACATTACTCTAATACCAAAAATGATGGAAGGATTAAGGAAGATTAGGTCTACAAGACTTATTTAGATATAAATTCAACTTGAAAAGGAATTTTATCCTTTAATATCCTCTTATATATTAATTACACATTTTTTCAACCCATGAAATTACATTATACCTTTATCTAAACTGAAAAATGTAAGAAAACATGAAAATAAGGTTTCTAGGCCTAATATTAAGGCCTGTTGACTGAGAAACTTGAATAACTCTCTCTTCATGTGTAAAAAATCATTGAAACCACTTTAAAAATTCAAATATATCCTAAAACACCTCTCCACAAAGTTTCATAAGAAAATTTGGTTATTTTGGAGTTATAGAAGTTTTAGTCCTTCAAAACCTTAGTTAAGGGTTTTCTAATTGTGTACAAGCTAAGGTCTTAAAACAAATATAAATTCATTATTTAAGATCTAATTTTTAATATTTTTTATTTTAAAATAATTTCCAAACATATATCCTACTCTATCATACACTTTTTCACCTTAATCAATCTTAAAAGATGATAAAAAGCAACTTTCTTGACTATCAAAAACACATTTTATTGACTATAACAAAATTGTACTATCTCTTCAATCCTGCAACACAAATGAATGTTATTAAAAATAAAATTGATGATTTAAAACTAAAAAATATTCACAATTACATATAATATAATATTTAAGTTGAATAATAGAATTCAAATTGGCATTCTTTCATTGTTTTTGGTGAAAATGTATTACACAACCCTGTCTAAAACCCTATTTTAGAGACTTCTTTTCATCTTATTAAAAATGTTGAGTTATTTAATTTTACATCATTGTTTTATTTTTATTTTCACGTACTCCTCAATATATTTGTTATTTGTCCTTCATTTCAAATTCCTAAATTGTCTAACTAACTCATAAACTCAGCCTAAATCTTAACCTTAAGTGAGTTTAAAATGATCAGTTATGATTTAAGACATTTTTACTATTGAAAAATATGTCCTAAGACCTTACTTGACCCTTAAGTGAAGGATAATAATAAAATAATTCACTGGGAGATGAGAAAATCTCCAAAAACACCTAAAACAAGTTCAAAAATTCAAATTTTTAGTTTTGGCAGGAAATTTGAAATCAAGCCAAAATGACCAAAACAAAGCAAAGTGAAGCATGGAAAGGCTTATTATAGACAAAATATGACCTCATAAACCTATTAAAGACCAATTTTTTAAAAATAAACAACTGAAATCTAATGCTTCTACATCAATATGCCTCCTTATCCATGATCCATAATCTCTTGTAGTGATATTTTTGGTCACACAAAGCTACCCTTTTTCAAAAATTGTAAATGTGAAAATGATTAGTTTTTACCTATTTATAGTAAAAAAATTAAAAATTTTAAACCTTTAGTTATTTACCATTAGATTTTTTTTTTTATCATATCTTTGTTTTTGTATCTACTTTTCATGAACTGAAAGAAGCCTTAGACTTCTAGTGAGATGGAGAATTTCTAGGTGCTAATACATTTTTTTTTTTACAAAAGATAAATATTTTTATATTATTTTTTAGTTCAACATTTTTTAATTCTCAATGGGTGCCTTAAATCTTGAAAAACACATGCATCAACATCTACAATTAACAAGGTAATTGAAGATACATATTTCCATTTTATTTATTTTAATTATTTAAGCATGTGTTTTTCAGTTATGCTCTTTTGTGTTCTTATATTTCTATCCAAAAGCACCATTCCACATTACACTATTATGACACATGATTATCTTTGGGTTGGACATATGTATACACCTAATATTTTTCACTTTGTCACTTTACTGATGCTTTTTCTTTTAAATACTTGTCAAATTATCCATCTCTCGAAGTGCATGTCTTAAATGGTGTATTAGGAATGGGGTAGGATTAGATCATAGTACTCTATGAGAGATTTATGCATATTAATCTATCACCCCATCACTACTATTAGTCTATCCTCCTTTAAGTTTCTAGCCGTATTTCTTCTTATCTAATTTTCACCCAGATTTGCTAGATTTCCTATATATTATGATATCATCCTAGTCGATACCAATTTTTTTGTACATGTCTTCCCTGTACTATATTGACTAGCTTAATAAAATTCTAAGTCTATCTTCCATCATTTACATTGTGTCATCTTGATTTATATCATCATGTCAACTAACATCTTATAACTATATTGACTTAGACAATATCATTAGATTAGAATTTAGGGTTGGTTTTGGGTATCAAAACCATATATGTGAGCCATGATTCATTTATAATAATATATATCACATTAATATACTCTTATTATGCTTGAATGTTTATCCTAATTAGTATTTGGGAGAGTTATTGGTTTATATCCTTATCTTGGAGGACATATCTTGTGGTGTAGTTGAAGCTCAATATGAGATGTCATTGGGAGTTCCTAACTAAGGATAGTTAGGTTTTCATCCAACCATTTGATGTCTTTAACCTAAAACAACTCCTATAAAGCTAAATTTGAGATAAATGAGGAGATTTAATTATTGAAAGATCCACCCCATAGTAATTATTTTTATCCCTATAATTTTTCATTTACTTATTAGATTATATGTTGATTATTTCTTTTTAGATGTACGTGTGTATCCTTTCTTAGGATCTTCCTTATATCGAATAAGCTAGTATAAATATAAAGTTTTTTAGGCATGTAATTTATCACCTTAGGTTACATAGATCCTAATTTGGTTAACCATTACACCTTACCTTATTTATAATCACGTATCCATCATTTAATTTACTTGTGCACCTTTACAATTATTTGCTTTGCTTGCATCTTTATAATCATAGTTACAACCATTGGCCTTTGTTGAGTTATAATGAGAGTTATATCTTTATGTCATAGTCTTAGGATTTATAACCCTTTTCTCTTGAAATTTTAGTTTTAAATTACCCTCTATTATATATACAAATATCATAGGTACTTACCCACTCATCCAAGTATACACATGCTCTATTTGATTGACCTTGTTCCAATCCTAGTCTATTGATAAAAAAATGATAGTTTTAGATCATCATATCCCATGAATACAATATGTTCTCTTGTGTACCTTTATGATGGATGTGTCATTGTATGTGTATACCTAATTTTGGCAAAAAGATATTCATTTTCTAAAGTATTATAGTGTTTTATGTATATGGATCATTGGTTAATATGAAGCTCTTTTTAACTTGTTTTCTCTTTGTTTTGGGCCTTGATTACCTTCACTTACTTTATGTTGTCCATAAATATTAAATTTAAATTCACTTTTAGTTTATGATAATATCACCATTCACTCTAAAATGATTAAAAACCTATAGATCGATTATTTATTTGCATTGGCATGATTCTTGATGCTCCTAAAAAGTCAAAATAATTGTATTTAGGGAATTAAATCAGCTTTGATTTCAATTGTGACCAATTTTAAACGTACAATCTTGGTCATTTATGCATTTTGAGTTATTTAACACCTATTTCTCATTATTTTTGTTTTTTCTACCTTTTTAAGATTCTTCACCTTTTTAATTTTTGACTTACGCGTCAATAGGTCTTCATTTGAATTCAAGAAGTATATGTATATAAACTTATGCTCATTAATTTAGGACACAGAAGGACATGCATAGATGGATTTAAATTGATATTATAATTTACAATTTTATTTTATTACTCTCTATCATCTATTGAATTTATGCACCCCTTATACCAAAAGATTAAGAATAGTGAAAGAGGATGTAAAATATACTAGTTTCTTACATCTCATACATATGGATCTGGGTTAGGATCTTCATATTACACTAGGTTTATGATTTGATTGCATGAGCATTGATTTGAAAAATTATAAAAATAAGTTAATGATTAAGATAAAACCCTCATAACTACACCCATTTTTATGCTCTTGTAAGGTCCCTTAGAGTGGATTAGGGTTTGGACAAAGAAAATTAAATTCTAGAAATACATTAATTCAACAATTTGAGAGAGATTTATGATCAAAATACATAGACAAATTCATTCACAATTTATAGGAGGACCTAACCCTATTGAAATGAAATCTTACCTTGATTTATGAAATCAAACCTTGTTGATAATATCAAGCCATGCAATCTGGTCACTAAAAAAATTCAATCCCTTTGATTTTGGTTGATTTTCTTACACTACTTTAATTTATACTAAATTTTTGAATTTTATATAAAACTACTTATAAACTAGTTTTTGTCACTTTCAGCCTCTAACAATGCACAAGTATGTTAGAGTTCAAGTATTTATTTAAAAAACCATCCTATTTATTCCAAACATTTTAATTCTCTTATTATCTTTTATGATATATTTAATTTATGCCCATATGTCTATATTTAATTTTGTTTAGAATTACATATATCCTTTTAATTATTAGTGTAGTGTCTCTTGACCATTGTGCTCTTTTCACCAAAACATTTTTTTGAACCCGTGCTTTCTTGCACCCAACCTTAGGGTTTCCTATTTTGTTTAAGCCATCACCTTTAGCAATTCCTATGGTTAAATTTCTCTTATCTCATAGTGGATTTGATTCTACGTAGGGTTTCTATCAACCCACTTCCATATTCCATTCTAGGGTTAGATATTGCTAGTATAGATTTAATTTATCTAGGGTTGCACTGAATTTATTATACATCTTAGCCTATCTCTTTGTGTGTAGTTTATGTTGACATATAATTTGGTGATAGGTAGATACTTTATTAGATTAGATATACTTTAACTAGAGTGGATGTTACATAAATAATAATAATCACATGTACTTAAATATATTACTATTATGAACACTTATAAATAAAAATGAATTAGGTCCTTTGTTATATGTATATAACACACACAACCTCTATTTTTGTAAACTCTTTTTAATCATATATAATATATTTTTTATAATGTTACATACTCTTTATCTTTATACCTCCTTCCTCACTCTTACAATATATCCTTTTAATCTTTGATCTCACTTATATTCTATAATCATTTTATACTCTACTTTATACAACTAGTTATGATGATGATGATACCTTACATATTATAATCATGTGGTACATATACTGACCCAACACACCTAACTAGTCAAAGTAAATGTTTATAGGGCATGCCTCATCTTCATCTAGTCATACGTGATGTGTTGTTAAGTATTGTACGATGCAACATATTCCATATACAAGGATGATCTATTTTATCTATTAGTCATTAGTTCTGATGTCACAACATGAATGGATCTTATACAATAAGTTATAATATTTTTATAACCTTGATAAAGAATCTTTCCTATATATTCCCTAGTTTTTAAACTTTGTCTCATTCTTGAGATAATTTTGATCAATAATCCATACAAGAACAAGACAAAAATATATATATCTCCTTAGTCTTCAAGTTTTAAAAAAATATCTCAAGGGTGTAACACAATCAACAATGAGAAACATATATGTTTTGCATGAGATATTAAGGTATCCCCACTTAAATCACACATCTAAATTTACAAGATAATGTTGCACACCAACTTCAAAATTATGATTTTTGGATTACCCCCTCCTTCATTAAGGAAAGATATCTTTATACTTATTAACCAACATCTTCTAGAATGTATCTCAATTGACAAACAAGGATTTATCTAATTTTATATTATCAACAAGATAGCATTATTTGTGGTGAGTTAGATAATGCCCAAAGGAACAAGTTGAGAATAAAAATTAGATGTAGGCCTCATACTTATAGTTAGTGTTATCATTTTCTCTAAAATTTTGCTCACAAATTTTACACACTCATCCATTTCATTTACAGTGGTATCTCTTTCCACATGTTTTCCCCTATACCCATCACTCATATCTAATAATTATTCCTCTTTGCCTTTATATGGTATGTGCTTTCATCATATTGAATGGAAGATACTATGCCCTTAACCTATGGCATGTCTATATATATGTGTAGTTGGCTTATGGATTACATACCTCTTATATTAGATTTTCACATCTCTATATGTTTTTAGTAATGTCGGCCTATGGAATAACCATGGCTAATTAGAGTATGTGTAGGAGGTAGTGGTTAGTATTTGAGGATCATATTGTGAATTCTAATTTTATTGCATTATTATGTAGGTTGACCCCTCAAAGTGGCTCAGTTGTATTTATCAAACATTTTTCTCTTCTATCAATTGTTGTTGCAAATATACATATTCTACTTTTATTTATGTGATATAATATTCTATTATGTGAACATTTGATTAATTTCATTATAAATGGAATAGAGCTTTGATTTGGGAAAGTTTATACAAAATTATTTTTTCCATATCTAGTGTTGTGGGTCTCATATGAGCTGAAGGATATAAAAAACATAACTTGTGATCCAAAAAAAATTAATTTTCCATCACTGTAGTATTGTTTGAAGTGCATTTTTGAAAAAAATGGTCAAAAAAGTCTAGATGTTTTTTCACCCTTGTGTAAATTAAAAGTCATTTGATTTATCTTATTGATTTGATCATAATGGTATAGTCTATAAGTACACTTTTTAGGCCAAAAATTTTCACCCTTGTGTATATTAGTAGTCATTGGATTTATTCCAGTGAGATGATCACAATGGTATAATCTACTGATCCACTTTTTAGGGGGTTAAAACCCTCCATATTAAGGTTGTTACATGGCTAGTCCTAACATTCATAGATGTGAGAAAGGGTAAGAAACTGCAAAAAATACTCACAAGGATGACATGGAGTGACACTTTTGATCTATTTATTTCTAAGGTAGTTGACCAAATTTAGTCAAATTTACAAAGCATGGTTCAAAAATATGATATTAATGTGGTCAAAGTGGACATAATTAAGGTAAAGGGGACCTCAATTTTTTCAAGGATAAATTGATATTTATAACTTGAAAATTTCCCAATCTTAAAAATAAGCCTTCATAGAATAATACTTCACCATTCCAATTTTCCCCATTCAAACAATCACACCTTTAATCTTGGTTTGAAGTAATTATTGCCAAAAGTGGACTTATACAAGTTTGATGGTTAGGATCCACTCACTTAGATCATCAAATCAAAAATTTATTTTATATACATTAGACTCCATGTACACAAAAGGTTGTCATGGCATCTTTGTATCTAGAACCTGAGTAGTTCATTTAGTATAGGTGGTTGTGTGCTTAAAATAAAAAGAAGGGCCTTTGATTACCTAGTCTATATTTTTTGAGGAGTTGTAGCTCTATTATCACAATAATGTCTTAGAAAACTACTTCAATTAGCTATCCAAACTATGCTAAACAAGGACTATGAAGGATTATATTCATCAATTCTAGAATCTATCCTTACTTACGAATGACATCACTAAGGAAATTTTGACTAAATTATTCTTTGGTGGCCTCAAAGATATCATCCAAATTGAGGTTCAAATGTTTAGTCCTAGTTTGATATCTAAATCCATACCAATTATACACATGGTACAGGGGAAAAAATGGTAAAATGAATACCTTTCCATAATGTTTGCTAGTGTAATTCCTAGCCCTCTCATTTCCTCAACTTACAATATTGACCCCTTAACAACTTGAAAAGAAGCATGCAAAAGGGTTATGTTTTGGCTATGATATTAAATGGATTAAAGGACATAGATGTGTTGAAAATAAGTTGTTTTAGTTTGAATGTGCCAATGAGGATGAAGAATATGATGAGGCCTTAGGTACAAGTCTAGAATAACCTAAGGTTGAATCTAAATATTCTTAACTTACTATTTCTTGTCATGCACTTTCAGGTATTAGTAATTCTCAAACTCTTAAGTTGGTGGGTTAATTGAAGACATAAAAGGTGAATGTGTTGATTGACTATAGGAGTATACATAACTTCATCAATAATAAGTTGGCTACTTGTTTGAACTTTTTAATTTACCCAACTCCATAATTTTAGGTCATGATTATAGATGGGGGTGCAATTAATAATTTTGTAAAATGCCATAGTATTAAGCTTGTTATGATAGACTACCTGTTAGATTATCCTATGTTTTTTATTCCCATAGATGAGGATGGCATTATTTTGGGAGTGTAATGGCTCACCACTTTGGTCATAATTAAGATGTATTTCTAGGAACTATTCATGCACTTTTATTTGAAAGGTAAGACATGTAAACTGTGTGGTTTATACGATGAATCTACACAATTGGTTAGTTCTCACTAGATGACAAATATTCTTAAAAAATGTGTTGAAGGATTTATTACACAATTATTTTCCAAAGAAGTTTATCCTAGCAAGGAGTCTACCCATATTGATTTGAAACTGGTGTTTTATGACCATTTTGTTGTTTTTGGTTTCATGCCAAAATGATTCCACCAAGTAGAGTGCATGATCATTCCATCATACTACTTATATTTAGTACAAAACCCAACATCAAACCCTATAGGTACCCATATGTTCAAAAGAGTGAAATTTAAAATATGGTACAAGAGATGCCAAAGGTAGGAATTATCAGACATAACCAAAGAAAATATTCATCCTCAGTGGTCATGGTGTATAAGAAGGATGACACTTGGAGGATGTGCCCAAGCTACAAAAAACTCAACAAATACACCATCAAAGATAAAATTTTTATTCTAGTAATTTATGATTTTATATATGAGTTGCATGGTGTTGTTTATTTTACCAAATTATATCTTTGATTTGGCTATCATCAGATTTAAATATGTGAAAAGGACATTCCTAAAACAACTTTTTGAACTCATGAAGGCAATTATGAGTTTATGGTCACCCCTTTTAGTCTCACAAATGCACTATCTACATTTTAGAGTTTGATGAATACTATTTTTAGGCCTCTTTTGATAAATTTTGTGTTCATATTTTTTGATGACATCCTCATAAATATTAAAATTTGGGAAGACCATTTGAAGCATGTGAAACAAGTACTTCTAGTTATGCAACAACATTAGCTTTATGCCATACCTTCCAAATGTGATTTTGGCATTAGAGGGGTCAAGTATTTTGTTCATATTGTTTCACGTGAAGGTGTGAAATTTTATCTAAAAAATATCCAAATGATGAGGGAGTGGAAAGTGCCTAGGACCCTTAATAACCTTTAATGATTTCTAAGCTAATAGGTTACTATCGTAGGTTTGTCAAAAATTATAGCAGCATCATAGCCCCACTCACATCTTTTCTAAATAAATACTCCTTCCAATGGATTTGAAAAACTAATAATTCATTTTAACAACTAAAAAATGTCTATGTACAGCACCTAAGTTTTGGCTACCCTTGATTTTTCTAAAAAAAATATTGTTGAATGTGATGTGTCAGGATATAACATGAGGGTTGAACTCATGCAAGTAGGTAGACCGCGTGTATTTAATATTCATTAATTGAAGGTAAAAAATAAGTTCCATATAATATATGATGACTATTCTACATGTATCAATTAATAGAGACCTTATCTGATCATGATAGCCTCAAATATTTTTTGGAACAATGATTGTCAGTATAAAAACAACATAAAAAGGTGACTAAATTTTTAGGATATGATTTTAAAATAGTATATAAGAAAGAAAAAGATAATGTGGTGGTAGATTCACTATCTAGGTAGGATGAATACGTTGAGGCATTATTATGCACAATGACCATTTGGCAGGCAAATTGGCTAGAGGAAGCAAGATCAGAATGAGAGAATGATAGGATACATAGGCTTTGATTTAGAATCTTCAGCTTGATTTTGGGGGGTTTGAAAAAATTGTATGGAAGGGGAATGCATTATGGTATAAATATTGATTATACCTCTGTAAGCATTCTCTCCTCAAACATAAAATCCTTTAGGAACTTCATGCATCTCCAATAGAAGGTCATTTTGAATTTTTAAAAACATATCATATAATCAAGCAAGATTTATTTTTAGAACAAATCAATGGGGATTTCTAGAAATATGTGGTTGAATACATGGTATGTCAATAGAACAAAGGTAAAACCATTAAGACCCTAGGTCTTTTGTAGCTTTATCAATCCCTAATTACAGGTTAGAGGAGGTTTCCATGGATTTCATTACTAGGTTTCCATGGTCTGAGGGTAAAAATGATATCATGGTAATTATGGATCGACTTACCAAATATGATTATTTTTTGCATATCACAACCATTTTTTTCTAGTATAGTAGATTTAAATTTTCTCAATATAGTTCATAAATTTCATGGTACTCAAAATATCATTGTAAGTAACTGAGATCCCATATTTACTAGCAATTTTTAGACTAAATTATTTGAATGTTTGGGCACCCAGTTGGCTCATATCTCATCCTATAATCCTCAACCTGATAGAAAAATAGAGGTAATCAAAAAATTTATAGAAGGTTATCTTCATTATTTTGTTTCTAATAAATGATACAAATGGGTTCATTGGTTACCACTTGTCGAATGGTGGTATAACACTTCTTTTCACACTTCCCAAAATGTCTTCATTTGTGTAATTATATGGGTATATCCCCCTATCTATCACTTCATCCTTGAAGGTGAATCCTAAGCTTTGATTTGTTGATGAACACATTAACCATCAATAGGAGATAATCACTAGTTTTCATGATAATTTAGCAATGGCACATAATATAATGAAGTAGCAAACAAATTAACACCATAGCTAGTGGCATTTTTACATAGGTGATTGGATCTTTATGTGTTTGTAGCCATAAAAATAAATGTCTTTGAAGCAATATAAAAATGATAAAAAGTTATCCCCTAAGTATTATGTTCCTTATTGGATCTTGCAAAAATTTGGTAGTGTGGCTTACAAGATATAATTCCTCCTATCTAGTCACATACACTCGATATTCCATGACTCTTACCTAAAGAAGGTAATTCAAAATAGATTTTCTACTTGGGATGAGTTACCTAAAGTATATGAAGATGTTCAATTCATTTTGAATCCTAAAGATATATTTCACACACACACACACTAAGTAACTACAGATCAGAATGATTAAGGAGTATTTGATCAAATGGAAGAATCTATATTCTGAAGATGAAACATGAGAGGATGAAGCATTCCTACAGCAACATCCTGGTTTGATTCAAAATTGAGTAAAATGTTGTTCTAAAGGGTATGGGCATGCTATACCCTTAACTTATGGCATATCTAGGGATATGTGTGGCTGACTTATGGCTTACATACCTCTTATATTATCGTATTTCATCTCTCTATGTTCTTAGTAAGGTTGGCCTATGAAATAACCATGGCTAAGTAGAATATATTTAAGAGGTAGTGGTTAGTATTTGAGGATCATATTATGAATTCATCTCGTATTAAATTATTTTGGAGGTTTTCCCCTCGAAGTGGATTAGATATATTTATCAATCCTTATACTCTTTTGTCAATTATTGTTTTGGATTTACATATTCTTCTCTTATTTCTATGATACAATATTCTATTGTGCAGACATCTAAGTAATTTCATTACAAAAGCTTTGGTGAGTTTACTTTCTACGTGATCCCACTCAATTTTATTTTATTATGTCATTATAATGTAGTTAAGGGATTGTGAAAATAAATTTGATACATCCCCCATCACTTTTTAAAGCTTCCCCACTTCTTCTATGAATTTTTAATTCTTAGTTTTGTTCTTTTTGGGAGATTTCTTGATAGTATCTATCTTAAATACAACTACTACTTTTTTCAAATTATTTTCCTTTTTTCCTTTGAGTGTTGCATATGTTTTATGAAAATTTCCACCATCTTCTCCAACTATTGTTCAATTTATAGTTTATTATTTTTTCATACTAAGGTCTTACAATAATGATGGCTTTAATTGTCCTTATGATTCCTTCCTCCATTTTCATGCATCTTGTCATCCTATTAGTTATTACACTCTAATGTAAGACTACCATAGCTACTGCTTCTGAATAGGGGTAATTTTTTTTAATTCCACTACTTGTCCCTAATGTTTTTGCTACATCATCCCAGGTAAGAATCTTATACTCGCTACTCCTTGACATAACATAACTAGGATAGTTTTTATCAATGAGAGATGATCTTACATTGTCTTTGATACTGGTGGGGTTATTCCCACAAATCCTAATGGACATTTTGTGGTCTATAATAACAAATAGGATCCTTCTACACTCATTTTTTCCACTTCGGTGGTCAATTGTTATTTTTTATTTTGTTTTTATTGTGCCTACTATGTTGTTGCAAATTTTTGTCCTTGTTTCTTCTTTTATTTTACCATTTTATTCTCTTCTTAATCCTAGCTTTTATTTAGGCACTCATATCCATCCACCTTATCTAATATTTCCTTCTTATGGAACTTTATTTCAGCCACCTTGTTTGTTTGTTCTTTTTTTTGGCACTCTTCCTCAACCAAATTATTCTTTTGCTCCTTCTTTTTGAACTCCTCTTATTTTTCAACTCTTCTTCCTTATTAAGATCTTGCTTTTCTAACTTATTTTTTTACACTTGTTATTTTTATTTTTATCCTCTTCTACTTTTGCCTCTTTCTTAACTATTTATTTTACTAGAGCTTATTGCACCAACAAAGTGTCTAATTATGTATCTTTTCTTAACTACTCCTTTTGAACCCATAGTAGCTCTTTCTCCAAGTCTAGCCTTTATTGAGTTATCACTTATTGCATTTACTTCACCATTTCTAGCTGCCTTTCCTTCTCTAAAGTTTTTGTGATATTTTTTTATTATTATTTTTATTCTCAACTCTTTTTCTTGTAGTTTTATTTGGGTCTCCTTATCTTCTAGGGATATTTAATTTTCTAATGCAACTTTTTATAGGGCTTCCTCCTAGTATACCTAGGTATGCTTGGATTTTTTTTTTCTCTTTTTCCTCAATGATTTTTTTTTAAGGGTATTCATAAATATTACCATGATTTCATCTAGTGTATATTGGCATACTTTTGCATACGTTAAGAGAACATGAATCACACTTTTATTCCCTATTTCATTAGTTGTATCATACATGTTCCACACTATAGTTACTCCTCTTTATCTTGAAATTATAAAAGTAGTCAAGAGGTATTTGGCATATTTTCCCAAATTATTCATCTTATTCACTAATAATCCCTATATCACCACCTCATTTTTATCTGTTTGATTCTTCTCCTGAATATTTAGATTCATAATAAATTACCAGCCCTTAGTGTTTAGTTGGAGACAAACATGATTTCTCATGTAGATTTCAAATTTTTTTTTACTTTATTTTTTATTTCTTTATATTTCCACAATTTAGGGGATTCTCTCTTTTTTTCACCACTCATCTACAATAGTTTTTTCCCCATTGCTTTCATTTAATATGTGGTAGAGGCCTTACGTTCTTCCTTTGTTCCTATCATTATAGCCACCCTAGACAGTCCCTCTCCACCAACTACTTTTTTCCTTTTCCTTAAGTAATAAGATGGATTTATCTTCCATTTCCTTCTCCTAGAGCACCATCTTGTGATGGAGTCTCATATTATGAAACGTGTGATCTTTTGTGATGTTGTTTGAATAACTATGATTTATGGACTAAGTGTTCTAATGTTTTTTTAGTGAAATGGTCTTTCCAAATTTTATTATTTTCCTTTTCCCATCTTCTCATGGGTATGTCTATCTAAATACATAATAATTACCAATAACTTACTTTTTATACCACTAATATGTGGAATTTGAGTGGTAGTCATAATTGCATAACCCTCTTCATGTACCAATTCCATATATCCAATTTTTTTCTCATTGGTATAGTACCTCCTCAATCCATATAGGGGGTCAAGTATCATAGGATTCATTTTTTAGTGTTTTAATGGTTGTTATCAACATTTACACCTATTGATATGATGCCTCATAAGGTAGTGGTGGATTTTGGGTTATCCATGGTAGATATTGGTGAATATATATTTTATATGTATCTACCCAAACAAAAATTCATCCTTATATTGATCTAATTTTAGAGAATAAATATAAAAACCCATACATCTAACCATGGTATTCAATCTATTTCCCCACTTCCTAACATCATTTATTATCTCTACCCCATTCATATATACATCAAAATGATTTATAACATGTTATCTTAGAGTTTTATTTTCATACAAATCTACTAATTTTATCCTCATTTATGGAATTATTATAAAATATAGTATTAAATCAAGGATGATGGCTATGTAACAAAATTAATGTGTATCATGTTTTATTTTACTCGATTTTCCATGAGTTGTTTGAGCATTGTAGCACATAGATCATACTTGTAATTTATCATCACCATATCCCAAAATATCATCACACTCTTTTTAGTAGCTAAATACTCCTAATTAGTGTAGTATATGTTGATGTGGGTTTTATGCACACCAAGGAACCTTACAAGGTAACCTATAACATTTTAGGATTGGTTAATCAAGATTCACTCCAAGGCACAAGTTACAGGGTATTGGGATTTGTAATAACCTTTTGGTGGAATGGCGATGAGAAAAGAAATTGCTAACCTGAGATGGTTCAAATATGGATGGGAATCCTAGATCTATTTAAGGTGTGTGGATTGATGATGGGCTTAACCTAAAGTAGACATGACCTAAAAAAACCATAAAAATAGAAAAGGGTAAGGCAAGAAAGAGGATCTATAAATAATGAGAATGAATTATTTTGAATTAGCTTCAAAATGAAGACAAGTACCAAGAACCAATGTTTGAAACCTATTTATTTGGCATACAGAACCTACAAACACCATGAAGGAGTCTAAGGGATAAAACACAATTAACTCAAAGTCATTAGCTAAATATTTTTTTTTATTAAGGTTATTGTTTCAACTCCTAATAAGAGATTATAACTAATCAATAGAAAGCACCTTCGACTATCTATTGCATAGTCTAGGAGGTTACATCAAAATTATACTTCTACACAAATTCAAAGATTAGCTTAGCAAACCTATTACATGAATGATTACCAAGATTCATCAACCTAAAAATACTATTGCATATTCTTTATTGACATAATTTTACTAATTAACCATAGGCTATCTAAAATTATTAAAGCATATATCAAATAACTAAAATACTAGCTATATTGAACCAAATAATCAATGAAATATAGAAATGGAAGAAACAGTTATACAACACACACTTTCAGAACAACCCAAAGGATTTAATATATGTATTGAATATAAAAATTTCTCCTCATTTTGGAATGATGATGATGGCATGTATATATAGTATGGGGATGGGGATGCCTCATATCTCAAGTGAGGTATGAAGTTACACTACCTTAGAATAGATCACACATCATAAACCATGCATAACATGTATGGTTAAAATTGAACCAACTGCTCATAAAAATAAAAAGTTTGTTATAAAAAATTATGGTTATAAAAATTGTGTGAAATTTCAAGATAAGTTGTCTATGAGGCAGTAGTTGTATGAGGTGGCACTTTCATGCTAGTAATTATTGTAGTCATTGTATTTGTAATTAAAGTTGTAGTTGTAGTGGGCCCTATTTTTGAAGAAGTGGTTGCAATGAAAGTGGCCAATGGAGGATTTACAGAGGAAGATTCATGTTTATTCACTTGAATTTATAGGTACACATCATGAATTCCATAAAAATCAAATTCAATTGCCTTGAAGTCTAATAGGGATTTTTGAAAAGCTGAGGAAGCTTATCCATTAACTTTTTATGAATTTTTAGTGCAGGCTCAAGATCTACGTACTCTATACTAATAACCCTACTTATATAAAAATTTACCAATTTAAGCATGTCATCATTGGAATTATACACCATGCCTTCCACATCTTCCTTGAAACTATCTATTACAATCCAAATTAGATCTTCAAAAATGGCTCTAAAGACTAGTTCTCCTTATGGGTTGACTACATTATTGACTCTCATTTACCCTAAATTGTAATAGCTTGCTTCTCATAGATGATGATCTGCATTACTAAATTTTGCATCTCTAGGTGCCATGTAACTAGAGTAACCCTCCTAGAAGCTATATAATTTTGGGCTTAGGCAGTGTCTGGTGTAGTCATAAAATTTAGGTGGTAATAGGTCTTATTTATGGCCACCTAGCTTAATAAATAGAGTTGTCCCTCAATTTTATTAAGATTGCATATGTCTCCCCACTTGGGTTGTGACTCCCTTCTTGTATTCCTTACTAATTGGATGATATCATATAATTTTTTGGCTGCCCCTTGTATATTATTTATGAGATCCCTTAGAGGATGTATGGTATTTCTTTCCTTTAATACCTCAATAACCTAATCATAGCCTTTGAATATATACTTTATTACCCCTCTTGTAGAGTCTATAAAAGAGTAGGGGTATTTTCTATAGTTTATCACATCATAGGGGTTCATTCTTATTTTCTTGGTTAAAGAGAACATGTCCTCTCTTTGTTCCAATTCTACCTTCTATCCCTCAGCCATTATGGTTTTCCTTTTTACTTTTCTCATAGTATTAGTTTCTTGGTCAAAATGAAAATTGACTATTGGTTATTCAAAAATAACCAAGTCCTATCTACCCTCTTCTATTTTTTGTATTCTATGAATCCATTCAGGGATGTTCACGACAACCATTTACTTTGTAGACTCTACCTACTGTATAGGAGTGGAATATTGAGATATCCTTGGGGGAAGCATACGTTTGGGATAATGTGTCCCTAATTAGGTAAAGGGAGGAATCACTTTCCTCCATCTAGTGACCTTCTTCAATGCCAATGTTTTAACTATTATCTTCCCTTTTCCAAGCCCTTTATGCATTATAATTATAGTAGACTCTATTTGGGTTGCATGACCAATTGGTAAGCCAAATTGAGTGGTTGGTTGGGAGGGGTAAATTGTAGAATAAAAAATGGTGGTGGAGATCAAGTTTTCAAAATCTATTTGTTTATTAAGCTTAGGGGCCTAAGGACTTATGGAAGTAAACAATGAATAGGTGATTGAGGAGTTGAGAAAATATTTCAAATAATCAATCATTGATGCATAAGTAATCCCTATAGCACCAAGGGTAGTATAAGGTCTCTTTAAAGGTTGACTAGTGGGTGCCATAGTCTAAGTCATAGGTTTTTAGACCAGGGTTTCCAAAAATAGTATTTTAGTTGCTTAAGCCCTACCTACTTAGCCTAAAGAATCCAAAGAATGAGGGACTTAGGTACTAAAATTTTGTGTAGAAGAAACCAAGGGAATTGTTCCTATAGATATTATTATACTTGGAGATGAAGGGGATGACAAAAAAAATTATGATTACCCATGTGTTGGAAGGGGTTTTGACTCTGATTCATCCCTAATGTCTCCACTTAGGCTTGAAATTATTTTAGTTGAACTAAACTTGTCTTCAAGATCTTGATATCACCTGGCTGAGCGTCCTCTTTTCCAATCCATTCATCTTTGTGGTCACTTTCTATGGTCTCAGTAATGTATTCAAACAATGATGTCTATGTCTCATCTTCCCATTCTTCTTCTATAAAACACTCCTTTTCTATTAACCTCATCTTCTCCTCTTCATCATTATCTAGCACTTACAGGGGTTTTGCCTCTCTAGAACCTTTTGCTTTATCCAATTCCTCCCCTAACTTCTCCTAGGGTGCCTCCATTATTGGTGTGCTTTATGGTGAGATTGTATGATTTTTTGGTGTCTCTTTATATATGGTAGGAGGTTGGGTAGGATTATAATTCTATGTTGGTAGATGTGAGGCAAAAATAGGTGGAGCTTATGGAGAAATAGGTAGAGGTGAGGTGAGGGAAGAAGTAACTACTAAGAGTGAACCTAGAGGAGTGGACACTTGTTTAAGAGATGAATATACTGATGAAGGTGGTGGTGCAATGGTTTAAATTAGGGATGAATTTGGAGTGAAGCTAGAAATAGGATGGAAGATGGGAGGCTTACCTCTTTCATAGTTATGAGGGGAGGAAATAGAAACATAGAGAACCATGTATTTGACTGAGATGCCCTTGTGGAACTCTATGTGGTAGTAGCAGTCTGAGGGGGAGTAGTTACAATAGTGGTTATTTTAATAGTGGCCACTGGGATAGGATGCTAAGGAGTCTCTTAATTGATTTCTTACTCCTCCTCCATAAGTGCTTGTCTAGATGGACTAGTAGATTCTTACCCTTATGATTCTATTTATGAGGGGAATTCTTAAAAAATCTTTAAAACCCATTACTCTTTATCCATTCTCTGGGCATATTCCTTAGTAGTCTCTAGATGATATTGTATGTGCCTAGCTACCATCATGGACATACTCACCCTGTTCATTCTTTTATGGACTTCTATATCATTCAAATCATTCATAAACACTTCATCATGTGGATAAGATACGTGGCCATAGTAAATAATCATTTTTCCTCTGACTTTATTCAAGTGTTTCTTAACCCTATCCTTAAGATCCCACTATCTGAAAGGTGCCCATTTGAAATCATAATGCACTCTAATTTTACCCACAGGTTAGAAGTCTTCCCACCTGGTGTATTAGATCCTACCAATGCTAATAGGGGGTAGATGAAAGGCTCCTTGTTTGATATCTATTATGAAACATCTATTGAATCTACCAATTAAGCCATAATTTCATGTTCTACAACCTTATTTGGAACTTATCTAGGTAGATACATAGGGAGAGACCCAGTTCCTTCTATCCTAATGATAGTGTAATTAGGGTAGAGCTAATAGTCCCCAATATTCCTAATGGTTCTCCTAATTTGATCAGATAGTCTTGACATGTATTTACCATAAATGGCTCGATATGCCACTGAGTAGAAGGTTTTTGTTAGTCTACTAATCTTTTTACAAACCACGTGTATATGGATCACATTAAACTCATGAAAAATCTAGTTATTTAGGCACTCAATAGATGGTTTTAAGGGTTCTTCAAAGGTTGAGTGAATAGTCCTAGTTATAACATCCACTATATAAGACATCATATATAAGTTTCCATCTAGTGCACTTGTTGAATTACCGACATGGATGATCAAATTGGCACAAATAATTTCTCCTATAGTGATGATTTTGGTAGAGGTGAGGATAGTTTCCAATAGGGGAATCCAAATCTCATTGATGTAATTTAACTAAAGAAACCATAAATTTGGTTCAGTAAGGCCACGTCAATCTTAATTATGGGCCTAAATACAACAATGGGGATGGTAGAGATGAGGCCTTGGACTATGAAGGTGGTTGGGTTATATTCCCACTCTTGTAACTTTTTTGTTACTTTATTGGAATACATCAATGAATTAACTAGGGTCTAATTATATGCCATTTCAAGGAGAGGGAACCTATAGTATTTCTCAAAGGCACACCCACTTATGTATGCCATTGGTGTGTTATGTTGGAATAAGTGCATAATTTTTCCCAAAATTTGGTGATTCATAAATAAATCAAATATTAGGTTAATATAGGGCATTACCTTAAGTTTAGCCACAACATCATGTAAGCCCATTGAATTGATGGCCAATAGGTCATCCCTGTATCTCTATGTGAATGTCAAGAGTTAAACCCCATGAGCATATAGTTATACTATTTTGACCTTCTTCCATATAGAAAAGTAGTGCTTGAAGTCACAATTGAGATATACTTAATCAAACCTTGTGTCTATATATTGTGTAGACCCTACAATGGAGAACACAAATGTAGGATATGGAAGGCATGATGGGGAAGCCATTTTTATACACTTAGGGAGATATGGTTCTTTGAAAATTATAAGATCATTCGATCACAATAGAACTCAAATTTATGTTTTTAGTAGTTAAATTGAGGGAAATGTAATTGCAATCAGCTTTGTGAATCCCATATATTACCTTTGGATTCATTAACCCTGCTAAATTGTATGCATTTTGTCAGATAGTTCATGTATATTAATGACTTTAATAGATTTAGATCCCTTCGCTCTTTTTCCTTTTCATATTTTAATTTTGTCTTGTGAAGTACAACTTTATGTAGTTTTTAATGCCATATGGCTTTTCCTTCCTCATCTCGAGTGCTTTGTTACCCTTCTTTGACACTTGTCTTTTTGCTTCTTTTAAAAATGTTATTTCATTTTTACCCAACCTCCATGTCATTTTGGGGACATGCATCAAAATTATATTGTTTTACTAGTTCCCAGGCTCTTTATTTACTATCCTTCACTTCCTTTTGATCTCAAGTCAATGGGATTATGACACTCGGTAAAATCCTACTACTTTGCTTCCCTAGGGGTAATAGTACCCTCTTTTCTTACTGCATAGGTTTTAGGTAAACAAGATGATGGTATGTGTCACCATCCTAATGATCTTCTTAACCAAAGATAAGTAATAAAAAATATATTTTGATGTCCCTTCTGGGCAATACCATGTGGTAGTCTATCAATAACTCGCTTGCCTATGACCTTCATACACTAGAACTTTGATTGGTTAGTTTTTGGGTGAGCAAGCTCACAACACTTGGAAAAATATTATTCTTCTTTCCTGAGAGTCTTTAAAAATTTATAAGTGATAGACTAGTTATAGGCTAATAAGATTGGACCATTTGTCATAAACTTTAAAAACTAAATTATAATACATACTTTGTTTGATTTTGGGGCTCCAGGTGAGTGAGTCAATGTTGCATGGCAAGCTTTGGTGACTTGACAGATGTCTAGGTGTAAAATAGAAAAAATTCTAAGTATGGAAAAATCTGCATAAGACACAATGTAAAGCGACAAACACTTTGACAAACGCGTAAGTTGGTTAGTTCAAAAAGGAGCAAAAATTGATATATGCATTGGATAAATGTGTATACTTGATGAACCGTTATAATTTAAAAACTTTGAAAAGCATGTGCAAAATGAACGAAAGGTAGAAGATATAAATTTGAATGATCCTAATCATAGCTTTGATTCGTAATACAAAAGTGTGAAAATTAAAGTTTAATCTCAAGAATAAATTTTGGCTATTGTAAAAAATTGACATAAAACCCATTCTAAGGTGGTATAGGCCCTAAAAAATAGAAATTTCTTGTTGAAATGTGTCCTTGTTTAGAAAATTTAATTAAAGTGTGTTAGGTCACAATAAATGGTGACTAAATGGGGAAATACTCCTAATTATTTGAGAACCAGAATCCTAATTTAATGCATCATAAAATAATCCCAACTCTTATGAGAATAGAATAAATAAATTAGATAACTGAAAGAGACTTTCATCCCTTTTTTCAACATACTAATTACTTGCACTTCTATTTTTCAGTGTGATTATGTGAAATTAATTCATTACTTAGCATAATATGTTTGACCAAAATTATAGGTTTCATTTTGATACATTATTTAAAACAAATGTGAATGAAACCTAGGCATTACTCTGCTACTAGTTAGGTATCTATAACCTCGATAGAGATACCTCTGATTCTATTCTAAGTGTTGCTCTATTACTAGCTAGGCATCCATAGCCCTGATAAAGATTACTTGAACCACCCTTTCTCATCAGTTTATAAGATATTATTATTATCTAGAGATTTTTTTGGTAAAAGCTATGTATTTGTTTTTTGATCAGTGTTTTGGTTCATACTCTGTGAACCATCATTAGGGTGTGAGACTGAATAGATAGTTTTGTAGACTAAGCAATTCCTTTGTAGACATAGCAATGAGACCAAGTGATGTCATAGTGAAGCAGTTTTAATTATTTTATTTTATTATATTAAATTGTTAATTAACAACACATTAGTAAGTCATAAAATGTGAAAATTGAATTAAGGAAAATTCTAAAATCAACTTACTAATATAAATTATTAGTTATAATTTTTAATTTTTTAATGCTTAATTGAAATCAAATTAAAAATCTTAAATTGTCGATTAATTTTTTACAGAATTAAGAATTATCATTTAAAATCATACATTATAGGTTTAAAAAGATGAATAAAATACAGTAATTATAAAATAACGTATAATTCATAAATTTTAAATTGAAAGAAAAGAAGGAAAAATCAAATTGAAATAACAAAAATTGTCGATTAATTTTCTACAAAAACCATGAACTATCATTTAAAATTATACATTATAGGTTATAAAATAAACTAAAATTATAATTATAATTATAATTATAATAATTATATAAAAATTATACCACATAAATTGTAATTGAAAGATATGAAAAGAAGATGAAATAACAAAAGTATGAAATAACAAGGTAGAATAACCCTTAATAGTAGATTATAAAACTTAAGATAGAAATAATAAAGGAGTAACAATAAAGTTGAATAACATGAAAAATTAAAGTTTTAAATTGATCAAGATGGAACAAGGAAATGGGAGGGCAACAAATAAAACAAGGGCAAGGATAAGGAGGTAAAAAGAAAAGCATGAAAATTGAAGAGAAAGATCAAAAAACTAAGAAGGGAATATACAAGGAGGACCCACACAAGGGGCAAGGGCAAGGAAAGGAGAGAGGGGTTGGGGATGGGAGAGGGGTTGGAGCTATGCCAAAAGGTTGATGGTAAAAAAATTTAATGAGTTTTGATCGAGTTGATAATAGGTCTCCAGGTTTGGATTAACTCAAGACCACTATATCTATTGAGGTTGTTAGTATGCTTGCATATTTTGATAGCTTCCTTGAGATGACATTTGAAATAATTATTTTCAAGGCTGAGAAATTTTGTTTCTTCTATTCAAATATGATGTTGAGTTTTTAGGGAGTGTTCTTCCAAAGCAAAATTGACCAACCTTTCTTTATTAATATATGTGATATGTTTGTTTATCCTGATCTGGATGGAATGACCTATATTGCTAATGTACGACACCTCACAAGAGCAATCAATTTTGTAAACTTCACTTCTTATAATAGGTTACAGTTTAAACTTAGTTTATTTTATAAAACATCAAAACTTCTTAAGGGGAATAAAAGTGGTCTGGATGTTGTTGCTTTTTAAAATCTTGGCAATTTTGTAGGAGATCCCTTCGATGTAAGGAAGGAAAGCCTTCAGTTTGTGCAGACTATCCTTTAGGATCTTAGGTTTCATATGGGAAAATTTGGTAGATTTTAAGCCCCTATAAATCTATTTACCTTCGTACCCATTCAAATTAAACACTTCAGTTAAGTGTAGGATCTCATCCTCTAAGTGTTCTTCATCACAAATTCTTAACACTCTCGTGGTAAGGGTTTTTAGGACCCCTGATTTCTGAGAGGGATGGTGGTTTGAATCTATGTAGAGATAAATATCAGTATGGGTATATTTATTATAGATACACAAAGAGGGAGTTACTATTAGAACTATTATTGATACCACTGACTCTCCTACTTATGCCTTGGCCACCTTCCTAGCTAACAAGCTAAAGCTATTAATGAGGAAAACCTCCTCCTTTGTCAAAGACTCCTCTAATTTCATAGAATTTATCAAGGACTAGCATGTCTCTAATGATGAAATTTTAGTGATTTTCAATGTGGTGTCACTCTTCACTAAAATTCCTATAGTTGACACAATAAAATTAGTAAGTAATCACGTGGATGATGAAACTACATCCTTGGTGACTTTTTGTCTAACTTCTACTTTTTTCTCATTCTTATTGACCATTTTTTACCACAAGTCAAAATGGCTCAACCCCCTATAGTCAAAAACTTATATAGGGGTTGAATATATTATCATAGGATGTGTTATAGTTAATTACATGTGATTTGGTGTCATTTTAGCCTTGATCATGGTCTAATTAGTCTTTATGTCATTTTGAGTCTCTTGGGGGTAATAAGTGAGTGTTAAATGCAATTGGTATAGTTTTTAGTTGTTTCCATGTGTTATAAACTCCTCAACATCCAATATGTCAGTATGTATCAGACATATCATTTTCTAATTGAAAAATCGTAGGTGATAACTGAAAACCAATAAAATAGGCCCAAAAGGAGTTTCAAAGGTGTATGGCCTATAAGAGAGAGTGTCACATGGGAAGAGGTTTTGAGATGGATATTCAAATTTATAAAAATTATTCCCACACTTGACATGCTTTAGAAGTTCCAAAAATGAGCTAAAACCATTCTTCCCTTCCATCACTCCACCATGCACAAGAAATTGGTCAACATGTTTTTGGTTGGTACAACCAATAGGAGCACTTCTAGATCAAATTAATTTTTTGGATAATAATATATTTAGTTATATTTAATTTCATACTTGTATTTCAAGTAATCATTTCTCATACTTTATGAACCATCTCTAACAAGTTGACTATATTTTTTGCGTATTATTTCCCACATCCTACAGGTTTTGCTCTTGTTTGAGTTGGTCCATATAACTCAGCTATTAAATTTGTTTCTAGATGATTTTTACTATCTCTTATAATTATTCTCATTATTATTTTCATGTTTGGAAATTATTTCATGAGCCAAAGAGTTCAAGGTTGTAAATTGATGTTCAAGGTGAAGTTGCAATCAATTTCACTACTTGCAAAAGGTTTGGTTCTTTACAAGGGTTTCATGTGGATGTGATATTATGTTCTCCATGTCTCTCATGTCATATCAATCACCATATTTATTCTTGGTTTTACAAGCTCATGCTTTGATTCAAACACACAGTCGCATTGTGTCACAATTAGTTTTTTGCTTATTCCAGCTATTGTCATAATGTTTGGAGCTTTGATCACATTCATGGAGGAGAAATGAAGTTTCCAAGAGATTTTAAATATTATTATTGTATTATAAATCAGATTATACCCTTAAAAAATCACAATAAGGACTATGGTGGCAATCATATGTAACATATACACACAGTCATCCATAGATGTGCACCTATAGGTGCTCTCAAGAGGAAAATCATGTTGAAATTGAATGTTTGAACTTTATTAAATCCTTTAAATGTTTTAAAACCTTATTTTAACAATTTTAGGGAACATAAAATTTTATTTTTTATTATGAAGTCACATCATGAACACATTGATCAAATCTTGCACTCACTGCTTGGTCTACAGTTTCAATGCATACTTACAGGTACCTCATAAATACCAATAACATTGAAAGGGGATTTTTGAGTTGGTTAAGGTTATAAATGATGATATATTCAATTTTAAATCTGATTTAAGGTTTAATTTATAATGAACACCTATACATCATGTATATTTCCTACATCTACATTCACTACCCTACAACCTGAGATGTTCATCTACAGGTGACTGTACACAAAGATTGGGAGCATGGTCATGGAGAATTATATAATGTTTTTAGGCTTCCATAATGTTTTTTAAGTTGGATGAAACCATGAAAGGCATTTTTTATCCCTTATTTATACAATTGAGGTTAAAAATTCCTCTTTAAGAGTTGGTGACTGTGTTTAGGGACATTTTCCCTAAAACACAAAAATAGAGTCCTCGATGTTTTTGGAGATGTCATATGATAATGTCATGCTGAGTTTTAATTAAAAAAATGAATATATTTTGTAGCCTAAACATATGGGAAGGGCATTGAAAAATTATTAAGTTATATGATTAGTGTAAAATAGTTTTTGAAAGGCTCCAATATGCACATTTGTTCATTGAGGTCTAACAATGATATCTACAAGATCTAACCCTCAAAGTGACCTTAACTTCTCAAAGTGAAAATGAGGCATATATTCATGTTTTAATGGTATTATTGAGTAAAAATTTATACCAATGATCAATAATGTCATCAAGAGAGGTTTCAGTTTTTTGAGCCTAATCTACACCTACATGTGTCCTTTCTCTTGAAATAACTCACCTGCAACTGACTACAAATTCCTATATCATTCATGTGCTGAGTCTAGATATGGAAACACCAGCATTTGACAAGGTAATATTATTATAATATATATATGGGGATATAATAACATATAGTATTGATTCCAAGGATGATGTATATCTACAATATCCCATTTTGCTACAACACAATCAATTGTAGTTGATTGTGATATGGTAGTAAGCTAGAGCAAAGGGTTTGGAGTACATCAAGGTATATACATGACTTGGATAAGTAAAAATAGATGTAAAATGGTCAAAAAAAACCATAATAAGGTCTTAAAACACTAAAAAAAAGGTCCAACCATGCCAATATAAAAGTATAGGTGTCATTCTCTAGGCAAGATAATACAGTCACAGTTGACTATGACTGAACATGACAAAGAAAGGTCAAATCACCTTAGGATGTCAATGAAACATGAATATCAGGCATGTATGAAGATCCTAAAATTTATTTGTGACTTATAATTATGGTCATGACTATGGTGGTAAGTAGATAAAGTCCCAAGTAATGCAGTCAACAATCTATAGATAAGACCCACATGCAGTGAACTTCCTCCATGAGTCTATTTTAGGTTTTGGTGCATTTAAAAGGTCGAATGGTATATTATAGTGTTAAAATTAAATAAAATAAATACTCATGGCTTAAATAAAATACTCATACACTTATTTTATTTTATTAAATATGGGAGGTACCCTCTATTTTATCTCAGATAGAGGGTACTTCCCTAGGATGTAAACCCTAAAATTTTGTATATTGAAAGAGACAAGGTGGAATATGAAGTATTGAGACCTTAAAATAAAGTTTTTAAAGATATGATATGTAGGGTAGAACATGAAAAATCATGCATATATGGTTTAAACACAATGGGATGGTCCAAATAGACAAAAGTGCAGGCAGGCCTATTAGACCTCAACTAGGCCTAGAGCCCAACTAGAGGGTCAATTTAATTTCTAACCTTAGGTGAGCACTCTAATTAGTTTTAAAAAAATTTAATGGGGTTATAATATGTTTATAAGCTTATAAATTTTAGATACAACACAATAAATCCATTTTTGGGCTTAAAACCTCTTCAAGCCTATAGGAAATGGAATATAATGCTTGAATAGGTAACTTTGAATTCTTTCACCAATTTGTATACTTTGCATGGGGGATCTAGGAGATTATATAAGTTGAAGAGGGTCCTAATATACTATCTTACAAAGTTGTTTCACCAATCCAATGTCATATATTTATAAACAATCTCTAAGGGTGAAAATGATCTAAAACCCTTTAAAATGACCCGATTGGAAAAATAAGGAAGGATATGCATCCTAATGGAATATAATATCTTGGGAGATGATTTGAAGTTTCATATGACTCTCTAGGTCTCCTCCCCATCCTAATGAGTTATACCCTACCTGTTGTTTCTATGCTAGATTCACTTTTCACATTCAAGAAAGGAAAGATGAGAAACTAAGAAGAATGGACGAGGGTTTGTACGTACCCGGATTGTGGACTTACGCACTAGAATTCAGACGATAGCAGGAACTCCTCTTTGGTTGTGGAGGATGACACCTGAAAGGGAAAGACACTAAACATGAAAAATGTTAGATGACAAAAGGGGTGGACTGCCAAGCAAGAGCTTGGTCCTAAAAGCGTAAAGGCTTCTTGGAGGATGACAATCCACTGTTAAAAACAGAATGCTGATTAGAAATAGAAAGTGATAAATGATGAAAAATAGAAAGAAAGAACTTAAGGCAAATGCATACCTATTTAGAAGCAATCTGCTTTTGCACAGTCACCGACGTCGGTGGTATTGCCGACGTCGGTCAGGTAAGGTCATCGACGTCGATTAGGCTACCGACACCGGTAGGGGAAATGGACGAGGTCGGTCGGGGCAGTAGTCTTAGACAGGGTCTTGTCAGGTTATAGGCTGGTTTCTGGTTTGCAGAATGGACTGTGGTCTCATTTGAGGGTCAGGGAGGTCTATTTAGAGGTCTGAGAGATTGCCTAGGAGGTCTGAGGGACTTGTTTTGGGTCTGAGGGACTGAGAATGTTGTCCAGGAAAGTGACTGGTTGGGAACCAGAAGCACAAAGGGGAATGAATGAGAAGCAGGGGTCTGAGAAGGCCTTTTAACCTCTCAGGGGAAGGACAGGGAAGGTCTTGGCAGTGGTTAGCTAAATAGATAGATTAAACAAGAAATGAAATGGAAAACAACACTATGCTTACCTCTTGCTTGTTGATTGAAGGATGAAGAAAAACTTGTTGTCAGAGCTGTTGAAGGACCTGCAAAGGGAGTTGTTGCTTGGAGCTATTCCAGCAAGATGCCTGTAGCTATTGGGGTTGCTGTACGAGGAGGAGAAGAAGAAAATATGAATGCAAAAGCGTCAAGAGAGTTCTATTTGTGGGGGGGGAATGGTTGTAGAGAATGGTCTTGAAGGTTGCCGACGTCGATAGAACTGTCGACGTCGGCCGCATAATGACCAACATCGGTGGTCGAAGAATGGGGACATAGGCTAAAATTAGCCTCTATCCGTTCTTGCACACTGTCAGGTCAAGGGGCTGTGGGAAAATGATCGAGGGAGGCATAAATGGATGTGGGAGGAAGGATAAAGGGGAGATTTGGGATATAAAGGCTAGGAGAGAGGTGGAGGCATCCAAGGAGGGGATCTAAGGTGGCATGGGTGAGGTGGAAGAGGGCCAAATATTTAATTATTTTAATTTGATAAATGGGGGGGCTAGGACAAGGGTTAGGACATGGGCCAAGGGGGCCAAGGGGGGATGACGACCTAGGGGGTAGACACGATTTTAGTGTCTACATTTGCCCCTTTTTGTCTTGTTGGTTGTTCTTGACGAATTGCAAGACAAAAACAGGAGTTGGTTACCCCAGGTATGGGATGAGGTGTTCCCCCCTCAAAGCGAGAGTTGAGGGAAGGGAACCTGAGATTGAGTGTCAATTTGACAGAGAGATAGATAGAGAGAGGGTGAGTGTGAATGCTGTAATAGTCATGATTACGCGTATACCACTTCACGGGATGGTCAGGTCAAATTGTCGCAGGTCAAGGTCGAGGAGTGCCAAAATTGAAATAATTGGGCCCCAGCATTTGGTCATAGCTGATCGGGTTATTCAATTGAAGCTGAAGCTCCAATGGTCATCATGTTCCAGGTATCTCGGGCTCAGGAAGTGCTCCTAGAAACACAAAAATGCCATAAGTAGTGGGGATCAATCGGCTTGCGATCCTATACTTGTGAAGGTTATAAAGTAGTCTATGCCCAATTTTGCTAACCATTCATGAGGTAGCATACATGCAAAAACAACCAAGGCAAAGTCATCTTGGAAGTGGTTCCGGTCAGAGGAGATGGTCATGATCGCCAAGGTCTGGTGGTCGAGGTGGGCGGAGGCAAAAGTGATCTCAAGGGTGCCCCAAGAGGCCAAGAGGACTTGGTCTGGAGAACTAACTGATTGGGGGCAGGATTTTGGGGCAATGTGATGAAAAAAGGGAGGTTTGAAGTATGCCAACGTCAGTGAAATAACTGACGTTGGTGGACTAAAAGGATCGATGTCGATAGAAATAGGCCGACGTTAGCATCTTAGGGCATGAAAATGCCGACATAAGTGGCCTACCAAATCCAACAACACCGGATTGGTGGCCCACCAAAAGTAATTTGTTACTTGTTGACTGAGAGAAAAAAGAGCTCTGGAGTTGATTGAGTGAAAGTGACCCAGAGTTGACCGAGGAGCGGTGCGAGGTGGTAGAGGAACATTGGTGGAGAGAGAGAGGCACATGGAGAGAGATTAGAGGCTGTAGAGATGTTTGTGGGCTAGGAGGAGTGTGCAGAGAAGGAGACGCAAAGGAGATGGCAGAGGGGAGTAGAGGATCTATGGGGGGTCCACCACCAGCGGCACCCATCGTGCCACCAAGTTGACGATGTCAAGATGAGGTAGGAGGGTCTCTGAGCCCTATTTGGTTGATTTTTGTTTTGATTTGATTTTTGAATTTTTGGTTGCTTTAGGCAGAAATTGAGGGGGGAGGGTAGATAAGAAGGTGGGTAGGGGGTCTAAGATAGATTAGGGATGATTTAGGAGTGATTTGGGGGGGTGGGGAGTCCACAGGGAGAAGCCCTAAATTTAAGGCTCACCCCGTTCGGCCCTAAGGTCGAACCAGTCACCGATGTTGGTGGGTTCACTGACGTCGGCCAACCAGTGATCGACATTGGTCACTCACTTGCCGACATCGGTCACTAAGTGACCGATGTCGGTTATGTGAGTGCCATCACTGGCATGTTAACCAATGTCGGTGGCTGCCTGGTCAGAAAGGGTGGTGAAAAATGGTCAAGTCGAAAGGTCAAAGCTACGTCAAGGGCTTCTCGAGTGTCAGGTTAGGCATAGATGGTCAGAATGGTTGGTCAAATAGGAAGAGTAGGAATAGTTTTAACATGAGATTGACTGTTGATGGATGTAAGTGAGGCAGACTTTGATGTTGCGGGATCGCCTCCTGACCTTACTGATGCAGATGCACAGAGGCATGACAGTCGAGGAGTGGGCGCAGATGAGCGCAGTGGGGCTAGGTAGGCTGAGATGCTACTACAGAGTGGTAAGGGATGTGAGCCTCATGGTGGTGTTGATCGAGTGGTGGGACCATGCCACCAACACCTTCCACCTGCCCATGGGTGAGATGACGGTCACGGTTGAGGACGTGTACCAGATTTTATGGCTGCCAATACATGGAGCTGACATCTATGCGTGCTCGAGAGAGGTGCATGATATACACATGGTTACGCTGTTTTGGGAGCACATCACAGAGACGAGCTACTATTTAGCCAATTTTGCTTATGAGCCTCTATACATGGTGGATGAGGGCACACATCAGCTGGCTGTCCTGATGATGATCGGCATCACAGTCTATGTGTTGTCAGATGCAGAGGGAGGTAGGTTCCCAGTCGCCTGACCGAGGTTTTGATGGACATGCTGGAGTAGTAGACAGTGTTCACTTGGGCACCAATCTTTTTGGCCCAAGTATATAAAGAGCTATGGGGCATTAGTCGGTGGTGACGGTATAGTCTGTGTGTAGGCCACCTTCTGCACTACTGGGCATACGAGCATATCACAGTTACACAACCTCTCAGCCTCCTAGTGGCAATCTAGGTCAGCTTCAGGGTCAGATTTAGGCAATGGCATGAGATGATGGTGTAGATGTGAGTGGATGGAGTGGTCAGGGATATCGACCACTATCAAGGGGTATTGGAGGCCCTGATTCTAGCAGACATCATCTAGAGACCATACTTGGTATATCCAGCATTCTGAGATCAGGGAGAGCAACTGGTCGGGACTTAGAACATGCGATGGGTCAGAGGCAGGTGAGCTGGTGAGCTTGAGAGGATCCCAGCAGAGAGAGTGCAGTGCCAGTATGGGCTACTACAAGATGTACCTCCCACATTTCCATAGTACAGGTGGGATGATATAGAGGCACCGCTCCCACTGCCAGAAGAGACAGAGGAGCTAGATTTTGAGGAGTTGTCGGTAGGACCTGGGATAGCCGACCCAGGGTGTATAGAGGCCTACACAGCATGGTGGATAGGATGGTACATAGGTGTACAGGTGGGTCCCCAGTCAGATCTATAGGCTATCACCAGGGAGCAGGATACAACCCATAAGGAGAGGGACACAGTGTGATAGGAGAGGGACGCGGCAAAGGCTCAGGTGACCATTTTGTAGGGATAGGTCATGGTTTTATAGGGGCAACTAGTGGGGGTGACAAGACAAGTGATAGAGATGACAGGTCGAGTGGCAGCACTGACAGGGCAGGTCACTCTATTACAGGGATAGTTGGCTACAGCCCAGGCATAGGCAGTGGCAGGTCAGAGTTTTGGAGGGCAGGGCCCATTGCAGCAACCATCTCAGTAGCTAGCATTTTCACAGGGGGCAAGACCGTCGGCATCGATGCAGCTGACATTTACACAGCCATAGGGGGCAGTACAGGGGACAGTAGCAGTGCGGATGGGTCCACTGCAGACCGTACTTATAGTTAGATACAATAATGCATTGGACAAGATCACATATTATGAGGGAGCCATTAGGGGGTTTCCTTAGATATAGTGATACTCAGATATGAGAGCAGAGCTGAGCTGGTAGTGGTCTATGTCATGGGTGACTACTACAGATTCACGTAGATGGTGCAGATCAGAGGGGGGAGAGGATACAGCGTCTTCTCAGCCACTGCCACCACCACAACCACAGCCTTGAGGGCACATTTTGATATGATGTATATACTGGCTTGTGTGCTGATGATGCGAGATGTATGTGATTTTTTTGAGAGAGAGAGATGCACAGATTGTGCAATTGTATAAAACTTTGAGATATATATGATGAGATTATTTTGGATTATTGACATGAGTTATGAGAAATTGTATGGATGTGTTTAATGTTTATGGCACTTTGATTTGATGCATGTTTTGATATGATGTGTATAATGAATGACTATGGATGGACATGATGAAAATGATTATACTAATGATTATGAAAATATGTGACTAACTGTGATATGATTGACAGGTCATGAGAGAATGGGATGGAAGAAAGTGATGAAGAGGATGGTCGAGCTAACCCTAGGAGACCCCATGTCAACTGAGTGCTGCCTACATAGCCCTTGTCCTGAGGGCCTCAGGCTAATGTAGTTCTCCCCAAAGAGGGAGGAAGAGGGTCAAAGTGATTGATTGGTTGTGGTCGAGGTCAAGTCATGGGTCGAAGAGGATAGGGTTTATCCATCAGATAGATGAACAAATGAGGGTGGTCGAGCTAACCCCAGAAGACAGTCATGTCATCTGAGTGCTGCCTACATAGCCCAGATTGGAAGGGGCCTCAGACCAATGTAGTTCAGATGAAGGGTCTAAGTGGTTGATGGGTCTTGGTCGAGGTCAAGGTCATGGTCAAAGAAGAGAAGGTTTGTCCATCAGAGAGATGAACAAACAGAGGTGGTCGAGCTAACCCCAGAAGACGTCATGTCATCTGAGTGCAACCTACATAGCCCTGGTCTTAGGGCCTCAGACCAATGTAGTTCAGACGAAGGGTCTGAGTGGTTGATGATGGGTTGGTTTGGTCAAGGTCATGGTAAAAAAAAAGAAGGTTTGTCCATCAGAGAGACAAACAAATAGAGGTGGTTGAGCTAACCCCAGAAGACGTCATGTCATCTGAGTGCTGCCTACATAGCCCCGGTCTTAGGGCCTCAGACCAATGTAGTTCAGACGAGTTGAGAAGATTGGTCGATGATCATTTTGGTCATGTGTCGAAATGATGAGGAGGAAAAGATGTTACAGCCCTTTCCAAATGGTGTATGCCGTAATATTAGTTGAGGGGTCTTTCATCCCTAGCAATTTTCCATATTCGTGACGGATGTATGCTGAAAATGAATTGAGGTCTATTTATGCTTCAGCAAGTATTGGTTTATGCTTAACATAAATTGTGTAGTCCATAGTTTCCATGTGTATTGGTATCCATAGAAACTAGTGTGAATAGGCTATGTGAGTGGTCTTAAAAGAAATTGGGTTGAGTTGGTTTGACAAATGATGAAGTTTGAATGTGACCAAAGTGTAAAGGAAGTGAAAGACATATTCGCCCTTTCATTGACAAGGACCAGAATGACAGCATAGATAGGGGTTGTTAGAACAAAGAGCCCCATTCATGCATTGCATCATTGACCATGAGTTGTGTTAGAGTGGTAATCGAATCACTTTAACATTAAAGTGAGCTCGAAGTCCCTTGAGCAGGTGTTATGATAGGAGGAGGATAGGGTAACCCATTTTAAGAGCAGGTATAACCTTGCCTCTTTTTATAGGAGACCCTGAGACAACTACAAGCCAAGTCCATGACCCATTTTTTTTTTTTTGGTGCAGACTGATCAATGCGGGAAGTCTACATAGAGATGTCATTTTGCTTTGTGGTCATTTGTGAAGCTGATTGATGCGAGAAGCTGATTGATGCGAGAAGCTTCTGAAAAAGATTGTTGTTTGTAGCAAGATTTAGTCATAGCCATCCTTCGAGGGAGTGGTCTATATTTTTGCTTTATATAAGGGCTTTGAATAGCTGTCCTTCGAGGGAGCAATCTATTAGCTACAAAAATGATAGTACAGCTGTCCTTCGAGGGAGCAATCTGCCTTTTTGATTTGATTTGATGACCTTGGATATGTTTTGACATCTTGATTTTTTTTATTTATTTATTTTTTTTTGATAGAATTTTGAGTCATGGACAAGACTATAGAAGTTCAAGGGCTCCCTTTTATTAGGACAAAGCATCCATGCATCATAAAAGGGTTATAGAGGATTTGTTTAGGGGAATAGGGTTGAAAATAATGAGGATTAAGATGACGGGGATTGCTCAAGGGATGAGCTCAAGTTAAATGTCAAGTGGATGAGTACTCGACTAACAGTAGAATGGTCACAGATGCAAGGCATTAAGAGGCTCAGGTTCTGGCCATCCGTCGAGAGAGGACAGAAGATAAGTCCCTGATACATACTTGTGCATGATGATGAAAGGTCTGAGCCAATTAGGGGCAAACTTGCCTCGTTTACTTCGTTCCAAATTGGTGACATGTTGGTTGATAGGTGGTTGGTTGATATGGTCACTGATTGGTCGAGACTGGTCGATGGCCGAGTCAAGATTGGTGTTTGGTCATGATTAAAAGGTTGGTTGAGGATTGGTCTAGGTTTGGTTGATATGTTTGGTTGATTGTTGCTTTGGTCTTTGCTTGGTCAATGTTTGGTCGAGGCTTGGTCAAGGTTTGGTTTGATGATTGATTGAGGTCATGGTCGATGTGTGATTGATGTTTGGTCGAGGTCATGATAGGTAGTATGTTGGGGATCAACCAACAATAGATTACACTTGTGAAAGCAATAAACACGGAATTAAATCAGATAGACAAGTAATTAGAATGAGATAATAGCAAGAACAAGAGATACAAGAAACCACCCTGAAAACTTGTATTAACAAACTCTTTACAAAAGGAATACAATTGAAGAAACTTCTTTCTTCCACACCTCTCCTAGATGTATAGATCTCTATTCCTCAAGAGCTCTCTCTCTCAAGAACAATCAACTCCAACAAGCCTGGATTGATTCAATTCTATACTGTTCTTTTCATATAATGAATTACTACAATAATCCACAATAACTACAACAATAAGCTAGGAAGATCTAATTTTACATATAGAATTAGGAGACTTGAGCATGCACTTCCAACAAACAGTTAAGCCTCTTGAACAAGGGCTCTAAAAATAGTATTGCTAATAATAGAGACGCGAGCTTAAGACTACAACTCAAACTCATCATGCAAACACTCACTTCTGTCCTCAAAAATAGCTTTTTGGATGCACAGGTAACCGACGTCAGTTCCTGCTGCTTGCCTATGACCGTCGTCGGCCGATCCATTACCAACGTCAGTGCTTCTGCAACTGCACCTTGCCGATGTCAGTCGCTCCTGACTGACGCCAGTGTCTGTGTAGACCCAAAACTAATAAAGTATGCTCCTTGGTGAAGCTTTTAGCTCCACACCCTAACAATCTCCCACTTGGAGATAAACAACTACACCAGTACCTGTACAGCAACATCTTCTAGCTCCTCCATCTTCAACTCAATCATGAAGACCAATAGAAGTTGAATGAAGATTCAACTTCTCCATTGTAACTGGCTTGGTTAACATATCAACAGGATTCCTATCTATATGGATCTTCTCCAGCTTCAACTCACCATCTTCCAATACCTGTCATATGAAGTGATACCTTAGTTGTATGTTCTTTGTTCTTGAATGAAAGGCTAAATTCTTAGCCAAATGGATTGCATTCTGATTGTCACTATACAATCTGCAACTCTCATGCTCCCTACCAAGCTCATCCATGAACCGTGTCATCCATATCATCTATTTGCTAGCCTCTGTGGCTGCAATATACTCTGCTTCTATAGTTGACAAGGCAACAACCTTCTGCAACTTAGATATCCAGCTAACTGCCATTCCACCTACAGTGAAAACATAACCTGTAGTGCTCCTCCTGCCATCCAAATCACCTGCCATATCTGAATCTACATAGCCATGTAGAGAAGTATCTGAACCTCCATAGCACAAGTGCCTACTGCTAGTTCTTCTCAGATATCTAAGGATCCACTGAACTGATTTCCAATGTTCCTTACCTGGATTGGCCATATACTTACCACTCCCACTGCTTGGGCGATATCCGGTCTAGTACACACCATTGCATACATCAAACTCCCTACTATGGAAGAATATGGAACCTTACTCATGTACTCTACCTCATCATATGAATTAGGACATTGTTCTTTACTCAACTTAAAATGTCCAGCCAAAGGTGTGCTTACCGGTTTAGCATCTTGCATATTGAACCGTTTCAACACCTTGTCCACATAATCTTCTTGAGACAATATCAACCTGTGATTTTTCCTGTCTCTCTTAATGCTCATGCCAAGGATTTTCTTTGCTGCTCCCATATCCTGCATGTGTGATCCTGCAACTAGCATATCATCTACATACAACAATAGAATAATATATCTACTATTATCAAATCTCTTGAAATACACACAATGGTCAGATTGACATCTACTGTAGCCATGCTCAGTCATAAACCTGTCAAATTTTAAATACCATTGCCTAGGAGCTTGGTTGAGGCCATACAAGCTTTTCTTCAATCTACACACAAACTTCTCCTTACCCTTGACCTCAAATCCTTCTGGCTATTCCATATAAATTTCCTCATCCAAATCTCCATGAAGAAATGCTGTCTTAACATCTAGCTGCTCAAGATGCAAATCCTCAAAAGCAACCAAAGACAATACAACCCTTATAGAAGTCATTTTAACAACAGGAGAAAAAATCTCACCAAAGTCAATACCTGGATTTTGTGCAAATCCTTTCACTACTAATCTGGCCTTATATCTCATCTGTCCATTCTCACCTTATTTCAACCTATAGGTCCATCTGTTCTTGAGTGTTCTCCTACCAGCTAGAAATTCAACCAAATCCCATGTTTGGTTCTCTCTTAAGGACTCCAACTCCTCAACCATGCCACGCTCCTACTGACTCTTGGGCTCCACCTATATTGCTTCTTCAAAACTCTTTGGTTCTCCACCATCAGTTAGCAATAGATAAAATAAAGAAGTAGAATAGCTAATTGGAGGCTTACTCACCCTTTCTGACCTCCTGATGGGTGTTTGAGACTCGTTCACAACACGTTGTCCACCCAAATTCTCTGATAGTGACCGACCTCGGTCACCTCCAGACCTGTTACTGGCCAACGTCGGTTCTTCTTGACCAACCTCGGTGCCTGTCCTGCCGGCGTCGGTCTCTGTACGGCCAACACTGATTTCTGTACGGCCGACGCCAATTTCTGTACTGCCGACACTAGTTCCTAACCTGCCGACGTCGGTCTCTGTGTTTTCCTACAAGTGATTATTTCTTTTTCCCGTGAGCTCATCTTGGACTTTCACCTCGTCCAATTCGCCATTGCTCTGCTTAGATTGATTCAGCTTCCTTAGCTGATCACAATACATCACTCTTTCATTGAAAACAACATCAAGGCTCCTAATTACCTTATTAGTTTCTAGATTCCACAATCTGTAACCAAAATCATCTAAGCCATAGCCAATAAACGTGCACCTCATAGACTTAGCATCAAGCTTCTTTCTATTTTCTTTATCTATGTGCACAAAGGCTTCACAACCAAAAACTTTGAGATATGAGAGATCTACCTTTTTACCTGTCCATGCCTCTTCTGGAATACCACCATCCAGAGTTGTAGAGGGTCTTCTGTTAATTAGGTATACTGCAGTGTCAACAGCTTGTGCCCAAAACTGTAAGGGCAAACCAGCATGCAATCTCATACATCTTGCACGCTCCATTATTGTCCTGTTCATCCTTTCAGCAATTCCATTCTGCTGAGGTGTCCTTGGAACCATCCTTTGCCTATGGATTCCATGCATATAACAATAATCTCTGAACTTATGACTACAGAACTCACCGCCATTGTCGGATCTCAGGCACTTTAATCTTTTACCTATTTCATTCTCAACCATAGCTTTCCAAATCTTAAAAGTCTCAAATACATCAAATTTTCTCCTAATACAATAGATCCATACCTTCCTTGTAGCATCATCTATGAAAGATACATAGTACTGTGATCCTCCAATGGAAGCAACCTGAGCCGGTCCCCACACGTCTGTGTGAACAAGCTCCAACTTATGCCTCTTCTTAGTAGACCCAATCTTGAGAAAACTAACCCTTTTCTATTTTCCAAATACACAGTGCTCACAAAACTCTAGATCTATGCCTTTTAAATCTGAAAGCATACCTTTGGACTTAAGAATTGACATCCCCTTCTCACTCATGTGGCCAAGCCTTGAGTGCCACAATTTAGCATCCACATCTGAAGTAGATAATACAGAAGGATATTTGTTAGTAACACAATTACACAAATAGAGAGTACCTTCTCTCTTACCTCTGGCCATAACAAGTGCACCCTTGGTCACCTTCCAAGATTCTGCTGTGAGAGTTACTATACAACCCTCATCCCCTAACTTTCTTGCAGAAATCAAATTTCTCTTAAAGCTAGGAACATGCATCACATCTCTCAACACCCATGTGTTGTTATTTTGCATCTTCAGCTGCACTTTACCTTTGCCAATTATTTTACAGGGCTCATCATCCCCTAGATACACTATTCCAAAATCTCCATGGATATAGTCACAAAAATATTCCCTGTTAGGGGTAGCATGAAAAGATGCACCAGAATCTAACACCCAAGATTCTATATTATTATGCAGAGAGAAAATTAAAGCATCTTGTGCAATACCTACAACCTTAACTTCTTCCTTTCCTTCGTGCTGATTGTCCTCCTTAATCTTTGACCAATAATCTCTGCTTATGTGCCCCATCTTTCCACAATTCCAGCATTGTGGCCTTCTGCCATTTCTAGATTTAGATCTGCCTTTCCCCTTAGATTTGGATCTTGATCTACCTTTCTTGCTCTTCTCTTTCTGCCTTTCCCTGCTCTCAAAACTTAAAGCATTCCCAGATGTCTCTTCTGTGCTTTTCCTGCATATTTCCTCATTCAAGATAACACTAACAACATCCTCTACTTTTAAAATATTTGATGCAGATGCAGTATTACTTACTGCCATTATTAAGCCATGCCAGCTTTCAGGCAAAGAACATAATATTAAAAGAGATTTTATTTCATCATCAAACACTATATCCACTGAACTTAATTAATTCACAATTCCATTGAAATCATTCAGATGAGTAGAAACAGATCCACCTTCATTCATATGCAAATTAAATAACTGCTTCATAAGATATACCTTATTAGAAGCTGAGGGTTTTTCATATAAATTTGCTAACGTAGTCATCAACTCTACCGTAGACTTTGCCTGTGATAAATTAGATATCACAGTGGATGCTAGACTCAGTCTTATAGACCCCAGAGCCTTTCTGTCAAGAACTTCCCATTCTTCATCCTCCATGTCTTTGGGCTTGTTTGCAACACCACCTAACAGTAAGTAGAGATCTTTCTGATACAGATAATCCTCTATCTGCATTCTCCAATATTGGTAATTTTTGCCATTGAACTTTTCCATTCTCAGTTTACTTTCATCTGCCATTGCTTCTCCCACTCAAATAGAAATCCCTACAAAAACTTCTGTGAGAACCTGTAATCAATACACACTACACAGATCTAAACCACCTGTTAGTGAACCTGAGCTCTGATACCACTTGTTGGATATCAAGCTCTGACCCTGCAACCAAGGCTCTGATACCACTTGTTGGGGATCAACCAACAATAGATTACACTTGTGAAAGCAATAAACGTGGAATTAAATCAGATAGACAAGTAATTAGAATGAGATAATAGCAAGAACAAGAGATACAAGAAACCACCCTGAAAACTTGTATTAACAAACTCTATACAAAAGGAATATAATTGAAGAAACTTCTTTCTTCCACACCTCTCCTAGATGTATAGATCTCTCAATAGATCTCTATTCCTCAAGAGCTCTCTCTCTCAAGAACAATCAACTCCAACAAACCTGGATTGATTCAATTCTATACTGTTCTTTTCATACAATGAATTACTACAATAATCCATAATAACTAGAACAATAAGCTAGGAAGATCTAATTCTACATATAGAATTAGGAGACTTGAGCATGCACTTCCAACAAACAATTAAGCCTCTTGAACAAGGGCTCTAAAAATAGTATTGCTAATAATAGAGATGCGAGCTTAAGACTACAACTCAAACTCATCATGCAAACACTCGCTTCTGTCCTCAAAAATAGCTTTCTAGACGCACAGGTAACTGACGTCAGTTCCTGCTGCTTGCTTGTGACCGCCGTCGATCGATCCACTACCAACGTCGATGCCTCTGTAACTACACCTTGTCGACGTCGGTCACTCCTGACCGATGCCAGTGTCTGTGTAGACCCAAAACTGATAAAGTATGCTCCTTGGTGAAGCTTTTAGCTCCACACCCTAACACAGTATAAAGTCAAACTCCCCCCAACCATTTGGTGGTAGGAAGAATGTCTACCACCCAGTGCAGATGATTAATGGGTTAGATGGATGAGATGGAGAGAAGAAGAGTAGGAAAGACCTGGGTACCCCACCTGGTTGATAGGTCAGGGTTCCCAAGTGAATGGCGCTTAGGCATTGAAAAAGTTAGGAGGGATGGAAACCACCGACTCTGTAGGCAAAGGGGGAGGAATGGGTGAGCTTGGATGAGATTGGTCAATGGTTGGCTCAGGACAGAGGTCTGTAGAGGCCTGAGTGGGGTCATTATATCCCAGGCCATACCATTTCTTGGCATCATCATCGTTGAGCAGCTCGATGGGCTGATGGGAGCCCTACTCATAGCGTATGAAACCAAAACCCTTCCATGTACACCTGTAAAGGTAAGTGTGTGTAAAGGTGAGGTTGCCAAGAAATGAGAAGTCTGATGTGAATGGTTGGGGTGAAGAGAGAGGGTTCCTGTCAGTAGGAGTTTGATTGAGCCCCCCATAGACAAGATTGGTTCAGAGGTGAGGAGGACCATAAGGCACGACCATCCCGATCTGATGGTCGTAACTGGGGCTGTGGTGAAGGCGTCCATACTCTTATAGAGTTTGGAACATGTCTAAGATCATTAAGTGATATTCCCCAAGTGAAATTTGTTGGAAGATGTCTTCCAAGGGGTCTTTGATAGTCACTTGAAGAGGAGGGGTGAGGGCGACCGCCGGTTGCGAACTAGTTGAAGCTTCCACGGATGGAGGCAGTGCTGAGGTTGATGGCTTGATAGGAATGAGGACGTCATTTAGATGGTAGGTGGTGTTACATGTTTTGAAAGGTGATGGGTCAATAGGAATGGTGTGGACTTACCCATCTTGCTCAAATTTCACACAACGGTGCAGGGTGGAGGGGACACAGGTCATGGCGCGGATCTCAGGTCAGCCTAGCAACATGTATTGAAACTCTCTTTCAATGATATAGAAGAGCTCTGGGACTGTGTGTGGACCAACACGAATGTGAAGAAAAACTGTGCCAATGGTCGTGGCAGTGGTGTCATTGAAGGAGCGCAAGATTGCATCAGTTTTTGAGACGCAATTCTTGGGAAGAGCCAATTGATCAAAGGCATGGGTGGAGATAATGTTGATGCTGGTGCCTCCATCAATCATAACACATTTAATGCATGTCCGATCAACATAGGTAGTGATGAAGAGGGCAGTGTCTTGATCTTCCATGTTGGATGTAGGAATCTCAAAATTGTTGAATGTGATGGAGGCAACAGGAGATAAAGAGTGGACGAGGGCAGCGAGTGGTTGGGGGTCCTCGGGTTGGACCTCCGCTGTCTGCAAGGCTCGGATGAGGGCTTGATGATGTTGAGGTGAAGTTTGGATGAGGTCATAAAGGGACATCTTCACGAGCATCTGGTGAAGTTATTTCAACATGGAGTCATGAATTGCCCTTGAAGAGGAAGAAAAAGAGGGATGAGATGTGCCAAGGATAGAAATTTTAGGCTTGGGTGCTAGAGGTGGTTTGACAAAAGGATAGGTCCAAGGAATGGCAGTTTTTTCTTTCACCTTGTCTTTTTGTGACCTAGTGGTTATGTGGATAACATTGATTTCAAAGATAGGAGGTGAAGAAGGGGTCATGGCCTGCTGGTGAGATGTTGATGTGGTTGAAGAGGTTGGATGGGAAGGTGTTGAGGATCGGTCAAGAGTGTCCTCAAGGAGAAGAGTGTCCTTCTCCATATAGCGGTGAATGACGACCTTGAGGGCACAACAAGTCTCGGTATCGTGTCCTGGCGTACGATGGTATAAGCAAACCTTCGTGTCATCGAATCAAGAGGGCTTGGACCCGAGAGGTTGGAAAGGCCTGATGGGTGGAAGGGTTATGTTGGAAGTCTGTAAAAGTCAATGCAATATCAAAGAGTATGAGCCCACTAGAGGGTCTGTGCTAGTCGATGTGTGCGATGCTGGTGACCTTTGCTTAGGCAGAGTTAGAGGAGGTTTCTGTACCACCTTCTGGGTTGATGGTGTGGTGACAGGTGGAGACGACACTTTCTTCATGAGAGGTACTACCTTTTTAGGAGAGGGTAGGCTAGAAATAGGTAGAGGAAGTGAAGGAGGCAACTGGTTTTGATTAGAGGTCAGATTGGGAATGACTCTAGTCAGGGTCGAAGGATGGGGGCCCAAAATGGAAGGTAATGGTGACAGGGGAGGAGGCGTTCACTTATGTGGTCTGGCAGTCTTCTTTGACTTGGTTGGAAGACTACTATTGGTCGAGGTCTGGTCTAAGTCCACCTTCACTTGCGGGTGAGTGAGGGTAGAGACAGGGCGAACGCCAAGTGACTTGATAGGTTTAGATGGGGTAGATGTGGGTTTAGAAGTGAGAGTTTGGTCTTTGTTGAGAGTCTTGGGAGATTCTGCCTTGGGAGGATTGGCAGCATGAGACGAGAGGGCACGGGCATATTGAAGAGCTTTAAGACGCTCCCATAATCCCTGATGCTCCACTTTTCTTGAAGGGAGAAGTCTAATTTTCTCTACTAGTTGGGAAAATGGTTGAGAAGATGTTGGATGAGGTTTGGGTCCTTGAGAAGATGTTGACGGTTGTGGGGCCAAAGATGAGATGGGTGTAGCAGTCTCGGTCCCATGACATGATGAAGTCATGACAGATTCGTCCTTGGTTGGAGACGAAGGAGAGGCAGGTTCTTCCCTGGGTGGAGAAGAAACTGGAGAATGAGGCTCCTCAAGTAGGTAAAGGGTGGGGATGATGGTGCCTTCCACTTGCGATCGAGGAGTAGGAAGGGTCGGGTCCTCCATAGGCAGCAAGAAGGAGGATGGTGAGACCGGTCATGCCGATAAGGTTGAGGCATCCTCCAAGATGAGATAGGTTGATGGAGAACTAACTGGGGAAAGAGGTTCATCCACACGTGATGGACTGATAGATGGACTAACCTCTTGAGATTGGTCGGGGATGAAGGGCAAGACCGTATTGACCGTTCGAATGTTGTGTTCATGAGTGTCATCAATCAAGGTCTAGACATTGTTTTGGGTCAGTGGATGATTGGGGAATGGTTGCTTGAAGATGTCGATGCCCTGATTAGGGGGTGCATTGGGATTGTCTAGGACGAGGTCACCCTTTTCAAGCATGTCTTGGATTATGTTTTTAAGGGTTTTGTAGTTTCCCATGTCATGTCCTTTAACACAGTGGTAGTTACAGAAATCATTTTCCCTATACCACGCAGGGATGGCGTGTGAGGGATCAAATTGTGGAGGTGGTCAGATCTAGGGTGGATTGAGAACCCCCTGTTTAACAAGTTTTTCAGCACAGATGTGTATGATTCTCTGAGAGGAGTATACTGTCATTGTATGTATCTCTGCTAGAATTGGTGGGTGATGCTTTGAGATGTGGATGGCTCAGGTTGATTGATTGAAGGTGAAGAGGATGAAGGTCTAACGACCATAGCGTTAGCTGAAGCTTTAGACTTAGGATTGGATGATGAAGGTTTAGAAGAAGAGGAGTCATTGGTCTTAGAGTTGGGATTCTTGCTCTGTAACTTGACTTTATTCTCCTCGATGGCACGTAATTTAAGTTTGTGGGCCATCGTGAAGGCTTCATCGAAGGTGCGGAAGGTCTGAACCCGTAAGGTGGAAGAAATATGTTTGGCGCAGGCTTGGGAGAAAATTTTAATAAGTTTGGGTTGGGGTAAGGAAAAGGAGAGTTGATTGATGAGGCCTCTCCAGTGAGCAACAAAGTTAGCTATGGATTCATCCTCGAATTGGTGGATAGAATAGAGATCTGTGATCGAGACCTTCTTGGTGATGTTGATGGAGAAGTGATCAAGAAAGAGCTGGGCCAGCTATGTGAATGTGAAGAAGGAATGGCTGGCAAGAGAGCTATACCAGTCAAGCGCAGCACCAGAGAGAGACATAAGAAACGTGTGTAAAAGCAATGCATCATCATGGGCAATAAGGTAATAGGCATGTCTGAATGCTCGTAAGTGTTGTTGTGGGTCTTCCTTGCTTTGAAAGCGAGAAAATTTAGGAAGCTCCCATTGACTGGGGTACAGCCTGATCAGGACAGAAGGATGAATGGGCTCATTGCAAATTTGCTCGTATGAGAGAGCATTGCGTGGGCTAGAAATAGAGGTCTCTAGGCTAGACATCTTGTCCATTAGCATTTTGATGATATCTGCTGACGAATTGGTGGGTGGAGTGCCCCCTAGATTATAAGGCACTTGAAAGATATTGAGAGGGGCATATGACGTGGTTGGTTGCATAGACGCAACATATGGGTAGCTAGTTATCGGGGCAGAAGTTGAAGCCAAGGGCACGTGTGTTATGGGGTTGGTAGGCACAAATTGGATAGGGGCCATCAAAGATGGTTGAGGAGTGGCCACACTTGTTGAAGGGTAGATAGTTACTCTTGTGTTGATAGGTGCAAGAGTAGGGGGGATAGAGACCACTAGGTTTTGGAAACGTGTAGGATTTGGTTGAGTCATTTGAGGTTGAGGGGGTGTCGGAACCCCCATGGAGGTAGGTCTAGAAGGAGAGGCTAAACTTTGAAGGTAGGACACGGTTGGGTTATTAGTCGAGGTGTTGGCTTGATTGTCTATAGGTTGAATTGTCGATGCTATTGATGTGATCATTGTCTCGACTAAGGAAGTCAGCATCCCATAGATTGGGTTGCCTAAGGAGTCTCACATTCAGCTATGCGCGAGATAGTGCTGTAAGGCTTTGACGTTGAGGTCCAAAAATCATCCGAAATCTTGGTCCCCTTCTGGGACAATAGGAGTCTGGGGTGGGGTTGGGCGAGTAGGAGTTCTTTTAGTCTCTGAGTGGAACTCCATTATAGGACTGGTTATGGATGGGGTAGACAGAAGCGGTTGATGCCTTGCGTGGTTGACTAGAGCCTTGGCTTGACTGCGAGTCAGAACCATTCAAGGCAAGAAAGGTTAGGTTTTAGAAACTGTGTTTTTTTAGTTTCAAAAACTCAAAATGGGGTTTTGGTAGAAAAGGGGTGAGTTTTAAGGCTGTTATTTTGAAAAAAAGAACTGTGACAGTGACCGACGTCGGTTGAAAAACTGATGTCGGTGAGAAAGATGGCCGACATCGGTCAGATAACCGATGCCAGTGAGAAAAGGTTACCGACGTTAGTGGTAAAACTGATGCCGGTGACTGTGCTTTCCATAAACCCAAAAGATTTGAGAGTTTTTGAAAAAAAGGAAGAAGAACATCCTCACTAGCTCAAACAAGCAGATAAGAATAGAAAAGATGAAGAACACAAGCAGAGCCTAAGCGTTAAATCCCTAGAAATAAATTATTAAGCTCGTGTGGCTTATGCCTTAAAGTGATGTTTGGGGAGGTTGGCTGTTAGAAGGGTCCTAGAAGAGGTAGTCTATGGATGGTTTCAGATTTGTTTAGGTGCTCAAGAGTCTAGGTTAGGTTCCGTACATAGCCTGGTGTTAAGGAGCAAGCTCACCTCACTTCACGAGCCCAGTGATAAGCTGGTCTCGCTTAGCCGAAATATACTTTCCCTAGAGATTAGACTCTGCCAGAGAACAGAGTGGGCTTTCCCCTTGGTGATGAAATCCAAGTAGGATCGCCGGGACGGGTAAGGTATCCGCTGGGTAATGAAATCCCAGTCGGGCCTTGTCTCAAGTGAGTTTTGATGTTTAGTTTGGTGCAAGTGGTTTGGTCATGTAACATCAAGTGGACTATGATTAATTCATGATGCGATTTGTTAATTACTAGGTGTGGACTAAGAAATGCAAGCAAGCAGAAATGATATGCAATGTGTTTTAAGCCCAAGTCGAAATGTGAGTTTGAATGAAAACAAGTTGAGAAAGGGTTGAAGGATATGACTTTTGACTAATTTGAAATGCAAGAAAAGAAAGAAAGGTTCTTTTTAATCCTGCTTATGATGTCATTTAGAAGAGAAGAAAGAGGTGAAAAGGGAGAAACCTAATGCACCTATATGAACAGAAAGAAAAGGAACCCAAGGAAGACCTTAAGGTCCCACCGGGTGTGCCAGAATGTTTCTATACTAGATTCACTTTTCACATTCAAGAAAGGAAAGATGAGAAACTAAGAAGAATGGACGAGGATTTGTACGTACCTGGATTGTGGACTTATGCACCAGAATTTAGATGATAGCAGGAACTCCTCTTTGGTTGTGGAGGATGACACCTGAAAGGGAAAGACACTAAACATGAAAAATGTTAGATGACAAAAGGGGTGGACTGCCAAGCAAGAGCTTGGTCCTAGAAGTGCAAAGGCTTCTTGGAGGATGACAGTCCACTGTTAAAAATAGAATGTTGATCAGAAATAGAAAGTGATAAATGATGAAAAATAGAAAGAAAGAACTTAAGGCAAATGCATACCTGTTTAGAAGCAATCTACTTTTGCACAGTCACCGACGTCAGTGGTATTGCCAGTGTCGGTCAGGTAAGGTCGCCGACGTCGGTTAGGCTGCCGATGCCGGTAAGGGAAATGGATGAGGTCGGCTGGGGTAGTAGTCTTAGACAGGGTCTTGTCGGGTTACAAGCTAGTTTTTGGTCTGTAGAATGGACTGTGGTCTCATCTGAGGGTCAAGGAGGTCTATTTAGAGGTCTGAGAGATTGCCTGGGAGGTCTGAGGGACTTGTTTTGGGTCTGAGGGACTGAGAATGTTGTTCAAGAAAGTGACTGGTTGGGAACCAGAAGCACAAAGGGGAATGAATGAGAGGTAGGGGTCTGAGAAGGCCTTTTAGCCTCTCAGGGGAAGGATAGGGAAGGTCTTGGAAGTGGTTAGCTAAATAGATAGATTAAACAAGAAATTAAATGGAAAACAACACTGTGCTTACCTCTTGCTTGTTGATTGAAGGATGAAGAAAAACCTGTTGTCAGAGCTGTTGAAGAACCTGTAAAGGGAGCTGTTACTTGGAGTTGTTCATGTAAGATGCCTATAGTTGCTAGGGTTTCTATACGAGGGGGAGAAGAAGAAAATATGAATGCAAAAGTGTCAAGAGAGTTCTATTCGCGGGGGGGAATGGTTGCAGAGAATGGTCTTGAAGGCTGCCGATGCTAGTAGAACCACCGACGTCGGCCGCATAATGACCGACGTCGGTGGTCGAAGAATGGGGACAGAGGCTAAAATTAGCCTCTGTCCATTCTTGCACACTTCCGGGTCAAGGGGCCATGGGAAAACAATTGAGGGAGGCATAAATGGACGCGGGAGGAAGGATAAAGGGGAGATTTGGGCAATAAAGGCTAGGAGAGAGGTGGAGGCATCCAAGGAGGGGATCCAAGGTGGCATGGGTGAGGTGGAAGAGGGCCAAATATTTAATTATTTTAATTTGATAAATGGGGGGGCTAGGACAAGGGTTAGGACATGGACCAAGGGGGCCAAGGGGGGATGACAACCTAGGGGGTAGACACGATTTCAGTGTCTACACCTGTATAGACAGGGAGGAAATTGGCTTTCTTTGATTATTTTTGGTGTTGTGTAGGTATGGAAAGGTTTAAATAGGTGAATTCAACTTTGGGAGAAATATTGGGAATTTAGATAGACCATAATGTTAATTTATTGTATAAAAAAATCTTAAGTGTTCCTACAAGTGCCTCTATCTCAGTCAGTCAAAACTAGCATAGCGAACAATCTACTGGGAGAGTGAAAACTCTAAGTGTGAGTCCATTTATGGTCTACCTAATGAATATAATGCTATGGGAGGTCTTAACATGTGTAACTCAATCCTATATATGGATTTTCATGAAAAAATGAAACCAAATTTGAGTCCAAGTGTGAAGGGTGAGGGAAAGAGGAGTTATTTGGACTATAGGCAGTGATAACTCATCTCCAAAAGAATCCTGATGATTAGGGATGCAACCAATGCATGGTGGAGCATGTGTATAACCCCTACCCCTCAGTTCAATCATCACTTAGGTCCCTAACCAATTATTAAACATTCTAAAATGGCCAAATGATGAAAGCAAATTTTTGAGCAAATAATGAGGAGTCATACACCACATTTCATGAGTTTCATGATTTTAAGGGCCATTTGTCATATCAAAACTTACATGGTATATATCACACTCATTATCATACATTTATAACTTATTTTCTTAGCATGACACATGTCTTAGTGTCTCTTGGACTTCTTTCTCTTCTCCTCTCTCTCAAATTCTATAAGTAGTAGTCATTTTGGCTCTTGTAAGCTAATAACACGCCATGTATGGTGAAGCCATACTATAATGACATTGTATTTTAACTTTGAACATTAATAAAATTATATTTTTGATTTCATTAATATTTTTCTAAGTGTGAAACGTGATTTATGGTGGAGTTAGTGATAATTCTCTATCCTTGAATCCCTTATCCTTTCATGTTTATGCAAGCATACATTTCTAACAGGTCATACACAGTGTATTCAAGTATGTTAGGCTTATTTCAAGTGTAATATTTTGCTTATATTTTTTATTATACCCTTTTATTTATTTACCTTGTTTTAATTTCAAACATCTCACCTCTATGTTGAAATATTGATGTTAGAATCCTTTATGACTTCGAAGCTAGTTTGAATACCTTGTTTCATTATGATAGGAGTATTATATTCATGTGGTAATAATCTATGTGTATCACCCCCTTATATTAGGTCTATTTCATGAAAATTTATAACTCTTTTCCCACAATCCAGCACTAGTTTAGGTGATAAGCATTGCAAGATACATTTAGGGAGTTAGCCCTTAAATCTATAGGCTCACTTCCACTATAGGCACACCTACATACCTAGAAGTGTTCCCATGTTACCCAAATATGGAAGAGGATTTAACATCCTCTTCTAGGGTGAAATATTTGGTGACAATATTTATGGCACACCTAGTGGAAGCCATTGTATTCAAGATAACTTGTCAAGGTGAATGATAGTCTAGACAACATCAACAGAAAATTGGTGTGCTACTTAGCATTTGGAAACTCCTTTAAGGTAAAATCTGGTTCAAGGCCATTATTTTGTCATATAATTTCTCTCATGCTTCATGGTTCTTATTATGTCATCATCTAGTAGAGTATTAAACCCTATTTGTCCACCTATTCAAGTTGAACTTCCTCTTGAAGGTCAATACCCTCATCCTAATCAGACCTTTGAAAAGCATGAATATTTTTCTATTCATGGAAGTGAAGAGGTTGAAGAGATTTAATAAATCGAAGATATTATAGAAAAAATGGCTAGGAAACATGCCTTCCCTACCTTTAATACTGAAAATCCAATCCACCTTCAAGCCTATGATGACATTCCTCCTAATTCCACAAAGAGTGTGCCTACATTCAATGATAAGAGTCATATTATAGCTAGTGAACACATCAAGTATTTCTCAAAAAAAATTAGTTTCCATAATGTCACTGAAGATAAAATTTCCATTAGACTCCTTTCCATGTCCCTTAGAGGGAAATCTCTTGATTGGTATAGGACTTTTACCAGTAGATGTATCACATCATGGGAAGACTTTGGATTGTTGTTGAATTCAAGATTTGAAGATGAAAGTCACCATACCTCTCTTATACATCAGCTTAAAGTGATCAAAAGAGGCACTAAAGAATAAATGCATGACTTTAATGAGAGTTTTTAAAAGAATTAGTATATAGTTTCTCCTCCCATGATATCACATGTTAGCTTTGTGTTCCCTACCTAATTGAGAGCCATTGGTACTGATATTGTTATCATGCTTCAATATATGGGTGTGTTCACTCTTCTTGATTCATATGAAATTACCATTATAGATGATAATGGACTTATTCAAATTGGGAAATAACCTCCTAAAGTGTTTATGACTCCATTATCTTATACTTTTTCAAATACTCCAGATGTGGCCCAAATTCCCAATGCAAATGCTAAGCCTAGGACTGCTCCTAAGAAGGTAGATAATGTCATGGAAAAAGATGAAAGAATTCAAGCCTTAGAATCTAAGCTTAGGAAAGAGAGAATGAAAATATGTGCATATAAAAATAATTACCCCTATAAACAATAATGTGTCCAGAAATTTGGGAGACAAAGCGGTCAAAGGCAGCATAACTTAAATAGGCCTTCTAATGTCTACAATCCCAACTCCACCACCAATGCAAGGGAGAAGGTACCAGTGCATAGCAACTTGGTGAAAGTTAAAGATTGGAAACAAGACCAATTTATAGATTATAATGATAATGGACAGCAATATATTATTTCTCAATGAGGAGCCACTCCTCTCCTATCATCTAAAGATGAGGTTATGATGCTAGCAAGTGAGGATTGGTAGCCTCATGGAGAAAGTTTCACCAACTTCTTGGTAGAAGATACCTTTATTATCAATTAATTAGCCTCTATTTTAGGTAATAAAAGGTCTAAGAGGAAGGATATAAGATGTTATAATAGCATGCCTACAAGTTCATCTAATCCTCCTCCAAGGTATCAAAGCATGGCTATAAGCATGAAAGCTCTAAAAGCTCCTACACCTCCTTCAAGTCAAAACATTGGAAAGTTTGCTCAAGGTGTCTCTATTACTCACGCTCCAAGCAATCATTTGCCTCTAAGGACTCAAAAGAAGTTGATTAATATTTCCTTAAACATAGTGGATTCTTTTAAAATTTCCAAAGCATCTATCTCCTTGTGGTATGTCCTTCACATCCCTAGCCAAAAAGAGCTATTACAAAAGTAGTTGTTGATTATCCCTACTAGTCCTTCACCTTCAAGTCAAAGTAATAGTCATGTTGTCCTTGAAAATTTCAATAATACCATTTTTGAACCATCTACTAGGGCTAAGAAACCTCCACCATTCTACCTCACTCTCATAGTAGGTGACAAATTTTTCCATAATTGCATAGTTGATAGTGGAACTTCTAATTCAATCATGCCTAGAGTTGTAGCTGATAAATTGGGCCTAAAATATGAACCTCATAGTAATGGAGTGATATAAATAGATTATACATTTACTAAGACAATAGGGATAATCAAAAATTTGAAGGTCTTATTGCATGATTATCCTAGTTTTTCCACTCTCTAAGACATAGTTATTGTTGACCTTCCAACTCACTTTGTAATCTGCCTTTCAAGAGACTTCACAACCAAGATAGGTGGCTATCTCTCAGTTGATTGGTCCTTCTTGGCCTTTAGGATAAGGTATGGGATCAAAGTAACCTTTATAACTCATCCTCTTACAAGGTTTCATATTGATCCCTACATTGAAATAAGTTCTAACTTGAATTATGTTGTCCATGAGAAGGAGGAATCTAATGTGGATGATGGTGCTTCTAAACTTGAGGTAATTTCTAATTTATTCTTGGATGAGTATGGTATAGATTCATATGAACATGATCCTTATGCATAATTTGAGAAAACTAACCTTTGGACTTACATCATGTATGAAGATCCATTTGAAGCAGATGAGGTAAGTGTCAAACATTCTCATGATGTTGAACGTAACTACATGATTCATGATTATGATGATGATAGGTTGATGAATCTAATTAAACACCATAATGGTAAGAATGATGTCTTTATCCCTACTATTGATGAGTATGCTTTAGATGATGACACTCATGAGGTAGATGAGAATGACTTATGGAAAAGGTTTGATGTCATATGTCAAGAGTTTGATCAACTTGGTTAATGACTCTAACAAACTTGATGTATATTGTCTCACCAAGCATGGATAAAAGTTTCATGTTGTGAATGAAGAGGAACTATGGTGAAGGCTCAATGCCATATGCAAATAATTTGACAAGTTGGGTAAGTCTCCTTTTTCCCCAAGAGATTGCATATCTAATATTGAGATTGCTAATGAGACTAATGACCATGTTGCCTAGTGTCCTCTAAAACATGAAGGTGAATGTCTTTTTTTTCTATCAAGGACCTATAGTCATGAAATAATTTGATTTAGTTTATGACCAATAAGTTTTGAACATGGAGAATGAGGTCAAGTCAGAAGTTTTTGTACCTCAAGAATAATAAAAAGATCTATCATATGTTGAGTCATATTTAGAGGTGTTGAATCATGAAGAAGAAGGGCTTGATACTCCAAAACATCAACTACATTCTATCTTAGAAGAATAAAAGGTTGAGAGGGTTGTCATACACTCCAATCTATATTTTTTGGAGAGCATCCAATGTAAATGATAGAGATCATAGTGGTTTCATCCCAAATCAAGGTCCTTATAGAGCAAGACAAAGCATTCATGAAGGTTCCAAATATTCCACTTATAGACAAGAGAGGACATAAAGTAGGTAATTTTCTTGACCATACACATATGCAAGTAATTGGTGATGAGCATGCTCCTCATGTTAGGATGCCTTCATGGAGTGATAAAGATGTAAGGGGGATCATTTTTTATCCTAGTTTAGGTATGATCAAATGTTTCACCTCAAGAGTGAGGTTTGTAAATAGTAGAATAGGGGTGTGTGTTCTCTTTCAGTTGTGTTGTGTTCCATAAGTGTTCTCATTGAACATATGTGTGTTTATTTTGAGTGTGTCTTATTTTAGGTGCATTTTCTTTGTGTTTGGTGTGTTATCAAAGGAAATTTGTGTGTCAAACATGTATATAGGTGACGCTATGATGCAATGGATAGGATTAGACTACTGGTCATGGCATAACAAGCATATCGCCCTTAGGAAATCACCAAGAATGTTGACCATTTTTCCCACAAGTTAAAATGGGTCAACCTCTTATAAAAAAAAACATATATATGGGCCTATTGTCACAGGGTGTTTCATAGTTAATCATATATGATTTGGTGTCATTTTAGCCTTGATCATGGTATAATTAGTCTTTATGTCATTTTGAGTCACTTTGGGGTCATAAATGAGAATTAAATGCAAATGGTATGGTTTTGAGTTGTGTCCTGTGTTTGAAACTCATCCTCAACATCCAATATGTATGTATTTGTTAGACAAAAGGTGATAATTGAAAACCAAGAAAACATGTCCAAAAGAAGGAGTTTCAAAGGTGTATGGATTATGAGAGAGAGTGTCATGTGGGATGAGGTTTTGAGTTTTCTCTTCAGATTATTTAGACTCATTTTTATTCTTAACATGATTTGAAAGTGCCAAAAATGAGATCAAACCATTCTACTCTTCCATTGCTCTACCATGCACGTAAAATTGGTCAATAGGTTTTTGGTTGGTATGACCAATAGGAAGACTTACAGATCAAATGACTTTGGGGGGTGATATTACACTTAGTTGGATTCAATTTCATGCTTGGATTTCGAGTAATGGTGGCTTATACTTTATGAACCATATCTAATAAGTTGACTATGTTTTTCTGCCTATTATTTCACATACCCTATAGGTTTTGCTCTTATTTGAGATGGTCCATAACACTTAGAAAATAAATTTGTTTCCATAGGAATTTTACTCTCTCCTCTCATGCTTCCCATGCTTAGTTTCATGTTTCTTAATGATTTCATGAGCCAAAGATTTCATAGTTGTAAGTTAATGTTTCAGGTGAAGTTATAGTCAAGTTCAATACTTACAGAAGGTTTGGCTACCTAAAAGGGTTTCATATGGATGTGATATGGAGTTTTACATGTATCTCATTTCATATAAATCGCCTTATTTATTCTTGTTCTTAAAATCTCATGATTTGATTCAAACACATAGTCACATTGTGTCACAATCAATTTTTTATTTGTTTCAGCTGTAGTCATAATGTTTGGAGATTTGATCATGTTCATGGAGGAGAAATGAATTTTAAAAGAGGTTTAACATATTCCTAGTGTATTATAAATTATATTATTCCCTCCAAAAATCACAAGAAGGACTGTGGTGGTAGTCATATGCAACATAAACACGTAGTCAGCCATAAATATGCACCTACAGGTGCTCTCAAGAGGAAAATAACATTGAAATTAGATGTTTGAAATTACTTCAAGAATTTTAAGGTTGTAAACCCTTATTTTAAAAAATTTATGTGGCATAAAATTGGTTATGATTTCACATCATGAACACATTGATCAAATATTGCACTCCTCCCTAGTCTACAGTTGTAATGCATACTTATAGGTACCTCATAAATGCCAATAACATTGAAAGGGGATTTTTGAGTTGATTAAGGTTATACATGATGAGAGAGTCCATTTTAAATCTGATGTAAGGTTTAAATTCCTATGAAACCTATACATCATGTATATTACCTACATCTACATTCACTGACCTGCAACCTAAGATGTTCATTTGTAGGTGATCATACACAGAGATTGGGAGCATGGTCATGGAGAAGTGTAGCATGTTTTTAGGATCCCATAATGTTTGTGAATTTGGATGAAAAAATTTTAGTAATTTTTAAGCCATTATGTTGACAATTGAGGCTAATATGTTATCTTCAAGAGTTGGTGATTGTGTTTAGGGACATTTTCCCTAGAACACAAAATAGAGTCCTTAGTGTTTTTAGAGATGTCATATGATAATTTCATGTTGAGTTTTGATCAACCAAATGCATATATTTTGTATCCTACATATAGGGTAAGAGTATTTAAAAATTAGGAGGATATGTTATTTATGGAAAATATTTTTTGAAAGGCTCCAATATGCACATTTTTTCACTGAGGTCTAACAGTGATTTCTATAAGATCTGAACCTCAAAGTGAGATTAACATCTCAAAGTGAAAATGAGGAATATATTCATGTTTGAATGGTCTTATTGAGTTAAATTTTATACCAATGAGAATAAATTTAATCAAGAGAGGTTTATAAAGTGTTTTAAGCCTAATCTACACCTATAGGTGTCATTTCCCTTAAAACAACTCACCTCCAGCTGACTGTAAATTCTCATATCATTCTTGAGGTGAGTCTAGATATGGAGACATAAAAATTTGATAAGTTAAGATGATTTAAATACATATATTGGTATCAAAAAACATGTATCAATTATTCTAAGGATGATGTATATCTACATTATCTCATATTACTACAACACAGTCAATTATAGCTGATTGTGATATGATAGTAAGCGAGAGCAAAGGGTTTGGAGTATGTCAAGGTATATACATGACTTGGATAGGTAATAATTGATTTAAAATGGTTAGTAACACCATAATAAGGTATTAAAACACTATACCCAAGGTCCAACCATGCCAATCTACACCTACAAGTGTCATTGTCTATGCATGATAATACAATCATAGTTGACTATGACTGAACATGTTAAAAAAAGGTGAAGGCACCTTAGGATGGAAATGGAACATGAATATCAAGAATGGTTGAATATAATAATAGGTATTGGTGACTTCTCATGATTCTCATAACTGTGGTGGTATGCAAATAAAGGCCCGAGTAACACAGTCAACAATACATATACAAGACCCTACATACAGTCAACTTCCTCCATGAGTATAAAATAGGTTTTGGTGAATTTGAAAGGCCTAATGGTATATTAAAGATCTGAAATTAAACATAAGACATCCTAATTTATTTATTAAAATCCCCATACACTTATTTTTTTTATTAAATAGGGGAAGTACCCTCTATTTTATCACAAACAAAGGGTACTTTGCTAGGATGTAAACCCTACAGTTTTGGAGATTGAAAGTGACAAGGTGGACTAAGAAGTAGTGAGACATTGAAATAAAGTTTGGAAATATGTGATAGGTAGTGTATAACATGAAAAATCATGCATAAATGCTTAAAACATAATGGTATGATCCAAACAGACAAAAGTATAGGTAGACCTATTAGGCCTCAACTAGGCCTATTGCCTAACTGGAGGGTCAATTTCATTTATAACCTTAGGTGAGCACTCCAATGAATTTTAAAATTTTTTTAGGGGTTATAATATGTGTTCAATCTTTTACCTTGTAGAGAAAACATACGAAAGCCATTTTTGGGCTTAAAACCTCTTTAGGCCTATAGGAAATGGAATAGAAAGCTTCAATAGGTAACGTTGAATGCTTGCACCCACTTGGATACTTTACATGGGATATGAGCTTGGATAATTTTAATAGGTTCATAAGCTACTATCTTGTGAAATTGGTTCACCATTCCAATGTTAAATCTTTATAAACAATCCCTAAGGGTGGAAATGATCAAAAACTCTCTAAAACCCTTAGAAATGACCTGATTAGAAAAAGAAAGAAGGAAATGAATCCTAATGGAAAAAAATGGATTGGGATGTGATTTTAATTTTCATATGACTATACAAGGCTCCTCCCCATCCTAATGAGTTACACCCTACCTATATAGATAGGGAGGAAATTAGCTTTCTTTGACTATTTTTGGTGTTGTGTAGGTATGGAAAGGTTTAAATAGGTGAAATAAAATTTGGGAGAAATATTTTGACTTTATATAACCCTTCATGTTAATTTATTTCAGAAAAAAAAATCCTAAGTGTTCCTACAAGTACCTCCATTTTAGCTAGTCAAAACTGGCATAGTGAGCAAGCTAGTGGGAGAGTGAAAATTATAAATTTGAGTCCATTTATGGTCTACCTAATGAATATAATTCTATGGTAGGTCTTATCATGTGTCATTAACTCCTCTTTATGGATTTTAATGAAAAACTAAAGCCAAATTTGAGGCTAATTGTGAGGGGTGAGTGAAAGAGGATTTATTTGGACTGTAGGCAGTGATAGCTCATCTCCAAAAGAATATTGATGATTAGAGATTAAAAAAAATCATGGTGGATAATTTATACAACCCCTCCCCCTCATTTCAATCATCACTTTAATCCCTAGTCAGTTATAAGACGTTACAAAAGGGCCAAATGATGAAGGCAATTTTCTAAGCAAACAATGAGGAGTCCTACACCATATTTTAGGAGTGTCATGCTTTTAAGGGACATTTATCCTATAATACCTAGCATGTTTTATCTCACACTCATTATCCTACATTTATAACTCCTTTTCTCAGCATGACACATGTCTTATTGGCTCTTGGACTTATTTGTCTTCTCCTCTCTGTCAAATTCTATAAGTAGTAGCCATTTTGGCTCTTGTAAGCCAATACCAAACCATGAATGGTAAAGCCCCAATGGAATGAAATTGTATTTTGACATTTAATAGCATTAATAAAATTCTTTTTTTGATTTCATGAATATTTGTCTAAGTGTACAAAGTGATGTATGGTTGAGTTAGTGATAATTCTCTATCCTTGTTTGCCTTATCCTTTCAAGTTTATGCAAGAATCCCTATTCTAATAGGTCATACAGAGTGTATTCAAGTATTTTATGCTCCTTTCAAGTGTATTATTATTATTATAGTGTGAATTCTTCCCTTTGGTTCATTTACCTTGTGTTACTTTCATTCATCTCACCTCTATGTTGAAATATTGATGTTATAATCCTTTAGGACTTTGAAGATAGTTTGTATGCCTTGTGTCATTATGATAGGAGTATTATGGTCATGTGGAAATAATATTATTGTATGACCTCCTTAGATTAGTTCCATTTCATTCAAATTTATAGCTCTTTTCCCATAAGCAGTCACTAGTTTAGGTGATGAGCATTATAAGATACATTCAGGGAACTAGCCCTTAAATCTAAAGGCTCATTTCCACTATAGGTATACCCACATACCTGGAAGTGTTCCCATGTTTCCCAAATATGGAAGATAATTGAATACCGTCTTCTAGGGTGAAATATTTGGTGACAATAGTTTGTATGATTTATTTATGAATAAATAGATGGGGTTGTTACGGGCTCGTCCCTCTCCTTAATAGTGGCCAACCCTTTTATGAAATACTTTGAAGACCTTGCTCATAATTATTTCCCTTTAAAACCAACCTAGTAGAAGACATACATGGATAACACCCATGTTATTTGGACACGTGGGTTAAATAAATTGGAGGAATTCCACACTCATTTGAATAATGTGCCTGACTCCATCAAGTTCACTAAGGAATTAGAATTTGAAGGTAGCCTTCCCTTCTTAGATGTCCTCCTCTCCAAAAATTTGGATGGTTCTTTCTCTCATATGGTCTATTATAAATCTACCCATACTGATCTTTATCTCCACATAGATTTATAACCACCATCCCTCTCAAAAATCAAGGGTCCTAAAAACCCTTGCCATGAGAGCATTAAGAACTTGTGATGAAGAGCACTTAGAGGATGAGATCCTACAGTTAACTAAAGAGTTTAATTTGAATGGGTACAAAAGTAAACATATTACTGGGCATTTATTCTTCCAAATTTTCCCTTATGAAACCTAATATCCCAAAGGATAGTATACACAAACCTATGGCTTTCTTTCTTTACGTCGAAGGGATCTCCTACAAACTTACCAAGATTTTAAAAATCAACAACATCCAGACCACTTTTATCCCCCTTAAGAATATATTATTTTTTATCAAATAAACTAAAGACAAACTATAACCTACTCTAAAAAGTAGAGTTTACAAAATTTATTGCTCTTACGGGGTGTCATACATTGGCAAGATAGGTCATTCCATCAAGACCAGGATAAATGAACATGTTGTAGATATTAATAAAGAAAGGTTGGTTAAGTATGCTTTGGTAGACACTCCCTCAAAACTTGACATCATATTTTCACAGAAGAAACTAAAGTTATCACCACTAAAAATAATTATTTCAAGTGTCATCACAAAGAAGCTATTGAAATATACAAGCATATTAACAACCTCAATAGAGATAGTGGTCTCGAGTTAAACCAAACTTGGAGACATATTATCAACTTACTCAAACCTTGTTAAAAAATTTACCATCAACCTTTTGTCATGGCTCCAACCCCTCTCCCTCCCTGCCCTCCCCCTTGTGTGAGTCCTCATCGTATGTTCCCATCTTGGTTTTCTGATCTTTCTCTTCAATTATCACCCTTTTCTTTTTACCTCCTTATCCTTTCCCTTGTTTTGCATGTGCCCTCCTAGTGCCTTGTTCCATACTAATCAACTTACACCTTTAATTTTTCATAATTTTTCATGTTATTCAAATTTATTACTACTCCTTTATTATTTTTGTCTTAAGTTTTATAATATACTATTAAGGATTATTTTACCTTGTTATTTCATCTTCTTTTCATATCTTTCAATTTAAAATTTATGTGGTATAATTATTTTAATTATAATTTTAGTTTAATTTACAACCTATAATGTATACTTTTAAATGATAATTTGTAATTTTTTAAAAAATTTAATCAATAATTTTTGGTATTTCAATTTGATTTATTCTATTTGATTTTTCATTTTTCCTTTCTTTCAATTTATGAGTCATAATTTATTTTATAATTATTGTATTATATTCATCTTTTTTAATTTATAATGTATGATTTTAAATGATAATTCTTAATTCTATAAAAATTTACTCAATAATTTAATATTTTCAATTTGATTTCAATTAAACATTAAAAAATTAAAAATTATAACTAATAATTTATATTAGTAAGTTTATTTTAGAATTTTTCTTAATTTAATTTTCACATTTTATGACTTACTAATGTGTTGTTAATTAATAATTTAATATAATAAAATAAAATAATTAAAACTACCTCACTATGACATCATTGGGCCTCATTACTATATCTATAAAGGAATTGCTTATTCTGCAAAACTATTTATTCATTCTCACACCCTGATGATGGTTCATGAAGTATGAACCGAAACGTCGATCAAAAAATGAATACATGGTTTTTACCAAAAATTTTGTAGCTAATTCAATGGACTACAGAAATACTTTCTTATTAAGATATTATTATTATTATTATTATTATTATTATTATTATTATTATCATCCGATGGAGAAAGGGTTGGGAACCACCATTGGATGGGTGTGTATATAAGGAAAAGAACTTATGTAATCAATACGTCCCTAGAAATACCTACCTATTTCAATGTGTTATATCTTATCCAAGTTTTAGCATGTGAAAGTGTAGTCGATCCTAAAAGTGGAAAGTTTTTCTAAATTTGCATGAGGATGTTAAAGTAACTTTCAAAGACTTGGTGAACTTAGCCAATTCAGATAAGATCTTGGTTCTAACTAGAATACACACCTTAATTCTAGATCTTATAATACTACTGGGACACATTCTTATGAGGGCTAATGGTACATCCTTATATATTATCTTCTCATTCTTTGGCATCAATCATCATGGGAAATCAATTGGTTTGTTATGCAATTTAGGAAACTATCGTAGAAAGCATAAAAGCTACACCACTAAAACAAATGTAGAAAATAATAAATTAACTTATAAAAGTAGGAAACTACTATAAAAAAACCAAAAAAAATAGGAAGCATGGGAAATTAGTCTATAACATAATAAATCTAATATACTCCTAATTCTAAAATCATCATTCATATTTATTAGAAAGCATTCTCAGTTGGAGTAGCCATGAAATATTGCTTCAAAAACTACCCATTGATGTGGAAGGCTAGGTCATTACCTTCAAGGTCCTTTAGATGAAAAGCATTGTTACCTAATGTCTCAAAAACTAGATATGGTCTGATCCACAAGGGAGTAAACTTGTCATGTTGGCCTTTCTTCTCATGAGCTTTATCCCATAAGAGTACTAGGCATGAAATATGAAAGGCCTTGATCTTGGATCTCTTGTCAAACCATATTTTAACAATATCTCAGTGCTCACTAAATCTCTATACTGCTTCTGTATGTGCATCTTCTAGTTGGACTATATCAAACAATCTAGATTAAACCCTTTCATCATCTCCCATATAGTCTTGCATGAACTAATAGGTCAAGTGTTTGAGAAAGAAAAGGAAAATTGGTTGTCATCCATATACTGATAGGAAAGGTGAGGTTCTAAGGTCTTGATTTTGCCTTGTCCTATCTTCCCATAGTGTATATTTAAATAACAGGTGCCATTCCCTTGGCTTGTATTGAGTTAAATTCTTAATACCATTCATCAAGTTCTTATTTATAGATTCAGCTACTCCATTTCCCTGGGGGTAATAGTTCAAAGAGGATTTTATCATGATATAATTATTGTAATCCCACTTTGTGAATTCAATGGACTAAAAGGCTAGACCATTATCACTAACTAAATATATAAGAGTACCAAACCTAGTCAATACATTCTCTTCTAGGAACTTGATGATGTCCTGATCCCTAGAGTTCTTTATGGCCACAACTTTTATCCACCTACTACAATAATCAGTGGTTGTAAGGATAAAATTTTGTCCTACAGAGGAGATGGGATCGATTAACCTAATGAATTTAAGACCCCATTATGCAAAAGAATGGCCCTCAATGACTGGTTATAGTGGTATGGAAGCATTAACTTCTCTTTTCCAAACACTTGTCACTTGTTGCAATTCCTAACATGGTTATGGCCATCTCTAAAAATAGTGGGAAAATAATATACTATTCTCAAAATTTTGTGAGCTATTGTATTCCTAGAGGAGTGCTTATTTCCTAGTTTTTAATGTAATTTGTTCAATATGTATGTAGCTTCTTGTCTTGAGACAGACCTCAAGTAAATGCCTTCATAGTTTTTGCAATAAAGGACCCCACTTTTAATCATGTAATGGGTTGATTTTGGCCTTAGAGCTTGCCTTTGTTATCTATTTAGTTCAGGGGTAGGCCCCCATGAGTAAATAATGAATGATTTGAGTATACCATTCACCTCCAACTACTTAAACTTCATTGATTTGCTCAATCTAAATATGTTGATCTATTTCAATCATGAGTTAGATGATCCCCTAGTCTCTCACCATCTTAGCTATTTTGATCTCCAAATAAAACTCTTGTAGCTTTTCCATCCATTTTCCTCTTCTTTCACCCAACTCATTCTGATTGAGATTGAGCTTAACTATTGGGTCTGAGATGATAGCTTACATCTTATTCCTCAAGATGTAGTGCCTAAATTTTTCATAGCTTTGATTAGTGCATAGATTTACATGTCTAGCATTGAATACTTAAATTCTACATCTTTTAGATTAGTACTCATTAAATCAATTGGATTTTCATTATCTTTTACCTTTTATATGAGCATTGTTCTTATAGTATGTTTTGAAGCAAAAGAATACAAAAATAAATCCTTTGTAAAGTTGGGACTAATCAACATGGGGGCTTGAGAAATAGCTGTCTTGATATCTTGGAATGAACTTATATATTTAGTTATCCATTCTATATTGGCATCCTTATTCAACATGGAATTTAATGGTTTTATGATTTTTTCAAACCCAAAAATTAATTTCCACATAAATTGATCTTACCAAATAATGACTTCAATTATTTTCTGATATTAGAAGGTGTTAGCTTTGAAATGGCCTGAATTCACTTTGGATGAATCGAAATTCCATATTTGGTGATGATATGGCCCAAAAACTTACATTATGTGACTCCAAATATTCATATCTTTAGATTAATGGATACCCCATATCTCCTACATCTGTTAAACACTTTTTATAGGTGATCTAAATGATTTACTATATTTTTTTAGAACATAGTGAGGTCATCCATATAAATGATAATAATCTTGTTGATAAGTCCTTGAAATGTATAATCCATGGCTTTCTATAATGTATCCCTAAATTTAATGAGGTTTAAAGGCATCCTTTTGTAAACATAGGTCCCCTACTTTATGGTGAAATTTTTCTTCATTTGATCTTCTGCTTCCACCATCACTTGGTTATATCTTGAGAAACTATCTAGGAAGGACATCATCTGAGACCAAATAAAAATCTAGATTACCTCATCTAGGGAAGGTATAGGATAATTATCCTTCTATAAGGATCTATTTAGGTTCTTGAAGTTGATGAATAACCTAGTTTAGTTGTTTTTATTTCTAACTAGTACCAAGTTAGCCACCCAAGTAGAATGCCTAATGGGGAATATGATCTTGGCATCTATTAGCTTCTAGACTTTAGTTTGGATGAGGGGATTTATAATGGGATTTATTGGTATTTGTAATTAACTAAAGGGATTTATTCCTTGATTTAAAGGAATAATATGGTTAATCACCCTAGGATCGAAGGTCTTCAAGTCTTCATAAGCCCAAGTAATTACATCCTTGTATTTTGTCAACTTACACCCTTCAATTTATGTTTCTCACTTTCTAGTACAAGAAAGATCGATGTTGACATATTGAGGGTATTATTTAGTTCCCAAATTCTCTTTGATATAATTAGACTGATTTGTCTTTGGTTGTTTTTTTTTTAGCTTATGGATCTATGTCAAAGATTCTCTCTAGAGATACTATCCCCATGGGAATTCTATTTTCTTTGAGTTGTAAAATACCATCATCTTCTACCTTCAAACATACAAATTATTTCTCATCTATAATTTTGTCTTTAAAATACCATGAATTATTTATGAATTGGATGATCTACTGTTCATCCTCAAAAATTAAGAAATTATCTACATTATTAGGAACCAAAGGGCAAGGCACCAGCTCCATAGAAAAGTTTAGCTATTAGTGAATCTATTATCTAGTTCTCTTCTTTGGGAACAACTCTAATGTTGAAGGATTCAAATGACTCCATTAGGTCCCAAGTTTTATGCTTATATTTATTTAGATATGCCAACTTGCATTGATATTTTCTTCTGATCTAGTTGACCACTAGCTCTGAATCACTAAATATTTGTAGCTATTTGAAATCATGATTTAATGCAACCTATAAGACTAGGATTAAGGCCTCATATTTAGCTCATTTATTGGTGCAATGGAACTATAACCTATATGAGGTAAGGTATTGCTTTCCATCTGGACCTGTTAGAGTCACCCCAACACCAAAACCTTGCTTAGACTAGGCATCATCAAAATGTAGAGTCCAAAGCTGTGAAGGACCTTCAAATTATCATCTATGAGGTTCATGGTCTATTATGAATGTATAAACACCAGAATATGAGGATATAAAGTTAACCCTCTCATTCATGGTATTGTACTCTATGATCAAGTACTTCATCTTTGGCTCTCTATCAAATCTGATTTGATTGGCTACTCCCTTCCATGATAGCCACATGTGTGAGAAATTAGTGGACATATACCCATTCAATGTCTTCAACCAATCTCAACTGAGAATTAGACCATAAGCCTCTATAATTTCAACCACTAGGATGTCTATACACTAATGTATACATGAAATAGAGGCCAATTGTATGTGTGCATTCAAAAATTCCCCAACATAAGGTATTAAGGACTTGTCCCATTATAGGACCAATATTTTTGATTTATCTAGGGTCAGTCCTAATTTCTTTCTAGTTGTAAGCATCACATTGGCTGAGGCTCCTGAGTCCACTAGACAATTATGAACATTCTTACCAAACATTCTCACTATCAATAGGAAAGGTGGGATGTTATGTTTGTCTTTGTACATCATTACATTTATATGTGTAGTTGAGTAGAGGACCTTCCAATCAAGGCTTTGAGCAACATTTTTCTTTGATTAATGATCTAGGATAACTCATGTATAGTGATGTTAATTTTGATCTTATTCATGTCTTCCATGATATTGTATCCTGCTTTGCTTTTTGATTTTTTGGGATACAAATGATCTTTCTCCTTGGGAAGAGGTGGATTGTCATTACCTCTTGGATCCAGAGGAGTGGTGGTATTATTGTTTGGAGGCATATAGGTGGTGATAAGAGGTTTATTCATCAAATATTAGTTACTTTAAAACTATTTTAATGCATGGATATCATCTTTTTTATCCTCTGACTCATTCTCATCTTCTACTAGGAATGAGAAGTCATAGGTCTCAAAGACCACTGTCATTATAGAAAGAGCTAAAGTAATAGAAGAAGATGGTTTAGGTATATTTTTAATACTCTCTTGCTTCTCCATTTATGTTTTAAATATTTCAAATGTTTTACAAAATTCTATGAAATTTAGTTATCCATGTTGGGTTTTGCGATGACTTATGTACCAATTGGACAATGCTACCTCCAAGATGTTTATCTCAGGAATCTTATTAGGTAGATATTCAATATTATTCCTAGGCTTGAAGGACAAGTTGTACCTCTGGTAACCAAAACTTTTATTGTCATTATGGATTCCAATATTTCTCATATACTTTTTCATACTTAAGAATTCATTACATAATTTTTGTACTATCCTCTGAATGGTGTCTAATTCAACCTTATTAGATTCATTGGTAACACCTTGGGTGGTAGAAGTATTGACTAGAAATGAAGCTTGAACTCTATATGGATTGGATTTTTGGACAAAATTATTCAAGAAACTCAAACTCTAGTTAGATATAGCATGAGACAAGGGTAATTATGTATGGGTCTGGGTCTGATTATGAGCCATAATATTATGGTTAGCATTTGAGATTGTATTTATCATTGGGTAGGTTTGATAGATACTTGGCATTTTTAAGCCTTGTGATTGAGGGTTCATTTATTTTTCAACCTCTGTAGCCTTGGCATAAGCTTGTGTCAAATCAACAACACTGACTACCCTATGCACAAATACTATAGTTGTAGGATATAAAGAATTTTTATACATCTCAAGAGCTAATGTAGCATTTGTCTTGTATGAAGTGTCTATCCGACTATACATTTTTTTAAATCTTGCATTAAATGCTTTAATAGGTTCATTAGGCTCTATTTTCATGCTAGAAAAGAGTTGGTACACAATGTTAGGGTTGGTAATTTGGCCAAACTATTCTAGTAAGGTAGTCTAGCATTCATCCTAAGATCTAATTGAGCCTTCAATAACATTAAGGAACCAATCATAGGCAACATCTTGTAGTGTAAAAGGAAAGAGCCTAAAAGTGATGTCCTCATGGATTACATTTAATATTCCTAAAGTGGTCATGAAGGCCTTTGAATTTTCTTCAGTAGTCCTACCTTCTGAGGGAGAAAAGGTATGGAGGTACTTCTCAAGATTTTTGGGTACATCATAAACATCTCCTATAATGTTAAAGGTAGAACTAGTTAAATAAGGCTAGGCCATTGGACACAAAAGGAGCTATCTACTTAGAAAATATGATTAAGATCAAGATCTTCTTAATATACCTTTGTCTGACCTAACCTTTCTATGGGTTTATAAGGGTGGATGTAGAAGGTTATTTCTAGAGGTGGACCTTGTCAACATTTTGGATATATCTAGTGCAATTCAAATGATCTTTTATGTTTAAGCAATGAAAGAGGCCCTCCTAATGCCATAAAGTTTTCTATTGATGTGGGTTTTATGCACACCAAGGAACCTTATGAGGTAACCTCTAACATTTTAGGATAATTGAATCAAGATTCAATCTAAGGCACTATTTGTGGGGTATTTGGCTTTGTAATAACTTTTTGGTTTAATGGTGGTGAGAAAAATAGTTGTTAACTTGAGATGGTTTAAATATAGATGGGAATACTAGATATATTTGAGGTGCAAGGATTGATGATGGGCTTAGCCTAAAGTGTTCATGACCTAAATAAACCATAAAAAGAGAGAAGGGTAAGGCAAGAAAGAATATCTATAAACAAAGAGAATGAATTCTTTTAAATTGGATTTACAACAAGGACAAGCACTAAGAAACAATGTTTTTAGCCTACTGCTTTGGCATACAAAACTTAGAAACATCGTGAGCGAGTTTGAGGGATAAATAAAAATTAAATCAAATCCATTTGCTAAAGATTACTTCTATTAAGGTTGTTTCAACTCCTAATAAGATATTATAGCTAATGAACAAGAAGCACCTTTGACTAGCTATTGTACAATGTAGGAGGTTGAATAAAAATATTACTTCTACACAAATTCATATAAGATACCGTGTTTCCTATCTCACATTATTTTATTTTTATATCTAAATATGGTTTGCTTCACTATTTATGGCCTTAACTATCTTATATTTAAAATTTATATTTTTTTACTTAATTTCATATAGGATACCTTGTTTCCTATCTCACATTATTTGATATTTATATCATAATAATTCTAATCTTTCTTTCTTTCTTCTCTTAAATATGGTTGTAGGCATTATGAATTGTTTCTCATAAAACTTCTCCAACTCTACCAACCTCTAATTTAATGAGTCATATTTATTTATCATAAACCTTATTTCTAATCTTAAACTGGGTAAAATGAATTCTATTGGCACTATGGCCTCCAACCCATAAACTAATTGGAACATAAAATATTTTGTAACTCTTTTTCAAGTTGTGTGGTACACTCATAGTACCGAAGGGATTTTTATGTCCCAATCAACTATTTTTTAATTAATCTTTCTCAGTACCTTATCAAATGTTTTTGTGGTTCTATTCACTTTAGGGTGGTAAGGTATAATCTTATTATGTGTAATCAATCAATATTATAGTAATTCCTTGATAGTACTATTCACAAAATGTTTTCCTTGATCACTGGTGATGTTTCAAGTACAACCAAACCTAGTTATGATATTTTCTTATAAAAACATTGCATTAGTTCATGATAAATCCTTAGTTGGAACAGCTTCTACCCATATTATTGATAATTATATACCAATTATAATGAGCCACACATTATTTTTTATTTTCATGGACTTAATTGGGCCTATGAAATAAATGGATTATTTTTCAAATAGTGCTTAAGTTAGCACAAGATACAATGGCACCTCATCTCTTGCATTTAATTTTCAAACTCTTTTGAAATATCACATGCCATTTTATACTTGTATACATCTATAAACAATGTTGGCCACCATAACTAAACTAAGAATACTTTCTTTGTAGTGCCATCTGAATTATGGCCACCTCTACCCCATCATTAGCTTCTCTTAAAATTTTGTCTCTTTCGTATCACAACACTAGACTTATTAACATGTCATCCCTCCATTTATTTTATATCATTCATTCTATTAATGTAAAGGTAATTTATTGGATAGTAAATCTCATTTTTTATCTTACCAAACCCCTCTAGAAAATTTCCTATTATGAGAATTTTTTAATACTTTCCATCTCTTGTGACACTACATTAATTCTAAACAAGTGTGATCTAAAAAATTCATCATCTATTGGTTCCTTATCCCTTATCCTAACTGGTATCTATCCTTGATATGTAATGTATCCAATTGAAATTAGAGTTGTGTGTTAGAAACCATGAAATCTTCACTCAAAGCTTATACTCTAATCCAAATCACAATACCTCAAACTAGGCTAAGAAAAATAACAATCAAAAGCCATGAAAATAAAATAAATCATACCTTGACTACCTTTGAAGATCCCTTCCTTATTGGATAATATTTTCCAAATTGGATTGATTTCTTGAGGATGGATAGATTGTTTGATGCTTGATGTATGATTGCTCTTGTTGGCTCAATATTTTGAAAAAAAATTAATAGGAATTTCTTGATTGATTGGCAAGATGATATCACTATTGAATTCTTGGATTCCAAAATTAGTTTTGCATGGGAGTGTATCTCTATTTATATGAGCCACATGGAGGAATGGATGGCTAGGATTGAGCCATGGTGGATTTTAGTCAATGGTGGAGAATAGAGTAGAAATTATGAGTTAGTTGAGATATTAGAATTTCCTCCAATTTGAAATTCCATTTATAATTATCAAGAAGGTGGTGAGGATCTCAATTCATGGTGTGGATCTCAAGGTGTTGGATTAGAAGATTTTACAAGAGGTTAGAGTAATAAATGAGGGATTAGATGGGGATTAATAGTATAATTTTCTAGGATTATTAGTGGAGGTAGTTGGGGGTAGTTAAGAAGGAATATAATATTCTTTAAATATTGTGAGGGCCTTATTAGCAATATAAAATTCTTTAAAAATAAAATGTGATGATTAATTGGGATAAAAGAGTAATGTGAGGAGAAATAATGTTGAGATGATGGAAGAAGATGTAAATGGGATGAATATTGGTAGTAGTGGTATTATTATAATTATAAGCCATGGTAATCAGTGTCAAATGATGATAAAATTAGCAACGGCCAAGGAGATGAAAATTTTAGATGTCTACAAGTAATTGGGTCTATTTTTTGCCTTCCCAGGATTCACTACAATCTTAAAATAAAATTATTAAAATTGCATTAACCACTTACATTTTATTATTTGGATTATTAGCTTATTTACCAAATATTTTAGTGGTTCATGGTCTATGTAAAATATAAATAAATTGGCTAACAAGTAATGTCTAAACTTATGTAATGCATACACCATTTTTAAGGCTTCTTGATATGTGGTGGGATAATTTATTTCTCCCTTCACCAACTTCCTACTTAAAAATTATATTAGGTGGTTCATATATCCATTGATTTGGCCTATTACCACCTCTATATACATACAATCTTCATTCATATACATAATTTTCTAATCTAGGAAGACTAAGAATGGTACATTGTATATTTTATTCTTAGGATGTTAAAATTATCTTGACATTATTGTGTTCATTCTAGTGTTTTTATTTTTATTCTTCAATAATTCTAAAATGGGTAATCTTATTGTGACATAATTATTAATGAAATAATTTTGACATTAAGTATACCTTAGTAAATTTCTCACATGTTTTTTATATTTTGGGTGGTGTTAAGTTTATAATGATTATAATTTTCAGAGGGCCAACCATCAATCTTTATTTTTATATTCATGTGTCCCAATAGTGTGTCATAAAGTGTCACAAAGATACACTTTCAAATTTAGTGATATCTTTAAGAACATCTCTCTAACATCAGCCTTAATACTTGAATATGACCTTTGAGTAACCCATATATTGTCTAGTAATTTTGGTATACTTCTAGAAACTCATGGATGAACTCCTTGAAAGCATTGACCATAATGTGTCTAAATAATATTGGTTCATTATTCATCCTAAAGGACATCATTATGTATATAAATACCCTCACTATATTTCAAATGTGGTCTTGGGTCTATCTTCTAGAGAAACTTCAACTTAATGGTACCCTCAGAACCCATATGTAAATGAATACACCTCTCTACATGCTATATTTTTTAATACCTATTTTGCAAAATAAGTTGGAAATGGGTCATGAACACATGAATTATTGATCTCATTATATTCTATGCATATTTTAATTTCTTGTATCTTTTATTTTATATTATCATTATACTAAGCCACTACAAGCCCTCAATGTAATTATACTACCTACTAACATCTTATTAAAATATTTCTTGATTTTTTCCTTGACATTAAGATTTAATCTATAAGATATATTTATTAAGGGTTTTGTGTCTTATCTTATTTGTACTTTCATTTTCCCTACTTCTTCCTTAATCCCCTTAAATTCTATAAATGTTGTTGGAAACAAATCCTTGTATTCTCTAATCAATTCCACTATCTTATTTGCATTTTATTCTACCCAATAATTTCCTATTTTTTAAACCTTTGGATCTCCATTAGTTGTTATATTTTATTGTATTATTTTTAAGGGTTCATAAAATAATTATGTCTTATCATCATCCATATTAATAATTTCCATTTCCCCATCTTAAACTTTGATATCGAAATTCTCAAGCCTTGTTTATTATCCATCAGAGTCTCTTTTATTTTTTATTATATTTATATAGTGAAACATCTTCTCTATCTCAATGTTTGGTTCCTATACCATCTATTTGTTTCCCCTAATGTAGCATATAGACTCTTGCTCATCAGTATTCCCTAACCATGTTCATTCTTCCATAAATCTATTGAGTGTTTGAATACTACCTCATCAGGTAAGATTATGAATGAGCATATTTTTTTAAGCCTCTACACATCCTCTTGTTGGGGTCCAAAAAATTATTACCTTGAAAAAACCCTTTTCAATCTCCTCCCAATCTATTTTCCCTCTCATAATCACTTGGTGTATATATCTCACCATGGGTACTCTTTCTAGTGTCTAGTATAAATATTGAACCCATAGTGTTTTGTTTGTTTCCATAATATTGGTCTAGTACTTATCATAAATTCATGATATGATGTTTAGGACTAAAATTTCCAATTAATATCATTATTTACTTAAATTATCCCTCCTTCTTAACATACTGTGTTTTTAATAAGATCACTAAATCCCTATATCTATTGATGTTTTCTCTATGTGTTCCCCACCACCTCACAACATTGATGGTGAAGGTGTCATCAAGTTTTTTCATTCTTATTTCTTCTTTATCAAACATCCTCACCATTTAAACTAATTAATCCTCTACATCATTGATGTCACTAAACATAGGTAATTTTGAGTGGGAGGATCACGTTCAATTCTACACAGTCATTTATTTTGGTTCTATGGCACATATTTAGTTATTTTAGTTTCTATTAATGGTCATGATAACTCTTTTATTATACATAATATATTCCACACACATGTCTCTATCTCTCCATAAATTCACATTCCATCTTCTTCTAAGTTTGATTCTATCTCTTCACACCCAAAATATATCTCGCCTTCCTCATTAGTCTCAAACTCCTCATTTATATATTTTAGTTTATTATTGAATGCACTTCATGCATATCATCATATTCATGTTACTATTTATCTGTCCACACCTCTTCTATCTAGGCTGCCATCATGCTTGTCTCTAATGGAAATTGTGTGATATAGTTATTTCCTTAAAATATGATCTCTTCATCAATTAAATTGAAGAATCTATTACAATCCACAAATGATTCTAATTTAATTATAATTTGGTAGATTTTATTAGCATTATAGATGTTTATCAATTCAAAATCCACCTTTTTTCTTATATCCATGAAGTTAATCTCAACACTTCTTAATACGGATATGGGGGATCTAGGTCTTCCATCAACTTGGTCTATATCATAGGTAGCTAATTATAATGGTGGTTTCCCATAGCTTCCCATGTGCCTCTAGGTATCACCTTTATATCTTCCCATATATATAATAATCCATTATGTACCTCTTTACCTTTTACTTATGTATCTATGAGGATGGTTGTTATATTTATTAGTAGGGGATTGTGTGTGATAATTTTTAGTCATTTTATATAGTTATAAATGTGAGAAACATATATTTTATAATATTACATATATGTAGATAAGATAAATGAAATTTTGAAAATTACATATGACTGAAGGGAAGAAGAAATAAATATATAAGAAGTCAAAGAGTCACATAGGCTCTATAAGTAGTGTATAGTCATAGATTATAATGATGAATTATTTTTACTATTAGTTATTCATATGTTGAGCAAGGCTATTTTTAGTCCTACTATATGATGTATCCTTAGCCATATAATTTTATAAGTCATAATATCATAATGTTTGTTCATAAGTTTCATATATCTTTATGATGATTCGTGCAAGTATAATTGTCTTTCTCATGCCTTACTTAAGTTTATCTTCAACCTTATGGTTTTGTATGAATATGCATATACTAGAATGGTAACATGTCTTGATGAGTATTTCTAGGGACCACTAAAAACAAGGATTCCATTGTCGGGACCCAAAGATGCTAAGATGGTTTCCATGTTAGAGAGACATAAAAATATGGATAGAAGAAGGAATACGAAATAGTTTTTAAGAATATTTTATTAGACTAGAAATCCTTATGCAATAAATTAATACCAATATTATGTATGGGGAGATGTATGAAATTTTATGGTGTGAATTACCTAAGTTACTAGTGACATGGTTGTTAATACTAGAGCATTATTGTTTCTAACCTCAAAATACAAATAATTTTTAATAGAACAAAAGGAAACTAGAAAAGTTTGAAAATTTAGATACTGAGTGGAGTTGTGCCATTGATCATTGGGTGAAAACTACTGTGAATGGGTACAAATTATATTTTTTATTTAAGGATACATGTCATTTGATAAATCATATGAATTATTTGTAAGAGTGATAAGAGAAAATTTATTTAAGATATTCACCATGTTTGTGAAGTTGTTGGTGTTAGAAAAGGCTTGGTGCATATTTAAACTAACATGGAGTAGTTAGGTAGCATATCATAGGGATGAAATATACTATAAGGTGAATGAAGGGAAGGTGAACCATTATGTTTGGACCAAGATGAATTTAACTAAAAAGAAAATATCAATGGAAAATAATAAAGTAGAATATGAAAATAAGATAATATGGATTCAATGAGAGCTACACCAATACAATATATGGAATAAATAGAAACTTTTTTATTATAGAAGGCTAAATAAAGTTACAATTAGGAATAGTAGAGGTTATTATAGAGATGAGGAAGGAGTAGACTTACATTAGAATATATCAATTATAAAACTCAAAGTGAGCTAAAGGAAATAAAATGAATCATATAATAATATTGGGAATCATAATCATCTTGAAATGTGAATTGGATAGAGATTATAGAGTTGATAGAACTGATATTCTAGAGGATATCAAAAAAGTTAGTTGTAGTTTTAGGGAGTAGCTTCAAATTCAATGTATGTATATTGAATGCAAAGGGATTTTTTTTTGATACACTATATCAAGAAGAGTCTATGCAAGGGACACATTTAGTTCATCACCACATAGGAATGCCTCCCTTGTGCCATTGTTATTATTAGAATTAATGAATCTAGAAGTCTATCAAAAAAGTATTACAACTAAGAAGTGGTTCAAATAAGTTTCATAAATACTAAATAGACATGATGACAAAATTTTTACCCAAGCAAGCATATTAAATAATTTAAGTGTGTTAGTTATGCCATGAAGCATTACCAATAGTCTTAAGAAAAAATGCTCACACCTAGCAAGCCAATGGCGATATTTTTTTCATAGGTGGGATGGAAATCTTGGAAAAAGCTTATGTCACTTTATAACCATATGATGGATCCATGGATATTGATCATTTCCTCTTTGAATTGAAAAATTAAGTGGAAATATAAGGGTGAGGGTAAATGTTATAAACTTATATGGGCCTTAATTGGCAAATATCTAGAGTTTATTTAAGTGTGGAATCCTTAAATTACATCTAAACAAGGTAAAAAATAATTTGGTAATAGAATATAAAGCCACAAGTGTGTAAGAAAGACCATTCAAGACCTAAAGTAAATCAAATAAATACATAAGGAATCAATTTAGGACTATGATCGGAGGTTCTTAAATGTCATGAAAAAAATGAGATTTTATTTAACAAATGTAAATAAAACATCTTAGTTTGCAAAAGGACTATGAAATAAAATTATATTTGCTATATAAAAAATGTAATTCATAAAAAAATTGGAAGCTATCAAAGCTTCAGTTAAGATTAATAAAATAGATAACTATGGAGATCCTTCTTTAGTAAATGTGAGGAATAATGCCAAGATGGATTCAATGTTGTGATGAATGGAGGAGATGTAGGAGGGAAAGAAGCAAAAAAAAATTATGGTGCATATAATGTGTGCTAGAATCACAATGACTAAGAGAGGGGGTGAATCAGTCTTGAAAACATTCATTCAATTCCACTTAACATTCATTATCCATTCATACAAACATATAGATCAATCAAAGCATAAGGAACCATACATATGAACATGAAATACAACAACACATCACATATGTTGGAAAACCTCAAGGGGAAAAAAACCCAATAATATGTGAAAATATACTATAGTCATATAAGATAAAAATCAAATTTAGTGAAGCACCAACTCCACATGGATCACCAACCCCAAGTAGTCAAGCACCCACTTAACTAGGCTTTGGCAAGTACCCACTTGCAAGGAGGCACCAACCCCCTAGATGAATCAAAAAAAACTCAGCTACCTAATTGATTTGATCATATTTATAAAACCATGTTGCTTAACCAATATATTATGACCACTTCTTCAGATATTCACACTCTTATCCCTCTCAAACTGCATTATAGGCCTCTTCACTCGACTAGGTCTCTTCAAGACTGATTAGGTCATATGACCTTGACCTTCATACTCAAACCTCTTGTTAGATATTAATGATATTACCTATACTATATTTTTATGTTATATATGACCTTCCACTCAAGGATTTTATATCTCATTTGATCATCTATATAATCTTCTAACACACCCAAATAGGCCTAATATGCCTTGTTTATATGCACAACTTATGAACACACACCTCTTTGTCAACGAAAATCACTTAAACACTAAGATTATGAATTAATTATATGTTAACACACATTATTAACAAGAATAAATCACACAAATTAGTCATCCACACCTTGATTAGGCCTTATCCTCCTTTAGCCCTTATAGAGACCTAATAGGCCTTCTTTAGACACACGTTACACTTTGCCTTCCTTGGAACACTTTCAAACTCCACACATGATAGTAAAATATAATATAAAAATAAAATAAACCCCCAATAATGTATTATAAGATAAACAAGACATTTTACAACAAATCGCTACTTGAAACCCCTCATTAGTACTCAGTCTTATTAGGCATGTGTACACCAAAAATATGCCTTTCAATATTAAATCTCAAAATCACTTAATACACTCAAAAATGATCAATAAAACACATAATTATAATATAAATTACCTTAGGTTCATCACCAAATTATTTAAACACTTAAAATTGGGTAAAAAAAGGCTTAAACACATATCTTCAGTATGTTCACTTAGAACTACCAAAACTGTCAAAAACTAGTCATCAAACTACTTGACATCCAACACCTAAAAGGACACTTTAAATGATTATAAATACATTAAAATTATTATATAACATATTCATAACAACCTCAATCATAAAAACCATAAGATCTAATATCAAATATTGGTCTTGCAGACCAATCTCCTGACCTTATCTCACATAGTCTTGCTTGAACCAGACAAGCCATTTTGGCTTTAACTTTTCAACCTCTTACACTTAATTCCAATAATTTAAAAAAAAATTAATAGGAATTTCAATTCAAAAAAAAAACACCATGTACTAAATTTCATCACTCTTTCATGAAATTAAATTCAAATCCAACTTTTCATCACTGCCACTTGCTTACTCAAAACTGCCAAGACTGTCAAAAACATAGTCATGAAACATTGACCTTATAATAATTTTATAACGATTTTAAAAGACTTAAAATACATGAAAATTATCCTATGTCATCTCCAAACCATGTTAAAATATAAAAATCATATGGTCTAGTGGAAACTATTGGTCTTATAGACCAATTTATTGACCTCACTACACATAGACCTCATTGAGTCAAACAAGCCATTTTGGATTCATCATTTTCACCACTATACCTGACTTAAAATATATCTAAAAATAATTAATAACATAACATTATAAAAAAAACATCTCCATGTACTTGGTTTCATCATTTTATCATGAAAACACATTCCAATTCATCTTCTCATTATCGTCTAGGCTATTCACTGTTTGCACCATTTGGCATGTTAGCTTATGGCTAAATTGGATGAATAGTTAGCATAATTTAGGGATACAACCTATCTATAAACCTTATTTGACATGAAACATGAGTCTCTACCTTCTTCCTCCATCCATTTTATTACAATGTCTATTGTAACTTTTGACTTCTTCAAAAATAAGCCTATAACTCAACATTTTATCTCTCCTCTCTCTAACCAATACCACTTGGAGATACCTGAGAGAGTCCAATACAAGATCCAATATATTACCTAATTAATTAAATCCATATTGATCAATTTTCAGCAACATCTTCAATATTGGGTCTTTATTAGGGCTTTAAGAGGGTTTAAACTAGTCTACAGTGTTAACAATCATTCATAAAGCATAGTCCCTCAATTCAAAAACTAATGCCTAGAATTTTGATCTAATACCCTTCCCCATATACCATGAACTTATTAACTTCCCATTAAAAATTTTGATGAGATGATAAGCATAATAAAATCCTTCTCAGGTTGAGAACCCTTCATTCTGAGCACTCGAGAAACCTCCAAATAACTTTTCATGCCTTGTCCTTTAAACTAAAACCTAAAAAATCATGAACAAACTTTTAAAAAAATAACTCACCTTTGAAAATTCTTACATGATCTCAAACACCTTAAAATCTAATCATGACCCTTCATCAGGCCACACTCTATCTCTTTTCTCCTCTAGACCTTAATCTACAAACCACATTAGGCCTTAAAATTGACCTTCATGCCTCTTTTAAATCACTCTCCACCCTCACTCACATACTCAAGAAACCTCATACAACCACTCATTCCTATGTGCACTCATCTCACCAAGACACCATGCTCATACCTTCTCACAAGGACTCTTCATACCTCATTAGGCTAGGCAAGATTTAAGAGAGGTCTAACTGTAAACCTAGGATAAAGGTCCTACCCTTGTAGTCTCACTTTGAAACACTTTTGAGTGTATCCATACCTCATACTCATGCTCAAACAAACTTCACAATCTCTCACATGCCTAAGATCACTCACCTCATCATGCCACCAGGTCATACCTTCACCATGTTATGACTATGCTCAAACTTCCAATGCACTTGACACCTTTGACATCATCCTTGACATCAACCTTGAATCTCATGAAACCATAATACATTAGTTTCCTTAAAATTCATCTTATCACATGGCTCATCCTAAAACTCTTCATATCATGACATCAATGACTTGTACAAACCTCTTCATACACTATGCTTCCCATGTAGACATTAGTTATTTTCAAACACTCTTCCATGACCATACTCTTCTCTCTCATGGTAAAAATACATACCTTAAATTCTCATAATCTTGTCACAAGACACACTGTCAACTGGGCATGGTCAAAACAACACTCTTACAGACCTACTTGTCATCATACCTTCACAATAATCTTTAATGACAACATTCACAAATTCAAGCTGACCTAAACCTTGACATTAACTAATAAAAGATACAATGCTTAATAATCTAACCTTGTGATATCATGCACATACCTCAATGACCACTCACCATGCACTTTCACTAGATGTACTTTGACATCAATGACATCAACCTTGACATCAATGATAACAACATACCAACAAACTCCCCCTTTATCATTGATGGAAAACACACTACAACCTGATCATTCTTATCTCCCCATTCTAATATTTTTACCCCTTTGACATTAATGACAAAGGGCCTTCCATAAACTACCATCTGATCATTGAACCTCAAGAAACCATGCTTCTTATGACTTTTACCTTACTATCTTAACACTTCACAACATAGATCTAAAAATCTCCCCCTACGTTGATGCTTATCCTCATAGATATTAGATGATAACCACTCTTATAAATTGATCATTTTCTCAAAAAGATACATCTCCCTCTAGTATTCATTCTCCCAAAACTAGCACTTTTCTCAAATAAACATGATCACACCTTCAACATCTAGAATCATACCTTCTTGCAAGAAGCATTCAACAAAAAGAATATGAATTATTATAAGAACATGCTCCCCCTTACTCCATGCATACCTCCTTCAAATTAACCCATATCACAAGACCACTCATCTTGACATAAAAGTTGACATTAACTAATAGAAGATACAATTCCTAATAATCTCACCTTGTCATATCATGCACAAACCTCAATGACCACTCACCATGCACCTTCACTAGATACACCTTGACATTAATGACATAAACCTTGACATCAATGATAACAACATACCAAAAAACTCCCCTTTTATTATTGATGGAAAACACACTACAACCTAATCATTCTTATCTCCCCATTCTAATATTTTTCCCCTTTGACATTAATAACAAAGGGTCTTCCATAGTGTACCATCTAATCATTGGACCTCAAGAAACCACGCTTCTTATGAATTTTACCTTGCTATCTTAACACTTCACAACATAGAGCTAAAAATATCCCCCTAAGTTGATGCTTATCCTCACAGATAGTAGATGATAATCACTCTCAAAAATTGATAATTTTCTCAAAAAGATACATCTCCCTCTAGTATTCATTCTCCCAAAACTAGCTCTTTTCTCAAATAAATATGATCACACTTTCAACATCTAGAATCATACCTTCTTGCAATAAACATTTAATAACAAGAATATGAAGTATTATAAGAACATGTTTCCCCTTACTCCATGCATACCTCCTTCAAATGAACTCATATCACAAGACCACTCACCTTGACATAAACCTTGACATTAACTAATAGAAGATACAATGCTTAATAATCTCACCTTGTCATATCATGCACATACCTCAATGACCACTCACCATGCACCTTTACTAGATGCACCTTGACATCAATCTTGACATCAATGATAACAACATACCAACAAACTCCCCCTTTATCATTGATGGAAAACACACTACAAATTGATCATTCTTAACTCCCCATTCTAATATTTTTTCCCCTTTGACATTAATGACAAAGAGTCTTCCACAAACTACCATCTAATCCTTGGACCTCAAGAAACCATGCTTCTTATGATTTTTACCTTACTATCTTGACACTTCACAACATAGAGCTAAAAATCTCCCCCTAAGTTGATTCGTATCCTCATAGACAGTGGATGATAACCACTCTCAAAAACTAATCATTTTCTCAAAAAGATACATCTCCCTCTGGTATTCATTCTCCCAAAACTAGCTCTTTTTTCAAATAAACATGATCACACCTTCAACATCTAGAATCATACCTTCTTAGAACAAACGTTCAAAAAAAATGAAGTATTATAATAACATGCTCCCCCTTACTTCATGCATACCTCCTTCAAATGAACTCATATCACAAGACCACTCACCTTGTCCTTGACATGACTGATATGACTCAAACCTTTAATCCCACACTAGGCCACCATATTTTTGATATCAACTGAAGAATTAAGGACTCCCCCTTTGTATTCATAGCTTGAGCTCACCACATGTGTCATTAGGACTCTTATACCACCTCATCTTCCTTAAAACATATTGATACTAGTAACACTTCTCAACATAGATCAAGCTCAACTACCAATTTCTAGAAATGAGGAACAATTTTTTTCTTACCTCTCATATACCAATTGATTACTTTTTGACCTCAAAATCTTGATGTCAACATTATATCTCTCACCATACTGCCTACTAACTTCAAACCTCAAATATACCAAGCTCCCTGAACTCTCAGACTACTCATAACAATGCAAAATGAAATTTAAAAATGAATCATGCACATATTTTTGCATTATATGCCATGGCTCCTCATGAACTTGTAACACAGACAACCCAGAATCCTCTCAAGATGAATCCTTAATTGTACTACAACCTCATACTTCTATATATAGATGAGTGTCTCTATGAGGCTTAATAGAGTCACCATTTTTCATATGGAACTAAAAAACCATGAACTCAGGAGATTATCAGATCTCCAATCCACTCTTCTTAGCCATCTTGCAATCATGAAATCGATAGTCCCTCTTTAGAATCCACTTAGGCTTGACTGAAGCATTTTACTCATCCACCTTGTCATCCTTCTTCTTCTCTTTGATTGCTTTGTCAATATATGTAGATAACACATGTTCTTGACATTCCTTCACATCTAATCTTTATTCCACCTTATCAAATAGTCCATTTTGATTAGTAGACTGATCATGACTCACCTTGATTGTCTTTGGTTTCCATACAAATGTTTGACCTTTACCATGGACTATAGGAGATCCATATTCATTTTTATGTATTAAGGGACTTATAACTTTATTAGGATATAATCTTTAAATGTATCCAACATTATGACAATTATAACAAATAACATTATTATTCTTACCTCTTCACTGGTCACTTTTTCTCCCATGGTCTCATGAAAACTCATCCCTTAAGACCATCCTAAAATCACTTGCTCTAAGACAAAAGATATGAAAATTAAAACAAAAGCCATTAAAATAAATGGAATACCTCATTGCATTAGGTTACCTAATTGGTCTCTTAACTTATTCTAGATTCTCATGCTCTTTCTCAAACTTGCTCATCTTGTCTATGAGTTGCTCATGCTCAACCTTCAAATAATATAGCTCTATCTTCAATTGATCATACTCAAATTATTTTTATTTGAATTTTGTAATGATACCTTCTAACTAATTCCTAAGATCCTTGATGATCTTCTCATCCCTTTTGGCTTCTTTGACCCAGTCACTCTTCAAGGTATAAATTTATTCCTTAAGATCCTTAACCATAGATACCAACTCATGATTCCTCTTCTTTTCATGCTTCAAATAATCTAGGGAACTTATGAGCTTAGATTAAAGGTATAATTTAGCTTCTCCTTCTTCACTGTCATAGTAGACTTCTTCATCATACATGTTATCTTCTTGATCACTAAACATCTTGTACTTCTTATGATCACCTTCAAGCTATTAGGTTTACTTCAAAGGACTAGGCTCTGATACCAATTATTGGAAGCACAATGATTGATAGGATGGGGTGTGTTAATAAATCTTTAAAACATTCATTTAATTCCACTTAACATTCATTATCCATTCATACAAACATATAGATCAATCAAAGCATAAGAAACTATACATATGAACATGAAATACAAGAACACATCACATATATGAGAAACCCTCAAGGGGAATAAAACCCATTAATATATAAAAATGGAATACAATTATATAATACAAAAACTAAATTTAGTGAATCACCAACTCCACATGGAGCACCAACTCCAACTAGCCAAACACTCACTTGACTAGGCTTTAGCAAGCACCCACTTGTAAGGAGCCACCAACCCCCTAGATGACTCAGCACCAACTCAACCACCTAATTTATTTATTTACCTTCATAAAACCTTGTTTCTCAACAAATATATGATGACCAATTATTCCTCTCTTCACACTCTTATCCCTTTCAAACTGCCTTCTAGGCCTCTTTGCTCAATTGGGTCTCTTCAAGACTGATTAGCTCACATGACCTTGATCTTCACACTCAAACCTCATATTATATATTCATGATATTCCATATACTCTATTATGATTTTATATAATACTTCCTTCTAATCAATGATCTTATATCTCATTTGATCATCTATATAATCTTCTAACACACCCAAATAGGCCTAATATGCCTTGTTTATATACACAACTTATGAACACACACCTCTTGGTAGACCACAATAACTTAAACACTTATATTTTGAATTTAATATATCTTAACACACATTATAAACAATATTAAATCACACAAATCAGTTGGCCAAACCTTCATTAGGCCTTATCCTCCTTTAGTCCTTATGGAGACCTAATAGGCCTTCTTTAGACACATGTTACACTTTTCCTTCCTTAGAACACTTTAAAACTCCACACACAATAGTAAAATATCATATAATAATAAAATATACCCAAAATAATTTATTATAGTCTCAAAAAAACATTTTACAACAAATCACTACTTGAAACCCATCATTAATACTCAATCCTATTAGGCCTGTGTACACCAAAAATCCGCCTTTCAATACTAAAGATCAAACTCACTTAATCCACTAAAAATGATAAATAAAACACATAAAATAATAAAAATTACCTTATTATCATCACCATATGTTTTAAACACTTAAAATTAGGTTAAAATGGCTTAAACACATCTCTTCAGTATGTTCACTCATAATTGCCAAAATTATTAAAAACTAGTCATGAAACTACTTGACATCCAACACCTAAAAGGAAAATTTCAATGATTATAAATAAATTAAAAATATTATATAATATATTAATAATAAAATCAATCACAAAAAACATAATCTCTAATATTAAACATTATTCTTGCATGCCAATCTCTTGACCTTATCTCACACAGTCTTGCTTGAACCAAAAAGGCCATTTTGGATTCAAATTTTAAACCTATTAAAATAGCTTCCAAGATTTTAAAAAACATTAATATTACTTTAAATTAATAAAAAAACAAAACCATTCACTAAATTTCATCACTCTTTCATTAAATTTCACTCAAATCAAACTTTTCATCACTGTCACTTGCTTACTCAAAACTGCCAAGGTTGTCAAAAACACATTCATGAAACATTGACCTTCTTAAACCTGTATATTTAATTTAAAATAATTAAAATGAATTAAAATTATCCTATAAAATATATATACCATATTTAAATATAAACATCATATAGTTTAGTGTAAACTATTGGTCTTACATACCAATTTGTTGACCTCACTACACACAAACCTCACTAAATCAGACAAGCCATTTTGGCTTCATCATTTTCACCACTATACCTAACTTCCAATATCTCTAACAAGAATTAATAATATTTACCAGTATAAAAAAACATATCCATGTAATTTTTTTCATCATTATATCATTAAAACACATTCCAATTCATCTCCTTACTGTTGCCTAGGTTTTTCATTGTTTGCACCATTTAGCCTGTTAGTGACAAGCTAACTTGGATGACCAGTTTAACACAATTAATGGATAGAACATATACATAAAAATTAATTCACATTAAACATGATTCTCTACCTTCTTCTTCCATCCATTTTATTACTATGTCCAATGCAAATTTTGACTTCTATAGTATCTTATTTAGAAACAAGCCTATAACTCAACATTTTATCTCTCCTCTCTTTAACTGATACCCCCTGGAGGTACCTAGGAAAGTACACTATAATCACAAATATATTACATGATAAATTCAATCCATATTGTGCACTTTTGAGAAACATCTTAAATATCATGTCTTTATTAGAGTTCTAAGAGGGCTTAAACCAGTCTGTAGTGTTAATAATCATTCATAAAGCATAGCCCCTCAATTCAAAAAATAATGCCTAGAATTTTGATATATAACATTTCCCCATATACCATGAAATTATTATTTTCCAATTAAAAGGTTTTATTAGTTTATGAGCATGAGAAAATCCTTTTTCAGTTGAGAACCCTTCATTCTGAGTACTCGAGAAACCTCCAAATAACTTTTCATGCCTTGTCCTTCAAACTAGAACCTAAAACTTCATAAACAAACTTGAAACAACATACCTCACCTCTAAAAATTATTACATGAGATAAAATACCTTAAAATCTGATCATGACCCTTCAGTAGGCCTCACTCTCTCTCTCTCTCTCTCTTTGCTCTTTAAACCTTGACCTGCAAACCACATTAGGCCTTAAAACTAACCTTCATGTCTCTTTCCAAGCACTCTCCACCTGACTCACATACTTAATCAACCTCATACAACCACTCATGCTTATGATCACTCATCTCACCAAGCCACCATGTTCATACCTTCTCACAAGGTCTCTTCATGCCTTATTAGGCTAAGTAGGGTTTAAGAGATTTCTAGATGTAAACATAGACTTAAGGTCCTACCCATATAGGCTCACTTTAAAACACTTATAATTTCATCCATACCTCATAATCATGCTCATACAACCTTCACAATATCTCACATGCCTGAGATCATTCACCTCATCATTCCACCATCTCATACCTTCACCATGCTATGACTATGATCAAGATTCTACTGTAATTGACACCTTTCACATCAACATTTACTTTAATGTAATGATAATACATTAGTTTCCTTCAAATTATCTCTTTCCTTAAATTTCTCTCTTGCCTTCAAATTCATCTTATCACTTGGCTCATCTTGAAACTCTTCATGTCATGATATCAATGACTTGTATAGACCTCTTCATACACTATGCTTCATATGCAGACATTAGTTGTCTTGAAAAACTCTTACATGACCATAATCTTCTCTATAATGGTAAAAATTCATACCTTCAATTCTCATAAGCTTGTCACAACACACACTGCCAACTAACCTTGCTCATAATAACACTCTTGCAAACCTACTTGTCATCATACCTTTACAAGAATAGTTAATGACAACATTGATAACTTAAAGTTGACCTAAACCTTGACAACAACCTTGAAATTAAATAATATAATATAAAATGGTCAACAATTTCACCTTGTCATATCATGTACATACCTCAATGACCACTCACCATGCACCTTCACTAGATGCACCTTAACATCAATGACATCAACCTTGACATTAATGATAAAATCATGCCAATAATGTATATAATATGGGCACCATCATAATTATTATCCTCACATCAATAAATAAAATTGTGAAATTTTGGTAACTGATATCATTCTACTATGAATTGCCCATTGGTACAACATTATGTTTAAAACTCTCATAGTCTGAGTTATAATTACTATATGTCAACCACTCATGATAAAAAATTATAGGGAGCTATAATATCTCAAAAATTATATGACTCACCATATATACCACCATATCAATAGAAAAATATCATATTTTAAGATACAAGATACCTTAGAAAGGAAATTGGTCACCACCATCCCCCCAATATCAACAAACTTGGACACCTCATTCACCATGATGATAGTTAGAATGGGTGCCATAGTTTATTTAATATCAGATATTTAGGGATCCTCTATCACCATAAATATAATATATGGAATATAATAACTAATCACAAGGTTTGGGGGAACTACATAGGTAAGCTAAATACCAGTGGGGTTACCAAAGTCATGGATAAGGAATTTGGTAGCCATGACAACTTATAACTTACTACTTGGGTAGGTAAATAAACCATATTTCACATAATTATCCCAATAATCCTCAATGATAAACATATTACACATTTTTAGAAATATCTATCCAACATAATATTGATGATTTTTTATAGATCTAAAAATTATGGAAAGATAAAATTGTGTAAATGTGAACACGGTGAACACCTTGCCTAAGTAACATGCATCCTTGCACATTGTTACAAGGATACAACATTGAGAATAATTAATTGGAAATTTTTATATGCCAAATGATATTAATATATAAATTGAGATAATATAAGTACCTAGACTCGAGAAAAGATGAATTGCTCATGAATAAAGCAACCAAACTTTTATGGTCAATGAGAATGCAAGTTGTAAGTATAACCAATGTAACGAACATGGAATTGTAATTTTATGGTCAAATAATGCATATGTTTCAACAAAAATGGTGGTGACTACAATCATTAGTCTTCTCAAATTGATAAATCTATTGTAAAACAAGGATATATTGTAAATTATCATAAAATTATTATAAAATTTACTACTTATAACTTACTACTTAGATAGGGAAATAAACCACATTACACATAATTATCCCAATAATACTCAATGATAAACATATTACACATTTTTCAAAATATCTATCCAACATAATATTGATGATTTCCTATAGCTTTAAAAATTGTGGAAATATAAAATGGTGCAAATGTGAACACGGTGAACGCCTTGCCTAAGGAACATGCAACCTTACATATTGTTACAATGATAAAACATCAAGAAAAATTAATTGGACCTTTAGATATTCCAAAGGATATTAATATATATAATTTGAGATAATATAATTACCTAGACTCGATAAAAGATGAAGTGCTCATGAATAAAGCAATCAAACTTTTATGGTCAATGAAAACGCAAGATGTAAGTATAACCAATGTAAGGAACATGGAATTGTAATTTTATGGTAAAATAATTGATATTTTTTAACACAAATGGTGATGAATACAATCATTAGTCTTCTTAGATTGATAAATCTACTTTAAAATAAATATATATTGTAAATTATCACAAAATTGTTATAAAATTTACTAGATTGTGCTATAAAGGGGAAATACAAAACATAAAAGTGGTTTGATATGAAAAATAAATAAATAATTAGATATGGATGCCAAAATGGATATATATATATCATATTCTATAAAGTTTCACATGCTATATTTTATTTTTGGATCACTTTTAACATAATGCCAAGGTCTAGTTGGGAAGTTATTGGGATACTTGCACTAAGTTATATCCCAGTAACTTTGAGCTTAAAAAACTATGCCCACATCAAACCTATTGGTAGGTTATAAGGCACATAAATAAATATATGAGAGATAATATTTTTAAATGATTTTGAGGCCATAGATATGAAGACATATGAGGCACAATACCCTATGCTAATTGGGAAGAAGTGGGCTTATAATGGTCGAATGACTATGAGTATTATGGATAACCAGTTGGAAGCTCATAAATATAATGTCATAATTTTCATATTAATTAATAAATTATAATAGAGGTCATACATGATACTAAATGATCTAAATTCATCTCAATCTCACATACTGGAAAACAAGTATAAGATAGATGTTAAACCTAAGAAATAAGTTTAGTAATAGAAATTTAAGTAACCATCACCAATTATGCAGGATTCAAGGGTGTTATAATAGTTTTATATACAACCATTGTTCATTCCAAAATTTCCATAGCTGGGTCAGAAAATGAGATACAAGTCACCTTCAATAGGATCATCCACTATGTCAAAAATAGGCCAAATCTCCCAATTAGGTATGACAAACAAATACTACATAGAGCCAAAAAATGAAGGATAAATATCATGGGGATAATAATATTATATTAATTGGTACTCTCATGTGAATATGAAAAATTCGTTATGAAGTGACCATGAACTAAGATCGATGCACATGGTGTTCATAACTAATTGATAAATCCATCAGTACTTTGGCACATAGGAGTTGTCAAAATTCATCATAAAGGTAAAAGTGTTTATTCTACAAGTAAAGACCCATATAAGTGTATCAAATCATGATTTTAAATTAATCTCAATAATTTTTTGAGTCATACATAGGTGAGAGGACTTAAACTGGGAGGAATCCTACAAAATATTGTGAGCAAGATTCCATATCATAACTAAATTAGTAGAGAAATGGCCAAATTCCAAGAATGGAAATGTCTAGAGATACATGTTAATTCATAAATGGATATATATAAAAAAATAGAATAAATATCCATGGTGATAGGTTTGTATTTTCCAATTACTCTAACTTCTCTCTTTAAAGCTTGGTATATGCATCAGGACATAGGAGAGATAGAAGTACCTAGCCTCAAGTCCAATAGAACTTCATTAAATCCTTTATCTTTAAGAATGAAAATATAATGGTGAATAAATTTTTTCAAAAAATGTGTATATTATTATTCTACATGGGATTGAATTATATGAATATTTAATAATATAGGGTAGGAAACAATACTAGCATCATGAAAATGTAAATAAATTTCTCTGGCTTGGGAGTATAAAGGATTAATTATCAAGCCTTGTAATAAGATTTGGAATAAAAAAAATTATGTCTAAAACATCTATAATTGAGGAAGATATGGACTTATTATGGGATGTTTGAACCTAATCAAACTAGTAAGCTACCAAAAAAAGAAGACATCGCTAAGATAGAAAAATAAAAGTTGTGAAACTTGAAGATAAAAGAATAGACAAGTCAGAGAGGTGTTAAGGACTCCATCAAACCTAAGGTAATAATATATGTAAAGAAACACTAAATGATATATTTGAAAACATAGGTACTAATAAAGTACACAAAATGGCACTAATGGGGGATTAATGGACACAACAAATATCCAAGGCAATCTAATTATTGTGAGACTATGAAGACGTGTTTCCCACCAAATTTAAATAATTCAAATGGGTTGAACCATCTTTGGGATAGATGCACATTGGAATCAAATATTGCATAAAGACAATTAAAAAAAGAAACCTTATAGACTAAATCCAGATATGTAGTTAAATATTAAGACCAAAATTAATCACATAGTATGATCAATTATTATTTACAGTGAAAAAATAAGATTGAATAAGCCCTATGGTGGTTGAACCAAGGAAAATAAGGGAAATACAAATGTGTGGTGACTATTATACATTGAATAATGCTTTAAAAAATAATCTTTTTCTAATTCCTTTCACTAACAAGGTGTTAGAGGTATTTTCAAGGCATGAGGTCTACTCATTCACAAATGGGTTTAATAGATATCTTCATATCTCCATCACAAAGGAAGACCAGGGAAAATTTTTCATAATATAATGGGGGTATTTTGTATACAAGATCATTCTATTTGAGTTAAATAATACATCTATGGTGTTCTCCAAATTTGTAGTCACTACGTTTAAGGATTCATTCATGATTTCCTTGAGGTATACTTAGATGATTAAGCAAATTTTTCTCTCTTAAAAGAGCACCTATAGAAGTTTTGACTTACATTAGAAAGGTATATAACCTTGTGAATTACACTAGGTTTTAATATATACTTGTTTTTCATACCTTTTAGAGTTATATTGAGACATGTGATTTTTAGCGATTGGATTATGGTTGACCAAGCTAATATTTCAGCCATCATGGGATTTAAGTGACCTACTAGCCCATCAGATGTGTGATATTTTCTAGGTAGAACCTTGTATTACCTTAAATTCATTTGTAGTTATATGTATACAATAGCACCCATGGAAAGTTTGCTTATAATGATATTAAATTTGAATGGAAACCAAAATTAAAAATTGTATTTATAAATTTTAAATAATAATTAGTCCTATCTTGGTTTTTCCTAAGTGGAGAAAGACATTTCATGTCCATGTGGATGTTTTGCAAACTACCATAGATGTCATACTTATGTAGCTGGGAGAGGAAGATTTAAACCATTCTATTCATTTCACAAGTTTTTATCTATAGATAATAACTACACCACAATAGAAAAAGAACCTTATCTATCATGTTCACACTATAGGAGTTCCAACATTACCTCCTAGAACCTCTATTTTATTTCATTATAAATCACTAGGCACTACTTTATCTAATGAACAAGCCCTTGTTGGGGTGAATAATTTCAAGTTGGTTGATGTTCTTTAAGGAGTATCAATTTAAAATTAATGTCAAGCCAAGATAATGAAATGTGGTACCAAATCATATAATGTAATAAAATAGGGGAATAACCAATGGACTTACAAGAAGATTCATTATATGTGCACTTGTTTAAAGTCATTATGATTTTGGAGCACATAGATAAGATTGAAATTTCCAAAAACATGGCACATTTTTGAAACATTATATAGAAAGGGACAATAAATGGTTGACCATAATGGCATTTCCATTTTTAATCATCAATGGGCTTATTTATAAATTGTGCTAGGACAAGTCCTTTGCAGGGTGGAAGTGAAACATGAAAGAGCCAAAATTTTGAATGAAATGCATGAAGGGGTGGCTAGAGGTCAATTCATATGAAAACTAAGTATGATAAATATCCTTCAAGGTGGATTATGGTGTCTGGTATAATTTTAGGATGCATAAATAGTTGTGAAACATTAGGATGTATGATTTTACATCAATAAACCAATTTAGAGGGATGATATACCAATCAACCTAGTCTTTATAGTGTAAAAATTTTAATTCTAGAGGATGTATGATTTTGGGCCTATTAATCTGAATCTTAAAAGCCCTAATGTTCACTACATAATTACTATGATAGACTATTTCATGAAATGAGTGGAAGTAGATATGATTCAAACTTATGAATAAAAATATAATTTGATATTTTTATATGATAATTTAATCACAAGTTTCATATGCCTAAACATCTAATCAATGATTAAGGAACACACTTTCTCAACAACACCATCAACACACTTATGGATTAATTCATGATATTGCATCTAAAGTGTACCATATATCATATATACACTAAATACCAAGTTGAATATTTAAATAAGGCACTTGAAATAATACTAACCAAAACATTTAATGTATAGAGATTTGATTGGTAATATCATATTTGACCAAAAAAAATTCAAGCGTGCAATGAGACACACCCTTTTTAAATTGGTCTACGACATGGATGGAGTGATGCCAATGCAATATATTGTCCCTAGTTTGTGCATTGAAATAGTTACATGTATTTATTATAAATAATTTTTTTTAAATATGTTTATGGTGTTGTCTCACATGGAGGAAACACAAATGATGTGCAATTGGAATCAATAAGTCTAAAAAAAACTAGAAGGCTTGGCAAGATCATAACTTGCGTTCAAAGAAATTATAGTAGGAATAATTGATATCATTATATGAAATAAGATTCAAAGTGATTTCAAAAAAGTTTTGAATAAGGTGAAAAGGACCATATATAATCCATCATATGAGAAATCAGGGTATGATAGTCCTACAAGGCATATAGGGAAAATTTCATTTTGGAACAGTGAATGGGAGTTGTCTCAAGCCTTACCATCACTAAAATAACATAGATACAAAATAAAAATAAGTGTCATATGGCACAAGGAAAGTAGTATTTTTTATTTTTCACAAGTTTGGTAGTCTAAAAAAGTAAAAAAAAGTATAAGTAGCATAGTATATAGTAAATAGATGATGGGTGTCATTGTTACCCCTTCATTTAACCAACCTATATTGGCATTAGTTCTTACCAAGGCCAGTATCCAAGGCTATTTTCAGTAAGGAACTTATTGGTTTTAGGTTAATAGTTCTATTTTATTTTTTATTTTATTTTTTTTTGGTGTGGGGGGGGGGGGGGGTGTTTGATTTTTTACTAACCTAATGTCTATTTCTAATAATCTAAACTATTGCTAAACACTCTTGTAGGAAATGTAAACAAACTAAACTATGTTGAATTGAATAACGTAAAAGTAATCACACAATATTGTAAAGTAAACTCACTAAAACCAAATCTCAAATCCACACTTGTAAAATGAAATTTACAAAAATTAAATGAATGATTAATTTTTTATGCAAATCTAAAAGTAACACATTAATGATCTAATCTATCCTATAGATTATAAGTCTTAATCACACAAAACATATATACCAATTCCAACTAAAATAAAAATAAATAACTTTATAAATACCAAAATAAAGTCTATTGTCTCCTTGGGGAGAGGGCCCTTGCTCACCTTCAGATTCAATTTTGAGTCAACTTAGTCTTAGAATGTTATCTCAACACATGAATTGAAAGAGTAAACTATTGCAAGTCTCCTTGTATTCAAAAACAACCAAAATTATAATATCTATGTATATCTATATGTCTCTAAATCCAACATGATTTGTCCTTTTATTCTATTCAAAAGAGAATTGACTATCCTAGAAATTAGGCAACAAATTGGTTGACTTAGAACAAGAAGATATTTTAGATAAATTGGGAGATATAGCCAAAATAGAGAAAATGTTATGATCAGATCTTCACAAAATCAAAAAGATCCACATGAGATTACAACTGCTACACTTAGTTATATCTAACTACCAAATTTTTACATATAATATAACCATATCTTCTAAATTTAGATTTTCAACCTGAAATGATGAGTTCCATAAATTAAAGACAATATAGAAATAGGTGTCTTTATATATACATGTACAAAAATAGAAAATATCAAAAGGAGTCTTCAGATCATCATGGAAAAGGTGGAAAACATTTTTGAATACTCTGGAACATGGTATCTTCTAAATTTAGATTTGCAATCTGAAATGATGAGTTCCATAAATGGAAGACCATATAGAAATAGGCATCTTTATATATACATGTAAAAAATAGAAAATATCAAAGGAGTCTTTAGATCATCATGGAAAAGGTAGAAAATCTTTTTGAATACTCTGGAACATGATATGACCAAATCTAGAGTGAACTATGATAATTTGTAGCACAACTGTGGTAGTTTGTAGTCACCTATTGAAATTCATAGCTAACTAGTAGAATCCATAGCTAACTAGAAAAATTCATAATTGACTGATGAAATCTATAGCTAGGTGATAGAATCCATAGATGACTGATAGAATTTGTAGATATTTGATAGAATCTATAGATATGTTTCAAATGATCGGTTCTATGTCTTGGAACATCCTTATCTTCATGTGATCTTGTCAAAACTCTTATTAGACACTATTATTGCTTGTACATATCAAAATGTGAAGACTAAACATTTAAATGGTTAAAATATCATGAAAATAAAGATAACTAAGACTCACATGATTTTAAGGAGATAAAATCATCTACTTTCTACCTTAGGCTAGTTATAAATATGAAGATTACATGCAATGCTCAATAAAATGACATGTTTAAGGTTATGAACTATGGCAATAATGAATCATAATGTGGAATCATTAATAGAAGGATTGAATGTAACACAATAGAATAATAATGGAAAATGAACATGTGATAAATAGTTTTTTGTTACCACACTCACAGGTGTAGATGGATTAGGTTCATGATAAGAATCGATGAAATCACACAATCTATTAAGTCCAGGAATGACATGTGATATCATGTGCAGACCTGAATGGGAAAAAGAGGAAATGAAAGGATAATGATGTAAAGGATAAGTTATTTTTAAAGGGTAAGTGAAAATATAAGTCCCAAAAGAGTATAATCTTAATATTGGTGGTGCTTTGAATTAAATTACTTAATTAGAAAACTACAAAAATGGGCAAGCATGATATTAACAATTCCTAGTAAGATAATGAAAAATTAAATTAGTTTGGAAAGGTAACTAAATGTATCCTTCCAAATTAATTAGGTGCATCAATAAAATGGGTATGAAGGGATGAAATCCATATTGTGTGAATTTAAGAAAAAGAGTAATCCAGATTTAGTCATTCAAAGAGCAAGTTTATATAATAAGGGAGAGAATGCAAGGCCACAAAAGTCATAAATATAATGAATTAAAGTTGGGAAGTTAGGTAAAGTGCACAAAATAATATAAATAATAAATTATAAGATAAATAATGGTCAGAGCACAAATCACATTTACAATTTTGAGTGATGTTGAGTAATCAAAAATAGGGACATTGTTTATGCTACGACAAACTAAATGGGATGATCTAGAGCCTTTTTATTTGATATATGCAGCTCAAACAACATGTTTTATAAAATGACAATCTCAACGATCACTTGGGCCAGAATAAGGACTAGTTGTACATCACAATCTAATGAGGAGCACAGACAAGAATGATTGGTATGAATTTTAGTGTTTGGGGAAAATGATGCGCTGTTATAGACATTTCTCAATTGATATTATGAGATGGACATTGAAATTTCACCTTATTTAATAATTTAGATAAATACTAAGATAGTTGCACAAAAAATGGGTTTAAAATCAAGGTGAAGTCATTGTAATCATATAAATATACAAACCCATAATGTTTCCCTGAGATCAAGTAGACATATACATGGTCAACTCATAGGATATTGATAGAGTAAGTATCTGATACCCAAAAGTGAGCTTTGGTGGAGTGTATATTAAAAATGTACTATCATACCACCAAGGGAGTGGTAAGTGATAAAAGGGCTTATTGGCATTCAACATTATATTTATTTTCAAGAGGAGTTTAATTAACCTAAATTCCTAGCCTCTAAAATCAAAAAAATATGAAAAATGTACTCTCTAGTATTTTAGTAATTCCACTACTAATTTTTGGTGTTACTAATTTTTTTTAAACCATGGAGGCCCCCTAATGACTTACTTATTATTGGATATGACCTTTGGCTAGTGGAAGGGTTCATAAACTTGGTGTGGCCATAAATGGGAGATATGTATGCTCATTAAAAATGGTTTAACCACTGGATATTTGAGATTTTGAGAATCATAAAATCATACCCTTGGGTTACACAAGAGGTGATGAAATACTTGTCACCAATTTCCAAAATTAATAATTTTTATAATGGCTTCCTAGTGCACATTCACGGGGTGAAGACTCAGCTCACATTCCCTTTGCTATTATTCATCAACATGTACAATGTGCAAGCAAATTATCTTTGACAAAGTAACCTAATAATGTAGGATGTAACTCTAATGTGCATTGTGAGACCAAAAAAATTCACAAAACCATATACATCACAAGCAACACATTCTGGACCACTCCATGTACTTGCAAATAAAAAGCAAATATTTACACATCTTATACACCCTATATTGAATTAGGCAAAGTGAAAAACATTATAACTAGTGGATCAAAGGATTATTATGATCATTAGTGGTTTCTAATATGAGTCCCTTAGGGTGCATTGGAAAGTGTGTGATAACTTGTCAAGGAAGAAAAATTTATCTCATATGGTGAAGAAGCAAAGTAATGGTTTATTGAAAGGTTTGCACACCATGCAATTAAACAATGCCATCACCCATTGCACTTCATCAATATTTCAATTATGCATGTGGGAATTTAAGTAGACACCAAATAGGATAATCAAAAATGAAAGCTAATGGTACAATCCATCTTCTCAACTCCCACTAGAACACAAACACAAGCAAAATAAGGCATATGGTCTGTTACATGGGAACGATAAGCAATCCCAATAAATATTTTGATAATAAAGTGTAGGGCGACCAATATGAGGCAAATTAACCTATCTAATGATGAATAATATGAAGAGTTAAGCCCCTTCAGAATGATGTGAATTTTATAATAAATGAGGGGGGGTCCATATAAGTATGGATAAATAACACAAGACATAACAAAGGAGGAAGGAAAGAAGGATTCACATCACAGCTCATAGATTCACAAGAAGGATAAGAGGAGGCATTAATGTAAGAGATAAGGTTGAATACATATGAAATTAATAATAAAATCATTACTCTCTTATCTTTAAAGCTATGTATTTCATTTTTGAAGAGCAATATCTAACTTTGCAAATCCTAACCCCACCACCCTCACTCGCATCCCCACTAAAAGTCTTTGATGAACCACCCCCACTAAATCTAATTAATTTTTTGAGAATGTCATTCTAAACCCCTACCCATTCCAAAACACAATTAAAAATCCCTCCATACATCTTGGATCACCTTAGATTCCTTTTGGGGCATCTTTGATCCCATTCATGTTGTTTACATAAAAAATATAAGGCTTGATTGCAGTGAATTTATAGATAAAACCTTGATATGTACTAATCCACATTATCCCATGCATTTAGATCAACTAGAAAGTTAGGGCACATCTTAAGGACAACCTTTTCAATATTTTGATAAATCAAAAATTAAATCAAATAAGGAGGAGGAAAAGTGGGTTAAAAAGGAGAAAGAAGATCAAGTTATGTAGGATGAGATTTCAAAAAATAATTAGAAGACAAAGGTGTGGCAAATAAAGATACAAAGGAAAAGGATAAAAAATAATAAGAAGAATAAGAACAAGAAGCCATGGACAAAGTCATAAAGGAATAATATCGAAATAAATTTAAGGAATATCAAAACAAGTGAGAAGAAAAGAAGAAGAAACATGAAGAAGAACAAAATAAGTAAGAGGAAGAGTTTAAAAAAGGAGGATAAAACAAAGGAACAATACACACAAACTCAAAAAGTAGAGAAACTAAAATAAAATCCTACACAAGAGGATGTGGACTAGAAATAAACCACACCCCACCAAGGCACTAACATTACACAATAACAAGATAAAGGCGCCAATCCATCTGATCAAAGATGTGATACACAGAAAGCATGGAAACCATTGCAAGGTCTAGTTTTAGTAGAGAGGGCTCACAAAAAGTAGGATCACATGGAGGCAATGATACTTTTGGGTCTTGGAAAAAGGATTTTAAGGCACCTTATAAAATTTGTACAACATTTTTAATGCATAAATTCTAACTACTCCAATACCAAGCAACTCAATCTTCTCAACTAATGTGATTGGTGGTTGTTAATTTTCTAGAGTAGATCACATTGAATATGTCTCAATTTCAATTGGAAAATAAAATCAAGGCTGTGAGTGCATCCCATACATCTATCATCTAGACTAAAGTTTAATTTAAATAATTTAACAACACACTAAAGGAAAACATTATTAAAGATAACAAAGTAATGGAAGAAAATTATCAGTCCCTATTTTAATAAGTGTTAAGGGGCCAAGTAATGTTGAAGTCCTTACAGTTTAATTCATTGATCACTATTCTTTTACAATATTGAAAGTCCATATAAAGGCTAGAGGAAAGCAAATCCCATGTACAAAGTAACCATGTCAAGTCCCAATAATTTTTAAATCATTGGAGGAATATAAGAAGGTCATCATTATGGTATCAATGCAAGCATGACATTAATATACCCACCTATTAGACTAATAGACATAGTTTCAAGATGTGATGAAGAAGAACTAAGATAACATGACCAAGGTAAAAAAATCTCAAGTTATTATTGTAAGAGGTGCATTGGAGAATGACATGGAAAACACTTTACATGTCTCTCTTTATTACATAGATAATATATTATACCAACTACACATATGGGAGCTAAAAATTCTACACAAAACATATGCGAGTGTCCAAGTGCAAAGCCATGTTAAAATTTTTGAGAAAATATAGATAGCCATTGATTAAAATGTTTCAAGCTAAAAATTCTACACAAAACATATGTGAGAGTCCAACTACAAAGGTATGTTAATAATTTTGAGAAAATATAACTAGCCATTGATTAAAATGTTGCATTATATAGGCCACTAATCATAGTTGTAGGGGAAGATGATGTGCAAGTAATAATGTAGAACTTGACATAATTGTGCATACTCTTCACCCTAATATGGGAAGGTATAAGTGACTTACAAAATTTCAAATATGACATAGTAGATGTTTTATCTTCAATGAAGAAAAAAATTTCAATGAGCATATGTATGTAGATCCAAACCTTGAGGGATCAAATTATTCTATAAATTTAATGAACTCTAATAATGCAACTGATCTCACAAGACTCCACTAGGTAACCATAACAATAAATCCAGTCTACCCCTAGAATATTAATAGAATCACAAATAATTTTAGGGTAGGTAAATAACCTAGTTCTATTAGCACAAATGTAATCACCTCCACCTCATCTATAGTAAGTTATGAAGGCATCCTATAATTTTGTCTAGTTTTGGTCAATATAAGTTTTGGGGTAAGTAAATTTTGAATGCAATATTTGTGAGTGGGTTTAAGAAGGTTTAAAACCCATAAATGGAAACCTCCTACACACACACACACACACCATATTATTTAAAACCCATGAAGAGTTGTAAGGTGGTATGTTGCTTAGTTGAAAACCTGGAAGGGTAGCTAAGTAGTGTGCAAGTGATAATTTTTAAATGATAGTTATTTCAAAACTATAAACCAATCTTACAAACAAGTCGGATGTGAGAAAGACCATAAATATCACCTAGTGTTTAAAGTATTATGAAGGCCAACATTCATATTTAGTGACTTTTGTCTTGGGATGAGATAATTTTTTAAGTCTTGGAAAGTGTTAATAGCAGATTACAAGTGATAATTCACAATCATTTTTATAGTTATAAATGAGATAGATGTATATTTTTTAATATTCCATGTGTGAAAATAAGATATATGGAATGTTAAAAATTCCATGTGACTGAAGGGATGAATAAATGAAGAAAAAATAATTTGTAAAGTCATTTAGACTTTATAATTAGAGTATAATCACAAATTGTAAAGTTTGCTTCTTTTTACTAGTAGTTGTCCATTAGTTAGACAATATTATTTGTACTCCTATTGTATGTTGTATCCCTAGCCATGTACTTTTCTAAATCATAATATCAAAATGGTAGTTTTCAAGTTCTAAATATCTTTATGATTCATACAACTACAATTGGCTTTCACATGCCTCACTTAAGCTCGACTTCATTAAGTAATCCATAGAATGAATATTATCAATAAATCAAAAATTAACACTTGAATTTTACCATGTGAATATAGAGTTTTTATATTTTGACCTTGTGACTGTGTATGAATTGGTATAGACTAAATAGTAGCATGTCCTAATGAGGATTTTTAGGGACTGGTGCTAATATTATTCCATTTTTTTCTTATCCTAAATGTTTTTATTAATTTTACCCTTTTCCACTCTTTAGACCCTATATTATATTTATTTTTTGTTCTAGTATTTACATAATTGAGATAATGTTTCTAACAAGCCTTGAGTATTTATCATTTTTACTAATTTTTTTAATCCTACTACCTCATCCTCTTCAAAATATGTTAGTTTCTCTTTATCATTACTTTATTTTTCCTCTATGATTTTCTTTTATCTGTTATTACATCATGCTAAAATGTATTTTGGTAAATAATATCTTTGTCTTACTTTGAGTCTTATTTTTATGATTACGTGCACTTATCCTTTCTATTATAAGTGGTGTTATAACCTCTCCTTGTTGTCACTACCACTCATGGTTTCTCCTCACTATTATTATACCTATATTTTAATTTTTCAAAATTTATTTTCTTTCCCTTAATGCCTCTTCATGATATTTTAGTTGGTCTTATATTGATTCTCAATTTTTTGAGCACTATGACTCCTCTTCTTTGTTTTTTATATTTATGTGTTTATGGAATTCATGACACCTCCTCATGGGTTCTTGGGTGCATAGTATCTTTTTTATGTGTTCCCCCTTTTGAAGTAGGTCCTCCTACCAGTTTGTTCTTATTTGTATTACCATCCTTATTTTATTATTTTTCCTTAGGACTGTTGAAGGAATAATGTGTCCCCTTTTCTTTACAAAACCCACATTATACTTACAGTTCATCCACATGATTTTTGGCTATATGTTTGGGTTTTCAACATTTATACATCAAAGGTGTAGTGCCCTTATCATATATTATAATGACTTTATAGCCTCCTTTGAATCCTATTTGGCACTCCTAACAAACACACCCCTCTAATAGCCACTTTTTCCATCTCATTTATAACCCCCTTAATAATTGTTGTAGTATTTATTATATTAACCTCAAAGTGCCACAGTAGGTTTCAGGGTGGGAGGAATTTAGTATGTTGTATTTGGGTGATACCCAATTATTGGGAGTGGTGTCATGTAGACTTGGGCTTATGGTAGTATCTATGGTATCATAATCACTCTCCCTCTAAATACCTTTAATTCATCCATTTAAACTTAACCTAAGCATGTGTGGTTGTAATTAATGGAGATATTAATGGTGCAATACATCAATTTTATCTTTGGAATCCAAATTCCATTAATGGGAGTTTGTTTAGTGGATGTTGGTCATAAGTTATGGAAATTACACACTATAATGTATATTTATAGATTGTTTGTTGAATTATTCGTGCCATTCCAATTGGACTTGATATTTTTTTATCACTCTTAGGCCATCTCAAAATGGGGGCACTTTGTTCAAGTATATTCCTCTATCCAAAAAATGGTACACCAATTTATAGTCCTTGTGACACCTCACAACTGGGAGGAGGTACATACATTCCTATTCATTTGTATCTCATGTTTGAGCCTCAATTGGGATAACACTTATTGTAGCTTCTTCAATTATCCCTTCATTTAGGAGTTAGTTTCTTTCCTTCACAATTGTTCTTCCAAGCTTCAAGCCATCTCTAAGATAATTCTAAACATATTGAATATATTCCCATATATTAATGCTTGTAATTATGGTATAAAGCATGATATAAATCTTTTTACCCTTGTATTCTCATTCACTAGTTCGTATAGCTTCCTCATTATTGCTTCGATCCTATAGTTATAATATTTTGCTAGCTTTCCTTTTGTATCAATTCCCTCATTCTTCTCATAATTTCTTTAGGTATATCTAGAAAATAAATATCACTTTTGAATGTTGTTTATATTTTATTCCATGGCCTTGTATGATTAGGGTTTAATTTCACATACCATTTGAGTGTTTCATCTCTTTAATTTCACATACCATTTGAGTGTATCATCTCTCAATGTTCCAAAAAAATAATTTGGTCATCTAAAATCCCATGGATCCTCCAATAGGAGTCCAACACAAATGAATTTTATTCCACTTTATTTTACTAATTTATAGTTAATGGGGTTATTACATAATGAAAAATCACACAATCACTATGAAAAAGGTCTAAAAATGGTAAAAACATATTTTAAGGATTTTAATACAATCTATAAAAATGACATAATTGATAGACCACCGATTTTGACCATGTAAAAATCATGAAGTGGTCTATTTTGACCCATGATTATGACCATGAGCTACGATTATAACATCTACTTTTTAGGTTCTATAAATTTTTTAGTCACTTCATAATAAGATGATGATCAGGTTCATGGCTTCACTTCACATAATTGATGAGCATAATTTTCTTATTCTTTTAGTTTGACCTAACTATCCACGGTGTCATAAAAGGAATAGAATGTGCAAGTTAGTTTTCTTGGGAAGCCTTTTGAGGAGTTGTAGCTACATATATTTCATAGTTATAATTAAATATATATGTGTGTTTTTAGGGCTTGTGATTGAATCCTAACCCAATCAAGATAAATGAACTCACCTCCTCTCCCTAGATAATCAAATGCAACTATATGCTTCATTATGACCTTCTCTTGGTATAAGATGTGATGTTATAAGACTTAAATTAATATTAATGCAATGTAGGCTCAATGTGTAGGACCTTAAATAAATATGCATAAATTTGGTTAAGTATTGATGATTATGCATGAACTACTTGGCTAATAATAGATACAAATTATTTTGAGGTTGGTATTTCATATCAAACAACTTAGGATAGATATTTATATATAGGTTTCCCTAAGATACTTTGCACATAGGTCGACCATGAAAAATAGTAACAAGAAAAAATAAAGGCATGAGGAATTAGGACAAGGTAGAAATGACCCACAAATTATGAGGATTAGAATCAACAGATCTTTGGCTCTAAAATGAAGGTAAAAGAGTTTAAAATAGATATTTGGATGAATAGAGGATAATTAATATGGTTTCTAGTTTGATAACTAACATATTTGATGTGTTTATGTATATATGTCTGAAGGGAGTCTAATGTGGGATGAAGGTGTCCAAAAATAGATAAAATTACATAAATGGACCAAGTGTGGTAAAGCGTGTCAGATATGATATGTAAAATAGTGTTTTACCAAAAGTAGGTGTTTACATAATGCCACACTTTGATGTGTATGTTCATAATACAAGTGTATGTCAAAGTAAACAAAATTAAGTGCATATTTGACATTACCTAATGGATGAAAAAATTAATATTTTTTACCTTGGTATAGGCTCACTTGCATTATAGTGTTGGTAAATCCATTTTATATGTATACAATAACAAATGCATGCAAGTATTCACTAAGTTGATAAACCGGTGTGACTATAAAAAAGTGAAATAGAAATTTAAAAATGAGAATGGGAAAAAATACACCTAGTAGTACACAAACCATGTTGTACTCCTAAGGAAATATTGTTATGAAATTTGAAAATTGGTAGCTAAAAGAATTTAAAATGACCCCTGAAAACTCAAGGATTTTAGAGTGAACCATGAAAACTAAATTCCACTTCTTGATCAAAGAAGTATATATCGGGTGTTTATTGCTAAATCTTGGCATGGTTAATATAATTGTCATATGTATTATTTGGTCATCAAATATCTAGATATATGCCTCCTTTTGAGGTGAGGGATTAGTACACATTCTTGCAAGCCACTCATCTCAAAATAAAGATTCATGTGCATCACGTGTTGTCATAAAAATTTATCAAACTTATTTGAATATTAAAAATTACATTTGATTTGTAAACACATGTATGTATCTACAAAAAATATAATCATGGAAAGATCAAAAAGAAGAAGCAACCTTATTTGGGATGAGATAATGAGGGGAAAATAATTTGCCTCAATTTAATCTGGTAAAGGTGGATATAGGTATGGCCCCAATGAAGTAGGATTTGAACGTACCCAATAGATCAATGTAGTACCCCCAGTGACTAGGTGTGAGGATATATTTTAACTATTTCATGCATAATAGTAATTACACTATGCACAACACATTAAAATTATTGACAGTGAAAATATATTTAAATATAGTGAATACAATCATGCATATAGATATAAAATGTTACAAAATAGATAGTTATAATAGTAAAAACTTGACAAAAGAGGATTACAAAAAAATATTTGATTTTTAACTTACATGTGCACTATTAGAGGCTAATAATAGTGGAAAACATGTCCAAATATCAAGATGAACAAAACCTTGAAACTATTTTGTGAATAGAGAAATTTCATAAAAGGGAAAAATTTGGTGAGCCACCAATTGTGTCTACGTCAATATCATGGAGTGACTGATTATGACCCACTATAATGATTATGTACTCTCATTGTTTTCAAGTCATAAAAATTTTGTGACTACTTTGGTAGAGGCATTAAGAATATTTATTCTTTTGATTTGATGATAAGCATAAATGTCTAATTTACTTGTCCTTTTCTTTAGACCTAATTTTACATAATGTCACAAGAATAAAACATGTGCAAGAGTTATTGGCCCAAACACCATCTTGAGGGTTTGCATATATATATCATGCATGATCATAATCAATACTCAATATAATTATAGTGTTTGTGGGTGTTCCTAACCCAAAATGATACAATGGATTCACCTTTTCTCCTTAGATAATCAAATCCAACTATATGAATCATTATAACCTTCTCTTGATATAAGTGTGATGGCACAAGAGAGATAAGGGTAAAATTAGATCAATGTGTAGATGCCTTTGAAATTTTATAGAATTATTTATAATACTTGATGATTGTGAGTTAGAGACTTGGCTTGTATGAGATCTAGATGATAAGAATAAATGTCGAATGAATAGGGGTAGATTTTTTATAAATAGGTTTCTTAAGGGAATATTTACTTATAGGGTAACCATTGAATTTAGTGAAATCCAACAATCAAGGCATGAGAAATGTGGCTTATGGTATAAAATACCTACAATTCAAATGTCATAGACTTGTGAGATGACCATGAACTATAAAATAACCTAAAAAGTGTTTTGGACATTTTAGGAGCATTTGGGGTTGTACAAGGGTATATATATAGTTGATCTATAGGTTTTGAGACATTTTTATTTAAAGTAGGTACCAAAGTGAATATAAAAAGTAAAGTTATAATGGAATACTAATGTAATAAAAGATAATATAGTTCCAAATACAATGTAAGTGTACTAAAAATAGCAAACTATATGCACATGGACTAAGTTTGATAAATTGTGACAAAGGCACAATGGAAAAGGATTATGTACCAAAATTTGGCATCTAAATAATTACCCACTTTTATATTGTATATGAATTCATGTGTGTGTAAAGTTAAAACAAAAATTAAGTATTTACTTGTATATTACTTGAGGGATGGAAGGATGAGCTCTAAAATTCTAAATTGTGTGCACCTACACTTCATCATCAACAATGTTGGAATACCTAAAAATAATCATAAATGCATGCAAGTAGTCAATGTCTTGATGAATTAATAATCCATATAATTAAATGAATAACTAATTTAAAAATAATCAAAGGAATTAATACACCTATTTGTAGGTGAACCATGTTATCTTTCTTGGAAACTATAATACTGAACTGACACTCAACTCAAGTGCTCAAAATTAAAACTCTAACTAGAACTAGGATCCAATGCTCAAGGGTGAAATTTTAAAATATTTTTTTTTCAACATGAAGAATTTTAAAGTGAATCCTATTAACTCAATTATTTTAGAGTAAATCCTATAAAATTAAGTAGACTTCTTATTTAGGGTAGTAAACATTTGGTGCTTCTTGGTCCCTCTTGGTCTCTCTATGAATCACAATATATAAATTTGTAACTAGTGCTTATTGGTCTCTCTTCATAAATCATGGTCCAATATATAATTTTTTTATCTAAAAAGTGAATATATGGATAGATTATCTCTTGGAAAATCATATACCCTAGATATAAATTTGTATTACATGGTATAATATCTAATGAATCGTAGTCCTAACACACAAAAAATGTATCTATAATCTGTGTAACCATTGTAATCTATAATTTAGAATCTATGTAACCATTGTAATCTATAACCAAAGATAGAATAGTTTAGATAGAGGTGTCCCTTTTGAGGTGAGGGATGGACCTAATCTTGCATATCACTCATCTCAAAAGAAAGAGTCATGAATGTCATGTGTTATCATATATTTAAAATTAGATTGGTAACATGTATATGTAACTATAGAAAGATATCATCATGTAAAGCTTGATAAGATTATATGGCCCATATGAGGATGAGATATGGATATGGGACTGATTTGAGGGTAGGAATAGTAGCAATGAGGGATAAATAATATGATTTGAAAGTACATATGTCCTAGTGAGGAGGATCAAATATATGCCCCAATATGGTAGGACATGGCAATAAAAGTACCCCATGTATATATGTAGTATCCCAATGTGAATAGGTTTATGGAGGACAATGTGATGTACTTGATATAATAAATAGAATATCAATAAAATCCTTATTACATCATGCCCCCACTGGAAATATATAAGTGGTAAAATTATATGGACATTTGGGTATAATGCCCCTAATAGAAATGTATATATATAATCAATGAATCTCATAAGATGGGTGTGGGTACAATACCCCCAATGGTAGTTTATAGTTAATATAATTGATAATGTTAGGAAAAAAGGATATGCCTCAATATATACAATAGATGTAACAAGTGTGATAATTGTGATGTGAATGGATATAAGGACATGGGGTATGTGAAACCATCTTAGTATAGTCAGTGTAATATCAATAGGCACATGGGTAAAGGAATCTACATATAAGTAAGATATGATCAATGATGCTCATGTATAATATATGGGTATGATGCCCCAAATAGAAATAAGTAATGTAGGTATAAATTAATGTAATAGTATGACATCCTTGATAGAATGATGTAAATTTTGTGAAAATTATGACAAAGGTGTGGGTATGATTCCCTCATTGATAATATATAGGTAGTAAATTCTATGCATAATAAATATTTGTAGTAGTTAGTGATTTAGGAGGGTTAATGTGTTGCCCCAAATAGAAAGATATAAGTGATAAGATCAATAGATATAAAGATAAAGTATATGTCATGATGTATTAATGTGCTCCTAATAGGATGAAATATAGTAATAAAATGCACACACAATAGTAGTATTCCCTAATAGATGCATGGTAAATACCATAAAAATGTAGGAAACAATAATATTATACTAAAAGGTATGATATAGATCATGGTACCAAGCATAGGATATCACATATTAAAGGCAAGAAATCACACACAATCATGTGACCACACATAGTAGATGTAATTATCAATAAATCAATGACAGACATGACATGACATGATGGATAAAGGATCCTCTATGTATAACACTAGATAATACATTGATAAGAAACATAAATACAAGAACACACATGCATTATAATGAGTAATCATAGGTCATGCAAGAGAACTTGAAATGTATCTATCATATGTAACAATACAATGTATTTATCCATATTAACAAAGTATGTAAAAATTAGGCAAGAGAAATATATATACATGTAATAGTTTAAAGATATATATGAAAATATAAATTAAGAAGGATTGGACCAAAGACACATTAAAAATATGCCCCTGGTATGGGCATGCCCTTAATGTGAGAATGCCCCTAGGTGTGGGCATAATGAATTTGAACAACATCTATAAATCCATTATCATATATAACTCATATATCATGCATCTCACCCACTCAAACAACACCATGATAATAAATGTGTACATGCAAAGCTCTAGCATAGGTCAATAAGCATGATATGTATCAACATGTCACTATGTAATCAAAAAATATAAAGGTAAATAATTTATTTTTTTTAATGATATTCCATGTTTTTACATTTTTTAATGATTTATTGAAGAATTGTGCCTCTTGTGTGGGTAATATATGGCCAATATGAGTATAATAATATTATTTCCCACATGTAGATAAGATATAGCCTAATTTAAGTATATGAGTCACATATTGTCTATAGACATGTGATGTGTATCATGGTAATGTAAGGAAAGATATATAGCTAATGAATCATGGTGAATAAAGGATCTAAGGATATGTGTATACCAAATAAGATAAGGAAAATAAAGATCAAATGTGTGCAAACAAAGTCAAAAATAGATAAATAAAATATTGATAAAGTAAACTCATAGGAGGAACAATCAAAAGAAAATAACCAAAGCTAAGTGGAAGGAACTCATGAAAATTCATTAAATCAAAGAAAATTGTTGATCTATAAAGTATAAATCAAATCAATATAATATGGAAAACAAAATGCCACAATAATGTCCCTGGGGCAGAGTTTGAATCCATGATCATCAGTATATAATGTAAGTCTCATATTGAGTGGGTGAGTAAAGGATTAAATATTTAATCATAAGGTATATTAGCCTTAACTAACTAATGATACCATCAATTCCTAAAGTGTCAACATGTACCATAAGTTGATGTATTCTTAATAAAAGTAGAAGATGTTGTCAACAAGTCACTATGTTTAGAACTAATATATCTGATGCTATCTATGTATAGCTAAATTAAGGTTTCCTTGGACATGTAATGATAGGTGATTTTTCTTTTTCTAGTTGAATTTGATCTTGATGCACTTTTTTCTTAGGTACACATTTAGGTTATGTTTTAGGTATAGTGGGGTCCACTATTGGATTATTTAAGTTCTTATTTGCATTCTTTGTATCTCTTTGGATTGTAATTGTAATAAATTTAAATATGAATATAACATAATCATGTATACTATAAAGTGTTGTTTTCATTTTTTATAACCACTATATACCAAGTGTATCATTATACAGAATCATAGTAGATGTCACTAAAAATATTATAGGAATCATTTGTGGACCAAATGACACAATTAATGTAATATGTCTCTATAGCAATGTAGCTATGTGATTGAGTACATGAATACATATTTTAGTTAAATCTTCTTAATCATAACCAAGTTCCTTAAGAAAATCAAGAATGCACATATTGAATTCAATTTTTTCATCAATTTTAATTCCTTGTCTATATTTTCATGCTATAAAATAAGTAATTACAAAATTTTATGTATGGTAAGAATGATTATCTAGAGAATCATTGACAACTGTGATTGGCACATTGTATGCTTAGGCAATTTGACCTTAAGAGATAGATTTTCTATTGTAGAAGATGAATCACCATTTTATATAGGTCATTTAACATTAGAATATGTTTGTGTGACTTATGATTTTGTAATAGATATCTAATATGTAATTCCACCATTATCAATAAAATACTAGATAAAATAACAACACTTATATGTTGTATGACCATTTATTTCATGATAATTAAATAATATTTTAAATGAAATGGTTGCAATATACAAATCCATATAAGATGCCTAATAGATGGTAAGATAATCCTAAATTTATTAATTAATATTTTCAATATTATACTTTGATTATCCTTAAGTTTTCAAATTTTCATGATCCACTATAGGAAGGTATATGGCTTGTTTTAGGTGTTAGTCTATGATTAGCCAATGGTTTGTATTATTTTATTGATTGGTGATGGCTAGTGTTAAGACGTATAGCATGATGAATTTAATCATAATGTGATTCAATGTCATAGATAAATACATGTTATTATGTAATTTTATCCTCAAGTGTTGTGACATCATAACAAAGATGATTGAAATATTTATAATCAAGAAAAAACACTTTATCCTTGAGAAGAGGCAAACATAAGTTTCTCCTAGTTAGTACTTAGGATCATGTTATTTATAGTACCCTAATTACTTGGGTGAGTTCATGGTATATAATTACTAATACTAGAGAGAAACAACTAAATGGGGCAATGTGAAGGAATATTTTTTTTCTAACTTTCACCGTTTACTCTACTAAGCATAGACTTTTTGATCATCTAAAATTAATATGTAAAGTCATAATGCAAGATAGAATAGTCATGTAAGAATGTGTGAATATCATGAATAATGAAAAATGCTATGCATTACCTCATTTTTTTTTAAAAAGAGACTTCAATAGTGATCACAGTGAAGAAACTAACACACCTTACTTCAGGTGTAGTTGTCTAATAGCATTAGACAAGGAGAAAGTCATTGGATAGGTGGAAGATAAAAACCTTGATTAGGACATAGACCATATTAATGTTAAGACATATTTTAAAACAAGAGACTTATATTAACAAAGTGACAAGATTTTTTAATAAAATTAACTTTTTACACTAATGAATTAAATATTAGGCTCAATACAGAGCTAGATATTGTTGGTATTGAGGATTATTGGTCAGAAAATGAATTGGGTGTGCATCATTAAGATAGTTAGGGAGTTATGTGATTTGTTTCCTAAAAACTATAAATAAATGAAGGGCATACATTCATCCTTAGTAAAGAATAAAATAAATTTGTGTGAAGGTGTAAGGCTAGTCAAGGAAAGACTAGAATTAACCCAAACCTTTACTCCAAAGTAAAGGATGAGATTGACAAAATGATAGTATAAAACCATTTAGCAAGAATCAAAACTATACAAGTGGAAAACCCTCTCTAGCAGAGCATAACTATACAACCATTTAGCAAGAATCATTGGCCATAGTCTGCATGCTCCATAAATTTTGCCAATACTTACTTGACACTTTGTTTTTAAGGACCATGAATCACATAATTATTTAGTCAACAAGGCTATATTGCACCTAAATAATTTTAGGTGGGTTTTTCTCTTTTAAGAGTTTTAGTTTCTAGTAGTATTGAAGCCTGGGAAGTAGAACATGGCCCAGATCACTTGTCGAGGATTAATACATGAGAGAGTTAGAAAAATATATATGGTGACATGCTTGACATGTAACTCTATAGAATTAAAAGGGTGATAGAATGATTTTTTTAGATAGTAACATTTTTTAATTCAAGGGCAACACCTAGTCATTGGAAAATAAAGGATGAGAATCCACTAGTAATGCATTTAATGCCTTGTCAACTCATTGTCAAGAATTTGTCCAAACTTAGAAGAGATAAGGTATTTTAAAAGTGTGTACTTGTTGTTATGAAATTTTTACATTTCACAACAACACCCCTAAGTTTTATCCTATAGTAAATCATAAGTGTTTTAATGATAGGGATGGTAAAAAATTTGCAAAATGGGACATCGACTCCATAGCCCAATGGACAAGGCTTGGGTCGCATATTGAGATCTATTTATCCTTCAATATTCAAAATGGTGAGCCATTGAGTGGTGTTCAGAGTAGCATTTTGAATTTAAATGTATTTGAGGAGAATAATTTCATCAGTGCTAATTCAAGAGTTTTTAGTCACAAAGTTGGGGGTTTTGAGGATATCTCAACAATTTCTCTTTCGATAAAATAAGCATAGGGCATCAATATTATTCTTGCATATGGGATTAGGTGATATTTTGAGGGTCAAAGAGAATAGAGGATTTTATATCACTATTGAATTCTTCATCTTTTCTATTTGGATAGAAATGAAGTCCATAAGGAATCATATAAGGTATGTTGTGCATTTATTGTACTAGTTTTTGAACAATGATCAAAAGGATATAATGTTAAGTCTTTTAACCACAAACAATCAAAAAAATTCAAAATAAGTCAAATTTGGTCAAAGTTGGTCAAATTTAAAGTTTTTTTTTAGAAAAATCATCTTCATAAATTCAAGATTAATCTAAAATGTAAAAATGTTGAAAACTCCTTAAGTCCTTATAATTTTCCTTGGCAAATTCAAAAAGTGTAAAAGACATTGTTGGATCCTATAACCAGTGCAGGTACACCCAATGGATTTTAGTTCTTATATCAATAGACCTATCATACCTTTATAGGTGTACAAACATAACCCTTAGATCCCATAAGGCCTACCAACATAACCTTAGAATCTGATAGGTGTGTTGACAACACCCCTAGAGTTTGATACCTATACAAGCACAACTCATAAAACCCACAACTAGTGTTGACAATACCCCTAGAGTCTAATAACCCCATTTATAACTTTTAAAAAAAAACTTTTTGACTAAACACTTTTATAATTTCATCTTCATCATGGGTGGTGCAGTGCAAGTTCATCTAAACATGAGGATTTCATCAAATATAAACTCAAGCATCATGTTCTCCACACAAGCAGTTGGATCACACCATATGTCAACTTTAGGTCCCTCAATAGAATAAGGCATATATATAAACTTTGGGCTCATGGATATTATAGTTTTCTATTAAATAATAAATTCAATGCATAAAATAGATTATGGTTAGAGCATTTATGATAGTGGACTACCTCAGATAGTTACCTTTCCAACTTCAATGCAGTGCCAATATCTAGTCCTAACAATGGCTAAGTACTATGATGTAGGGAAGAGAGAATTCCAAATTTCATTTGACCTTTTTAGCACTAGAGTGAAAATTTAAGGAAAAATCAAAATTCTTATAACATACCTAATTTTTTTCCCAATGTGGAGACCAAATCCAAGAGATGAATTTTGACTATAAACACTTGGTATAAAAATTAAATCTTGACCTAAAAAAATCAAGAGGGATAATTATATCTCTAATAGTAGAGGGGTTAGAATCCAACACCCCTACAAGCAAAGGGGTTGGAATTCAACACCCTTACAAGTAGAGGTGTCAGAATCTGTCACCCTCATAAGGAAAATTTGTTAAAATAGGGTCCAATCTCCCTCAATCCATAACTTTTTCATCCAAACTCTATTTTCACTCTTGTTTGATGTGTTGAAAATATAAATTGATGAATAAAATTTTTAATTAAGGACACATGATGATAAAACTTCATCTTGAATTTATAAAATCAATAGGTAAAATTGTAGTTGTCTAAATAAGGCAGAATTCTAGAACATCAAACTTGAAATGCCTTACCTCAAAAAGTTCTTCAACAAGTCCCAAAAGAATCAAGGAGAAAATAAAAAGTTTACTAAGTATTTTACTTTTCATAATTTAAAACTTATTCAATCATATTGGTCATATTCTGACACCACTACAAGTAAAGGGGTCAAAATCTGACACCCCTACAAGTAAAAATGTCAAAATAAGGTTTTATCTCCCTCGGGCCATAACTTTTGCATCCAAACTCTATTTTCACTCTCATTCAATGTGTTGTAAATATAATTGATGAATAAAATTTTACATTAAGAATCCATGATGGAAAAACTTCATCTTAAAATTCTAAAATCAATGGGGAGAATCAAAATTGTTCAAGCAAGGTAGAATTCTAGATGTGTCTAAGTAGGGTTCAATCTCTCTCGAGCCATAACTTTTGCACCTAAACTCTGATTTGGATCTCCTTCGATGCATTGGAAATATAATTTTATGAAGAAAATTTTTTCCTCCAGGATCCATGGTTAAAATATTTCATTTTTAACTTTTAAAATCAAGGGTAGAATCACAATTTTAGAAATAAGTTGAAGTTTATAGTTTTCAAGTTATACAAAACTATCAAGTCACTTTTGCAAGTTGTACAAATTAGCCATTACACTTTTGCATATTGTGAACAAACACCAATGCACTTTTTCAAGTCATGCAAATTTATCATTGCAATTTTTCAAGTCATGCAAATTTTTCAATGTACTTTTGTAATTTTTATGAATATGTCATCACACTTTTGTAAGTTATGCAAATTTGTAAACGCACTTTTTCAAGTTTCAAGTCATACAAAAACACTTACACACTTTTTCAAGTTATGAAATTCTATCATTTCACTTTTGCAAGTTGTGAAAATTACTCAATGTGTTTTTATAAGTTTTCAAGTTGTGCAAATTCGCTATTATATTTTTTTAATCTCTTAAAAAGCAAGAAATGTGGTTATGCATCATAACCACCCATCGTAAGCTATAAATACAAGTTTAATGTTCATTTATAAAGCTTAGCTTTATCTAAGCTCAAATTGAATTTTTTTGAGTTGGATTTTTTATATTATGATAACTTTTGGCAATATGAAAGGAAGGAGTTTGTATGTACAACCCCATGAAGGATCAATATAGAAATAATTTACAAGACTTTATGCCACAAGGTTTTCTGGATGAATGATATGCATGAGTATTTCAATACATTTTGGTTATCATTATTTCATTTTTATAAAATTTTATTGTTAGATATTCAATGAATCTATAATCTTTAGTGTAGAAATTTTTATTGAATCTGCATTAGAAATTCTTACCATTGTGAATCCTCGGTGGGATTAAGAATAGGATTTTATGCTTGTTTTTATTAGGAAATATAGGGTTGTTGAATATCCTTCTTTGTAAAGTTATCCAATTTCATTGGTGTATGTACCTTGTTATATTTTCCATAATATGTCTTTCACATCCCATTTCTATGATAAAGGCTTCCCATGTTATAATATTAAATCTTGGGCTATTCTAGTAAGTCTTTATGTTTAACTACCTAGGGTTATCCTTCATCTTTTCTAAGGTTATCATAACAACTTATGTGTTTAACTAGATAGAATAATCTCATTATTCATTTATTCTTTCCTTTTTCATTTCCCCTTCTTCCCATCGTTCCTTAATTTTTTTCTGATTAAAAGTAAGAAACCCCTACAAAAAACATTTTTTTGTTGTAAATAGTTGTGAATAACTCTTTCCCTAGTTTCCCTTTTTGGTTTTTAATAAAGGTATCTCTACTTGATAATAGGAGAGGGATTTTTTTAGCACACTATTTACTAACAAAGGGACTTCATTCCCATGTTATTGACTGAAAGCCCACATTTATCCCCCTGACAAAAAATTTAGCCAATATTTCAAATAACCTCCATTAGAATGGAGGTCAAAAACTTTGTTGAGATGAATCACCTAATTCCTACATCTTTTTGATTGAATAAATGGTGTTATTCTACCCTAACCCCAATATTCCCCATGTCCCATAGTGGAAATGTTTTATACTATTAGCTTTGGCTTAGTACAATGAGTTACTTTTAGGCTCAAGGAAGAAACTTCTAAAGTTTCCTAGTGAAAATGGGCAAGATGCAGATATTCATATCTTGGCTTTCACGGTGTCTTAAAAAAAATTAGGATTTATGTATGAGGATGTCACTCTAAGAATTTTTATTAAAACTTTCACTAGACCTACTGTTGATTAGTTCTAGCACCTAGAAGATGGGCACATTATGAATTAAAACTCCTTGAATAATAAGTTCCTGAACAAATTCAAAGTAATTATACATGTGTGTGCATTATTTTTAGATTTCTTCCAAATTCAAAAGCAAGATAGTGATCAAACGAGAGAGTTTGTATCACACTTCAAAAAAAAATTGAGACTGATTCCTCGGATGGATCACCCAAATCCCTACAACCAACTGTGTCTTTATTGGTTATCTACACCCAAATATCAAATTCATATTGATGAGGAACAAGGTAAATGACTTATAAGTCATGCAATAAGAAAATATCAAAATTGAAGATGATATGATTATATATATAATGTTAAAGAAATAAACTTCAAAACATGTTACAACTATTATTAATGGTGATGAAGCAATGGAACCTAATATAATCAAACCTCACAATCCTAGGAGAAAATAGGTTATCTAAACATTTAGAAAAGAGATTTTGAAATCAAATTCTTGATCAAACATGTCAGAAAAGCCAACAAAGAAAAAAAAAACGCTTCCTATCAAATATTATTATTTTAGTTTCACAATTGTGGAAGAAGGTGAACAATTGGACTAACTAATGACTGATCAGAGAATGTACAAATAATTTTACTTCCCCCTTGGTAGAGAAGAGAAATATTTACATGTTTCACAAGAATTCTCAAACCTCACAATCCTAGGAGAAAATAGGTTATCTAAAGAAAAGTTGTTGAACCACAAATAAAAAGGAGTAATAATGTAGAATATGATGTTTTACCTTCTAAAGATGAGGATAACATGGAACCAAATTTCTGTAAGAATATTCCTCTTGTATAAGTATGGAAGACTCAGTGATCAAAAGTGAGGATTCACCTAGTACTTATTTTTCATGTTCCACTATAGAAGATTTATCTAAAGGATATAAATATAATACAATCAAGCCTACACAAATTGGATTCTATAGTCATGCCAAGTTTGAAATCAAAGATGTGAAAGTAGAGCAAAATAAATGGTGGATTATTTTCATTTCAAGTGAAATGGAAAATAATAAGGCAAAATAAGTTGATGAAGATGGTGATGGTGATTTGTTTAATAATGAATTCATCTCTTTTATAAGCATTAATTTGAAAAATAATATCAACACTCTATTCATTCTATAATATAGCTCAAAAAGAGACATGTAACATACTTCTCTGATTCAAATCTTGTATTTGGCACAAATTCATTTGAAGGCATTCAAGAAAACATTGAATATGTTCATTATTACTCAAGAATGCTCATGGATATTGGAAATTCACAGTAATTTCATTCAAAAACCTGAAGACACTATTGATCTATCTAATCATGACTATTTGAGTATGCACGGTGATCATAAGTTTATCCTCTTCCCACCTGCTTGGTCAATATTGTTGAATATGTTTGAGCCTCATAGGTCAAATCCATTATTATAAAATATAAGGTATTTCTTCTCATCAATTAATGGTTTTGTATAGTCTTTTATTTTTCCTCTGCTTCTTGTAAATAGTTTTGCTTTCCCTATTTTGTCTTGTTTCCTTTTTCCCATTTCTATTTTGGTGTGCATGTGTTGTTTTCAATAAATACAACATCTTATATATTGTTCCTTCCTCTCTATGATTTGGTTATTTTTATTTCACATTATTTTATCTTTATTCTTTGTCTTAAAATTCTTACTGGACAATCACAGCATTTGCAAGCATGTCAAAATAGCCATTGTTTCATAACATATGAAAGGATCAAATTTCAAGGGGGTGTATAACCATTATTTGATGGCTCAGTGTTTTCATCCATATTTGTTTGAATACTTATATTGAATATAAATCAATTGAACATCTCCAATCCTATGTTAGTTCTATAATTTAAAGTTCCTCCAGTTTTTAGAGTGTCATGCAGAATAGAACCTTTGAAGTATTTTAGTTAAGTGAGTATCCAAGATGTACATTTGACATTGTACGTAGAAGATGGCATTTAAAATCATGAGAATGGTGATATGAATTTTGTTCCTCAAGTAAAAGGATAGAAAAAAATTCATGGATCTCTTCAAGTGAATAGGTGGTAAACATGTATAATTTTCATGAATATGAGATCAAGCCTAATAATGCATGTTCATTTCTCATACAATTGATATAGGTGAACTAGTTGTCAATTAGTCAGATTAGAATATGTAAATTTTTAGAACATGGAATCTATCATAATGGTGCATGTTCATTTATCATACAATTGAGATAGGAAAATTGGTTGTCAGTTGGTTATATTAGGACATGTAAATGCAAGATACATAGAATTTTTCATGAATCTATGGTAATAAGGCACCAGTCATGTAAGATTCTAGAGTTTTCGTGCATTCCCTTTGGTAAATTCAATCCCATAGTTAGAGCCAATTATTATCATGAAAGTTTACATTTTGTGAAAACACCTCTAATTGTGCTCCTATAGGTAATTAGAGATTTTTTAATGATAGCGATAGTAAAAATTTTGAAAAATGGGACATAAAATATGTATCCCAATGGACAAGGCTTGGGTCGCATACTAAGATCTACTTATCCTTCGATCTTATAAATTGTGAGCCATTCAGTGGTGTTTAGAGTAGCATTATGAATTGATATGCATTTGAGGAGAATAACTTGGTCAGCACTAATTTAAGAGTTTTGAGTCATAAATCTGGGGGTGTTGAGGATATCTCAATAATTTATCTTTCAATAAAATAAGTATAGGGCATGAAGTTTATTTTTACATATTGGATTAGGTGATATTTTGAGGGTCAAAGAAAATAGAGGTTTTATATCACTATTGAATTATTCATCTCTTACTTTTGGATAGAGAGGAAGTCCATGAGGAATCATATAAGCTATGTTGTGCATTTGTTATACCAATTTTTGAACAATAGATAAAATGCTAAAATGTTAAGTCATTTTGTTGCAAATGATCAAGAAAAATCAAAATAAGTCAAATTTGGTAAAAGTCAAAATTCTTATTTTAGAGAAAATTCATATTCATAAAGTCAATATTTATCTAAAATGAAAAATTATTGAAAATTCCTTAAGTCTTTATGATTTTCCATGGCAAATTTAAAAAATAAAACATACCCTGTGAGATCCCATAGCCAATGCAATCAAACCCAATAGATCTCAGCTCTTCTATCAATAGATTTATTAACCCTGATAGGTGTGTAAACATAACCCCTAGATCCTAAGAGGCATACTAACATAACCCTCAGAACTCAATACATGTTCTTATAACATCCTTATATTTTGACACCTATGCAAGCACAACTTGTGGAACCCGTAACTAATGTTGATAATAACCCTAGAGTTTGATAGCCCCATTTATAAATTTTCAAAAAATAAAAAATTTGACTAAACACTTTCATAATTTCATCTTAATTAAGGGTAGTGTAGTGTAGATTCTTCATATAAACATGAGGATTTCATCAAATATCAACTCAAGCATCATGTTCTCAACATAGGCAGATAGATTGCATCAGATGTCAACTTCAAGTCCCCTAATGAAAGAAGGTATAGATATAAACTTTGGGCTCATAGATATTAAAATTTTTTGGTAAATAATAAATGTAGTGCATAAAACATATGATGGTTAGATCATTAATGATAGTGGAATACCTTAGGTAGTTAACTTTCCAACTTCAATATGGTGTCAAGAGCTAGTCCTGACAATGGCTAAGTATTATGATGTAGATAAGAGAGAAGTCAAAACTTCATTTGACTTTATCAACACCAAAGTTAAAATTTAAGGCCAAATCAAACTTCTCAAAAAGGTTTAAACTTAGAAGAGATAAGGTGTTTCACAAGTGTGTACTTATTATCTTAAAATTTTACATTTCATGACAACACCCATAATTGTGCTTCGATAGGCAATCAGAGGTGTTTTAATGATAAAGATGGTAAAAATTTTGAAAATTAGGACATTGAATCTATAGCCTAATGGACAAGGCTTGGGTCACATACTGATATTTTTTTATACTTCAATCTTCCAAATGGTTAGCCATTTAGTGGTGTTCAAAGTAGCATTGTGAATTTATATGCATTTGAGGAGAATAACTTCATTAGTGCTAATTCAAGAGTTTTGAGTCACAAAGTTGGGGGTGTTAAATATATCTCAATAATTTATCTTAAAAAATAAGTATAGGACATGAATATTATTCTTGCATATGGGATCGGGTGATATTTTGAGGGTCAAAGAGAATAGAGGCTTGGATATCACTATTGAATTCTTCATCTTTTGCATTTGGATATAAAGTAAGTCTATGAGGAATCATATAATGTATGTTGTGAATTTGTTGTACCAATTTTTTAATAATGGTCAAAAGGATAAAATGTTAAGTCTTTTGACCATAAATGATCAAGAAAAGTCAAAATAAGTCAAAGTTGGTCAAATTTAGAGTTATTTTTTTGATAAAATTCATCTTCATAAAGTTAAGATTTATCTAAAATGCAAAAAGATTAAAAACTCATTAAGTCCTTATGATTTTCCTTGGTAAATTCAAAAAGTGCAAAAAACACCAAATTTTACAACCAATGTAAATAGACCTAATGAATCCTAGCTCTTCTATCAATAGACATATCATACCCTAATAGGTGTGCAAACACAACCCCTAAATCCTATGAGACCTACCCACATAACCCTTAGAATTTGATAGGTGTGATGATAACACCCTTAGATTTTGATACCTATCCAAGTATAACTCATGGAACCCACAACCAGTGCTGATAATACCCCTAGAGTCTGATAGTCCATTTGTAAATTTTCAAAAAATAAACTTTTTGACTTAACACTTTCAAATTTTCATCGTCATCAAGGGTAGTGCAAAGCAGGTTCTTCATCTAAACATGAGGATTAAATCAAATATCAACTCGAGCATCATGTTCTCCACACATGTAGTTGGATCACATTAGAGTTCAACTTCAATTCCCTTGACATAATAAGTCATAGATACAAACTTTGGGCTCATAGATCTTGTATATTAATGGTAAAGAATAAGTGTAATGCATAAAATAGATTATGGTCAGAGCGTTCATGACAATGGACTACCTTAGTTAGTTACCTTTCCAACTTCAATATGGTGTCTAAAGTTAGTCTTGACAATGGTTAAGTATTGTGATATGTAAAATAGATAAATCAAAATTTCATTTGACCTTATCAGATCTAGAGTGAAAATTTAAGGCAAGATCAAACTTCTCAAAAAGGTCTTGATTTTTATCCTAATGCAAAGACCAAATCTAAGAGATGAATTTTGACTATAAATACTTGGTATAAAAAATTCATCTCAACATGATTAAAAATAAGGATAATTGCATATTTTTTATTAGAGGGGACAAAATCTCACACCCCTACAATTAGAGAGGTCAGAATTCAACACCCCTGCAAGTAGAGGGGTCAGAATCTACGACCCTAGCAAGTAAAAATTGTCAAAATAAGGTCCAATCTCCCTCAAGCCATAATGTTTACATTCAAACTCTATTTTTGATCTTATTTAATGTGTTGGAAAGATAATTCTATGAATAATATTTTTCCTTAAGGACACATGATGATAAAACATCATCTTGAACTTATAAAATCAAGGGGGGGAATCATAGTTATCCAAGCAGGGCAGAATTATACACTATCAAACTTGAAATGCCTTATCTCAAAAATTTATTCAACAGGTCCCATAAGAATTAAGGAGCAAATCAAACATTTACTAAGTATTTTTTTATCTAAATTTGACATCACTATAATTAGATGGGTCAGAATCTGACACCCCTACAAGTAGAAGGGTCAAAATCTAATAACCCTGCAAGCAAAAATTATCAAAACAAGGTTTAATCTCCCTTGGGCCATAACTTTCACATCTAAACTCCATTTTTGATCTCGTTCAATGCATTAGAAATAAAATTTGATGAATAAAATTTTAACTTAAGAATACATGGTGTGAAAACTTCATTTTGAATTTATAAAATCAAAGGGGAGAATCACAATTATTCAAGCAAGGTAAAATTCCATATGTGTTCGAGCTGGGTCCAATCTCCCTCGAGCCATAACTTTCACATCTAAAATCTGATTTGGCTCTCATTCAATACATCAAAAATATAAATTAAAGAATAACTTTTTTATTCAAGGATCCATGGTGAAAATATTTCATTTTTAAATTCTAAAATCAAGGGGAGAATCATAGTTGTAGAAACAAGGCAAAGTTTACAATTTTCAAGTTGTGTTAAACTATCAAGTCACTTTTTCAAGTTGTGAAAATTGGCCCTTGCACTTTTACAAGTTCTGAAAAAACACCTAAATACTTTTTGAAGTCATGAAAATTTATCATTTCACTTTTCCAAGTTGTGTGAATTTATCAATGTACTTTTTCAGGTTATGTGAATATGTCATCACACTTTTACAAGTTGTGTGAATTTGTAAACACATTTTTATAAGTTTCAAGTCATAGAAAAACACTAACACACTTTTGAAAGTTATGCAAATTTATTATTGCACTTTTTCAATTTGTACAAATTAATCAATATGTTTTTGCAAGTTTTCAAGTTATGTAAAATTATTATTATACTTTTGCAAGCTCCTAAAAGTCAGAAAAGGTGGTTATGCACCAGAACCACCCATTGTAACCTATAAAAGGAGTTTAAGTCTCATTTTTAAATGTTATTGGGTCCTTAAAGAGTGATCATAAGTAGCTCATAAACAAGTTAGATAAGACTAAAAATAATAATGAGAAACCTAAGTATGTCAATAATAATGCAAGCTTTGAAAAATAATGCAAGAAGGTTTATTAGATAGCCAAATACTTCAAGGTATGTTAGTTTATTCCATGGCCATTATTTTACATGTAATAAATATGGTCATAGAGACAATAAGCATAGAAGGAAGTCTTAGATAGAAAAAAATTCCATTTGGATTTTTTATAGTATGATAACTTTTGGAAATATAAAAGAAAGGATTTTTTATGTATAACCCCATGAAGGATCAATATAGAAATGATTTACAAGACATTATGCCACAAGTTTTTCTGGATGAATGATATGCATAAGTATGTCAATACATTTTGATTATCATTATTTCATTTTAATAAAATTTTATTGTTAGATAGTCAATAAATTGAAATTTTTAGTGTAGAAAGTTCTTTTGAATCTGCATTAGTAATTTTTGTCATTGTGAAGCCTTGGTGGGATTAAGAATAGGGTTGTATGCATGTTTTTATTGGGAAATACAGGGTTGTTGAATATTTTTATTTGTAAATATATCCAATCTTATTGGTGTATGTACCATATTATTATGTCTATAATATGTCTTTCCCATCCCATTTATATGATAAAGGCTTCCCATGTTATAATCTTAAAACGTGGGCTATTCTAGTGAGTCTTTATGTTTAACTACCTAGGGTTGTCCTTCATCTTTTGTAGGGTTATCATAATAACTTGTGTTTAACTAGATAGAATTATCTCAATCTTCCTTTCTCCTTTCCTTTATTGTTTACCCCTTCTTCCCATTGTTCCTTTCATTCTCTTTCTATCCCCTTTTTGTACTTTCTAGTTAAAAGTATGAAACCCCCATAGAAAATATTTTTGTTGTAAATAGTTGTGATTAACTCTTTCCTTGATTTCCCTTTTTGGTTTTCAATAAAGGTAGATTCACTTAATAATAGGAGAGGGATTTTATCCTCATTTTGTTGACTAAGACTAACTAAAGGAATTTTTTCCCACATTGTTAACTAAATGTCCACATTTATCCCCTGACAAAAATTTTAGCCAACAATACTAAAATATGAAAGAGAATAAGTCTTGCATGAATATCATACAAGAGTCATTGGTGGGTATTATTTCAACTAATTTATCATGCACAATGTGTCGTTATTAGGACTATGGTGGCCAATAACCTATAAATATTCAAAGGATTTCACATAAAAGTGTGACATTTTTTAATGGATCTAGAATAAAATTATGAGGCATGAAATGCCTTTGATACCCATTATAGTACAAGATATTTTTTAAAAAATAGGAAATAGAATTTTTTGGACCAATAACTCTAGATACATGCTAAATAAGAGTGGGATATATCATCACAACCACTAACTATTTTATATTATTTCTAGAAGCAACACCTACCAAGGATTACACAATAATAAAAATTACAAGGTTGTTATGCGAAAGCATCATAAAATGGTGTGGGTGCCCACTTAGTTTAACAAGTGATATAGGTAGTCATTTCTAAATAAAGGATGCATGTGTTCCTAAATGAGTTCATGATTACATGTTATAATACTATGCCTTATCCCCTATAAGAAAAAGTTATATTAAAGGCATTCAATAAGATCATGGGAACCACTCTTACTAAGATATGTGACATCAGTCATAAATATTGATATGATAGGTTTATATCCCTATTATGGGCCTATCAAACTACCTATAATAAATTGAACAAGTATAATCCTCTCTAATTGGTATTTATCAAAGAAACATTTTTCCTGGTGGCGTTTATTGTACCTGTATTGCATGTAACAGACGTAAGATGTCTAGATGACAATCAATTATTAGATATGATATTATAGGAACTAACAAAGCTAGATATTAATTATATTTAGATAGATATAAGGTGTTAAATTCATGGGAAAATGTGTGGCATGACAAGCACATTAAGGAAAAGGTCTTGGACAAGGAGGCACATGTATTAGTTTATGACTCAAGGTATGTCAAGGACTGAGTTAAATTTAATATAAGGTGGATGGGTCCATACACTATCCATAACATATTAAAGGGTTTATATATAATCAATGAATCTCATTAGATAGTTTCTAGCACAATTCCTCCAATGGCATGACAAGCTAGGGATAAGGATATTCCCCATCTAGCAATATGCATCTATGTGGGATAGATATAGCAATGAAGCACACAAATTAGTATTAGTATGCCCAAGAAAATGATTGGTAAATACCATGTTAGTGTATGAAATAAGCATAACATAACCCAAGTAGTAACATGCGTGATATGGATATGACACCAAACATAGTGTATCACATAGTATAGAAAATGTAGTTAGTTACAGTCATAAAATCATGTGCAATAAATGTAATCATCAAGTAAGAAATATTACCCATGAAAATTTAATGACATGACATGATGATTAGAATATCCCTTATAAACAACACTTGACATGACATCAATATAAAATACACACATGCAAGTAATAGAGTAATCATAGGGTACTCAGGAGAACACATAATGTATCTATGTGACATCCAGGATAGAACAATATATGTGTAATCAATAACTACATTTGTATGTTAAATGGAAATAAAGAAGGATGTCACTTGATACCCAATGTAAAAAAGATGCCTCCAGTCTAAGGCATGTCAAAAATGTGAGAATTCCCCAGCATATGGGTGTAAATGTAGCCACATAATATCTATAATTTCATAATCATATGTAATTTATATACCATGCATCTTACCCACTCAAAGTGTACCTTGAGAAGCAAGTGTGTAACTTGTATATGTAAATATCTTGCATAAGTAGATAATCATGATGTATATCCATTGACAAAAATAAAGGCAATTAATTTTTAATTTTAATATTTCCTAATATATTTAATTTTTTATAATTTTCTAAAAGGAAGATCATGAAAAGAGGAGGCCAAGAGGGATAATTAAGGGGAAACTAATAAGGCAATCAAGCAAGCCTATGGGTGTAAATATAGAAGAAAGAAGAATAGAAGGAATCCAAACAATCTAAAACTTCCCTCATAAACTAATACATGCTAGGACAAAAGGTATTGATATATACAAGGGACATGATAAGGTGTGTATAAATGGAACAACGTTCAAGATATTTCAATATAAATAAGTTAAATGCATAGATGTATAATCTATAAGAAGTGTGCAACAAGGTAAAAACTCAGGGGATGAAGGCACATGAAATGTATGACATATATAAGTAGAAAAAAATAAGGCTATATATAGTAGGATGTATCAATGAAGTATAAGGGATAGACTAGAAAGGCTAATAATTAATCCCACATGTGTGTATACAAAATGGATATCCATGATCGTGGGGAGGCAGATGCATCACTAGATGGATTAAAAAAAGTATCATAATATGTATGATGGATCATACAACCATGAGTTGTATGGTAACCTAAATAATTATTACTAAGGTAGTCATCATGATACTAGGATATAATATTTGCCTTAACCTCTTAGGAAAAATCAACTATGTTAGTTCATATATTTATTTGTATAGTTTAACTCTTTGTAGTTAATTGAGCAAGAATATACAAAAAATGTTATAATAAGACTATATTTGGACGTGGTTGAGTACATACTATAATTGTTAGTGATGAAACTATATTATTTTTAACTCTTAGAGTTGTGATGGGAGGAACCAAAACTCTAAGATTTGTTACTTGAGGAAAAAATTATGGATGTAAGTATTTTAAATATCTACTTGTTAGGAAAATCATCGATACTCAAATTGGTTAAAATATTTTGGTGAATCTAAACCTAAAGATCATCCAACCTGGGGTTTCATAACCCTCTTCCCCTAGGGTTTTATTTATATTATTTTTCTTACATTTGATTGTTTTATGATTTTAATCATACCCTTTTCTTATTTTTGTCTTATCATTAGGCTCTCTTTGCTTCGACCACATTGGCTTTACCAAACTTCGGTACTCTTACACTTAGTATTTTATGCCCAGGCTGGTGTTTCTTCCCTTTTCTCAACGATCATATTTATATTTTGCATTTATTTTTGAAATGGCACAAACATGGGGATCTTATATATTTTTTATACTCTTAGGCTTGATGATATGGCTGTTATACAAAATTTTATCAATGTTTCCATGGTTCTCTCTTCACATTTATTATAGAATGTTAGATTTTAGATTGAATCATGATAGGTTTATATGTGTTAATAATGTTTTAAGTTTTGATACCCTTACCATTTATGACATCTTTCTCCCTTATATTGGTGACAACCCTTTCATTTGTGATTATATTATGATTTTATATGAGGTAGATGTTGTAGCAACCTGGCAAGGTAGGGCAAGTAATGCTTATATCCTCCTTCCTTTATCTCAAGTCTAAGATGGGGTTAGACAACACACCTTTCCTCAATGTTCCATTCTTCCCCTTTCTCATAAAAAAATTAGAATCCAAATTCTCAAGTATTTTGATATTGTGGATAAACTTAATAATACCTATGCCAAAATATATACCCTATAATTACTCAAAATGTCAACTATTTACAAATACATACTTTATCAGGGCTTATGTGACTCTACTTTTCCATGTGATACTAAATTTGCTTATTTTTATTTTATTTTAAAAAATTTGAAAGATAATGAGAACCTTATCTCTTTTGAATCCAAATACTTACCTTCTAAGAAAATCACCAACTAGCACTTACCTATTTACTTTCAATTTACTATCAATCATAAAGGATTCAAAAGGTTATTCATAGATAATTTATTAGGACTGGACATTTGTAATGAATATTTTCTTAATGCACTTGGATTTAGTCATAATTACCTTACACCTTTGGATATTCTCATAAAATGTTTTGATAACCAACCAATAAGATCTCTATAAACTATTCCATTGAACTTAATTATTGGGCCTAAAACTATAGCTATGCCACGTCAAGTGATGTCTAGTGAAGTGAGTTGTAATATTTTATTTAGTAGACCATGGATCCATAATATGAATATGGTTCCATCTACATGACATATATGCTTAAATTGTTAACATGAGGGCTATATTTATACTTGTCTCATAGACGATGTCCCTTTACAATTTTGTAAAGTTGTCAAACTCATGGAAATTATTATTCCATGCCTTAATACACCACAATGAAATTTCATGGCACCTCAACAATATATTCCCATGGATATAATTCATGCATATGATCTGGGTGAAAGTAGTAAGACCAATGAGGATAGTGACACTTGCAATGATAGTATAGACTAGCATTTGTCTAAGCTTTACTTCACTCTTATAAGTTCTGAGGAATATAGAGATGACATGCACACATTTGGTATTTTCTAATTAATTTGTATTCCCCATGATTTTTGACTACCATATCCATCATATGTGTTTAGTGTATTCATAGGCTAGGATTAGTATACAACTATCCTATCTCAATAGATCAGAACTCAGAGAAGGTTAATCAAATAGAGCATGTGATACTTAATATTTGGGTAGTGACCAATGAATATGCAAACATAGAGAGGGGTACCTATATTTCCAATGCTAATAGGATAACGGTTCTAAATCCTAAGCCTACTACACAATGAAATAACTATAACTAGACCTCTATTTAAGTGATAAATTACTAATAAATGATGTAAGTAGTTGTGAAAGTAAAATAAACTAAGCTAAAGGGGAAGGGTTAGAATGATAAAAAATGGTAAGTTACTATGGTCAAGAAATGGAGGTATAGGCAAATTAAAATGGAATATGGAAATTATAATCAATCCTATAACCACACTAGCATAATTATAGAGAGAACCTATACAAGGATACACACACATTCATTCACTAAGCAACAAGCAACATCTATCAACTAAATAAATGAAGGAAATAGCATAAGGTTAGAAATAATTACCTTAGATTGGACCAATAAAACCTCAATATCCCCTTGGCTAGTGGTGATTTTCAAGATGTCATTATGATTTTGAAGACCTAAAATGATTGGTATAAGACCTAAGAATACTCCAAAAGACTTCTCTTATTGGATCTCCAAGAATTTCACAAGACAATCTTTCTTCAAGATAATATTCTACCTATAACTCCTCCAAATGTGACTTAGGGAAAAAATGTAAGTGAAATAAGAGTGAATAGGCTGTATATGATATATTTAGACTGAAATATGACTTTTATGTATAGTGATCAAATACCCAAAACCAACCTTAAAGGCTAAGCTAATGACATCGACCAAATTGATATAGTGAAGAGATTTTGTTTAGAACTAAATGATATCTATTAGGTTGACATAATATGAATTTTAATTATAATCTCATAATTAAATTGGACTAATCAATATAGTATAGGAAGGTGAAAGGTGTTAAATAGATGGTATCGTTCTAGTCGATGCCATAGGGTATGAAGTAACTAACATAGTTGAGTGAGGTAATATGGAAGGAGGTAGGTAGTAAGAAAAATTCAAGAAAACTAAACTAGTAGTAAAATGATATGATCATGACATAAATAGCAACATCTCTTGCAAAACACCATAATCCTACTCGCCCCTTTCCCCATGTACCCGTTAAGGTTTGCACTCAAAGATATTGTTGTTTGACAAGTTGTTACAAGAGAAAACATCAGTAAATTATAAAGTGAAAAATATTATGTGTATATATTTATTGATATACCACCTTCTTAGAATAAAGGTAAAACTTCCTATTACATACACTTGTCTCTATACTAATAAACTAACCTCTTGGTCTAGTTCAAACTACTTTAGAAAACTATGGGTTTGGATATGAGTGTGAAAATAAAATGGGATGTAAATTTCAATTATTAGTAAAAAAATGAAAAAAATATTCAAGAACCAATAATCCCACTTCCTATTTGATTCAAAATAGGTCTTGTTTATACTGTGGAAACTATAACTAAAGATGTACCCTTCCAAATGGATCACAAAAAATTTAATGCTTATGATCAATATTATGCCTCAATGTATAAAATTTTACATATTAGCTTTTCCAAATTCATTTCATCTCAAAAAATTAATTATACAATATTATATATTTATAATTAATATATCTTAATTTAATCAATGAAGATGGTTCACCTAACTACCAACACTTGATAATTTTGATAATGATGAATCTCTTCAACAATATGTGGAATCTTATGTGGATTTGCATTATTTTCATCATAAATAAATATTCAATCATCAATTGCATCAACATGCATATTTTGGTGAGTGTGAGATCTTATTAATTGACTATTACATTCCCTTAGATGGTCCCAATTCCTTAACTACTACTCCATATATTGAGTACCCATCCACACTACTCGACGAGTCAATAATTAAATTTAATTATTTTACTTAATAACATACTTAGTGTATTTTTTAAACCTAAACATGATAAAGACTATAGAGTGATTTTGATAGATTTTCTTAAATTATTTGCTTGGTTTGATCCTGACATGCTAGGTATCAATCCATCTACTATGGTTCTTAATATAGTTGTCTAATCTAATGTTAAACCAGTTAAGTAAAGGATTATAAATATGCATCTTAAATTTGATTTATTAGTTAAATCAAAAATCAAAATATTATTATATCTAAGATTGATATGACATATTTATTATTGACCTTAGATTTCCAACATTATTCATGTTGTAAAAAATGATGAATGCACTAGGATGAGCTCAAAATTTAGAGACTTGAACAAAGCTTCTCTCAAGGATGAATTTCTCATGCATAACATTGATATGATTTTTGTATGTATAATAATATATAAAATTGTCTCTTTCATGGATAGATATTATAGTTATAATAAAATTAAGATAAATCCTATTGATCAATATAAGACTACCTTCACCACTCTTTAGGTAACATTTTATTGTGTTGTCATGCCTTTCAATGATCCATGTGCAATTCTTATGCAATAAAATAAGCTTTTCACTTGTTTCTCTACACAAATATTGCACCTTATTTACAATTTTGTGTACATATATACATGAATCTTACTTACACTCTTATTCATAAGTCTCATGCTCACTCATAGACTTTCACACTCATATTGCACCTAACTGCAGCCTGTGCACATCATTATGCATGGCTCAACCCACAATTTTTCACACCTCACTACTACACGCTTACAAACTTTTTTCTCATTACTTATATTTACTCTAACACATCCACATGTCAGCCTACTCTAACTACATATCTTGTTAGGTGGCACATTTTAGTTGAGTGTCTTTTAGTCAGACCATTAGTCACTACCAACCTAGAAGCTCAATCATCACCCAACAAGGAAGATGAAGTTACTTGTAACTATCATCTTTGTAACTGATAACAGTTGTAAATATTCATGTATTATTTTTGCATATAGATTTAATATACACATTTATCAAGGGGTTGATTTATTGAATATTCATAATATAGATAACATGTTTTGCATATTTACTGTGTAACACACATATTGTAACACATTGTACCTTTCCCCTATTCTTTCCTATTGAATAAAAGTTGCATTTCCAAAAAGTTAATACTTGTGCTCCATTGGATGTGTTTTTTTTAATCTATCTAAATACATCTCTATGCATTCACTCTACACAACCAAATTTAGTTTTTCCTTACACACTTAGTCTTAGGCCTCATGGTTTGGATCATTGGTATTAGATATTAAGAGATATTTCCTTTATATAAATGTAAACTCAAGAGCACAATTAGAGAGAGAATGTCTAATAGTTAGTTTTGTTTCAAAATTCCAAAATAATTTCATAGAAAAATCAAAATGGCTAACACCTAAGAGCAACCTGAGGTAGCCCTAGAAGTTTGAAGGCTCATCATTAATGTAATGAAGGCATAGTGCACTAAAATTTTTGCCAATTCCATGAGTTTATGATGTATCTCAACCTGACACTTTCCAATCCACCTCCATAGTATGCTCAATAGTGATTTAAACAATAAATACCCTTTAAATTACAAGTTAATCTTGACATCCCTCTAGTTGAAGGTAAGATCAATGCCAAAGCATTAGATACATGGATTTTATAACTCAAGGCATATTTCATAATCAATCACTTCATTGATGCTAGGAAGATCACCTTTGTAGTATTGAAGATCTCCATTCCTATTGTTCATTAGTGGGAGACTTTCAATAAGTAACATGTGTAAGAGTGCATTCTTTTCAAATATTGGAAGATTTTTTTTGATGAATTGAAGGAGGAGTACTGCCCTCACTAAAACTTTGAAGATGAATACATAAAGTTAAAACAACTACATCAATGTAAGGATTGTTGGGGAATCCAGAACAACACACCTGTTCTAATCCCACTTTTTAGGATCTTGCTCCTCAGAAAGAGCACAATATGATTACCAAATACAAGCAATTAAACATGCAGAATTAAGTAGAAGTACAAGTAACTAGAATTCACAAATAGCACAGAATATGAGAGACAATACACTATCTTGTATTAATACTCATCCAGAAAGAAATACAATAAAGAAGATGCCACTTCTTCTTCCACCTCTTAGAGGCTTCACACACCTCAAGGGCTCCCAGTAATTCTCAATCAAGAGTTCACTCTCCTACCAAAAACGGTCCCAACACACAACTCACACACATAATTGGTGTTCACCTCTCCAACCAGTCAGTAATAACCCTGCCAGTACCAAGCACTCTAAAGTACTTCAAGTAGATCTCCCATGAACCTGCAACTTGTAATTCAACAGACCTTAATTACACATGTAGATCTCCTATGAGCTTGCAACAACCTGCAACTCAATGATCTTACAATGGAAGGATCTTCCTTGCCTTCCTTTTTAGCTCATCATTACAATACATGTCAATGGGTCTATAAATAGATCCTAGACTTAACTATAACTTAGACTCTTAATTTAAAATAATTATCCACGTAGCTCAAGACTCAAAATAGCCTTTATATGCAAACATTCAGTTCAACAAACTAATTGTTCGTGCAACAAATAGTTCTGGAACCGCATAGGTGACCGACGTCAGTCCCTGTCTGACTAGAGGTGACCGACATCAACCGACTCATTACCGATGTCGATTGCCTTCTGCACTGAATATGACCGACGTCGGTCTCACTGTCGACACTAGTATCTCTAGAACTCAGCAACCTCCTCCATGTCTGCAACAAGTTAAAGCTTTTAGCTCCACAACCTAACAATCTCCCACTTGGAGATAAACAGCTACAACTATACCTATACCTGTACATTATCTAGTTTGTTTCTTGGCATTGTATCCCTCTTCAAGATCACTCTTAAAGACCAACCACCACAAAACCTGTGGTGCACCTCCTATCATCCAAATCACTTGCCACATCCGCATCTACAAATCCATGTAAAAAAAACTTGACCCTGCAAAGCATGTGCACCTGCTGCTGGTCCCTCTCAAATACCTGAGAATCCACTGAACTGCCCTTCAATGCTTCTTTCCCAGATTGGCTCCTAACTTTTTGACAACTCCCACTGCTTGGGAAAACTCAGGTTTAGTACATACCATGCACTTAACCTCATTATGTGAATCAAGACACTGTTCATAAAACCGTCCAACCATCGGCATGCTAACTGGTCTCACACAATCATCCTGAAACAAAGTCAACCTGTGACCTTCCATGTCCTTAGAACACACTCATGCCAAAGAATCTTGTTGCTCCCAGATTCCTCATGACACACTTCTGAACTAGCTTTACCTTTAGTTCAGTAACTCCCTGTATACGTAACCCTGCAACAAGCACATCATACAGTAATAGGATAATGTAGCTAATATTATCCAACCTGGTAAAGAGAAACACAATGGTCAAACCTCCATTGTCTTGCAGCTTATTCAAGACCATATACCCTGGCCTACCATCTCACGTATCCATTCCCGCTCTTCTTCATCCTGAACATCCATTCGTCTCTCAGTGCTTCCTTCCAGCTGGCAACTCCACCAAAAACTCCCATTTGGTTCTCCTCCAAGGAATCACATTCCTCCATCCATGCCAAGCTCCCACTATTTCTTGGATCTACCTGCTCTGCTTCTTTAATAACTTCCTGGTTATTTACCATCAGTGAGCAACAAGTAGTGTAAAGAAGGGAAATGATGAATTTGAGGCTTATTTACCCTTTAAGTCCTCCATATGGGTGCTTGAGACTCCTTGACAGCTTGGTGTCCACCTAAAATCTGTCTCAGTGACCGTTTCCAGTCACATCTCAGTCTGCACCCGACCGACGTCAGTTCCATGTGACTACCTCATCACTGACATCAGTTCCCCCTGATCGACATCAGTGTTTATCTGTCCCTGAGTCACTGATGTCAGGCTACACATAGCTGACATCAGTCCCTGTCTGGTCACTGACGTCAATTTTCTAATCAATGTCGATCTCTGTGTTTTTCTTGTGAGAAATGACTTTTACCCACGAGCTCCTTTTAGATCAAAACCCTATCCAAATCACCCTTGCTCTGCTCAAAATTCTTGAGCCCCTTCTGCTGATCTCTATCTATCATCTTCTCCTTGAAAACCAAGGCTTTCCTGCTCTTGTCATGAACATCGGATTCCTTAAGAAACGTTACCTTCTTCTTTTGCATACAGAAATCTCGATTCATGCTTTTCAAATATGAAAGCATACCCTTTGACTCAAGAACATGCATCTCCTTTTTATTCATGTGACCAAGCCTATTAAGCCACATCTTTGAATCTATAGCTAAAGTAGATAACCCAAAAAGAGAATCAGTAATACAAGTAGATAGATAAAGCGTACCTACTTTCTTACCTCTTGCTACAACAAGTGCACCCTTGGTAACCTTCCAAGAATCCACTGTGAGAGTTACTGTGCAACCCTCATCACCCAAAATTCTTATAGAAATCAAATTCTGCTCCAGAACTGGGACATGCATGACCTCCTTCAACACCCATGTGTTACCTGTCTACAATTTCAGCTTCACTTTTCCTTTGCCAACCATTTGACAAGGCTTACCATCCCCTAAACAAATTTCTCCAAAGTCTCCCTGGACACACTCATGAAAAAATTCCCTATTTGGGGATGCATGAAAAGAGGCACCAGAATCTAAAACCCAAGATTCTACTTTATCTAAGGAACATACCAAAGCATCCTGTGCAACATAATCCGCAACATCTACTTCTTCTTCATGTCCTTCATGCTGATCTTCATCTGACCTGTAATCTCTCTTTAGATGCCCTTGCTTTCCACATTTCCAGCAGGTTATTCTGCCATACCTGGACTTGGATCTCCTGCCTATCTTTGACCTTGATCTCCCACGCTCGATCTTCTCTCTTTGCCTTCCCCTGATTTCCACACTCAAAAGTATTTCCTGATGATTCACCTGTGCTTTTCTTGTGAATCTCTTCATTCAAGATTACACTCACAAAATCATCCACTTTTAAGATTTTTGAAGCAGATGCAGTATTGCTAACTACCATTACCAAACTCTCCCAACTTTTAGGTACTGAGCATAAGATTAAGAGAGCCTTAATTTTATCATCAAAAACAATATTGACTTAATTTAACTGGTTTACCAAACCATGGAAATCACTAAGATGACTATGTACAGATCCACCTTCCAACATTTGTAAATTAAATAATTGCTTCATAAGAAATACCTTATTCGAAGCTGAGGGTTTTTCATATAAATTTGCCAAAGATTCCATCAACTCTACCATTGTCTTAGCGTGTGATAAGTTGGAAATCACAGACGATGCAAGACTCAACCTTATAGATCCCAGAGCCTTTCGATCAAGAACCTCCCATTCTTCATCCTTTATATCCCAGGGCTTGCAATCAACCCCACCCAATGGTAAGTACAAATCTTTTTGATACAGATAATATTCAATCTGCATCCTCCATAATTGATAGTTCTTGCCATTAAACTTCTCCATTCGTAGCTTACTGTCTTCTGCCATTGCTCTACTCCCACTCAAACAGAAACCCCTGTGAGTAACCTGTAATCAACACACACTAACCAGATCTGATACAACCTATTAGTATCCCAACCAAAAACTCTGATACCAGTTGTTGGAGAATCCAGAACAACACACCTATTCTAATCCCACTTGTTAGGATCTTGCTCCTCAGAAAGAGCACAATATGATTACCAAATACAAGCAATTAAACATGCAGAATTAACCAGAAGTACAAGTAACTAGAATTCATAAATAGCACAGAATATGAGAGACAATACACTATCTTGTATTAATACTCATCCAAAAATAAAATACAATAAAGAAGATGCCACTTCTTCTTCCACCTCTCAGAGGCTTCAACACCTCAAGGGCTCCCAGTAATTCTCAATCAAGAGTTCACTCTCCTACCAAAAATGGTCCCAACACACAACTCACACACAGAATTGGTGTTCACCTCTCCAACCAGTTAGTAATAACCCTACCAGTACTAAGCACTCTAAAGTACTTCAAGTAGATCTCCCATAACCTTGCAACCTGTAATTCAATAGACCTTACTTACACATGTAGATCTCCTATGAGCTTGCAACAACTTGCAACTCAATGATCTTACAATGGAAGGATCTTCCTTGCCTTCCTTTTTAGCTCATCATTACAATACATGCCAATGGGTCTATAAATAGATCCTAGACTTAACTATAACTTAGACTCTTAATTTAGAATAATTATCCACGCAGCTCAAGACTCAAAATAGCCTTTACATGCAAACACTCAGTTCAACAAACTAACTGTTCATGCAACAAACAATTCTGGAACCGCATAGGCGACCGACGTTGGTCCCTGTCTGACTAGAGGTGACCGATGTTAGCTGACTCACTGCCAATGTTGGTTGCCTTCTACACTAAATCTGACCAACGTCGGTCTCACTGCCAATGCCGGTATCTCTAAAACTCAGCAACCTCCTCCATGTCTATAACAAGTTGAAGCTTTTAGCTCCACAACCTAACAAGGATCAGTCACTAGAAGACTACACCAACACATTCAATGACTATTATGCAGTCTTATGGGATAAATTAAGCTAATAACATAAGGTGTTGAAGTACATCAATAGATTATCACCATCTGTTTGAAGATGGAGTTATTGACTTCTAACACTCTAAGACAAGTTGTCTACCCTAAAATGATATCTAATTACTTAGAATTAGCCTTCGATTACTATTAAAGGGGTATATAGAAATGATAATGCACAAGGGTGATAATTAGATTTACAAAAGGCTAATTGGGTACTAAACTCATACACAAACATACACTAAATTTCTTATGCAAAGAATAGGCTAAATATAAAAACTATAACTAAGTTATGTATGTAAATGATAAATAAGTAATATGCATAGTTGGTTCTAATGCCAACATAGTGTTGGACCTGAAATAGGTAAGAAGCAGGCTGGAGGATAGTTCTAGAATGGTCATCAAATTTTGGATATGATGGTTTTGGAGCTCTGGATACTAAAATTAGCTTAGGACTATTTGGGTTTGTTGTAAGTGTTATGTAAGAAATACCTGATAGAAATGGATGTGACCACTTGGATGTTTCTAGGTAAATTTCATGTATAAGTACTAATAATCCCATCTAATGGGTGTCCATAATGCAATGGAGGAGGATGTGCATTATATGTCAATTGTACTTATGGATCCTTCTTAAAATTTTATTGCAAAGGATTGTTAAATGTTTTTTATTTTTGGTGATCACCAAGTTGTGAACCTGATTCTTTGGAAGATCATCAAACATAAAGTTTTGGTCATCAATAAGATCTTAAATCTTATGTTTTAAGGTAAAGTATTTGTTTTTAGAATGTCATGGTCCCTAATGGTAATCATAATAAGCATTTGCATCATATCCTTTGTGTATAGCTTTCTTCATATCAACCTATATAGGATGAGGGAGAGATATAATCTGACATTCTAGTAACCACGATAATAATGAAGCTAGGGACTCAAGTAAATGGGAGAACTATCTCCTTGATACATTGGATAAGACACATTGGTTAGGCTATTGTGAAACTATGTTAACTATGGTGGTTATCTCCTTTTTAGACTCGTGAGGTTTTACCTTATAACTTGGTTTGATTGTAAACTTATTAGTGGATGTAGATACATCTTCTGTATTTGCTAAATACTTGAGCTTATTCAATTGAATAAGCTTCATTTCACAGTCCTGTACAACATGGCACAGGTCATCAAAAGATTTGAACTTTTTGAAAATAATGGACTCATGTAAAGGATCAATCAAACTTTACTTTAATAAATCTTAAAACTTTGTCTATCATAGGATTGGTCATTTTAGCTTGGGTCACATAGTGAGATCTATTTATATTTCAATCTTTCCAAATGGTGAGCCATTGAGTGGTGTTCAAAGTAGCATTGTGAATTTATATACATTTGAGGAGAACAACTTCATTAGTGTTAATTTAAGAGTTTTGAGTCACAAAGTTTGGGGTGTTGAAGATATCTCAATAATTTTTGTTTAACAAATTAAGCATAGGACATGACTATTATTCTTGCATATGGGATTAGGTGATATTTTGAGGGTCAAAGATAATAGAGGATTCGATATCACTATTGAATTATTCATATTTTGCATTTGGATAGAAAGTAAGTCCATAACGAATCATATAAGGTATGTTTTGAATTTTTTTTACCAATTTTTGAACAATGGTCAAAAGGATAAAATGTTAAGTCTTTTGACTCTAAATGGTCAAGAAAAGTCAATACAAGTCAAAGTTGGTAAAATTTAAAGTTCTTATTTTTTATAAAATTCATCTTTATAAAGTCAATATTTATCTAAAATGCAAAAAGATTAAAAACTTCTTAATTCCTTATGATTTTCCTTGGAAAAATTAAAAAGTGAAAAAGACACACCAAATCCTACAACCAGTGCAGATAGACCCAATGAATCCTAGCTCTTCTATAAACAAACCTATCAGACCCTGATAGGTGTGCAAACACAACCCCTAGATCCTATGAGGCCTATCCACATAACCCTCAAAAATTGATAGGTGTAATAACAACACCCCTAGATTCTAATACCAATGTAGGCACAACTTTTGGAACCCACAACCAGTGCTAATAATACCCACAGAGTCTGATAGTCCCATTTATAAATTTTCAAAAAATAAACTTTTTGACTGAACACTTTCAAATTTGCATCTTCATCAGGGGTAGTGTAGTGCAGGTTCTTCATCTAAACATGAGGATTTCATCAAATATCAAGTCCCTCGATATAAGAAGGCATAGATGTAAACTTTGGGCTCATACATCTTGTAGATTTATGGTAAAGAATAAATGTAATGCATAAAATAGATTATGGTCAGAGCATTCATAATAGTGGACTACCTCAGGTAGTTAACTGTCCAACTTTAATATGGTGTCTAGAGTTACTCATGATAATGGTTAAGTACTATGATGCACAGAAGATAGAAGTCAAAAATTTATTTAACCTTATCAACTCTAGAGTGAAAATGTAAGGCAAGATCAAACTTCTCAAAAAGGTCTTGATTTTTGTTCCAATGTAGAGACCAAATCTAAGAAATGAATTTTGAATATAAACACTTGGTATAAAATATTCATCTTGATATGACAAAAAAACAAGGATAATTGCATCTCTATTAGTATAAGGGCCAAAATATCACATCGCTACAAGTAGAGAGGTCAAAATTTGACACCCCTGCAAGCCGAGAGGTCAAAATCTACCACTCTAGCAAGTAAAAATTATCAAAATAAGGTCCAATCTCCCTCAAGCCATAACATTTGCATTCAAACTTTGTTTTTGATCTTGTTTAATGTGTTATAAAGATAGTTGTATGTTTTAATTAAGGACACATGATGATAAAACATCATCTTGAACTTATAAAATAAGGGGGAGAATCATAGTTATCCAAGTATGGTGGAATTCTAGACTGTCAAACTTGAAATGCCTTATCTCATAAAGTTCTTCAACGGGTCCCATAAGAATAAAGGAGAAAATCAAAAATTTACTAAGTATTTTGCTTGTCTAAATTTGAAACCATTATAATTAGAGGGGTCATAATCTGACACCCTTGCAAGCAAATGGGTTAGAATTTGACAACCCTGCAAGTAAAAATTATCAAAATGGGGTTTAATCTCCCTTAGGCCATAACTTTCACATTTGAACTCCATTTCTATTCTTGTTTGATGCATTGGAAATATAATTTTAAGAATAAAAATTTAACTTGAGAATACATGGTGTGAAAACTTCATATTGAATTTATAAAATCAAGGGGAAGAATCACAATTATTTAAGCAAGGCAAAATTGTATATGTCTAAGCAGGGTCTAATCTCCCTCGAGCCATAATTTTCACATCTGAACTTTGATTTGGCTCTCATTTGATGCATCAAAAATATAATTTAATGAATAAATTTTTTATTCAAAGATCCATGGTGAAAATATTTCATTTTGAATTTCTAAAATCAATGGGAGAAACATAGTTTTAGAAACAAGGCAAAGTTTATAATTTTCGAGTTGTGCAAAACCATCAAGTCACTTTTTCAAGTTGTGCAAATTGGCCCTTACACTTTTAAAAGTTTTGAAAAAATAGAAACACACTTTTTAAAGTCATGAAAATTTATCATTTCATTTTTCTAAGTCGTACGAATTTATCAATGTACTTTTTTAAGTTATGCGAATATGTCATCACACTTTTACAAGTTGTGTGAATTTGTAAATGCATTTTTATAAGTTTCAAGTAATAGAAAAATACTAACATATTTTAAAAGTTTCATGAATTTATCATTGCACTTTTTTAAGTTGTGAAAATTGATTAATGTTTTTATCAATTTTTCAAGTTGTGCAAAATTATTATTATACTTTTGCAAGATCCTAAAAGGCATAAAAGGTGGTTATGCACCAGAACCACCCATTGTAACCTATAAAAGGAGTTTAAGTCTCATTTTTAAATCTTAGATTCATTTGAGCTCATATTGGATTTTTTCTACTTGGATTTTTAACAATATGAGAACTTTTGGTAATATGGAAGGAAGGAGTTTGTATGTACAACCCCATGAAGGATCAATATAGAAAAGATTTATAGGACTTTATGCAACAAGTTTTTATAGATGAATGATATGTGTGATTATGTCAATATATTTTGATTATCATTATTTCATTTTAATAAAATGTTATTGTTAGATATTCAATAAATTTGAAATTTTTAATGTAGAAAGTTCTATTGAATCTACATTAGTAATTCTTGACATTGTGAAGCCTTGGTGGCATTAGAATAGGTTGTATGCCTATTTTTATTGGGAAATATAGTGTTATTGAATATCCTTATTTGTAAATATATATAATAATATTCATGTATGTACCTTGTTCTTATGTCTATAATATGTCTTTCTCATACCATTTCTATGATAAAGGCTTCCCATGTTATAATCTTAAATCTTGGGCTATTCTAGTCAGTTTTTGTGTTTAACTACCTAAGGTTGTCCTTCATCTTTTCTGGGGTTATCATAACAGCTTGTGTTTAACTAGATAAAATTATCTCAATCTTCATTTCTCCTATCCTTTATTATTTCCCCCTTCTTCCCATTGTTCCCTTCATTCTCTTTCTATCCCCTTTTTTTACTTTCCAGTTAAAAGTATGAAACCCCCATAGAAAATAGTTTTGTTGTAAATAGTTGTGATTAACTCTTTCTTTGCTTTCCCTTTTTAGTTTTCAATAAAGGTAGCTTCACATATTAATAGGAGAGGGATTTTATCCTCACATTGTTGACTAACAAAGGGAATTTTTCCCCACATTTTTAATTGAAAGTCAACATTTGTCCCCCTGATAATTTTTTCAGCCAACAGCACTAGAACATGAGAGAGAATAAGTCTTGCATGAATATCATAGAGGAGTCATTGGTGGTATTATTTTAAATAATTTATCATGCACCATATTTTTTATTAGTATTTTGGTGGCCAATAACCTATAAGGATTCAAAGGATTTCACACAAAAGTGTGACATTTTTTAATGGATTTTGAATAAAAGTATGAGGCATGAAATGCCTTTGATACCCATTATAGTACAATATTTTTTTTTAAAAATAGGCAATAGACTTTTTTAGACCAATAAATATATCTAAATGCTAAATAAGAGTGGGATATATCATTACAACCACCAACTATTTAATAAGATGTCTAGAAGCAACACCTACCAAGGATTGCACAATAATAAAAACTACAAGGTTATTATGGGAAAACATCATAAAATGGTGTGGGTGCCCACTAAGTTTTAAAAGTGATATAGCTATTCATTTACAATATAAAGGATGCATGTGTTCCTCAATGAGTTCATGATTACATGCTACAAGACTACACCCTATCACTTATAATAAAAAGTTATATTAGAGGCATTCAATAAGATCATGGGAACCACTCTTACTAAGATATGTGACATTGGTCATAAATATTGGGATGATAGAGTTTTATCCATATTATGGGCCTATAAAACTACCTATAATAAATTTAACAATTATAATCCTCTCCAATTGTTGTTTAGCAAATAAACATTTTTCCTAGTGGAATTTATTGTGCCTTTATTGCACATAAAACATGCAAGATGTCTAGATGACAATCAATTGTTGGATATGATACTATAGGAACTAAAAAATATAGATCATAAAAATCATTATATTTACATATATCCAAGGTGTTAAATTCATGGGAAAATGTGTGGCATGACAAGCACATTAAGGAAAAGGTCTTGCAGAATGAGGCACATGTGTTGGTTTATGACTCCAGGTATGTCAAGGACTAAGTTAATCTTAATATAAGGTGGATGGGTCCATAAATCATCCATGACATATTGAAGATAAGTTTGTTAAAATGGAAATTTATAGGTTTAAATATAATGAATGTATCTCATGAGATAGTTTTTGGTAAAATTCCCCCAATAGCATGATAAGCTAGGAACAAAGGGTATTCCTCATCTACCAATGTGCACCTATGTGTGATAGATTTAGCAATGAATCAAACACAATATTAGTAGTATTCCCCAAAAAATTATTGGTAAATACCATGGTAGTGTATGAAAAAAACATAACATAACCCCAAGTAGTAACATGCATGATATGGATATGACACCAAACATAGTGTATCACATAGTATAGGAAATGTAGTTAGTCACAATCATAAAATCACGTGTAATAGATGTAACCATCAAGTAATAAATATTACCCATGAAAAATTAATGAGATGACATGATGACTAGAATATCCCTTATCAACAACACTTGACATGACATCAATAGAAAACACACACATGTCGGCAATAGAGTAATCATAGGGTACTCATGAGAACACATAATGTATCCATGTGACATCCAATATGTAGGCTAGAACAATATATGTGTAATTGATAACTAGAATTGTATGTCAAATGGAAATAAAAAATGATGTCACTTGATACCCAATGTAAAATAAATTCCTCTAGTCTAAGGCATGTCAAAATTTTGAGAATGCCCCAGAGAATGGGTGTAAATGTAGCCACATAATATCTATAATTTCATAATCATATGTAATTCATATATCATTCATATCACCTACTCAAAGTGTACCTTGAGAAGCAAGTGTGTAACTTGTATATGTAAATCTCTAGCATATGTAGATAAGCATGATGTATGTACATTGACAAAAAAAAAGGTAGATAATTTTAAATTTTTATATTTCCTAATATATTTAATTTTTTATAATGTTTTAGAAGAAAGATCATGAAAATAGAAGTACAAGAGGCATAATTAATGGGAAACTAATAAGGCAATCAAGAAAGCCTATGGGTGTAAATATAGAAGAAAGAAGAAGAGGAGGAATCCAAACAATCTAAAACTTCCCTCATAAATTAATGCATGCTAGGACAAAAGGTATTGATATATACAAGGGCCATGACAAGGTGTGTATAAAGAGATAAACAATCAAGAGATGTCAATGCAAACAAGTTAAATTCATAAATGTATAATCTATAAGAAGTGTGCAACAAGGTAAAAACTTGGGGGATGAAGGCACATGAAATGTATGACATATATAAGGAGAAAAAAATAAGATATATATAGTAGGATGTATCAATGAAGTATAAGGGATAGACTAGAAAGGCTAATAGTTAATCCCACATGTTTGTATAAAAAATGGATATTTATGATCATGGGGAGGTAGATGCATCACTAGATGGATCAAAAAAAGTATCATAATTTGTATTATGGATCATACAACCATTAGTTGTATGGTAACCTAAATCATCATGATAATGGGATATAAGAGTTGCCTTAACCTCTTAGGAATAATCAATTATATTAGTTCATATATTTATTTGTATATTTTAACTCTTTGTAGTTACTTGAGAAAGAATATACACAAAATATTACAATAAGACTATATTTGGATGTGGTTGAGTATGTACTATAACTGTAAGTGATGAAACTATATGATTTTTTACTCTTAGATTTGTGATGGGAGAAGTCAAAACTCTAAGAGTTGTAACTCGAGGAAAAAATTGTGGATGTAAGGATTTTAAATATTTAATTGTTAGTAAAATCATCAATACTCAAATTAGTTAAAATATTTTGGTGAACCTAAACCTAAAGATCATCCAACCTGGGGTTTTATAGCCCTCTACCCCTAGGGTTTGATTTATATTATTTTTATTACATTTTATTGTTTCAAGATTTTCATCATACCCTTTTCTTATTTTTACCTTATCATTAGGTTCTCTTTGCTTTGACCATATTTCCTTTGCTAAACTTTGGTACTCTTCCACTTAGTAGTTTATGCCTAGGATTATGTTTATTCCCTTTTCTCAAGGATCAGATTTATATTTTACATTTATTTTTAAAATGGCATAAACATGGGGATATTATATATGTTCCATACTCTTAGGTTTGATGATATGGTTGTTATACAAATGTTTATCAATGTTTTCATGGTTCTTTATTCACATTTATTATAGAATGTTAGCTCTTGAATCATGATAGGTTTATATGTGATAATAATGTTTTACATTTTGATATCCTTATCATTGATGACATCTCTCTCCCTCATTTTGGAGACAACCCTTTTAGTGGTGATTATATTATGATTTTCTATGAGATAGATGTTGTAATAACCTGGCGAGGTAGGGCAAGTAATGGTTATATCATCCTTCCTTTATCTCAAGTCTAAAATGGGGTTAACCAACATAGCTTTCCTCAATGTTCCAATCTTACCCTTGTTCATAAAAAAATTAGATTCTAAATTCCTAAGGATTATGATATTGTGGATAAACTTAATAATACCTATGCCAAAATTTATATCCTATAATTCTTTAAAATGTCAACTATTTACAAATGCATACTTTATGAGGCTTTATGTGACTCTACTTTTACATGTGATACTAAACTTGATTATTTTTCTTATATTTTAAAAACTTTAAAATATAGTGAGAACCTTATCACTTTTGAATCCAAATACTTACCCTCTAAGAAAATCATTAACTAGCACTTACCTTTTTACTTTCAATTTACTATCAATCATAAGGGATTCAAAAGGTTATTCATAGATAATTGTCTAGGACTAAACATTTTTAATGAATATTTTATTAATGTACTTGTATTTAGTCATAATTACCTTAAACCTTTGGATATGGTTATAAAATGGTTTGACAACCAACCAATAAGAGATTTATGAACTATTACATTGTACTTAACTGTTGGGCTTAAAAATTTAGCTATGCCACATTGAGTGATGTCTATTGAAGTGAGTTGTAATATTTTATTTAGTAGACCATGGATCCATGATATTAATATGGTTCCCTCTATATGACATATATGCTTAAATTTTTAACATGAGGGCTACATTTATACTTTTCTCGTAGATGATGTCCCTTTACAATTTTGTAAAGTTATCGAACTCACAAAAATTATTATTCCACACCTTAATACACCACAATGAAAGTTCATGGCACCTAAATAATATATTCACATGGATATAATTCATTCAAATGATCTGGGTGAAAGTAGTAATACCAATGAGGATATTGACACTTGTGAAGATAGTATAGATGACCATTTATCTAAGCTTTTCTTTACTCCTATAAGTTATGAGGAATATACAGATGACATGTGAACATTTGGTATTGTCTAATTAATTTGTACTCCCCATGATTTTGGACTACCCTTTCCATCATATGTGCTTAGTGTATGCATAGGCTAGGATTAGCATACAACTATCCTATCTCAATAAATAGGAACTCAAAGAAGGCTAATCAAATAGAGTATGTGATACTTAATGTTTGGGTAGTGACCAATCGATCTACAAATATAAGAGGGGTGCCTATGTTTCTAATGCCAAGAGGATATGGGTTCTAAATCCTAAGCCTATTACACAATGAAATAACTATAACTAGACCTCTATGTAAGTGATAAATTACAAATAGGTAATGTAAGTAGTTGTGAAAGTAAAATAAACTAAGCTAAATGGGAAGGGTTAGAATGATAAAAAATGGTAAGTTACCATGGTCGACAAATGGAGGTATAGGTAATCTAAAATGGAATATGGAAATTCTAATCAATCTTATAACCACACTAGCATAATTGTAGAGAAAACCTATACAAGGATACACACACATTCATTCACTAAGTAAAAATCAACATCTATCTACTAAATAAATGAAGGAAATAGATTAAGGTTAGAAATACTTATCTTGGATTGGACCCATCAAGCCTCAATATCCCCTTAGTTAGTGGTGATTTTCAATATGTTGTGATTGTGAAGACCTCAAATGGTTGGTATAAGACCTAATAATACTCCGAATGACTTCTCTAATTAGATCTCTGATAATTTCACAACACAATCTATCTTCAAGACAAGATTCAACCTATAACTCCTCTAAATGTGAATTAGGAAAAAAGTGTGAGTGAAATTAGAGTGAATAGACTGTATATGATATATTTAGAATGAAATATGACTTTTATGTATAGTGATCAAATACCCAAAACCAACCTCAAATGCTAAGCTAATGACATCAGCTAGATCGATATAGTGAAGATATTTTGGTTGGAACTGAATGATGTAGTCTAGGTAGACATAATATGAATTTTAGATATAGTCTCAAAATTACATTGGACTAATCGATATAGTATAAGAAGGTGAAAGGTGTTAAATAGATGTTATCAGCCTAGTCGATGCCATAGGGTATGAAGTAACTAATATAATTGAGTGAGGTAAGATGAAAGGAGGTAGGTAGTTAGACAAATTAAATAAAACTAAACTGGTAGTAGAATGATATGATCATGACATAAATAGCAACATCTCTTGTAAAACACCATAATCTTGCATGCCCCTTTCCCTATGTACCCTTTAAGGTGTGCATTCAAGGATATTGTTGCTTGACAAGTTGTTACAAGAGCAAATGTCAATAAATTTTAAAGTGAAAAATATTATATGTATACATTTATTGATATACCACCTTGTGATGATAAAGATAAACATCCTATGACATACACTTGTCTCTATACTAATAAACCAAATTAACCTCTTGGTCTAGTTCAAAAACTACTTTAGAAAACTATGGGGTTGGATATGAGTGTGAAAATAAAATGGGATGTAAATGTTAATAATTAGGAAAAAATGAAAAAAATATTCAAGAACCAATAATCCCACTTCATCTTCACTTCAAATTAGGTCTTGGTTATACTATATAAACTAGAACTAAAGATATACCCTTTTAAATGGATCACAAAAAATTTAATGCTTATGATCAGTATTATGCCTCAATGTATAAAATTTTACATATTAGCTTTTCCAAGTACATTGCATCTCATAAAATTAATCATACAATATTACATATTTATAATTAATATATCTTAATTTGATCGATGAAGATGGTTCACCTAAACTACCAACACTTGACAATTTTGATAACAATGAATCACTTCAAGAATATGTGGAATTTTATGTGTATTTGCCTTATATTCATCATAAATAAATATTCCATCATCAATTTAGTCAACATTCATATTTTGGTGAGTGTGAGCTCTCGTCAATTGAAGATGACATTCCCTTAGATGGTCCCAATTCCTTACCTACTACTCCATATATTGAGTACCAATCCACACTACTCGACGAGTCAATAATTAAATTTAATTATGTTACTAAATAACATGATAAAGACTATAGAGTGATTTTGATAGATTTTTTTAACTTATTTACTTGGTTTGATTCTGACATGCTAGATATCAATCTATCTACTATGGTTCTTAATATAGTTATCCAATCTAATGTTAAACCAATTAAGTAAAGGATTATAAATATGAATCTTAAAGTTGATTTATTGGTTAAATAAAAAATCAAAATATTATTATATCTAGGAGTCATATGACATTTTTATTTTTATTTTTTTAGATCGATGATTAGCTTTTGACTAGAGCTATAACCATTTCTAGGGTACAAATTAGGGACCCAATTCTCGAGAGAATTATAGAACCATTAATAATTTGATCACATTGAAACCATTGAGTAAAAAACTACATCTAACCTAAAAATACCCTCTGAGATTCAAACTTTTTTTGGGCTAGGCATAACCAAACCACTTCACCAATCTTTCTTCATCTCATCGGAAAATTTAATCTACATCTAAAGCTTAATAGAGGTGGGCCTAGGTTCATAAGTCCATTGAATGATTCATAGTTGAATCACCTTGATTTGATCCATGTGGAACACATGGATAACTTTGACCCCTACCTCAAGGTATCCCCATGGCCACTCATAATAAAGGTGATGCATCTACCCTTAAGCCTCGATGTGTAAAAGGGTGCTCCGTAGGAATTGAACTCAAGACCTAAGTGACTAAATTCATTATTCCTATCCACTCGAGCTAACCCTTAGGGCTATATGACATATTTATTACTCACCTTATATTTACAACATTATTCCTATTGAAAAAAATGATGAATGTATTAGGATGAGCTTAGACTTTAGAGACTTGAACAAAACTTGTCTCAAGGATGAATTTCTCATGTATAACATTGGTATGATTTTTATATGTATAATTAGATATGAAATTGTCTCCTTCATGGATATCTATTATATTTATAATCAAATTAAGATAAATTCTACTGACTAATAGAAGACTACCTTCACCACTCTTTAGGGAACATTTCGTTACATTGTCATGCCTTTCGATGATCCAAGTGCAATTCATGTGCAACATAATAAGCTTTTCACTTGTTTACCTACATAAATCTTGCACCTTATATGCAATATTTCACACATATCTACATGAATCTTACTTACAGTCTTGTGCATAAGTCTCATGCTTACTCATAGACTTTCACACTCATATTATACCTAACTATAGTCTGTACACCGCACTACGCATGGCTCAACCCACAATATTTCAAACCTCATTAGTACTCACTTATAGACTTATGTGTCATTAATTTTATTTTATCCAACACATCCACATGTTAGCCTACTTTGACTACATATCTTGTTAGGTGGAACCTTCTAGCTGAGTATATTTTAGTTGGACCATTAGTCACCACCAACCTGGGAGCTCAATCATCACCCAACAAGGAAGATGAAGTGACTTGTAACTATCCTCTTTATAACTGATAAAAATTATAAATATTCATGTATTGTTTTTTTATATATATGTAATATATGCATTTAGCTATGGGTTGATGTAATGCATAGTCATAATATAGATAACATGGTTTGCATATTTACTCTGTAACACTTGCACTATAACACATTGTACCTTTTCCCTATTCTTTCTTATTGAATAGAAGTTGCATTTCTTTCAAGTTAATACTTCTACCCCATTGGATGTTTTCTTATTGTTCTATCTGAATACATCTCTATGCATTCACTCTACATAACTAAATTTAATTTTTCCCTACACACTTAGTCTTAGGCCCCATGGTGTGGATCATCAGTATTAGAGTTTAAGATATCTTTCCTTTCTATGTATGTAAACTCGTGAGTGAAACTAGAGAGAGAAGGTCTAATAGTTAGTTCTATTTCAAACTATCCAATAAAAATTCATTAAAAATCAAGATGGATAACACCCAAGAGCAACCTAAGATAGCCCTTGAAGTTTCAAGGCTCATCATTGATGCAATGAAGGCACAGTGCACCAAAAAAAATTCCAATTCCATGAGTTGATGATGCAGCTCAACCTGACACTTTCCAATCCACCTCCATAGTATGCTCAATAGTGATTTCAACATGAAAATACCCTTCAAAGTATAAGTCAATATTGACATCGCTCTATTCAAAGGCAAAATTGATACCAAAGAATTGGATACATGGATTTGATATACTCAAGGCATATTTCAAAATCAATCACTTCATTGATGTTGAGAATATCACCTTTGTATTATTGAATATTTCCATTTTGGTTATTCACTAGTGGGAGGCCTTCAATATGTAGCATGTTTAAGAGTGCATTCTTTTCAAATATTAAAAGACTTTTTTTATGCGTTGAAGGATGAGTACTACCCTCACTAAAAATTTGAATATGAATACATCAAGTTAAAGAAATTATGTCAATGTAAGGATTAGTCACTAGAAGACTACACCAACACATTCCATGACTACTATGCATGCCTATGGGAGAACCTGAGCTAACAACATAAGGTGTTGAAGTACATCAATATATTCTCCCCTTATATCTATTTGAAGATGGAGTTATTGACTTCTAAAACTCTAAGATAATTTATTTAAACTAATATGATATCTAAGTACTTGGAGTTAGCCTTAGATTACTATTAAAGGGGTATATAGAAATGATAATGCACAAGGGTGATAATCAGATCTATAGCAGGCCAATTGGGTATGAAACTCATATATAAACATACACTAAATTTCTTATGATGAGAATAGGCTAAATATAGAAAGTACAATTAAGATATGTATGGAAATGACAAAGAATTACTATGCCTAGTTGGTTCTGATGCTAACATAGTGTTGGATCTAAAATAGGTAACACGTAGGCTGGAAGACAATTCTAAAATAGTCTTCAAATTTTTGGTATGATGCTTTTGGAGCTCTAGACAATAACATCAGCTTGGGATGGATATAATGACACTACTATTTGGGTTCAATTCAAGTGTCATGTATGAAATACCTAATATAAAAGGATGTGACCACTTGGATGCTTTTAGGTTTGTCTTTGCATTTATTCTAGTGCATTCAAATCTAGGTCATGTACTATCACTCATGAAATTGTAAAACTTAGTTCTTTATCTCCATAGTGACCTTAGGGGAAAATGGGTTAGTGAGCATACAATGTCAAGCTGCCCTAAATATCTTGATGTTATTGGGCACTAACTATAAAACCAATATTTTTAAGAGGTCCTCAAACTTATGTAGTTCTCCCCTATGTGTTAGCTTGTGTGTAAATCATGCAATATGTGGAAAACAATCACAATAGTGACCTAGCATGTGACTTCTCAAATTAGGATCTTGGGAAGCTCCTTCATTAATTTAGACCTATAAATGTGTTACCCCCATAATTGATATGGAAATAGGATAAAATAGAGAAGCTTTACTTTATTAAGATTTTGATTGAATTTTTTTGATAGATTGCCTTAGTCTATATTAGGTTTTTGTAGGTGAAGAATGAATGAGGGTTGATCTTGTATTTATATCAATCCCTTTGGAGAAGTAACTCACATTAAAGTAATTAGGCTTACCATTAATATACATTTCATTTTCAAAATAAATGACTTTAGGGCACTGGACACTTGTGTCAAGTTAGGACACTTGCATTAACATTAGTGTCTATCTTGAACATTAGTGTCTAGGGATCAGGAAAGTAGGTACAATCCCAAAACTTGTAGAGATGTGAGATAAGTACATTTTAAGAATTTTGATAAAGATAAAAGGCCTAGGTCATCAACATAAGACTAATCAGACTAAGAGATAGGCCAAGGGACATAAGATTGAGTAGATGTGAGACTTGCATAAGTGAGAAATGTCTAGAACTGAGAGGACTAGCTAAGGTCTAATTTTTCCAAGAGTACAAGACTAAGTTGTTATATAATCAATAAATATCATCTACATTTCCCCCTTTTAATATAGTAATGAAATTTCCATTTTAAAGGAAAGGAATGCGTACATGAGTGTGTATAACACACTTTGTCTTTGCTTGAGTCCAAATTGAGTGATTTATTGGTGACTAACATGCAACCAAAATCATGTTACATTATAAAATTAGTGAATATAATCTAGAAGTAAAAGTATGTGAAATAAATTGAAATTGAAAGAGTAAGAGTAAGGTTTAGTAGTACACCTATATGTCAATGTAACCACCTTGCCTATTAGAAAGTTTATTTTAAAAATATGTATTATTGTAAGGTTCTAAATCTAAGATTAGGACAAATATAGATAAATATTGAAAGTGTGTAAATCCAATGAGATAGATATAGAGAAAGGGGTTGAAAGTCACATGCCCCCAATCTTGGAGCAAAGATGAGTTGTGACCTAGTAGTTGAGATTAGCTCAACTATGCAGCCCAATCATACTTACAACTTGGTAAGGCTAGATGATCTAATCAATTCCAACCTAAAAATTTAGTAATAGTGAGTGATTTAATCACCTCAACCATACCAAAAAGTGAACCAACTACTGCATTAGATTAGCTTAATATAGTCTATAAAATTTTCATTGAGGTATCAATATGTAAAAGTCCATGATGTGGTAACAGTCCATAAAAGAGTTTTGAAATCTGAAATTGATTTAAATTTTTCAATTTTAGGCCCAAATTGCATAGCTTATTCACCTTAAATATGTCTCATGTTAAAATTGTGTATAACAATGGTAATAATGTATAAAATTTTGACACAACTATGAATATGAATCATATAACTATGTGTTTTGGCCAATTTAGAAACTATGTAACTTTGGAGAACCTACTTCCAAAGCATGCCCCCAATATATATGGAGAAATGTGAAAATTTATATAAGTACCAAAGTGGAGGACATGTTTCTAAAACATTCCCCCATTTTAATCTGGAGATGTTGAATATTGAACAAGTGTGGAGAACATGCTTCCAAATCATGCCCCCACTAAATATGAGAATTATGAATATGTAGAAGCCATGCCTATCTGGCATGTCCCCATTGAATCTAAAAACTAATATAAGTACCATATATTGAATAAGTGTGGATAACATGCTTCCAAATCATGACCCCGCTGAATCTAAAAATTGTACCAAGTGTGGAGAACATGTCTCTATGACATGCCCCCACTAATATGTCCCTCCCCTTTAAGGTGAGTGAAAATATAAAAACTATTAGTTACCTCACCACAAACGGATAAGATAACTATGTAATATATGAATGTAACCATGTAGTATATAGAAGTAGCATGTCTAGGTAAATATAACATTATAGTGTATAGACCCAATGTGATCACATAAAGGCTTAAGATGCATGATAAAGATCATGGAAATGTCTAGATAATATATTAAAATCTCAATAAGCAAACAAGCACACACACAAGAGCACTCAAAAGCAAGTCAAAAGATAATGGTCCAAGGAAATCACAAACAAGGGGCATGTTCAAATGCCACATAATCAAATAGACATGACTTAGTCAAATATCCATGAAATCAAGAATGATATTTTCAAATGTCCATATAAAAAATAATGACATGCAAATTTCAAATAAATCATACGTAAGCATGGGGGCCACAAGCAAAGAAGGATATTCAAATTCTATAACAAGGAATATAATAGCAAGTCAAGAAAATCAAGAAATTTCATTAAGTAAAGAATAAGCAACTAGCATAAACATGTCATAGTGGCCCATGGATCAAATGTGTTAGGAAAAAATGTCAACTGTGTAGCATATCAAGTACCATGTGTAATATATAATCATGGATAAAGGCATGTATAAGTACATATGTAAGCTCAAACATGATAATGAAATGTTATCATCGTACCATATAACTTGTGTGTATCAATATCAAATAAGTGGATACCCCTAATGTTTACATGACATGAGTAAAGGGAAGATCTAACATCCAAAATAAGAATAAATTATGTATTTGTGTATACATATATCACATTCAAGTAAAATTTTGGCACACATGTGTATGGAGAAGTAATTGAATATGCCATCCATCAACATGGAACTAACACATAGATGCCAAGGAGATAATAGAACATGTAGGTTCTAAAAATATTTTTTATTTTTTAAATGTTTTTTTTTTTTTGTATTTTAAAATCTTTGAATAAGAAATATCATCCTATGATGCCATCCAATAGATAGTCATATATATCTCCCCACTATAAACCTAGTGTAATAATCTTGTGAAGCTATTGAATAACACATATAGGTTCAATATATGTCATTATAATATTGGTGATGCTCTATATATGTAAAATTAAACCCTATGGTTGTGAAGAAATAGTAGGATTAATAGGAGTATGGGTTTTTAGAACCCATAGTTGAGTGCTTTGTGGTGCCTTTGGAATAACTATAATAAAAACATATTTAGGTGCTCTAGATATCTAAACATGGTGCATAGTAGATAGGGATTCTATGGAATCCATTGTATGTCTCTTATGTAATGGTCTCTTAAGTACTAGTCACCTAGTAAATGGGATTGTTTGTTGCTTATCCTTTATAGTGAATTAGCCTTAGTAGGCTTGGTGATTAATTATTTGGGTATAAGTTTCTCTTGTTCAATAAGATGCTCATATGGGATTTTGAAAACTATAATTACCTGATTGGCATGAATGTATTTTACACCCCCATGCACTATAGAAGGTATTTCTCAAAGTGCATGGATCTAAGTTCTTCCCATTAACATATGAAAGATTCCATGGAATGTATAACTGAAAATGTAGTAACCATATGTATAGGATTGAGCTATAAAGGTATGTCAATCTCATTAAGAACCTTCTGGGAGGTCCCATCGAATGCTATAATTGATCTAGTCAAAGGATATAAATCATGATGAGTATAACCCAAGTGTATAAGTAATGTCATGGTGAAAATTTTTTCACTTTCACCATTATCAATCATAACACTACGTATAGGGTGTTTATCAAGGTATGATTAAATGAATAAAGAATGAAGATTAGAGTCATTATTCTTAATCTCATTGTCATGGAAAAAATAGAGGGTGTATGAACCATAGGAGGTATATGTCATGTGTAGTTACCAATAATACCATCTAATGGGTGCCCATAATGTGATGGAGGAGGATGTGCATTATATGTCATTTGCACTTATGTTTCCTTCTCATAATGTTCTTGCAAAAGATTGTTAAATATTTTCAATTTTTTGTGATCATCAAATTGTGAACCTGATTCCTTTGGAAGATCATCAAATGTAAAATTTTGTCATCGATAAGATCTTGGATCTTGTGTTTTAAGGTAAAGTATTTTTTTTAGAATGGTTTGGTCCCTAATGCTAATCACAATAAGCATTTGCATCATATCCTTTGGGTATAGGTTTGTTCATATCAACCTCTATAGGATGAGAGAGAGATATAAGCTGACATTCTAGTAACTATGGGAGTAATGAAGTTGGGGACTCAGGTCAATGAGATAACTATCTCCTTAGTGCATTGGATAAGATATGTTGATTAGGTTGTTGAGAAACTGTGTGAACTATGGTGATTGTCTCCTTTTTAGGCTCAAGAGGTTTTATATTATAACTTGGTTTGATTGTAAACTTATTAGTGGATGTAGATGTAGCTGGTGTGTTTGCTACATATTTGAGCTTAGTCAATGAAATAAGCTTCATTTGACACTCCCATATAACATGGCATAGGTCATCAAAATATTTGAACTTCTTGAAAACAATGGACTTGTGTAAAGGATCAAGAAAACTTTACTTGAATATATCTTAAAACCCATTATCTGTCATAAGATTGGTCATTTTAGATAGCATTGTCTTATATTTCAAGACATATTCATTTATAATTTCATGGGTTCCTTGTTTGATTTTGTAAATTTGAGTATAGGAAACCTTTTCAAAAATATTAATGGAAAAATGTGTTAAAAATTGGTCTGCAAGAGGTTTGAATTTTTTCACAGATTGGAGAGGTAAATTATAGAACCATCTTAAAACATAGTCCTTCATGTTTATTGGAAATAATTTTTTCAAATGTTAATCATTGGAGGCATGGTCAAGGTATGCCACAAAAAATGATTGAAGATGTTGTTCAGGGTCATCTTTGCCATCACAAAATGGAAACTTAGGTGCAATAAAACCAATTAGCAAAGGGTACAAATATATTTCAAGTGTAATAACATTATGAAACACATCTTACAAATTAATAATATGAGTAAATTTTAAATCATTTTGTTTAATATTTGTAACCTTGTCCTCCAAGGTATTTATGACTTGAAGTAGTGATTGAATTGTAGACCCAATGGGATGTAGATTAGCAAGTTGAGTAGTCACCAAAGGGGATATAAACATGGTTTGAGTAGTAATAGGTATTAAAATGGTATTTATGTTGAAACAATTTTTAATTTCATGGTAAATTTACTAATAGTAGTTTTGAGAAATAAAATTTTAAACACATACCCTATGCCCCCACTAGATGTATTATGTTGTAGTGTGTTCAAGGGAAGGGATGTTTCAACTATACCTTTTGAAAAAAATATTTTCAGTATAGTTTTTAGGATCTAATCAATATCTTCAAGGTTTGATGAATACACTCATGAAACATTGCAGTTGATTGCACTTAATCATGGTCTATTTTCTCATTTTCATTTGTATCACAATTTTTAGTAATAAAATCTTATTCTATGATAAACCTATAAATATGTTTTTCATTGTCAACATGGGTATCATCATGATCCATAGTGTGAAAACCCTCATTGGTTTGAAACATCTTAGATGATGAGAGGGGAAGTTCAATGTGTTCAATAGGTACACCTCCTATTCTAGGGCTATTTCATGCAAATTAATAGAATTAGGATATGAAAAAGTACAATAATCTGAAACCATAGTTGGCTAAAAAGCCTAGGAATTAGAAAAGTTTGTGTTCATACAAATTGGGTTCACCAAATATTTAACCCTAAAATGATATCTAAGTACTTAGATTTAGCCTTATATTAATATTAAATGTTTATATATAAATGATAATTCACAAGGGTGATAATTATATCTATAGTAGGCTAATTGGATGTTAAACTCAAATATAAACATACATTGAATTTCATATGTTGAGAATAAGTTAAATATAGAAATTACAACTAAGAAATGTATGGAAATGAAAAATAAGTAATATAATTAGTTGGTTCTAATGCTAACACAATGTTAGATCCATAACATGAAGGATGTAGGCTAGAAGATAGTTCTTGAATAGTTATCATATTTTAGATCTAACACTTTTACTAACACTAACCTGGGACGGTTGTGTTGATGCTACTATCTTGGTTCAACCCAAGTGGGCTATATGGTATACTTTCTATAAAAGGATTCAACCACCTAGATGTTTTTAAATTGCCTTTATCTTCACTCTAATGCATTTAGATCTTGATCATGGATTGTCTCTCCTCATGAAATTATAAAACCCTAGTTCTTCATCTCCATAGTGATCGTAGGAAAAAATGGGTTAGTGAGCACATAGTGTTGATCTACCCCAAGACCACACTATTAGTGGGTATTACCTACACAGTCAATACTCCAAAAAGGGCCTTAGACTTATGTAGTTCTCCCTTACATGTTAGCTTGTGTCTTAATCATGCAATATGTGAAAAATAAGTGCAATAATGACCTAGCTTATAGCTTGGAAAATCAAGCTCTTGGGCTAATCCAATACTTCAAACATGTAGATGTGTTGTCCTTATGATTGATATAGAAATAGAAAAAAATAAGGAAGTTTGATTTATTAAGTGCTTGATTTAATACTTGTGGTAGGTTGTTTTGGTGTGTGCTAATTTTTTTAGGTGATGATTGAATGAGGGTTGATCTTGTATTTATATCAATACCTTTAGAGAAGTAACTCATATTAAATCACTTAGGCCAAATAATAGGATACATTTCATTTTAAAAATAGATTAATTTAGGTAACTAGACACTTACATCGAGTTAGGACACTAGCATCAATGCTAGTGTCTATCCCAGATGTTAGTGTCTAGAGAGTAGGAAAGTAGGTACAGGCTCAGAACTTGTAGATATGGGAGATAAGTACAATTTAAGCATTTTGGGAAAGATAAAAGACCTAGATTATCAACATTACATTTTTTAAACTAAGAGATAGTCTAAGGGGCACAAGATAGATTAGATGCAAGACTTGCAAAAGTAGGAAAGGTCCAAAATTGAGAGGAGCATCCAAGGTCTAAGTTTTCAAAATATACAAGATTGAGGTGTTATATAATCCATAAATATCATCTACATAAGCATATCAAAACACCTCTAGATTGAATTTAATTTAAATCTCACCTCTTCATCCAACATAGTGTGTAAGGACCAACCTTCACACAACTTCACATCATAGCCTTTTGTGAATAAGTAGATCACTTCTCATAAAGGTGAGTAGCCTTAGAAGACTACATAGAACCCAAAGTTTTCCACACCTTATACCTTAGACAAAGACAATAATAAGTCCAGTGATAAGATGTGCCACTTTCATTGCTCATCCACCCATGATGACTTTGAATGTCATACACAATAATCCTTACTCAAAAAATCTACATTAGAACCCTCACCAATGGACAACACTAATCCAGATGCCTCTTATCTAAGCACTAGCACCACTATGATCAGCATTTATGAAGAGCATGAATATCTCTTACACACCAAGTTTTACGTGAAGGTTCATCCTCTTCATGTCAACATATACAGTGGTAGTTAGAGGAACATCATTTCATAATCCACAACATAACACCTTAAGCTTACCACTATGGTGCATATCAAGCCATAGTCATTGGGGTGGCTATAGCAGGAAAAGGATATATAAGTCCAATGATAATGTACTTTTTAGTATAAAGTCAAGCATATGGAGGATAACATCACTTATGACATCACACCTTTATATATCTATGATGTCTTTTTAGGGAGACTATATTTATAAAATTGGGAAGATATGTATCAAACCAAGCCATAATGTTAGATTATTCATGCACAAGATTACTTTTACAGTCTCTTTGAGTCAGTTACCATGACCAAAATCACCTTGGTCTCTACCAAATAATGCCTTAAACTTGTATCACACATGTAAAATTTCATGTTGTTCATGGTTCATCCTTACACTCCTACATAGAAAATAAATCACACTATGTCAATGTGCATCACTTACACAACATCATAGCAACAATAGCTTGACAAGTTATTAGAATAACATAATAGATCCTAAAGTTTTTCCAACACACTACATAGTAAAGCATCGCATCAATTTATTTATTGGGTCTCATATTTTGAATAGTCCATTATATCATAGATCAATTTGGGAAAATTATGAAGTTTGATTCTAGATATAAGAGATCCTTAATCAAGGCAATATCAAACCTAGTTATTCTCCTTACAAGAGTTTGATTGTCAATGCACCTAAGAATAATGGATCCTGATGACTTTGTATAGACTATCACACCACAATAAAATAACTATGAAGAATCGGTACCCACTACCACACATTGAAAACCTAGTGGACTAACTCTTAAGTGCACAATACTTCACCAAGATTGAATTGAAGTCAGGTTACTATCATATTCTAGTGTATCCTAAAATTGTCTATAAGATAACAATCAAGACATGGGAAGGATTGTATAAATGGTTGGTCATGCCTTTTAGCTTAATAAATTCACTAGCCACATTCATGTGCTTGATGGATGAGATACTTAGGCCCTTTATCAACTCCTTTTTCATCATCTTCTTATATGACATTCTCATCTTCAACAAAACTTGGGGGGAGTATACGAAACATATCACACATGTCCTAGATACTTTGTGTTAACTCAAGTCATAAGCTAACTTAGAAAATTGCACATTAAAGATTACACATATTTGGTACTTGGGATACATCATTGACCATATAGGAATCAGTGTAGACCCAAAAAATATCAAATTGATCCAAGATTGGCCAACTCTAATAAATCTCAAAAACTTAAGGAGTTTTCTCAGGATCACTAACTTATACCATAGGTTCATCCTTAGTTTCTCGCACATATCATGGTCACTTACCTAGGTAACACATGTAAAAATAATTTTGATTAGACTTGTGTGCAATAATTCACTTTTGAGGCACTCAAACATCACCTTTGTGCAATGCCTCTTCTCAAATTCTTGACATTACACACTCATTTGAGCTTCACACTAATGCATCTGACTATGCATTTGGTGTTGTACTCATGCAACATGGATGTCCTATCACATACAACTTAAATACATTAATTGACATGGTGAAAATGTACTCCACCTATGAGAAACAACTATATGTTATTGTTTAAGCAATTAAACAATGACACTGCTACATTCTAGGAAAAGAGATATTGTTCATTCAGATCATAAAACACTTTGGTTCCTACAGATGTAGATAAAGTTTGAGAATACACCACACATGAAATGGATGATATACCTATAGCATTTCCATCTCTTGATTAAACACAAAAATGGGAAGGACAACAAGGTAGCAAAAAATTTATTAGTCGACTGTTAGTTCACACACTCATCACAATGTTAGATACATGTGGTCATAACTTTATAGATTGGGTATCCTTCTACTCAGCTAATCAAGATTTTGTATTGACTTACACTAGCCTTGTATAAGGTAAATAAGTTTATGAGTTCTACTGGTCTGAACAACTTTTCTACAATCTCAGACATCTTTATGTTCTTGATGGCACACCTCACCAATAACTCATCTGGGAGGGCATTATGCCAAGACCTAAGGACACTTTAACATGAAAAATACTCTAGATACATTATAGTTACACTTATATTGGTTTCACATGCCCACATATGTGGAATGCCACATCAAGTCTTACATTCTTTGTTACATCACCAAGCCCATGAACAATAAGCTAGGACTTTACACACCTCTACAAAATCCATCCAAACCATGGGAATCCATCAGCATGAATTTCATGATTGGGTTTCCTGTAATGAGATTAAAGCATGATTATGTGTTTATTTTAGTGGATAATTTCTCCAAAATGGCTATCATGGTTGCTTTCAATAAGTATATTGATGTAGTTAGCACTACACAAGATTTCTTCAACCATGTTTTGGTTAATTTTGTACTTCCATCATCCATCATATTCAATCGATATCCACACTTTATAAGTCACTTTGTTCAAGAATTGTGTGACTTGATGGGTACATAGTTGGATTGATTAATGTATTTTCATCCACATATAGATGGAAAATAGAAGGTGTCAATCATACACTTGTTCATCTTCTATGAATGTATAATTGTGCATATGCTTGTACTTGGGATGATAATATATTATACATTCAACTCTATGGGTCACAATCCATTCCATACATGTCATGTATTTAAATATTTATCACCTCTAGACATCTCTTATCATGCACTAGCTGACACTGATTCATGTACATATGAACATGAAGCAGAAAAAGCTGATAAGTTTTTGCACCACATCTAATATGTTCATCAGTATATTTGCTCTCACACACAAGTAAATTAAAAGGAGTGCCATTATGCATGTCACACACCTCATGAAATTTGATTTAAATATAAAGTTTAGTTTCACCTTCAGAAGGAGCATTTCAAATGTCCACATAGGAAGATCAAGCTTATCAGGTATGATCCTTACACCATTATTCACATAGCTAGTGAGAATAATTTTGTTCTTTATCTACTTCCATACTTTTGCATGCATATAATCTTTAACTTGTAAATTCTCAATCCCTACACACTACCACTTCTTAAGCTAACAATGACATAATATCTTATTGATTTGGATCTCAAACACCTACATCCCATCGAGAAGGACCAGATCATCAAAGTGATAGACACACACACCCACCATGGAACATATCAACTTTTATAAGTGTTTAAGGCTAGAAAATATGTTATTCAATCTAAGTGGTACAACTCTCATCAACTTTAAGTGTATTTTCCCTAGCTACGCATCAACGTAATGGAGATCATTGCTCTTCAATAAAGGGTGAATGTTGTATGAGCATCAAGGCAATAAAACATCATTTTTGTGTTTTAGTCTATAAGAGGTAAATTTTGGTCAAATTTTGATATCAAAGTGTTTTAATAACCTTTTAATGTCAAATTATTGTCTCAAAATCCATTTAAGTCCCTTGAGATGTGTTAAGTGGCTTCTAGATATTTTCCCTCCAAAACATGGATTTGAAAATTCAAATATTGTAATAAAATCTAAGAGGGACATTTAGTGTGTTTGAAGCGTTAAGAGATAAAATTTTGTTTAGGGGTCATTTAAGTCATGAGTAATTATTTTAAATACATTTCATGTTTAGTACATTGAAAATAGACATTTTAAGTCAATACAAGATTGACCTTGTACGTTGAGGGATAATTATGCAAGGAAGTTGGTGTAACCAACTCAAGGATTACATTTAAATAAATAATGAAATCATTGTAATGGATAGGTTGGCATAGAGGATAATAGGGAGAGAGGAAGCTCCAACAAAGGAAAATTAAGGAGCAAAAAAAAATTGATATAAGAACCTCTCAAAGATTGATATAACCCTAAAGATTCATTCTTAGAACTTATTGTAAGCAATGTTGTGGTAAATTTATAAAGGAGAATATTTATATTGTGTTCATGACTCTCTAAGTAGGTATATCAAGTTATTATTTTTATATTTTCTACATAATGTTTTAAGACCCAAGGTATATATGTTTTGGTAATGTTTATAGGATAAAATATGTATGCAGGGTGATAAGCATGTGAAGTGGAGTTTAGTTATGGTTATGGATTGTTGTTATAAGAATATAATTTGGATTTGGTATATGGGTCCTTATCTGAATCATATAACCTTTTATGTTGTCTTTCATGGAATTTTAGAAAGGAAAACTAATGAAAAATAACTCAGTTTGGATGAACATGTGTATTTACTTAGTGGGGTAGCAGAGTTGTCGATAAGGATTGTTATGGGTATTTAGAGTTATAAAGTATTGAGTAATGTATGGGTATTTTCAAGGAGTTCAAATAATTTTGTATAATTATATAATTTTAATATAAATATTCAATATCCACATGAATTTCCAAAGGTTATAAACTTTGCCGTACCATGTTTATGTGGACTGTTAGCTTGCAAACTATGAATGACTTGTTTCATTGCCATAGTCATATGAATCCTTGAATGTGTGATTTAAATGTATGGTATCCTATATAATTGATGTTTTATTTCCATAAATATCATGGTCAAATTCTTAAAACAAACACAAATAACCCTGTTGCTACCAAGAGACCTATAGGTCCCATGGAAGGTGCATAGTCAAATGGAAAGTAGGAAGATTTCTTGAATAAAATGTGTTGCTAATGATCATAATAGTTGTATTATTTATAACAGGTTTAATAAATGTATATAAGGTTTTAAGGTCTTTAATAAGTATCAATGAGACTCACAAATGCATATCCCCTACTGTCACAGTCTTACAAAGGACAAAAGAGACTTATATTCCAATGGTTAGGTGAGTAAATAAGGTCAAAATAGGTGTATATATTATATGGAAAGTTTTTTAAGGTCAAAAAATAACTTTTTACATTGGAATGACCTTTTGAATCATTATGAAACTCAATATATTGAATTTTGAGTGCCCTCGGCCCTATGTAGGCTAATGAAACCCTTGGAAAAGGGTTTTGTGATTTCTAAGAGTATTAACTCTATGAATTCTCTAAAAATTTGTATTCCTACTCTATTTTAGGTTAAAATAGTGATGGAAGTGGTTTGGTACTGATATTGTATAGAAAGTATGGATTTTGGGGTCATGTGTTAGGCTTAAGGGTTTAAAGACCTAGTTGGTGATAGGTTGAAGAAGGAAAAGGGATGTACTTTGAGAGTAAGTCTGAAATAAGGGTTGGATAATCTTAAATAAAAAAAAATTTATCCAAAAATATAATTATTTTGGATTGATTGTCTGTATAATACCCAAACCTAGGAGCTTTGTCCATTTGGAGGGCTAATTGAAGGAAGGGTTAAAGAAGCAAGTACATGTTGCCTTGGAAGTTATGCCAAGAGAAAGTTGTAAGATTTTTAAGGCCCAAAAGTGTCCTTAAAAATGTTTTAAATTATTTAATAATGTCTATTAGTTACTCCCAACAAGGAAAAATACCCAAAAAAAGGCTACAAGCCTTGTTAGGAGATTGTGAATCTTGTGTAAGGAATAAGAAAGATGAGGGCAGTCTGAGTAATTGTAAGGAGTTGGTGAAGGTTTTTTTAGATCATCCAATACCATTTATACATTTAGTTTGGTTTCTTCTTCACATTGAGAAATATTTGGGTTTTGAAGCCTAGGTTTTTAGCTTAACAAGAAGGCTAATGGAAGCATGAATCAAGTTTGTGAAAAGATGAATGGTATGAGGAAGAAATGGAATGTGAATGTTAAAGTAAAGATATAAAAACATCAAATACAACTAAAGGAGTGTATTCTATTTAAGGAGGCTAAAAACCCCATCAAGAATTAAGAGAGTACAACTAATTTTGAGCAAGGACAATCGAGGACAAGCCAATTCAAGTGAGTGTGAACAGCTAGATTGAACATCATATAAGGATAATAAAGAAAAATTCTATTTAAAATATCTACATTAGTGAATGATCTATTTATATTTCTTTCATAATTAAATAAGCTTCTCACTTATTTATTTACATAAATCTCACACCTTCTATGCATTCCTCTGCATAAAGCTTGCTTACACTCTTTTGCATACATCTCATGCTCACCCACAGACTTTCACACTCAGATTGCATTTGACCATAGCATGTACACCCCAATATGCATGGATTATCATGTAATCATATTCACCTCATTGGTTCTCACTCATAGACTCATGTCCCCACACTTATCTTCACTCCAATACATCCACATATCACCCTAATCTTATCTCATGCCTTATTAAGTGTCACCTTCCAACTAGGTATCTATCAATTGAACCATTAGTTTCCACCAACCTGGAAGTTCAACCATCACCTAGAAAGGAAGATGAAGTGACTCATAACCACCTTCTTTGTAATTGATAACAATTGTAACTTTTCATGTATTATTTTTATATAAATATGTAATATATGCATGTGGCTAGGGGTCAATGCAATGCACATCATAACATAGATATCATGTTTCACGTATCTACTCTATAACACATTGTACCTTTTCCCTAATCTTTACTATTGAATAAAAGTTGAATTTCATGCAAGTTAAGACTTTTGATCCATTTAATGTGTTTTGATTATTTTCCAAGATACATTTCTATGCATTCACTTTGTATAACCAAACTCAATTTTTCCTATCACACTTGGTCATGGGCCCCTTGGTACGGATCATTCAGTCTCAAAATGCTAATGATACATATCAAAGGTCTATGACACATATATTTCATGATACATACATGACATTATTAAGGAATATGTGGAATATTTTTTATGGAAATAAAATAAATATGAAGATCATGTTAAAGACTTGTGAAAAATAACTAAATGATTAAAAAAATATAATCTACTGTTAAAGCCCAAGAAAGGTATCTTTGATGTTACATATAGAAAATTAGTGGATTTTATTATTTCTCAATGCACCATTGAGGTTGATCCCATGAAATTAAAATCCATTTTTGCTATGCCTCTCCCCATGGGATTCAAATAATTAAGAATTGTTCAAAGAAAAATTCAAGATGTTTGATAGTTGATATGGGATGAACAATGTCAAAAGGCCTTCGATGTAATCAAATAATATGTAGTAAATCCACTAACAATGATGCCACTTATCTTTGTTTGTCCCTTGAAACTATACATATCAAGCACCAAGCATGCCCAGGGTAAATAATTAACACAATATGATTATGAACATAGAGAAATAACTATTTATTGCATTAATCACATATTGGTTTTTTAAGAAAAAATTAAAATTCAATGAAAAATTTATGTTTGGCTATTGTGTTTTCCACATAGATGCTTAGATATTACATGTTTAATATCAAGATTAAATTTATTACAAATATTGATCCTTTGAATTATATTATTTCTAATCCTTATCTATTCAAATGCATCGTTAAGTGGGTCATGTTACTCATGGAGTTTGATCTTAAGTTTATACCATAGAAATTGCTAAAAGGGAAAGTCATCACTGACCAAGTCTCTGAGGCTCCCCTTTTAGACCATACTCCTATGAATGATGTTTTTTTAGAAGATATTTTTTTGTGTACCAATGTGAACAATAAATGGACCATGAACTTTGATGGTTCCAAATTTGCTTCTAAGTATTGGGGTTGGCATTGTATTAGTGACACCTTAGGGTCAAACTATGAAACTAACATATCAATTGAGTGTTTCATGTACCAAAAATATAACAAATTATGAGGATTTGATTATAGGTTTTTATGCCACATAGGATTTAAATATTATTACTATAAAATTGTATAGTCCTTCTTAATTTGTCATCAGTCAAGTGATGGGTACATATCAAAAAAAAAGATAAAATAATTTTATATTGAGATCTTGTACACAATTTGATTACCTACTTAGATTACTTTAAGATTGTTAACATTCCTAGAAGAAATAAATATCACGTTGATGTTATGGCTAGGTTTGATTCCCCCATTCCTATCAATATCACATATAACAATGCTATATATTTTATTAAGAGATTACAAAAGTTGACCATTTTAATGTCATCTCTAGACATATTAGATGTGTTTTTTATTGACAATGACACGGACAATTAAGAGTGGTATATTGATATCTACAAATTTTTATTTGATGAGACTATTCCTCTAATTTTTTTGAGAAATGACAAAAGGAAATTGAGAATACACATCATTCAATATGTTAGCTTTGGTGATGCTCTTTCAATATTTCCTTAGGTGGTCACTTACTTAGATGCCTTGGTTGTGAAGATGATAAAATTGCCTTACAATAAGTTTATGATAAAGAACATGCTGGACACTTTAGTGAAAAATAAATGTCATAGAAACTATTGAGAACAGATTACTATTGGTCATCCATGGAACATGATTGTCAAGAATATGCAAAAGTATGTGATCAATGCTAATGACAATAATTTTAAGCATGCAACATCTCAAGAATTAGAGCCTATTTTTTCTCCTTGGCCATATTCCATTTGGAGTTTAAATTTAGTAGGAAAATTTTAAATATTAAAGCTACTAAACATTTTACCAAATGGGTTGAAGTTATTCCTTTAGAATCTACCATGGATGAAGATATTTGTATATTTTTAATGACACATTATATCTTGGTTCATTATTTTGTCTTCTATAATTATTGATAATGGTTCATATTTCAATAATAATATAGTCAAGAATTTTTGTGCTAAATATAAGATTTCACATACATTTTCTATCACTTATTACCCCCAAGGGAATGGTGAAGATGAAGCTACCAAAAAATTGAGTGAAATTATCATTAAATATTGTGAATTTTGGCATAAACAAATTATATATTCCTTATGGGCTTATCATACAAGTTTCAAGATAACTATGGAGGCAACCCCCTAATATATTTTATATGGTGTAAAGGTAATTCTCCCTCTAGAGCTTGAGATTGTTTTTCTACATGTGTCCCTTAAAAGTCTTATCAATGATAATGAATATAGAGAAAAATGATTACATCTATTCAAAATGTTCAATGAAACACACATACATTATATTGAGCACTTGAGATTTTATCAAAATCACATAATGAAAGTTGATAACAAGAATATCAAATCAATAGAATTCCATATTGGCAAACTAGTCCTAAGAGAAAATCAAAAGGATAGAAATGCAATCAAAGAGAATAAATTCAAATATAAACCAAATTGGATAATTCCATTTTTTATTATAGATAAAATTGGTATAGGGGATTTTCACTTAATTACACTATAAGGAAAACCCTTGAGTAATCTAGTGAACATCATGCACATGCATCAATTTTAAACCTGATTAATATATTGTTTCATTTTTTATCGACAGCATTATACCAACATATTCCTCATGCTTTTTCACTTTGTATATCTTATGTTGTCAAATATTCCATAATATCATATCACTTTTATACCCCTCATCTTACGAACACACTATTATTCATGATGGGGGCATGTTCTTTTCTTATATCGATATCAAGTATTTCCAATGGTGGCATTGTGATCACACATCTTAGGTCTATTATAACCATTGCATTGCCACTAGGGGGTGTCATTCCCATTTTTTTTACTATTTTTAGTTAAGGGGATAAATATTTCATGTGCAATAAGTTAAAACAAAGGCACATGTTATGTCTAAGAAAATATACTAAACTACAACAATCAAACTTGAACCATGCCTAAAAATAACACCTGAAAGTATGATAAACAACAAGTAATGGAAATGAAAAAAATACCAAGAGAAATAGAAATAAAAACACTTGAGTCAAATTTTGGAATTATGAGATTATAAACAGGGTCTAGAAATGATTGTATTATACCTCTCCAAATTTAGACCTTTACTATTGAAAGGGATAAAATTGATAGGTCATTTTTTTTTACAAGATGAAATCAATATGTTGATAACTATCTACCTATGTTATTTTTGATTCTATACTTGAGCATCAATTATGTCCTATGCTCCTATTTTGGTTTTACAATTTTATTCATAGGTACACAATGTGATGATGAATAAGGTTGTGACTATGTTGTGTGGAATTAATGTGTAGAGTGCATTAAAATTATTCTCTTTCACTCCTTTACTTAACCTTTAAATGTATACATAAAAGAGTGTGTCTAATATAACTAGCCTGAGAAACCTAGTGAGGAGTTGTAGCTACAAATCTTACCTTTTTGAAATCAAATTCAATCTAGTTCTAGTGTATGTGAGTGAAATATAAACCCAAGTGAGAGATAGGGATTCACATTTTACTCTAAAAATATTCAAATGCAATAATATGTTACTATTATAACCTTATTTTGGCATAAGATGTTGATGACACAATACTTGGATTTGATTTAGATTCAATGAAGAATTAGCGTACAACATCCTTGATAAGTGTAGTAATAAATGGAATCAATGTGAATCTCAAAATTAAAGTTGAGATAAGATATATATATATATATCACTTAATTATAATATATCTAAATAAGTTAGAATATATTTGTATATATAGGGATCTCTAAGACACATCAAAAGGTTGACCATTTGAAATGATGATACGTGAAATTCAAAGTGTGTAGAATCAAAAGAAGGAGAAATGGACCCACAATAGCAAGAGGGACTAAATCTGTAGCTATTAAATCTATCTAGGATAAAATTGACATATTGTTGATTCTGACCCATGAGGTAAAAAACACATAATGAAGATAAGATTGCTAAGAGAATGGATGACTAAGATCCTAAAATTAATATCAAACAAATCTAGTATAAATATGAGGAAACATATATGTATCAAGGCAAGAGAGAATCTAATGTGATTGGAAAGGTGTCTAAAAATAGTTAAATGTGCACAAGTTGACCAAGTGTGATAATGCATGATAAATATGCTATTAAAAAGGTGTTGTACCAAAATTTGGTGTTTACATAATTCCCTACTTTGATGTGTCCATTTGTGAATCCATGTGTGTGTCAAGATAAAATATTAATTAAAACTCACACATGCACTTACCTTAGGAAGGAAGGATGAAACATTTTGATGTTTTGGTTAGGCTCCACCCACATGTGTTAATAAATCTTTGTGAATGTGGAGGTACCTACAAATAATCATGAATGAATGCAAGTAATAAACACCTCAATATATAGATGTAAATATAAAAAATTGAAATTACAATTAAAATATGAGCATTGGATAATACACTTGATGGTACATGAACCATGTTTCCACTTTTAGGTGACTAAAACTAAAAATAAAAACTATTTGGGTCTTCTTATATACTTGTTGTCATAGATTTTGAAGATTTAAAAAATTGACAAAATTTTGACTTTTTTGACTAATTTTTTATTAGGGATTAAAATTGCTAAATTTTGAAAAAAAAGAAAAATTTAATTAATTAATTTTAAAATCATGCACAAAATAATTTATATCCCAAACTATGCAAAAGTGATTTCAAACTCCTCCATGTAACATGTCGTTGGCTTTCCCACAATTTTCAAAAAATCATTAAACCTTTTTCAAGTTTGCAAATTCTTTTTATTTTTCACTAAATGGTGCAAAAGTTCCTTGACACTTTTTCAAATTGTGTCATTTACCTTTTTGATTTTTCATAGATACAATTTCAATTTGATTTTTAAAACCCTGCTACCATGTAATTTCCTTAGTCACTTCCCTGAGTCATGTAAATTCATTTTATCACTTCCCAAGCTATACAGATTTATTTTGGCACTTCCCCAAATCATGCAAATGAAATTTTCCCTTCCCATTGTCATGAAATTTTACTTTGATCCTCACCTCACTTTGCACCAAATTAAAATCATTCTTTGTGTTATTTCCAAGTAGTAAAACATCATTGCAATTGATAGAAAACACAAAATGAAGTGAATTTGAAAGAAAGAACCAAATTTCTATTTTTCTTTGGATATCAAGAAAATATATGTACAATCCATTGAAGAAGGATAAAGGTTTTCAAAATTATTTTCTTTGTTTTACCCACTCACCACAAGGAGCCATAAGAGAGACGTATGGTCAATAAGAAATCTACAAAATTTAAAAGGAGGAAACTAGATCAATTATTTTTGTTCTTACCTACTAAGAAGGAGGTTGTACAACCCATATGAGGAGAGGAAATACAAAAATTACAGATCATATTTTTAATTATTTTTACATTGTTTTCAAAGGTTGTACGGTCATGCAGTTGTGAAAAGAGCAGAAAATAAAAAAGAAAGAAGAAACCATATTTTAATTTGTTTGAATTTGCTAAAGAGGAATCGTACAACACCATATAAATATGGAAGAAGGCTAATAATTTTAAAAAAAAAAAATTTGCTTGCATAAGAAGGCCTTACGGCCACTTAACTGAGAAAAGAGGAGATAAAAGTTAAAAAAGAAGGAGCAAATTAAATTTTCACTTTGTTTTCTTATTCAGGCCAAAAGGTCATATAGCCTATGTAGCATTGAAGATTTTTTAAAAAATAAAAAAGGGGTAATTGTAGTTTTAAATTTATTTTTGGGCTCATATCAAAATATTGTACGACCCATAATAAGCTTAGGGTTTGAAAATTAAAAAAATAAAAAATCAAATTTTTGTTTTGCCCAAATTCAAAAAAGTCATACAATCCCATGCAAGCATGGAGAATTTAAATCTTGTAAAGCAATTGATGATCATTTTTTGTCATTTTGGCCTAAGGTAGAAAGAGGAGTGGGATTTTAAAATTGAAACAAAGGCATGGATCAAAGATTTGGATGGGCTTGTGTGAACATTCCACTAATCCACAAATGCAAAGCAAATGAAGAAAGATTCATTGACTAAACAAGATCAGATTATCTTAATACATAGAAGAAATAAGTGGCTTGAAGGTGAGCATTGATGCAATGTTTAATGTTCAAGTGAAGTGCATCCATGAGTACAAGAGATAGTTCTCAATGTATTGAGCATTATTCATCAGTCTTAGAGTATAAATCATAGGACTAGGGAGGAGAAAATAGACGCTGTACCTCATGTATATCTTATTAGAGGATCGATCAGCTCTAGTACAAGTATATCCATAAGGATGAGGTGTTTGGAAATGTTGTAAAGACTCATCAAATTTTTGAGAGGTATATGAATTAGGAGCCTGATCACCATGATTGGTCTCCATACATTAAATTTGAACTCAAGTATAATGAAGTGGATAGGGTCAAGGCAATATTTGAGAGATATGTGCAATGTTACCCTAAAATCAAATCTTTGGAAATGTTGCAGAGACTCATCAAATTTTTGAGAGGTATATTAATTAAGATCCTAATCACCATGGTTGGTATACATACATTAAATTTGATCTCAAGCACAATGAAGTGGATAGGGTCAAAGCCACCTTTGAGAGATATGTGCAATGTCACCCTAAAATCAAATTTTAGATTTGTGAAGCCAAGATTGAAATGAATAATGGAGAGGTTTCCAAGGCATGAAAATGTTATGAGAGATCAGTTGAGCAACTTGGTGAGGATGAAAAAACTAAGGAACTCTTTGTGGCTTTCACTGAGTTTGAGGAGCATTGTAAGGGGTTAGATTGATCAAGGTCTATTTATAAATATGCCCTTGATCATATACCCAAGGGACAAGCTGAAGATCTATATAGGAATTTTTTTATGTTTGAAAAATAGTATGGTGATAGAGAAGGTATTAAAGATGTTATTGTGGTCAAGAGAAAGTTTCAATATGAGGAGGAAGTCAAGAAGAGTTCTCTTAATTATGATGCCTGGTTTGATTATGTGTGCCTTGAGAAGAGTGTTGGTAACAAGGAAAGGATCAGGTAGATGTATTAAAATGCAATAACAAATGTACCACTTGCTAAGGAGAAGTGTTATTGTCAAATATATATCTACTTATGGATAAATTATGCGTTATGAGAATAACTTGAAGCTAAATACATAGACTGCATAAGGAATGTGTATCAAAAATGTTTGAAAATCATTCCTCGTAAGAATTTTTCATTTACAAATAATCTTCTGGTAATTGAAATCAATACAAATTTTTAGCAAAGGTCATGTTGAACACCAAGAAACTGGTTTTGATATTATTGTTGATAATGAGATTATGGATGTTTTAGTTACAATAAGTTATTTTGTAGATAATTTTTCATTAATCCTGGAAGGTCAAAAAAATCTTTGAATGCAGGCAAGGTTGGGTGTGGATATTAGTATAAAGATCATAAGTATAAGGTGAAAACTCGCTAATGTAATTGATGTAAATTCAATGTGTCAACTTTGTAGGTCTCAAATCATGCAATTTTAATTTGTACATTTCAAATGATGTAATTGCACCAACTCATTTTTACATCACTTAAGAGGTGCATTTTTATAAACTCATTTTTTCACCATATCTAACACAAAAAGGTGGTTATGAATTGTAACCACTTTATTGCACTATAAATATGAGTGTTAGGCTCATTATAAGAAGGGACTATGAACAAAAAAACTCTAAACATATTTTTAGAAGGAGAGATTGTATTACAACTCAACGAAGATCAAAACAAAGGAGGAGATTTGTAAAATGTGTGTTCAAATTCTCTTCATGAATTATAACTATGTGTATGATTCATTTATATTCAAATATTTGCTTTTGAAACTTTGTCATAACTATTATCAATTAGTCTTAATATGAAAATTACATAGTAAAATTTCCTTTGGAATTTATGTTTGTTGTTTCCATAAAATGTGAAATCTCAATGGGGTTTAAGTAATCTTTTAATTGTCATTTATGGGTAAATATGGGATGATTGTGTTTGGTTTGATATTAATATCAAATAATCATATCAGTATATGTTTTACACTCCTAAGGGTCTAATTATGTATTTACCACCCATTTAATGAGAAAAGATTTCAATGAGGATAGTGTTTGTCCTTGTCAGGCTATTCTAGTGAATCTCTATGTTTAGTCACTTAGAGTCATCCTTCATTTTTATCGGGGTTATCATGGTATATTTTTTGTGAACTAGATATAACAATCCCATTCTCAATTAAATATTTGATGCTTTGACAGTTCATTATCAAAATTCAATATAGTTTTTTGGAAAAGTGTGTGAATTTTTCCTTTCTCTACCTTTTGGATCACTCCTGTGATCCTTCATCAGGAGATAATGTCTTGTATGTGAGAACACCATGATATCCTCTTAAATAAACCTAGAAATCAAAAAACTAACCATTGCACACAAAATATAAGTTTCCAAAATTAAAAATTATAAAAAGGAAATTAATTCATTATTGCCGTTGGTTTAGGAAAAAGGAAAATTCATATTTCATTTAATATCTAATGGTAGGATTTATAGTTTTTTTTTTTTTTTTAATATTTTGTTTCTATTTTAGTTTAATTTTAATTCATATATAATAAGTCATTTAAATATATTAATGAGTTAAATATTAATACAATCATTTCTTATTTTCATTTTGAAATTGAAAATTAAATAAACAAAACCATTAAAAAAGATTTAAATGAATTATAAATATAAGAATTAAAATTAAACTAAAATAGAAACAAAATAATTTTCTTATTAAAAACTATAAATCCTACCATTAGATATTAAATGAAATATAAATTTTCCTTTTTTCTAAACCAATGGCAATAATGAATTAATTTCCTTTTTAGAATTTTTAAATTTTGGAAACTTATATTTTGTGTGCAACGGTTAGTTTTTTTATTTCTAGATTTATTTAAGAGGTTATTATGTTTTTCTCACATACAAGACATTATCTCCTGATGAAGGATCACAGGAGTGATCCAAAACATAGAGAAGGAAAAATTTCACATAGTTTTCCAAAAAACTATATTGAATTTCATTCTCCTTTTATTCCTTTCCTTTCTATATTTCTCCTTTCTCTATTTCCCATCATTCCCTTCATTAACCTCATTTCCTTTCTATATATTTTTTTTGCATTTCTGTTAAAATTATGAAAACCCCAATAGAAAAAAATTTTGCTATAAATAGTTGTAAATAGTTTTCTCCCTGCTTTTTCTTTTACAATTTCAATAAAGGTAGCTCCACCTACTGATAAGAGATGGACTTTGTCCCTACATTGTTGACTAACATAATGACTCAATTCCCACACTACTAACTCCAAGTCACCAATTTGTCTCCTTAAAAAAAATTTTGAGCCAACTATTTTTGGTGACTCCACTGAGGATCGATGTGCTTTATGCACATGATTTTTAGACATTTAAAGGAAACTCCCCTGGAATGGAGGTTGGTGACTCCATTGATAAAAAATACCTAGTGCATGCATGTTTATGATTAAATAAATAGTGTTAGTTCACCCCAACCCCAATGTTCCATATGTTCCATGGGAAAAATGTTTTGGACCATTGGCTTTGGCCCAATACAATGAGTTACCATTAGGCTCAAGGAATAAAGTTCTGAGGTTTTTTGGATTAAATAGCCAATATTCAGGTAACCATATCCTAGCCTTCATAATATCCTATAGCATCTTGGGAGTTATGCATGAAAATGTTTATGTCAAACTTTTTATTGAGACTCTCATAAGACCTACTACTTAGAGGTTTCAGTACCTAGAATATGGATGCATTATGGATTGGGACTCCTTGAAGAATAAGTTCCTAAATAGATTCAAATCAATTGTAAACATGTATACATTATTATCATATTTATTCCAAATCCAAAATAAATATGATGAGCAGATGAGAGAGTTCATAGCCCACTTCAACAAATTATTGAGCCTAATTCCTTAGGTGGATTAACTAAGTCCCAAAAATCAACTATATGTATTAAGTGGTTATATACACCTAAATATCAAATTCATTTTAATGAGGCACAAGGTAAATGACTTGGAAGCTGCACAATAGGAAGCTATTGAAATTGAAGATAGCATGATTCTATCTAGGTTGTTGACAAAATAAACTTCAAAACATACTACAACTATCATTAGTGATGATGAAGGGGTGAAACCTGATATAATGAAGAACCCTCAACATTCATAAAAGATATTTTAAAGGCAAATTCTTGATCAAACATGTAAGAAATCTAACAAAGAAAAACATGAAGTCCTTCCTATCACATATGATTGTTTCAATTTCACAATTATGGGAGAAGGTGAACAGTTGGAAGAATTAATGATTCATCAAAGAACAGATGAATAATTTAACTTCCCCCTTGTCAGATAAGATAAATAATCATCTATTTCACAAGATTGTTCAAACATCACAATGCTGGAAGAAAATGAGTTTGTTGATGAATGACTAATTGAACCACAAATAGAAAAAGAAATAATGTAGAGTGTAATGTTTCACTTTTTGAAGGAGAAGATAGTATGGAATCAATTTTTAGTTAAGCAAAAGATCCTTTCTCTATCAGAATGAAACATTCAATAGTCAAAAATGAAGATTCTTTATGTATTTCATTTTTAGGTTCTAAAAAAAAGAATTATCCATATAAATTAAATCTAGAGCAATCAACCCCACACATATTGAAGATCATAAGCAGGATAAAGCTAAAATCATAAAATACATATAGCCAAAACAAAATGAATGGTTCTCAATATTCATTACAAGTGAAATGGAAACTGTCAAGGTGAAAGAGATTGATGAAGATAATGATGATTCATTTGACAATGATATTGTCTCTGTCATGGGAAACAATTTGGAAATGAATATCTACACTCAAATTATCCCAATAGATACTCTTCTCGTTGTTCTAGGTTAGAGAGAAAAAAAAATAGACTTCTATCTAATTTAGTTCTTGTATCTATCAAAAATGAATTTAATGTTATTCAAGAAAACATTGAACCTAATACTACTCAAAGAGGATCACATAAGATTAGAGAGTTCACAATGTTTCCATTCTAGGATATGAAGATAGTAACGGTGTGTCTGTTCATGATCATCCTTGTGTGAATCATAATTGTAAGTTCCTCTTCCCACCTGCTTGGTCATTGATGATAAATGTGTTTGAAGCTCATAAGCCAAATCTATCATTTTGAAATGGTGGGTACTTCTCTCAATCGATGAATGGTTTTGTTTAGTCTTCTCATTTTCCTCTGCTCCCTATAAATAGTTATATTCTCCCTATTTTGGTTATTTTACTTTTCCCATTTCATTTGGGTGTGTGTATTGTTTTTTAATACATGCAAAAATTTGTCTGTTACTCCTCCTCTACATTTTGGTCTTTTTGATTGCAAATATTTATAGTTTTGATCTCTATCTAGGAAATATCATGGGCGATGACATGATTTTTAAGGATGTTAGAATGTTAGTTGTTTCTAGGTCAATGAAAATATCACATTCTTAAAAATAAACATTGAAGTTATTCAACTAAGTGGATCTACAAGATAAAAAGTTGACAACTGATTCAAAGAATAACTTTTACAGTCATAAAAATGGTGATTTGGATGTTTGTTCCTCAAGTGATATAATGGGCAAGTTTTTCATGGATTTATTTAAGTGAACAAGTGGTGAATTTGTAAATTTTTAGAATAGGGGATCTTGCCTAATAACTTGGGTTCATTTATCATATGATTGAGATAAGAGAACTGACTGTCAGTTGGCTAAATTAGGTTGTGCAAATGTGAGATAAATAAGTTTTTAGGAATCTTTCTTAATGACAAGAATGGTAAAAAATTTATAGAATAGGACATCAAATTTGTATCCTAATAGACAAGGATTATATTATTTGTTGAGATATGTACTATATGTCAAGCTTCCAAGAACCATTGAGTGATTTTTAGAATACCAATTTGTATGGAAAGACATTCAAAGAGAATATATTGGCCAACCCTAATTCTAGGATTTTGAATCACAAAGTTGAGCATATTGATAATCCCTTGACTATACCTCTTTTAACAAAATAAGGTTTGTCACTTCTTGAGTATATGATGGAAAGGCTTCTCTCTTTTCATTTTAGTTTATGTGAAAACACATAATTAAAATGCCCTCACATGCACTATCCTTTGGGATATGTGATAGCATCTATCAAAATGAGTATTAGATGCACTCGCATACACTATCTTTTTTAGATATCTGATATCGCCTATCAGGTTGAGTACCTGATGCCTTCACATACACTATCCACTGACATGTGATAACATTATGATGGTTTGAATACCCATCATTTTGTCAAAGATTATTTGTTTTTCAGTTGATCAAGTTGCAGCAAAATTTAAAACTTTGTTATCCAATGGATAAAATATTTTCTTATGAAACTTGAGATTAAGTTATTTTGGTCCCTTGTAGTTTGAAATCCCAGTTGGAGCCAGTAGTTGTCATAGTTTTCAAATATTTTAAAAATTGATGAAAATTTGACTTTTTTGACTAATTTTTGCTTTGGGATTAAAATTGCCAAATTTTGAAAAATATAAAATTTTAATTACTTAATTTTAAAATCATAGGCAAACCAATTTATATATTAAATTATGCAAAAGCACTTTCAATCTCCCCCATGTAAAATGTCATTGACTTTATTGCAATTTACAAAAATTCATTAAACCTTTTTCAAGTTGTACAAATGCTTTTTTGTTTTTCCCCAAATGGTGCAAAAGTGCCTTGGCACTTTTTAAAATTATGCAATTTTTTTTTCACGTTTTCACATGATGCAATTACAATATGCTTTTGAAAACCCCGTTGCCATGCAATTTCCTTGGTCACTTCCCTGAGTCATGCAAATTCATTTTGTCACTCTTCAAGCCATGAAAATTTATTTTGGCACTTCCCTAGATAGTACAAATGAAATTTTCCCTTCCCACTGCCATGAAATTTGTCTTTTATCCTCCCCTCATCATGCATCGAACGAAAATCATTCTTTGTGTTATTTCCAAGTGGTAAATAATCATTGTAATTGATGAAAAACACAAAGCAAAGTGAATTTAAAAGAAAGAACCAAATTTTTATTTTGTTCTGGCTACTAGGCAAATATCCATATAATCTCTTGAAGGAGGAGAAAGGTTTTCAAAATTATTTTCTTTGTTTTACCTACTCAACACAAGGAACTATAAAAGATTTGTATATTCAAGGAGAAATCTATAAAATTTAAAAGGAGGAAACCAGATCAATTGATTTTATTTTTACCTATTGAGAAGGAGGTTGTACGGCCCATATCAGGAGAGGAAATATACAAATTAGAGACCCAATTTTTAATTGTTCTTACACTATTGCCAAAGTTTGTACAGTCGCACTATTTGGAAAAGAACATAAAATAAAAATAAAAAGAAGATGTCATATTTTATTTTTTTTGTAGTTACTAAAGAGGAATTATACAGCTATGGAAGAAGGGTAGAAATTGAAAAAATATATATATTTTGCTTGCAAAAGAAGGTCATATGGCCACATAGCTGAGAAAAGAGGAGAGAAATTTTTAAAAAGAATGAGCTGATTAAATTTTCACTTTTTTTTCTTTTTTGGGCCAAAAGGTCATACATCGTATGGCCTATGTAAATAGAAGGTTTTTAAAAAATAAAAAAGGAGTAACTACATTTTTTGTTTATTTTTGGGCTCATATCAAAAGGTCATATGACCCATCATAAGATTTGGGTTTAAAAATCAAAAAATTAAAAAAATAGATTTTTATTTTCAAAAAATTCATACAATCCCATGCAAGCATGGAGAATTTAAATATTCTAAAGCAATTGATGATCAATTTTTATCATTTTGGCCAGAGGTAAAAATAGAAGTGGGATTTTAATTTTGAAACAAAGTCATGGATCAAAGAGCTAAACATTTTGATGGGATTGTATGAACATTCTACTAATCCACAAATGCAAAGTGAATGGAGAAAGATTCATCAACTAAATAAGAGCATATTAGTTGAGTACATAGAATAAATAAGAGGTTTAAAGGTGAGCATTGATGCAATGTTTAATGTTTAAGTGAAGCCCATCCATGAGTACAAGAGATAGTTTCTCAATGTATTAAGCATTATTCATTAGTATGAGTGTAAAAATAATATGACCAAGGAGGAGAAAAGAAAATTTGTGCCTCGTGTATATCTTATTGGAGGATTGATCAACTCTGGTACACGTATATCCACATGGAGGAGGTACTTGGAAATGTTATAGAGACTCATCAAATTTTTTAGAGGTAGATGAATTAGGAGCCTAATCACCATGGTTACTCTATGTACATTAAATTTGAACTCAGGTACAATGAATTAGATAGGGTCATGGCCATCTTTGAGAGATTTTTACAATGCCACCCTATATTCAAATCTTGGATCCACTATGCCAAGTTTAAAATGAAGAATGGAAAAGTTTCCAAGGCATGACGATGTTATGAGAGGTTAGTTGATCAACTTGGTGAGGATGGGAACACTAAGGAGTTATTCATGGATTATGTTGAGTTTGAGGATCATTGTAAGGGGTTGGAGTGAGTAAGGTGTATTTATAAATATGATCTTGATCATTTACCAAAGGGACAGGTCGAAGATCTATATAATAAATTTGTTATGTTTGAAAAATAATATGGTGATATAGAAGGTATTGAAGATGCTATTTTGGGAAAGAAAATGTTTCAATATGAGGATGTCAAGAAGAGTCCTCTTAATTATGATGTTTGTTTTGATTATGTGCACCTAGAGAAGAGTGTTGGTAATAAGGAAAGGATCAGGGAGATATATGAAAAGGTAATAACAAATATGCCACCTACTAAGGAGAATAATTATTGGCAAATATATATCTACTTATTGATAAATTATGCATTGTATGAAGAACTTGAAGCTGAAGACATGGACCGTACAAGGGATGTATATCAGGAATGTTTGAAACTCATTCCTCATAAGAAGTTTTCATTTGAAAATAATCTTTTGGTGACTACAATCGATACAATTTTTTAGCAAAGGTCATGTTGAAACACCCAAAAAAAAAATTATATTATTATTGTTAATGAGATCATGGATGTTTTAGCTACAATAAGTTACTTTGCACACCATTTTTCATTGAGCCTGGTAGGTTAGAAAAATATTTAAATGTGGGTAAGGTTTGGTGTGGATATTGGTATAAAGCTCATACGTATAAGGTGAAAACTCACTAATGTAATTCATGAAAATGCACTATGTCAACTTTATAAGTCTCAAATCATGCAATTTTAATTTGCATATTTCAAATAATGTGATTGCACCAACTCATTTTTACATCATTAAGTGGTGCATTCTTGTAAACTCACTTTTGCACCATTTGTAATGCAAAATAGGTGGTTATGCACTGTAACCACTTTATTGCACTATAAATATGAGTGTTAGGCTCATTATAAGGAGGGATTTTTTTTAAAAAAAACTTTGAGACATTTGTTTGGAAGGTGATATTGTATTTCAACTCAATTAAGATCAATACAAAGAGGAGATTTGCAATATGTGTGTTCACATTCTCTTCACAAATTATAACAGTGTATATGATTTATTTGTATTCAAATATCTGATTTCAAAACTTTTTCATAACTATTATCAATTAGTCTTAATATGGAAATTACACATTATAATTTCTTTTTGAATCTATGTTTGTTGTTTCTAAAAAATGTGAAATCTCGATGGGGTTTAAGTAATATTTTAATTATCTTTTACAGGTAAATATGGGATGTTTGTGTTTGTTTTGATATCAATATCAAATAATCATTGTATTGCATGCTTTTTACTCCTAAGGGTGTAATTATGTCTTTCCCATCCATTTAATGGGAAGAGATTTCAATGAGGATAGTGTTTGTCCTTTTCGAGTTATTCTAGTGAATCTTTGTGTTTAGTCACCTAGAGTCATCCTCTATTTTTCTTGAGGTTATCATGGTAGCTTATGTGTTAAATAGCTATAATAATCCCATTCTCCTTTTATTTCTTTCCTTTCTCTATTTACCATCATTCCCTTCATTCACCTCATTTCCTTTCTATATCCTTTAAGTGTTTTTTGATTAAAAGTACAAAACCCCCAATAGAAAACATTTTTGTTGTAAATAGATTTTTCCCTAATTTTTCCTTTTTGTCTTTCAATAAAGGTAGCTCTGCCTAATAATAGGAGAGATACTTCATCCTTTCATTGTTGACTAATGTAAGGACTCATTTCCCACACTTTTGACTCAAAGTCACCTATTTATCTCCCTGACAAATTTTTGAGCCAATAATACTATAACATTCAAAGTAATTTATGACAACTTAAGTATTATTATTGACAATGGAAGTAAATATATCATAATTCATCAATATTTGTAAGCTTATTGGCCTATCATTGTATCTAGAATAACTCAACTATCATCTAGAAAATATGGATGTAGAATATTTGGATATATGCCCCCTTTTAAGGTGAGGTATTAATACATGTTCCTATAATAACACATCTAAAAAAAAGAGTCGGCCATTCATGTTATCATGTATTATATCCAAATTTAATAAAAACTTTGAAAAATCATTGTAAACATGTGTATGTGGCCATAGAAAAATATCATGTAAATCTTGATAGGAATATGCAACCTCATGTGAATATCAGATAATGAGGAGCAATAAATATGCCTTGATATAACATGTTGATGGGGAACAAGGTTATTCCTCAACATAGATAGATAAACCCATGTCAGTATGTGTAAGTAGGAAATGTAGTACCCTAATATATAATTAGTGTAAAAATAATAGTCCCATGGGTGCACTAGATTTTATATGTGTAAGTTTTGTATAGTAAGATCGAGGAGATAGGCAAGGGTACAATACCCCTAATGGCAAGACAAGAATTTAGACAAATATAAATGGAAGAAGTCTAACCATAACAACTAACAAAAACTAAGTTATTTTCAATCAAAGAAGAATGTTGTAGGAGCATATCTTATGAAAGCTATAACTTTTGATCTGGGAACTCGTTTGAGCATTTTTTTAAATGAATATCCAAAATAACTCCATGCATCCATAAGCTACACAATTTTCTTAGTGAATTTTATTTTTTAAGCCTAAATTTAACCATCTAAAGGTTAAAAATTACATATTTATTTTAATTTCAATGTTTTTGTATATTTTTTTAGATTTATTTATTTGTAACAAGGCATGAACTTGCAGTTGTAAGTCACACTCGAGATTTTTTTAGACATGTGAATAATGGATAGTTAGTCAGTGCATCCAAACTTGCATGTAAAAGTTATTATAAATATAAACTTTAAATAATTGCTAAAAATGGCAAGTTCAGTTAACTATAGGATTAGCTTTTATTTTCATAAGATTTTAGTTTTGAATGTCAAATTTATTCAAGTTGTTATTTATTTCAATACTTGTGTATTTTTTAGAATGAATAATGACAAATTAGAATTTGAATTATTGCATTCTTGGCCTCATCATCCTAAATGACATGCCTTAATGTAGCAACAAGCCTCTCAGAGGGCTTGATATAATAGTGAAGTGTACACATAATAATAGTATTATTCCCTAATGCATGCATGGTAAATACCATGGAAATGTAGGAAATAAGCATAGTATATCACAATTACTAGTATGCATGATATGGATCATGGAAACAAGCATAGTATAACACATAGTATAGGCAATGTAATCAACATAGGCATGCAATTACATGTAAAATAAATTTAAACACACATAGAAGCACACAAATAGGTATGACCCAAAATCAAGAAATAATTCAACATGACATGATGACAAACTACACAAAATGTCAATAAATAACATGCACAAGCACACACAAGCATAAGCATGTGCATGCAATTAATTGAGTAATCATGGGAATGCAAGAGAACACATAATGTATCTATGTAGCATGAAATACTTAAGCAAGGGAAAGATATGTATATTAAATCTAAGTATCTTTATATGATAAATGGAAACTAGGGAGTATACTACTTGAAACCTAATGTAGAGAAATTCCACCAATATAAGGCATACCACTAATGTGATAATGCTCTAAGGTGTGGGTGAAAATGTAGTTGCATAACACATGTAATTCCATTATCATATATAACATATATATCTTGTATCTCACTACTCAAAGAATGTCATAAGAAGCACATGTATAACATGTATAAGTTACCTACAGTATAGGAAGATAAGCATGATATGTACCCATTTAAAAATAAATAAAAATAAATTTTGCTTTTTATGCTTTATATTATTTTTACATTTTTCTATTTTCTAAAAGAAGAAATCACACAAAGAGGAACCACAAAGTGTAAGTAATAAGAATCGAGGTGAGGTCAATCAATCAATAAATAATAAGTGAATGAATGAAATCAAGAGAAGTAAAGGATGATAATCAAACAAGCCAAGGGGTGAGAATATAGAATAAAGAAGAATAAGAGGATTCCAAATAACCTACAACTTCCCTTATAAATTAGTGCATACTAGGATGGAAGGTATCAATATGTTTGTTGCCATAATTAGGAAAGGTCATATAAATGTTTGAAATGGGATCAAAAATCAAGGGGAAATTATCACTAACTCAAAGTAAGAAACATAAACTAAAGGTATATAAGAGTGTTGATTTAGGATCACACCTAACATAGTGCAATCTTGTATCACCATATAAGAAATTTTTAATTTTCAATAAAGCTTCGTATCATGGTGTGTATCAAGCACATTGGGAATATATTAAATAATTGTGAAGTTTAAAATGCACAAGATATTCAAAAATTATTTTTTACGCTTTATATGAAATGATTTTATCATGAAAATCATGTAGAGATGGTCACATGTAACACTCAACCAAGTGAGGAATATTTTTGTGTAGGATATTAGAGACATAAACACTTAGGTAGTACCAACTATTAGATAAGGATATTTGACCAATGGTTTTTGGTATTTGAGATGGATTTTGGACATGCATCATGCATCTTAACTTGAGAGGGAGGAACACAACCCTTTATAGTACACGTGGCATTATATGGAAGCCTATGTAAATTTGCATGATTTTTTATTGACACATGGCATTATATGGAAGCTTATAATAGGGCATATCAAGCTATAAAGAGGTGTAAAATAATCAAGAGAGGGAGTTTGTATAGGGAATTATCTATTTCACATTAATCCCTAATGGTTAAGTAATTATTCTCCATATATAATTCTAGGAGAAATTTAGTGTGAGAGAGTAAGTAAGCTCACATTTACTCCATTGTAGAGCTTATAGAGCTAATAATAGTAATTAATTATGTAGATCATGCCATAGGAAATTGTGTAATCCATTTTTTTGCATTAATGTGATATGAACCTTTATGTTTGAATAAGTGTGTCAGGGAATTTGTTAGTTATTGCATTAGGGATTTACATTAAAGGAAACCTTGTCCCTGTGATACACCAAATGTCAATGAAAGACAATCATAGAATGTAAATTTTAAACTTATAACAGATGAGGCAAGGAACAAACTCAAGGGAGGAATTCACATGAAATACATGACATAGATAAGAATATATAAGCAAAAAACAAACTATGGTAATTAGGATGTATCAATAAAAGTAAGAGATATACTAGTATGGCTAATCAATATTCTCATTAAAAATATGATATACTAGACCTAAGGATTCATATGCATTCCTAGAAGTATCATAAAAATAGTCATTTTTTTTTTAGTAAAATGACTCATCATGCCAAAATGATATATGGGGGAAATGGGATCAACAAGTAACTTGAACCTCTTGGCAAACACACAATGTAGTTTGGATGTGTCTTGGTATAGTTGAACTCTTAGTAGGTGCTCTCGTATGAATTGATGAAATAGCTTGTAGATCAATCTTAGGATGTGGATGGTTAGGCATTGTATGTTATGGTGGTGTAACTATAATAGTATTAACTCTAGGAGATAAGACTCGAGAAGTTGAAACTATATGCAAAAAGATAGTGGGAACCATGATTGAATGTGGTGAAATAGTAGTATATACCACATGAGGTTGAATGATTTTATTTATCATAATCCCATTAGGTAACATCTCATGTTGTTTTTGAGGTTAGATAGGTGACTTTTAAGGTGTGCATCAAATAATATATACTTTATAATTATGCACAAATTTAAGGCATTGATGTAATGTTGAAGGAATTTCTCTCATTTGATTTAGCCATGGACATCCAAGTAATAGATTATATGAATCACTATCCAATAATACATATAATCACATTAATAAGATCGTACAACCTATGATTACTAGAAATGGCATACCTTTGATGGTTGTCTATGAAATACCATCACAACTCTTAAGTATTATGATTTTGCCTAGTAAGTCATGTTGAGTATACCCTGGACTAGCTAGAAATGACATCATTATGGTATTTTTACTTGAACCATTATCTACCATAATGTCATTTTTAATAGTAGTATGTTAATTAACAAAATCATTTATATAGAGTAACTATTATTTGAATCATCATTTGGAAAATTATGGTCATGAAATGTAATAGATGGTGTTTGCTTTTGAAAACTAGTGACTATACCTATTATGATATTCATGATATATTAATTATAAATTATTGGTTGATGGATAAACGTATCCATGTGAACATTGCCTTATTTTTTATTTTCATAATTTGGAAAAGGATGGTTAAATTTATTCAATCATTGAATAGGCATTACGACATATTCCTTCAATGTAGTATTATGAATTTCAAATTTCAAATGACATTTATATTAATTAGATCTTGCATCTTGTGTTTTAATGAAAAACATTAATTTTTGGAATGTCCATAAGCTCTATGGTAGTCAAAATAATGTTTTATGTGACATCCTTTAGGTAAATTTCAAGAAGTATCCAATTGCTATGAATGAGATAATGATATCTTACTGCACTCAAGTAAACAATTAAGCATTTGATGAGGAGGTTCAAATAATCATGTGAATTGTAAAATGTTCCTAAAAGGTGGAAGGACAAGCATGTTTGGTGGGTGAAATTGCATTTATATTTTTTCTTTAATCTTAGCTCGAAATATTGGAGCATCATTAACAAAAAATTTGTATGTTGATTTTCCATGATATTTAGAGGTAGTAGAGGGTAGAGGTGGAAGAATTAGATACATACTTGAACATATTGGACTATAAAATATTAATTTCAAAGTTATTAAACATATTTAAAATTTCATCGAAGGATTGGTAAGTGTAGACACTTCATTTTTACAACCTTACATGTCAAAATTACAAAATTAAATGACTTCCTACATTTGCACACAAACTGGTCTAAAATCATTTATGCATCCCAAATTATTTTTTACATCTAGCATACAAGTTTGAATTCACCTTGTGGAATCCCTAATTGGGGTAATACACCATTTTGAGTCATCTATTCACTGTCACCATTGCATATTGGATGATTCCCTTCACTATTCACTATTCGGTATGCACTACTCATTAGTTGATTAATATAAATTAGTTAACTAATCCTTCCCTAATCAAAAATTCCATGGTGATTTGGAACATTCATAATTTCTAAAATTAAATATTTTTTATCGTCCTCACATCATTCTATGAATGAATTTTATATTCACCTCTTCCTTCACTTGTCCTCCATTATCCTTTTTCTTCCATTTTTAATCTAATATTCCTCTATTGCCCCCCATTATCCATGTAATTTTGATATTCACCTTCCATTTGGGGGATAAACTCTAATCAATCCCACGCCCCATCAAATGGAATATTAATCCTCCTTTCTTGATCTTCCAAAGAGATAAAGGGATCAATTGCTTAATTTATGTGAGATGTGAAGGGTGATTTCTCCACCCTCCATCTCACATTCAATATGGATGGTTTATATCTATTCAATAATATTATAAATAATACCTTAAACCTCCTTCATTGTCATGCTCAATAATCACAGTAAAGCCCTTCAAGTTTTCATAACCCTCTTTTGCATCAACCCCCTTTCTCATCATCCATTCTTCAAAGCTTACAAGAGGATATGTGGTCAACTTAGACAACATTTCTACAACCCCCTTTGGAGCTACATATCAACAGCCACATCCACTTATGACAAGGTGAATTATTACAATAGAAAGCATAATCATTATTTATTTACTTTCTTGATTTGGTTTTGTTTCTCTTTACCTTTGCTCATAGAGTTCTTAGACCTTTAGATGTTAGATATGCATTTGGTATTGATTGTTATTCTTTGATAAATTTATTTTCCTGATTGTAATAATATAGATACATTTGGCACACCTGGTGGGATAAGCACCCCACAACATCTTCTCTCATTCCTCTCATTCCTTCTCTTTTTCTAAAAATAGAAACAAAAAAATGACTGTTAAAATGATTATATATTTTAATCCACATTTTTTGTCTTATTTTTTGTGGGGTGATTGGTATTTGTCTTGACAAAAACCTCTAAATTTTTCATAGCAATCTAATTTTTAATTTAGGAGATATTATTGATTTATTGAATGTCATTTTTTGTATATTTATTCTTCTTTTTTTTTGTTAATGTTTTCTAACTACTAAGTTTATAGGTAGATTTTTTTTATTTTACATTCTAAATTTTAAATGTTCTTATTTAGAAGCTTTTAAATGTGCTTATTTTTTAGGCCCATAATCAAATTTTGTATTTTATTAAACCTACTAATCTTTGTTTGCAATACATAAGCCAAACACCACAAAGAACCTTCTAATGGTTTTCTTGCAGGTTTCCACTAATAAAGAATGTGGTGATACAATTAAGACAAACTTTATTTCATTGACATTTAAATTTGGTGTACTAAATCATGTGTTCTTTTTAAGTTATTTTATTTAGTCATTTACTTCATATTCATGTGTTTTTTTTTGTTCCTTTCATGTATGCTCTCCCCTATTTGGGTGACCCAAAAATGTGAGGTGCCAAAATATTTTTATCCCAAAGATTTATGAATTATGCTCTTTACTTTCCCTTTTTGGGGATTCTTGTGAATTAGAATGGTAATACCTTCAATGTTTTATTTTTAGACTATGCAAGTGGGATTTCATCACCTTCTTACAAGTCTCTTAGGGTGTGGTTATTAGGATGTCATTACCCAACATTCATACCAAAACTCATTTATCTAGCATGGTATATAAAGTGAGGAGCATACCAGAATAAATGCCTAAGCAGTTATGAATTTTACACACACTTTAACATGAGGGGATTTCAAGTTCCAATATCGAGGGTTGTTTTCAATCCATCAAAGCTCTAAAATTTTGGTATCACTTCACTAAGATATAATGGATGAAGTAGGCATGAAGGGACTAAACCCTCCTATGAAGAGCTCAATTTTAGATTCCTTCATTGACATAATTTGTGCATATGTATTGAAAGGTATATTGAACCCACTAGAAAGCCCATTTTTAAAACTATAATAAAACTTTTTGGCCACAAAGCATTCATTGGTATCGGTTTACAAAGGAAACAACACCCAAATATCCCTTTCACATGAAAATTTTTGAGAGAATAGTGGGATTAAAACACCACCAATAATTACATTAATTATTTAATAAATCTTAGAGTTTTAATCCCTCAAAAGATGAGTATATCAAAGGATCAGTGAATGTGGAGTAATCCTATGTCAGTAATTAAAGTAGTTCATGATGGTGGTATATGGATTGCATGTATGTTGTTCTCAAACCTATTTATTTTACTACCGTGTACCAAAAAAATCCAAACAAGTTACGTCACGATACCAAATCCAACACTTAGTCTATATATACTTACGCACCAAGGCATCACTAAGCCCATTTTTATTGATAAAAAATCATTACTCTATATCCATTATTTTGTTAAATTTTGTATATGTCATACTATCTAAATGAATATGCCTCTTGTCTAAGCCATTTTATGCTACCCATTTGGATTTAGCCCTAATTCTTAGGTCATTGTTCCCATATCACTATTCCCAGGTCACTATTTCCAAATCACTATTCTTAGGTCATTGTTCCCAAATCACTATTCACATATCATTATTCCCATGTCACTATTCTTAGATCAATATTCCCATATCACTATTCTTACATCATTATTCCCATATTATTATGCCCAATTCACTATTCCCAATTCAACTATTCCAAATTTACCTTCTAAATTCCAAATTAATTCCAAATTTCATTCACATATAAATAACATTAAAATTCAATCCAAATAAAATCTAATTTAAAATCCACATTCAAATCTAACTTCCACATTTGGAATTAAAGTCTAAATTTGAAATCCAAGATTCCAAAATTGAAGTTCAACTTCCATGCTCAAAATCCACATTTGAACTTCAACTTCCAAATCCAACTGCAACTTCCAAATTTTAAATTCATGTTCACCTTTAATTTATGAATTCAAATAATATCCTCATCTTTTCATTCAATCTCCTACACTGATCGGTTGGGAAATACAAAGTCACAACATCCATCCTTCTTCCTTTCAAATTCCAAATTCAAGACGAACATTGAAATCAATTCAATCCAATTCAAATTAAAAATCACATTAAAATTCAATCCAAATCAAATCTCATTTCAAGTCCAATTTTCACATTTGAACTTTAACTTCCAAATTTGAAATCCAATTTTTAAATTCAAGACATTTAACTCCAAGTCCAATTTCTATAATCAATTAATTCCAAGTCTATTATCTCTTCTCAATTCCAAATATAATTTCTCCAATATTTTCTTTAGCCAAACATCAACCATTCCAAATTCATCCTTTCTTCTAAGGCTATGGCATCTAAAATAGATCAAGATAGAGCCAAGTTCAAACAATACATTTTTGAAAACAAATATGATATATTTTTAAAAATAGGTGTTCAAATATGTATGGATTTCAATCCTAAAAACTAAGACTCCATACTAAATAGGAAAGGTCATACCTTTTCACATCAACATCACTCAAATCTACCATATACTAACTACAAGCTTGATCATGGTCATATTAGCAAAGGGGAATCCATTTGGGCACCTTTATCCAACATCCAATTAGTCCCTAAGCCACAACAATCACATCAAGTTTCAAGTCCATTCACATCCAAAAAGGCCTTCACTAAACCATTCTAACTTGTAAGTTAGGATGTGATATCCCAATTCTTTCATCTTAGTCAAAACATATCCCACTTAGCTTCTACTTTTGATGTTTCATCTACTAGTCCAAAATCTACTTTGGCCTTAGAGTCATAATCAATCCAATCATCTATTTATGTCATGTCATTTCCCCTCCAAGGGCCATCTTTTACTAAAGAACCAAAAAATTCCAAGTCTGAGATTCAATTAATGGGGATGTGCCAAGATCTATTTCTCAATCATAATCAAACTAGTCCACTTCCAAGTCAAGATCAAGACAAATCACTCATCTTCAAAAAAATTTATCAAATCACCTATCTTTGATGAGTCACCCTTTGACTAACCTCCTATCTTTGATCAACCAATCTTTGATGAACCCTTATTTGATGATCCCATTTTCAAATAATCCATTATTGACCAATAGTCCATTATATGTCTACTACCCAAAATCCCCCATTTCTGGGAATCCCTTCATCCAAAAGCCTTTATTTCCAAACACACACTAAAAAAATTACTTGTAGACAATGTAATTCAACAGGCCCTCTTTATGGCTAAATCTAAAACAAGATAAACTTTATTATTAGATGCAGATTTAGAGTCAACATTACAATCAAATCTACAATCAGTATTAGATTCCACATCAAATTCACATTCACTATCAGTATCAACATGAACATTGGCATTAGTCTCAACAACAATAGTAATAGAATATCAGTTTGAACATGTTGGTGATTCTTCCATGAATTTTGAGGAAGTTTCCTTTAGCATCAAAATAAGTTCTCTAAGTAATCTCTATGGGGTTTGTGTTGCCTTTAATCCTCGCACTACCATTACCCATCCTTTTTGCATCAAATATCAACTTATCTATTATTTTAGTATCTCATTTTCTATACCTATCAATTGGGACCAAAAAAATCACACATTATTAGACTTATTCCATGGTGACATATAAGCTTTATAATCTATGAGCATCCAAAGTAGCATCTAGTTTGAAAACTATTTCCCTATTGAAACCTTGTTTGAGGTGCAAGTGAAAAAATTCCAAAGATCAAAAATTAGCATCACCTAGTGAATCCATGTTTGAGGCACTAGGTGATAGTCCAAATAAAAAATTAGAACCCCTTTATGAAACCTTGTTTGAGGCACTTGGGGTTAATCAAAGTCAAAAATTTCATTCCCTTAGTGAAAACCTCTTTGAGGTGATACTGGACAATTCCAATCAAAATCCAAATATTCAAGAAGACTATGTAGGTGAAAACCTCTTTGAGACACCAATAAATGAGCAAATAAGTTATTCATTTCTTGATGAAGCTGCTATTGAAGTCAATATCTAAATCATTGATTATCTAAAAATCATTCAAATTGCAACAACTTTTGGGCATAATAAGCAGAAAAATCTTATGGTCCTTTTGAGAAAAAATTTTGAGGTTTTTGATCTAACAACATTCAAAATCATGTCACATCAATAATGAGTCATTGTGTGTGTGACCAAAATTTCTAATTTACTTTGGCCTTCTAACAGTTATACCTCCATTCATGACCATATCCTCTATCCAAGTCTAGTATCCCCTTATCAAATTTGATCCCTTATCTAATGCTTATCATACCTTACCCTCCTTGGAGACATTCTTTTCCATAGAGGCTATGAATACATCTTGTTTATAGGCTTCTAGGAAGTAAAAACAATAATCTACGAGGATCACAATGACATCAATATCAATATTATAGTAGAGAATCTATCTAGAATAGGCATGGGTTAGAAATTAGAAAGGGATCAACATTATGCATCTCATAATCCTCTAATGAGTTGAGATGTTAAAAAACATCTAAAAAAACATTTAGAAATTTTAAAAATTAGAAACATTAGGAAAATCAAAAACACTCCAAATTAAAAAAGGCCAAAACTCTATAACAAGATATATAAAGCCATAAAATTCAAAAACATTGTATTATTCTAAATCTAGTGAAAATTCTTGATCAAAACATTTTATTATTGGGATGTGTTCTTCCCAAATTAGACTTATTTAAGGCAAGTCATTAGTCCAACTATCACACATTTTCAGGATATTCCATTCCTAATTCCACCCTATTCGGGGATAGTCAATCCAATCCAAGTTCATAACTTCCACCTTGTTTAGGGAAAGTTAAGCTTTTATCTTTATCATCGGGATACGTTTTTATGAAAATCATTTCCCTTTCATATATCCTTGTTTGGGGGCACCACCCTTTCCATTATCTCTTTTCATCTCCTTTCTCCTTCCAATCATAATTCTTTGATCATTATTTCCTCATTTTCATTTTATTTATGTGCTTGATTTTTCCCAATCATCTTTAACATTGGGATGTTTTTTTTATTCTTCACTTCCATACTTGAGGGTAGCACTTGGAGACATGGGGCATCCAAGATCAATTTGGTTGTCCTTCTTCTTCACCATCCTTTTTTTCCCACTCTTATCATTTCCCCCATGTGATTACTCCTCTTCCTTATTTTACCTCATCCATGCTTTCACCATTCTGTGAGTCCAATTCTTATTCTTTATCTACTTTTTAGGCTATTTATTTCTCCCTTTTAGTCACTTTTTTGAGCTACTTGTTCCAATTTCATGCTCTTACCATTTTGTAAGCTCACTTTTACTCCCTAGTCACTTTCCCAACTATTTTTTTCTACACTCTAACCATTTCTATGAGCTACTTGTTCCAATTTTACTCTCTCATCATTTTGGGAGATATACCCTTCTAAAATCCTCCTTACCTTATGATCTCACCATTTTGTGAGCTAATCAAATTTCATGTTCTCACCATTTAATGAGCTAATCATGCTTTCACCATTTTTTGCACCCCATTCCCCTTTCTTCTATTTGTTTATCTTGATTCTAATCATCATTATATATTCATCATTTCTTCATTACACTCCTTATAGGAGAACTACATTGGCCTGAGGCCCACATAGACAATGTAGGTAACACTTAGATACATGGGGTATCTTAGGATAATGTGACCACCATTATCATCCTTATCATTCATCTTTAACTATATTCAAATATAATTAATTAGGACTATCACATGAGTGTACGCCCATATTTTATTTTCCCTCATCTTTATTATTTCCATCCTCCTTACCTTATACTCTCACCTTTTTATGATCCTAGATTTCTCACACCCTCATCATTTTTCAATCCATTCCTATTTTTCCTTTATAATCAATTTATTTACTTATCATCACTTTTATTCTTTCTATATTCCAGGGTGAATTACATTTGACATGAAGTCCACCATGGACTATGTAGGTAGTGTCCATTTGCATGGGGCATTTGGAGATAGCTCATCCACCCCTTCCTTATTCTTTTATTCCCCACTTTTTTTGTTAAGATTGTTTTCTCTCACCCTTGGATTCAATAATAGTGCCTTATTGTCAGCACTAATTTATTAACTGAGTGTGTGTTTACTTTTGATTGTGTGTTTATGTGTTTGTTGGCTACTTATTTATTTGTTTATCAATACTCGAGCATGCTTTAGTTTAGTATACTATGTTTTACACTTGACTCTTGATCATTCATATTAAGACGTTAGGTTGTCAAAATTTGTATTTAAACTTATTTAAGTGTGTTATGTTTTACAGTTAAGTCTTGATTTTTCATATCATGATTTAGCATTATAAACATTTGCATTTGAACTTTATTTTATGCAATTTGAGATATAATGTTATCATGATTCATTTCTAGATTATAATGCATCTAGTCATTTTCAATATCAAAAATCAATCTCCAAATGTCTATACACAAGCAATGACATCTCAATTATTTTGATGATCTCCTCATCTTGTCACTATCATACCACATTTTTTTATCCTTCTCATTCTGGTAAATTTGGTTCCTCTCTAATTTGGTCAATTTAAACCTATTCATTATAGATAATCTTTTCCTACCAATCAAGTTATTTTTTTCCTAGAAATCTTGTCAATATTATCTTATAACATTTTTGATCATATGCCTTATGGTCAATTTTTCTCATTTTCTAAGTTCTCTAGTCAATTTTTCCTCATTCAACCCTTAGGAATTTTTGCCATATTTTCATCCTTTTGAGGGTTTGCATGTTTATGACATTTTCCATACATCCCCTCGAGGGGGCCTCCAAGGATCATCAAGTAGTTTATGGGGCATCAATTTGAACCTATTTGAAAATTAATTAAATGAATCATCAATTTGACATCTATTAATTTTTTTATAATTATTATGAGCACCTTTTGCACTCATTTTTAATGTTCTTTCTTATTGTTTGAGAAGATGTTACTTGTTCTATGTTTTGAAACACCTATTTAAGAAAGGGGTAAGATGTAGACACTTCATTTTTACCACCTTGTGTGTCAAAATAATAAAATGAAATGACTTCCTACATTTGCACACAAACTGGTCCAAATCATCTATTCAACCCAAATTATTCTGTACATCCAAAATACAAGTCTGAATCCACCTTGGGCATCCCTAATTTGGGTAATGCACCATTTAGAGTCATCTATTCACTATCACCATTGCATATTGGATTATTTCCTTCACTGTACACTATTCATTATTTTATAGTTGATTAATCTAAATTAATTAACTATTCCTCCTTTAAACATAAATTCCATGGATTTTATAATATTCATAATTTCTAAAATTAAATATTTCTTATTATCCTCATGCATTATTCTATGATGAATTTTATATTCACATATTCCTCCACTTATCCTCCATTTTCCAATCTAATATTCCTCTACTTGTCCCCCATTATCCTTGAGCTTCTGAGATTCCCCTTCCATTTAGGGGATAAACTCTGATCAATCCCATGCCTCATCAAATGAAATCTTAATCATCCTCTCTTGATATTTCAAAGAGATCAATGGCTCCATTTTTTGATCTATGTGAGATGTGAAGGGTGAATTATTCACCCTCTATCTCACATTCAAGATGGATGGTTCAAGTTTATTCAATAATATTATAAATAAGACCTTAGACATCCTTTATTTCCATGCTCAAGAATCATAGTGAAGCCCTGCAAGTTTTCATAGCCCTATTATTCATCAACCCCCTTTCTCAACATCCATTCTTCAAAGCTTCAAAGAGGATATGCTTCCAACTTAGACAACATTGCTACAACCCCCTTTAGATCTATATATCAAGAGCCACATTCACTTATGACAAGGTGAATGATACATGATGGAAGGTATAATCATTGTTTATCTCCTTCCTTGATCCATTTTCATTTCTCTTTACCTTTGCTCATAGAGGTCTCAGGTTTTTAGGTGTTAGATATCTATTTGGTATTAATTATTGTTCTTTGCTAAATTTCTAACCCTTTATTTCAATCCTATAGATATAATAAGTGTTGAACATTACTTATAATTGAGTGGTTGAAATAATTTATTGTCAAATATAAGTTTTAGCTCACTTTCAAGGATTTTGTGAGACATTTTTATAAGTTTTATCTTGATTCTAAGCACATATTTAATAACATTCTCACTAGGTTCTTATTTGATTTGAATAAGTTGAGAGAATGTGACCTTTTGGATCATTTTTATGGAAAATGAGCTAAAAATATATAATCTAAATCATTAAAGCGACATGAGTAGCCTATGGGTAAGGCATAGAACAAATCCAAGGTATAATCCTTAAGACTTATAGGAAATATTTGGTCATAAAAAAATCATCATGAGAAAAACCAAAGCATGAGGAAAAATAAGATTGAATGTGATGTGAAGGATCACCCTTGCCATTATATTATTCCAATTTAGGCACTAGAAAACCACTAAAGAAAGGGTAAGTGAGGACCTCATGAGATAATGGATTGTGTAATATATCTTAAAAAGTAACCATATGATTAAAAATTTTAAATCCTTGGGAAAATAACTTAATTTAAGTTTGCATGTCTTGGATAGATTATTGAAATTAAGCATCCTTAGATTATTTTCATGTATAAGATCCATTTTATGATTAATATTGGTATAAATAGAGGATTTATTAATATTTTTACTATAACCCAGTCTGATATATAAAGCATTAGGAGTAGTTTGTGATGACTCATTACTCGTACTAGGTTGTATATGAATAATAGGAGAAACTCCAAGAAGAGTAACTCTAGGTGGAAACATAGAAGGATTAATAGGAGCATTGGGAGTAGTAGCATCACCACCTTATATAGAATTAAAGAGTCAAATAAGTGTATTATACACATTCAAGGATATATGGGAACATTCTCAACTGTAGATTCCTTATCCCAAGATTTATTTTATATTTATTTTAACTTAAAACATAGGTTCTAAAGATTTGGGATGTTTCTTAATTAAACATTTAAATTAAGAACATTTATGAACTCATTTTGGATCAACATCATGAAAAGCATGTGCATCATTAAAATCATTATCCTTATGATCATGTGCATCAAAATTAGGATCAACATTAACATTACCATTCATATGTGCATTACCATTAGCATTTTTATTCATATTTATATCAAGTTCATTTTCAACAATAGAATTAGAAGAATTAAATTCACCAACATCTATCATTTTTATTTTAAATAAGCACAAATAGGGAAAAAATAATGAATCAAATCACAAGTAGCACGACTCAACCTAATACTTTGCCTAGTATGGTTTTTATATCTACCATTCATAGTTGGCATAAGACATAAGCATGAGAAACATGAAGGAAACTAGGGATAATAATGAAGTAATAATTAAACAAACTTAAATCTGAAAAAATAGATGTGATAGGTATAAAATCATAAATTATACCCTAGAAGGTGTAGATGATATTTTTTTATTATGTAGCATTTGTTGACATTTTGGCCTCACAAGCCAAATGTCAACCCTTATCATTTGAAGCTTTGATGACCATTTTTTTAGCTCATCTTTATTCCCCCTAGTGTCTTGGTTTGATATAAAAATGGATAATACAATCCTAAAGGAGCCAAACCATCATTGAACATCATGTAAAAATAAACAAGTCAGTTATTATGCATTTTATAAGTTCACTTAGGAAGCCTCTCAGAGCCAAAAGATCACATGGACATGACATTTTTGGTCCCAATATCATCCCCTACAAAATTAGTGTCTTGATGGGCTTGCAATCTCAAGATATAAAGCTTTGAAGTTAGACTTACAAAATGAAACATTCACAAGCACATCAAGTTTAAGCCATAATAAGTAGCCATTTGGATTTAAAAAATCCTTAACAAGCTTCAAGTTAAATCATATCTAATGATGTATGTGATCTCAAAAGGTGGGAAGTAGATCCAATGACATGCAGGTAGTCAAATAGGTTAAAAGGTCACTAGAATGAGATCAACTATTGACGTTTGATCATGCATTAGGATCCAATGATGAGTAGCAATCTGATAGTTTCAATAGGTCCAAACAAATCTATAGTGCTCTTTTAATTGTGCAAAGGTATATCAATGGTGAGAGATCAAATCAAAAGGGTCAACATATCTTAGGGATAAGCGAGAGGCTACCAAGTGTCACAACTATGGTAATTGGTAGAATATCTATGGCTCGCATTCATTTGTACAAGGATCAATGGTGCGAGCAAGGTCAAGAAGTTAATGGATCCCAAATAAAATGTAGGGTTGACAAGTGTCTCAATCAAAGTGCACTCTAAAGTAGATCAATGATCTATGTTTGATCCAATAGAATCAAATCCAATAGTGTATGTTTAATAGGATCAAGATCAATGGTTGATATTAAAATCATAGACATGTATAAGAGTTAAGGTTGAGCATGGTTAAGTTCAAACTATAGCAATATTTAAAAAGGCATATGTCACCATTAGAGCTCAGTCAGGCATCCTTAAGCATAAGACATAGTAATATGGTCAAGATTGTCAATGACAAAACTCTACCACCATTAAATCTTAGTTTAAGCCCCTGGTTTGAAGATATAGAACATATAGGCCCCATTTTATGCAGTAGTAAGGTTATTTCATGACTATGTTCATTGATTATTTAAAGGGGATCCATGTGTAAAGTAAGTTATGGGCTTTTATAATGATTTAACCTATAGAACCATGGTTCCTTGCTAATTCAAATGAAACAAATGGGGAATTAGTTTCCCATTCCATAAGGACCTATATTAAGTTCCAATGAGCAATATACAGTTAGCAAGATGTTAGTAGAATGTGGTTAAAATATGATCATAAAATTGATATCAAGATCATTCTTAAAAAGGTATGATCATACTCTCATAATTGATCGGTCACCTATAGCAGGCATTAAGGAATCCATCATGTTCAAGATTTTGAGATCAAAGTATCACCATTGGGATTCTTAACCAAAGCAGGGTAATCTACCAAGTGTTCAAAGTAATCACTTATATGATTTCCATCCTCATATCTTATAAAAGACCTATTGTATGCAATGAAAGATTGAATTCCTTCATTTTTCAATATTTTGAAGTGTGTCTTATAAATTCATTGATGTGGATAAGTGAATGTATGCTTTCCTTTACCTTTGTATGAGTTTTCTCACCTCCATAAATTTATTTTAGCTCTCACAGGTCATTCTAAGTATTATAGATAGTTTGTTGATCAGTTTGGAAGTGGACAACTACCCTCCCATGTTGGATTTATAGTTGGATAATGCCTTATTATGAAATACTTATGTGAAATCTGACCAAAGAGTGAGTGAAGTGATATCTATAGGTCTAAAAGTGTCTGATAGTGTGTTGTGTGCAATTTTAAGAATCCAAAAACATTTGGTGCATCACCTACCTTTACTTGTTTTATAGTCTTTTTTATCAATTTTTTTCCCTTTTCCAAGCATAATTTTAGTTGTAGGTGACAGATACAAGGGAACCATCCCTCTCTGGAGGTTCTTTTCATATTAGTGTCACCCAAGCTCTGAGAATATCCCATTATTTCAACTAAAGAGAAGATTTATTTGCACACCTTCAAAATAGGGTGTTACTTCAAGTTGGCAATAGTTTTCTAGCATGCCTAGTGGGACACTTTCTCCTTAGCATGGCTAAAGTTTGTAGCTAAGGAGAATTATTTGTAGTAGGAAGACATCCATCATCTCCAAAATCTAAATATTTTTTAGGTTGTAGATTTCATAGCATCATCCAAGTAATTACTATATGCCAAAGGTTACCTTAAGGTCAACTAATAAAGGTATTCCTCTTGAATTTATTGAGTTGCCTCCTATTTCATATAAAAGAGAAAGGTTTAGTAATACAATCCCATATCCTCAAAATAAATATCTATCTCTTGGCCCCTTATTGTCCCAAACAACTTAGTTCTCACTATACAAATAACCATCAAGAACCAAGTGTTTATTCCATTCAATAGGGGAAGTCCACTAAACTTGGCCCATTTTGATGACATTCCTGTAGTTTCTCTAAAGAGTATTCCATTCTTCTCAGGAGAGCATAAAAAAAACCCTTTAAACACATCTAGGATGTTTCCAAACTTTGTTCAGTTCATAATATTACTCAGGAAAATGTAGCTATTAGATTACTTGTTACTTCTTTCAAGGGAAAAACACTACAGTGGTATAGAAATCTCCCAATAAATTCCATTTTTACCTAAGATGAATTGCTATCATCCATAGTTAGACAATTTGAGGACAAATATGATCACCTATCCTTAGTTGAATAGCTGACTACCATAAAGAGAGCTCTTTATGAGTTCATGTCTGATTTTAACCTTAGATTCCAAAAGACAGGGACTAGGATACCTATATTGATTATACCATCCCTAGCATATGCATTTTTGTACTATATGACAGCCCTTAACTTTGATATTAGTGTGGTGATACAGTCAATGGGTGTTATTACCCTACTAGATGCTTATGAAGTTGAAATAAGAGTAGAGAATAGTTTAAAAACAAGCTGGTAAGCTTTCTCTAAGGCCTCTAATGCATATATTTCAAGAATTTATCCCTGAAATAGCCCCTCAAGTTCCATCCCTAGCTCATATTCCATCCCCTCAAGCCCAAGTTACAGCCTCTCCTAGTCAAGCTAGTAAACTTGGAGAGGTGAAAAGTTTGTTACAATCTTTTGGGAATGAAATAGTATAACTCAAGAGGCAATAGTATAAAGATAATAGGCCTTATCAACAATAAAATTAGACCACCCATTAGCCCTTTAAAGATCAAAGGCCTCCTTATCAAGGGTTCAGAGAGAATAGACTACCCTACCAAGCACTATGCAGCTCTTGATCTTAATGTACCTTCCACCTCAAAATTTATTATTCCCACACCACCTCAAAATAACTTGATGTAGGATTCAAGTTGGCATCCCTCTAATTTTAATTATTTTTAAAACCAAGCCTTAGTGTCACAAAGCATTACTATGCCACAAATGGCACAAGAAGAGTTTTATCTTCAAGGAGTTCAATACCAAGAGATAATTTTGGTATCAAAAGGAGGGACTCAACAAGTTCAAGGACATCTTGGTATTGTTAATGTGAATTGGAAAATGGATGATCATGTTGCATTCAATCAAATTAGTAAGACTAGAAATACAAGTGGCCAAGTTGTAGCTGTAACTAGAGCTAAGAGAAGAGACATTGATAAGGCTCAAGATGTGATAAACATTTCAATTACTCCTAATGTTGTTTTAAAGAGTACCAAAGATCAACTCAATGCCCTTATAACACAAAAAAACTAGAATACTAGAGTTGGAAAGGTTCATTAAATACCTCTTGTTCATGAGCAACCAGTGGTTTAGAAATTATAATCAAGGTTAGTGTGGCTCAATCTAGTATAGTGGATCAAATGAAGAAGTATAACATCAACATTATCATGTGGGATTCCCTCTCTATTTTAGGACTAAAAGATATGCTCATTCAAGAGCTTTCAACCCTCAAATTATCCCCAAAGCCAGTTGAGAAAGGTGTTATCCTAACTAATTCAAACCAACAAACTAAATAATAATGCAATAGGTACATAAGATGGTGAAGGTGGAAAAAAATGAGGTAAAATCAAGTAAAACTCCTCCTTTCTACCTTTATTTGATAGTTGGTAACACTTTGGTTCATAACTGTATGGTGGATAGTAGAGCCAGTAGCACTATCATGCCTAAGCAAATTGTAGACAAGCTTGGTATTATTTATGAACCAAATACTAAAGGAGTATTTTAACTAGATGGATCACCAACAAAGATAGTAGGCATCATCAAATATTTGAAGTTAACACTACATGTTTGCCCCAATGTTACCATTCGACAAGATTAATTGTGGTGGACCTGCCTCCCTACTTTTCCATATGCATATCAAGAGACTTCACCTCAAAAATTGGAAGATACTTGTCAACTGATTAGACATAGCTATTGTTTAAAACCAGGTATGGTACTAAGGTAAAAATACATTCTGAACTTATTACATGTTTTCACTTGAAACCATTTATGCCAAGTGTTGTGAACACTTATTGTGTCATCTCGAATGAGGTGCTAGAAACTTGTGAAGGGGAAAACTGAATCACCTTTCGATGGAATTCTATATTTGTTTCCTAATGAGTGGGCCTTTGAATTGCATGATCATGATCCTTATAATTTAATTGAATATAAGGGACTTGGTATTTACTACCTTCATGAGAATGATGCACCAATTCCAGCCATGATGAAGGATGATGAGTTTAGTGATGGTTTATGGCAATTATACTTTGATGGATCAAATAATAAGCACAGTACTGGGGCTAGAATGATGTTATTTTCTATATCCAAGTAAATATATGTATATTCAATTAAGTTTTAGTTTGGTTTTTCAAATAATATTTTAGAGTACAAGGCACTAGTTCATGGTTTACAGTGGGCTAGGAAGATGAAAATCAACAACTTACAAGTATTTGGTGATAGTGAACTTGTAGTTCACCAAGTAAGAGGTCTCAATGTATGCAAAAATAAATTACTTAGATCTTATAAGCATAGGGTGTGGGACTTTCTTGAGTATTTTAAAGATTTTAACATTCTAGTAATACCAAGAGATGAGAACAAACATGCAGATAGGTTAGCTGTCATTGGGGCACAATTTAGTATCCTAATTGATATAAAAAGTGAGAAAATTCAGCCACACATTAAGGTGATTTTAAGGCCTTCTATCTTAGATAATAATGATAATTGGCAAGTGTTTGAAGATGACAATTAAATTATCAGGTTCTTGCAAGAAGAGGCTAAGTTTTTCTCAAGAAATCAATCAAATTTCTTGAAGCATTATGGTGATTAGATTGTGAAAATTAAAACAAATAAGTTGCCCAAAGGATTGGTCACACTTGAAAATGTATTCAGTAGTGATGATGAGTTAAGAAAGGAAAAGATATTTTTGTCAACAAAGGAGGAACACTATGCCAATATGGAGATTGCAATTGGTAAGAGCTTGAAGTTAGGTAAGGTATGCACCCCTTCACAAAAGGAAGCTTTCATTGAATTATGTACAAGTTTTGTTGATGTGTTTTCATGGAAATATAGTGTCCTTAAATGAATTGATCAAGGTCTAGATCAACACACCATTGAGTTAGAAGCTGAAACCAAGCCAGTGAGACAAAGACAAAGGCCTATCAACCCAAAGATTGAGCCTTTGATGAGAGTTGAGCTTTATAAGCTCATTTAGTCAGATATTATATTTTCAATCAAGTACTCAACATGGGTGGAAAACCTTGTTCCATTACATAATAATATTGGTAATATTAGATTGTGTGTTGACTTCTATGACTTGAATAAAGTTTCCCTTAAAGACCACTATCCTTTCCTATTTATGGAATAAATTTTACAGTTGGTTGCAAGTTTAAAAAGGTTCTCCCTATTGGATGGAAATAGTGGTTACAATCAGATTTTGATCAAGAAGGAGGACCAATTCAAGACAACCTTCACCATAAAGTGCATTTACCATAAAGTGCGAGACATTTGCATATAGAAATATGCCCTTTGGTTTGTCCAATGCTAAAGAAACTTTTTAGAGAGCCATAGATATGACATTCCAATGCCTTCTTAATAGGTTTGTAATTGTTTATTTGGATGGCATAACCATGTTTTAAAAGAGTAAAAGTGAGCACATGGTTTACCTCAAGCAAGTGTTCAAAAAGTGTAGGTAATTTGGGGTATCTCTAAATCCCAAAAAGTGTATCTTCTTAGTTCATGAAGGTAAGCTCCTTGGACATGTGGTTTCAAAATATGGTTTGAGTATAGATCCTTGAAGAGAAGATTCAATTATTGCATTTTCCTTTCCCAATCACAAAAAGGCTTTGTAAAGCTTCTTAGGCAAAATCAATTTTATAAGAAGGCACGTTTCAGATTTTGCCACTTTAACTAAACCACTTACAGCCATGCTAAAGAAGGGTAAAATTTTTAGCTAGTCCAAAGAAGGAGTAAGAAGTTTTTAAGAGATCAAGAAATCCATAGTTAATACTCCTACACTCTTGAACCCTAATTTCACAAAGGATTTTATCATGTACACATATACTAACATTGACACTATTTCAAGTAATCTTATGCAGTAGAATCATGAAGACTTGGAGCATCCAACAAAATTCTTCAATCAAGACTTAGAAGAGTATGAGACAAGATATTATTTTGTTGAGAAACATGTATTTTTAGTTATAAGGTCTCTCAATAAATTTAGGTATTTATTGTTTAACAATAAAATACACCTAATGGTTGCCCATCCAAGTATCAAGGAGTTTCTCTTGAACAAAGATATAAATGAGAAGATATTTGGTTGGATAATACAAGTAATGGATTATGATGTATAATCAAGGTAATAAATATGATTAGCGGCAAAAGACTTTATGAGCACCTAGCCCAAGACCTATAAAAGGCTAATGAGGTGGTTTTGGTGTCAAATGATGAGGAGGTTATAGTTAATCATACCTCACCTTCCAATTGGTTTCATGAATTGCTAAGGTATCTCCAAGATGGTTTTTATGCCTCTCATCTAAGTTATTCAAAAATAAGATATTTTAGATTGTAGTTGATTCCATTCCTTTTTGTTGATGGTGTTTTGTTCAAGAAAGATATCAATGGCATGTTGCTCAGATGTATAGATCTAGTCTAAACATAGAGATTGCTTAAAGAGTTCTAAGATGGACCTAGTGGAGGACATTTTTTTATAGTTACTACAACCCTTAAGATCATGAGAGGTGGGTATTATTAGCCTATCATATTTGGTGATTGTCATGCATGGGTTAGGTAGTGCAAACAGTGTGTCATGTTTATAAGAAAAGTGAAACTTGTAGCCTTACCTCTCCAACCAATTGCAGTAGATCATCCCTTTATCAAATCGAGATTGGACTTTATTGGTCTCTTTAATCCTCCTTCAAGTGTAGGACATAAATGGATATTGACTGTTATAGATTATTTCACTAAATGGACAGAAGTAGTTGTATTGAAAGAAGCAAATGAATTCAATGTTGTGGATTTCTATGAAGTCATGTTCATTAGGTTTGGGTCCCTTTCAACCATGTAACAACCCTCCTAGTTGTACTTAGAAAAAGTAGCAATTTTTTTTAAAACTAAACATTGAACATAGAATCAACCACTTGCTTAGATTTCTATGTAATCAAGTCTACCATATCCTAGCCTAAGGATCTAGACCCAATGCCCCACCACAATCTTGGGCAACCTACATATCTGCTCCTCAAAATCAGGGTTTGGTGTAGTTCTCCATTCAAATGTCATGGTCTCCTCCATGAGACATCACCACTAAAGGGGTTGGCACTCTAAGCCAAATAAGTAAATAAACTACTTATGACATAAGTGAGCTTCTAAAACTCTAGTCTACAATCCCATAGCTAAGAGACACATTCTAGCATAACATCCTACTAATCTAAGCTTGTGTGTTTACCCAAGCACTCTCAAATAAAAACCTAGATAAAAGTAATGATGAAGGAACCTACATTCCTAGTTCCATACAGAATCACATGCTAGGCACAAAAGTAAGCTAAGTACATAATATAAAGTAAGCCATAAAGTACATAACAGTCAAACCTATCTTTTAATTATCCTCACAAGAGTGTACGCATGTATACATGTTGTCTTACTAACTACTATGAATATATTTCTCAATTAAAACCAAAAAACTCATTAGAACAATCAATTTAGCTGAGAGTCCAAATATACATCTATAGTATGTACCACCCAATTATATACATCTAAGCTAAAGTATCCTATGATATCCCATACTATCATAGCTTATGATCACTCTACCCAATATTAATAACCATAACTTATATATTTATTTAGGTATGGGTCAAGATATAATAATTACAGTATACACCATCTAGGTATTTTTTATATTTTAAAATACTATGACATCCCATACTATCATAGGTCTTTGTGTTTGAGTATCCGACTCAACACCAACAATAATCTTTGCCCAACTATAATAAATAAATCAAGTTAGGATTATACTATCCAAGTATACATTCAACAACAATCCAATGGGAAAATAATCTCAAGGCACACCTCATGAAGCACTATGTTATTATATAAATGTCTAATCACTAGAAAAATGAATTTCCTCATGAAATATATCACATATAGTGTTTATCCTATAAGATGTGACAAACTTAATTTTGCCAACAAGTTTACATAACAATATTGTACTATAAAAAGGTTATTTCCTTTCACTAGCATTCTAAGCAAAGCTATAGTAAATATCACACTAAGGAACACCTATAGAGTTAGCTTCCTATGCCCGTTAGGATTGGTTTCCTATATTTGTGCTCACTCCCCGAGCTGCCATACATATCTATGATGTCACCTACATACATAGAATCAAGGCTAGATATAGTTCTACTGAAACTACTAAAGGTATAAAAGTTACTCAAAAGTTCTTCATATGAACGCATACAAGGAAAAGGTATAAATACTTTCCTTTATTATAGAGAGAAGACTCAATGGTATTTACAACCCTATCACTAACATCAATATGTATAAGCTAGGACTATTGATGTCTAACATCATTCTCGTGTCCTCCTATACTACCACACTATGAATTTTAACCACATACAGAAAGGGTGTCAATTAGTTTGTAACCTGTTAAGCATTTTAAATGATAATATTATCTTCTCAAGTATAATATCTACATATAGATGGGTTACATAACCATAAATTATGCTATGGTTCTTGATTTGAGAGTCTTTATATAACCATACCATCTGGTTATATGTATCAAAGGACTTTAACATCATACATGCAATAATAAATATCAATAAATATTGTTTGACATGCTCGTATATCCATGTTTCATAAGATTCTACTACATAAAGTGTATCATAAAAAAAAATGTTTTAAATATGATATCACATAATATGCAATTCATACATATGAATTAACAATGTTAATCTACCATTACTTTGGCTAAAGATCATCCAGATCAGCCAAATTCATAACACATCACTTGATTGGGTTATCCATACCCATCATTGATGAGACTAACCAGGCTTGAGAAACCATCTCATTGATTGGGTAGTATCATCAATGTAGCCCCATAATATTCATATCAAATTAATAATCTAAAGCATAAGCTCACCATCTAAGTAAACTAATCTAAGGATCATAATCACACTCATAAACTATCCCATGTAATAAGCATATATTGACAAAACCATCCTAACAAAAAATGATAACAAAAGTCTATATTATCTTATCTACAAGAAAAAATCAATTATTGATATAGAGGAAGTATATTTAAGAAACATATATCTTTTTTACATTTCTCAGAATGTTTAAGTTTGGTTTACCCTAAAACCAACAAAATTAAGGAAAAGCTCTAATTACCCATTTCCCGTAATTCTAAAATAACAAAAAATATCTATTGTCATAAATCATCATTTTCAACATATTTTGATATTTTCTTCATAAGCTTTATAATGTTTTCATTGGATATACAAGAAAAATCCCTTATATTGGGTAATGATAATTTCCCCCGCCCCTAGATAATTTACTTACGGGGTTTTAAAAACAACACTGATTGTATGTCACAGGGTAATTGATTATTATTTACCTCAACAAATTTCATGTATGATATGCTTTTAAAAGGAAAACCCAGTTATAAATTACATAGATAATTCATAATTTATTAGTTTAATATCCACAATATAATTTGAGTTACAAATCAACTATATAAATTTATGATTATTGGCTTATACTTTAATAATAAAATAATCTAATATCAATTATATAATCTTTTAATTAGAAATTATAAGTTTAATAATAAAATTAAAATTCTAACCAATTAAATATAATATTATAAAAATATGTTAATAATTAAATAAAATTATTAATCCCCTTTCTCTTTATTTTATATCTACTTAGTCAATCGACCCAGATTGGTTCAAGTTGCATAATCAGATGAAAAGATAAGTCAGACAGGGATTTTAAAGGTTTACTCAGGTAACCATCAGGAAAAGCCAATCCAAAGGGCAAGGGTGGCTATATTCATCAGTTATCAAGAACAATTCCAAGAAGAAGTCAAAAAAAATTAAAATTTAATAAAATTATCACTAAGCTATTTACACACTATATAAAGTTAAACAACGGATATAAAGCAACTTGTACTCCTGAAAAGTAACACAACCCTAGCGCTAAGCAATATGTACATTTATTTTTGACCTACATAAAAACATATAAAGTTCTGTATAAAAGCGTAAAAAGGAGCTTCCAAGTTCGTTGAAATCCTAAGTTGAAATAGAACGTTGTTCACTTAAGTTGAAACAGTTGAGATAAAAGAATGGAGATGGCATAGCTCTTGGGCTAAGATGAAGAAAAGAAAAGAATAAAACTTGATTTGGTTTTCAATGTTAATACTATTGAATGAAGTATTAAATGAAAGGGCAACTTTGGGAGGTTTTTGAGCCCCAAACATAGTGATAGAAAGCATTGCAGAAAGGTAATGAAGAAGAAAATATCAATCGTTGAGTTAAAGAAATGATAACAAATAGGAATGGAGCAATTTAAATGGTTTTATTCACATAATTAAACATTCTATTAACCAAAATTCTTTCAATACAACATACACTTTTAAATTAATTATAGTACCTACTTGGTACACTTTTCCCTCATTGGTGGATAAAACTTCCCTTTTTGCTTCCAAAACCTCTTTCCTCTTCTAACTTCTGGCTTCTCTTTTTCTATAAATCTTTCATGTATTCTCGTATCTCCCCATCCTTCTCTTTTTCTCTCCTTTATATCCTTTTATCTCATTTTCCCTCCTTTACGTGCCACTTGAAACCAAAGCTAAAGTCTTTATTCCTAATAATTAACTGGGAGTCCCACTAGTAATTATCCATTAAAACCCCCATTTATCACTCTTATTATTCCAAGTTAATAATAAGGTAACTCAACTTCCTTTTTCCAAGTCAAGTCATCGTAATATTTCAAACATTATTAATAATCAATTCTAGATAAGTATTTTTAAAGTATGAATTCATTCTAATGTTTAATTAAAATTTATACCCAATATTAATTAGCATAATTAATATGTTAATTAATAATTGTCTAATGATAATTTAACAATTTTAATTTATAATAAATCTTTCTTTCGAAAAATTAAATATAGCATTACTACTATTTTAATTTCCTATTGAAAAATGCATTAATGACATAATTTATAATTTATTTTAATAAAGATTAATGTGCATGTAAATCTTCACCATTTAAAAATATATATAATCTCCCCACTAAAATAAATCAAAAACCAATTATCTTTCCACCAATCGTATGATTTTTTGCAAGTGGGAAAAATAAAGTGGAGTTTAACTTATGACATTAAAGAATTAAAATATTACCATGACTTTCTTTAATAAGACTCCAAGAAGTTAACCCCATATTTCTTTGGTGGAATAAAGACTTGGATTTAAAAGAAAACATGCAACCATGCTTATCTTAAATAACCCAAGATTAAACTACCACATTAATTCTTTAAAAGAATCTTTATGTCAATCTTTATGTCTTTTTGATAATATAAGAGTAGGATTCTTGATTTATGGGATAAAGATTTGAAAATATATCTTATGACTATTTTAAATAACCATCCACGTGCAAGTGGGAATAGTATATTTTTTATCTAGGGACGTTGATAATAATTTATAGAGTATAATATAAAGCATTTAATAACATAATAATCATAATAACCAATTTCAAATCCATGGATTTAAAGGTAAAAACATAGGGCAAAATCAAGATGTGACAAACCATCATTCTTGACAATGTTATTGCCTTTGCGGGGACTAGGATCAGTCTATGGTCTATTCAACATGGGATTTATCTCAGCAATTCATCAAGCTACTATTCACAAGGAAATGGCCTCGTTGAGTCCACAAATAAGAACCTTTTGAAGATCATAAGAAAGACTATTGAGGATAATCAGAGGTCATGGCATCTCAAGTTAAAATTAGATCTCTGGGCTAATAGGACTACCTACAAAAGGTCAATAGCCAACTCTCCATACAAATTGTTATATGGTAAGGAAGCAAGGTTGCCTATTTCTCTTGAGTTTTCTACTTTAGAACTAATAAATCAGCTTTGAGTTATTGGAGAATGAGCTGATGAAGATCAGATGTATAGAGTTTAGCGAACTAGAAGGGGTTCAAAATCAGTCCATATTAGCCATTAAAATCCACCACGCACAAGTGAAGATAACCTTTGACAAGAGAGCTTCTTCAAGAAGTTTTAAAGAAAGAGATTTGGTCCTCAAGTGGGATGAGGATATAGCTAAGCCAAGAAGGCACACAAATTTTGACTCTCTTTGAAGTGGTTCATACATAATCTCTAGTTACAAACCCCACAATGCCTTTCAACTTGCAAAATTGGATGGTGATGAGCTTTCTATTCTAGTCAATGGGATACATCTGAAACATTGTTATTGAGGAAGCTAGGTTCCCTGTACATAGTTAGTTTATCTTGTTTTACTCCAAGTGTTACTCTAACACAATAGTTTTCTTCTTTTTACCCGAAATAAGTGCTTTGTTTGCAAGACTTACCCCGTTTAGGTTAGTTTCCCTATTTTGTATGATCCCTTTCTTATTTTGGTGGTTGTTATCTTAATCAAGAGGTTACTTGTAGTAAAGGTTCAATTTTATCATTATTTATAAACCCAAAAGTCATGTAAGTATTATTAGTGTAGGTTTTTATTTTTCCCTATTTATTAATTAGGGAAATTGTATTTTTGTGCATACATAGAGTTTTCCTACATTTGTAAGATAGGCTAGCTTATGTGGAGGTGTGTGTCATAAATGTATCATAGGTGTCATAAGAATGTCATAAGTAACTCCCTTGATGGGAGTTACTTCTCTATTCTTAGCACCTTGTCACCACCTTTCATGGAGGAGTTACAGTCTATTCTTGGGGTGCCTTGTCCACCTTTTGTGGAGGAGTTACTTACATACTCTCCTATTTGTAGTCCTCACTTTGGTCATCTCATGTTAATTAGATTTTGATTTTCTCCATTTTGTCTTGTGCAAGTTATCTTCTTGTGTTATTTTCAAATTGCTTTAGCATATATGTGGTGTGCACTTACTTCATCTTGTGTGATCACGTCTCCATTGCACTCGCGTTTTCTAGATTTTTGCAACAACTCCGATATGGTATCAGAGCAAGAATGGTAATCGTGTGTCTAGGTATACTTTTAGTTCATTTTGAAATCAAGAGGAGTGGAGTTCTCTTTGTTTTTTTTATTTTCTATATTTGATCTAAAATAAAAATATATATATCATTTCTGGTATTATTTCTTGCATCTTGGAAATTCTTGGCCTTTGGGTGTCTTGGTTGTCTTCACTTCAGGGGCTGGTTCATCTGTTTCTCTTCTTGGATGCCATTGTTGTGTGGAGTAGCAGAGGGAGCAGCAGCAACTCCAAACAGCAGTCCTTCTATAGCCAGGCTTCAATGCCTAGCTTTTGGTCTTCAGTTCTATTTGTTATGCCTTCAGTAGTGCCTAGCCTTTAGCCTTCACTTCTGCCATGCCAAACTTTAGCAACTGCATTCTTTCCAAGTCTGTAGACTATACAGCATACTCTTCTGGTCAGCGATCTGCACTTCTGCGCCTACCTTCAGTTCTACCATGCCAAGCAGCAAGCATCCTTCCTCTGTCCATGCCACAATCTTTTCTTGTTCGGCAAGGCACCAAGCAGGCCGTATAGCGCGTCTAGCAAGTCTGCACATTCATTTCTTTGTCTTTTCTATTGTTAAAATTTGGACTGTGCCCTTTTTGGGCACCCCTTCCTTACTTGGTGTCCCATGTGGACCCATAGATGCTTGGCCAGTTGTTCATTTCTGTCTATGCTTCATTTTTTTAGTTAAAATTGACTTGATAAAATAAAAATTAGTCAATTTGACTGAATATTCAGTTTTATAGATAGTTTTGTAATTTGGGAGTTTTTAATTTAAAACTTGTATCTTCGCCTGTCGAAGATGAAGGGTGAGGCCCAAGTTGGCAGGAGGCCAATTCCCCCTCACACAAACCTCCTTTAGATTCCTCATTCTGTGTTGAATCTAATGAGTGGTTGGAAGGCCACCTTCTCTCTCATAATAGGTATTTTTTAATGTTTTAGTATTTTTTTGCAAAAACACCAGTTTACAGGAAAATTGAACCTTTAATATCTTGCAAACAATAGCTTGGAGTCGGATGCCATTTTTTTCAAAAGTGTTTGTAGTTCAATTCTCCACAGCGTAGGCTTGTTATTTGTCAAAAATGCACTAGTTTATAAAGTGCCAAAAATTTGGGTCTCTCAGAACGCATTTTTGGCTAAGTCCGACGTCCTGTTTGCTTTAGTCTTCCACTGATTACTCTAAGACACATTCTTAGCTGAGTCTGACGTATTTTGAGCATGCACTTGCATATTTGGGGGAGGGGCTCAATATTTTGGGGGGGGTGTGATTGCTTTTCACAACTTGCATATATTTGCTTTCATTTTCCTTTCTGCATAAATTCACAACCTGCAATCAACACAACTTCACCTAAATTCAGCTAAAAATGGATTCTTTTCAACTTAAACCCCTAACACCCTTCAACTATCATGAATGAAAGGTTAAAATTTCAATCATTCTTAGAAGCAAAGGGTTGTATAGGATCACCATGGGTACTGAAGTAGAACCCAACACTGATGCTAAAAAGGTCAAGTGTACAACCATAGTGATGAAGCTTATGGATTACTGAGCTTGTCTATGTCTCCAGAACTTCTCTTCCATTTAGAATCCTCCTAGACTCCTAATGACATATGGGACACCTTAGAAAATTTATTTGGGAAGCTTGATGAGATGAGAGGTCATGAGCTCGAAAATGAACTCATAAGTCTAAGTCCTAGCAACTTTGACACCCTACAGGACTTCTTCACTAAGTTTAAGGCCCTTAGATTACAATTGAAAGAATGTGGGATAGAGAAGAAAGATGATCAACTCATACTTTCTATTCTCGCCAAGTTAGGTCCAAGCTATTCAATCTTTGTCTCCACCTTCCATGCCACAAAAAGTGCCCCTGGCACTACATGGAAAATGCCTTCTTTGGATTCATTCATTGCCGACTTGACTAGGGACCAAGATAAGGTAATTCAAATTGACATAATGAAGTCTACTCAACCCCAAGATTTGATAGCTGTAAATGGTAAGGATAAGACTTCAACAAAGGAGAAGAAGAAAAAGAACAAGGATCAAGAGAAGAAGAAAGAAAACACCAATCCTACCAAAAACAACACTGAGACTTCCTCTTCCAATGCTAAACCTAAGAAAGATAAGGTTAAGTGTGCCTATTGTAAAAATATAGGGCATGATGAACACAAATGCATGAAGAAACAAATAGATCACCTAACTCATCTTCTAGAGAAGAACAACATAGGTGTTCCTGAGTCCATCAAACAGAATTTATCTACCCAAGATTCTACCAAGGCAAAAGGCAAGGGTAAGGAGAAAGAAAAGGGCAAGGCCCTTGTAGTTACAGCAGCTTCTACATCTTCATGGGTCATTGACTCAGGTGCTTCTCACCACATGGGCTCTTCACTAGTTGAGTTTTTATCTTTAGAGCCTTGTAGCATGACTTCTATTAGTTTGGGTGATGACACATCAATTTCCATTGCAGGGAGAGGGTCAGTTGAAATGGAAGGAGGAACATTCAATAATGTTCTAAGTGTTCCTTCTCTTTCAACCAATCTCCTATCAGTGTACCAAATCACTCATATTGGTGGGGGCATGAAAGTTGAGTTTTCACCAGATTCAGTGGCTATCAGGGAGTTGCATAGTGATACTACAGTGGCAGTTGGTAGGGCAGATCACCAAGCCAAGTTATACACCTTCTCACATTTTGCATCAAATTCTTCTCCAACAGCATTGCTGACTCATTTAGATGGAGTTAACAAATTATGACATGAGCAATTTGGCCACCTTAACTACCGCTACCTTGAGCAACTTTTCAAACATGACATGGTCATTGGCTTGCCTCGTGTCCAATTCTCAAAAGGACTTTGCAAGGGGTGCTCCCTTGGGAATCATCTCAAAGCAAAATTTGACAAAGGCAAAGCTTGGAGGGCTTCACAACCTTTGGATATAGTCCAAAGTGATGTATCGGGACCCTTTTCCAAACCATCTTTCACAAGGGCCAAGTACATCCTCACTTTCATTGATGATTTCTCTAGGTACACTTGGATATATTTTCTCAAACAAAAGTCTGAAGTGTTTGAAAATTTTCTAGACTTCAAGGCTTTTGTTGAGAAACGGCGTGAGAAATTCATCAAGGTTCTTCAAACTAATAATGGAGGGGAGTATGTCAGCATCAGATTTGAGCAATTTTGCACTATAGAGGGGATTGATTTGCAGCGCACAGTCACTTACAGTCCTTCATAGAATGGGGTTACAGAATGCAAGAATAAGTTCTTGAAAGAGATGCGTAGCTATATGATTCACTCCAAATCCCTAGCACCACAGTACTAGGTTGAAGCCATCAATTGTGCTTGCTACATTCAAAATAGGGTTCCTCACAAAGCTTTGAAAGGGATAACACCCTTTGAAGCTTGGCATAAAAGTAAACTTGATGTTGAGCACCTTAGAGTTTTTAGATCCCTAACCATGGCCTACATTCTGAAGAAGAAATGCAAAGCTATGGAACGTCAGTCCAAGCCTTGCATCTTTGTAGGATATCCAGATGGTATTAAGGATATCGCCTTCTAGATCCAATCACTCATGAGTCATTCATCGAGAGAAGTGTCCATTTTTAGGAGAGTCCTAGAGACTCAACACTTGACACTTCTTTTCCCTCATCAGATCTACTTCTTCATGATGATTCCTTGTCAGATTTAAATCAGCCACAGCAGGTTCTTGAGCCAGAGACATCTTCTTCTTCTTTGAGTTTAGACAGCGAGGACAGTGATGCAGAGTCATCCACCTCTAGTCAGTCAGAGGATGAGGAGTTAGCACCTGACTCGCCCACTTCTGGGCCACTTTGGGCCAGACAGACACTTGAGAGTGTTGGCACTTGGGTAGGATATCCTACAGATGATAGGCGTACTAAGGAGGATTTTTAGAGAGATCCACATGCCTTTTTTGCTACAGTTTCATATCCATAGACTTTTCGAGAGGCATCAGGGGTACCTGAGTGGGATAATGCTATGGAGAAAGAATATTCTTAATCAAAAATCACACTTGGGATTTGACTTCACTTCCTAAGGGAAGAAAGATGGTTTGATGTAGGTGGATATATCAGACTAAGTTTGCAACAGATGGGTCAGTTGATAAGTATACGATTGGTCGCCAAGGGTTTCTCACAAGTGGTAGGCATTGACTACTCAGAGACCTTTACACCCATTGCAAAGATGACTTTTATCTGACTCACCTTGGCTATTGCCATAGCACATGGTTGGGATGTGCATCAGATGGATGTGAAGAGTGCCTTTCTTCACAGAGACCTAGATGAGGAGATCTACATGGAGCAGCCGCCAGGATTTGTTTAGGATTTTTCCTTAATATGTAGACTTAGGAAATCTATCTATGGCCTCAAACAGGTCCCTTGGGCTTGGTATGCCAAGATGGATTCCTTCCTTCTCACAGTGGGTTTTACTAAGTTCCATTCTGATCCCAATGTCTACTTCTTACGACAGGATGATTCGCTCTTGATTTTGGTTCTATATGTTGATGACCTTTTGATTACTGGGAGTTCTTCATCGACTATTGCTGTAGTGAAGGCATTTCTTCAAGATAGATTTGACATGACAGACTTGGGTTTGTTGCACTACTTCTTTGGCATCAAGATCTCATAGTCAGATTCAAGGATTTCTCTTGCATAGCCTAAGTATGCTCTGGACTTATTGGCTTGGTTTCACATGGCTGATTGCAAGCCATCTCCAACTTCCTTTCTATCAGGAGTCAAGCTTGAGGCTGATTGTTCTTCACCATTGCTTGATGCCACTCAGTATCGAATACTTGTTGGTAGTCTCATCTACTTGACTCACACCAGGCCCAACATATCATATATAGTGGGACTTGTCTCTAGATTCATGCATGAACCTCATGAGCTGTATTGGAAAGTAGCTAAGAGGATCTTGCATTACATACAGGGTTCACACAGATACGGGATTCATTATAGATTTAGCATATAGGTTGACTTGGTTGGATATACAAGTCCACTTCTGGTTACAGTTTATCTCTAGGTTTTGGTCCTATCAATTGGTCTATCAAGAAGCAAAATGCTATTGATATATCATCCACAGAGGCAGAGTACAGGGGAGCTATTAATGCAGCTACTGAGGCTATTTGTCTTCAAGGGATTCTTTTTAAGTTTGGCATTTCTATCAGGCAGTCCACCATAATTTATTGTGACAACTAGAGTACCATTCAGATTTGCAGGAATCTGGTTCAGCACCAGTGGACCAAGCACATAGAGATTCACATGCATTTCATTCGAGAGCTTATTCATAGTCAGGTCATTGACTTGATATTTTGCCAGTCTTCAGAGCAGGTTGTAGACATCTTCACCAAACCTTTCACTGAGAGCAAGTTCATTCATGTATGAGCTCTTCTTGGGGTGCAGTCCACATTTGCAGTAGCATCATCTTCAGGGGGGCCTTCTAGCCTCTTCTTTCTTTTATGTCTCTCTTTTCGGGGCGAGTTTTTTCCTATGGGTTTTCTCCTTTTCTCTATCTTATGGGAGATTGAATTTGTACATGGGTACCTCATCAGGCCTAGTTTTCGGGACCCATTTCATATTTCCACACTGCCCACCTAAGCTGCGCTTATGGGGGGTATTAGTGTAGGTTTTTATTTTTCCCTATTTATTAATTAGGGAAATTGTATTTCTTGTGCATACATGGAGTTTTCCTACATTTGTGGGAGAGGCTAGCTTATGTGGAGGTATGTGTCATAGATGTGTCATAGGTATCATAAGAATGTCATAAGTAACTCCCTTGATGGGAGTTACTTCTCTATTCTTAGCACCTTGTCACCACCTTTCATGGAAGAGTTACAGTCTATTCTTGGGGTGCCTTGTCCACCTTTTGTGGAGGAGTTACTTATGTACTCTCATATTTGTAGTCCTCACTTTGGCCATCTCATGTTAATCAAATTTTGGTTTTCTTCATTTTGTCTTGTGCAAGTTATCTTCTTGTGTTATTTTCAAATTGCTTTAGCATCTATGTGGTGTGCACTTGCTTCATCTTGTGTGACCAAGTCTCCATTGCACTCGCATTATCCAGATTCTGGCAACAACTCTGATAAGTATCTGGGTCTCAAGCATAGCAAGCATGCTTCCCATTAGTGTCACTAGAAATATTGACATTTTGACCTCACAAGACAAATGTCAACTCTTATCATTCAAAGATTTGATGACCATTGTTTTAACTCATCTTTATGCCCCTAGTGTCATGGTTTGAGAGAAAAATGGCTAATACAAGCCTTGAAGAGCTAGACCATCATTAAACATCATGAAAAAATGAATAGGTCAATTACTTGTGCATTTTATAAGTTCATTTAGGAGGCCTCTCAAATCCAAATGATCACATGGACATGACATTTTGGGTCCTAATATCATCCTCTACAAAATTGGTCTCTTGATGAGCTTGCTATCTAAAGATATAAAGATTCAAAGTTAGACTTGTAGAATGAAACATTCATGGGGACATTAAGTTTGATCCACAGTAAGTAACCATTTGGATTTAAAAAATCCTTAGCAAGCTTCAAGTTGAATTAGATATAATGGTACACGTGAGATTGGAAGGTAAGAAGCAAATCTAATGGTATGTGGGTAGTCAAATAGGTCAAAAGGTCCCTAGAATGAGATCAATGATTAACATTTGATCATGCATCAAGATCCAATGGTGAGTGGCAATCTAATAGTGTCAGTGGGTCTAAATAGATTTATGGTGCACATTTAATCATGCAAAGGCATATCAATAATGAGTAATAACGTCAAAAGGGTTAGCATATCTTACGAATAAATGAGAGGTTACCAAGTGTCACAACCATGGTAACTGATACAAGATCTATGGCTTACATTCATTTGTAAAAGGATCAATGGTGTGCGCAAGGTTAATAAGTTAATGGAGCCCAAATCAAATGTAGGGCTGATAAGTGTCTCAAACATGGTACACTCCAAAGCATATTAGCGTTCCCAATTCGATCCAACAAAATCAGATCTAAAAGTGTGTGTTTAATAGGATCAAGATCAATGACTAATATTAAATTTGAAGACATGCATAAGAGCTGAGGATTAACATGGTTAAGGTCAAACCAAATTGAGATTGTAAAAGGCATATGTCAACATTAGAGCTCAGTTGAGCATCCTTAAGCATAAGACATAGTGATACAATCAAGATTGTTGATGACAAAGATATGCCACCATTAAAGCTTGGTTTAAGCCCCTGGTTTGAAGATCTAAATCATACAAGTCCTATTTTCTAAGGTAGCAAGGTTATTTTATGACTGTGTTCATTGATTCTTTAAAGGGGATCTATGTGTAAAGTGAGTTTTGGGATTCTATAATGCTTTGACTTGTAGAACCATGGTTCCTTACTAATTTAAATGAAATAGATAAGGGAATTGGTTTCCCATTCCATAAGGACCTATAGTAAGTTCTAATGAGCATTGTACAGTCAGCAAGATGTTAGTAGAATGTGGTTAAAAGATGATCATGAAATTGATATCAAGATCATTCTTCAAAAGGTAGGATCATCCTCTCATAATTGATTGATTACCTATAGTAGGTGTAAAGGAATCCATCATGTTTAGGATTTTGAGATAAAAGTGTCACCATTAGGATTCTTAAGCAAATCAGGCTCATTACTTCTAAGTGTCTAAGGAAATCACTGGTATGATTTCCATCCTCGTATCTTTTTCACCAGCTAGCAAGGGATATTCTTGAAGAATTACAAGTGGAAATCACAGAGCAAAGGGACCAAAGTAATGGAGTCGACAAGATGATAAACCAAGGTCACAGTTCAGCACCTAATGTGCACTCTATACCCTAGCATGAAGATGCTCCTATATGATTAAAAAGTAGAGCTCAATCTAGAAAAAACACTCTTATAGGCTTATACTCTTAGATTTTTCATTTTTGATAAGGCAAAACTATGTCAAAATATTGTACTGCAACACCCATTAGATGAAATGAAAGACTAAATTCCTTCATTTTGTAAGCTTTTGAAGTGTATCTTATGAATTCATTGATATGGCTAATTTAATGTATACTTTCCTTTGCCTTTGTTTAAGATTTTTTGCCTCCATAAAGTTTTTTTAGCTCTCACAGGTCATTCTAAGTGTTATAAATAGTTCGTTAATCAATTTGGAAGTGGACAGCTACCCTCCCATGCTGGATTGATAGTTGGCTAATGCCTTCTTGTGAAATACTTATGTGAAATCTGATGAAAGAGTGAGTGAAGTGATAATTGTAGGTCTAAAAGTGTCTGATAGTGTGTTATGTGTAATTATAAAGGTCCAAAAACATTCGGTGCATCACATGCCTTACTTGTTTTATAGTCTTTTCTATCAATTTCTTTCCCTTTTTTAAGCATAATGTTAGTTGTAGGTGATCGATCCAAGGGAACCAGCCCTCTCTAGAGGTTATTCTAATTTTAGATTCACTCACACTCTGAGAAGATCCCATTATTTTAACTAAATAGAAGCTTTGCTTGTACACCTTCAAAACAAGGTGCTACTTTAAATTGACAACAACACCTCAATCTTGTATACTTGGGAAACTCAAACCTTGGTTGTTCCTCTTAGCTATATACATACCTTGCTTTTACAAGCCATGCATCTACTCTATCTTGTGCTCTTTGGCCTATCTCTTAGTACGATCAATCTTATATTGATGACACAAACATCATATCTTGCCTAGAATGCTTAAAATGTACTTATCTTACACCTCTATAAAATTTGATCCTATACTTATTTTGTTATTCCTTAGACATTAACATCTAGGATAGATAATAGTATCAACATTATTGTCCTACCCTGACATAAGTGTCTAGTGCCCTAAAGTCATCCAATTTTCAAATGAAACATATTTCATTGGTTGGCCTAAGTGCTTTAATGTGAGTTATCTCTCGATAGTATTGGTATAATTATAATATCAACCCTCATTCATTCCTCACCTAACAATCAGACCAAAGAGACTAAGGCACTTATTAAAATCACTCTACCAAACATTCAATTGATCAAAGCTTCCCTATTTACATACTATTCATAGGTATAACACATCTAAAGGTTTTAAGTATTAAATTAGGAGTTAAAAGGTCTTATTTTCCAAGTTACAAGCTAGGTTACTATTCTACTTACTTTACACACATTTTATGATTCACATACAAGATAACACATAGGGGATAACTACATGAGACTGAGGCTTTCTTCAAGGGTATTGGCTATGTAGGCACCGCCCTTTCATAATGGGGTCATTTTGGGTAATTTGACACCATGTACCCACTAACCCATTTTTCCCTAAGGTCACATTGAAGATGGAAAACTAGTGTCTTTTTATTTCATAAGGAGCAACAATCCATGACCTAGATCTAAATGCACTAAAGTGAAGGTGAATCCAAAGCCATAAACATCTAGGTGGTTACATCCTATTTATTCATATATTCCATACAAGACACTATCATCATACTTAGACAGTAGCATTGATGTAACCATCCAGGGCTAATGCAACTATCCAAATAGCCATAGCCACTAAATATAGAATCTAAAAACCATTCCAAAATTGTCTTCTCACATGATTTTAACTTATTCTAGATCTAGATATGCATTAACATCAAAACTAGATAAGTATCTTATTTTATGTCATTTCTATATCTAGCATATTTGTACTTTTCATTAATAGCTTATCTCAGTTTACCAAATTTAGTATATGATATATCTAAGTTTAGCATTTAATTGTCCTACTATAAATTTGATATTCACCCTTATGCCTTATCATTTATATAATATTAACCCTATCTACCTAAGAGGATCCTCATCCAATTTAGGGTTAAACATTTGGTAAACCTGATCCATGTGAATATGCAAATTTTTCTTATATAGGGATTCCAAGCCTCTTACAGTTTAAGTTGGTTTTGATGGATTTTTGGATCTCAAGCTTTACCCTAGGGTTTTACCTCCTCGAATCACAAAGGCTTCATGTGCATATGCTTACAAGGGGATTCCTTCTTGATCAGTACATTTCAACATTTAAACAAGTTCATTTCAAAATTCCTCAAAACTATTTTCTACTCATATTGTTATATGCAAAAACCTCTTTTTTCTACCAAAATTTGTTATGGAGTTTTCAATTTTTACCATTTACTATTTTTATTAAATATTAGTATATAAAACATATGGTGTACTTATGATGAAATTAATTTATGGGTTTCATCAAAAAAAAAAATTATTCAAAAACATCTCTAATATATGTGAGCACTATTCTTGATTTATCATAATTATTTATTCTTTATTTGAAATATTTTAGGGTTTAATTATGAATCATTCAAAATTATTTAACTTATTTCGGATTCATATTAAATAAAAATTAAAATTCTTGAGTTTTTTTTATAAATATTTTTAGATAGACAAAAACCTATTCTAGTTTTCCAAAATATTATATAGATTTGCTAAATTTAAAAATTTACTATTTTTAGTAACTTTAGATATATATGTCGTACATGTACTTTTATTTCCCTATTTTTCTAGGTTTGTCTCATTTCCTATTTTTAGAAAAAAATCCTATTTTATATTCCAAAATTTCTCATCCAATAATTTATATATGATTTATCATCATTTGGCACATTGTAGTGACCTTGACCCTTGATTTCAAAACCCTGGTTGACCTAGGGTTTCATGGTTTATTGTTTTCTAAATTATGATATTGATTTCAGAGTGTTCAAAATTTTATGTTTTATAAAATAATGTTCAATATGGATACATCTCTTAATTATTTCATCTTCCAGTACCTTATAGTGGTCGTTACATGTTATATCTCATGCCCGATTAAATCAGTCCAAACTATAAGAGGTTCAAAATCTAATCACTTAAAAACAACCAAATCATATAATTATCATAATCAATATAAAATTCAAACCTCTCTTTATCAATCTTATGTAAATAGTATTGATCCCCTTCCTCCTAACCCTAGGAAGGGTGATAGCTATCATCCCTCTAACTAGGTCCAAGTTATCACTCCTTCAAGGGTAAAAGTAGATGGTGTATGTATGCATATTAAAACCGATGTACCTAGGGTTTGTGCTTCTGAATCCCTAAAAGATAAAATCATCCTTATTATTAATAAAATATAATAATTACAAAATCAAAATCAATTTAGTTTAAATATCACATTATTCAAAAATTAAAATTAATGTGCCTAAAATCCAATGCATGGTAGTGTTAATCACGTATTTGCATCCTCAACTACCAATGTTGTGCCAAAAAAGATTTCATATCCAAATGGAAAGCTAAAATATAACATATCCAAATCAAGAGATTCTAGAAGTGACCAAAATGATACTAAGAGTCTAAGTGAAATCTTAATAGATATACTTCAAAATAAAGTGATCACATTACCTCCTCCCAATCCTATAAGGAGATCTAAACACTAATGTGCATATCATAGAATGTATGGGCATCATATGTATTGTTTTTTTACATTATAGAACAAATACAATGTCTCAAAGATAGTGGTGATCTTATAATTGATACATCACTCAATTAAACCATTCACATTATGAGTACCTCTCATAAAGCATATGTGCCAAAATAGAAAATATGGGTACCAAAGGAAAATTTAAAGAAAAAATAGTTGCAAATACCAAAATTAGAGAAAGAAAAGTTTAAAAAAGAAAAATAATATTAAGAAAAGAATACAAATTTACCTTTCAAAAATAACACTCAAATTTTCAAACAATGTAGTTTTGGAATGAAATATTTACAAAATTTTGGTTATCATGGTCAAGGATTGGGAAAGCATTCCCAAGGAATCCCTCATCCTATTTCCACATATAATCAGAATGAACATCAAGGCTTGAGATATATTTTCAATACTAATGAAAATCATTCAAAGATACATTTGGCTAATGTGAAATAACAAAAACATACAAATGAGAATAAGTCAAATAATAAAACACAAATAGAAAAGATACCATCACAAAAAGAGCAATAGGCACATCAAATATTTAAACCAGGATTTATATCAAAAGAGTTTAAAAATAAAGAAACACTTAACAAATCTAAATTTGAAAATGTGGTTACAAAGTGGGAAACTACAAGCCCTTCCTCATATCAAAACACTTCTAGTCTTACTACTAATATAGATAGTGAGCAATCTACAGATGAATAGTTTAGCAAACCATGTTCCTAGTAGTTATTAGTTGAATCCATCACCAATAGATGAAAAACCAAATGCAAATAAATACAAACCAAGGATACCAAGTACAAATATACCAAAAGCACAAGATACACTTTTTGATTTTACTATGCATGTACATGGCACATATGATTCAATAAATGTTATATATTTACCAACCATGGAATATTCTCTTCCTCATCTTGAGATCATGGGATAGCTTGTACAACCATTACAAATTCCAAAAATACCAAAAAAAAAGTAAAAACATTCAAAAATCTAAAAACATTTTTTTGGCACTTAAATGTTCTATTGGCTCCTTGGAATCCATATTTTACTTCCATGTTGATGGACACATACTCAGTTACTCCTGCATACACATATGTGTCACACTTTTACATTAGGTGTGATATAGGCATACAAAGATACATAATACACTCATATTTTAGATGTTGGACTTTCCCTCTACTCATGTCATATGGACATTGGGGGCATCCACTTATTCAATCTTGATAGACAAGTTATATGATTCGAAGATCACTCTACATTATTATGTTTAAGCTTATATGTGGACTTACACATGCTTATTATCCATGATTATATCTTACATAGAATATTTAATATGATATATGCTTGACATATTTTTCTAACACGTTGGATCCATGGGCTGCTATGACATGTTTATACTAGTTGCTTATACTTTACTATATGCACTTCTTTGAGTGTTTTGCATTGCTATTGTCTTACTTGTTCAATCATTTGAATATGTTCCATTATATGTAGCCCATGTTCCTATGTTTGCCTTCTTGGAAATTTTAATATGTCATTACTTATTGTATGGACATTTTAATATGTCATTCCTTGTTTTGTGGGCTCTTGACTAGGTCATGTCCATTCAACTTTGTGGCATTTAAACATGCCCTTGTTTGCGATCTCCTTGGACCATTGTATTTTGAATTGATTTTGAGTGCTCTTGTGTGTGTGCTTGTTTTATTATTGAGCTTGTAATATTACTATATATATGTTGCCATGATATTTATCATGTATCTTATGCCTACATGTGATCACATTGGTTCTATGTGCTTCAATGATATATTTACCTGTGTACATTTTTTTACATGCTACATGGTTTAGTCATAGAATATAAAACTATATGGTTATCTTATTCCTTTTAGGTGAGGTAGCCACCAAGAATTATTTTTCCCTCACCTCAAAGGGGGGCATGTCATATGGATGTGGCTTTCACACCTTTACAGTTTCTAGATTCAATGAGGGCATGTTTTGGAAGCATATTCTCCACACCTATTCAGTATTCAACATTTCCAATTTATAGTGGGGACATGTTTTGTAAACATGTCCTCCACCTTGGTACTTATATTAGTTTTTAGATTTCTTCATATATAGTGGGGGAATTCTTTGGAAGCATGTTCTTCACACTTACACAGTTATCCAAATTGGCCAAAGCACACAGTTATATGATTTAAATTCATAGTTGTAAAATTCTATACATGGTACCATTATTATATATAGTTTTAGCATGAGACATATCTAAGGTGCATATGTTATGCAATATGTGCCTAACATTGAAAAATCCAAATCAATTTCAGATTTCAAAACCAATACATGTATTGATTACTGCAGTGGTTAGTTGTCATTTTGGTATGGTTGAGGTGATAAAATCACTCAATCTTGTCGAGTTTTTAGGGTGGATCTAAATATATCATCTAACCTCACTAGGTTATAAGTATCATTGGGTTTCATGATTGAGTTAATCTCAATTGTCATGTGGCAACTCACTTTTACTCCAAGGTTGGGGTATGTGCCTTCCAATCTCTCTCTCTCCCTCTTTATTTCATTAGATATATACACTTTAAATATTTATCTATATTTATACTAATCTCAATTTTAGATCCTTACAATGATACATGTTTTATAAAATAACTTACCAATAGGCAAGGAAGTTACATAGACACACAGGTGTAATCCAAAACTTTGTTCTTTCAATTTTTATCTATTTCAAGTACTTGTAACCCGTATTATATGTATTGATTTTACACTATAACATGCTCTTGGTTGTAGGTTATTCAAATAAATACAAGGTGTGCATATACACCCAGATACTTATTCCTTTCCTTTAAACTAGAAATTTCATTACTGGATTAAAGGGGGGGAAAACGTAGATGATATTTTGTGATTATATACCACCTCAGTATTTTACACTTGGCAAACTCAAAACTTGATTGTTCCTCTTAATTTTATGAATGCCTTACTTCTGCAAGCCTCTCATTTACTCCATATTGTGCCCCTTGGCCTATCTCTTAGTCCATCCAGTCTTATATTGATGACACCCACATCTTATCTTGCCCAGAATGATTAAAATGTACTCATCTTACACCTGTACAAGTTTTGATCCCATACATGTTTTGTTACTCCCTGGACACTAACATCTAGGATAGATAGTAGCATCAATGTTACTATCCTACCCTAATGCAAGTGTTTAACGCACTAAAGTCATATAAATTGTAAATGAAATGTATTCTAATGGTTATCCTAAGTGCTTCAATGTGAGCTATATCCTGATAATATTGGTATAAATATAATATTGACCCTCATTCATTTCTCACCTAGAAATCAAACCAAAGAGACCAAGGTGCTTATCAAAATCACTCTATCAAACATTCAATTTATCAAAGCTTCCATATTTCTATACCAACCTTAGGTATAACACATATACAGGTATGAAGTACTAAAGGATTAGTAATAAGGTCTTATTTTCCAATTTAATGCTAGGTCATTATTGTACTTACTTTATACACATTACATAATTCACACACAAGCCAACACATAGGGGAGAACTACATGAGTCTGAGGCTCTCTTTTAGAGAATTATCTATGTACATAGTGCCCTTTAACTGTGGGCTCATTATGGGTTAGCTTGACACCTGTGCCCACTAACCCTTTTTTTCCCCCAAGGTCACATTGAATATGGAAAGCTAAGGTTTTACCATTTCATAAAGAGTGATAGTTTATGACCCAGATCTGAATGTACTAGAGTGAATACAAATCCAAACCTAAAATCATCGAGGTTGTCATATCCTATTTATCTAGATATTTGATACATGACATTATCATCAGACTCAGATAGTAGCATCGACATAATTCTCTAGGGTTGATGCAACTGTCTAGATAGCCAGAGGCACTAAATACAAAATCTAATAATTATTCTAGAATTGTCTTCCCATTTACTTTCAGCATGTTCCAGATCCAGATCTACATTAGAATTAGAACCAGCTAAGTACCTTTTTTAATGTCATTTCTATATCTACCATAGTTATACTTTCCATTAATAGTTTATCTCAATTTATTAAATTAAGTATATGGTATATATGAGTTTATAATTTCATTGACATGTTGTAGATCTGATATTCACCCTTGTGCCCTATCATTTGTATATTATTAACCCTATCTACCCAAGAGGATCCACATTCAATTTAGGGTTAAATAAAAGGATGAAGAAGAAAGAACCATAAGATTTGGATATATTTAGAGTGAATGTGTTCACCAAAATGTTTTAACTATTTATGGTTTAGGGGATAACTATTGCATGCACAATAAGATATAACAAAGGCACAAACTAGATCTAAGATGATTTAGTAAATGACAATAATTAGATTTGAGTTATGCCTAAAATAGAACCTAAAAGTATGATAAATGATTAAATGAGTAATGAAAATGAAAAAAAGATAGAAAGAGATAGAAATAGGCAAACATAGGCTAAATTTTTGAAATTTGAGACTATAAATAGGGTTTGGAAGTGACAATATTGTATGTTTGAAAATATGGACATGCAGTATGAAAGAGGACATAATATTTAAGTTTCCAATTATCTATGGGGTGGAATCAATAGTTCATCGATTGTGCACTTGTGTTGTTATTTATTTTGTATTTATGTCCGCTACTCCTTATCTAGTATTGCAATGTTTAGGTTAATACACAATGTGATGATGAACAAGGTTATAACTATACTTGTTAGTGAAATATTTGGCACTTGTGATAAATAAGAGATTTCACAATAGTAAAGGAGATAAAAATATATCCTCTATTCAGAGGGGAGGTTTCCTTCACTGAAAATAGGAAAAACTAAACTAAACCTATTTACAATATATATAGTTTGAATAGAGTATTGAATTGTATTACTTTAAACCGAAATGAAAAATAAAAGAAAGAAAGATGAAGGTCATGCATGAATGAGTAAATACATATTTCATCCAAAACATGACAATAAAATTTCTATGAAAAGTAACATGTTTGTTTGATAGTAATTCATGGGTTGTACTATTTTCAATCAAAATGAAAAATAGAAGAAAAGAAGATGAAGGATCACGCATGAATGAGTAAACACATATTTCATCGAATAAATGACAATATATTGTTTCTAAAAATTAGCATGCTTGTTTGAGATTAATTCAAGTATTTCCTGAATTAAGAGATATGCATAAACATAGAAAAAATACACATCCACAAAGAAAAACAAGGCATAAAGATTTGGAATTTCTCTGTGTTATAATTTTTAAGAATGAACACAAAGTTTCTTTCTCCTCCTTTTCAAGCAAAATTATAATGGATATCAAAAAACCCTTTTTCAATTTCCATGTATCCTATATATAGATATAGGAGGGAACGAGTTTACCCTTCACATTACATGTGACCTTTGTCATTCATAATTTTTGTCCTATTCTTTTTTTACTAATTTTCAAAATTTTACAACAAGAAAAATACAAGTTCCCAAAATAGATGAATATACAAAAATATAAAATAGTTCTAAGCATCTAAGGATGTCTTCTTTGAAGTAGAAGTAGGTGTCATAGATCCTAGAGCAGCAATAGAACTTCTAACTTGTTCTTTTGCTTAAGCAGCTTTAAATTTTATGAATTTCTTTACTACATTAGTGAGTGTATTACCTTTGTGGACCATTGCATGATTGCAATGTGTGAACCATCTATCACATATAATATCATCTTGTTTTTGAAATCTATAAGTTTAGTCAATTGATTACTCATTTACTCAAGTTAACATGGATTTTACTGAGCACAAACATCAAGGCAACATTGAAGGCATTTTATTTTAACAATTCGTCCTTGATCAGCTTATTGAATTAAGCCTTAACTTATCCATAGTGAATGGGGTTGTTCCATCATCCTTCAACATGTCATAATGTAATTCCCCTAAGTTAGAAGAAAGTTCTTTTTATTTCTCTCTTCTAATTTGGACTTGCTCTTGGAACTCACTTATACCTCATTTCATAATTTCAATCTTCTAAAGGATGACTTCTGAGCATTTGTAAGAGGTATCATCTTCAACCTTCTAAAAAATCTTATCCTTAACCATCAATTCAAAATTAATGTTGATCATCTATTAAACATCACCTTTCACATTTTTCTAGACCTTTAACTTACTATCATGACACTTGATTTGTTGATTGATATTTACAATTTTAGAATCAATTATCCCATTTAGCTTTACCACTTATCAATATATTTCATGACATCCAATAGCAATTCCTCAACCCAATATTCAAGAGTTGTTCCATAATTATTATATATTTTGATGGTGGATATGGCCTCCTTATTAATTATAGGGACCTGACTAGGGGAATCTACTTGAGGATCCGTTGGTATCTCAATTGGATTGAGAAGGTAATTAACATATCCAACCAACTGTCAAACCTAATCCTTTGATTATTCTTGAGTGAGTTCATCTTAATCAGATATCTTAATCATCCTCTTTGTGGTTTCCCACAGGTAATGAATATCACTCTCCTAGGTTGGCTCTTTAAGAGATACCATCCTTAGAGTATAGTCATCCATGGTCATATCCTCCTCATTTTTATTAACATTAGGCTCAATAATCTCCACAAACTGGGCTCCTAAGGGATCTAAAACTAACCTTGATATCTTTACCTTCTTCTAAGGAAGAGTCTCAAAGAGATTATCCACCACATCAAAATCAAGTACTTTAGATTCGACCACCTTCTTTCTTTTGTTCAACATGGGTTACATTCATTGGAATGACATTTGACTAAAACTAGTCATTTGGGAACTCAAAGGTGGTGGTGTAAGCTAATTTGGAGGTGAAGACTCTAGAGGAGGTGGAATTTATGGAGAAATAATGGGAGAAGGTGATACAAAAATTGGAACTTCAACATCACCAACACCTACCTATTGAATTGCACCTTGAGCATAAGCTTGAGCATATGCAAGATATTATTGAGTGGTATTACCAATTAGTAGAGATGGGTCTCTAAGAGGGTAGGAGGATTGCATCATGATCAAATTCTTAACTTTTAGATTCCTACCCACAATAGGGCTTTCTTCACAAGTCTTATTGGGGTGTTTCAAATGCTTATATACTCATCATCTCCATAATTAGAACTTGCAAAGTTAGATAATTGAATTGTAACACTAACACACCTTTTTCATGAGTCTTAGGGGTAGCTGAATGTGCTTGTTTTTAGGCATTGAATTCCTTTCTCTCTTATAGATTCTTGCTTTAGTGAATCCTACAAGTGTATTGTTGAAAATTTTATGGATCAATCTGACATATTCTTAATCCACACTTAAAAATCTAAGATCTCTTTGATAGACCAATTAATGATTAGCAATAGATCAATCATGACTTTTTCAACATATATGAGGTTAAGAAGGTCACTGTTGGCATCAATTATGTCATTTATAACCTATGTATTAGTGAAGGTATAATTTTTTATAAACTCATTTTTCCCCATCACACCTTATTATCTTGTATTCATCATAACAATCTACCCAATAATCCTCCAAATGTGGAACATGTTCATAAGAGGCACTAATACCAAGACTATTTCACACAAACCTATTACTATCAAAAGAATCCTAACTAGCATATAAATGCAATGTGAACTTTACAATTTCAGATTTGATATCCTGAGCATTCACTCCATTATTGCATGTGAAATGTACCAAAGAGAGAGGGAAAGTAACACCCAAACATGTTTACCTTTGTAATGTTTGTGCATTACACCCAACTATCTACACAATTTAATTAATATGATTTTGTTATTGGATAACATGGGTAGTTGTAGAGGGTATCTTTTGAATCCTCTAACTTTAATGTATGTGAATTTATGGATTTGAATGAAGTAGCTTTCATACTATGAAATCAGGTTGGCCACTTCATTATAGATTCTTCTTCCCCTATCCTCATTAAAAGCTTGGTCTAATATCATAATGGATGCATCATTAACCCTTATTAAATGCTTATTTCTATATTCTAGATTCAACTGAGAATATAATTTATATACTTGGGTAGATGTGTTAGCATCATCTAGTTAAATTAGACCATGGAATACTCTTTGGGAGGCCATTGAGTATACCAAGTATGAAGTCATGAAAAACTACCTAGTTAATTCCACATTGATTTGTTGTTGATGCAAAACTTTGTTGATCATCTCCTCCTAGTCAACAAAAAGTTTCCCATTGTAAATTATGTCCATATCCATAAACATCTACAAATAAAAATTCATCATGTTTTTAATATCGACCACATGGTTGAAAAAAATTATCATGTTTGATAGCTCTTCTTTCAAGTGAACCCTAAATAAGTTTTTTGGGAGCTCAAAGTGTCAATTTCTCTTATGATTTAGTCATGAATCATTGATGTTGGTTAGGTGCTTGATAGGGTTTTTTTCCCAATAGTGTTGTCCCACTACCACATTCATCATTGCATAAGTTTCATGTATTAGAATTCTCAATGTCATGCCCATTGATGTCCCATCCAATTTAGTCATCAAAGACCCACCGCTTGCTTTTATCCCCTTAATATTTGGGTCTTAGTGTTGATCACTAATGAACACCAAATCCAATCATTACTAACAAACATTTGTAGTTTCTCTACAACAAGGAGTAATGTGCTTTAGGAGGGATACAAGGAAAAGAGTCATTAAAGAAGAAAGTGTGAGTTGGAAGGAGAGTTATTATTTATAGATTATGTCATTAATTTTATTATGTGAGAGTGTTCAAATAACAGGGAAAGGATCTTAAGAGTCCTCATAAAGGGATAAGAACATTGGAAGCTTATTTTAGGCTTTCAAGTCTATGAACCTACTTCAAAAAAAGAGTTACTTTGAGTAAGAATGAAGTGATGAAAGATGTGGAGGAGATAATGATGATGACAAGACAAAGAATGAATAATAGGAATAAGTTTGATAGATCTTTTAATGATAGTACAAAATATTATACATACAAAGAGGCTTAAGAGCAAAGTGAAAGTAAGGAGTGATCAAGAAAAGAAATCAAGATGCAAGAAAACTCAAAGTCAAATAAAAGGGATTAAGACTAGATGATTAGATCCAAGTAAAGTTATGAATGAATTTATTACATGTTTCAAATCTATTGAGTGTGTATGGTTTCCTCTTCATCAAGTGGTATCAGAGCAGGTAAGCTCTTAGTATAGATTGTGATTTTATTGAAGTTTGTTATTTGAATTTGTTAAAGATTTTAATGGATATTATATGAAGCTAATATTGTAGGTATACAGTAAGGGAGTTGATAAGTTTGAGTGGCCCTTCAAGAGAGCTATAAAAATCTCAAGAAAGAGAAGAGAAAAGTCCCAAGTGAAGACAAAGAAAGAGAAAGTCTCAAGTCAAGACTAGTAGTGTACCCAAATGAAGTGCAAAGAAGATAAAGGCAAGATAGAAATCACTTGAAAAATAAGAGATGAAGAATGAGAAGGTAAAGATGAATATAACACGAAAGAGAATAATAAAGTTTGAGTTTGAATAAGAATTGAAAGATTTAAGGCAAAGTCTAACAAGTATAGAGAATGTGATGCTCATGATCGAGAAATTGTAGAAAGAAGAGAATTAGTATGGTTGGGTCACGAATAAAAGTATAATTTAGTGTCCTATAAGGCTACTTCTGGAAAGGAGAAGAAAAATAATCATGAGGGAAGAGAGAGAGAAGAAGAAGTTGCTTTGCAAGCAACTCAAAAGGCAGATTGAAAAGCTTTGGATAAGTGAGTAGATTAATATACAGGAGGAAGAAGGTGATCAACACCTTGATAAAGATAATGTGATCATGATAAATGAAATGAATTTTAATGAGTAATAATAAACTAGTATCGGTTATCCTAATGATGGAGAAGAGGATGAAGTACAAGATGAGAAGCAACAAGAAGAAAGAATGCCCATATTTGAGGCATCAAGAGGGGCACATGAGCCTCCAAGTCTTAAAAATAAATGTTTGTGTATGATTTTAGGTGAAATTAATAAGAATAAATCTAATTTTTATAATGAGAAAGATAATTTTTAGGGTTAGAAGCAAGCCAAGAAGAAGGAGATAGATGAATGGTATGAACAAATGTTGGCTAGTGCAAGAGAGAAGCTGAAGATGAAATAAGGATAAAAAAGAGGCAAAAAAGAATTTTAGATGAATATATAAGATGAACCAATAAATTTTTATCCATTATAGCAACAAAACAAAGGAGAAGGTATTGCCAAGGATATATATCAACAAAGAGTACTTGAGTAAGACATGAATAATGAAAAAGAAAGCTATGGATTGAAATCAAGATTGAAGCATGATAACCAGACATTAGAAGTAGAATATGTTGAAGATAAATTAGATTTGGAAGAGATATAATATATGGTGAACAAATAATTACATCAGGTTAAGTACTTCATAGAGGTAGAAGAGGAGTTGACAAAGAGATAAACCAAGGCAAGAGGACGAAGAAACAAGAATCTTTTGAAAATAAAAGAGAAAGGTAAGTGGAGTAGCATAAAAAAAATATTATAAGATCACATGCAGCATAATTAGAAGATCATAAAGAAGTGTAACAAATCATATTTAAGCAAGAGCTCAAATTTCTCCCACTTTGGGAGTTTGATACAAAGCATCACCAATAAACAAAGGTTGTAAATATGTTTAAGAAGTGTTTTATGAACATATTGGTATTTTGAGGTTTTTAGGAGTCCATTATGGTCCATTAGGATGTATTAGAGTCATTATAAGCTTTAAATTTGAAGTGTTTGTAAGCCTTTTGGATTTTCCCACCAAAATGTCTATTTTAAAATTTTAAATTTCTAAATCTAGTTTGAGGGAAGTTTTGGAGTCTTAGGTGAACTCTAATGTTTGAAAATGATTTTAAAAGGTCCTATAAGGGGTTTTATGGGTATCTTAACGTGATAAACATGATATAAAATTCAAATTCAAGAAAATAGTTGTTGTAACTACCCTTCATACGTGGAGTTGGCAAGTTTAGGAAATTATTTAGATATTTTAGCATAAAGAGAAGAATAGAATGTTGGTAGAAGAGAGGTGTGTGTAGATTAAGGTGGTAGAGGAGAAAGGAGATAGAGGTTTTAAGTCTAAAAAGGTAAACAAAAATCAAGAATCAAATAAACCCTATCTACCTTGGTTGAAATTATGTACATAGTCTTTGAATGTGTTCAAGAAAGTTTAATAAATAATGTTTTGAATAAATTCATGGAGATTTTCATATGATTAATGGTATTTAAGCCATATTTATATTGTATTAATTTTGTTTTCATTCAATATTGATGTCTACTTTTAGTTCATAGGTTGAATATGCAAACTACATAAATTATGTTTTAACACATTCATGAATGCTTAGCAATAAGGAGGTTTTGAGATTCATTATATGGTTTAAGAGTATTGGGAATATCTTGGAGGTTTTTTTCTATGGTGTATGATCCATTTGAATTAAAATATTAGTTCAAGTGATAAAAGTGTTTTTAAGTCCTCATTTCTTTAGCATAATCAAGAAAAAAATCACCAGAATTCTGTTGATTTGCATGTGGGAGTGATTTATGGATTGTTTAAACCTAAATAACTATTTAATAATGTTTTTTAAGGTTGGGAAGACCCTGTTTAATCATTATATTCTTTTATGATTCTTAAAATTCATTAAAGTCCTAAAAACCACTTAGAGTGTTACGCAGTCTTATAAAAGTGACCAAAAAATCTGTGTTTTGGTTCATAGAATAAGTTTGAAGTTTGTATAAGTGAAACTAATGGTTTGAAAAGGTGTATTAAGAATTTTAAGTCCTTATCCAAGTTTTGGAAGTGAAATAAAGTGATAATAATTCATTTGATATTTTTTTGTTACCTTTCAGCCTAACACGGTCCTAAATAGAGACAAAAAACTTTGTATTTTGGCTTGTTGGGGATAAATGAAGGTTATAACAATGCAATTAATGGTTGAAGGAGTTGAATTAAGTTGGGTAAGAATTTTTATAGGTGTTATTTTGGATTCAATTGTCATAAAACACAATTTATGCATTTTATAATGCTTGATGCCTTGTCAACAAGTAGCTAGGGTTTTGAAATTTGAAAATGCTATAACTTTTATTTCCACCCTTGGAAATTAATAAAACTTTGCTATAATATGTTATTTGACATGATAAATATGATTATGATAGTTTTAAGTTGATATAGTATGGATTGGTATGGATTATTGGACTGTGTGCTTGCATGAAGGCTAAAGAGGCCTAATTAGGTGAGTGGGGTTGTGGAATTAAGTGGTTTGCCTTGAGAGTTATGCTATGAAACTTTGTTTAGAGTTTTAAGGTTTTTATGGTTAATCAAAATTGGTTTTATATTGTTGTGATCATATGTATTTTTTATACAACATTGAGGTTTGTAATTTAGTAGGGTTACAAGGAAAATAGTCTTTAAAGAAGAAAGTGAGGGTTAGAAGGAGAGTTATTGTTATATATTGTGTCATTGATTTTGTCATGTGAGAGTGTTTGAATAACATGAAAAGGATATTAAAATTCCTCATAAAGGGACAAGAACATTGGATGTTTATTTTATGCTTTCAAGCCTATGAACCTATTTCAAGAAAAGAGCTAGCTTGAATAAGAATGAAGGGATGAAAGATGTGGAGGAGAAAATGATGGTGATAAGACAAAGAACGAAGAATAGGAAGAAGGTTGATAGATATTTATGATAATACAAAATATTATACATACAAAGAGGCTTAAGAGCAAAGTGAAAGTAAGGAGTGATCAAGCAAAGAAATCAAGATGCAAGCAAAGTCAAAGTCAAATAAAAGGGATTAAGATCAGATGATTAGAGCCAAGTAAAGGTATGAAGTTAGTACATGTTTAAAATCTATAAAGTGTGTATGGTTTCCTCTTCATCATCTAAGGTGAGCATAAACTTGACTAAAAATATCCAAATGTAGATAAGTGGACCAAGTGTGTTAATACATGACAAAGATGTTATGGAAAAGATGATGTACAAAAAATAAGTATCTACATCCATAAGTTCGCCATGAGATTCATTGAAACAATCATATATATGCATATAAAACTAACTACACCTATTTGCCTATTGATCTTACAATCATTATATCAAGACATTATATTTTCCTCATTTCACCTAGCCACAAAGTAGTTATTTCATTTGATACATGTATTTCCATATTTGTATGTATTAGAGCATCTTACTTATCCAATTTATGGATACTATTAGGGCTTCTCTTTTTCCCTCTCTCCCTATTCTCTTTCCTACATTGTATTAACATATGAGTATTATGGGTATTAATGAGCTTTACACTATGACATTTATTCTATATGAGTACACAGACATATTATTTGTCTTTCATGTTGCTTACAGTGGGGAATATTATCTACCCTCACTCTTAATTAAATTTTTCTTCCATGAGTCATAATTTACTATCGATGTTTACATGATATTATCTTTCTATAAGTACATATATGTGATCACAAAAATATTTCAAATATATTAATAGGTTTGGATATTTTTTATGATAACATGTGATGCACATTACTCTTTATTTTAAAATGAGTGATATATAGGCATCCTAGAAAAAAGTAGCAAACAAAAACGTAGTGGTAAATAACATAGCGATAAAAATGTAGTGTGATAAAAATTTAGTATGACAAAACATAGCGAGGAAAAAACGTAGTGGTATTGGTAATGTTGCAAAGATGACACAACTTTAAACTAAAGGTCTAAACTCATGAAATCACATTTTCCTCTATTATTTTGCTTGTAAACTTGGTGCATTACTTTTCCACCATGAAATGTTAGTTACTATCACCAAAATAAACTAGACAACAAATAAATAATGTGATAATCACTAAAATTTCTCAATTATGCTCTTCATGACATTTTTGCAACATTACCAATACTGCTACATTTTTCCTTGCTATGTTTTGTCCTCACGACATTTTTGTCATACTATGTTTTTACTGCTATCATTTTATCTACTATGTTATCACATAGAGGGACTAGGTACACATCCCTCACCTCAAAAGGGGGTATTAATCGAGATATTCTAAACCCATATTCATATTTTAATAGAATTATTGATGGTTCATTTGGAACACCACCTCTAGGTGGGATTGTCACCCATCCAATCTCTCATAAAAGGAGACTTGAGAGTCTCCTCAAGGTCTATATCTACCAATCACAGCATACTGGGTAACCCATTTGGTCAATATGTAACTATTAAAATTCAAGGGGCTATTGGTTTGGAAATTTAGACTTAGTTTTAATCATTTAACATATAATAGGGTAGTACAAGTTTATTTGTTTCATGAAGTGGGTTTTGATCATGTTTGAGATATGACCAAAAGCATGACTATTCATAGTTTCCCAAAAAGATAGATCAACATTTTCAATTTTAAACAAGGGAAATACGACTAATTTTTAACATGTTCATTGAATTTGTGTTCGTTAAATAGTGAATTATCAAAATAACAATGAAATAGAGATAAAACATTCAAAATAGATTGCATTTAGGTCTTACTCTAACCCTAACTAACAGATTTTATAAAAAAATTCAAAAGAGAGGAAAAATCATGTTGAGATGGAGCCAAAATTGAATCCGTTTGATAAAATGAAACCATAAATCATTATCACACCTAGTCAGCATATGCACAACCATTAACACAAATGATACAAGATTTTAAGTATGATAAGTAGATAAGAAGATGAAGATCACAGCCATCATATTGCATGTGTAACTTATAAACAAACAACTCCACAACTTTAATTAATTAAAACATTTGTTTGAATAGAAAAGTTTGGGTTTATTTTCACCATTCGATTATAATTTTAGCATCATAACAGTACTACAAACAAGATGAGTTATAAATTACACTAATAAACAAGAAAATTATAGGAAAAATATGTTCGGTTCAATGTCTTCTCATAGAATCAACAAAGAGCCACCCCTTTGAAAGCCAACAATGCAGCCATATATAGCCAATCAAGCTCCAAGGGGAAGGATTTTTCCCTCTAAAATTTAGTTGGAGCCATTAAATGAACTCTATAAAACTCCTCTTCCTCTTTATTCAATGCAGTTATCTCCTTTTACTACTAAAAATATTAAAAAAAGAGTTAAATTTAATAGTTAAAAACACTTGCTAACAAAATGTGATGTTGAAATGCAAACAGCTTTTAAATGGCACACTTTCCCAAAAATTTGAAGACACCACGATATAAGAGTTGGAACCATCTTCTTATTACCATAGATGGTTTGAAAAATGGAGGTATGACATGAAATTTACAATTAAAAAATGCCATGCTAACAAAAATAGGGATAGGAGACCTAATCGAGCTTCATTGAGAGGGAGAAGACACTTTTTTAAATATTTAAGTTTTAGTGATATTTAGCTCCCCAAATCTTGATTAGCATTGGGGGAACTTAAATGGTCCTTGAAAACCAACTTGGGCTTTTCATTCTTAGTTATCAAAGATTTAATTTTGAGGGAGGTCCAAAGACCTAATCAGGCCTAGGACCCTCAGTTATAACTTTGTTTCTTAGCTTGGCATTGCTTTGGAACTTAAAGCCCATCCTAGGCACACCTAGGGGAAAATAATCACTTAACATTATGAGGGACCAAAGGCTCCCATCTAACTTGGTTGAGATTTTAAACCCAACTACTAAATGCTTCGATGGTGAACACTTAGCCCAAAGCCCCTAAGACCTAAGCAAGACTTGAACTCATGACTATCACTATGAAACTCAATGAAGTAAGTAGCAGACCTGTGTAAGCTAAAACACTTGACTACCAAATAATACTTGATTCAAACCTCTCTTAGACCTAACTGGAGTTGAAACTCTGATTAGTACTATGAAGTGATAATTCAAATAATCATAGACCAAATCAGGAAAATAGGTCTAATTAGCACAATGGTGCTCAATAAAAATAACTAAGACCTAATCAGAGAAAAATATCTTATTAATAAAATATAGGGAAAATTTGAACTCTAAAGACCTATTGGGGCTTATGAACCTTGATTAGGTCTTGGAACTAATAAAAGTTTTGAGAAGCTAAAACAAACCTAATCGGGTCTCTGAGCAAGATTGTCAAAGGCAAACAAAGTTATTAAAACTCCATTTTCAAACCAAGTGTCTTATATGAAACTTTCTTCCAAATTGTTCATCGTAACATAATAAGTTTGAGGAGTTAGTTTGACACACAAATCAAGACAACCCCTAAGAGCAACTTGAGATATCTAAGACCAACCAACTTGTGAGTGCAAATGAGAGCAAAGTAAAAAGGAAAAAGAGGGGTACCATGATTCCATGGGAATTAGGGTGTGTTGTACATGCAATAGTAGGACTGTCATTTTACCAAGATTAACCAAGAAGCACCAAATGTCTACTTCCTTAATCAAGAAGTAGATTTTAGTTTTCAAGATTCGCTCTAAAATCCTTTAACTTTTAGATTTATTTTAAAACTCATTAGTGCTAAATTCTTATATTTTACTCTAAATTTTCACCCTTGAGCATTTGAGCTTAGTTATAGATACAGTTTCACCCATAAGCACTATATCTTAGTGTAAGTTTAGTACCAAAGTTACCAATACTGACAACATGACTCATGCACCACTAGGTGTATTTATTCATTAGATTATTTTCAAATTCAATTATTTCATTAATAATGATTACTATTTTCTTAGGATATTGACTACTTGCCTGCATTCATGTATTCTTATGGGTACACTAGATTTTTGGATGATAAAATGTAGGTGCACCCGATCCAAAATTTAGAATCCACCTTCCATCCTTATTAAGTAATACTCATGTATGCGCTTAATTTTTTTTTACTTTAACATATGAATCACTCACACACATCAAAATGGGCCATTATGTAGGCATATGATTTTATTATAAAGCTCAATATTTCAATGTTTTTAGTGTAGTTTTAGGCAGATGGATCATCAGTTTAAAATAGGTACTTATTGATGTCTTTTCTATGTGTTTCCATGTCTCCTTTTTTCTCCATGTGGTGCAGTGTAGTTATATTTATTATGTTTTCTCTCTCCTTTGTATTTTATTTATCTCTAGAGGCCTCTTATCTTTCTTATGTATTTTATTTTCTTGGGTCATAATCAATAAATAATTGATTTTAACTTAGTCACAATTAGTTTATGACTAATGTTGACCTAGTCACAATCAGTATGTCACCATTGACCCAACCACAATCAATAGGTCATTGATTCTGACTTAATCAAATTTTATCATTTATCAATTGTGACCCTTATGTCTATGTGGGCCCTTTTACCATTATTATTTTATTTCTCAATGTGTCAACCTGTGATTTTTAGTTTCCCTCTTTTCTTGTGTTCACTTGCATAGTAATAGCTTATTAATTTGAATTTGAGAAGTGTGTGTGTGTGTATATATATATATATATATAAATTCTCCTAAAACATTTCAATAATAGTATCGATTACTATTTTGAATGCTTTAAGAAGAGATGGTGTAGCCATCAAGCTCTATCAAGTTGGGCCCCAGATTTTGGGGGGAACTCTGTTTCAATTACTTCCACAACTGAGAAGATCCAAGCTAGCTTGACAACCCTTATCTATTAAACTTATGTTGATCAATTGTTAGTTCTCCCAAACCCTCCTCTTGTCCATATCACTACAAAGATAACCTAACTATAAATAAAAATGTTTTAGATTACAACTATCTATTTCACGACTGGTCACCCTTTTGCTCTTTTGGTCACTTGAACTATCTCTCCCCATTCCCTTCTCTGCCTCAAGATCTTTCACCACTGCCTTCTCTAGTTCATTCTTCTATTCTCAAACGTCTCCCCCTCCTTCCCCAACTCCATTCCTTTCAATTTACACCTTGTGTCATCCTACTCATATATTATGCCCTTCCCCTCTCTTCATCATCCCAAACCTCCTAGATTCATGTTGCCTACTTAATATTCTCTTTTATAGATCCACATTGAAGTTTTTATCTTTTTACTAAATTAGAAGTGATAGCTAAAACAACCATTATCTTGAGCTTTTTCAGTTTATGACTATCAATTTCATATATAAAAGAATAGATATGCAACTCTTGAGGTGATTTTGAGATTTTTTCCATAGAGATTCTCCTAAAGGGTTTATTTCAAGCATTATTTAAATAAATTCATTCTTACACATAGATCATTTGATTTGATCCATTAGTTTTTAAAAATTTGGTTTTATGTATCAAACCATGGGAGCCTCACTTTGATACAACCAAAAAGGCTAGTCTTGTCACTCTTGTCTAGATCAGGATGTATGGTGTACCAAAAATATATTAGAATAAGGTTTTTATTTAAGGAATAGCCTTAAATATTTTCTCCTTTATCTCCTTAGATATTAGAGACCCACATGCTATAAATTTTTCAAGGATTTATGTTTTGGTCAATATTTCAAGCCCACTCCCTTCACACATTCTTTTGTGTTCCTCTCTTAGTACCTAGCATCAGCCTCTGGACTTTAAATCTCTACCTTTTTGCTACTACTGATGTCATGTTGTAGGTCATATTGGTAGATACTATCTAGGCCCCTAGGCTTGCCCTTTATAAATAACTCCTTCTCTCTTAGTAGTTACCCACATTCCTTCCCCTTCCCCTCCCCCTCTCAAGCCTTCCTCATTTCATTCTTATGCATCCCCTCATTCTCGTCCTACATTTTATCCTATTTCCTCCCCTCCCCTTTAACCTCTCCCACTTAGACTCTCCATTATCACACACTTTCACCTCCATCTTCCCTTTTACCCCTCTCTCTTCATTTCTCCCTAATTCATATGCAACCCTCTCCCATCGAAGTTCTCTCCCCTTCTTGTGCTCATTATTATCTTACATATTACTCACCCTTAGACTCAAAAGTGGATGACCTCTCCAAACCACATGGGAAGTTTTTCATAACATGATTCTCTAATGCTATAAAAAGTTATAACATCAAAATTTAGAGTGTCAAAGGTAGGAAATCCCAACTTAAGCTTTACATATAATCTAAGGAGGAAACAAGAAAGAATGAGAAAAAGTCTATTAATGCATACTTTTTATGGTGGATGGGGAATATTCCTCCACTATCATAATGAGATGCATCACTCGGTATGTTAAGGGACTCAATGCCCCTAAAAAATAGAGGCATGTCAAAATATAACATCAATTCTTAGGTTTAGGTTTGGAAATAAAATTGTAAGCATCATATTAATGAAATCTCATTTGCCCCTTTGGAATACAATAGGATTATACATATATGAAGCTTATAGTGGATTAGGAATTGCTTGGGACACTAGAAAACTATTAGTCACAAGTGTACATGCTAATGAAAATTAGATTTGTTGTGACATAAAATTATATAGTGAAGCAATCCACGTCACAATCATCAACATATATGGCCTAAACCACATTATTCTTAAAAAGAGAACCTAGTCATAAATTCACTCCTTAGAATATAATAGGCATAATTTCACCATAAACCTATTGGGTGGATATTTAAATAGAATTATTACAAAATAGGACAAAAAAGGGGGCAACTCTTGAACAACTCATTCTCAACAAGATCTCTTGGAGTTCATTTCTAAGTATAACCTACCCTCAAAGAAGTCCTCTTTGATTATACCAACTAAAGAATGGAATTATGTAGTATAGTATAATGTCTAGACACTTTATTAATCTTAGATTCACGGCTAAAATATCTTTGGATTTTGGAAGCTTGTATTCTCAAAGTTTCAGGGTCATATCACTTTCTAGAAAGTATTATTATTTCTTTAGTCTCTTCACCCCCTAGATGTCCCTTAAATTTTAAATTCATGTGGCTTAAAAATGTTTATTTTTGATGTAAAATTAAAAAGTGGTCGCAGGTATGCCCCCAACCTCATGGCTCAACATCCTTCAACTTCTTATCAAAGTTAAAATATTTTAAAAAATCAATGAAATATTAGAATCATATTTTCTAATATTATTTTCATCCTAAATGAAAAATCACTTGCAAATTTGGAATCAATCAATGCAGCCATCTAACTAAGAAACTGTACAAATACCTTAACTATGGAATCAAAAGAGACTCTCCAAATGTTATATGACATCTATGTTAAATAAGAAGTCTTCTGAAACTAAAACTCTATAAAAATTTGGTTATTAGATAAGGACAAAACTACAAAGTTCTTCCATAGATAAATAATAGGAAGGAAGCAGGGAAAGAAAACAACCAAGATTCACAACCAAAATAATATGTTTCTAGAATATCCAAATTATATTAGGGTGGAGGCTATTAATTTATTTTAAAATATACTATATAAACAGCCAGCGATTACAAATCAATCTCATGAGATACTTTTACAATTTTTTCCACAACTTGTTTCTCTCAAATAGAATCAATCTCTCCTTGCCCACTGTTATATCCCAAATTTGAACCCTGTAGAATTCAATTAGACCTTATCAAATTTGGGATAACATGGAAGTATCTTTGCATATAGACAAGCTACTACAACAGATAAATTTTTAGACTAGTGGTTATCTCCCTTGATTTATCTATTTAGGCTCACACACTACACTAGGATAATCACTATCGAGGGTGAAAAGGGAATAAGTAAACATAAAATTAACCTACACTAATGGAGGTGATACATCAAATATATCTCCAAAAACATACTTGCATTTGCACTAAGAAGGCAGACTGCTAAAACTAATCACACTCAGGTTTTTCTAGCATAAGTGTTTCTACATGAAGGTAGATTGTTATGCATATCTGGTAGTGGGTGAATAGGAGGTCTAATCTCAAACACTAATAATCTCTCTCACACTTTAAAACACACGTAAAAAATATATACAGTTCATGAAACCTACTAGAAGATATGTTACTCACACAAGGCATACAAGAGTAAAATGGAACCAAGGAGAAAACATTCATCACTTGTCATCCAAATAGACTACTTGAAATACTTAGGAAAAAATTAAAAAGACTAAATCAGCCTCAAAAATTTATTCAAAGGCAAAACAAGATGTCAAATATTTAGGTCTTCACCATACCAACTATGGATTTTTACAATGCCAAAATGGCTTCAATATATAGAGTAAAAGAGAAGAGAAAGAGAAAGAGTGATGTTGAAGAGTCACCATGCCAAGTGTCAAGTCTTGAAAACTAGTTAAAATTCAAGTGAAGGAGTTATAAAATAGGTTATGAAGCTTCCTTTAATAATTTTCAATCACAAACATGACATGTCCTTGACGTTGGTGTAGGGACACTCCATTATCCTTCTTAAAACTTCTCTCTTGATGAAGAGTTCACTTAACTACCTAAAATTGCCTTGGAAGTTGTTGACACATATCATCTGACTTGAGAAGGTGAAAACATGATTGTGAAGGTCATTATACACTCCATAATTTATAACCTTCTCTTTGACACTTGTTGTTGACTTCCTTACAACTGCTCACAAGCCCTTTAGGCATGAATTCACACACTTATCACTAGGATGACTTGTACATGTTCAAGAAATTTCATTGTAGAGATGTGAGACACATCATCAGAGCCTATTTTCCTTCTATTCCATTATATATACCTCAAAATATTCAATATCACACTCCTCATCTCCAACTTAGGCAGTCACCTTCTTTTTCATTGTTATATTCAAGACTCCTTGCAAAAACTAGCTTAGCATAGGAGTCTTCCTACATGAATAAGATTATAATGACATATGAGTAGTTATAATACATCTCTACACACCTCCCATAATGATTTTAACTTATATATTTCTTTTATACCTTCAATTCAACTCAAATCTTGTAGAAAACACAAATTTTGACCTATCTATACAAGTGATAGTAGAGAATAATTGGGTGGTAGAGATACTAGGATACTAATAAGTGGGTAAAAATCATATTATATACCAATTTAAACCTTATTGATGCATTTATGACCATATCTTTCTCATTAGGTTCTTGAGAGGGTTTTAGGAGGGTTTTAGCTCATTCAAGTTCTTAACAATGATTCACAAAGGTTAAGCCCTTAACCTTAAAACTAATGCCATTGAGTTTGACTTAAATACATCCATAATTTATTGAGACACCAACCATGTTTTCCATATAGATATGAGTGAAATAAAATGCTTCTTGAGTTCTTACTATGCATTCTAGACACCCATGAGAGAAAATTAGGCCAAAATTTACAATTCTGAGTTATTTTCTACAAACCAATGATTCTCATCAACCCTATACTCTTATTTATAATTAAGGATCTCAAGTTTATTTGGAATATCCTATGGTCATATGAATGATATTAGACATCCATTAGGGTTCATGCCTAGTTCTAGGCCTAATATACATAGACTATATTTCTAGGTATGTGACCATTTTTAAATGGTCCCAGTGGTTTTAGGTGCCTCTCAACACTTTTTAATATTTAATTCAACCATATATATCTTCCCATAGTCCCTTAAGACTCTCCATTTCATCTTTTTACCATAGATGCACTAGGTCTACAATTACATTATTTGTCGAGTACCTCTGGTCTGAGACAAAACAATGGGTACTTCCACTATTAGTTTGACCCAAATGAGACCATGGAGATTTTTTTTAGGTAAAAATTACCTTATTTACCAATTTTAAAAGTCATACCATGCTTCTAGGACCCTCAATATCTCAAATTCCCAAAACTAGCTTCTAGGACTATGACTGCGTGCAAGGTTTAGAAGCTTACACTGAGTATGAGGTTTTGAACCAGTTTGATCAACCTTATATGTTTATATTTTCCTATGAAAATCACATGGAGTGTGATTTCATTACTTTTAGAGTGGATTCAACATGGTCATTTCATCTTACACCTCTATCAAATTCCAAACCTGCATTCTCCATTTGCTTAGACTAGTTTGTAGTCATCACTTCAAACTATAGGTGTTCATTGATGGATATGTGAGATTCTTGTAGGTAGTGATATGTGTCTAAGTACTATGTTTCCACTTTTTATTCTTACTTAGGTCACTAAGACCATCTCATACCTAGATAGACTCATTTCTTCCTTCACATGCTATCATCTCTCTATCGCCAATGCATTATAGGTCTACGAGTTCTAGGTTCATTTGGTCTCAATGGAATTATAGTTCACTAAATATTTTTAGTATAAACTTTACTTATTTGAAACATCACTCACCATCATATTTTATTGACTCGAGAACCTCCTCTCATGTTTAAATGTGACCTCTAGGCCTAGGATATAAGAAAGCATTCATTAGGCTTACATAGATCCCATGAACTTTCACCAACAAATGACATTGTATGGAGAAAAAAATCCTTTTGAATAAGTTAAGGTAAATCATCCCATTTTCAACCTTCTTCAAATTGACTAATTTTAGGTGTTAATAAAGGGTCTAAGTATAGTTTTGACTATGTTTTTTACTTCTAGACCTTCAATCCAATCTCAAAAACTTGTCAAAGGCTATGTCCTAAAGTCCAAGTCTCTCATCAACCCACTGTCTAAGCAATCCTACACAGTCCTACAGGTGATTGTCTGCCAAGCATGTGAGTTCAATCTTCAACTTCACTTGGTTCACACATGCTTTGAGATTTCATCTCCATTGGTCCATTTATTTTTTCTTAGACCATCACCATGCTCTGAGAGGCTAAAAATAAGTGCATTACCTTTGATCTAAAATTACTCATAGGAGAATGAACCCTGCAACCATCAAACATTATTCACAACCTTCATTGATATTCACTTCTAGCACAATGAGATGGTTCTACCTATCCTTTAATGACCACACATTCCAAACTAGTTGAATCCAATGAAAATGAAGAACATGATTTGATTGACTATATGCATCACTTGATTCACATAGACCAATGCAAACAGATGAGAAAACTGAGCTATTGAGAATGCACATGCAGTTTAGAGGTGCTAACAATCTTAATGATTATTTATATAGTATAGACCATTAATATTAAAACTATGACCATGAAATGGAAGTACACAAGGACCCCTAACATCTACCAAGTTCATTCACTTCAACTCTTCTTACCTTGTTTGTACAAACTAAAAACCATTAAACCTTCTTGACCTATCCAAGGGAGCAATAAGAGAGAGAAACCAGTTCTTAGCAATTTTGGATTTGTTGAAGCCACCCAATCCTATAAATGACCTAAGGGAATATCAAGACACCTTCTTGAAGCATCATGCATGCTATATGAGTCACTTCATTCTGTACAACTATCTAAAACTAACCTTTTACAGATGATCTAATTTATTTTATGTTAAACCTATAACTTTTACATTTCAAAACCATCCTTTGACATTCTGTAACATGAGACATGTTAGCCTACTTCTTGACACACTTTTCCATTTGTTAAAAACCATATAATTCATTGAAATTATCAAAAGGTGGCATAAATGACATTGAGAAAATGGACAAATTTGACCAAGGTTTAAAACATTTTTAATGACCATCAAACTATGACTAAACCTCATCTAGGGCCATGGTTAATATTTCAAATCTATAAGGACCCTATGAAAATTTTGAATATGTCTTTGAGTTGACTAAATTTAACCTATGGTGAAATTTGGTCAACATTTTGGTGATTTCTAAGGGGTAGCATGCCTGCTATGCTAAGGACCAGTTGCCTTCTCCTATCCTTGAGCAATGGAGTAACCCATATACTAAAATTGACACTAAAAAGCCTCTAAAAATACCTCAAGACTCACACCAAACATAAAAATAAATAAACACATAAATCAAGACACCAAAACACACACTTGTGCTCTCAAATCACTTAGGGAAGACACCTAATAACTCAAAGGAAACCACACACCTATCCTAATATATAAAAGACCCCAAAACACTTAAGGTGAAAGAAAACTCCTCATTGCTTCAACCAGGGTCAAAGACAATGCTTCTAGCATCACTTCTACTCTGTGAAAACAAACCTTCATATGATGTATGTTTGTTAATGAAAACTTGCTTAGGAACATAGTCAAATGACTTACCATCTTTGGAGCTTCTGCTAACAGCAAGTGTATCACTTGGAGATCTCATGAACAATCCATCTAGCTCTCTTGGAGGTTTGTTTGACTTTGAAGCTTGCTTGACCTTTGTAATGTTCACTTGGCACTCCCCAATCTAATCATTGGGAATCATCAAAGCCTTCTCAAATTCAAATGCATTTAAATCATAATATGTTTACTTTGAGGAGTCATCAAGGTTGTCTTATTATTTATCAACAACTTCATGATCTACCAAAATTGTTTTATGCTTGGGAGACACTTCATGCTCCTCCTTGTGATCATTGGATACATGATTCACCTCATCATCATATCCTTATTGAAGAGTTACAACCTTGTTTACCTCCTCAAACTCTTGTACTATGGCATTGAATTATTGCCACATATCATCTACCTCTCCTTGGGGTTCATGCTCATGAACCTTATCTTCTTTGGCAATCAAAATTGAATGCTCACCAGGACTGTCATGATTTATTATAATTGGGATATTAACATCATCATCCATGTGCAAAGGATAGTTACTCCATGCAACTTGTTCTAGAGTGTCATCATAATCTGCCTCAAGAGATCTATCACATTCTTCATGTAGGATTTAAGTACCAAGGCTTGTTTCTTTAAATCCATACTGCCCAGCTCCCCATTCATCCTGGTACAAGTCGACTATGCCATCAATAAGGGTTAGAGGTTCTTGATCACTAGGATGATCTTCTTCATCATTGATATTACAATTCATGTTAGATGTATAAGTCATATATGGTTCTATATGAAAATAAGATACAGGTTCAAATTTGATTCACACTTTAACACCATACCTAGTCCTAAATGCCATGTAGGAACAATCTAAAGTTAAGTATCCTCCAATATTAATAGTAAACTCTCTTAAAAAACAAAGAGCAAAGTGGGGTGGCACATCCATAACTACAACATCTTGACAAATGGTGAAAGTAGGACAAGCATGAAGAACCAGTTGTAAACCTTTGATTATGCCAATTGTATTGGTAGTTAACCCATCCAATTGTAGTACTCCCTTAGAATGAGGCCCATACTTCAAGTTCAATTTATCAGCTACTTGCTTGGGCATGACATAAGTACTTGTTCCACTATCAATCAAACAATTGTGAACCAAAGCATCTACATTGATGATAGAGAGATAAAATGGAGGAGGGTTGTCTACTTTTTCAACTTTATTTGACTATCCTTCACTAGGCTTCAAAGTATTTGTCAAGGTTGTCTCTTTCCCACTAGGCTACTTGGTCGCCAAACTAAGTTTGGACAACTCTTCTTGGATTAGGTCTACTTGTCTAGTTATTAAAAGTATAATTCCACATTGACACATTCACATCAGACCTCTTTATTTGCTCTACAATATTAGTGAAAGAGCCACTAATCCTAGCTTGTCCACTGATAGGAGAATAATGTTGACTATACCTTGAGAATTTTGAGGTGTGGAAGGACTCTTAGTATTTTTATTTCTTATATCTACTTATTCATTTGGGACTACATTATACATACTTTCCCTTTTAGATGTTTGAACATTTATTTATGAACTATTACCAGCCCCTTAAACCTCTTCAATTGCCTTTCTCTTTGCCCTTGTGTTTACAGTTGTAAGACTTGGATATTTGCTTGATTGCCCTTGGTAATTCATAGAATAAGGGTCATATTGATTCTAATTGACTAAAGCATACCCCATTTGTGTACTCTTTCCATTGTTCTCTCTTTCATTAGGTACCTCATCTTGAGACATGGCTAGCATGGTTCCCAAATTTGCCATGAAAGCTTGATTGAAGGAATCATTTCCATGGGCAAATGGATCATGACGTTGATCCCAATGAGGCTGATCCTCATGCTCTTGAGTAAGGTTTTTCTGAGTAGGCACTAATACTTTTGATGTGGAGGGAACATTGGTACTATAACCACTATATGACTTTACTTGAATAGTTGCCCTTGACCTTGAGGATGACTTTGAAAGGGTGGTTTATTGCCTTGATAATTAGGGTAGGACTGATTATGTTGATAGTGGCTTTAGAAAGGCCTCACGTGCTACTATTTTATGATCCTTTTGAGACCTAATATCTCTTGTTTGATATCCCTCATTCTTTCTACCTCATTAGACATACTTGGCTAACTAAGGGCAGCATGCTTCTGTTTTGGTGTAGGAATGGGAGCAATAATAAGTGTAGGAGTTTGAAAATCAGAGAATAGAGGCATGAGAGGTCTTGGAAGGTCTTTGGGTAATCTTTCTAGCTTGAATTAAATAATTCTTATCCCTAATGGCCACTTCATAGGCATTAGGCAATGTGATCCCTCCCATAGATTGTATCATCATAGAAATATCACTATCAAAAGATTTAAGATAGTAAAAGAAAGCATGGTGTACAATGGGTCTTACCAAGATTGGGATCCTATCCCATGTCTTATAAAACCTTTTATTGAAGTCTTAAATAACTTATTGAGGTGCTCTCCTTATGCTGGTCAACTGCTCAATCAATGACAAGTTGTCACTCTTGTCTTCAAATCTTCTCCTCAAAACATCACCCAATTCATCCCACATGCTGATAGATTCAGAAGCTAATGTACCATACCAATAAAGAGATTTACATTTTAAAGATACAACTAACATCCTAATTATTATGTTCTCCTCAATGATGTAATGTATATTATAGAAGTTAGTAATGTTTCTAATATGTTTAATAGGGGTAATGGCAGTCAACCTGATGTATGAGGGAACACTTTTGAGGGCAGCTATGGGAATGTCATCATAGTGGGAAGGTATTATAATATTATAGCCATGAAAGGTAACAAAATTTAGGTTCTTTTCCATGGTAACTTTAGGAATTTTCAAGACTAAGCCAATCAAAAACTTTCTTATAGGTTTGTGAGCAAGGTAGGATCTATTTGGGTAAGGATGGGTGTTAGCAAACCCATTTGCTTTGTATGAATAATGAGGAAGCTCTTGGAATTTGAAAGGAATGCTTTTATTAATAGATCTTGTGTTTACCTTAGGCATGAAATAGTGTGCTATTCTGCCACCAAGATTCAATTGTTAAAGTCATTAGATATTGCAGGAAGTGGACTATTATAACCTCCTTGTTGTCAAGACTAACATCCAATTTGAACAACCTTCTTGGACTTCAAGTCCCATCAAGCATGCCAAAACAGTTATATCCTAAATTTTCACCCTATAAAAGTTAATGAGACCTTCTCAAATTTGGGATAACATGGAACTATCTTTACATATAGGCAAGCTATTACAAGAGATAGATATCTAGATTATGGACTAGCTCCCTTGATTTATCTATTTAGGCTCACACACTACACTAGGCTAATCACTATTATGGGTGAAAAGGGAAGAAGAAACATAAATTTAACCTACACTAATGGAGGTGATACACCAAATATATCTCCACAAACATACTTGCATTTGCACTAAGAAGGTAGACAACTAAAATTGATCTCAACTCAAAGGTTTTCTAGCATAAGTGTTTCTACATTAAGGCAGATTGCTATGCATATCTAGAGGTGGGTGAATATGAGGTCTAATATCAAAACTACCAATCTCTCTCATACTTTAAAACACACCTAAAAACATATACACTTCATGAGACCTGCTATAAGAGATGTTACTCACACAAGGCATATAAGAGCAGAATGCAAGCAAAGAGAAAACATTCATCACTTGCCATCCAAATAGACTAACTACTTGACATACTTATGAAATAATTATAGATACTAAATCATCTTCAAAACTTTATTCAAAATCAAAACAAGATGTCAAACCAACAGGTCTTCACCATACCAATTGTAGATTTTTACAATGCCAAAATGGCTTCAATATATAGAGCATAGGAGAAGAGAGAGAAAGAGTGACATTGAAGAGTCACCATGCCAAGTTTAAAGTCTTGAAAACCAATTATAATTTAAGAAGAGGAGTTATAAAATTGGTCATGAAGCTTCCTTGAACAAGTTTCAATCATAAACATGACATCTCCTTGAAGTTGGCATAGGGACAATCCATTGTCCTTCTTGAAACTATTCTCTTGATGAGCAGTTCACTTAACTACCTTGAACTACCTTGGAATTTATTGATGCATATCATCTAAAGTTATAAGGTCAAAACATGATTGTAAAGGTCATTATATGCTCCATAACTGATAACCTTCTCTTTGACACTTGTTCACTTCCTTGTAGTTGCCCACTAGCCCTTTAAGCCTAAATTCACACACTTGTCACTAGGATGACCTGTACACATTCAATAAAATTTATTTAAAAGATGTGAGACACATAATTAAGGCCTCTTTATCTTATATTCCATCAGGTATACCTTAAAATATTCAATATCACACTCCTCATCTCCAACTCAGGCAGTCACCTTCTTTCTCACTATTCTATTCAAGACTACCTATAATAACCAACTTAATATATGGGTCTTCCTACATGAATGAGATTATAATGACATATGAGGAGTTATAATACATCTCTACACACATCCCACAATAATTTTCACCTATTTATTCCCTTTTATACCTTCAATTCAACTCAAATCTTATAGAAAACATAGATTTTGACCTAGTCGTATAGTGAAAATATAGAATAATTAGGTATTAGAGATCCTAGGAGATTGATAAGCATATCCAAATCATCTTCTATGCCAATTGACCCCTTTTGGATGCATTTCTCACCATATCTTTCTCATTGGGTTCTTGAGAGGGTCTTAGGTCATTCAGGTTCTTAATAATGGTTCATAAAGGTTAAACCTTTAACCCTCAAACCAATGCCACTCAATTTGAGTTTAAGACCTCCCTCAACTATCCCTAATCTCTTGAGACACTGTGCATGTTTCCCATATAAATATGATTGAAACAAAATTCTTCTTGAGTTCTTACTATGCATTCTAGACAGCCCTGAGAGAAAATTAGGCCAAAATACCCAATTCTGAGTTATTTTCTACAAAATAGTAATTTTCATCAATCCTATACTCTCATTAAGTCTCTCAAGTTTCTTTGGAATATATTATGGTCATACTAATTACATTAGATAACCATGAGGGTTCATGCCTAGTTTTAGGCCTAATAGACATATACTGTATTTCTAGGTATGTGACCATTTCTAAGTGGTCCCAGTGGTTTTAGGTGCCTATCAACACTTTTTCATCTTTAATTAAACCCTATATATCTTCCCATAGTTCCTTAAGACTCTCCATTTCATCATTTTACCATGGATACACTAGGTATGTAGTTACATTGCTTGTGGAGTGCCTCTAGTCTGAGACAAAACAATGGGCACTTCTAATGTTAATCTAACCCAGATGAGACCATAGAGATTTTGTTTAGATAATTACAATCTTTTTTACCAATTTTCAAAGTTATAACATGCTTTAAGGGCCCTCAACATCTCAAATTCCCAAAACTAGCTTCTAGGATTGTGACTATGTGTAGGGTTTAGAAGCCTAGATTGAGTATGAGGTTTTGAACCAGTTTGCTCAAAATTATCTATTTATATTTGCCTATGAAAATAACATGGATTGTGATTTATTCACTCTAATATTGGATTCAACATGGTCATTTCATCTTACATCTCTATCAAATTCCAAACATGCATTCTTCATTTGCTTAGGCTAGTCTACAGCCATCACTTCAAACTATAGGTGTTCATTAGGGGATACATGAGATTCTTGTATGTGGTGATATGTGGCTGAGTATAATGTTTCCACTTTTGATTCCTCTTCAGGTCACTGAGACCATCTCATACCTAGATACACTCATTTTTGCCTTCACATGCTATCATCTCTCTATCACCAATGCATTATAGGTCTGCAAGTTCCATGTTCATTTGATCTCAATGGCACTATAGTTCAAGGAATATTTCTTATAGAAACTTGACTAAGTTGAAAACTCACTCACCATCATCTTCTCTTGACTTGATAACCACCTCTAATGTTCAAATGTAACCTCTAGGCCTAAGTTGTAAGAAATAAGCCATTAGGCTAACATAGACCCTAAAACTTTCACTTAAATCATCCCATTTACAACCTTCTTTAACTTGACTAATTATAGGTGTTAATGAAGGGTTTAAGTTTAGTTTTTATTATGTTTTTGAATTTTCAACCTTCAATCCAATCTCAAAAACTTGTCAAAGGCTCTATCCTAAAGTCCAAATCTCTCATCAACCCATTGTCTCAGCACTCTTACATAGTCTTGTAGGTGACTGTCTACCAGACATGTGAGTTCAATCTTCAACTTCACTTGGTTCACACATGCTTTGAGATTTCATCTCCATTGGTCCATTAAATTCTTCTTAGACCATCACCATGCTCTGAGGGGTTGTAAATAAGTGCACTACCTTTGATCTAAAACTACTCACAGGAGAATGAACCATGCAACTATCAAAGACTATTCTTAGCCTTCATTGATATTCACTTCTAGCACAAGGAGATTATTCTAACTATCCTTTCATCATTACATGTTCCAAACTAGTTAAATCCAACATGAAAAGGAAGAACATGCTTTGAAATATTATATGCATCACTTGGTTCACACAGATCAATGAAAACATATGAGAAAATTAAGTCATTAGGAATGCACAAGCAATTTGTAGGTGCTAATAATCTTAATGATTATTCATATAGTATAGACCATAAATATTTCAACTATGACCATGAAATGGAAGTACACAGGGACCCCTAACATCCACCAAGTGCATTCACTTCAACTCTTCTTACCCTATTTGTACAAACTAAAAATTGTTGACCCTTCTTGACCTGTCTAAGGGATCGATATGAAGGAAAAATTGGTTTTGGGTAATTTTGGATTTATTAAAACCACCTGAGACCAAAAATGACCTATGGGATATCAATACACCTTTCCAAATCATCACATGTGCCAGATGAGTCACTTTAGTTCATACAACTGTCTAAAACTAACCTCTTGCAGATGATCTCATTCCTTTTACATTGAACTTATTTTTAGTTTCAAAACTATCCTCTGACATTATCTAACATGAAACATGTTAGCCTACTTATTAACACATTTATCCTTTTATTTAAAATTGTAAAATTCATTAAAATGACCAAAAGGTGACATAAAATGACATTGAGAAAATGGACAAATGTGACCAAGGTTTAAAACATATTTTATGACCCTCAAACTATGACTAAACCTCATCTAGGACCATGGTGAACATTTCAAATCTAGAAGGACCATATGAAAAGTTTGAATATGTAGGGGCTTGATGAAATTTGACCTATGATGAATTTTGGTCAACACCCCCTTCTCAAAGGATGAAGTTAGATCATCAATTTTCAACATGGTTGGTGATAAATATCCAAGGCCTAATGAATTCCCAGTCATTTTTTACCGAACCCTTTAGGACCTCATAAGTAAGGAGTTAATATTAGTTGTCAACAAAGTTAGGGGATCTCATAAAATCTTATAAGAAATGAACTACACTTGTATATCCCTCATTCCCATGTCATATGACATCCACACCTTTGCTGACTATCGGCTTATTTTCCTCTACAACACAATATACAAGATAGTGGGAAAAACATTCCAAAAAAAAACTAATTTTTTCTTCTGCATTTAATCTCCCAAGAGTAGACAACCTTTATAAAATGAAGACATATTTTAGATAGAGAAATTTTGGCCCAAGAATCAATTCACTCCCTATCAATCTCAAAAGATAAAGAAATGATAATCAAGCTAGCTATCAAGAAGGCCTTCAACAATGTGAATTAGGCCTTCCTGCTAAAAACTATAAGATGCTTTAGCTTTTCAAAAGAATGGTGTACAATCATTCAAGACTACATTTCAATAGCTTACTTCTCAATACTAGTGAATGTCTCCCCATCAAGTTGTTTATCCTCATCCATAGGTACAAGCTAGGGTGACTCCCTCTCCCGCTTTCTCTTCAATCATATCACTAAAGCACCAAGCAAAACTATAAAATAAGGGGTGTCATCTTTTGAAATCTTAGAATTAAAATTATCTGAGGGAATTAATCTGATTTCCAACCATTTTTTTGTGGATGACAAATTCCTTCTTGGGTAAGTGAGTTTTATGGATGTCCATGCCTTTAAATACATTCTCCAAAACTATTTCATCTATTCAAGATAAGGTATTACCGAGGACAATCCTAAGTTTTATTATTCAACACTTATTTGAGATTACAGATAAAATTAGCAAAAATTGGGAGTGGAAGGATTGGTTCACCCTCGAATTTCAATTTAAATAAGAGATATCAATGTCAAACTACATACAATGTCTCAAAATGTTTCCAACTAATTTTCTAGACTTATTAATTTAGACCTCCTCTCTTGGATTAGATTGTTTTTGGCCTCTCCCCTGAGGACCTAAATTAGTCATACTAAAAAATATGTTCAAAATGGAATATACCAAAGGGAGGATCTTTTTGTTGGTTTGCTTTCTAGCACATAATACTAACACATGACAAGTAAGAAAGATGAGGTTTCCTCAGACCAAGTCGATGTGTACTATGTAAGGCCAAGTCAGAAACAACATAACACCTCCTCCTTCACTACCCTTAGAACTGAAGGGTTTAACACTTGCTCTTATAATAATTTTCTCTCAAGTGAATATTCCCACCTTTGCTCTAAGTTCTTTTAGATATGTGTCCAGGTCCTTATAATTCCAACCTTCTTGTGTTGTGGATAGCAACACTGATTATGGTTATTTTGAATATTTATCCTAATAGAAACTATAGAATATTCCAAGAAATATCCCTCACCTGGTCTCATTTCACTTTTAGATTGGAAGGACAATTTTCATAATGGTCTCAATCTAAATTGTGTAATATCAAGCATTTTATCCATTTAGGTAAGCTCGACATCCTTCAAAAATTGGCCATGCTTCTACCCACCCTCATTTAAGGGTTGGAAGTAACATTAAAATTGTGTCAAAGTTCTAAATGGTCTTCTCTAAGATAAGGTTGGGTTAATTTTAACAGGAGATGTGAAGCATAAGTCCCACACATTTTTGTAATATAAATAGGCGACAAGTGTATGACATAGTGTAATTTTGTATAAAATTTGGTCTCATGTAGGATAATCAAGCACATGAAAGTTAAACGATTCATTTTATCCTGAAAATAAAATGTCATATCTCTTCATAACATTATATATATTCTAATTTTGTAAAAGAAGAGGTTGGAATGGAATAAAATAGAGATTTATCTATGGTACTCTTTGATTCAGTAATCTATTATCAAGTTTCTCCTATGCATATATGTCTTATTTGAATTGATCACATATTCTTTGTGAATGAATGCATTATTGTTTAATAATCATCTATAAATTCTTTAAATGGTGAAATGTTAATAAGTGTATGAACATTAATGGCAAACCAAAGGTACACTCATCATATAAATATGCATAGCATTTAACCTTAACCTATCTACAACTCCTTATAATCATTTAGAGTTCCGTCATAACATTTATATACTATACCATCTAGCATGTCCTGATGAGTGATTTCAAGGACCGCTACTAACAGTGGTTACATTTCCAAGACTTGAATATGTTTAAATGGTTACCTAGTCAAAGGGACCTTGAAAATTGGCCAGGTGCATGGATATATAGGTTTGCAAAGGAAGAAATTATAAGAAGATGAATTTTTGTATATGAGATCATTTTTTAACACATCCATAGAGAAATTTATGAAATATTTTGGTGCAAGTTGCCTAAGTTACTAACAACATGGTTGGCTAGACTTGAATACTATTATTTTAAACCTTGAGAAATAAAACATTATGTGTGGAATGAAACAACATTAGAATCATTGTGAAACCTAAACATTGAATGGACTTATGCTATTGACCATTGGGTAAATATTGCATTTGATGGATATGTGATGGAATTTACTAGTTAGGGTACATTGCATTCAAACAAATATGTGTACAACTTGTTTGTTTAAGGGATCATAGGCAAGTTTTTGAAGCAAATTTTTATGATGTTGAAGATGTTTATTGTGTAAAAGGCCATGGTGCCAATTAAAACCGATATGGAGTAGTCACTCAAAGCACCATTGGGATACAGACTAGAGGGTTCTAAATGAAGAATAATTTAACCAAAGAACTTGAACCTAAACATAAAGAATAAATAACGTAGAGAATCAAAATGAAAAACTAATTTTGGGGCTTTAAAGAGAGCTACGATAATATAAAATATGGAACAAGCAAAAAAATTAGAAGATGAAGGGCCACAAGTAGTTGAAGTAGGATTAGATAGGAATATACAAAGAAAAAGAGAGAAACTAAACATATAGAATGAGAATTTGAAGTTATAAGTGAAATAACACTAATAGAGAAGGAAGGGAATGTAGGAACCACAAACAAAATATAAACAAACTAGGAATTAGAAACCGACCCGGAAAGAGAGGTAGGAATAAAATAGATAAATTGTGAAGAGATTAAAGAAGGGGAGTAGAACAACTTAGTAATAGATTTAAAAATAAACTACAGAGGCAGTGATTGCATGTGGAAGAAGAAGGGTAATCTTTCCAAGAAGCAATGATGAAATGTAGAGTCATGTAAGGTTAAGAAATGAGTTGGATATATACTTCATACATGGTTCATTCACTCTAAGGGGATGTATCCCATGTGCCTATTTTCATAACTAAGAATAGTAATTTTGAATTAGTCAGAGAAGTAGCCACAACTAAGAAGTGGTTTGAAAAAGCTAAAAAAATTAGGAAGGAATAAGAAGGAAGTTGGACATACAATTAGTACAATTATTGAATCAAATATTATTAGTACTCCAAGCACAATCATAGTAAGTTTACAAACACTAGTAAACTCATCATAAATCAAACTAGTAATATCTAACAGAATCATAGGAAACATGTTATTTTATCTAGGATGTCTTTTTACTTTGACACCATATGATGGGTCAACTAATACATAACATATTTATTGACCTGCAAAATGGAGTGGCAAGTTGAGGGTGTGATAGATGAAAAAGATAAAAAGTGTGAACTCATAGGAGCCTTGATTGGTCGTGATCTAGAATTCATATTTAAAAATAATCATGCAACCATGAATTTTCAATAGGTCAAAGAAATTTTGATAGGATAATTCTAAATGTAGAAGTTTGTGAGTCAGAAAATTCAAGGTTTGAAGGAGACCAGATAAAAATTGTGAGAATCATTATGGGATTATGATTATCAATTTTTGGATGTGATGAACAAGATGAATTTTTAATTCCAATACTTGGATTAATTTTTTTTGGTTTGTATAAGGTCTGTAAATAAAGATTCAATTTGCCATAGACCAAGTTCAATTTACCACAAAATTTGATGTAATATCCATTGTGGTCAGAGTTGAGCAAATATAAGATTATGGGGAATACCCTTTTAGAATTATAAAAATTAGTGCTAGGTTAGATGCAGTATAACACAAGATGGATGAAATTAAAGAAGGTAAGAAACCAATACTGGTTGTACGGTGCATTAATTTTGGATAGGAAGGGCATCACTTGAATGAATGTCTAAAGATAAAAACAAAGTTTAGTAAGGTATGTTGCACTATAGGACATGTATTTGCAAAGTATAATTTATTATAAAAATATGTGCAATAGTCATGCAACATATTTTCACTTTCTATAAATATCATAACCATGATGAAAATAATTTTAGGGCTATACAAGAGCAAAACAAGGATATCTCTCGAAATGTCTTTATAGTTGCTAAAAATAATATCCAATGATAAAACCAATTGTGCTAGTGCAGGAGGTTGAAGTCACAACACAAGGTGAATGAGTTCCCTTGACAAGTCAAATTTTCCTAGGTGTACTCCTCAGTCACCCCAATACTAAATTGGGTAGATGCCTTAGTCCCATAAGGGTGGACTCAACCTTCTTCCTAGTACCAAAAAATATGGACGCTTATTTTACCACAAAAATAACCTAATTGGGAAACTCCTTCACCTTAAAAATAATACAAAGCTTATTCTAATCAACAACGAGGATGGGGATATTCACAAATACAAGGAGGTTATCATGGTGGTAATCAAAACTAAAGGCTAGGGAATAGATAACCAATACACCCTATTAATTTTTACTTGTGTGGAGAAATGAATCACATCACATGAAACTATTTTTATAATCTGCAATGGGAAAATTTATGTTGCACATGATGTAGGATCACATGACAACATAATATTGAGGATTACCCTATTATTGAGAAGTAGAGGAAGGATACAACCATGTGAAATGTGAACATAGTAAACTTTCATCCTAAGAATTTGGGTTTTATCCAAGTTTTTATTAGAAATCAACATAAAAAATAAGGTATTCCACCTTTAGGGATGCCTAAAGAAAACCATATCAAAAAAGTGTGAGAGGACAAGTATCTAGACCCTATGAGAGAGAAGGTTCTGATGAAAGAAGTAGCCTAACTATTATAGTCAATCCTAAATTATAATTCCACTAAAGGAGATCCTGCGATAGTATATGCTCAAATGTATGGACAGATTGTTTAGATTCTGTGACAAGAGTGAGTAGTTACAATCCTAACAAACATACTTAAATTAGTAAGTACTCTAAAGAATGAATAAATATCCAAAACTATAATAAATTTACTACATAATTTGTTAGACTACATGCATTTAGGTCAATAAATAATTGAGTGTGTGTGTGGTATGTCAAGACCAAGAAACTATGGGATGTGGATGCCATAATGGATATTGACTCATAGTATATGAAGTCCCCAATGTTTTTTTAAATTTTGGGAGCACTGTGAACATGATTCATATATCGACATGGGAAACTATTGGAAGGCTAGCTCTAAGTTATAGTCTAGCTACTCTCAGTTTAGCAGACTATGGTTAGGTTGAACCCATTTGAAAACTCAAAAAGGTAGTGATAAAGGTGGTTGACTTAAGTTTATTTGGAGATTTTGAAGTCATTGACATGAATATAAATGAGACATACAACCCTATTTCAATTTAACAATAAAGGGCTTATGATGGTTTTATGACCAACAACATAGTTTCCAACAAACTAGAAACACACTAGGAGGATGTTATCGTTGTCATACTTTTGAATAAAACTAAGCACAAGACATATATGATACCAAAATATCCATCATTTCCATCTGCATACGTGGATGATAGTTAGTTCAAATTCAATATAAAGCCAAAACTAGAAGCCATGTGAAGTAAATATTTTACGTGTTTTTCACAACATGGATAATAGATACAAGAGCAACAAAAAATATAATAATCTTAGGTCTGACTAGTACAGACACTTAGCACATGTCCATAGTTTTAAATTTAATGATGTAAGTCCCCTTTTGTGAGTTCTTATACAAGATCAAAGGTTGATAAACTCTATCAGTTAACTCTAACATATAGAGACCACATTGAACCTACTAATGAAGGCAATTTTCCATGGGAATCAACTTCCTCAATAAATGGATTCATATGCCCATATGATAAATTGGGTGCATAAAGATCATGAAATAAGACCCATGCAAATAGTGTTCACTACAAAAAGGCAATTACCATAATATTTTTCTATAGAAGATCTAGTGTATTTTCTTTGTTGGATGGAAAATCATATTTCAGAGATAGACATGCAAGTTAGTGCATTAAATTACACATTAAAAGGGGTCATTACGAGTTGGTGGGATATTCATAAGTCTAACAGACTTCATTGGGAAGTGTGCAAAATACTATGATAAATATTTTGTATTGCAATGCATATTTCAAATAAGTGGCCATTATTTCAAGAGGGTAATGTATGCATGTTTAAAAATGAGTTAAGGTATGGATGTCATAATGGATCCAAGGTATTGGGTGCATATTTTTCAGCATACCTTAGCTCCTTTGCCTAGAGCTTGGTACATGTATTAGGAACACAGATGGAAAACTCAAACCTAGCCATAAATTCAACATGAATTCATTCAAATGTTTGTATTTGAAGATGAAAATTTGATGATTCCCAAAACTTTGTATAAATTGAAAATTTTATTGTGTCATGGGCAAGAAGAAGATATACTTGTTGCATAAAAACAACAATCACAAGCTGAGACAAGCACAAGTCTTCACACAAATATAAAGAAGTATCATGTTAATAAGGAGAAAAAGTAATTTATACTAAAATATTGTAATAGATTCTAGAATAATGCAGAACACGCTAATCAAAATGAAAGCAAAGAAGACCTAGATTTGAAAGTATTTTTCAAACTAGAAAAGGACACAATAGAATTTGAAATGAAGAAAGCAAAAAGGTAGAAGAGGATTAGTTGTAAAACCTGAATATCATAGAACAAACATGGAAAAATAAAGTAGTGGACTCCATTCAGGTGGAAACAAGTAAAATATACCAATAACCAATGTGGAAGAAAATTGTAAACATCGATACAGAATCAGTACCCAAATTAGCAACCATTGGTGACTATCAGATGTAAGAGCATATCATAGAAGCAATTCAATTATTGTGAGGTTATGAGGGTGGGTTTCCCACCAAATTTTCATAAGTTAACAGTGTAGACCCTTCACTGGGTGAGATGCATATTGAGCTAAAATAATGTGCATGCCCAATCAAAAAATGACCTTATAGGTTGAATCCCAATATTAAAATGAAGTTAAAAGCATAATTAGATTAGATGAAATAAGTTGGAATCATGTATCCAGTTAAGAAATATAGACTAGGTTAGTCCCATGGTGTTACAAACTAAAAAGACTTGGGAGGTACAACTCTATGGGGATTACTGAGTATTAAATGATGCTGATGTCAATGATCCATTTCCAATTTCTCTAACCAATGAAATACTAGAATTTGTTGTAGGTCATGAAGTCTACTCATTTATAGATGGGTTCAATGGATACCATCAGATTCTTATCACAACTAAGGATCAAATAAAAACAACATTTACAATGAAATGGGGATCATTTGATTATCAGGTAATGTCGTTTAGTTTGAAGAATGCACCTATAGTTTTTTGAATTAGTTGTTACTATATTCAAATATTTCATTCGTGAATTTTTATAATTCTATCTAGATGATTGGACAGTCTTATCTTTATTCAAAGAACATCTATCAAAGTTATGATCGATGTCAAAAATATGTTGAACTCTATGAATTGCACTAAATCTAAAAAAATCATGTTTTTCACACCATTTTCAATGTTATTAGGAAATGTTGTCTGTAGTAATGGAATTTTAGTAGACCAAGGGAAAAGTGAAGTCATTATGGGACTCAAACGACATGTTAGTCTAACAGAGGTATGATCATTACTAAGTCACAATATGTGTTACCACAATTTCATTCAAGAGTATGCAACCATTTTAGCACCATTAGATAAGTTATTGTATAAAGATACTAAATTTTAATGGACTTTTGAATGCCAGAAAGCCTTCATAGAATTCAATAAAAAGTTGGTCACACTACCCATATTGGTATTCCAAATTGGAACAAACCATTACATGTTCATGTTGATGTATCAGAAATGATAGCTAGAGTAGTGTTAGCACAACCATGTGATGGAGGTCTAGATCATCCAATTCATTTTGTAAGTCACAAGCTATCAGCCATTAATAAAAATTATTCTACCATAGAGAAAGAAGCTCTATTGATGGTTTATGGACTTTATAATTTTCAACAATACTTGTTGGCTACCCCATTTGATTTCTTTATTTATCACCAAACATTGAGATACTTGGTTAATAAATTGATGTTGGGAGGAAAGATATCTAGATGGTAAATGCTTTTCCAAGAGTCCTAGTTCAAAATCAATGTGAAACACAGTAAGTAAATTGTTGGACTATATCACCTTAGCCATATTCTAATAGGGGCAGAACCCAAAGAACTGCAAGATGAATCTCTAGATGCACATATTTTTAAAGAAACTATGATTCCTTAACAATTCAAGGATATCACAAACTTTATAGAGCATGGTATATTCCATATACATTGTACAAAATGTGACAAGAAATGACTAATCACCTGAGCATTACTATTTAGAATTATAAATGGGTTTTTGTATAAGCTCAAGAAGGATCAATAGCTATGCATAGTGCCCTTGGAACACTAAATATCTTAGTTATGGAGGAAGCCCATAAGGAGGTAGCAGGATGCCATTTCGTAGGTGAATTGACTACAAGAAAAATACTACAAAGTGGGCTTTGGTTGCCAATTTTATTTCAGGATGCACACAAAGTTGACAAAAACTATGATGTTTATCAGATAACTAGAAAACTAAACTAGAGGGATGATATGCCATTAAATCTAGTCTCAGTTGTGCAATCATTTGAAAAATGGGGTATTGAATGGTAGGGCCTATCAATCCTACATCTAAATGGTCAAATTATAGATATATTATCACTACAACATATTACGTCACCAAATGGTTCAAAGTAGTTAAGACTCTAATTTACAGTATAAAGGATGCTACGAAACTTTTGTATGATAATATCATAATAAGGTTTGGATGTACGCAAAAGCTGATAAGAAATAAGGGTATACACTTTCTAAATAAGACTATAAAAACCTTAACAAAATTGTTTATGATTTCACATCATAAAAACATGATGTACCATCCTCAAGCAAATGACCAAGAAGAAGCATATAACAAGGTTATAGAGAATATGTTGACCAATATATGCAATGTCTAGAGAGATGACTAGGCATACAAAATAAACTACAAACATGTGACTCAATACATACCATTCCAACTGGTGTATGGAATAGAAGTTGTGATGCCCATAGAGTATATAGTTCTAATCCTATGAATCATAATGATAATTTGTTATGAGATAAGGAGTCACTACAAGAACAATTGTTATAACTAACACATATGGAAGAAATAAGGCAATTAGAAAATTAGACTTAGGAGGTCCACAAGAAAAATTAAAAGGCATAACACAATCATAGTCTGTGATCTAAAGAGTCTCGACTAGAATAAATGGTTCTTAGATATGATAACATATTTGAAATGTACCTAGGGAAATTGTGCATCATATGTAAAGGCCCTTACATCATTCATCAAGTGTCACAACAAGGCATTATAATACTTGGGGATCTCTAATAAACTATCCTTCCAATAAGGATAAATGGTTGTAGGATCAAACCCTACCTCCAATGATCTCAAAAAATGATGCACTCAATAGAATAAGTGCCATGTGGCACAAAGTATAGAAGGATTTTATTTTATGCTTTGGTTGTTTTTTTAGGGTTTGGTACTTATGAGTGTAATCAAGAGAACATATTATGATCTCTAACATGGGACAATACCATGAGGCAATAAAATCAAGTGTTCAATATGATTGTTTGAAGTGAACATGATTGAGTCAATGAGAAACATTTGTACTAGTTATGAAAACTTTCTGAGTCTTGAAATGAAACGTCATCAAACTATAGAAAAATTAGAAAAGGGTAGATAACCACTAATAATACAAAAGAGTCAATGTTTAAATAAAAGGAATATCGTGGCATTCTTAAAAAAGATAGATCTTCTATACGGTAGTTAATAATCAAAAGAGGAAAGATTAGGGAAATGAAATGATGGCACACCACATCATCAAAGTCAAATAAAGAAACATTACACACAACCATAAAATGGCTAAGGTCTAATGAAAATAGCTATTTGAATTTAAGGCAAGCATGTGGAGACGTGAAAAGTAGATTGGTAGATGAATGCAAGTAGGGGTAAAGATTTGGGGTTGAATTTCTATATAAGGCAAGATATGATGCAAGGCATACTTTGAAAGTTAAATTAAAAAAAGCTATTGTTACTAGAATCCTACACATTCATGAATAATTTTGTTTGAAAGTAATAACATCACATTTCCCATTAGATAATATGGCCATGCATCAAATTCTCATCCCATTTTTTAAGGGTTATAAGGAAGATATGGACATTATATTGGCCCTATGAAATTCTACATGGGGTGATGTCCAACCATTTAATTCATCGAATTGGTAGGTAGAGAGTGGTTTTCTCAATCACAAGCAACTACTTCATAGTAAGGAGTGTTTGCACTTCCCAATAGGCTATGAGGCTTTGACACTGAGTAGTTGGCTATATTACCCATTTTTGGACAACACAAAGAACTAATGATGACCCTAATTGATAGATACAACAAGGGAAACATTCATTTTTCCAAATAAATCACAATTCATATCGATTCTAATGCTATTACATAGGCTACAAGACTACCATCAAGGGGGAAGTATCTACAAGATTACAAGATGAATAACCCTCCCATTCATTCAAAAATTTATGAGTGATATACATGGACAACCAAAGGAATGCCCATATATTAGGTCATCGATGCATAGGTTCATGTCCTCATATAATTAATTATGTGTTAGTATTGGTAGGCAACAAAAGGTGTGAAGTAGATTACTAATGGTGTAATTGATATTGTGCATAGAATGATAAGGTTAGAGGAGGACTTCAATTAGACTAAATTCCTCACAACAAAACTCATCATAAACATTAAGAAGCTCCTCACAAGAATAAATTATGCATTCTAATAACAATTTTTGGTATTCATACTTTACTTCACCCAATGGACATCCTCAAAAGGATAAATCACACATGATGTCTATTATTGGTTACCCAATTCCTTTCCTAGCCTGATATGGCCAAGATATAAACAACACCTTCTCCAAGTGGGTTATATCATAGTATGATAGGTGAAAATATAGAACATTATTTCAACACACCCCTTATACTTGAATATGTTTTTAATTAGCTCAGGTTGATCGCTACTATCATAAAAATATACAATAGAGTAAAATTCTAGATCCATGAGCTGCAAAAATCACACGTGTTTCCTCTTCCCTTTTTCATTGATATCCATATGGTCTGAAAAGAGGTGGCAAAGAAAAAAACATGGTTTCTAGGAGTGTCCAACCTTTTCAATCCATGCCCCTTGGAACAAAGCAACCACAATGTCAATCTCAAGTGAAAATGCAAGCACAACATAAAACAAGAGTACAATCATGTAATGACCCATAGGATCAACTAGTGGCCTCATCATCACAAGAAACTCTATCCAAGTGTAATGAATGAGATCCTCTACCCTCACTACCTACCAAATGAACCTAGAGAGTAGTCGTAGGGCCCATAAACACACTCATGCTAAAAATCATGATAGAGTATGATCTGAAGCTACACTTGAAGAGTTGTATAGGGTATTGTTAAAGGATATCGAGGATGATATCTATAATCATGAATAAGAGGAGTTATTATTTTAGAAGGTGGTTTGCACATGTCATGTGTGAAATGGCATCCCATTCCTCCTAATTGTATAGATTCCTCTACCACTAAAGTCCATTATAGTGGACATAGCTAGGCAAGAGTAGGAGGCCAAATGTAGAGTGTAAGCTCTATTTCAAGAAGGGCCATTGGGGTACCCATCAAAATCATAAGAATTTATATCCATACAAGGACTAAGCTAGTGGAACAACTAGCAGAAAGGTCCCTAGGAAAATAAGTCTCTATGGAGTCTCTTTTGGTGGAAAGTAACACAGAGGAAGATAGCCCCTTCAAACCTCTAGTGTGGAAACCTAGCACACATGGAGTTGTTCAACCACACCTAGGCATCTATGAGTGGATGGAAACATTTAGAAGTTCAACATAAGTAGTAGGGGGAGAAAAACTAGAATTGGCAAGAGCTACAACCCATGTTATGAAGCATCAAAAGAAAAGTTTGGTACCTCCCTCTTCACGACTAAATTATATCATGTCTAAGCACCAAGTGGAACCATCATCTTCTCCTATAATTTCACCTCCACTCTCATCGTATTCTACCACACTAGGAACTCATTTCAATTCTAACATTATTGAGCCCTTAGATTGAGGTGCATAGCAAGAAAAAACACCACTACATCAACCTCCCAAGTAGGAACATCCAAATCAACCTAAAGCATAGGTTCAAGTAGAGGAATAATAAACATAAGACACTGCCAAGACCAAGATGTAAGAATATAAAATAGTCAATGAAAAGGCTCGTAAAGACAAAGAGGTCTTACTATAGTAGCAAAATTAGGAAGAATATAAAGCTATGAAATAGGAGTAACAAAAGAAGAATGACGTTGAAAGAGTAGCCCATGATCAGAAACACAAAGAAGACCTACACAATCAACAAGAGTAAAGGAAAAAGGTCACATAGGAAAAATTAGAAAAAGATGCAACTAAAAAAAGTTACGAGGGCTAAGGAGGAACAATAAATTAATATGTCAGACAAAGCTATGAAGGCAAATCAGATAGCTTCGAGCCAAGTCCAAACAATGACAAGATAAGGAAGTTTAATGCAACAACAAGAATAAACTAGAGTAACAAAGGTTGTAGTGGATGAAACATAAGTGCAACTATCTAGAACTTGTATAGGTTTAGGATGATAATGAGTATAAGCCTAGGAGGAAGCCTCACAAGAAAAGGCAAAGTCCAAAATGTCATGGTGGATGGATTTCCAAACACCAAAACTCATATGCACTAATTTTATTCTTTTGATTATACAAATAAGACACCACAAGTGACATATGTGGTTTCTATGACTGAACTAGCCCTTCCTACTTCAAGCTAGGAAGTTTCCTTGGATGCTTCCCAATTTTCATTTTTAAATCACATTAAATGCTCCCCTGTATTTCAAACATATATAACATATAAGATAATCATGATTGAGCAAGAAAATGCTTAGTTTTGTATACAAAGTACTGAATTGCAAAAGCTATTTGCCAAAGCACGCAAGATGATTGGAGACATTTGCCTAACATTAATTTAACCTATTTTAGGGGACCAATTCATGTTAAAAGATAATAAATTTACTATTGTCTCGCTAGGTTGACTCAAGATTGGGCTACAACACCAACTGCAAGATATCAAAGCTCAAGTCCAATAACTACATAATGAGATGAAATCAATATTTGAGTTATTAGAAGAATACTACATATTCTAGACACCACTTTGCTTCAAGCTACATTACTTTCTAGGAAGATGCTCAATTGAAAGAACTAATTCCAAGGTACATGGAAGGGCATTACATCAGTCTCTCCCAAGCAAACAAATCAAAGGTGGTAAAGTAGATCCAAGCATCACCGACCAAAATGGACAATGATTTTCAATTATCTCTAGCGTTGGGAGATAATATCATGGCCAAAATGTGCACCTAAGACCTGGAAATGATGTGCGACACATTTTCATGTGTGCAAACACAATGGTATTTCAATAGAATAGATAAAATTATGCAAGCCATAAAACATAAGGTTACATAACACAGACCAATTATTGTAGTTGTAGTTGATGATGATGTCCAAACCATCATGCAAATCCAAGCTCTCCTTTACATGTTATTCAACATGGTTAGGGACATTTGGATGGATTGGAAAACTTATAATCAAGATTTAACCAATATAGATAATTCCATCCAATAAATTATTGATGAAATAAAAGACATTCCACCTAATCAACCCATAATGCTTTTCCATGTGAAGAAAGCATCTTATGTACTTCATTAGCACCTGTCCATTCATCTCAAGCTAACCCTTGTGTAGCCTCACAAACTATGACTCCTCCATCATATTAATGTATTGTAACCTTGTAATCATAATAAAAATTTGAACATGAATAATGTTTTTAGGTAAGAATCTTGGAGATTTGGATCAAGAAGGTTGAAAAATTATAAAGGGCAACCCTGTGATTATGCCATCTTATTGACAACATGCAAAGGGCGGTAGGTTGGTACGATGCCTAGTTGAAAACCTGCATCAATTGTTAAGTAGTGCACAAGAAGTGAAAATCAACAAATAACATTTCGAGTGAAATTGTGACCATTACTTCTTAACTAACACATCAACTCAGCTCAGGGACACTTAATATAACTCTAGTTAGAGGCACTCCACTAGAATCTTTGTCTCGAAATGAGACAACTCTTTAAGTTTATGAAAGTGTTAGTAGGAATTGTGAAACATAACTCACACACATTTTTGTAATATAAATAGGTGACAAGTGTATGACATAGTGTAATTTTGTATCAAAATTTGGTCTCGTGTAGGATAATGAAGAATATGGAAGTTGAACGGTTCCTTTGATCTTAGAAATGAAAAGTCTGAAAATGAAGAGTCATAGTCTCTTTACAACATTATAAATACTTTGATTTTGTAAAAGAAGAGGTTGGAATGGAATAAAATAAAGATCAATCTAAGGTATTCTTTGATTCAGTAATTTTTTATCAAGTTTCTCTTGTGCATATATGTCTTATTTGAATTAATCGCATCTTTCTTGTGAATGAATGTATTCTTGCTTACTAAATATCTTTGAATCATTAATAATTGCATGAACGTTAATGGTGAACCAAAAGTATTCTTGTCATATTAATATGCACAAAATTTTGCCTTAACTTGTCTATAGCATCCTAAAATTATTTAGAGTCTTGTCATGACATTTGTAAACTACAACATCTAGCATGTCCTAATGAGTGATTCCAAGGATCATTGCTAACAAGTAAACTAAACTTAGATAGAGCTAATATTTTAGAGATAGGTTGAATTCTCTATGATCATGTAGGATCCTTCATTTTAGCCTCTTCTTCACATCTACCTCTAGGAACCAACAATCAAGTTGAATGCTCATCGATCTCAATGGGCCTCCAAATGGCTTACTCTTGAGGATTCTCCAAGATAAATATTGAAGGAAATTCTCAATTGGTCATTTCAACCCTTGAGAAAGGTGTTATTACAAACTATAAGTTGAGATCTGTTCTAAAGCCTACTTTATCACTCCATACAATATTTAATGAAATAAAAATAAAAAATTGTTAAGGGGAGTCAAATGAATATGTTGATTTAATAACAAACCTTGGCATAAAATTAAACACTTTCAATCTATTGGAAAGTGATGAAGCACATGATTTGAAGGAATGCACATAGTCTTGGAAAAATAAAAGGAATATCTTCCCACACAATACATAGATAACATTCTTTCAAACACCACCCAAGGTAAAAAAATCACCACCTTGTAGCCTTTGCATGTATGGTATGTGCATATCTTTTTTTATTAATAGAAAATGATGAAATACAGTTGAGATATTGAAGTGATTATCCTTTTTTCAATCCTTGAGTACTTTGTTCTGATTAAGCTACACATTCTCCATGGCATCGTCTTTTCCATCTTCCTCTCAACCTCACCCTTCTTTTGAAGACTTATGCAGGTGCTTCAGAGATGATATAGCCCTCAACTGACTTATTTGGCATGTTATTTCAGTCACAAGAGCTATTGTAAATCTTCCCTACACACTAGATATCTTTGATGATGGCCTCATTTATGTTTTAGCTCCAATTTAATTGGCATTCAACACACTCCAATATAACTTGGGTTGAGCAAGATCCTAAAAAACATTGGGAGTTATATTAGCCTCTGAAGAAAGAAGCCGAAACCTTGCAATTTTTTTGGAGATGGACAAAAAATGACCTTGAGAAATAGAATATCCTAAAAGATGTTTTAAAGGATAAAAAATAAATAAGGTCCACTAAAGCAACAAATTAAATTATTCTGAAACATTTGGATATCATTGAAGCCAAACTTGAGGCATGGGTTGTCTCCCACTCTTTTAAAGCCATCAAATGCAAAAAGGGGAGTAAATTAAAGATACACACTAGCCCTCTTCCTTCATCCAAACCATCATCTGAGAGCATCTCAACAAAGAAGATGGCCAAGATAAAGAAACATGTAATTTTTCTTGACATGAATTATTAGATCATGGAGCACAAAGGACAACCACCAGTCTAGTATCCAATTCAAAAAATTATAGTAGGTCCAATCATAATTATGGAGTAACTTGTTGTCAAATATAACATGATAACTTCCTTTTCTCAGGAAATATCCTAGATTATTAAATCACAAGATACCCCAGTATAATTTTAACATTGCATGAATGTTTTCCTTGATCGTTATACGCTATCTAAGGATATTTGATAGGTGATTCTATTTTTTCAATTTTTTGTACCAATACTAATGTTCAAATTATTCTACATACCTCTCTCACTTCTTTTGAATAATTCATCCTTCTTCTCAAAGTTTATACTCAAAGTATTGCGAATGTAAATTTGTTTTGCATGGGTGAGGGCCCAAATAGAGGCTTCTTATTCTAATGCTTTTTTTTGTTGGCGATTGAGTATCCATAATTAAAAGGAATTATACAAGTCTTAGGTGCATTATCAATATTAAAAGTTTGTTCTTCAAGACTTCAAGTGATTCAAAGGATTTATATTTTTACATACGTGTGCCTTAAGAAGGTATAAGCTAAGTTCATGTAGTTGCACTTGATTATCTAGGGAGAAAATATGAAGTCTTATCTCTCATATTGAGTTGGGAATCACTCAAAAAACACTAAAAACACATCGAGCCATGTTTACAAGCATGTGATATATGTAGTTTCAACTTCTCAAGAAGTTTCTTAGACCAATTTACATGGATATCTTTATTCCTATTGAGACATCATGGAGAATTAAGTCAAATCAAAAGAGAAGCAAACCAAACAATTTATCCCATTAATTATACAAAGTGAATCTAGGATCTTGTTCATCTACCTCTATTAAAGTGATCTAGAAAGTTATAAAATCCAAAAATTACTAAAGAATAAAATCGACATAGAGGGGCAAAATTGATGAAATAATCAATCACCTACAAATTATGACCTAGACACAATTAACTCTCAACCAATTCAGAACTTTTTCCAAATCACAATTAGATCCCAATGTTTCACTGTACAGTCTTAGGATATTGCTTCTAGTCTCAAATTTCAGTTATAGTCATTAAGTGTGTTTGTTTCAATATTTTTTCTCTCTTTCTATTTTTGTTCATTAATGTTGTTTATTTAATCATTTTTTGTACTTTTAGTTACTATTTTAGGTGTTATATTATATTAGATTTGTTTATTAGTGTATTATCTTATATCTAAATTGTGCCTTAGTTGTAGCAAGTTGTGCATAGTGTAATTATCATTATGCCCAAATTAGTTGAAATAATGACCAACATGTTTTTACATTTAACCTTATCACATAGAATTATAGTGTAGATATTGATATGTCCACATGAACATCTTTATGTTTAACTTATTAATTGCCTAAAGACCATTATTGTGGGTTTTTCACTCTAATTTTATGGAAGGAAGAAAGGTCATTTTTCCTCTTGTATTCTTGGAATGAATCAAAGATAAGGGTTGCATATTTTCTTAGGATCCAAAATTAAGTGTGTTGTCTCATCCTTCCCTAGCGTTTTTTCAAATTCATCATAGATGGAACTCTATGTAGGAAATCATCACCATGGTGCAAACAACTTCATTTAAAACCTAGATGCCCTGAAGGTAATGGAGAAGATGAGAGTTTAAGCCCAAAAAACATATAGATCCACAACCAATCAATCATTATTTTAGTAGAAGGGCTAATTCCATTGTAACACCACTCCATTAACATAAAAATCATAGTTAAAGTTTACATATTAATGCAAATTAATCCTTCCAACCAATGTGTGATTAAGTTTTTTTAATGTAGAATCTATGAAGATTTTAGAGTCATAGAAATAATTTCAATAAAGGCCAATAAATCTTAGGAGTTTACTCCAATTTAAAGATAGTTTAAATTAGATTACTATTTATTCTATTAAAATGATGATAAATTAAATTTTTGGGATATGATAAAGTATAAGGAGGGTTAACCTCCAAAAATGTGCCTATTAACTATTAGCCTATCACATCACTTATTGAATCTGCCATTATTAGTATTATTCATCCCAACATTAAGATAGGGTGAAAAAATTATTGCAATGAAGAAAATGATAGTTAGGTTGATAATTTTTCATTTGAAACATCTTTGATGCTCGTTCATATTTCAGTTGGAATCTTATGGTAGTCCCCACTCCTCTTCATTGCCTACCCAGGCCACTTCAACAAACACCAATGTAGTGTTTTTGATGCATAATTTTATCATACATTGTCTGGCTTAAAAAATAATAATATTAATAATTGAAATGTATTGAATAGTGTTTGTGTGAGCCTTTCCCACAACACAAGCCCAAATAGTTTGGTGGGAGATCTATCATTCTCATCAGTGACTTGGGCCAACTACCTCTATTACAATACATACTAATTATATGATAAATAACTTGTACATGATAAACACATACAAAGGAGAGCTCTTCTATGTGAACCTTGCATAGACAAAGATAAATAAAAACACATAAATATGCATGATTTCACCTAGGAAAACCCTTTCATGTAAAAAACTCAATGTAATAACCTTCTTAATAATAACATAAACTAGACCATCTTATAATGTTAAACAAAGTCTCAAGGTTTTATAACCTTCATACAACATTATAGTAAATATTATAATGCACACACTTGATTGTGTGTATTCAACATTCAATAACATTTGTTACATGTATCCTTCCTTAGAAGAACCATTCCTTTATCTAGCACTCACTTTGTAACATCCAACAATATAAGAATCTATGTATATCAACTACCGGGCCAAGTGATCGAGATATAATGTTCCTCAATGGGTCCATGTAAGATTACTACGAAGATGTTGTTAATACTTCTTTAGTCTGATAGATATAGCGAGACAAGTGTATGAAACACCTTCAAATAACCTTTCATTACTTTACATGTTGCACAACTTATCGCAACATCTTACTACGACCCAACCATCACGCTGCACTTTGTAACCTTACATAGTGTAATGAAATTATGCAGATTATTTTGTGTAATTATTGCATTATTCTTGAATGTTGAAATCCTATGTGACTATCATCGATAGTCTCCACACAAGTCTGCACAACCATCCATGCTTGTGCAATTAACTTGTGCAACATTATTTGTATCAGGTGAATGCACAAAACACCTTACCCAACACCTACTTAACATACAATGGCCATTCCATAGATCCATGTGAAATTGAGACATTTCCAAATAATCATCCACTTTTTAAACACTTTTCACAAGGGATAACACATTCATCCTTTAGCAGCTTCGGGTAGCTAGGCCCATCTTTTTCTTGCAACAAGAGAACTTCTCAATACTCACTACCTTGATCAATAGATCTACACATGTTACTTTGTGTCTAAATTATCTAGATATATCCTTATATTTCCACCATATCCCTTACATAATGATATCATACATTAATGTGATTCATTTTAGAATGATACTCATGATTTTTTGCTATACAAAGTGCACTTTAACTATCGTAATTTATCTTTATAGTCTTTTGTGTGAAACCAACCATAGAACGTAACCTTTGAAGCCACACTACTTCCTTATTTGCAAGAGTAATTGTGATATATTTAGATTCAATTGTAGATATCACAACACAAGCTTATCATTTGCTCATCCAACTTATAACTTTACTAAAAAATTTGAACACATACACATTGCTAGACCTATGATAACCAAGGTTTAAGCATAATAAAAATCTAAAAATCCTTGTATATTCAAAGTATTGTTTTTACCATGTGTGCCCTTATAGTAAATCATATGGTCATAAGTTCTGTGCAAATACCTAAAGATCCTCTTCACCATAGTCAAATGCTCCTTGCCTAGATTGGACATGAATATGTTGACAACTACCATTATTTGCACAATGTTAAGTCTTGTTCAAACCATTGTGCACATTAGGCTTTCCACTGCACTCACACACATATATTGACTCATGTCTTCTAACTTCTATTTGATCTTTATACATTACACATTTGATAGAGTTTGAGCAACTAATATAGGTGTGCACATAGGTGTGCAATCTTGCAGCATGAACCTTTCCAATAATGTTTCAACATATTTCCTCTAGTCTATTTATAGCTTTATATCCACTTGATCCCATTTGACTTCCATAACTAGGATGAATATTGAAACACTAAGATCTTTCATGGAAATTTGGATAGATAATTAATACTTTACTTGTTTGATCATGCACTTGTCATTTTCGATCAACAACATGTCATTCACATAAAGGAATGTGATGATAATTTTACCACCCTCTTCTTTATAGTAAACACAAGGATCATAATTATTGCATGCAAGACCAAGTCAAACCACATATGATTCCACATCCTAAGTGATTGCTTTAAGCCATACAAGGAGTAATTCAACTTGCATAATTCCTTTTTCTCTCTTACCCCAAAGCTTTATGGCTATGATACATAGATGTCTTATTTAAGCTATCCACACAAAAACATTTTCTTAACATCGATTTGATCTATCTCTAGATTAAACACAACAAAAATAGCTAAAATAAACCCAATTAAAGTCAAATTTTCAATAGGAGAGAAGGTCTCACCAAATTCAATTCCCTATACCTACAAAAATCCCTTTACCACTAGGCGAGCCTTATAATTCTCCAATTTACCTTCATATTCTGCTTCTTCTTGAAAACCCACTTGTAACCTACCAATTTTTGTCTAGGGGGTAACTTTACCAAGTCCCAAGTCTCATTTTTGTCAAGAGACTTCATTTCCTTCTTCATAACCTTCTTCCAAGACTTTCTTTCTACATAACCCAAAGCTATCTTCACAGTTTTCAGGTCTTCACTATCAGTCATTGATAATAGGTATGTAAAACAAAAATTTGGTAGGTTACAACTTTTAGGAATTATGTGTAGCCATTCCAAGTTCTTCAAATTAGGAGTCATGGGATCTTCTTCTTGTGAATATTCATCCATCACACTATACTCAAATATAGGCTCTTCAACATCTACATAAACATACATTTTTTCTATTTATTTCTTTGACTCTTTTTTGGGTTATTATTACACAAAAACCTTGCACACTACCATGAAGATTATATTCTAGCTATATAATACCTTATTTTCCTTTGGATTCTAGAGTTTTTAATCTTTGACATTGCTCCCATACCCAATAATTATGCACTTCGTGAACTTGAAGTTAGGTTTCAATACTTTCTCCTTTGAGATGCGATAATATGTTTTGCAACCAAAAATCCATAGGTGTCACAAGCATGGCTTCTTACTAGTCCATGCTTCTTGTGTAGTCTTGTCAACCAATGTTAATGTGGGTGATTCATTGATAAGGTGACAAGTAGTAGCCACTACTTCACCCTAAAATTTACCATTAAAATGCGCACCACTCAATATACTTTGGGCTTTGTTTATTTGTATACACCATTTATGAATTATATAGCAACTCAATATTGTGCAGTTGACAAATACAAACCTTGGTTATTCCTCTTAGTTTTATACCTTTTCCATTACTGAAAGGCTTGTATTTGTTATCTCTTTATGCTCATTACTCATCTCTTAGTCTGACGACTGTCATTTTGATAACCCAGACCTTCTATCTTGCCTAGAATGTTGTAAACCTGCTTATCATCCATATTTACAAATTCTAGAACCGTACCTACTTTTTTGATTCCTAGACACTTGCATCCTCGTCAAATACCTATGGTGGTTCAAGTGTCCTGACTTGATCCAAGTATCTAGTACACTAAAGTCATTCAATTTACAAATGAAATGTATTTCTATGGTCGACCTAAGTGCTTTAATGTGAGATATTATCCAAAGGGATTGGTATAAATACAAGATCATTCCTCATTCATACCTCACCTAGCATAGATCAAACAACTCACAAGGCAACTTACCAAAGGCATTCAATCAAGCACTTAAGTGAGCAAAGCTTCCCTATTTTCTCCTATTTCTATTAAATTATAAGGACAACATATCTACAAGTTTGAAGTATTGAAGGAGCATGCCATGAGTTATATTTTTCAAGTTCCAAGATAGGTCATTATTGTACTTGATTTCCACATATTGTACCCTTGTGCATAAACAAACCAACACATTAGGGGAGAATTACATTAGTTTGAGGCTCTCTTCAGATTAGTGGATATGTAGGCAACACCCATTGATAGAGGGGTCTTTGGGGTTAGTTTGACACTATGAGCCCACTAACCCATTTTCCCCATAGCCACTATGAAGATGAAGAACTAGGGTTTTGTTATTTGACAAGGAGAGACAACCCATGGTCCAAATCTGAGCACACTATAGTGAATATGACACAAAACCTATAATATTCTAGGTGGTCACATCCAGTTTTAGTAGGTATTCTATACCGGACACATGCATCTAAGTTAGATAGTAGCATTGACTCAACCATCCTAGGTCGACATAAGTGTTTACAGCTACAAAGGACATTTTTCCAGAATCTAACGATTGATCCAGAATCCTTTTCCAGTCTACTTCCTACGTATTCTAGAACCATGTATGTATTAACATCAGAACCAGTTAAGTATATTGTTTTCATTATCATTACAATATCTAACATATATGTACTTTATATTTTAATCATATCTTAACATAATAAATTCATTATATGTTTTATCTGGGTTTTTGTAATTAATTGGCATGTTGTAGATATGTATATCACCTTTGTGATTATTCATTTCTATATTATTAACCCTAACCCCATTAGGATCCTTATCCAAATTTTAGGGTTGAATACTATCAACATTTTATTCATCTGCTTTGTAATTCCATTTTGCTACGATGTATATGGATCTATATTTTGCCTTTGAATTCTAATTTTCTTGCAGAATTCATCAAACTCTTTGGAGCAGTACTCACCCCCCTTTTTTGTGCATAATACTTTGATCCTCTTATTTGTCTATTTCTCGATATGATCTTTGAACATCTTAAATTTCTTGTAAGCTTCATATTTATTCAAGTTGAAGTATATCCAGGTTTTGTGTGAGTAGTTATTTATGAAAGACATAGAAGATATACTTGTTTAGTGATGGGTCATCTACAAGTACAAACACATCACTATGGATCACTTGCAATATTTCACTTGGCTGTGCAACATTTATAGGGAATTTCATCTGACTTTGCTTCTTGTAGACACAATATTGACAACGATCAAAATCCATGGGACATTTATCCATTCCTTTCACCATATATTTAGTCCAAAGCATACATAGACCTTTCTCAACCAATATGTCTAGCCTTTGATTCTAGAGCATTATCTTCTCCACTAAAATTAATGTGCAAGTTTCTATTTCAACCTTGACCTTAGCAACAATGGTGTTGTCACATGCGCTACTTATTGTAGTCACATCAAAACTGAATAGAGTACTCGAGTACACACCTCTTACCAACACTATGGCTTCACACACCATTTTGTACCCATATCTATTGAATGAAATTTGGACACATACATTGTTCATTTTGTTCACAAATATTATATTCTTCACAAGGCCAATAATGTGCAAAACACATAGGAGAGTCTTGATCCTCCCATCTTTGAACTTCAACATCATTCTTCCTCTACCCACAACCTTGTAGGTTGAATTATCTCCCAAAAAGACATCACCATCATCATATTATTCATATTCGCATGACCATTCCTTCACAAGAGTCATATGATAAGAGGCTTGAAAGGTAATCAACCACACATCATTGCATGCATGTGAACTTTACGCTACAAGATATACATATCCATCTTTATCTCCATAAATGGAAATCTTATCACTTTAGGATCACACAACATCCAATGGTTTTCCCTTTTTTGCCTTCTTTACTTCATATTCCTTCTTGAAATGACCTATTTTTATGTACTTCCAACACTTTTTCAAGGATCTATCCAAAGTCTTAGATCAATCTCTATAATTTGAGCACTTATCCATAGTCATCTACTTGTCATTTTCTTGCAAATGACCTCGCATGTTTAAGGTGTCTTTCATCAAATAACTTTCCATTGACTTGCACCTCATCTCCTCTAATAATAAAACTACAATACATCTTCCACTTTGAGCTTTGATGTTGTATTAGTGATTCCCATCACTAGGTTATCCCACAAGTCTGGCAAAGAGCACAACAATGTGATACACCTTTCTTCATCATCCATTTTGACATCCATGGATGACAACTAAATTAGCACAATTTTGGAGGCATTTAGGTGCTCTTCAACTATGTCACCATCATTCATCTGTAATGAATACAACCTCTTTCACATTGATAGTTTGTTTACCAATGACTTGGCCCAGTACAATGCTCCCAACTTATCCCAAAGAAGCTTTGTAGTCTTTTCAATCGAAACATTCAGTAATACTCAATTCGAAAAACATAATTTGATAGTGTTTCTAGCTTTCCTATCAACTTTTTCCCATTTTTTTGATTTCATTCTCGTGGATGTTAAGTCTACTACAACAATCCACTGATATTTGTCTACCAAGAGATCTTCCATTTCGAGTTTCCATAGCTCAAATTTTTTACCACCAAAATTTTCAATTTCTAAACTTGTCCTTAAATTCATTTCCTTCACACAAGATTCTTTTGCAAAACTCCCACTTCAAGGAAACTGTTTATCACAAGTTATTCCAACTTTTACAAAGCTTACAACCAAACACTATCATGAAATGTTGGGTGAATAACTTGTACACATTAAAATAATATAGAAGAGAGCTATGATATGTGAAACTTACACAAACAAAGATAAATACAAACACACATATACACATGATTTCACTTGGAAAAACCCTTTTCGGGTAAACTAACACAATAACCTTCTTGATTATAACACAGACTTGATTGTCTTATAATGTTGAACTAAGTCTCAAGGTTATGTAACCTCCATACAACACTTTATTGTATATTATAATGCACATACTTGACCATGTCTACTCAACATTCAACAACCTTTATTACACATATCCTTCTTTAAAATAATCGTGCCTTTATCCAGTACTCAGTTTGTAAAATCTTCATAGGTGAGGAATCTGCATTCACCAACTATTGAGACAAGTGATCAATGTGTAACTCTCCTCAATAGTTTTGTATTTGATCACCACTAAGATGTTTATAACACTTATTTAGTCATATAGATACAATTAAATAAGTGTATGAAACACCTTCATAAAACCTTTCATTATTTTACATGCTGCACAACTCCTTGTGGCACCTTATTGTGACTCAACCACTGCACTCCACTTCTTCCATAGTGCAATGAAATTGTTTATAATGTCTTATGTAGCTCTTCCATTATTCTCGTTGACTGACAACATTGCACAACTATCACAGGCAGTCTCTATACAAGTTTGCACAACCATCCATGCTTGCACACCTAGTGCTTGCGTAAAATACCTTGCACATTACCAACCTTGCACACAATTACCCATTTCCGAACACCGATGTATGTTGGGACATTATATGGGTTGACCCTTTGATGAAGCTTTAACATTGTTGTCACATTGCACATAATTTTTCATCAACAAGGTTTTGATCTATGTTTAGTGGCTTTTAAAATCTCTTATTAAATATTCAAAATGTTGAGCCAAAAATTGAAGATTGGAATTTTCTCATGTCTCAAAGAGATTCATCTTTGACTCCAAAAGAAAAAGGGTCATTTCATTCTTCAACACTTTTATACGTAATAAATAGTTTGGTTACGGCACATAGTAAAGAGATGTTGAAATTATTAAACATTCATGTAATAATGCAAATCATACTAGAAAGAAAGCCTCAAGAGATCGTGACGATGATCAATTAGAGGTCACAATTATTTTATCCAAGGGCCAACAAGTTATGCTTACTGCCAATTTTTGGGTGGAGGTCAGCTTGGTCAATGGAACTCTTGGGCAAATTCATTCCACTATTTATAAAACTGGTACAAATCCCCCTGATTTGCTAATGTTTGTGGTTATCCAATTCACAAAATAAACAAGTCCAACATTGGATGTGAACACTCCTAAACATGTTCCAATCCCACCTATCAATCATGGGAATTGAAAACAACTTCTATTAAAAATGGCTTGGTCTCGAATAATACACGAGTCACAAGGCCTAACATTGTAAAAATCAACAATTGACATTGACAACACTAAACATCAATGTTTGACTTTTTCTGCAATCTCAAGAGTATGTTCCTTGCAAGACCTTCATAACTCTCCTTCTTTCTCTTTTCAAAGATATACAACAATATAAGACAATGAGTATATTTAGATCAAAGAAAAAGAAGAACAAACATTACATTCCATATCATAATTTTATTTCCCTTAATTGCTTCATTTTTTATGGTTGATGTACTTTTTAAAAAAATTATCTTATTTTCTTTGTACACACCTTGTACTATTCTAATATTCCACTTTTTTTTGTTTATATAAGTGTTTTCATTGCACCTCTTCAATGCAATTGTTAGTGAGTATAAACACACTTAACTTCAAAAAAATGTGCTAATTAGCCCTCTCATGGCTCTTATTTTATGTGTTATTGATAGTATTATTCATGTTAATAGTAAGATACAATGAAAAATTTGGTCCAATGTAGAAAATGGCCTATAAAATATATCACTCAAGGCATAAAGAAACTAACAAACGGTAAGGCACAAGACATAGATAGGATACAAGCTGAATATCTAATGCGAGGTTTAGATACCCTCGCACCACATATCAAAAAAATACTCAATGGTATCATTCAGAAAGGCTTCCTGATAAATTGGATGACTAGTGTTGTTATTCCTCTCTATAAAAGTGGGAATACCAATAATCCATCTAACTACCAAACTATCATGGTCAATCCCTCCTTGGAAAGCTATTTGGTAGCATGGTAGAGCGCTAATTAGTAGTTGGGCAAAAAAAGAGGGTAAAAGGGCAAAAAATCGATTAGTATTCAGGCTGAAACATTCCACTATCGACCATTGCATCACACTTAGGCACTTGATCAAAAAAGTATGGGATACTTAGTCGAGAAAAAGCTTTCTACTATTTTGTTGATTTCAAAAAAACATTTAACACAATCCCTAGAAATAAACTTTAGAGCAAAATGAAAGAGCTTGGAGTTCTAGATGAGTGTAGAGTGACAATACATAGACTTTATGGGCAAGTCAGGGCCAAAATCATGGCAAGTGAAGGAATGTCAGAATGCTTTAGAAGCAAGATTGAAGTCAAACAAGGGTGTCCTCTATCTCCCACCTTGTCTGGGCTATACATTGATAAACTAAAAGAGTAGATAGACAAAGCTGGTGGAGGGGGCATCCACCTAGCTTGTTATGTTATAAAGTTCATTTTATACGCAGATGATCTTATTCTAATTGCAAAAATAACCCGTAGTTTGAGAGAACATTTGAAGGCTCCAGAGCTCTTCTGTTAAGAGGTGGGAATGCAAATGAACACTAGTAAAACCAAAATCACGATTTTTTCTCTATAGAGAAAAAATAAATAAATTGAGTTCATTTTCGAAGGAAGTCAAGCCCAAGATATTTGTATTTTTTCACTACTTCTAAATGACCTTAGTTGAGAGACCCACAAGGGAAAAAAGAATACAAGGAGGTTGGAAGGCTTTATATTCACTACAAAATAGGGGTAGGAATGTAGAATTATGGGATTGGAAAACTAAGAGAACCTTATTCGGCCTACTCATCACACCAGTGGTCCTATATGGATGTGAAGTTTGGGGTAACAATGTGTCCAATCTAATTTAAACATAGATAGAGAGAATCTGAAAATATTTTAATCACAAGTAGCCTCAAAGTCAAAGCCTCAGTTCTATATGAGGTTCTCTTAGCTGAAACAAGGACATTTTCATTGGAAGCATAAATAATGACTCAGACATTGAGTTACCTAAAAACTATGCAAAATATGGAGAACTATCGATGACCCAAAATGGGAATCGAAGAAGAGTTAAACAAAATAAAAACATGTGGATGAAACAAAATAACAAATGGATGAGGAAATGGGACATCAACATGTAAGAATGTCTAAACACCAATAACAAAATAAATAAGTATGTGACAGAGAAATTCAAGACAACCACGTGGACAAAGAAACCAAGACGGAAGAAAGCATACTACATCAAAGAGTTTAATCCCACAATGGACCACGATAAAAAAACATACACAGGGGCACAAATCAAATGGAAAGCAAAGATGTTGATTGGACAATTGAGGACTCGCTCGCATCATCTTAGATGTGAAACAGGGAGGTGGATAGTGCCCAAGAAAGAATGAGAAATAAGAATATGTTTATTTTGTAATAAAAGGGTAGTGGAGACCGAATGACACTTTATTATGGGATGCACAACCTATAATGACATCTGCACCAAGTACAAAAACAACTTAAAGGTCAACAATTTCGCTGACTTGTTTACAGCGAATAAATTAGATAGTACAACAAATTTTTTAAACAAAATCTATAACAAAAAAGTTAACATCGAAAAAAAATTTGAAATTTTTGCATCACAAAAATGACAACACTCGAAGAACCCGAAGTTGTATAAACATGGACAACGCTCTTACAACGCTCTTACAACGCTCTTACAACGCTCCATCCCATAGACGACTCAGTGTTGTGGACGTTATTAAAATCTTACGTTACTAAAATCTTTCACTCATTCATTCATTGAGCATTTTAAATTTGAAACATCCTTATTGCTCATTCAACTTCCGGTTGGAAGCACACGGCAGTGCCATCTCCTCCTCTTCGCGTGCCCAGGCTACTTCAGCAAAAGAGCAGGGGCGGTGTTTACAATGCAGAATTCTGCTCATACAATGTCTGGCTTTGCAAGTAATAATGCAGATCAGTCATTTCGACCTCCTCCTCCTCAGAGGCAGCCGCAGATTAATATTGGGCTCAATATTCCCCTCAAGGCCGTCCCGGCTGTGGATCCTACTGTATGGAAATCTTACATCTCAATTCATTCACAAATATTAGTTATATGTTTCACTTCATTGGGCTATTTTTTCTACCTAGGGTTTTCCATCTAAATGCAATCTTGTCAAATGCGTTTTCGGTACTCAGTTTTGCAATCTCGTATCCAGGACCCTAAATGTAATGCGGTTCAACCTCCATCGTAGGGTGATCTTATGGGGCCTTTTTTTCGATTGGACCTAATACGAAATTTGCTTAAGAAAACAACCGTCAGAAAAAAATTGCGACATGATCTATTTCCGTACTTAAATAATAGCCCCTAGTCCAGCAGGCCATTCTCTAGTTTGGTATGTCTGTATTTTAAACTCCAGGCACAAATGCAGGCCGGCGCTTTTTAGCCACCGAGTTTGAGCTCCACTGCTGGAGAAGTTGTCCAACAGGGATTACACATTTGCGGTCATGGGTACGCTATCCTCGAGTCCCAGGGATTACATTGCATGGCATAAGAACTCACACCAGCCCAGCAAATGATAAAATCTCATTAATCACCCTTATTTGTACTCGAAACAGGATTAGCCCTACCCAATTGGGTATCAACAAGTCAAAGCAATTGCTATGATGATGATCTCGGCCGAACGCTACTGGACATGCTCCTCCCCATGCTAAAAGCGTTTGTATTAGTGAGGATGTAAGCATTTCTGCCCTTGCATTACAATGACGGCGGTTGCGTTCTACAATGTAAAAAATCGTGGGATGAATTGTGGCATTTTTTTAAAAGCAGAGTGCTGACATCTATTCAATGCCTCTTTTCCTAGCAGCAAAATATTTCCCAATTTTGGGGCTGGCTACTAAAAACAATTTTTGAAAATTAAATTACAAAAATTTAAAATAAAATAACTTAAACAAAATGAAAATATATACTAGAAACAAGCCATTTTTTTTGATTCAACATTGAATGCCATTGTGACATTAATCATTACTGATTAAATAGGGCCAAAAATTCAATAATAAAATTCAAATACCAGTATTATAATTTTATCTTATACCAATGACCATCCATCATCAACTATAAGTTTGAAGTTACAAGTTAAACATTGAAAATCAAATTGGCAAAATAAAAAATGCATAGTTGCATTGAACATCAAGCTTAATCATTGGAGTCATCATCAAATGGAAATCCCATGAATTAGTCCTCGTCATTCGAACTGCTGGACTCATCTGCCTCCTGCAATAGGAACCCAACCAATCTTGGCTGGACATCTTTGTCCTCATCAGCCTGCCTTGGCTCCTTAGGCTCTACATCCCACCATGCTGCTGGACTCTCCTTGTACTCCTTTGTCTTGCAATCAATGAGACACAAGGCACTATGTATGAGTTTCTTCACTCCCCCAAAAGTAAGTTTGTTCCTCTTAACATAGTGGATGAAGCTATATGTAGATCAAATCCTTTGTCTTGCAATCAATAAGACACAAGGCACTATGTATAAGTTTCTTCACTCCCCCAAAGGTAAGTTTGTTCCTCTTAACATAGTGGATAAAGCTATATGTAGATCAAATCTTCTCAGCAGTAGAGGGGCTAGAAACCTATGAAAGGATGCAAATGGAAATTTTTTCGTAGCAATGACAAACTCCCGTATAATTGCCACCAGTTTATCGGCTTGTCCTATGCCATAGTGAGTCTATTTTTGTTGAAGCCTTGTAGCCTTGGAGTTAAACAAATTTGGTCCACTGATCCCTTATCATAGCAACATCTTCCACATGGTACATTTTCTTGAGGGCCTTCATGAAGCCTTTCTTCATATCCTTGTCATTGATAGGAACGATTCTCCTAGGCCTCTCTTCAAACCATTTGGGATTTAGTGCATATACGGCCATGTGTAAAGGGTTGTTTAGCTTCTCCCACTGCCACTCAGTATGGCCACGATAGAATGCCAAGGCGGGGTCTCTATCACGAATTGCGGCCTTCATCTTGTCAAGCATGCTATCAGTGCACTCATAGATCTCTCCAAGTTTGGGATTAGCATAGTCCCCATTACGATGACAACAAAAACATAGGATGCAACAGATATAATTTATTTCACATCTAACCAAAAATAATCTTTGACCACCACATCCTTCACCCTTTTCCCTTGCTTAGTCTGGGACTCACCTACCTAGTCCACAACTATGTCATAATCATTAATTGCAAGGGCTCTTGTAACTCAAACATCATCACCAATAAAATGAAATAGGATGTAAACTGGGTTTCAATTGGCTTGAGGAATTCCTTCCTAAAATAACCGAAACAATGCCAATGAGGTGTGGTGGTTGCATATGAACATTTGCACCTCTCTAGTAGTCACCATGACCTTTTTGACCTCTCTGGTGGATTGTTCATTGCATGCATACAACATGGGGTCCATTAGACATTTTTATAAGTAGACTTAACTAACTTCCTTGCTGCCTTGCACATAAATGTTGCATATGTAACCATCTGCACTACATTGGAAGGGCCAAATTCCTTAATAGGAACCCTTCAAATTTAAATCTAATATTCAGGGTCCTTGTTCTCTCTAAAATAATCATCAGCCCTAAGGAAATAAGGTCCTTTACATGCGACTAGAGCATTGATGAGTGGGCGACAACTAATGTTTCAATCACCCATCCATGATGATAGAGCAATCACGTGTCACCCATGTAACCTTCATCTCCTCCAACAAATTAACTTTTGAATAATTAATTTCTAGGATGGTTTTTCTCAATTTGGTGTGCCAAGAGGCACATAAGATGAATCTGGTTTGCATGCTTGGGTGAATGCCTTTTTGTAATAAAGAGATTAGGAAACATGAAATGGAATACCATTGTAAAATAAGAATTTGCCAATGGATCATCTGCATTCTCTCAAGCCTCCACATTATGCATCTCTATATCTGGGCTTGAAATCGAACTTGTGGCCCTTTCTTTAACTCTTGGGTTCCACCGTACTCACCTCAAGAGTTTGAACTGCAGGATTTGAAGTACTAGAAATATTGCCTAGAAGTCCTAGAGGAAGGTGCTCTAGTAGATGCTGTAAAAATCTCCCCATTAAACAACCTAATCTCTTCAAGTGGAAGTTTAGTACAAAGAACCTTTTTACCGTGTATGTGTTGGAAGTGTGCACAAACTCTAGTAATGCTCGTCTTCCAATCAAGTTTTCAAATATTGCATTTTCAATACCAAATCCCCCCAAAATTGCTTGTATTGTGTTGATGCCTAAATGTGTATCACAGGTGGTCCAGAGTGTTTAATAAACACTTCTCATTTCTGAACTCAGTGAGTCCATTGCATGAGTTGCATGTTGTGATAATCTTGCTATCTTTGATGGAATAGAGGCAGAGTAAATGAATTGTTCCACAATTTTATATTAGTTGGTGGTTGGGAGCCACCGTGGCTTAATAGTTAATCTTTGATTTTAAAAATGATCTATGCTATTTAAAGTGAATTATGCTCAAAACTAAGTCTAAAGCTAAACCAAGATGAATATTCACAATGAAGCTAATCTAAGGTGAATTTGTTCAAATTGCTTGCTAGTGGTCTGCAATTCCATTTTGTATTGAATTATCCTTGCACAAATGATAATTCAATTTTCTTGGCTTGATTATAGCGGGCACAGGGTCAGATCAGGTTTCTCTACTTGCTCAGTCTTTCTTGAAGGTTTTTACAGTGCTTTAATGGCGGCAATTGTTTGAACTTTGTGTGAGCTTCGTGACTTAGATCCCAATTGGATTGTGTACTCATACCCTTGCATTTTCCGTGCCTGCAAAATCTTCAATTTAGCATATTATATTTACATGGCTCTGATGTGGCATCACCATGGCATCCCTGTGGCATTATCACGGCACTTTGCTCATTAATATATAAAAAGTGACTGTTGTCTTTTAAAAATTCCACCTTGATCTCGCACTGTTGGATTCTCCTTGCTTAGATCAACGCGGTTCGTCAATCTCGGTATGAGAACTCGAACGCTATTGGTTGCTTGCTACGTTCCCCATGGTTATGACACTTGTCACTTCCACATTCGCTAAGAGCTTGGTTGAAATGTCAACGTTGATCTTGCACCGTTGATCTCGTTTGCACAGATCAATCGCGCTCTGTCGATCTTGATCTGCTTAATTATGCCTCTTGTTCTGCGGATCGTTGATCAGAATGTGTACGCTTATCTGTGTATCGTCAATCTTTGAAAGATGCTCGAGCTTTAATTTGTGGCTTGCGGCTATGCCACGTGTTGTCTCTGCGTTCGTCCTCGAGATTCTTGACTTTTCAACGTTTGCTATGCGTTGTCCTATCATCTTCGCCCGAGCAAACGCGCTCTGTTGGATCTTGATCCGCAAGGTTGATCGCCATTGGTTGCTGAGTGTTCTTTGGCTGCGAGTGTGACACTTGTCACCCTCTCGCTTGTCCCGGGGCTTTGTTGAAGTCTTGACTCAATACACGCCGTTAGATCAATCTTGCTAGAGCAAATGCGTACCATTGATCTTTGGAAGATGTTCGAACTTTAGCTTAGGGCTGAGGCTTTGTCTTTAATCTCGCACCGTTGGATCTCGATCGGCTGAGCAAACATAGGCCGTTGAACCTGCAGATGAAAACAATATTTAAGTCAGATTCAGGAAAATAAAGAACTTAGTATAAAGTTTTTGGACTATGGTTTTATTTCGTGTTAATAAACACGGGTAAGACCTTAGGACAAAATTTTTAAACTAAGTTTCAAACATGATAAAGGGGACCCCGCACATAATAAAAGACATGGCATAAAGTCTTAGGATAAGGCTTAGAACATTAGAAAAGGGGCCTTGCAGTTAGTTAGATCATGTGGAAATAAAAGGAACCAAAAGAGACGAAACATAAAATTTTTAGACTAAGGTTTGGTCATGTTAATAAACACGATGAAACCTTAGGATAAAAATTAAACTAAGCCCATGGCATGATTAATCGTTCCCGCGTAAATTGTTCCTGCCAAATTTGAATTTGATTCAAAGGGAACCCGAGCTAGGGTAATTTGAATGAGGGTTTCAAGATGATGACTTCAATTTGATTTTCAACAGACCAAAGGTTAGTAAAAGGTCAAATTAACATTAAGCACAAAACCCTAAGCATGTTCATTCCCAAATGAGATTCCATTGAACTTGCAATACAAAAACATAGTCAACAATCATTAGCAACATTAGAAGGGGTAAAACCGTGATCACTTGAAACATGTCAATTAATGCAAATGAGAACTAGGTGTGGATGATCTTCAAATAAAGACAATGTACAAACATGCTAGTGGTACTCTGATCAAATGGTTTTTCAATTTTAAGGTACAAATTTGCACAATTTGAAACAAGGGTCCTCATTTTTCAGGTATGGGGGTATGTTGACCTCAATAAATGATGGCTTTTGGAGAAAACATAGCAATATGTTAGAATTCAGAGACTTTGGTTTATACTAATAACTAAGTTACTTGTTCAATTTGATCAGGCACTGTTATTAAGATCAGTTCATGGTTAGAACAAATCTTGCATATGCAGGATTAAGATCAAACATCAAGACATAGCCATGTTGCTTTGATTACACTTACTGATTGCCATAGGATTTAGAGAACAACTTCTAGATTCATGACCTTAACCATTAACATTGACTTACAACATATTTGGATGTTCATTAAGAATCATGCTTTAGCTCAGGGAAGGCTGTGCATTGCTTTGCTGTCAGCCATATGTCCATAGCCTCAACAGAGATACCTCTGGCTCCACTCAAGGCCTTGCTCCACTGCCAGCCAGGGGTCCACAACCTCGGTGGAGACTACCAGAATCACCTCTCCCTAGAAAGCCTTTTGATTTTTTTGCAATAAAGCTCTTATTTTTGTATCTTTAGATATAATGACTTTCTAACAAAGGTTGGGAACTAGATTAGTCAGGTTTTATGATTTGGTCGAATGTTTGATCTTTAGACAATCATTCTTGGTTGTAAACTGTCCCAGACAATTAATGTTTTTTAAGTGCAAAAATGGATGTCCTATTGATTCAAGCTTTCACCCTATATATGCAATCTTTCTTAGAACCAAACTTAGATCAGAACAAAGTTTAGAATCTCAAGGAACAACTAACCTATTCATTAGCCTTTATTAGTTTCTCTAAACTCTAATATTAAGCTCATGTTCCAATAATCCATAATCAACCAATGCTGAGAAAACATATCTGCATTCCTAAACTGCGAAGTTCCTTTTGAGCATCTAAATGTATTTTGAGTTGAGGACTGTCCAAAAGGACTTATTGAAAGCAAGAAACAAAGCACGGAAAGCAAACAAACCAAACACAAAGCAAACAAACAAACAAATAAATATATAAAAACACTATGCACAAACAAGGGACAAGAAGGAAAGAAACGGGAAAGAAACTAAACTAAGCCCTACCTACACTAACTCTAACTAGTCTTACAGTTCATTCTATGAAGACTCTAGGTGGGGCAGCAGAGAAATAGTGATTGAGGTATTGCTCATTGGTTGGCAATGTAAACTTTGCTCATTGCAAGTCTTTCAGTTTGAAGGTGTTGTCTGCTAGGGTCTCAGCAATTTGCTGTGGACCAATCCACAGAAGTTGGAACTTTCCATGTTTTCCCTTTGGTTTTGAGGAGTTGTCCCAGAGAAGAATTAAATCTTCTTGTCTAAACACCTTTATCTTTGAATGTTTATCAAACCACCTCTTGACTATGGCTTGGTGTTTGCTAAAGTTGGCAAAAACTTTCTCCTTTGAATCTTCCATCTGTATGATGTCCAACAACCTTGAACTTGCAAATTCTTGATCCTCCTTGTACTCTTGCATAAACTTATAGGTTGGCAGCTTGAGTGTTATGGGGAATATAGGTTCTTGACCATATACTAGCAAGAATGGTGATGCCTTAAGAGCTTGCTTGACTCTTGTTCTATCTGCTCAAAGGGCATACTTGAGTAGCTTGTGCCATGTCCTTGGTTTATCAGCTGCAGACTTCCTTATTGCTTTCATCAAGTTCTTATTTGTTGATTTTGACATTCCATTACTTTGAGGATAATGGTTTGATGAGAACTTGAGGACAATGTTGTCATATGCCCACTCAGTCATCTCAATGGATACAAGGGTAGATCCATTATCACAGACTAGAGATACAGGTGTCCCAAACCTTGTGCATATGTTTTCTTCTAAAAATTTGATCACTTTTTCAGTCTTGCACTGCTTGGTTGCCACTGCTTCAGTCCATCCTGTGCAGTAGTTAGTAGTAGTCAGAACATACTTGTGACCATCAGAGGAATTGGGGTTAATGACTCCCACAAAATCCAGTCCCCATTGGACAAAGGGTTTATCAATCATTATTGGCTTTAGTGGCATGGCTGCCTTGGGCTCTTTAGTGTTGAAGACTTGACACAAGTGGCATTCTCTCACATGTTTGTGAGCGTCATTGAAGATAGTAGGCTAGTAGTAACCAGATCTAAGGATCTTGTGGGCTGTAGTCCTTCTAGATGGATGTCCACTTCTCAGTTTTTCATGGAACGTGCTCAAGATCTCAGCGGCCTCTTCATTGGAAACACACCTTAGGTAAATGCCTTCAAAGTTCTTACTGTACAACACTCCATCCTTGATCAGAAAATGAGCTGCTTTGAGCCTTAAAGCTCTCTTTTGTTCTCTACTTAATCCTACAGGACAACAACCATTGATCAACAAATGAACAATAGGATCATACCAATCATTGGGCTGAAAATTCTGTTGTTCCACTTGCATGACACTCAGTTTGGGATTAGTATTGGCAATCAACTGAATTAAACCTTGGCATCTTACCAACTTTGCAGTCTTCATCTCTAGATCATATTCTTGGGGAACAGAGATCCACTTACCTCTCATTTCTCCAAGTTCACATTGACTAAGCATGAACTTAGTGGCAGGGTCTAGTGGTATTGTATGTACTTTATTTTCAAGGATATAATACCTAAATTTCTTCACTGCCTTGACCAGAGCACATGCTTGTTTGCCAATAAGAGAATAATTCAATTCAACATTTTAAAAATTAGTACTCATGAAAGCAATAGGATGATCACATTCATCTATCTTCTGAGTTAGGACAGTTGCAATTTTATGGTTAGAAGCAAAAGAGTAAAGATAGAAGTCTTTAGTAAAGTCTGGACTTATCAGCACAAGGGCTTGTCCAATTGTTTCTTTGATTTTTTTGAAGGCCTTCTTGGTCTCTTTATTCTTAGTGATCTTAGCATCTTTCTTCAACATGTCATTCAAAGGTCTCACTATTTCTGCAAAACCAGAAATAAAGTTCCTCACAAAGTTGATTTTACCAAAGAAAGATTTTAGTTCCTTCTTATTATTAAGGGGTTCTAGATTTGATATTGCATTTACTCTATTTGTGTCTATAGAGATCCCCTCAGTTATAACATGTCCTAATAATTTTCCCTCAGTAACACGAAAAATACTTTTCTTTGGATTGAGAGAAATTCCATACCTTTTGCACCTTTCAAATACCTGCTGCAAGTGCATGATGTGATCTTCCTTGTTCTTTGAAAAGACAGTTAAGTCATCCATGTAGATGATAATGCATTTACCTATCAATGCCTCAAAAGCGTGGTCCATTGCTCTTTGGAAAATTGCACCTACATTTATTAGTCCAAAGGGCATCATTTTGTAGGCAAAGGTGCCCCACTTAGTAGTGAATGTAGTTTTTAGTGTAGTTTTTAGTCTGTTTTCCTTGTTCACCAGTACTTGGTTATATCCTAAAAAACTATCAAGGAAGGACATCATTGCAGAACCACTAACAATTTGAATACCCTGATCAAGAGAAGGCAAATGATAGTTATCTTTCTCAGATGCTCTATTTAGATTTTTAAAGTCTACACAGTCTGATTTCCCCATTTTTCTTCTTGACGGGCACTAGGTTAGCTACCCAAGTGGAGTGCTTAATGGGAAACACTATCCTTGCATCTAGCAATTTCTTGACTTACTTACATATCAGATTCTAGGATAGGGTTGACAGGTCTTTGTTTTTGCCTAAAAGGCTTGCAGGTTTTTTTTAGTGGTATGGTATGAGTTATGACCTTGGGATCAAAGATCTTTAGGTCCTCATATGACCATGTTACATCTTTATACTTAGTGAACAACTATTTAGCTCTTCTTAACTCTTCACTAGTGGTGGTTGTACCAATGTTGACTAGCTAGGGTTGACCTTGGAAACCTAGGTCAACAACATTGTAATCTTTCCCATTTATTTTGGGAACCTTGACATTCTTAGCTAGTTTGTCTGAATCAAACAGTCTCTCTAAGGCTATCATTCCTTTGGGGATCTTATTGTCACTCAATTGAATGACCTTGTCATCAAGTTTGCTTTCAACTTTGTCATTATCAAGGGTATTTTCATTGACTTCATTAATGATGTGAGTCTCAAATACTCTTGAGCTTGTCATGAAGTCTATGATCTGTTGATCATCACTGAATACTTGCAAGTGGTTGACATTATCTGGTACTGATGGACATGAGACTAATTCAATAGTAAGGCTTTGTAACTTGGAACTTTGATTGGGCATAAAATTGGTTGCAGTTGAAGTAAGTTCATCAACAACCGTGTTTTCTTCCCTAGCGATTGACACAATGTTGAAAGCATCAAAACATTCAATTAAGTTCCACACTCTAAATTTATATTTCTTAAGATAGGACAACTTGCATTGATATTTACTCTTGACCTGATTAACTACTAGTTCAAAATCACCAAAAACTAATAGCTCCTTGGCCTCATGTTTGATTGCAAATTGTAATCCAAGAATAAGTGCTTCATACTCAGCCAAATTATTAGTGCATGGGAAGTAAAGCTTGTAAGAGGCAGTGTATTCCTTCCCAATGGGATTGATTAATACCACTCCTACTCGAGAACTTGATTTGCATCTAGCACCATCAAAATACAACTTCCATAATCCAGGCATAGCATGAGAAGTTTTGGAGTTACATGTCTTTGTGGTGTCAAGAGTGTAAACACCTAGACTTGATCAAGTTAACCATGTTGACCCTCTCATTGGTCACATTGTACTCGGTGATCATATGCTTCATTTTAGGTTCCCTTTCTATCTTGATCTGATTTGGAACTCCTTTCCAAGGTAACCACATGTGTGAGCAGTCAGTTGACATATAACCATTCAATGATCTAGTCCAATCTCTACTTAGCAACATTCCATATGCATCAGGGATGTCTACCACTTGGATGTCAATGAGTTGTTGGATCCTCGGTTCAAAAACAATCTGCACGTGAACATTCAACAATTCACTAATAACTCTGATCCTTGATTTATCTAATTGAGTCACAACCCTATCGGATTTAATGGGAACCAAACCAAGTTGTTAACAAATACTCTTAGGCATAATATTTACAGATGCACCAGAGTCTAACAAACAATTATGCCAATTTTTACCAAAGATCCTGACTGTAAGTAGGAAAGGTGGAACATCTGCCTTACTTTTGTGTATTGCAACATTAGCATGTGCAGACTTTTGTGGTTTGCTAGGCTTTTTAGACAAAGATTCCAACAACAAAACCCTTTGTTTTGTAATCTGAGTCAACTCATGAAAGGTAATGTTAGTTTTGATCTTTTTCATGTCCTCTACTATATTATATCTAGTCCTATTGGAAGAATTAGATGTATCAACGTTAGGTTTAGAGGTACTTCCCTTAGGAGGCTCTAGATTATTATTTGATGTAGTATCAGGAGTGTCAAAATTATTTGGTGAAGTTGAGTTAGTCAAAAGTTGTTTTTGCTCCTTGTTCCTCAGAGGATAGGTCTTCTTTAAATATTGCTGAAAAGCGTGGATCTCTTCAGGAATATCTTCAGGATCATTCTCTTCTTGGAATGGGAACTCAAATGTTTCCACCATGAGAGTTGAATCAGCAGATTTGGATGACCTTGAAGAACTTGAGGTACTTGCATCATTGTTTTTATTAGGGACAACTTCAAAAGTGTCTAACTCTTCTTGAAAAGCTTCAAAAACATTGCAAAATTCTAGACAATCTAATTCACCATGTTTTGAAGTACAATGAACTCTACAATAATTAGGCAAAGCTACATCACCAAGATTTATATCAGGCACATTCTCATTGGTGGATGACTTGTTGTTATGGTTATTTTAAAATCTGTTTGAAGCCCTGTTGAACCTTTGGAAAGAGAAGTCCCTGTTAAAGCTATCTCCAGTATTGCCAACTTGCTTTTGTAGCTGAATGAAATCAGTGCTTAGCTTTTAAACCATCTTCAAGATATAATTATTCTCATTCTTGGGTGCCTCAGAATTATGAACTTGAGTATTGCTACTGGGTGCAGGCATCAAAGCTCTTTGGTCTTGGGGATGGTATCCATTGGCAGAGTTGTTCAAGAATCCCAGGTTTTGGCTCGGATGTGCATGGCTCAAAGGCAATTGGTTCAGGATTGGAAGTTGATTTAACGCTGGCATATTTTTATTGGAGTTTGGAATGACATTCAACATAGGCAAAAGTGGATTAATGTTGGGAATATTGTATGCCATTTGGCCCCAGAGTTACATCTGATCATTAATGATCATAGCTTCAGCATAAGCTAGAGCTAGTGTATTAATACTCTGAATGGATCTTTTAAGAAACACAGAAGTCATGGGATCCAAGGCATCTTTGTAGATCTCTAAGGCTAAAGCCTCATCAAGACTATAACGAGCTATGGTTCTGCAAAACATTTTTTGGAATCTAGCATTGAAGGCTCTTATGGGCTCATTTGAATTTCTATTAACTGTGGTAAACCGCTGATACAGAATGCAAGGACTAATGATTTTACCAAATTGATCAATGAAGATTCTATTAAAATCATACCAACTAGTTATGTAGTTTTCAGGGAGGTTTAAGAACCATTCATATGCAACATCTTTGAATGTAAATGAAAACAATCTACATGCTATATCTTCATGAACTACATTCAAAAGTTTTAAAGCAGTTTTGAAGGATTTAATGTGTTTTTCAGTAGTTATAACACCATTAGGACTGAAAGTAGGCAAATACTTTTCAGAATTACGAGGAAGATCATGTACCACACCTGACACATTGATTGAAGAACCACCTGGCCAAGCCATACCTTGATAGGGATTGAACAAAGGAGCACCCTGAATTGGTGAAGTTGGTTGAGACTTTGAAAGTCTACGCTTACCTTTGTCTTGCCTAGCTTTCCTATGAACTTCTAATGAAAGGAGAGGAACCCTTGTCTTTGAACATGACCCGGTCCTTATCCTTGGCAATTCCAGCTTGAAAGCTCTGAATCCTGTTTGAAATACGATATGTAAGTATTATCTTTACAAAGACTAATGATCAGACTTGCACATTAAGCAATTTTTGTACAAATATGTATGAAGAACAACAAAGGACATCAATCTTTAACTAAATTAGCTCAAAGATGTATCTAAACACGTAAATATGATGATCTTTACACATTTCAGCCTCAAATAAACTCAAATTTGTAGAGATCCAATCAATTTTTGAACCAAACAGCTATTACTAACCTCAAACACCTCAAATTCGCAGATCTTAAGCTATCTTTACCACAATTAAACATCAAACTTCAAAGGACTTCTATCTTTGTCTAAATAAGCACAAAGACTGGTTTGAAACCATTAAGATCAATGATCTTTACACAAATATGCTAAAAGGAACACAAATATGCAAAAAATACATCAATCTTTGAACAAAATTCACCAAAATTAGCAAAGATGTTGCAAATTTTCAAAGATTTAACTCGCCCTCCTAGCGCTAGCAGAATGCCCCTGTTGATGCCTAAATGTGTATCATAGGTGGTCCAGAGTGTTTAATAAACACTTCTCATTTTTAAACTCAGAGAGTCTATTGCATGAGTTGCATGTTGTGATAATCGTGCTATCTTTGATGGAATAGAGGCAGAGTAAATGAATTGTTTCACAAATTTATATTAGTTGGTGGTTGGGAGCCACCGTGGCTTAATAATTAATCTTTGATTTTGAAGATGATCTATGCTATTTAAAGTGAATTATGATCAAAACTAAGTATAAAGCTAAACCAAGATGAATATTTACAATGAAGCTACTCTAAGGTGAATTGATAAAAAAGAGCAAAAGGAAGGGTAGGGCAAAAAAGAGAGGTGTTGTTGATCTTTGCTTCAAACATTATGACAAAGTTTCAATTTCATCTGAACATGCATTTAACCAATGTGCAACATGAAGTAGTATAAGCTCAGATCCTATCACACATTAGGCAAACATCTAAGGAAGGTATGAAAAGATACAAATAAGGACAAGATTCACTTTAAGAATTTTACCTCTGCAAGCAAATAACATTAGCTTAGGTGCAAGAAGAGCAAAGAAAGCGAAGTAAACCTAAAAACTTTCAACTAATCCAACATTAGCACAAATTAGCAGCTTTGCATTTAAAGATGCACATCCAGAATTCACAAGAGCCATTCAAATCTGAAGATAAGATCAAACAATTGAGAGAGAAACTATGATAACAATTCACATAAGCAAAAATGGACAAACTTTGCAGAACTCCTTGCTTATATTAATTTGCTCAAAAGTTACAAATAATTTTTTGACTCCAAAAACTCTCCCCCCCTTTACAATTGGCAATACCTTTTTATATAGGCAATTCATGAGGTATGTTGGTTAGTAACGACAAATCACATTTATACATGTGTATAGGACAGTTGTCCTTTCTGTTACATTCTAGAACAAATGACCCTTTCTAAAATATTGACCTATAGACAATGTACTTTACAAATGCACATGCCTTTACAAAAGAATATTCTTTTTTAAAATATCATACAATGCTAGTTACAGAAGAATATTCCTAGTCCAACTAACTTTGGGACCCTGGTGCTGCTGCAACCTTCTAACTTCCTTGTAAGATCTTCATTCTATAATGATGTTCATTGATTAGCTGGAGATCAACAATAGGTCTCATGAAAATTTTTCTTCCTCGGCTCTCTAGGCTCTTGAGATCTCTATCTGCCCTTTCCAAAGCCGGCTTGAATCTGTCTTCTTGGATTGACAAGATGACAGTCTCATCTAAAGTCTTCTATTGTTGCATCATGCCTTTGATGACAGCGTGTAATTGATCAGATTGTGCTTGAGCCAGCGTCGATGGGTCCCCTTTTAAAGATAGGAACCTCACCAGGGCTCTGCCCTTCCACTGGAGTTAAACTAGTGAGTGGTTCCATTTTATGAAAGGTGAACTCCTCTCTAGCAATCATGGCCTTCTTTTATGTCACTCTTTCCAAGCTGGTGGTCTTCAATGGTCTAGAAAAGTTTGGACCGGTTGTTGTCTCCAGTGTTTAGGGCTGTGGCATCGAATTGTGTATCTTTGAAAACCCTCCCCTTTGCATTTGAGGTCAAATAAAGTTCCACATCTTCTCTTGAAACTCCTTTGTGAACTGCCATGGCTGTGAGTTTGTTCAAATTTCTTGCTAGTGGTCTGTAGTTCCATTTTGTATTGAATTATCCTTGCATAAGTGATAATTCAATTTCCTTGGCTTGTTTATAGCGAGCACAGGGTCGGATCAGGGTTTCTGTACTTGCCCAGGCTTTCTTGAAGGTTTTTACAGTGCTTTAATGGTGGCAACTGTTTGAACTTTGTGCGAGCTTCGTGACTTAGATTCCAATGGATTGCGTACTTATACCCTTGCATTTTTTAGGTCTGCAAAATCTTCAACTTAGCATATTATACTTACGTGGCTCCGATGTGGCATCACTATGGCATTTTTGTGGCACTTTGCTCATTAATATTTAAAAAGTGACCATTGTCTTTTGAAAATTCCACCTTGATCTCGCACTGTCGGATTCTCCTTGCTTGGATCATAGCGGTTTGTCGATCTCGATCTGAGAACTCAAACGCTATTGGCTGCTTGCTACGTTCCTCGCGGTTATGACACTTGTCACTTTCACATTCTCTTTGAGTTTGGTTGAAATGTCAACGTTGATCTCGCACCGTTGATCTCGTTTGCACGGATCAATCGCGCTCCGTTCATCTTGATCTGCTTAATTATGCCTCCTGTTTCGTAGAGCGTTGATCGGAATGTGTACGTTTATCTGTGTATCGTCAATCTTTGAAAGATGCTCGAGCTTTAATTTGTGGCTCGTGGCTATGCCATGTGTCGTCTCTGCGTTTGTCCTCGAGATTCTTGACTTTTCAACATTTGCTATGCACCGTCTGATCATCTTCGCCCGAGCAAACGTGCTCCGTTGGATCTTGATCCGCAAGGTGGAATGCCATTGGTTGTTGAGTGTTCTTTGGCTGCGAGTGTGACACTTGTCACCCTCTCGCTTGTCCTAGTGCTCCGTTGAGTCTTGACTCAATATGCGTCGTTAGATCAATCTTGCACGAGCAAACGCGTACTGTTAATCTTTGGAAGATGTTCAAACTTTAGCTTAGGGCCAGGACTTTGTCTTTAATCTCGCACCGTTGGATCTCAATCACCCAAGCAAACGTGGGCCGTTGATCCTACAGATGAAAACGATATTTATGTCATGCTTAGGAAAATAAAAAACTTAGCATAAAGTTTTTGGACTATGGTTTTATTTTGTGTTAATAAACACGGGTAAGACCTTAGGACAAACATTTTAAGCTAAGTTTCAAACATGATAAAAGGGATCCCACACATAATAAAAGACATGGCATAAAGTCTTAGGATATAACATTAGAAAAGGGGCCCTGCGGTTAGTTAGATCATGTGGAAATAAAAGGGACCATAAGAGACCAAACAAAATTTTTAGACTAAAGTTTGGTCGTGTTAATAAATACGACGAAACCTGAGGACAAAAATTAAACTAGCCCATGGCATGATTAATCGTTCCCGCGTAAATTGTTCTCACCAAATTTGAATTTGATTCAAAGGGGACCTGAGCTAGGGTAATTTGAATGAGGGTCTCAAGATGTTGACTTCAATTTGATTTTCAACAAACCCTAAGCATTTTCAAGGTTAGTAAAAGGTCAAATTAACATTAAGCACAAAACCCTAAGCATGCTCATTCCCAAATGAGATTCCATTGAACGTGCAATATAGAAACATAGTCAACAATCATTAGCAACATTAGAAGGGGTAAAACCATGATCACTTGAAACATGCCAGTTAATGCAAATGAGAACCAGGTGTGAATGATCTTCAAATAAAGACAATGTGCAAACATTTTAGTGGTACTCTGATCAAGTGATTTTTCAATTTTAAGGTACCAATCTACACAATTTGAAACAAGGGTCCCCATTTTTCAGGAATGGGGGTATGTTGACCTCAACATATTGTTTGTGTCAAAAGTCATCGCAAATTGCCACAATGTCTTTTTTTGTTGAATGGCTCCTTTGAATACTTGGCCAACGTCTTTGATGTTCCATCAAACACTGAAGCACTCCTGACTGAACTTTCAGTTTGAGTGCCCTCATCTCTTTCCCCTCACCTACATTCCTTGTCTAATTCTTTCATTCCATCTTCCTCATCATTCATGAAACTCATCTTGTCCTAAAAATTAAAAACAAAATAAAAACAAAACAATTTCAAAATATATATTCAACCATTAGTTTATTACAAATGAAAAAGCTAATGATTTTCAGCACATTTCAAGTGCAAAAAAATCGAAATGAAACAAAAATGATGTGATAAATCTGATTTTTAAACAAATTGAACCAAATTACATTTTTCGTTGGTTCAATGTGTTGAAAAACTTAGATCACCATCAATTGTTATTTAATTAGAAAAAAACATGCATTTGCCATGGCATTAACTAATAAAAAAATTTTTTGAAGGAAAGACATACTTGCAAATGTGGTGATCTCCCTCTGGCTGCAAATTCCTCTTCCTCTTCTTTTTTATCCCTCTTTTCTTATTCTTTCTTCTCTGCCTTTGTCTTCTTCTCTGCCTTCTTCTTCTTGGAGTCATTTTTGAATTTGAGATCAGCTTCTAGGTCGTCCTTCTACCATTTTCCTAGACTGTGCGAGCTTCCCACGTTCGCCTTAAGAGGCTTGTATAATCCTTAGATTTGCTTCAACACATCTGGTTTGTATGGGGGTTTGGTGGGAAATGCACAATTCATAATATACTGAAATGAAGAAAAGGGGGGCATAACTAGTGTTAGAGTAGAGATAAGGTCGTCTACGAGGCTTTTAGAGGAGAATGGTGGACTTGCAGTAAAACCGGAGATAGAGAACGCATGAAACCAGGGGGGGAAGTGCATCATCCACGTTGAAGCAACTGTAGATGTCCTCAATGGGTATTGGGGGCTTGGAGGAGGACATGGGCAAAGGATCCATGGAAGAAGCAGGTGAGAAAACGAGAAGTAGGGGAGGCTTGGGGAGGAAGTCGAGAAATAAGTGGCTCGAGGAGATAGTAGAGTGAGTAAATGCACCGCCATAATATGGCCAGCTCAATCAGGATGATGCGTGTGAAGGTGAGTGGAGGGAGGTGGTGAGGCCAAGGGTGATCAATGGAGAGGTGAGAGAAATACATGCTAATAAATGGGATGCGACAACCCATCATTCGCAATGAGTGTATTTAAACCTTCAAAGTCTGAAAGTTAGTCACTTTCAATAAGATTGGAAGTGTCTAGAATGACTCCTAGATTAGCTACATCATCCGCTGCTCCGTTTGCCTCCCTAAAACAATGATATGATTTTGATTTCTTCGAATTCCTTGAGGAGGGTAAATGCAGGCCCTGAGAATTGATCCAAGTTTCCAATTTGAAATGGATCCTTTTTGAGAGCTGAGATAGCAAGTTGAGAGTTGCTTTCGATCTTGAGCTTAGAGAAGCCCCTTGCAATTGCCATTTGAAGGCCCAATGAGAGTGCTGTGCATTCTGCTTGGTTGTTGGTAGCACTGGAAATTTGTGAGGAAGAGCCTGCTAAGAAGGAGCCTTCATGATCCCGGAGTATGCAACCTGCCCTCCCCAAAATTGAGTTTGACCCAGCCTGGGGTGGGAGGATTCCAATTGGAGATCTATCGAGCTTGCTTGGTTACTCTAACCCCATGAACGGGGAGCTAATGCAGCATGTTATATTTCTAGAATTTACTTTATAGCTGAAGGGAAATAAGAGGTTTGATGATCAAGCTAGTCCAACGTTTATGGCATTGTGAGCTGCTTCTATAATGTTTATAAAGCCAAAAATGGATTTACAATACGTTCAATTCTAAATTTTCATAGGGTAGCCATGAGAGTTGGATTTCTATTTGACACAATCAACCATGGTGACAGAATTTTCTTGCAAAAGGAGATTATGAAATCATGGCCATTTAGAGGTTACAACCCTGCTTACTATTTACTCCAATATCCTGAAGAGGAATATCCAAGGGAAATCAATCATTATTTGGGTGGGAATTGAATGCGCTATGGAATTTGGTTATGACTTCTCTCCATGAGGTGAAATTTTAAAAAGGTCTATGCTGGAGTGGATTGGTATTTTATAATGGCAATGCTAAAGTCTAGTTTCGGCCCTTTGTTTCTATATCTCTGCACTGTTTGCACATACCTTTGACTACCCCATATTAGCTTTATGCTCTAAAAGATAATCGAAAACATCTTCAACAAAAGCACACAACATCATAGCTAATAGCTTACCGTGCCTTCTTGTTTATCATGATGCAACTTATGCATTATGGCTAGCATATGGAGCTTTGTTTTAATGGAAAACTCTGTTTTGCATCAACTACTGTTTATCACAATGATTAGCTGTATTGTTCGAGTTGGTATTGGGTAACACTCGAGGATGTTTTCACGATTTGTGGCATTACCTTTGGCTTCTAAGTGTTACTTGCTCAGATATGGGGGTGCCTTATTATCACAATTTAAAAGCAGTTGAAATAAGTCTATAACCACCATCACAATGATTTCAAGTATATCAACTACCTTTTCTTTGGTAAGATTGACTGGGTGAATATCACAGGCTTTCATTATGTTTCTTTCTTGTCACTCATCGTGTAGAAATTTGGATTGTATAGATCGTTTTTATGTAAGTACCATTTGTATAAATATAACTCTATATGTCTTGTGAAGGGCCCAATATGGTGGAATGCAACTGTTGACTATAAAAATACATGCATGGTACATAATTATTTTGATATTGATGGCACATCAAATCCGTCAAGAATCATCTGGAATTTGAATTTCTTGTTTGGCAATGTTTGACTACAGTAGTCTCCTTGACACCTGTTTATCAAGTTTGTCAGAGCTAGGCATTTGGTAAGTTACTATATATGAAGCCCTATCCTATTGCATGTTCACCTATGGTTGCTGGATTTTGTCCATCAGAAAGTTGAGCTAGATGTCATGTTTTTGACTTAATTTTTTGTGTTATTTAAGTGAAGGGCAGAGACTTATTCTGCTGACTCGGGCTCTTTTGTTTCAACATGTGCTTTCAAGAAAGATAATTTTTTTTTAATATGTCCGAGTTCGATACTTGTGCTGTTTTAATTTGAATAAGGTTTAAATTGGTTTAAATTGGAAGTCATTGGGTTGTGATGTACATATCATGACCGAAGTACCGTATCATATTGCTTCAAGAGTAGTTTATGCTGTTCACTTTGAAGAGTAGTTTATGCTGTTCACTTTGACTCAGATATTGGAATAGAAATGCAATTCTGTGTTGGGATAGGTGTTGCCCATTGCCGTATGGTATTATTAGCATGTATACCTTTCTTGCAAGCTTTTTGGTTTAATTTGCATGCATGCAGCAATACTTAACAACTAATTTTTGTGATGCAGGCAACCTCTGTCACAAATCCTTCTACTGTAATGAATGCAGCTAGTGAGGCTAGGTACATGCATAGACCTTTGACATCGTTGCTAATCTGAATGTTTAGCCATTTAACGGAGTGATTATAATCATGTACAAACATATTATTGTTTTTGCAGTGATAAAGGTGTTGATAACACTTTAGTAGTGATCATTAATGACCGGAAAGTAAGTACCCTGTAAACTCACCATTCTGTTCTTGTTATTGAGGTCAATACTGTTAGTGAATTCTGAATTGTACCAAAGCAAAGAAAATAGTAAGAGGTGCCTTCTATGAACGGTATTTTACATACTTCAATTGATTATTAGTAAATTTGTTATTTTGTGTGTTGTGAATGAGGTGATTAACTGGTTCATAATTCCAACATTCAACACCGTAAATAGGAGTTGATAGGGCACAACAGTAGAACCATTGTCACCAGGTTTGAAATTGAATTTACATTTGACAAGTATAAAAATGATACAAATTTGAGGGCTTAATATTAAAAATATCTACATAAAATTGGACAACAATTATTTGATACAACTCGTACAGGCATGCAATCATGTGTATGTGTAGTTGTAAATACTTGCATGAATACATACAAGTATGCATGCAAAGTACATAGATGTAACGAACATACTATATCACAAATGCAAATTCACAACAATAGATCACAATATAATAAGGTCACATAAGTAGAATAACACATTGACTCACAAATAAGAGGAGATCCAAGCAATAAAGTAAAATGAAGCACAAAATACTAAAATTTAGAATTGAGCCACTTCAAAAGGGCAACTTCCCAAGACTTTACAACAAGAAGATTATTCCAACTATATGATGACTAATATCCTAACAATGCCTCCTACATATACCCTAATTAGGCTATGAGAAATCCATAAACCCAAATAGGCTGACAACTCCTACCAATATGCAATCTAGAGATTATCAGGTGATTGAGCCAAAGGTTGTGTGTTGCAAGTCAGCCACACATATCCCAATACAAGCCATAGGTTAAGGGGTAGCATGCCCCATCTTCAAACTGGCTTTGTGCTCAACGTTGACCAACTGTAGATGCTTTTGTATGAAAGTTTCATCTTCCCATGTCACATCTTTGTTGCGCAGGTTCTTCCACTTGAGAAGATACTTTGCGATCACCCTCGTTCGCAGCCTCTTTGTGTGTGTCTCGAGATTTTCTTTAGTTTCTCAGATGACTCTTCCCTCCTCATCAAGCTCTGACAACTCTGTTTGGGGTGGAATCTTTTGACCAATGACTTTCTTCAAACATGACACATGAAAGACAATGTATTTTAGCTGACTAAAGTCACCATCCCAATTTTCTGCAAGATCTGATAAGAACCATAATAGTTTGGGGACAATTTGTTGTCCTTATTTTATTGCTTCAAGGACATTTGTTTATATGGCTGTAACGTTAGAAAAACCTAATTTCCTACTTCAAAATGCCTTTCACTCTTGAGCTGATCTGTTTGTTGTTTCATTCGGTTTTGTGCCATGGCTAGGTTCTCCTCGAGATTAGAGAGTACCTCTTGTTTGTGTTGAATATTCTCTTCAATTGCTTGAACTCTTTGTCTCACTTTTTAGGGATGAGGTGATGGATGGTGGAGGATAGCCTTACAATACCATAAATGGGGTCATCTTGGAAGAAGGAAAAAAGTGTTATACCTCCATTCGACAAGTGGGGCAGGGAAATAACCCACTTTGCTTGCTTATTAGAAACAAAGCAACGGAGATACCCTTCCAAACAGTTGTTGACCACTTCTGTTTGCTGATTATATTGGGGATGATATGAAGAGCTACGAGCCAATTGAGAACTCAAACAAGAGAATAAATGAGTCCAAAAACTACTAGTAAATATGGGGCCATGGTCACTTACTATAATCTTTGGGGTCCCATGTAGCTTATGAATTGTCTCTATAATTGTTGCTGCTACCATGCTTGCTAAAAAAGGATGTGACAAAGCACAAAAAATGGGTATATTTTGTGAGACTATCAACAAATACCACAATAACACTTTTCCCTTTTGACTTCAGCAATCTTGTAATGAAATTCACGTAGACGTTCTCCCATTGCTAGCTAGGAATGGATAAAGGCTTCAAAAGTCCTGGAGTCTTAATTGTTTTGCCTTTGTTTTGCTGACACACCAAACATTCTTCCTCAAATTTTTGTACGTCACACTTTAGTCCTTCCTGAAAAAAATCCCGCTTGATTCTATGACAAGTCTTCAGTAATCTTGAATGTCTACCCACTTAAAAAGCATGGAGCTCTTCAAGAACCTTATGCGTAAGGCTCAATTTTTTGCATAGGTATAACCTAAGTTGCCACATTCAAATTTGTGTTCAAATTCGTGGAGAATAAAATTCGTAAAAGATTCGTTGCTAAAAAAAATCTGCCATCAAATTCGTGATTAATTCAGTTAAAAGAAATATTATACTTGTTTTTAAGACTAAATATTCATAAAAGAAGAATGAACTTCAAAGAATTTTAACCAAATTTTCAATGAATGTCAATGAATTTTAACGAATTTAACGGATTTCAAAGAATTATAATGAATTTCAACGAATTTTATAGGCATATTTGGTATTTGGTAAATTTGAAAATTTTAACATAAAATTCGCCAATGTGGCAACGTAGGTTATAACATATCCTTGTACCACGAGTTGTATTTTTTCCATCCAAATTTATATGAAGTGCTTGGATCTTGTTGAAGTTGTTGAATAAGATTTTGAATATTTGCGTCCTTTTGCCATTTGGATCTTGCCTTAGCCATTCAATTCGCCTGCAATATGGACATGGAAGACAACAATGCCTCTGTGTTTTCATCCCTGTTTGAGAGTGCATCTGCCACTATATCTTTCTTCCCTTTCGTGTAGATGATTTCAAAGTCATACCCCAACATTTGTGTGACCCACTTTTGTTGCTTTTTTGATAATTATCTCTATTCTAAGAAATGTTTTAGATTGTCATGATCAATCTTCACCTTAAAGTGACCTCCCATTGAATAAGGCCTCCGTTGCTTGACCGCATGAAGAATAGCCAACATTTCCTTTTCATAATTGGGCTTCAACAAATTCGTACCTTTGAGTTGGCAACTTTCAAAATCAACGTGTCTACCATCTTACATGAGGACTGCATCCATATCATGCCCCGACACATCACATTCTATAATGAAAGTTTTGGAAAAGTTGAGAGTATCCAGAACCGGAGTGGTGCACACGACCTTTTAAGCTTCTTGAATGCCCTGGTTGCTGCCTCATTCCAATGGAAGGAGTATTTCTTTAAGAGAGCTATGAGTGGTGATGCTATGCTACCATAAGTTTTAACAAACCTGTGATAGTATCTCAGAAGTCTTGAGATTCCTTGTAGGCTTGTGAGGGTTCTCGGTACTTGCCACTTCATTTGAGAATCCACCTCAACTCCTTCACTGGAGACAGTGTGACCTAAGTATTCCACCAAAGGTTTTGCATAAAGCTTATGCTGCTTGAGAATATGTAAAACTTGATCCACATGGTGTAGATGTTCTTCCCATGTTTTGCTATAGATCTATATATCATCAAAGAACACCAAGGCGAACTTCTATAGAAATGGTTTAAATATGGAATTCGTCAAACTTTGAAGTGTAGAAGGGGCATTTGTGAGACCAAAAATATCAACAATATACTTATAATGCCCCTCATGTGTTTGAAAACTTGTCTTAGGAATAGTTTTCTCTCTAATTTTGATTTGATGATACCCTAATCAAGGATCTACTTATGTAAAATAGACCACATCCTATAACTCATCTAGCAAATCATCAATTACGGGAATGGAAAACTTATCTTTGATGGTGAATTTATTAAGTTCTTAGTATTCTGGGCACGTGCGCCAAGTGTCATCCTTATTACACACCATCACTGCTAGAAGATAATATGCACTTTGACAATGATGAATTTTACCCACTTCCAACATTTTCTATACAATCTTGTCAATCTCACTCTTTCCCATGTATTGGTGCAGGTAAGGTCTGATGTTGGGTGGCTGGTTCCCTGGTACAAGGTGAATGGCATGTTCATGATCTCTTTTTGGAGGCAACCCTTTCGACATATCCCCATAAACTATTGACTGTTTGTCCACAATTGATTCAAGATCTGGCCTTGCTGGTGCATTTGACTTTTTTGCTTCTAATGAAAACAATTGTGCGACAAACCCTACCGACCCATTTTTTGGTAGTTTTTGCATTTGATGAGAACTTACCATCTGTGATGACTTTGCTTGCAACCCTCTAAATTTATGTCTTTCCTTCAAAATGAAAACGCATTAACAGTTCCTGGAAGTTCATCTCGATCGTGCCCAAAGTAGTGACCCATTAGACTCCCAACACAATATCAACGCCTTCCATGGGAATGAAAAACATAAGCTATATAACGTGTAGTCCCTCATGGCGAGTTTAATAGCATGGCATTTTCCTGAACAACTGACTGCACTCCCATCCACAATCATGACCTGAAATTCTAGCATTGGGTACACAAAACAATTAAAAAATGCAACCAACTTTTGTTGTTTAAACTTGTGAGTACTCCCTGAGTCAATTAGTATTGTCACCCTCTATTTTTTCAAGAATCCCAGTAACTTGAGTGTTTGTGGAGTACTAATAGCGAGAGAGTATGGAAAGAGATAGTTGGATGTGGATCTTTTGATGCTTTCTCCCTCTCCTTTGCTATCTCAACCTTGTCTTCTTCTTTTGTGGCGCCTTCAATATATAAGAGTTTCTTTTATGCACATGTATGTCCTCTACTATATTCGCTGTCACAATTAAAACATAACCCTTGTGCCCTTTTTTATTCTATTTGCCGAGGCGTTAATTATGCTGATTGACATTCTACAATGGCAGCTAGTGGTGATGGTGGACTGTAATGTTTGTGAGTTGTTTATAATTAATTTCGACCTTAAATTGGATGTCCATTTGACCATCTTAGGACAATTTCGACCTTAAATTTGACGTCCATTTGACCATCACAATGAAGTTTTTTCTTCTTGGAGAAGTTCATTGAAAAATCATAATATCTTGGGCATACGATAGAGTTTGGATCCCGTTTGTTTTTACTAGAAAAAGTTTTTCAAGCTTGAAAAAGTGGCGCAGCTAGATTAAAGCCATTTATCGTCAGTCAAAAAAAATTCTGAGAAGGTAATAGTCATTAATCAATGTTGTATGTGACAAAATTAAGATAAGCACCTCAAGATTGATATCTCTCGGCATTTTTTAGATAGATTTATTTAAGATATCTGTACTAGTCCAGTTGGTTGGGGGAATGATGTTGCGGGGATGCTACAATCTCTAATGCTAGGCAATGCCTGCCTCTTGTCGTTCATGTTTTTCTCCATAACCTTATCCACTCTCAAGGATAGGGTTTGAAATTGCTGAATATGATCTTTGATTAGACCTGTTTGTTGCAGCTTGGCCAATGGGTCGAAGTAGTTCTTTGTCAGATTGCTACTATAATGTCCCTACAGCTCCTCTGTGAAGACCGATCAAGTGACGTTGAGTCTTCTTTTTCTTTTGATCACAAAGTCAATGATACCAAATGAATTTCTCTGGTTCCAAATATAAGGATGCCAATGTAACCTATTGCCCATAGGGACCTTGATGGAGCTCCAAAAAATTCTCCATTTGGGTGATCCAATTGAGTGGATCCTTTCCATCAAACTTATGCATGTTCACCTTCAGCATAAAATGGTGCAATACCGTATTATAATTGGGTGCTTGTTGTGTTGGAGTGCTATTGGGATCCGTAATGTGTGGGTCCATTGATCCATTAGGAGCAGTATGAATTGTATCCTCAATCTTAGCTTTTAGAAACGACTTTTGAAATTCCAACAAACAACTAGATTGGCTCACGTCTACCTTTGACTTTGTATCCTCCTTGGAAGGAGTCTTCCTTGGTGTTTGTGTATTCTTGCCCCTGCCATGGGTAGGACTGACCATGCTTTGACCAAACTTTGATTGGATGATTTCAGAATGAAGTCGACTTCAAATTCAAAAATTCCAAGAATAGACTCGCCCTAAATTTGCTCGAGCTTTTTGAAAATATAAGAAAATAGCTAAAAATTGTGATCTGTAGATCGAATTTATTAAAAACCCTAAAATCGCAATAACTCAGTAAAAAATGATCATATAAATTTGAAAATTGGATTGTATCTTCCTTCTTTAAATACACAACTTCCTAACACTACCTCCTATGTATACCCTAATTAGAATATGGTAAATCCATAAACCCAAATAGGTCAATTACTCCTGCCAATATGCAACCCAGGGATTATCAAAGGATTAAATCAAAGGTGATGTGTGCCACAGGTCAGCCACACATAGCCCTATACAAGCCATAGGTTAAGGGCAAAGAAATAGATACACAATTTACTTTCAAAATGAGGTCTCAACATTAGAATGTAGGCATAGATTAGCAGGTTGCATAGTAGGGATACGACGAGTCATCAACCACATGAAAGTTACTAATGTAGCAAGGATGAAACACGAGTCCCTTGCTAGGCTTGAAACTATAAAAAGGTAAAGTTAAAGGCTATTGTTTAGGTCACAGCCAAGCCAAACGTGTATAGGGCGCATGAGGCCCCCTTGTAGAAGCCCACAAGGGGATTTCTATTCATTTACCTTAGACATTGTTCAGATGTTGTACTCCTGTGTTTCAATCTTGTAATTATGTTTGGGACTAAACCAGACCTTGCCAATCCACCAACATCTAGAGTACAATCTACCTACACCTAGAGTACTCGTTACATCTCCATTAGCGAGATCATCAAGTTCATCTTTAAAAGAAACGGAACTTGAACCTGGGAATTCATGCGAATGTTTACAATCACTTTTTGTACTCCTCATTATTGGTTGCTAAAATGGCCTCCCAACTATGATTAGAAGGTATTGGATGAGCCTTTGACAACATTAGAAGTAATTTTTTATATTGAGATGAAAGTTTACAGAATATATGCCTTGCTTACAGGAATCAAATCGTAGCAAACTTCAACATACTATAAAAAGAAAGTATTACCAAAGTATCAACCAACAAAACTACAAAACATCATCAACAAAAGTATTAAATCAAGTCCTACGCACAAGATAACATGATCATTTATATTTTGATGGGTGTGCCCCATCACCATGTGTGTGAACCTCTTTTCCTTTGCCTTGTTCCTTCTGTTCTCCTCCCTGGACTGCAGTACTATTCTGGGCTTGTGCTTCTGCCTCTTTGGCATCCGTGGTGTCGAGGATCCGTTGCACTTTGCTTGTCATATTATGGACACCATTCTCTATCTCTTCTCAATGGAACTAGGCAGATATCCTCTAGTAATGCCAAAATTTTCCGGAATTGGATAGTTTCCCAATGAGAGGGTACAATCAGATCTGTAACCAGTCCCATGACCAATACCTGAGGAAGAGCTACTAGAAATCTGGGATTGCAGGAGTGACTTCTTATGCTCCATCCTATGTGCTGCTTCTTGAAGAGCCTTCAACACAGCATCATTGTTTACAAATTCCCCAACCTGAGGACTCTCTTGCTCTTGCTCATTCTCCATTTCTTCACTCTGTTATTCCTTCACATGAACTTTTCTTGCACTGTCATCACCCTGAGTAGCACCCATGTGTCCTGTACATCATACTGCTGGTGTCCTTCCTCCATAGGAAGCTGAGAAACGCCTGGCATCTGATGCTTATTGGGTGCTATGTCTCACCCATCTGCATCATAAGCTAGAATCGTTGATGGCTGTGTTGAATCGGGATGGGATTTATTAGGGAAGTTGCTAAAGCCAACCAAGTATTCAGGGTCAAAATTTATGTATTTATTATTCAAGAATATCCTCAACACGTGTTCAGGCACCTTCAGCTGTAAGTGCACTTGCAAAGAAACACATAACATCGTGACTTCACTTATGAAGTTAGTAGGAATTCATTTCTTGTTTTCCATAAGAAACATAAAAACCTCTGTAGACATTATGAGCTAGGGTCTATGGAAGAACTTCCTGGGTGTTTTCTGCAAATTGGCCCCAATAAGACCATTCCAGATATCATACCAAGTAATAACTCTATTCGCAGCAAGAGACAAACCATTGAGCACATATTTCCATTCAACATAAGCAAAAGGGCAATCTAAGAATAGATGATTCACAATTTCCTGTTTTACATACACAGCAATTACCAATATTGCATACAACTTTAGCAAGAACAGAGCCAACTTCCAATTTTTGAAAAACAAAAAACCATCTCAAGCAGGTGTTTTTTGGGCTCAATGCAAGAGGCCCATATCACAGAGAATCGATGTGCCCATTGTCTAGGGGAAGTGGTGAAGCCCCATTTCTGATTGAGTTTATGACAAACAAAAGAATCATATGCTAATTTGTCACACAGTTGTCTTGAAGTTTTCTAACAGGGGAGGGCCTGTAATCGATCTGATATTGTCCCAAACTTCAGTATAAAATGCAAGGATAAAACTCCTACAGGTAGGTTTCAAGGTCATCATCAAGACAGATTATGTTATTCGACTCTTTGGGAGTGGAAATCTCCTTTTTAAACCATTTCAACTGGCCCACTGATTAACAACATACTCATCAATAAAAGTGCAAATGCCTTTGCTGGTCCAACCCTTTGCAAATCGCCCTTGAATGAGTGCTAAGGGTTTATTCTTAGAAGCAAGATTTCAGCAAAGGGACCTATATCCTGGACATCTAGTACCCCAAGCAGAAAACACTGCCACTTTGACCAAAAGATTCTTGATTGACTCCCAAGCCTTGCACGGGGAAGCAAAAATAAGAGAGCTTCCAGGTCTAACTGAAAAGGGACCAAACATTAGATCAATGGGAAAGAGATCTTTCCAGTCCAACTTACCTTTATGAGCACCACTGACAATATTAAGTCTCACCATGACCTTTGATAGGGCATCCCTTGAGAGAGCCCTCAATGTTAGGGTGTGGAGCTAAAAGCTTCAGCTGTTTGTAGACACGAAGAAGAGGTTGCTGAAGAACTAGAAGAACCGGCGTCGGCAGCATGACCGACGTCGGTCAGATGCAGTGCAAAAGGCAACCGGCGACGGCAGCTAGTCGGCCGACGTCGGCAGAACCAGGCAAGCAGGGACCGGCGTCGGTCGCCTGTGCGTTCCAGAACTGCTGTTGACGAACAGTCAGTTAAGTGAAGCGAGTGTTTGCATGACAAATGACTAATTATAGTCACGAGCTGCGTGTCTAATTATTGTAGTTAGATTTCTATTTTTGTATGCATGGGATTCTATTTAAAGACCCATGAGGCATGTATTGTAATTACCAAGAAGGCAAGTAAAATCATTGAAGCAAGCAAGGTCAAGGAGATCTACAGGTGTAAGGTCAAGGAGATCTACAGGTGTAAGGTCAAGGAGATCAGCTGAAGCATTCAAGGAGGGATAATAACTCAGGCTATAGAGTTGTGTTGAGCAAGAGAGAGAGGGAAGAAGGTCTTGAGGTGTGGCAAGCCTTTGAGGTGGAGGAAGAAGTGGCATCTTCCTTATTGTATTTTCTTCTAGTAATATCTAATACAAGAGTGTGTACTGTCTCTCAAATTCTTTGCTGTCTCAAGTTTCTAGTTACTTTATCATTCTGGTATAATTCCGTGTTTAATTGCTTATAAAAAAGTAATCAATTGTGCTTCCGTTGGATAAGGGGTCTCCTAACACTCAAAACCCAATTTACAACAAGGGCTATCTCTTGCAATCTTAGGTTTTTAGGCCTAAGCCTTTAGCTATTTTTGGTTTAGCAAATACATCCCACGCAACTGGATGTCTTTTTTATTTCCCTTACCATATGACCACAAGTAGTCCCTGATTATCTTGTGCATTTGTTCAAAGTGGCAATTACTTAATAGCCAACAAGAAGAATCGTAAATGGTTTATGAGGAAAGCACTTTGTAGCATACCTGAACTTTACCAACAAGGAAAATAGTTTTATGATGCCACTTTCCAAGTTTTTTGCAAACCTTTCATCAATTCATAACCACATAGCTTTAAAAGAAGGGATTAAGGCAAAGAGAAGGCTCAAACACCTTACAATTGTGTGGGGTTGTCCCCACGCCCACCCTTGCTGTCCCACCCAATCAGGAGGAGAGTCCTACCAACCCAACATAGAAGACTTGTGAATTTCCAACTTAGAACTTGAGGCAGATCAATAAACGTCCAGCTTCCTATCCAGATCATAAAAATTCTGAGTCTAATGGTGAAAATAAGGTGGTGTCAGTAGAAAACTGAACCTGCAACAGTTCATCATTATTAGGCAGCCTAATACCTTTAACAGGGAGGCCAAGAGAAGCCTTTCTCAACAAGTAATCAATTTCCTCAGCAGCAATAACAAAAGAGAGGATACCAAATGTCATGTCCCCTTTCCAGTTGACATCTCTTAGAGTTGATGATTAGCCTATTATGTGACCCTCGTAGGCTAATAGGATGGATAGAGGGTCTTGATGGAGCTTGGCTTGACTTCGACTATCAAAATTTTTCCAGTTGGCTTTCGTTCGGGTTCTTTCGGACACCGTTTCCCTGAGTTCCTATTTTTTTGGGGATTTTTGGTACTCAGCGGAGCACCCGTGCTATGGTATGGTCATGTGCGGAGTCACTTTCTTGTTCATCAGCTTCAGACGGTTCGAGAATCGGATACTTTTTGAGGGAGATATTAATATTTAATTGATTTAATTAAATATTAATTATTTGGCGTAATTTAATGACTTAGGCGTTTTGACCCAAGGGGGCGCCCATTATGAAGGAGGCCGTTTTAACTATATTTTATAATTAAAATTGTGTCTTTAGACTATGGAAAAATTAAAAGAGAAGAAATCCTAATTTTTAATTATGAAACCCTAATTAGGGAAAGTGCACTTTTCAAGAATATAAGGGTTTCTCTTTGGGAATCGTGCCATTCATGTTGAAGACAAAATTTTTGCTAAGTATTTTCTGAGAAGACTGAGCCAAGGGTTTCCAGTATTCGATTTGCATTGGAGAACGTGCAATCTTTAGTGTGTGCAATTCAGAGGTTGTGAAATACCAGCTGATCTATTGCCAGGAGAGAGATAACTTCACACAGAGGTTATCACAGAGATTCACAGGGATTTATATATTCAGGGTTTTGATCTAAAAATCATCCAGAAAGGGATCTTCATTAGCGGCGCTATTTTTATTGAGATCTGCAATCACCTCCAAGGCCGTACTACTGTTTATTTACTTTAGTACGAAATCCGTACGGTTCTGTACCAGGCCATACTGTATTTATTGCTGCTGTACGCAGATTGGAGAAGTGCGCAGTTAGCAGAAGCGCGCAGCAGTCGCAGCCAACAGGGAGCGCAGAGACCGACATCGGCAGTGCAGAGACTGACATCGGCCGGCTCACATACTGACATCGGCAGAGTAAACCGACATCGGCAGTATTATCCGACCGACCGCGGCAGTATAACTGACGTCAGCGACTGTGTTTTTGAAACAACAACCAGAGAAAAACTTATTTATTGTAGCTGTACCAGCTGTACCAGATCTAGGGTTTATTTTCAGATTGCGAAAAAATCAGGTTTTGAACAATATTTTATATTATTTTTATATGCATGATAGAGGAATTATATTGTAATCATCTGGGAAGAGTAATAAGAATATAGTTTAGCCAGAAAAATGTTTTACTGCTTCAGTATTTATTTATTTGAATTTATACGAATTTATCTTGCAAATTCGCATTCTCCTTTTATTCATGCAAAAACAAAAAAAAAAATCAAAATACACAAAAACAGTCCAAAAAACATTCAGTTTCAGAAATCAGGGAAACATGGGTTTCTACACCAAAGGACAACCTTGCCTTATGGATCTCTGCAAGAAAAATGACTGTGTAAGCTCTGCATTCACCTTTACCTGAGCTGAAGCATCTTTAAACAGGTCATAACTATTCTCACAAAAGCCTTTCCAAGTCCAACCGTCTTTAGCATTAGCTCTATGAAACCCCTTTTATTCCTGTTATAGGATTTCTCAAAGTCTAGCAAAGCCATACATATATCCTGCCTAGATGCCTTAGCCCAGGCCATGCCTTCCTACCTCGTGATTAAGTTATCAAGAATATATCCCCCCTCCACAAATCTAGTTTGAGTCTCTGTCACAATTAATGGCAGAACTTTATTTAGTCTACTTGCAAGAAGCTTAGCAAGTTTTTTGTGTGAAACAATAAAGAGAGTTATTGGCCTCTAGTTCTTGACAAGTGTCTTATCTTCTTCCTTTGGAATAGCTTTAATCCCCACATATATCTCAGGCTCAATGGTACCTGAAATGAAAACTTCTTGATACAATTCCACCAATTCGTAAGTAATCCAATCAATATTTGCTTTATAAAACTCAGCAGAGCATCCATCACAGCCAGGTGCTTTATCAACTTTCATTAACAGTTTTATTTTCGTCTACTGAGATGTCACCTTCCTGGTTTCCAGCAACCTATTGGGAGGTCTTTCTAAGAACAAATCTGTCACATATCGGTCTTTCTAAGAACAAATCTGTCACATATCCCCCTATTCATTTGCACCTCTTTAGAATTCCCCTCTGAAGTGAACAGTCCACTATAAATGGATTAAAAAGCAGTGCTTATTTCCTGTAGGTCAACAATACTGTACCTCCAATATCAATCATTTGCATATTTTGCCTAGCATGCTTAGCTTTGAGAATATTGAATAATATTTAGATCCTCTATCACCCTGCTTGAGCCATGTTAGCCTAGCTCTAACTCTTGCACCCTGGGCACCATTGCTGTGATATGTTCTTACCATATGTTTTGTGCTTATCAGTTGTTCCAACAACCGTTCATTTTCTGGATGAGCATGAATTCTCTCTTCAATCCCGATTAGTTGCTCTTGGGCATCACTCTGAACTCTCTTTCAAATCTACCTTTGGTTTAATCATATATTCTCATGAAATTCTTTGTAGCAATAATAGCTTCTTGCCACTTAAAGCTCTTGTAAATCCTCGCTTTCTTTCCAGCTAGTTTCCAAACCATCTTGATATCATCACTACAATCTTTGTCTTTCAGGTAAGACATATTGAGCTTGTAAATACCCTTAAACTATTACTCCCCATGCAATGGAGCACGGGCTAAGTCAAAAGAGATTTCAATGCGGTAGCGGTCAGATACTGTGTATGGAATAACCTTGACAACATTTTCATTATCTAGAGGAGGCAAAATAAAGTGGTCTCTTATTAAATAGTAATTTATCCAGCTTTGAATATATCTTGTTTCCACTACACTGATTATTACACCAAGCATACCAAACACTTTTACTAGAGGCCTTACCCCTCCAAAGATGATCAACAATTTTCATGAGTCTTTTTGTCTTGCATCAGAAAAACATCTCATAACTACAAAGGGGATGCCTCCAGTTTTATCTTCTCTATCCTCTTATCACATTAAGTCACCACCTTAGACCCAGGGAATATTCGTCATGTTAACTGTAAGTCAGTCCCACTGTTTAGAGCTCTCATTATAGTCATTAGTAGCATACATAGAACAAAGACCAATTTATTTACTATTTTGATTCAAAATCACCCACACAGCCCTGTTGCATGGAGAGACACCGAAGGCAACTTCCCTGTTAGACCCAACTTTTTTTCAAAAGAATTGCTACCCTACCTCTTCCCTTCTTATGCTTGAAGGAAATTTGGATGGCTTCTGGCCAAACAAATTCCAACACCCATTCGAAATTGTATCCTACTAACTTCACTTCTTGTAAGTTGTAACAAAAAGAAATATAAATTTCTCCTAATCCTTCTAATCAATATGACGATAGCCTTCTTGTCTTTGTTTTCCAAACCCCTCACACTCCAGCTGATGGATTTCTTCTAGTGGGTTGGGGGATGTTCTTAACTGGCCCCCTTAGGTTGACACAGCCTTTTAACAAAATCTGTTAACTTGACATCCTTGGTTATTTTCTCATTTTTAGGATCAGGGAGAGGTCTTCCCTAGGTTTTATTTTTTGACCTCTGTCCGCCCTTTGTCCTCCTTATAACCTTTATTCAACGAGACATCAAGAACTGGCTCATCACAAACATGGGCATTGGGTCCCCATCATCAGATACCTCCCAAGTCTCTCTGGGATAGTTGGGTAAAGACTCACCAGTTTTCTGTCTCTTTGTACCACACTTAGCAAGATTTGGTGTTGGCTTAGCCAACTTATCCTCTTCTATATTGAGACTAGGCTCAGCCCTCCCTTTAGAGGTCTTGGACTCAGTTAAGGATGTAATGGTTGCTTTTTTTTCCTGTTTGAAATGTGTTTAACTGTGTATTGAGTAGTTTTTCCAAACTGAGAAAAATTTCCCAAGACTTTGAGACCGTATTGACATTAGAGACTAAATCCTCTGGGGCTTGTTTTAAACTGTAGTTTTGGACAATATCATCTGCATTCCAGGCCACAACGTCCTTCGGTTTTGCAACAAGATTTTTAGTTGGGTCTCTAAGAACCCTCATTTCTTCATTTTGTTATGTATTCTTAGCGTTAAGGGTTTTCCTAGGTTGCAGAGCAAGACTAGGGAAACATTTTCTCAAATGGCCTTCTTTTTTATAGAAGGAGCATGCATTTATGCCTCAAAACCCTACCAAATCACAAATGCAGTCTCTTCCATTAATTTTGAATCTTAGAGCATCAGGAAATCTAGACATGGATTTCATTGAAATTAAAAACCTTGTGTGCATGTGAAGCAAGGTAACTCTTGCTTCCTGTATTCTTAGCACCTCCCCTAAGGGCTTTAGGCTTTGTGGCAAACGAACTCACAAATGAGGAGGAATATCCTTGATCTCAGTCCATCTTTCATCCGACTGCAAACACACTTGATCAATATCAATATCAGGTTCCTATGGCAAGGGCTTGAATATGGAATGGTTTAGACTCTAAAACCCTCTGTTAACCATTTTTCTGGCCATAGATTCATTTCTAAAGAAGACCAAAAGCACACAATTTTGAATCATATGAAAGAAATTAGCAAAAATAGTTAATGTTTTCACCCACACAGCCTGAATCCAGCCATCATAGAATTTTCTTTAGGGAAGCTCATCAGAATCAAGACAAAGAAAGAAAATTCCCACCTTTTAAACCTTCAGCTCTTCTTTTCCTAAAACAAATTTCATGGCAGGGTTAAGAGAAATACAAAGGAGATTGCTACCTTGTTAAACGAGCTCCTTCACTTCCCCCTCCCTTGCTTCCCTGGGTTTTGTTTCTATTTTCATCCCATGTTGGCTCAATCTCTGCACCACCCTCCCAGTTTGGCTCTTCAAAATGCAATGTGTTCTTAAATGTCTTACTGGGTTGAGTAGTTGTAGTTGAATGATTAGTGTTAACTTTAGGTTCATCAACATTGCTCCTTTATAAACACTATTTCTTCCCATCTCACTCTTCGTTCAATGCATATATAGTAGCATGTCCCATACAAAACGTTATAAAATAAGATTTATCCTATATTCGACTCTTCGACAACAAAGGCCCTCAAGGGCCTTTATGCAACCAAGACTCTCCTCAGATTCTGTAACCAGCAACTTGGTACTTTCAGCTCTTCACGAAATCCCATAGAAACTTTTTTAAAGGGCCCCAACAAGATATCTGATTATCAAATCACACACCTCCCAGAATAGGGCACAAGGAAACAACTAACCTCTGTCTCTATACTACCACCTAAACTAGGAAGTCACATTCAACCATGAGGGAAGCTTTGGAGAAGCTCTTATGGAGGGAAACGCTTTGTCTTTTGATGTACAGAGCAGAGCTCCAATTCTTCCCTTCCAGAATCCTGAACAACTTAGTAGGTTACATTAGAAGTATTCAGTCATATTGTCATGCCTCGCCTGGTGATACAAGGATTTTGTGGGAGATCATCCATATCCTTGCCTTGTTTGCCTTCACATGTGTGGATGTGTTGAATAATCTGCCCTGTAGACCTGACTATGGCATAACAGAAGGGCTAGTGCGATTAATATTTTGATCAGGGCAGCATGGTTAGCCACTTGTGGTTTGTGTGGTGTTGTACTAAGGCTTAGACTCAATAGATCTTAGACAAGCTCCATTATTGGTAATTGGTGTGGTTGGAGGAGCTTTGTTGGTGGTGGTTAGTTTTAAAGACCTTATTGTTTTCCCTTCATCCCGAACAACCTGAGGGTTGATAGATGAAAAGGTGAGTGACAAGCACATCCTGCTTGTAAAACCCTTTCAGAAAATTATCGATGTGGATATGTTGTCCATTCTCTTCTTGATTGATCTAGTTGAAAGCATTTGACAAATATTAATAGCGAGTGCAGTGCTAGAACACTTGAGCATGCTTTTGTTATAAGAGATCTATTATCATGAATCCAATAATTTCCTTTCGACTTGAAGGCCGATTACTATCCCATTTTGTAAACATTTGAAGCTCTCATTGAGGGAAGTTTGTTCCTCTAATTGTGTCATTCAAGAATTGTTCGCTGATCTTGGCCATCCTGGTACAAATTATCCACATAAAAGAACAAGGGTCTTTTGTGGCCAGTAATGTAATTTTTCTTCATAAATGAAAGGTTGTTTCGTTCTTCTAAATGACCCTGTTAAAATTAATACCAAAGCACGTTGTGAATTGTAAGGAATTATTGTCTGCTAGCCTTATATTTGGCACATTGTAAATCATTATAGAATGCATTTGTGATTGGTCTCGACCGATTTGTGGAATTTAACATAGGACATCAACCCATTGTCCTATCAAGATATATACGTCCTATAACATGAAAGTTTATTATGTCACAAGAGTCTTAGCAACATGTCGTCAAACTTCAATAGTCAAGACCGAGAACCAAGAAGCTGAATTCCTGAATAAATGACTTGAGATAAGTCTCTCCTTTAAACAAATTACGGAAATATCATTTGTGTTATGAGTTGAATATTTGAAAAGAAATCAATATTCAAAAGGTTGACCCTTCTAAGGCGAGAGACTTAAGAGATGCAATAACTACACGGGATTAGTTATCTTATTTATTAATTATTTTGACCCCTATATGGCATCCTTCAATGATTATTATTATTTAATTCTAATGGTGCTGCGTACAACCACATCAATCTCATTGTGGGACTTTATTGTGACATACATTAATGCTAGCCCTTCCTAGTTGCCATGTTGATTAAATATCACTTAAATGTTGGAGAGCATACTATTGAAATATTTCTATAGGCTATAGCACACTTGTTGAGGTTTCTTGAACCGTGCAGCTCATGCAAGGAGCTGCCCCAGCGCAGGCCACCTGTCCCCTTCTGGGTAGTAGCGTGGCAATCAAACCTCCTCTCTAAAAACAAAATCGAATAACAAGTGCCCCCCCACATGTCATGTGTGCTGTAAACCTGAACAAATCATAAATGAATTAAGATAGGCTAATAGCAGGGGGGTCTTCCCGGAAAAGAGAAAGGGAAGAAAGACAAGATTCAGTGGGTATAAGGGAAGGCGCAGCAGAGGAGTGCAGTAGAGGGAGATTTTCTTGGATTTATATATATATATATATATATATATATATATATATATATATATATATATATTTCCAGGCAAGTATTTACCCTGTTAAAAATCCATTTTGCTATTTCAGCCATTGGCAAAATTGGTTAGGGTAGTATTGTCTTTTTAGGATATTAGAGGATAGATTCCAGGTTAGATAGCACAACTCTTTTTTTTGTCTTCTCTGGTTTATTGAGATATGAGGGATTATTTTGTGTATTTTTGACAAGAAATGTCAATCATGCCAATCTTATTCTCCATAAGATTGTGGAAATTTGACTGTTTATTCCCAAGTTGATTTGCTACAGTAATGATAGTTAAAAAACAGTTTATTTTAACTTATTAAGAGTGCCATAATGGAAGCTTGTTGCAAATTTAGATATCCCTGGTCTTTTAGTTCCACCAAATGATTTGTATAGCTCCTTAGATGGGCTAAACATGGCATAGGCAGACCTATATTAGGTTACATTAATTCTGAAATAATTTTATTTTCCTTAAAATTGCCACCTGATGATGGGGCGTCCCACTATGTTAACTGTAGTTTCCTTTGTCTTGGTGTTAGCTCTAAGTCAAATCAGAATTTTGTGTATTCTATAGAAGCCATATTAGAGGAATATTTGGTAAATCCACATACTTTTGAATCATCATTAAAAATAAATCTTCAGTTCGTTTTTGTTTAAGCCTATTGGAATGTCTGTGGGACGTAGCTCTGGAATTAGTGATCAGATTTGGTGATAGAAAGAATTATTGGCTGGAAAAGGAGTATGGAACCATGAATTTCCTGTACAAATAATTCTATATTATTTTTATTTTGCCTTGGACTGCCAGCTGCAAAAATGGCATCCCATTATGCCAATTAGGAGGATCTCTGTTTGGATACAGCTGTGGCATGTGGACATTAAACTGGTTGGTCAAATTAGTTTATTCAGCTATGGCGACTCATGTAGAGGATTTAAGATATAGATAAATGATGTACTACCTTTGGCAAACTTTTCCTTTGGATAAATTTCCCCTTAATTTCTGAATGGCGCAAGGCTAAGTAAAAAGATACATTAAAGGAATTGATAAGTAATATTCATTCATTATCAAGTTATTTACTTGTTGATTGGTAGTCTTTGAGACGTTAAAACAAGTGAAGGAATTAAGAAAAGAGTTAAAGTCCAACCAGTATGATGTTTTCATGATCAGTTATCGTTTTGCTAGCCCAATCTTGAAAAGGAAGTTGCTGAAGAAGACTGCATTTTCTGGGTCATAACTGCCTGCAAGTTAGCTACAAAAGAGACTTGGTTTTCCTAGCAGACATCTAATGTTCTCAAAACTGAAACTTGATATTGATTTTGACCAGCTTCAAGTTTCTTGGGGAACCTTGGTTTTGATATTTGGGACAAGATTGCCATTTTTGGCCTATGCATTATGATTAAATTCTGTTTTGCAAAATTAACAAAAATGCATACAATAGAGCTTCGGAAATGCTTTTGCTGCTCTTAAATGAGATAGAATTTGAACAAACAAATTCGGGGTTTTGTTCCCCTCTTGATTATCTTCGAAACGCATATAGGAAGCCCTTGTATTGTTAAATAATGAGAAAGATAATTCAATTCAAATTTCTGAGTTTATTTATAAATGCGGATGCAAGAATTTATACATTAGACTTTACAACCAATAAAAATTGTTGAAGAATATTATGTTTGTAGACACAATGTTAATAACTCGTGAAATGAATATCATTTTTAATATTCATTGAATAACTCATAATTCAATATGGATAAAATTCTTGTACATTTAGGGCTAGTCTAAACCTAATTTTAAACTTAGAAATAAACTCTAGCCATTTATAGAAACCTTTCTAATACCTGGTCTGAAAGTGGAAAAAAATGCACCTATCGACTAGGTTTATAAATTCAGTGACCATGTTATTATAAATCCTGGATCCACAAAGTTGACTCCGTTTTCAAATTATTAAAGCAAACAAATTTTTGAATCAAACAAATAAGTCTTAGGGTCCTACCGTCACCCTATCAATCTTGTTTGGAAACCATTTTGGAATTTGACAAAATTAAATATCTAAGTTGAAAATTTTCTAAACCAAGACTTAGAGGTGAATCCTTTGGGTTGTGGAATTCCGCTGCAACCATTAAATAATTTTTAAATCTCTTTAACAACGGTCTATGGAACCAATTCCAGAGACTTCTTACATAAACAAAATCTTACTCTTGTTTTCTAGCCTCCGAAGTCGATTTGGAATCGACATAGTTAAAATACCTAGGAATGGTATTTTTCAAAACCAGAAGTTGAAAACAAATTCTTATAGCTTTAATTTATCATTATAAGAATAAAATAAATACTATTGTTAGATTTACTATTTTTCCTAGGATGTTTTCATAGCCAGTTTATTTAGAATTTTGAGAGGCAAGTTTCAAGGAAATAAAAGTCACTTTGGAATGGTGAATTACAGCTGGTCCTGCTTCTGCACATGTAGGTGACATTGCCGATATGTATGGCAGCTCGGGGAATGAGCACGGGCATAGGAAACTAACCTTAGGATGTTTTGGTTGGTCTTAGTTAGCCACAGAAATGGCGTCTTCTACTTTTTATTAAGGAAGGCCTTCTCTTATCTAAAGTTGTGGTTATAATCATATTATGAAGGGATAATTGAAGTTCATAAAATCATTCATGTGGATGTCTTCAGTATTAGAATTCTAAAATAAAACATAAACCTTATTCCATGGACATTTGGACTAATTGTATTCTGATGATCATTGTGCTTGGGAAGAATCCTTAAGGGGATTCATGCGTAAGGTTACATAAAATATAACTAAGCTCTCTATGAATAAAATTAGGAATCTCAACAGTTACTTGCTATTTTTGTTCTATTTCAAAATGAATTGGTAGCCTCTCATCTAAAGTGAACAATCTAATCTTAAATTGGAACACATTAACAAGATGTATATTCTTATTCATGAGTTGGAAATAACAACTCTTTGAGCATGTCTAGAGACCTATGTCGAAATATACATTTGATTTCTTGTACATTATGTTGCTTATATTGTGGGATTATTGCATACATGAATATATCATATAAGAACTATGTTCTCCCATCCAACTCCAAACACGTTAATTGGATAGTAGTGTGCTTAGATTGTTCTTTGTATCTCTTGTTGAGTCTTGTTAGGGCTCATGATAAAGAATATCTTAAGAAAGAGATTGGATACCCATAAGATTCTTATTTTACCCTTCAAGGAATGATTTGAAGAGCTTATGAGGTTATGACTTAGAATAAATTGATCAAACCTTGGAATTAAAAGTTAACACCTATTTTTTTTAAGTGAATCGATAATAGCTTGATTTTCCACTATATGTGTGAATTACTGCCTTATTGGAATAAGAAGACCCCCCCTGAATGAAGATGTTGATTGGTCCTATCCATGACTCAAATTAGAAGCTAATTTGATTTGAGAGAGTTGTGTTTTTATTTGTGACTAAATGTGGTAACGTGAAATGTCTCCATGATGAGTTAGCTTTCCATAGGGTTTGAGACATTAAATATTTACAACAAAAAAAAGAGGTTGGTGGTGTTTGTGGTGTGTATTGAGGCGGTGCTTTACACATAGATTGCTGTAAGTCAAAACAGGATTTGCCAATTATCATGAATTTAATTCCATCTTTTTTGAGCGAATGACTTAGAGGTGCTTCATTTTCATTTATATGTTTATTTAATGGATCCTTGGCTCAACTTTGGAATTGCAAAGCTCTGCAATCTAGGTGCTTCTACAAAATAAAATTGCCAATACGCTTTTGGATTAAGGCCTGTTTATCTTCCTCAATTACAAAAGTCCCAACTGCCCCTTCTTGTAATTTTCAGGCCTAAAGTTATTCTCTTACGTTTCTTGCCACTATGGCATCTTGGTTCAGCGTTTAATTGTTTCATAAATTCTGTTCTTATCCTCCTTGAAATGTTCTGTAGTTGAACAACCTTACGTCTAAATAGCAAGGTTGTTGCATGCAAGGGGCAATGCACATTTGCATTTCTTATATCAGATAATTTTAAAGTTTTTTTTCTAATTGGACTCTCATCTCAATATATTAAAATGCATGTGCATTTCTTACTTGAAATGGCCCATACCTGCACTATCAACTATTTGAAGTATCTATACAATTGACTCCATTTATTCATCACTTTGGCAAGAAGGCAATGCTATAACAGTGAGACTAGTACTCTGAAAAGAATTTAATCTAATATACAATACAGGTAGAATATACAGATGTATTTAACCATCAAAGCACAGATCAATGAACATAGAGAACTAATGTGGAAAAACCTCTTGAGAGGTAAAAAGCCCACAATGTGATATATTCATATATGAGAAACTTATTTGCCCAATACAATCTTCTTCAACTCACTCTTCTCAATAATCATTCACAATGAATTTGCCACACACAAATGTAATTGTCTCAATCACCAAGATTCATTGAGTGTATCAAGTGAATAACAATAGAGGTAAAAACCCTATTTATAATGGGAATGAGAGGAGGTGACCGTTGCAACCAACGCGTCCAGCGTTTTTTGTAAACATTTTAAACAAACAGTAAATAATAAACAAATATATTTTATTACTTATTTACACAAGGTTTTTCGGCCCGTGTTAATAAATAATAAATCATTATTATTTAATTACTTAAAATGTACTAAGGGTTTATAATAGCACCATTTAGGCATTAAATGTTTTAACACTCCCCCTTAATGTTAAGTGGGGATAAATGCCATAGTCCTTTTTAAAGGAATTATACTATGTACAAATTGAATGATTTAAAAAAAAAATGTCAAATATCACATTTTGATACCAAAAAAATTATATTCCATAAACTATTTTTTAAAGTAAGTTTAGGCTAGCATGATCATGAGATTACATCTCACAGTTTCTCATAAATAATTAACCAAACATATTTAGAGTCTTTTATAATATAAGGATCTCCATTACAATATATGCTTATAAGTATTGGGCACACTGTACAGTGTAAACTTAGTTTATAAAGTTTACAAAAATCACATACAGTGACTTATTATAATGCTTTACAACGAGAAGAAGAAGAAACACATGGCCATTAGGAAGTGATATTGTCATGCACATTCTCTCTCAATGACAATTTTGAGAGGCCTAACATTGCACGAAATTGACAAAATTTGGTAGCACCAAGTGGTTTTATAAAAATATTTATCCCCTATTCATCCGTAGGACAAAATTGCAGATCAATATTATCATTGAGGACTTTTTCGAATAAAATGCATATGGACTTCAATATGTTTAGTTCGTTGGTGTTGCATTGGATTTTTCGTTAGAGTTATACAACTTTGGTTATCATAATGAAGGGTGGTACTATGAAAAACATCCAAATGAAAATTTTCTAGCCACCTTTGCAGTCGCATGGCTTCTTTAATAGCATTCATAGTTTTTCTATACTCTACTTCTATAGAAGCGATAGAAATAGTAGGTTGTTTTGTTTAGTTCCAAGTGATAACATCTGCATCAGACTTAAATACATAGCATCACCAACATGGTCAACATTACAATAACTATATAATTTAGCATTATCAATGTAAAAATAAAATATTCCAAAATTTATAAATCTTTCGATATGACGAAGTATACGTTTAGCTAATTTTTAATGATCCAAATATGGATCTTGCACAAATCTAGAAGCAACACCTATAACAAACGAAATATCTGGGTTAGTAATGGTTAAATAAATCAAACTACCAACAAACTGTCTGTAAAGTGTGGTATTAGCTTTTTTACATGCAAGTTTTGGATCAAGCTTATCACCAACTTTAATAGGAGTAGATGTAAGCTTACAATCAAACATATTAAATTTAACAAGAAGATTACGTGTATATTAAGATTGTAATACAACAATTGAATTTTTATCTTGAAATATAACAATTTTTAAAAATTATGAAAAATGCCTAAATCAGTCATTTCAAATATTTGACTTAGTTTATGTTTATATTTATGAATTAAACTAATTAGATCGTCAGTAAGAAGATCAACATATAATACAATTAAAATAATATAACCATTTTCAACTTTTACAAAGAGATCATTATCAAAATAATAATTAGAGAAACCAAGTTCTTTAAAATAATTGTTGATTTTAGAATACTAAGTTCGAAGAACTTGTTTTAAACCATACAAAGTTTTCTTTAACTTACAAACATAATGCTCTTTGTTAGAGTCAGTGAAACTTTTAAGTTAAATCATGTAGATTTTTTCTACTAAATCACCATTTAAAAATGCATTTTTTGATATCCATTTGGTATATAATCCAACCATTTTGAGCTGCAAGAGCAATAGGTAATCTAACAGTACTCATTTTTATTACAAGAGCAAATGTTTCAACATAGTCAATTCTAGGTTTTTAAGTAAACCCATGAACAACTAATCTTGCTTTAAACTTGTTAATTTTATCAATTAAATTATATTTGATTTTATAAAACCACCTACAATCAACAATATGTCTTTTAAATGGAGGAGGGACAAATTCGAAGTTTGATTTTTAATTAAGGCATTATACTTAGCTTCCATAACAACTTTCTATCTATCATATTGAATGGCTTCCTCAAAAGATTGAGGTTCATATTCATATATAGTCATTAAAACAGGATAAGAATGTTGACTTCTAGTTAATTTATTAAGATTATTTAGACTAGAAGAGTGAATTAAGGATTCTATCCATTTAAGTTTTTTAGATTGAACATGAAATTTAAGGGTTCCTAAAATTCTAAATTATCCAAAGATGGATCAACTTCCTCTAGGGCATCTGTTTCTTCATAAGGAGAAACAAGAGAGCTAAGTTTATCAAAAGAACATTGAGGAGGTTCCGTAGAGGGTTCACAAAAAGATTTTTCGAGAGTAAGAACATTCTTATTCTCAACTATTTGTCTTTTAGATGGATCATACACTCTTAATCCTTTAATTTTACCTCCGTAACTTACAAAAAATGCAAGAATATGAGGTAGGATCAAGTTTCTTTTTTTTATCTTTAGGAACAAAGATGGAAGCATGACTATCAAAAATCGTAAGATGAGCCACACTGGGTTTCTTATTAGACTACATTTCTAAAGAGGTAGAAAAATGCAAAGCTTTATTATGGACTCTATTCAAAATATGCACGAGACTCTATTCAAAATATGCACAACAATATTCATGGCTTCGGCTTATAAGAATTTATGAACATTTACATAATGCAAAATTGTTCTAACCATTTTTATAATGGTGCAATTTTTCTTTTTAGCAATACCATTTTGTTGTGGGAAATAAGGAGTTGTTAATTCTTTTTGAATACCACAAATAATGTAAAGAAATTCAAACTCTTTACTAATATATTCACTATTAATATCAAATTTTAATCTCTTAATTAAAAAATTACAAGCATTTTCAATAACTTTAATTTTTTTGAATTTTTATCACTTCAGATTTATTTTTAATGAAATATGACGAAATGAACCTAGTATGATCATCAATAAAAGAAACATATAAATTTATATAACACTTTAGATTTGTTTTTAATGAAATACGACAAAATTAACTTAGTATGATCATCAATAAAAAAATAACATAAATAACCATTAAGAGATACAATTTCAAGAAGTCCTGCAACATCACTATGAATTAATTTTAGAGGATGTGAGGAATTTGCCTCATGATTCTTGTGAAAGGGATTAACATGCTATTTACCACGTGAGCAATGTTCATAAGTTTCATGATGAGAAGAGACAGAAGGAAGACCAACAAAAAGATTATGAGAAGACATATCATGCAAACTTTTAAAATTAACTTGTCCTAATCTTTCATGCCATAATTGAGATTAATTTTTACTATGCGATGAAAGACAACATGTAGAAGAAGCAAAAAAAATGTATAAACCATTCTTTTGAACTTTTTCAACAGTCATAGAACTATATTGATTTTTAATGGACCAGTTATCTTTAAGCAAAGTTATAATGAAATTATCATTCGTAAGTTGAGAACAAGATAACAATTTTTCTTAAGTTTAGGTACATAGAAAACATCATTAATAACAACATTTACAAATATTGCATTTTCTTGCTTAGTTGTTTCTAAAAATGAATTTTTTCTTAAGTAAATATCTTTCAGAGATATCTCTAATATCAGATAAAATATGAGATAAACAAATTATATGGTGCAATGCACTACTTTCTAAAATCTATTCATTCTCATTAGAAGTAAATAAGGCAATATATAAAATAATAACATTAGAATTATGTCCCTGATTGTTGTTCTAATTTTAGCTCTTCTAGTGGTTTTGATTAGATTTTTTATCTTTGTTATTTTTATAGGTTTTATTATTAGTTTTATCTTTGTTTTTATAACAATTATCTCTTCTCCACAAATTACAATTCCTATTAAATTTAGCTTTATGATTTTTATTACCAGATTTTTTATTTTTGTTTTTGCCATTTAGTAGAATTAGGGTTAGATTTTTGGTTTCTATTGTTCTCAGAAACATGATTGAGAACAAAAAGTGTCTGTGGCATTCTCTTTAGAATCAAAATTAGACATCATGATGCAGAGGGAGAATGAAAAACAACTTTGAATGACTTTTCTTTTTGTTTGGCTTGAGCTACTAGCCCTCTCAAAGAACCTTTTAAGATGGTTTGACAATTTTATAAGGTTTCCAAGCCAACTAATTAGAGATTCAAGTACCCTTTATCCTCCTTAATCAATAGACAAAATTGCAAATTCAAACTCTAAAGGGAGGTATTCTGTTTTCAAGGTCCTCTCTTTTAGGTCTATCTCTAGTAGCCTTCCTAAGACACTTTTCTTGATGGTTAGTCAAGCACACAGTGTTCCAACACAAACAAAAGACCTTTTCAGATACCCATTAAGGGTTTACAACTCTTTAGAAAGTTTTAGGATCCAACTCACAAAAAGAATGCACTAACTCAAACTCTCTATGCCAATTAGGCCTTTAATTAGGTCATTTAGGCCTAAAACTGAGTTTTACCTCTTACAAACTCCACACATGCCAAGACTATTAATAAGTGTTTGATTCACCTTTATGACACAAAACCCAACTCCTATGCCAAATTTTAAAGTCTGGTTCAACTCCTAAGTACCCAAACTATGAAATGGTCATAACCCTTCACTACGTTTTTGACATCGGCCGAGAGAGAGTTAAAGAAGGATTTCAAGAGCAAAATGGGGTTTCAAGGACTGGTTTGAATTGGAAAAGGTCTGTGCAATATCAAAAGAAACTCAGGGATGGATAACACTAATCTTTATTGACAAAAAGATTAAAAAACTAGTAAAACTCACCTGGACAAGACTCCCAAAAACAATGTACAGGCTTGTGTGGATAGAACTGCAGGTTTTGATGAAGATTGAATCTTTTTTTATGCTTTTGAGTCTTCAATCAACTTTGTTGTCAACTTCTAACCTTGTTCACTACCTTCCCAATACAAGAACAAGCCTAAAGAATGCACCAAGCGATTCAATAAGCAAATTATCAACACTCTTAAAGATTACATTTGCCATCAAACACATTCCACAAACTAATCTTTTGCATTGAAATTCATAATTGTTATGAGCTTGCACAAAATTCTTGTTGTGACTGTCTTCTTTCTTTTAACTGTCTCCTCTCTCTCTCGTTCTTGGAGCTTGAGAACCTCCTCATCATTCATTATGATTCATTTCAGTCTTTTACAAACATTATATTCTCGTACAAAGACTCTAACTACTTCAAGATTGCTTCAACGTAGGTCTTTGCATGAGCTTAAATGCATTTTGAACTAGTCTATGGACTAAACATAACAAATGCATAACCAAAGTGTCCAAAAATCACTTTAAGACCCTCTAGACATCTAAACACACCAAAATCCAACTTTAACATCCACCAAATTTTTGTAAAAGTCTCTAAACTAAAGCAAATTATTTAAAAATTTGAATTGGTCATTTTGGCAGGAAAATGCCAAATGAAGCCAAATTCAAAATTTAGACCAATCTAACACCTAAAAATGATTCAAATAGGAAATTTAAGACATCTAAGACCACTAGGACTAACTAGGCAAACCAAAATTGATTAAAATAAACCAAAAATGAAACTAAGAGTGATGCTCTTGCATCACATCACTTACTCTTCTTGAATTAGAAGCACTAACAAGGTAGTGAGGTTAGAGATATTTTGCTCTGTCTAGTATTTTGAATTCAAAATTAAAATAAAATTACAGTTTTTTTTATGAATATTTAAGTGAATAATGAAATATTGCAATTGATCTTGAATTAGATTACAGTTGCATCCATCTAAATGAGTTTTAATATTCTTAATTTTAGCAAGAAAGTTAACAATTTTTTCATCACCTTTCATAGGTGTAGTAAGCAATTCAAGAATCAACTTAATAATTTTATAGAGACAAGTGCTCTCATGTATAGACTCAAGGAGTTTCCAAGCATTGTTAAGAGATTCTTGATTGCCGATTTGGAGTAGGAATTCATTTTTAACACTCTGCAAGATAATCAACATGGCTTCTTACGATTTCTATTGAAACACATTTGAAAGCTCAGGTGTAACATGTCATCTTGATGGGGTTTTTTCGTCCTCCACAGCTTTCTAGTATAAATTTTATTTTAATGTGATTTTTTTATATATTATAGTTAGATCCATTAAGTATTTGAGATTTATCTAGCACAAAATTAGATCAAGCCATTGCTTCCTTTTAATGATGACACTACAACATTAGATAATTTTTTTTTAATGTGATTTTATACTTGATTTGATAGTAAAACAAATTTATAGTGTAAATAAACAATAATTATTCAAATTAATGCTAAACAAAACAAAAAAATTACGAAATATTACAACAAAATAAGGTGTTGCAAGTGTCACAAAAATATACTAATGTAAGAACAATTATTAATAATGAAACAAAAATTATAATATGAAGTTTCAAATCAATAAAAGGACCACACCAAGGTGTTAGGAATGTGCCAAAACATAGAAATTGATTGGTCACATGACTATGTTTGACAAAAAATAGTAGAGGTCAAGTGTCGCAAAATGTCAAAAAACGATTAGGGTTTTGAAAGCAAGATACTAAGCACGCAAACCAAAAAAGAAAATGAAATTAATTAATTTGAATTTTTTTTGTCTAAGTCAAAATCAATTAAAACAAATTCACTTAAGGGGTTTTGAACACTGGGCCACCCCACTTGCAAGATTTTAGTAAAATATTAACCACCAACCCTTCTAGGAGACTAGATGGAATTATATATGCACGAATTCATATTTGAACTTTTTTTCTGATTTTTTAATTAGAAAAATATATAAATTCATATATATGGTGCATGTAATTTGAATAGTAAATCAATATTACTTTTTTTAAACTTTTTGGATTAAAAAACTTAGACAAGGAAGGTGGGGGTCACAGATCTTGTGGAAACTATAAAACAAATAAATAGATTATTTATTAAATAATTTAAGAAAACTATTACCAACCTTTATAGTTTCTGTGGTTGGTAATAACTTACCTGTAGAAGTAGAGGTGCTCACAATAAATTGAATAGGCCACCAGAAACCTCCAAAATTTATTAATCTTCCTGAAAGCTTGCCCCAATGCAGATCAAACATAGTTACCAGATCTAGTTGGATCTAGTCAAAATTCGGTCAGATCCGAATCTATTGCCCGGCCTGGATAAGTTCGTCCGAGTTGACCCTTTTTTTTGCAATTTTTTTATTTTTTAATGTTTTCTACACAAAAAATGCCCTACAAACCATAAATATGATTTAATATTAACACTTTTATATTATTTTATTATTTTTTTCATTGTATTCGTTATTTTTGCATATTTATAAAACTATGCTCACATATATATCTGTATATATTCTGGATCAGATTTTTCCAAACCTTTTCAAGAATTTTGGATTTCGGAATTTTTGCCCCTCCCTAACGGCTCCAGATTTCCAAACTTGGTAACTATGAGATCAGAGATTCAAAATTGAATTTTTGATGCAAAATGCAATTTTTCCAATCCACCAGGGCATACTATGGTGCCTCTGGGAGCTTGTAAAAAAAAGATGAAGCCTTCGATGCTTCAGAGGGTCTGGCAGAGGTTTTGTCAGGGAAAATAATTGACAAAACAACTATCAAGCACCACAAAACTGAACCACAAGCATGTTAAATGATTTTTCTGAGTTTCATCATCCACCTAGGCTGTAATTGGCTATACAAATGTGCCACAAGGTTGATTCAAGCTGATTTCCACGTTTGAAAAAAAATAATGGTTGCTTTAAAAGAGTTCAAAGGGGCAAAAAAAGAGATCCAAAGTTTGGAATTGGTTGGAGTAGGCCTCCACTGTTGATAATTAAAAACTTTTTCCTCCTATGGCCGTACTAGGGCCATATCAAGCTTTAAAGAATAATTTAAATATTCTTTGAATTTGAATATAATGGCAATTTATAATAGGCTAGCCAATTAAATACACCCCACAGACTCTAATACTATGAAAAGAATTTAATCTAATATGTAATACAGGTAGAACCTAGAGATGCATTTAACCAACAAAACATAAATCAACGAACACAGAGAATTAACATGGAAAAATCTCTTGAGAGGTAAAAAACCCACAATATGAGATATTCATATATGAGAAACTTATTTGTCCAATACAATATTCTTCAACTCCCTTCTTCTCAATAATCATTCACAATGAATTTGCCACATGCAAATGTAATTGTCTCAATCACCAAGATTCACCGAGTGTATCGAGTGAAAAACAATAGGGGTAAAAACCCTATTTATAATGGAAATGAGGGGAGGTGACCGTTGTAACCAACGGGGCCAACCTTTCCCTTGAACATTTTAAGCAAACTGTAAATAATAAACAAATAAGTTTTATTATTTATTACATGAGGTTTTTTAACCCATGTTAATAAATAATAAATCATTATTATTTAATTACCTAAAATGTACTAAGGGTCTATAATAGCACCATTTAGATATTAAATGTTTTAACATACTCCACATTGACTCGGTGCGGTCGAAAAGTAAGAGCCCTAAGAGTACTTGAGAAAATCTTTGCAATTAAAAAATTACTTAAAAAACAACTTTTTATATTGTTTTATGCCAAATATAGTTCACGTTTTTAATTATTAAAAACCATTATATTCACAATATAAAGTAAAGAGGTTTGCAAAATATAGCCATTGCATGGCCAAAAATGGTAAAAACCAAGTTAATGAAAACAATTAAATGAAACTATTTGAGAAAATAACTATTTTAAAGAGTGGCCTGCAACTTCGATTTAATTCTTTTGTCTATGCAATTTCCTTCCTAAAGCTTGTGTCTAATAATTTAAGGAGTTTAACAGTCTTTCTTGATGTGTCAAAATGCAAACCAAATGAATACAACATTTAATGAACAGAACACTGTTTTTGTATGAGCCAAAATCGTGCTTTGGAAAAAGCAAAAACCAAGGAAACCTGCTTAAACCGGAGAAAAAATTAGGTGGGGAGCTCTTCCTTTAATTGGTGCTCGTCAATAGTTGTAGAAAGTCTTGCCATAGGCCACCATTGTCTTTAGCAAGTTTAGTTTTAGTAGAAACATGGGCACCAGAGAACACTACAATCTCTATTTGAGAAACAAATATTGATTTCATTTTATTTGAAGAGGCTCTAGCTGATCCTAGTAATCTAGGTTGTTTGAGTGCATGGGCAAATAGTAGAGAATCTGTATCAAGAATGCTTGAAGGATGTTTGTTCAAAGGAGGTTCTTTTTCCACACTAGGCTTATCCACTTTTTTACAAAGGTATCAGTTTTACTTGGGGAGTGTTTCACGACCTTTAATAGGTCCCTGAGCCTTGTAAGCAACAAACTAGTTGCAAAGATGGATCATTTGTGTAATATTATGGCGAATGGAATGGATAAATTCTTATTGCATTGGATTTGGAAGAGGTACGGAGAGGTATTTTTAATTTGATAAATTCTCCTTTTGGGGTAACCTTCGGCTTAGATGCCACAACTTAGGAATGTCTCTTCTCTCAAATTCACCCAATATTTGCACCCAAACTCATCCGTTGGGGCACAATACACCCTACAAGTTGGATGCAATATTTTACCAAATTTCAACACTTATCACTTTCCTTAGGGATTTGAACCTAGGGCCTCACTTTGGAAACCCCTATGCTTTTACCATTTGAGTTCATCCCATTCAACTTAAATGTTAGGGTAAACATTAGGGCATATCCCTTAGAGAACATGGGGGTGGATTTGGGTTCTTAGTATGGTTACGCTCAACCCCTACATCTAGTGACCTCCATGACAACACATGGGTGGCTTAGGCCCATGCATTGTCATAAGTTCGACCCCTACATTCAGGTGTCCCCATGAGTCATGACTACTACAAGGTGTCCAAGAGCTTGTACGAGTGGAGCTTGTGCTTATGGTTTGAGACTCATCATTCCCCATCGCTTGCCCCAAACTCTTTGGGCAAACAGGTAGGGGGTGTTTGGCTAGTGGGCTGTGAAATTTTTCTTGCAGAGAGGAAGTCAGAAAGGCAGAATTGGCCTTAATGGATTCTTGAGAAGCTGAGAACAGAAAAGGGGAAGGCAAACTAGTAGTCTGAAAATCAGTCATGGCCAGTTCGAGGGTAGAAGCATGCCAAGGGGGATAAACTTGTTGGGATGTCTATGTGGGGAGAAAATAATGCGGTTGAGAGGCCTGGGACTAAGGGGGAGGGTGTTTGGAGAGTTAGTCATGGAAAACATGAGGAGTCTGAAATTTTCTCAGAGATTGAAAGCAAGGCTTGAATGGAGTTTGTAAAAGGATTCATGCTCAATTTTTTGTAAAAGTTGTATTTCCTTATGAGGCTTCTCAATGTCTTCTATGAGTAATATATGTTTTTATTTCATTAGGCACTGGGATTCTTGAATGGCAAGTCCATTTTTTTCATAAAAATGTTATGAAGGGAAATATAAAAGTGTAGAACTTCACAAGACAGGCTGACAAGTAGAAGTGAGGGACAATTCCAAGCCTTGACTATGAATAGGCTTGATTTGTTACTTTATTAATCCGAATAACTGAAAAATTGTAGGAGACTATTTTAATTTAAATATAAGATTCCTTGAGTTTTGTTTTTATGTTTTTCCATGTTTGCTTTTAGGAACGGTTTTTATTTATAAGGGCAAATTTAATTTAATTTAATTTCCATGAGGACTTATAGTTTTAGGCCACTAATAAGGTGGATGCAGATTTATTTGATTTTTTAAGGGCATTAATTTTGAGTCCTAGTGATATTAGATTTATGATTAATTTTATTTTAGGACCTAATAATTCAATTCAGTTTTAAGGCTAGGACAATGTGTCTCTCCAAGAGTAATACATGTTTTTAATTCATTAGGTACTGGGATTCTTGAATAGGAAGTCCATTTCTTTCATGAAAAAGTTATGACGGGAAATATAAAAGTGTAGAACGTCACAAGACAGGTTGACAAGTAGAAGTGAGGGACAATTCCAAGTCTTGAATATGAATAGATTTGATTTGTTACTGTATTGATCCTAATAACTAAAAAATTCTACGAGACTTTTAATTTAAATATAAGATTCCTTGGGTTTTGTTTTTATGTTTTTCCATGTTTGCTTTTAGGAATTGTTTATTTATAAGGGTGAATTTAATCTAATTAATTTACATGAGGATTTTTAGGCCACTAATAAGGTGGACACAAATTTATGTGATTATTTTTCTGATTTTAGGGCATTAATTTTGAGTCTTAGAGATTTGTTTTTTGATTAGTTTAATTTCAGGACCTAATATTTCAATTTGGTTTTAAGGTTAGGACAATGTGTGTCCTAAAGGCAAATTTAGCCAAACAAGAGCTGTTCATTGAGATTCAAGTAGACATTTTAATGAAAACAAAGGCTGAATATGTGTGCAACAATAGTGAAATTTGTGGACTAGTTATTTAGTCAATTCTTCTAAGCGTTACCACCATTTTATAAAGGGTATGCCATTACCGTCAAACTTAGTGAAAAGTCTACTTGAGTTGATTCCAAGGGACATCATTTGAAATGGTAGTAAGCTCTTTGACCTTCATGTCATACATTTGGGTCAATGTCATGTGGTGGTGTTCTCAATTATTCTTAAGTATTCTTCAATGAGCCTTTTTGGGTCCATTAAATGCAGTGTAAAACCTATTTATGGAGCACCATCCTTATTTAGATGTTCCTAGAAAATGGACTAGTGGCCAATTTTTTTGAGTCTTTATGGACAAATTAACAATTATTTAACCAATCCCTATGATTAATCCTTGGCTATGTTGCCAGAAATGAGAAATGGGAAATGTGATGACACTGACAAGGGAAACGAGGTTGGGGAGGTTTTGGCCCAATAAACATGTTTATAGGGAAACGAGGTTTGGCCCAATAAACATGTTTATATTGTGTGTATGCACACAAACACATATAGATATAGATATGCATATATAAATATAAATGTGTATGAGTATGTATATATATGTATAAGTATATATATACATGCATGCATAAATATATATACATCCATACATAAATGCATGCATATATACATTTATATACATCCATACATAAATACATATTTGTATTAGTAACTATTATGTATTTATATATGTAAATGTATATATATGCAAATATTTGTTTGTATATATGTATGCATATGTATATATATTCATATATGAATGAAATTGACAAATCCATTAATCATACATTGTTAATAGTTCAAACATTGTACAAGATCAGACATGGATATCATGATTCACCAATCATGTAGCATAATTACATACCGATAGGTGATAACCAAATCATAAACATAAATAGTAAATTCATGAAAATTTTAAATCTTTAAAAATAAAAAACAAACAACAATAAGAATACAAATATCAGTAATTACATAAACAATTATGAAGCAATAGTCAGTAAGGTCTATATCGTGCACGCTCCACATGATGTCTAATGATGAAATGTTACAAAAAAAACTAGCAAAACTGAAAAATACTATGAGAAAAGGGCATTTCTCTCCATCCATTGCAGATTCTTATCAAGAAATGGCTATATTGCAGGCTGAAACCACCTGCAACAGCAGGGCATGGGTGATGAAAATGTTTTCACTCTCAGTTGTCAAGAAACGCATTTCTATAGCTGAGAAACAGAACAGTTGGATGAGAAATAACCGTTCTGTTGTGCAATGAGTTTTCCCACCCAAGAAACAGAATTATTGGCTAGAGAATGCATTTCTTGCAACATATATTACAGTTTAAAACATATAACTCAATCACCCACAGATCATGTAATTATATTTGGATTGGTTTTCTCTGCGATCCTTTTCTCTACTTGCTTATTTGTAATTTGATGGTCAGGTTGGCCATACCTTAAAATTTCCAGCTGCCATAAATCAAGTTTGTGTTTCAGATCAAGCTTAATTTACATTTTGCTTTAGTCTGTGTGCTATAAGGTGCATCCATCTAGGCCAATTTGGGCGTTTCTGGTGCATATGCCTGTGTCAGGGGGTGTGTGGATATGAGTCAAACAGGGGCATACTGGGTTTATTTAAAATGTGCTCCAGCATCTGACCGCTGTTAGGTTGCCCCAGTTTGGAGTGCTTCTTTGGCCTGCAAAAGCAAGCAGTGCCGGTAAAACACAAACACATAAAAATAAAAGAAGGATGCGCCTTATTTTTAAATTTTATCATCTTTCAAGGAGGAATCTCGTAATTTAAATGTTTTATGGAGATTGAAAGATATCTGAAATTGGAAAATTTAAAATTTCTACGTTCTAATGAAATGCAGCTTTTTGGAAACAAATTATGTGGAAAAGGGCGTGACAGGTCCAAACCCTTTTCAGATTTGAAAATCAGCGAATTCAAGCCTTTGTGGAGTTTCATGTAATGCATCCCACGATTTTTGATTTTTTGTCCTACAAGTCACGGATTTGAACACGTTTTGTACTCCATGAAGAACACCCGCAATATTCACAGCCCATAATGCCATATGTTGTAGGTCAAGCAGCCTTGGAATGTAGCAAACCAGATTTTTGCAGCAGATGCAGCCAATGAAGCCTGAAAAATTGAGATTTCGTAGTGCCTACAATCCACTGCCTACCTTACTTGTTTTGCTGTCAATAATCCATAATTTTTGTGTTTAAAGAAGCAAATTTTGGTTTTTGGAGGTGGCGTTCTCCTTGGAGGAGAAGGAAATACTGATCAAGTCTGATCTTGGTCTGTGGTGTAAGTTTAACATTAAAAAATAGCCTTTTGATTAACTAGGGCTGACTTTGCTTTAACAAATTACTTCAAATTTTAAGCCAAATAAGTTTCCTTGAAAAGATCAACTTATTTTACCAAGTATTTTCTCTATATATATATATATATACTCACATATATTTGTTATAATACAAGCATGCCTATACCCTGCACAACCAAGATTTGGGGGCCCATGTCATGCTCCATATCTGTACCCTGCACGTTCCCGCACCCCAGTAACCTTGGATTTAATCATTTTTGGTTTTCATTTATCTTTTAACTGTAAAAAAGGTTGTGCTCTTCATGAGTTTTTGGTGGCATAGCTTTCTTGTTGGTCTTTTTTTCATCAAATTCTGGTTATGGACATCTGGTTGCTTTTTGATATGATTAATTGTGATACTATTGCTTTAGTTGCCAACTTACTCTTTCTATTCTTTTGTAGGTGAGACTATCCAATACGGGTTCAGATTCCCTTTACACGCTTTGTCGTCGTTGGGTTCGTAATGATATACCCAGAAAAGATCAGGTTTGCGAGCTGTGAGCTTTTGTAAAAAATATAGTACTCCAAATCTGTTCATTCTTTGTGCTTTTTACTTTTGAAGTTGTTTGCAATGTGAACTTTAAATTGATATCTAATCTATTATTCTTAGTAAGAATTGCTAAAAGAAAATGTTCCGATCCACTGAAGTTTTAAGTTAGAATTTGCTGGCCACTAATTTCATCCAAAGGCAAGAAAATTCTTCCAGCCTTTCTAATTCTATCCTTTGTTCGTATCCCAGACAGTTGATAATAATGTACAAGGTAGACTCTTATCATTTTTATGTTTTTCATTTTCACTCTTTTGTTTCACAATATGCAGTAGTTTCCCGCCCGAAAATATATTCACTTACCTTTGAAGACAAACTTGCTATGAGGCAGCAGTTAGGTTTTAGTTTATACACATTTCTTTGGGTTCTATCTAGTTTCTGCTCCTTCTGAGCCTTGAAGGCATTGTAAATATGTTCTTTTACTCCTATAAAGCTAATATTGGAGTAAGGACACTTTTATTAGGCAGTAGAGACCTAAAATAATTCCAACTTTTCTAGATCAATACATACTTATCGGATGGGGAACAAGATGGATCTAGACTAGCATATTCCCTTTGAATTTGGGATCTTAGTAAAACATTCTTTGATTCTAAGAAGACGATTTTTTTTTGGAAATCAAAAGAGATTTTTGTTTTTGTTTTAGATGATGACTGTACGAGGTTTTCTCGTGTTATATGGGAAGTCATAGATGTGATTTTTTTTTGATTGAAGCCTAAGCATTACAGGGAATCACCGAATTACATAGAATGTCGGCATCTCTCCCAATGGATGTGATATTAAGTGTGCTTTGAATTTAAAAATCAATTACCTGAAATATGATCCAAAAAGATCTATTCAGCTACTCGTGAAACATTTTTGGGCCTTTATATAATGGGGAACGAGATGGATCCAGATTAGCATGTTCCCTTTGAATTTGGGATCTTAGTAATATATTTTTCGATTCTAAGAAGATGAAAAGTTTTTGGTAATCAAAAGAGAAGTTTATTTGTGTTAGATGATGATTGTATTAAGTTTTCTTGTGTTATATAGGATGTCATAGATTTGATACTAAATGTGCATTGAATTTAAAAATCATTTACCTGAAATTTGATCCAAATTAATCTTTTACAGCTACTTCTGAAATATTTTTGGGCCTTTATTGTGCAAAAACTAATCTCAAATACTTCGATTAGAAAGCAAATTGAAACTCACTCTCAAATGCTTAGATTGGAAAGCCAATTGTAACCCAATCTCAAATACTTAGATTCAAAAGCCAACGGAAACCCAACTCAAATACTTAGATTCGAAACCCAATTGAATCACAATTTCAAAGGCTTAAATTAGAAGACAAACAATTGCGTATAAAGTGGAATGTGAGTAGACTAAGGTTCCAAATTAATACGTTTGTAAAATCATGTAAATGCCGATAAAGACAATTCTATGTTATGTAATTGTTGTCAACCTGGAGCTGCGCCCTGAATCGAAGACGTGCATGAAATAGCCAGTCCTCTATCCGGTTGAAACAATGGGATCTTCTCATGAGGGTGGATGCGTCAATGGTGAGAAGAACCTCTAGAGAATGCTGGTTCCTATAAGATGTATCAATGAGGATCTCTACTCTATGCTACGGACTACCATGGAAAAGGGAGAAATAAACTTTAAGGGGAAATCCTACCTAAAAAAGGTGATACACCAAAAGATTGATCCACTTAACTTGGAACCTTGAACACTGAACAAACAAGGGAAAAGGAAGACCTTTGATTTCAATCGACCACTATGCACAAGTATTTCATGAGAAGGTTCGATCCAATGACCAAACATGAGAAAAAAACGATGGAGAGAGGTTTGATACAAGACACTTTGCAGCCACCTAACATCCATGTACAGCTTCAGCAAAAGACATAAAGAACACTTAACATGACCTGCATAATGATAAGCTAGCAACTAGGTACGAATCAGAATTTGGGAATGGAGAGAAATCTACCACATATGCAAATTGCTGAATGAATATACACTATGCCAACACTTGAAATCTGAAAGTACAGTCCTTCTATTGATCGAAGAGGTTAGACAACTCACCAATGGCAGAGTCTGGTCTTGCCAAGAGGGATAATTTTTCGAAAGTTGAAAAGCCATTTTATAGAGAATTACAAAAGCCAAAGATTGGCGTTGAAAAATTGAAGAGAAGGATTAATTTAGATTAACTCAAGGCTGACTTGGCCTTCCAATAAAATATGTTTTCCCTTTGTCTTTGCATGAAGCTCCTTGCGCTTGAGGAAGTGAACTTGTCTTTTGTTTATTGAAATGCCCACCTCTCTTTGCATGGAAATCCACGCCAATGTCAATTTCAGCTTCTACGTGAGTTGTTGGAACGTTTGAACCGCTGAGTTGGACGAGGAGAAACGCTGAGTTGGATGAAGATATTATTTTCCTTTGCATGGAAAACTCCGAGTTGGACCTTCGAACGCATGAGAATGACTAGTGAAACCACAAATAAAACAAATAGTCAATCGAAACTTAGCAATCCGCCAAAAATAACCCTTATTCTCATGTATTTTCTCCTATTTTGGTCTACCTGTGTCTTGTCTATTTTTGGCGGGATTCTATATTTGGATGTATTTTTTCTATATTTCCTCGGATATTCTGTTTTCAACTTTCCGTCGGATTATCTATTTTCTATCCTTTTTTGCACAGTCAAACCTCCATTTCTTTCGGATTTCTTGTTGTTTCCTTGGTCTTATTTTCTTTGGATCTTTTGTTTCACCCTGCATTTTCCTCGGGTTTATTTCCTCGGGCCTGTCTTTGGACTTTCTTGTGGCAACTTTTCCGAAGGAATCCTTCGGACTTATGGCTCTCCACCTTTCCTTCGGCCTTTATTTCTTTCGGCTTATCTAATTCGGACCTTGCCTGTCTTTGGACTTTCTCTCCGAATGATTTCCTTCGGACAAATTGTCTGCTTGAATTGTCCTCGTCTCTGTTTATCCTCTGAAGTATTCCTTCGGACTTTTTCCCGAAGGATTTATTCCTTTGTTATTTCCTTTGCTTGGACTTTCCTTTGTCGGGTTTATTTTGTCGGGCTTTTTGCGCGGCCTACCCCTTTGAATTTCCGCGGGCTTTGTGATCGCCAACTTTTCTGCATTAATCCTTCGGACAAAAAGTCCAAAGGAATCCCTTCGGACTTTTGTCCGAAGGTTTCCTTTTGCTCTTTTGCCTTGTCGGCTTTATTCCACGGGCTTCTTCTTTAGTCTATTTCTCCGAATTTCTTCGGACAAAAAGCCCGAAGGAATTAATCCTTTGTCTTTTGTCTGGGCTTTATTCCATGGATTTATCTTTTCTTCCTTGTAATTTCTTGTGGTTTTTTTGACTTCTCTCTCGGATTTCTTCGGACTTTTTGTCTGAAAGAATTCCTTCGGACAAAAAGTCCGAAGGAATTATTCCTTGGTCTTTTCTTGCTTTTGGTGGACCTTTAGGGAGGCTATGGGTCTTTCCTTTGTAATTCTCCAAAGTATTCCTTCGGACAAAAAGTCCGAAGGAATTACTTCCTTTGCTGTAGGCTCTTTCCTTTGTTTTTTCATTGCTTTGTGCCATGTCTAACCCTGCCCTTTTGATTTTCTGGCTCCTCCTTGGTCCTTTATCCTTGTTTAATTTCCTGCGGACTTGAGTCCTTTGCAAATGAGTTATTTCAATTGGTCTACCTCTTACCCAATGTATTATTTCTTCTTTGGCTAGAGACGTGAATTTTTCGAATGGTAAGAGAATCCTGACCTGTGGAAGAATTGTCAACATTTCTGGCGACTCAGCTGGCCCAGCATGCTTGCTATGCGTGAGAACTCAGACCATATTGATACTATTCGAACTCCCAAAACAATGATAAACCTGATTTCCGACTGAAAACCTCCTTTGATCATGGCTGAAGTAACCTCCTTTTTTCAAAATAAGAGGGGAAACACACGAAAGCAGAAAACTAACTAAGAAGTAAATGTGCAAACAAGCACTTATTGGAACAAAACTAAAGGAACCGCTGTGCTTGAACAGCACTTGGAGGAAAGCAAAACAAATAAGGATCCTAGCTAACCATGATAAAACATGATCCGCCTGGATCAAATGGGAAATTCTTGAACTCACTCCTTCCAAGAGATGGTACAAGTTGCAAAGCAAGATGTTTATTAGTCATAACCTTTGATGATGCATTTTCCTTGTCCACCAACTGTAGTAACATCTTCTTAAATGAGTCATCAACAACAACAAAGACAAACTCATCAAGTACCTGTTGACAATTCTTCCACAGGGCAGATTGTCTCTTGGCGCTCGAAAAATTCGCATCTCCATCCAAGGGGAGAAAGAAATCATTAAGAAGAATACATTGTTTTTCTTTGGTAAGGGGCCTTTGCTGCAACAGGAAGATTCTGAAGGGATGGTTCATCAAAAGGCTTTTACTTCGGAAAAGAGCCTTCGGAAAAGTGCTAAGAAGAAAAGTCTGCAAGGCAAAAGACGAAGGAATACTTCGGAGAAATTATAAAGAGAACACTCGCAGGCCAAACAGGGAGAATCCAAAAGTCCACCCAAATAAGCAAAGAAAAGCCAAGGTACCCTTTGAAAGGGTCATGTGCAACAATCCCAAAGGGCACCTACCCTTCGGGAAGGTACAAAGAACAAATTCGGGACCTTTGCGAAAAGTCCGGGTGCCCTACAATTTTTTCGAAAATGGCACAATAAAGAGCCACTAGCCCTTGCAGAGGGCACTTGGTCGGCGAGAGGACTGTGGTGACTTTTCCGAAGGGCACATTTTGAAGAGCAAAAGCAAAGGAAGATATCCTTCGGACTAAAAGTTCGAAGGAATTCCTTCGGACAAAAAGTCCGAACGAATTCGGGAGAAACAGGAAGAGGCCCGTGGAAAAGCCGACGACAAAAAATCCTAAGGCTTCGGAAAAGTTGGAAGGCAAAGACAGGGAATGACTTCCTTCGGACAAAAAGTCCGAAGAAATTCAGAAGATAAGAAAGTCCGCAGAAAAACAAGTGAAACAAAGGCAAGCAAAAAGATACCTTCGGACTTTTGTCCGAAGGAATTCCTTAGGACAAAAAGTCCTAAAAAATCGGAGAAAGGGCCGCAGAAAAAACCCGAAGAAATGTGAAGCCAATAAAGCCGAGAGAAAGAAAACCCGACTATGAAAAGGAGCTCGGGAAAAGGTCCGAAGAAATTCCTTCAGACTTTTTGTCCGAGAGTATACTTCGTAGAATAAATCCGAAAGAATTAAGCCAAGGAGACAATAATAAATCTGAAAGAAATGGAGGATAGAAAATAGATAATCCGACGGAGAGTTGAAAACAGAATATTCGAGGAAATAAAGACCAGAATAGGACAAAATACATGCAAGCAAGGGCTATTTTCGATAGCACCGGTCAGAGCTTCAGTCGACTGGTTATTGAAGATCTGCTCATCTCCAGATCAACGCACGCATCCGAGGGTCCAACTTAGCGTCAACCGAAGTTTCAAATTCGAATGTCGAGTTGACTGTTCTAGATTTAGAGTTGACTAATTGTTAAATGCCGTATCCACTAGGAGCTTTCCATGCGAGGGAGAATGATCTCTTCGACCAACTTAGCTTGCCAAATAGTCAACTCAGCGGATCCCTTCGTCCAACTTAGCTTATCAAACGGCCAACTCAGCGTTTCCAACGTTTCAATTCGGCATCAAGCAGCTCACGTAGAGTTCTAAAATTAATATTGGCGTGGATTTCCATGCAAAGAGAGGTGGGCGGTTCATAACAAAGACAAGTTCACTTCCTCAAGCGCAAGAAGCTTCATGCAAAGACAAAAGAAAACATATTTTATTGAAAGGCCAAGTCAGCCTTGAGTTAACCTAAGTGAAACTTTTTTTTTCAAATTTTCTACGCCAATCTTTGGCCTTTTGTAATTCTCTATAAAATGGCTTTCAGCCTTGATTAAAAATCATCTAATCTCTCTCTTGGTGAGACCAGACTCTGCCATTGGTGAGTTGTGTAACCTCTTTGATCAATAGGACTTTACTTTCAGATTTCAAGCGTTGGCATAGTGTATATTTCATTCAACAATTTGCATAAGTGGTAGATTTCTCTCCCTTCCCAAATTCTGGTTCATACCTAGTTGCTAGATTATCCTTATGCAGGTCATGTTAAAGTGTTCTTTATGTCTTTTGTTGAAGCTATAAGTGGATGTTAGGTGGCTGCAAAGTGTCTTTTATCAGACCTCTCTCCATCATTTTCCTTCATATTTTGGTCATTAGATCGAACCTCTCTATGAAATATTTATGCATAAGTGATTAATTGAAATCATAGGTCTTCCTTTTCCCTTGTTTGTTCAATGTTCAAGGTTCCAAGTTGAGTGGATCAAAATTCTAGTGTATCACCCCCTTTAGGTAGGATTTCCCCTTTAAGTTTTCCTTCTCCCTTTTCCACGGTAGTCCGCAGCATAGAGTAGAGATCCTAATTGATACATCATACAGGAACCAGCCTTCTCTGGAGGTTCTTCTCACCGTTGAGGCACCACCCTCGTGAGAAGATCCCATTGTTTCAGCCGAATAGAGGACTGGCCATTTCGTGCACGTCTTCGAATCAGGGCGCAGCTCCAGGTTGACAACAGTATCTCTTGATCTTTTTCAGATTGCTTTTCATCTACCACCTTGTCAAGTGATACCTCATCTATGCATGGTTTTTTGGTGACCACATCCTTCGTATTGACTGCTGCAAGTTCATCCAGCTCTTCAAGGAGCTTTGAGTAAGCAACCCAATCTGTATTGTGACCTTGAATAGGTGATTCTTGATCAAATTTCTCATAAACATGCTCTTCAATAGCCAACATATCCATACAAAGCTCGTCAATCTCTTGTAGAGATTCAAGGTATAGCTGCCAATCATCTTTTTGTTCCTCATTTTGATCTATTTGAATTGGATCAGCAGTAAGGCTATTTGGATCCTTCTCAATAGGAGATACCTGTAACTCATTTATAACTTCAATCTATATCAGTGCCTCTTGAAGTTCCTCTACATCAAGATCAGTCTTTCCACTCTCAGCTATAATTGGATGCTCAATTACAACTTCAAGTGAAGTATCAATAGGAAATTCTTCCTCAAACACTCCTGAAGCATCCTCTACACACTCTGCAAGAACTTGTCTTGTAGCTGCAACCTCTTTCTCAATACTCCAAAGAACAGGATCCTCTTGAGGAAGGGGGATGGCGGGAGGATGATAAAATTCATTTGTTTGAGAGAGAAAATGAAGCATGGGAGGTCGATCATGATCAGATTTTGGAATCTTGAGGGAAAAATGAATTATCTAGGGAGTTTTGGAGAGGAGGGAAAGAGAAACTCTTAAAGACGTCTGTATTTTGTTCCTTCCACTTGGCCATTACCTCATCAAAGTCTGGAACCTACTTGTCTTCCTGGACAACCTGAGCTTGAGGGATGATTGGTGAGGAAAGGGGACTATAGGAAGGTTTAGTCTCATGAATAGTCACTTGAATAGGCTCTTGACTCCAACTAGGAAGCTCCCTTGGCACACAGTGGGCATGGTTAAAAACTTCATGAGAATAAGAAGCACAATAGCCCTTTGTAGACAATTGGTTTAACTCGATTTTCTGCCTTTCCCAAGCCTCCATCTTTTCCAATACAAGAATACATAGTCCATTTATCTCTTTTGGATCATTAGACACATTTCGAAATAGACCATTCACTTCCTCATACTGAGAGTTAGAACAAACATTTCTTGCATATGCTAGTATTCTGAGCTCTATTTCATTCATTCTTTCTTGAAGGCAAGACTGCTCATATGCAACATCATAGCCATATGGGAAAGATGAAATCTGGCCCTGAGACTGATATGGCTTATCAGGAATGTAAGATTCATGCTCTTGATAAGGCTGATTATGAGAAACTTGATAAGGCTCAACATAGCTTTGATAATACTCTTGATAAGGCTGCTTAGGCTCATAAAGAGGCTCGTAGGTATCATGACCAGGCTGGTATGATCCATCATTGGGCTGATAAGGAAACATAGCATAGGAATTCTCTTCATACATAGCCATCAAAATTCATTCACGATAATGCAATAAAAATAGACTCACATGGAAACTGTCCTGAATGATTAAAAGCAATTGCTTGAGCCTGGAATCACCAAATACTTCTTGAAGAACATTGTTGCAACTGCAATTTCATTAAGACCAACTCCAAACATTGCCACCGGGCGTGCCAAAAACTGTTGTCAACCTGGCGCTGCGCCCTGAATCGAAGACGTGCATGAAATGGCCAGTCCTCTATTCGGTTGAAACAATGAGATCTTCTTACGAGGGTGGGTGCCTCAATGGTGAGAAGAACTTTTAGAGAAGGCTGGTTCCTGTAAGATGTATCAATGAGGATCTCTACTCTATGTTGCGGACTACCATGGAAAAGGGAGTAAGAAACTTTAAGGAGAAATCCTACCTAATAAAGGTGATACACTAAAAGATTGATCCACTCAACTTGGAACCTTGAACACTGAACAAACAAAGGAAAATGAAGACATTTGATTTCAATCGACCACTATGCACAAGTATTTCGTGGAAAGGTTCGATCCAATGACCAAAACATGAGGAAAAAAACGATGGAGAGGTCTAATACAAGACACTTTGCAGCCACCTAACATCCACTTACAGCTTCACCAAAATACATAAAGAACACTTAACATGACTTGCATAATGATAAGCTAGCAACTAGGTACGAATCAGAGTTTGGGAAGGGAGATAAATCTACCACATATGCAAATTGCTGAATGAATATACACTATGCCAACACTTGAAATCTGAAAGTACAATCCTTCTATTGATCGAAGAGGTTACACAACTCACCAATGGCAGAGTCTGGTCTTGCCAAGAGAAAGATAATTTTTCGAAGGTTGAAAAGCCATTTTATAGAGAATTACAAAAGCCAAAGATTGGCGTTGAAAAATTGAAGAGAAGGATTAACTTAGATTAACTCAATGCTGACTTGGCCTTTCAATAAAATATGTTTTCCCTTTGTCTTTGCATGAAGCTCCTTGCGCTTGAGGAAGTGAACTTGTCTTTTGTTTATTGAAACGCCCACCTCTCTTTGCATGGAAATCCACGTCAATGTCAATTTTAGCTTCTACGTGAGTTGTTGGAACGTTTGAACCGTTGAGTTGGACGAGGAGAAACGCTGAGTTGGACAAAGAGATTATTCTCCTTTGCATGGAAAACTCCTAGTAGATGCGGCGTTTAACAATTAGTCAACTCTAAATATAGAACAGTCAACTCGACGTCCGAATTTGGAACTCCGGTTGAAGCTGAGTTGGACCTTCGAATGCATGAGAATGACTAGTGAAACCACAAATAAAACAAATAATCAACCGAAACTTAGCAATCCACCAAAAATAGCCCTTGTTCGCATGTATTTTCTCCTATTTTGGTCTGCGTGTGTCTTGTCTATTTTTGGCGGGATTCTATATTTGGATGTATTTGGTCTATATTTCTTCGGATATTCTGTTTTCAACTTTTCGTCGGATTATCTATTTTCTATCCTTTTTTGCACAATCAAACCTCTATTTCTTTTAGATTTCTTGTTGTCTCCTTGGTCTTATTTTCTTTGGATCTTTTGTTTCACCTTGCATTTGCCTCGGGTTTATTTCCTCGGGCCTGTCTTTGGACTTTCTTGTGGCAACTTTTCCGAAGGAATCCTTCGGACTTATGGCTCCCCACCTTTCCTTCGGCCTTTATTTCTTTCAGCTTATCTAATTCGGACCTTGCCTGTCTTTGGACTTTCTCTCCAAATGGTTTCCTTTGGACAAATTGTCCGCTTGAATTGTCCTTGTCTCTATTTATCCTCTGAAGTATTCCTTCGGACAAAAAGTCCGAAGGAATTACTTCGGACTTTTTATCGAAGGATATATTCCTTTGTTATTTCCTTTGCTCAGACTTTCCTTTGTCAGGGTTTTTGCGCAGCCTACTCCTTTGAATTTCTGCGGGCTTTGTGATCGCCAACTTTTCCGCATTAATCCTTTGGACTTTTGTCCGAAGGTTTCCTTTTGCTCTTTTGCCTTGTCGGCTTTATTCCACGGGCTTCTTCTTTAGTCTATTTCTCCGAATTTCTTCGGACTTTTTGTCCGAAGGAATTAATCCTTTGTCTTTTGTCTTGGCTTTATTCCATGGATTTGTCTTTTCTTCCTTGTAATTTCTTGTGATTTTTTTGACTTCTCTCCTGGATTTCTTCAGACTTTTTTGTCCGAAGGAATTCCTTCGGACAAAAAGTCTGAAGGAATTATTCCTTGGTCTTTTCTTGCTTTTGGCGGACCTTTAGGGAGGCTGCGGGTCTTTCCTTTGTAATTCTCCGAAGTATTCCTTCGGACAAAAAGTCCAAAGGAATTACTTCCTTTGCTGTAGGCTCTTTCCTTTGTTTTTTCATTGCTTTGTGCCATTTCTAACCCTGCCCTTTTGATTTTCTGGCTCCTCCTTGGTCCTTTATCCTTGTTTAATTTCCCGCAGACTTGAGTCCTTTGCAAATGAGTTATTTCAATTGGTCTACCTCTTACCCAATGTATTATTTCTTCTTTGGCTAGAGACGTGAATTTTCCGAATGGCAAGAGACAATCCTAACCTGTGGAAGAATTGTCAACAGTAATGTTAAAAGAGATACCTGACAAGTGCTGAGAACAGATTTTACAACCAGTGTCAAGCGAATGCCTTTGCTTAGATCTAATGACACAAATAACTTAGTTGATTGTTTGTGCTTGCACCGATCCCATTTATTCTTTCATGGATCCTTGCCTTTAACTGGATCTGACAATAAGTAGCAGCTACCTTGGGGAGAAATCTCTAGAAGGCTAGAAGAGTTGATTTCATCTAGGCAATTAAATCTATGAATGCCTTTGCTGAAACAAAGATTCTGTACTAAACCTCCGTTGTAATATTAGGGGCCACCGGGCGAGCTATGTGGCCATATGTATTTCAAAAGTTCTATCAAAGCCTACAGTTAATGGTTGAAAATGAAAATCAACATGACTGCCTAAAATGTAATTTATTCAATGCATATCTTCATGTGTTGAAATTAGTCAATAATGTTTCAAGCACATTATATATATATATATATATATGTATGTATGTATGTATGTATTTTATTCAATGCATATCTTCATGTGTTGAAATTAGTCAATAATGTTTCAAGCACGCGCGCGCGTGCACACACACACACACACACATCCTTGTCAAAGGTGAAATAGATGACTAATAAATTTTCGTGAGCCAGTTCACAATTTCTACTTTCTTATTCTAGGGTTTTCAGTCTTTTTATAGGTTTTACTTTTTGCTTCTACTGGAGCTGATGGTTCTTGAACAGTCCTTTTTGGCATGTCAGTATGGGATATATGGGGGTAAACTGTTATACACGTATGGACATGATTGTTTTACTAAATAGTGACACTTTTGTAAATGCTACTATGTAAAATGGTAAAACGAAGGCACAATTTAGATCTAAGATAATATAATAATAAATGTAAAATGGTAAAACGAAGGCACAATTTAGATCTAAGATAATATAATAATAAATAGTAATCAGATCTGATCTAGTGCCTAAAATTTAGATTGACAGTACAATTGAACAGTGATAAGACAAGGAAAAGACAATGGAAAGAGAGAGAAAGAAGACTGAAATGGACACACCTTGGTTTTGTAGCTGAAATCTAGAACTGGGAAGAAAGTATGAGACTGGGAAAAACGATGTCCTGAAAATCTGATTGTGATCTAGCAAAAGGTCGAAACCGGCTGAGCGCCGATTGTGTCCAGTCCAGATCAGCAGGGGGCCAATTGTGTCCCTTGTGCCAATTCTGTCCTCTGTTACTTTTTAGGCTCTATTACTTTCTGGATTGCTGTGTAGATTGATGATGATCAGGATCCTGGCTCCGCTTTGCTGAATTGACGCACATAATTGTCCGATTGGCTTCTTCTTTTGTTGATGTAATTCTATACAATGTCGCAAGAGGAATAGAATGTGCTAGTTAGTTGGTCTTGAGGAGTTGCAACTACATATCCCACACATTTGAAATCAGGTCTCTATGAAGTTCTAGTACTTGTGATTGAATCCCAACTATTGCTATATGCTTCGCTATGACCTTTTCTAGGTACAAGATGTGATGGCACAAGACTTGAAATGATGTTGATGCAAGTTAGGTTCAATGTGTAGGCTCCTTGGACAAATGTGCATAACTCTTGATAAGGCTTGATGATTGTGCACTAGACAAATGGTTTGTAAGAGATCTAGATAGAAGTAGCTTCCAAGATGAGATGTGTAATGGATTAGGGTAGATTTGTATGTATAGGTCTACCTAGGACACTTCGAAAATAGGAAAACCCTAGAAGATAGTGATAAGTGAGAATCAAGGAACAAGGGGAATCAAGCCAAGGCGAACTGGACCTACAACAGGGAAAAGGTTAGAATCGGCAGGGATGAAAGGTGAAAAATAGAGATCAAGCTAGACAAAGGATGTCTATCTGGGATCCTGGTGTTGATAGTTGACATATTTGAGGTGCTTATGAGGAAATTTAGATGAATCAAGGCCAAGGGGGATCTAATGTGGGTTGAAGGTGTCCACATTAGCCAAATGTACACTAATGGACCAAGTGTGGTAAAACATTACAAAGACACAATGGAAAAGGGTCTTGTATCAACAATAAATGTCTGCAATGATATTATGATGTATAGGAGGTATGCAGTAACTGACTTGTGGCACAAATATATTGTGTTTGGATATGATGGGTCTAATGGGTTATTGGTTGAATAAGTTATAGTTGGTTATTATTCGGCCTAATATGTATTGGGTGGGTTAAGGGTTTACCCTAACCCTGGGATTATTAAAAGAGAGGCGATATATAGAGACGTCTATCATTGTAAATCATCATGGATCATGTATTATGGATTGATTCTATTGAGTAGTAAAGGTAAAGTAGGATAGTAGGTTTGGCTCTCATAGTTGATAATTTGGAATGATTCCTTAAGGAATTTTGTATGGTGTAACCCAACCTTTGGGGTATTTCTATTCTAGGTATATTGAAGATTATGACACATTGGCCCACTGTACATATTGGGTTGTGTATCTGGTTATAATATAGCATTATCCATTAAGCAGCCGATCCTAGCATTGGGACGAATACAAATATGAGATTCGGGTATGCTGATAGCGGTATTTTTGGGTGCATGGATATGTTTTTTGGATGCGGTCGTACAAAAATATACATAAAATATAAAAAATATAGCCAAATAAGCAAAATCAACCACATAATATGCACAGAGTAAAGAAAATAAGTTAAATAACCACAAAACATATTGATAAGTCAATGCTAAAAGTCATGATATTTAGTGGTCAAACTTAGATTAGTTTTAGAACAAGTACATAGTGCAAATGTTACAAGGTATGGACAAAAATCAATACAAATCATTATATTAAAGTAGGTTCATTGTAAAGGGTTCACATATACCAATATGGCTAATGTTAGAATTTTGCTAAACATGTCAAAATAGTCTTAAAGAAGTTATCTATAATTTTACATACCCTACAAGTTACAATAAATAACTTGCCCCTAACATCCTAACCAAGTTTGTATGATGGCAGGGAATGGATAACTCAACTTTGATACTATTGTTACAAACTTTTCTTGTGAATTAATACACACGTAGGGAGAAGATGCATTCAATGCAACTTTTCTAAAGTATTGTAGGAAATGATAAATACATATTCCTGACGAACACCACAATGAAGACTAGGGTATGACCATACAAGAAAGAAGAGATGGAAACCATTTCAATAGGCACCATTTGACAATAAGATGGCCAATACTTCCTCCAAAGAAAGATTACGAGCCCACTATATTTTCCCACAAAAGATCAAACAAGTCCACAACCTTTAATAGTTGGTAGCAAACACTCCCAACTTTGAAATAAATAGGCCCACGGTGTTTATTTTAATTGTTTTTTGAAGGTCATATTTGATTTTTTGTGAAGTGAAAACAAAAAGAAATGAAAATAAAAATGTTTCTGGCTGTGGAACCTACCTGAATACAGCTAGAAAAGGCCGGGAGCCTTACGGATACTTTAGGATGTATTCCAGAGTATCCACAAGGCTCCCGATGTTTCTTGGACATTTTTAAGAAGGATTGTATTGGGATCCTTTTCCGAGCAGTATTGTATCAGTATCCGCGACCCTATACAACAGTATCTAGTAATGTAGATTATCCATCATATTGGATATTTGGTTCTTAAATGGTGATATTAGAGCGGCTATTGGGAAAGTGGGAGAATTTTTTTTGTAGGTTCATAATTATTATTCTGAAATTTATAGAAAAAACACCTAAAATTTTAGAACACAATGCTCTTAGCACAAGTATTTGATTGGAGCAATTTTTGCATCATCAGGAATTACGATTTGTGAGTTTTTTGGTAAATGTCATGATCAAAATTTTGGGCAGTATCGAGGGAATGGTGACCTTATGAAGGTGGCCTTCTATACAGCTGGATTGCTGTTTTTGTTTTGTGGTTGCAATCCTTATAGACAAAGGGTAAAGTCTTCATATCATTCCATATGTGTAAGCAATCAAGCGCCATTTTTAGCATTGTGAAGGAATTTCTCATATCTAGTTTCCTAAAGGGTTTTGATTTTCAAATTTGTAGTAGGAAGGGAGATCCATTGAAGGTATGTTTCTTAAAACCCTAGCTTTTGAAGGGAGTGTGATTCATGGATATACCTATGTTTAAAAAAAAAAAAGATCCTCAACAATGGTGGTATATATTTAAGAAAAAGTATTTTGGGAGAAAGTTTTGGAAGACATATCTATGGGCATCCCTTAGTGACGAAGCTTTGAATTTGTGGATTAGTCTTGATAACATTTGTAAGGTCCTTTGGACTTGAGATGAAGTTGAAAAAGCTTTCTTATGTAGACAGGGAAGGGAAATAGAACATGGGATCTCCCTAATCAAAAGAAAGACGAGCATAAGCTTCATGAAGAAGCAAAAAGAGGAGGAGAAAAAGTAGAAAATGAAACCCTAACCTTGTTTCAAGAAAAACATGATAGAGTTTGAAGTGTTTTGTTTCCAACCAAAGAAGCTTCCATATTGTGGGTTTATGGCTGCATTCAAAGAGAGGTTGAAATATACCTTTTTAGGATTTTGCAATATTCTGATTTTTTTTGTTTTTTTGAATATGATAATTGAAACCCTAGGTAAATACCCAAATGCAAAACTACACAAAGCGGGAAAAGCCCAACAAAAGATTTTTATTTAAAACTTTTGATTATTATTGACCGAATCAAACCTGATTGAAAATTCACAAATAACAATGAATTCAACAAGTAAATACCACACACAATCCACCAAAACAAAATACAACATTGATGGATGGCCTAATGGGTGACATCTAGGTCTGGAAATGAATACTGTCAACCCAACAACACTGAATAAGGTGATGCCCAGGCACGACCATGAATAATGATGTGAATAGTGATGCCGTTGTTGGTTATGCTCAAGTACCTTTGTAATCCCTCTTCAAACTCTACGCCTTGGCTGAAAGTATGACGCCCTTGCTGAATGAGCCTCTAAAACTTATTTTCCTCTGAAACTGGTAGCACAAACGTGATCCTCGGGTGGAATCCTCAATTGGGTATGAGGGGTTTCATCCTCCTACTTTCAAATTCGAGGGTTTTCGTCCTTGGATGCAGAGCTGAAGCTGCAAGATTTTCCTTTGGAAAAAGGGTGTTGGTTTTTGTTCGGGTGTTTGAACAATCATTTTTTTTCATCCAATTCTTTTATTATTCATTTTTTTATTTCAACCTAAAAGAAATTAATATTTCTTTGAATTGAATATTCATTTTTTTTTAACTTATGAATATTAATTACTTTTTGGCCATGTATCCAATATTTACTTTTAGCTTCATTCAATAATAATAAATTAAATGTCATTTTCCAAAGTTATAACTTAAAGTACCTTTTTTAACAACTTAATAAATTATTATTAAATTATTTCCCTTTTAAATCCCCCATTGTAGCCTATGGGAAATAAAGATAGGCTATGGGTCCTATGATTTCATTAATTCAAGAAAGTGGACATTACAGAGGTGGTTGCCATCTCCATAAACTTTAGCAATAGGTATAACTTAATCATCATTGAACTGGTTAAGTGGCAAGCTCAAGCAAATAATTTCAAAGAAGGATAGGTATATGGTGGACAAGTTCGAGCTTTTGAAGATTCAAAACTCATTATAGACAAATATGTTTTGCATTCAAATTTTTATGCTATTCTTATGGATGGTTTAGATATGGTGCTTTGTTATGCTTTGATTAGAGAGTTTGTGCATTTTTAATATTTATGTGCAAAAAAGGTTCATGAAGCCTTGGTACATGAAATAGAAGTTTAACATTGCTGGGTATTACTCATTATATCAAGGGAGAACATCAAAAAGAATCTAAAGAAGAGCACATTGAAGAATGTGAAGATTATAAAGATCATAAGAAATATGGGAACGAAGGATTAGATGCAAAGCATAAGCATGGATCTATAGATTAGCACAACGAAGAATTTGAATAAGATCACAATGAAGAATCTAAGAAAGGGCACAAGGACTTGCAAACTTGTGAAGGAAGTTCACACCCTTCATTTACCCAAGAGTTAAAGGAGCGATGGAAGACAAGGTTGAAGTGTCAAAGGACAAAGACATGGAAGTTAAGAAGGTTGCAGTATATTGATATCCACATCACCATGAGAGGCAATAATCATGGAGGAATAACGGGGAGCATCATAATAGCAATGACAATGGGTATTGTTGACAATTCTTCCACATGATAGATTGTCTCTTGCCATTCGGAAAATTCACATCTCCATCCAAGGAAAGAAAAAATTCATTGGGAAGAATACATTGTTTTTCTTTTGTGAGGGCCTTTGGTACAACAGGGATTCCTTCGGACTTTTTGTCTAAAGGAATGGTTCATCAAAGAAGGCAGAATGTCACATAGCTTTGGAGAAGTGCTAAGGACATAAGTCTGCAGGAAATTACAAAGGAAAGAGCCTACAACAAAGGAAGTAATTCCTTTGGACTTTTTGTCCGAAGGAATACTTCGGAGAATTTACAAAGGAAAAACCTTGCAGCCAAACAAAGGTCCGCCAAAAGCAAGAAAAGCCAAGGAATAATTCCTTCGGACAAAAGTCCAAAAAAATCCGAAGGAATAAGTCCGTGGAATTGCAAGGGGCGTCTTTGGAAGGTAGAAAAGGGCAAAACAAGAAACCTGAAGGGCAAGGTACCCTTCGGAAGGGTCATTTTCAACAATCTCGAAGGGAACCTACCCTTCGAGAAGGTGCACGTCAAATTCATGACCCCTACAAAAACCCCAGGTGCCCTACAATTTTTTCGAAGGGCACAAAGGGAGAGCCACGAGCCCTTGCGGAGGGCACTTGGTCGGTGCCTGGACCATGGCAATTTTTTCGAAGGGCATTCTCAGCAAAGTTCAAAAGGACAAAGGATTAATTCCTTCAGGGTTTTTGTCTGAAGGAATTTCTTCAGACAAAAAGTCTGAAGAAATTCGGATAAATGAAACAAAGAAAAAACCCGTGGAATAAAAGCCAACATAAAAGGAATGACACAGGAAGATATCCTTTCGAAAAAAGTCCGAAGGAATTCCTTCGGACTTTTTCTTCGGAGGATAAAGCCGAGGGAAAATAAGCCCGAGAAAATGCCAAAGGGTGACGTCCCGCGAGACGTCAAATTTTGACCGCGGGAAGTAACCGTTGAAGTTCAAAGAGGAGTTTGACTAGAACCAAGAAAGCCGAAAAAAAAAACAAAGGTAAAGCCAAAATTCTGAAAGAATTAAACCACCGGAAGTTGACCTCAGATTAAGCGATGGGAAGTTGAAAATAGAATATCCGAGGAAATATCCACCAAATATAGATAAGATAATCCAAAAAAAAAGAATCCTGCCAAAAATAGACAAGACACAAGTAGACCAAAATAAGAGAAAATACATGCGAATAAGGGCTATTTCTAGCGGATTGCTAAGTTTCGGTTGACTATCTGTTTTATTGGCGGTTTGACTAGTCATTCTCATGCATTCGAAGGTCCAACTCAGCGTATCTCTTTGTCCAACTTAGCTTATCAAACTGTCAACTCAGCCTTTCAAACGTTCCAACTCGGCATCAAGCAGCTTACGTAGAGTTCTAAAATTGACATTGGCATGGATTTCCATGCAAAGAGAGGTGGGCAATTCAATAAACAAAAGACAAGTTCACTTCCTCAAGCACAAGAAGCTTCATGCAAAGACAAAGAGAAAACATATTTTATTGAAAGGCCAAGTCAACTTTGAGTTAATCTAAGTTAATCCTTCTCAATTCTTCAACGCCAATCTTTGGCTTTTGTAATTCTCTATAAGATGGCTTTCAGCTTTGATTAAAAAATTATCCCTCTCTTGGCTAGACGAGCCTTTGCCATTGGTGAGTTGTGTAACCTCTTCAATCAATAGGACTGTACTTTCAGATTTCAAGTGTTGGCATAGTGTATATTCATTCAGCAATTTGCATAAGTGGTAGATTTCTCTCTCTTCCCAAATTCTGATTCGTACCTAGTTGCTAGCTTATCATTATGCAGGTCATGTTAAGTGTTCTTTATGTCTTTTGTTGAAGCTGTAAGGGGATGTTAGGTGGTTGCAAAGTGTCTTGTATCAGACCTCTCTCCATCGTTTTTCCCTCATGTTTTGGTCATTGGATCGAACCTTCTCACGAAATACTTATGCATAGTGGTCGATTGAAATCAAAGGTCTTCCTTTTTCTTTGTTTGTTCAGTGTTCAAGGTTCCAAGTTGAGTGGATCAATCTTTTGGTGTATCACCTTTATTAGGTAGGATTTCCCTTTAAAGTTTCCTTTTCCCTTTTCCATGGTAGTCCGCAGCATAGAGTAGAGATCCTCATTGATACATCTTACATGAACCAGCCTTCTCTAGAGGTTCTTCTCACCATTGAGACACCCACCCTCGTGAGAAGATCCCATTGTTTCAATCGGATAGAGGATTGGCCATTTCATGCACATCTTCGATTCAAGGCGCAGATCCAGGTTGACAACAGGTATACATGGAATCAAAGAAGTGAGTACTATGAATATATTTGGCATCAGAAGAGCAATGTCTATGGACATACATGGACTCGAAGAAAGAACAAATATACTTGTCCACAACATCAAAGGAATCATAATAGTGCAAAGAAAGCATGTCATCATCAAGAACCACCACTTATCAAGATCACGTGTGGATGGATGGGTGATTGAGCATTGTGTCAAGTATACATAGATTTGTGAAAGTCTTACTATGTGTTCTCTTCTCATGTTTTGAGAGAAAACAAGTTAAGGGGGCTGGAATGTTAGGATATGAGGGGATTGGAATGTTATACACCTAGGGACATGATATTATGATGGACATGAGGTTATGGAGTCACTGACTTGTGGCACCAATAATTTGTGTTTGGATAGGACGGGTCCTATGGGTAACTATTGTAGTGGATCAAATGGGTAACTTGTGAAACAAGTAATATTTGACTATTAGTTAGCCTAATGTATATTAGATGGGTTAAAATGTTTATAACCTAAGCATAGGATTATTATAAGAGAGGTTGTTATAGAGGCATCTATCGTTGTAAACCATCATGGGTCATGAATTATGGATCAATTTGATTGAGTGGTAAAGGTAGAGTAGGATAGCAGGGTTGGCTCTCATAGTAGGAGATTATTTGGAGTTGTTCCTTATGAAATGTTGTATGGTCTAACCATACCATATTAACGATATTTTTGTTACGAGTATATTAAATATGAGGAACTTTAGCCTACCATACATCTTATGTTGTGCATTGTGGTTATATTTTAACATTATTTTGTAATTGGATATTTGGTTCTTAATTTCCTTGTTGCATGACATCATTATAGGTGAGTCATCTATGCCATATGGCATCTTATCTGCTAGAGTGATCGTCTTGGGGTCCCAATTTGCATACAACTTTGAAGGTATGTGCAAGTGGAACTAATATTTAAGTGGGCGCTTAGTTGTATTGGGCCTATTGGCTTCACTCTAGTGACAATTTTAGCAAGAATGGACTTCTCTACACATCTTTTTTGGGTACATTATAAGGCCACATTTCTCATCATGTTTTGATTGGAAATAAATACAAACTACTCGCATTTGGCATTTGGGAAAAAGTACATCTATTCTCTCCACTTATTGTTAGATTTTTTTTTCATGAATATAGTTTGTAAAAGTGAAGGATTATTGTTAGGGATTCAAAAGAGTTTGGCAGTCTTTAAAAGGAAAGGTAGATAGAATTTAAAATTTATTCAAAGCGGTGTGTCAACTGAGCAGGATTTAGGCACTGCTAGGAAAATTTCCAAATGATTTTCTTTGACAACTATAATATTATTATCTTGCAAGTTTGACAAAATTAGTTTACAACGGATTTATTCGAATTGCTTTCCAGATGAACGTAGAAAAAAGAAATGAATGGAGAGATGAAATGGAACTATTTGTGGAAACTAAACCCAATTAGTAGGCTAATCAATTCCAATATTTACTAGAAATTTCAATACTTTGACAAATTGTTCTGAAAGCCAAAAGGTTCAGTTGGATGAACTTCAATTGAACTTGGATAACCCAAAAGCCAAAAGGGTGGAAAATATGGTTTGATAAATGGAAACAAAAGCTTTGGTTATGGTCCTTAGAGACTTGAAATTATCTATCACCTCGAAATAAAGGTCGAGTGCTCTGGCGGTAGTCGATGTCTGCCCTTTCCTTGTCAATAGTAGCAAGGATCTTACTTGTTATCAAGATGACCCTGATTTTTGAAAGTGCTTTTCTCATCCCATTGGTCGAGTCCTCTCTTTGCAAGATGCATTGATCAAGAATCTCCACCTTATCGACTCAACCTTCATGCCAGTCAAGTGTCTTGTCTATTTTCGTCCCCCAATCAATTGCAATCCATTGATGCGGTGGGTATTTATGCATTCAATCAATAGATTAAGTTTCTCTCTTGTGTAGTCATCAAAAGGCCAAGGGCACTCAACTTGAAGGTCGAGGGGGAGGAACTAATCTACAAGGCTATCACCTTCTTTGGCTAGATCACAAAATGATGAGTGTAATGAAGCGAGTGAAATCTTGAATGAAAACTAACTCCCATTCAATGGGTCAATTTGTATTACCCAATCTGCATTCAACCACAAAGGAAGCAGTATAATGGATGTTTGACAAGTGATTCGGTTGCTGCTCATACTTGTGTGAATGAGAAGGTTTCCCTTGAGCCCTTACATCAGATGGGTGCCTAATTGCCCTCAGGCCTCTTTCTTTCCATATCGATTGAATTTTGCTAGATTATATACATAACAGGGGTTATTAATTTGAGGAGCCAAACAAGGTTCCACTAATAGATTCAAAACATGATTGAGACAAACTAACAGAGAACACAAAATAATATTAAACACACTATATATCCCATTCGAACCATTACAAATATATAGGAAGAATATTTCCTATTATTAAGGAGGTTGCTTCAACAACTCTCCTATATTCGTGAGTTGGTTGAACAACTCCACTCACCTATAGCAAACACTAAATATATATATTATTGTTACACAAAAATAATATATTATTAACTAACTTATCATAAGCAAATAATGTTTACCATAAGATAAATAACTAATTACCTTGTGAATACTAAATTTTTCTAACATTCCCCCTTTAGTTTTTACATTGTAGAACACATCTTGTTTTTAAACTGCAATGTGCCACCAATGGCGCTGACCTTATGATCTTGATCCAAAATGAAAGGCACTCCTCGTCAACCTTCCATGGTTTTCAACATGTTTACCACAAATCTAGACATGAATAGGGGCCCTTCAACCTGTTCACCTTGTAGTTTTCTGGATCACCACTAACTTTTTCAAGATCCATGAGTGCTATGGTAATTCTTGATCAGTACTCTTATATGCTTTTACATCAAGGGAGTACATAAGAATAGCTCACATATGCAAGTGAACAGAAATGAATCTCTGCTCTTATTACAAAACACACTGGAAAAAGAAATATCTGCCACACCACAAAATTGAAAAAGAAATGACACCAAATCATATGGGCCTCATCGTTGGTGATTGATGAAGGCGTAGAAAGCCTCTTTCCTTTGTTGCCTCCGATCTCCTTCATGTCGGTGCTTGCTTAGCCGATGAAGATTTGAAACTCAGAGGTTTCCACATTGTTCTTATTATAACTTAACCCTCAATGTGAAACTAGTAGGATGTCGGTTTACACCGAAAAAGCATCCATACAAGAAAGATTTTTTATTTTGACATATCTTAATAACACAAAAGAACTCTTAACTCTTGACTCATTTTATAATGACCTTTTGAAATGAATAGACTATTAACTTAAGCACAGGTCTCAATAAACTTGACTAAACCAACAATAGGGAAGACTCTAATAATGTTTAACAAAAAGATTTTGACTCGTAGGGATTTTTGATGGCATTAACCATTCATAAGATTCTAATAAAGCTTTTAGCTATGATTGGAATTTTAACCGATAACAAAAAAAAAACTAAACAAAAAATAAAATCTCTCTCTATAAAACTATAACAAAAATCACCAAACTCTTCATCATATGACGAAACCGTGGGCTACAACTTGAAATGCACAAAGATGCCAAGAAATGTGGAATGGATATCTGAACTGGAACTTGTTTTGAAGGAAAACTCTGGAATCATTGAGCCTATATTGCATGGAGTCTCACAAGCGTGATCTTGCTTTGGAGTCAAACACACTGCGAAGCATTTGTAGGGAGACGAGCTTAGAAATGCCACTGTTTGTGGATCGAGGTAAGATTAGAGTGCACTTAACTCTGTGAAAGTCATTGTTGAGATAAATTGCGACGAAACACTTGGCAATTGCATGGAGTGATTGGATGAGAAGACATAAAATCCAATTAGACATATATTAGGGCAGTCACCAATAATGACGAGTCGTGAGATCTAGATGCTCCAAGTTTATAGAGATCGCCTTATATTGACTCATGTAAATTTGATCAGAATGTTAGAAAGAGACTAGACACAGGGTGTGGGCTGCGCATTAATGCTACAATAACTGATTTTATTTGTACCTTCTCAGTTTCTAGTGAGCTGTCTTTTGCCTATATCACTTGCTCAATCACTGTATTCTGATTTGCGACGTCATGGGTTGGAACTAGTGATTGTCGTGGATCTAGCAGATCCCTGGAGTCCGCTCAATACAAATATAAATGCATACAATCACAATGGACTTTGCAATCCAAGATGTCAAGTCTAATCCTTCACACGTTTCAATGTGATAACAGATATAGCAAATAGCAAATTTATATAGATATTATCCTAAACTATGCAAGCAAAGCCTAGATAAACTAATCTCACTAAGAACTATATATCAAAGGATTCAACTCATTAATTTGAGGCAATAATACAATCTATGACATTGCCTCATTCAAATTCCTAATCCTCCATTGCAGGGAGATCAAGTACTACTCTGATACCACTATTATTAATTTGAAGAGCCAAACAAGGTTCAACTAATAGATTCTAAACATAATTGAGACAAACTAACAAAGAACACAAAATAATATTAAACACACCCTATATTTCCCATTCAAACCATTACAAATATATAGGAAGAATATTTCCTATTATCAAGGAGGTTGCTTCAACAACTCTCTTATATTTGTGAGTTGGTTGAACAACTCCACTCGCGTATAGCAAACTATATATAAAATTGTTACACAACAATAATATATTATTAACTAACTTATCATAAGTAAATAATATCTACCATACGGTAAATAACTAACTACCATGTGAATACTAAATTTTTATAACAAGACCCTCGCCAAATGATGCTCTCGATCGATGGATCAAGGCACATAAGGCTCTACCAACAACCAATTGATCGAGGAGATCAAGGGCTTTAGGCACTCCCTCAAAGTTTGAGGGGAAAGGAAGATATGTTAAGAGAATTTAAAAACTTATGGCTTGTAGCTTCTTCCATGCTTTAGCTTTTAAAGCCGAGTTTTGAGTTTTTGAATTTCAATTTAGAGACTTACATATCAATGTGTATATGAATGTAATGTCCCCAATTTGGGACAAATCAACAAAATAAAGGTTTTCCAACAAACCCTATCAAATCTGAAATAAATTTGAAAAGTTTGAATATAAACCAACAAACCCTTGTTGTAAATGTGCCTTAAAATTGAAAATGAAGACTCCAAACCCCTGTGAAAATTAACAAATAAATACTTTAATGATCTTTAGCTGTTAATGACTCTCATCACCAAGAAGGAAGAAGCTGAAGAAGGAAGGTCTCAACCATAGTAGCATTAATTGTTTGAGGAAAAAATCATTTTTTCAAAAGTGGGGAAAAAATCGAAAAACTTGAAACTGCTAGAAAAATGCGAAAAAAAGAAAAAATTGATTTAAAAAAAATTTTAAATGCATTTCCATTGCATCTAGATACATATTAGGCAATTCAATTGCATATAGAATAGATACATCATACAATTACGCCATCCATGAAAGATAAATGAGATTGTATGCCATCCAAATTAATTCACTGTTTTCTTTCATTACTTTTCATAAATATTCAAATTTCATTACATATGCATTTCAAAATGCATACTATTGTCATAGTGGAACAAAAAAAGGGGAGGGAACAAATGGTAACATGTACACCTATGGTTCACCAGGTCTACACCTCAACATATTTTCAGGGTTTTTGCCCTTCCTAATTTGAGAGATGGCCTCCGCGTCGATCCCAATATCATCCATGAGGTCGAAGTCAAAATCTTGGAAAAGACTCTTCATTATTTTCGAGCCATTCAGAATCTGGGTCGATCTCGTCAAGGTCGATCGAATGATCTTCCTTGATGGTACCTAACATTATACAAAACAATGCATATGTTAATGACTCATGCGAATAATATTTTACAAGTAACAAGAATATAAATCGGCTTTTCAAATGAATTGAGAATAAAAAATGCAATATCTATTAACTTCGAGCTTTCTTCATCTTTAGTCTAGGATTGTGATGGACAAATGCCAAATCATTGAGCTGTTTTTGAGTGAGTCGATTGCGTTTTTTTGAGTGTATATGCTCGAACACACTCCAATTGCGCTCGCAAGCGAGTGAACTACATCGTTGGCTCAAAATGTGCATCGCCATCCTTTGAAGGTGTTTGGTTTCTTTGCTAAAAAGATCCCATTATTGTGCTATAAAAAAAGATTTTGTTACCAGTTGCACAATCCAATCAAAATTTAACACTTTAACTATACATATGAAAAAAATAGTCTCCCTGGTTGGAAGGTCTTCCCTCCTGTGATGATTGCCTTACTACAGAAGAAACTGTTTAAATTTTGCCCCCCACAGGGCAAATTGTCACCCCTACACTTCAGAACTTTGCTATGGTGCCAAGTTTGTCTTATGAATCAGTTTTGGGGTCCTTAAATGAGCATTTACAGTCACCCAAGTGGCCATCTACAACCAGGTGAATTTTAGTCATGCAGAGGTTTCCAAGGAGCTTTCTTGATTACAACCAAATGTGCAAATACAACCAAGACATACACGCTGTAAGTTTATTTATTGTCTTCCCAAGGAATTTTTTCGGGCTATAAGAGGTGGACTATTTCTTCGGACATTGTGTCTGAGAGAAAGAACTCTGAATTGACTGTGTAAAAGTCAGAAAAAATGACTAAGTGGCAGTCATTCAAAGTTTATTTTCTTTGGACTTTTTATCTGAAAGAAAAAGAGAAAAGCACAGTTGAGAAGCCCTAAAGGGCACTTGTCCTTCGGGAAGGTCCAATTCAAAAGACCTGAAGGGTATGTACCCTTCGGGTTGGTTCACTTTATGGATTTCAAGTCAAGACAAAAGTTTTGAAGGACAGTTTCAAAAAGCCCGGGTGCCCTTCAAAAAGCTCGAAGGGCACTTTTGAAGGCAGCCATACCCTTGCGGAGGGCACTTGGTCGGTGGCAAGACCTTTTCAAAAGTTTCGAAAGGCACTTTTGAGGACGAGAAGCCCTTGTGGAGGACACTTTGCAGTGAAGTGGACCTTTACAATTCTTCCGAAGGGCACTTTTGGAAGAACATACCATTGTGGGGGGCACCAAAGCCAAAGATAGGACCAAATCAAAAAGCCCGAAGGGCATTTTTGGGAAGCAAAAGCCCTTGCGTAGGTTACCTTCATAAAAGCAAAGCACAAACGGAAAACAAATTCCTTCGGACAAAAAGTCCGAAGGAATTCGGGAGGGACAAAAGCCCGATAGAAAATAAAAACAAAGGCAAAGAAGAAAATGAGAAAATTTGAGGAAGGAAATCCTTCGAAATAATTGTTAAACAGGGAATCCGCGGGAATATGAAGTCAACAAAAGTTTGAAGAAAACCAAAGGGCAAGACATAAGAGCCTAAAAGAATAAATTCGGGAAAATTGGCAGGGAAAAGAATTCCTTCGGACAAAAAGTTCGAAGGAATTCGGGAGGGACAAACCTCGATAGAAAAGACAAGGGCGTAAGCAAAGGCCAAAAAAGAGAAAAGAAAATGCCAAGCTCGGGAAGAGAAGAGATAGAGAGTCCGAAGGACGAAAACTAAAATAAAGCTCGAATCTCGAATTATAGCATGAACAGAGACGTAAGCACAAACATGACTGAACCAAAACTGAACAAGAAGCAAGACAAACGCAAAAAAAGAGGCATGAGCAAAGATTGAAGCAGAATTGAACATGGACATAAGCATGAACAACGAATAAAACAAACACAAAATAAAGACAAAGGCAGGATAAGTAAAGATCATGCACAGACTAACGTGAGTGACTCCAACGAAGTGAACGCGTTTAAGAAAGCAAGCATGCTTCAGTTCTGAAAATAGAGTTGTCTTGCATGATGAACGGGCAAAATGTTGAACGTTTCAAACAACGAGAAATTTCATGCACGCACTCTCGTTTGTCTTAAAGCTTGAAACGTTCCGACGGTTTAAATGTAATTCTTAATTTGGCATTTGCATTGATTTCATGCAAAAGGGAGATTTTCAAACGTTCCAACAATTCGAGTGGATTTGACTACTCTTATTTTGGAGTTTACTGGTTTTCAAGTCAAGACATCTATTCCTAGATGTCATGCATCCAAAGCTTGTCTTCTTCTTCTTCTTTTTCAACGCCATGGATTCTTCATGCAAGACACCAGGTATAAGCCAAGGAAAGACAAATTTTGAAGACTCATGCAATGCAATTTGAACTTGGGCTAAAGAAGAGTTAACTTCCTCTTATTTCCAACGTCAATCTCTTGGCTTTTTGTAATTTTTTATATTAATGGCTTTTCAGCCTTGTAAAATCCATCCCTCTCTTGGTAAGACTAGACTCCGCCATTGGTGAGTTGTGTAACCTCTTTAATCAATAGAAAGATTGTACTTTCAAATTTCAAGAACTGACATAGTGTACATTCATTCAACAATTTGCATACGTGGTAGATTTTTGTCCCTTTTCAAATTTTGATTCGTACCTAGTTGCTAGCTTATCATGTTATGCAAATCATGTTCAGTGTTTTATATGTCTTTTGCTGACGCTGTAAGTGGATGTTAAGTGGCTGTAAAGTGTCTTGTATCAGACCTCTTTCCATCGTTTTCTCTCATGTTTTTGTCATTGGATCGAACCTTATCATGAAATACTTATACATAGTGATCAATTGAAAATCAAAGGTCTTCCTTTTCCTTTGTTTGTTCAGTGTTTAGGGTTCCAAGTAGAGTGGATCAAACATTCTGGTGTATCACCATCATTAGGTAGGATTTTCCCTTCAAGTTTCTTTCTCCCTTTTTCATGGTAGTCCACAACGCAAATTAGAGATCCTCATTGATACATCTTACAGGGACCAGCCTTTTTTGGAGGTTTTTCTCATCATTGAGGCACCCACCCTCGTGAGAAGATTCCATTGTTTCAACTGGAGAGAGGATTAGCCATTTCAGCACGTCTTCGATTTAAGGTGCAACTCCAGGTTGACAACAGAAACCTCTTGCCTGCCTGTACATTGACAACACTCTTATGGCTTTTTCAAACTTCTACTCAATAAGAAACATTCTTTCCATGCACTTAAATAGGCTCTCTGTGACATCTGCATTGTCTCAAAATGAGGCACTGTAGAACAATGTTGGATTGAAGAAATATCCAGCAGCATAGAGGGGAGAATGCATTTGTCGATTCTATCTGTTATCAATTATCTCTCACAATGACATGTACTTTGCCTCGTTATTCTCTAATCTGCGTCTAATAGCTTTTTTTGCCCTATCCATTGCTTCATACAAATAACCTATAGGGGGTTTATCTCCATCGACAAGTCTCAAAACTCGAACTAGAGGCTCGAAGAATAACACAATTTGCTCTATCTCTTCCCAAAAAGACGATGAAAAAATAGTCATTCACCATTCTACCATCCATATGTTTTGCAAAAGAACATTCCACCCACTCACTTGAAACAAACATTCATTTCAAATTCATTTGCTGTTGGAAAAGACTCTGTAAGGCAAATAAGTGGGTTACAAACCTTGTCACCCCTAGCCGAAGAAGTTCCAGTCATTCGTGAATGGCCGCATCATAATAAGAACCCTTGTGTGATTGTATATGAACTTCGTGATTACGCGGACCTTTTGCAAAACCTCTTTGACCTATGGAATTTTGCCTATGTCTTCCAAGATCAAATCAAGACAATGTGCTGCACATGGAGTCCAAAAGAGAGCTGCATATTTTTTTATAAGAAGTCTTTTAGCGGCCACACAAGCAACAACATTATCAATAATGATTTAAACCACATTTTCTGGCCCCACCTCAATCACAACTTCATCAAATAGATGAAAGTGCCTCATCTGATTTTATCTGATTAGATGCATCGACACTCTTCAAAAACATAGTGCTAATGTACACGACACAGAAATTGATAAATGTGTGATTCTTTTTATCTGTTCATCCATCTGACATAATAGTGCATTTCGACTATGCCCATTCCTTGCGATGTTCTGCAAAGACATCAATCACATACTGTATGACATCCTTCAACAAATCTGTTCGCAAAGCCTCATATGATGGGGCTGAAAACCCTAGACTTGCAATTGCATCCATCATACTTTGCCATTATGGAGATCTAGCCACATTAAATGACAAGCTAGAAGAGTACCAAAAGTTAGAGATTGCCTTTTTTGCTTACTCGTGCATAGTTTTTCTCCCGCATGTACTCTCTAATGTGGTTTGTGTTCCAGGTGTAGTGCGGCGGCTAAAGAAGGCATGAGTGTTTCCCTTTGTGTTTGGCCCATGAGATGCTGATGGAGGTGCTACATGAGACCTCTCCTTCCCCTTTTCACGTTTTGATGATGACCTAGCCATGTCATCAGATTCTTCATCAGCCCTTGCATTTGAAGAGTTAGAACCTATTTCTGTCCCTGTTATTGCCTTTTTTGCCTTGGAGTTTGAATATCTTTTAAATGCTGCTATAGCTTGATTGGTGACATCTATAGGGCATGCATTAGTGCAAGGTGAAACTTCATGCCCTCGTTTTCTCGTCAAATGCCACTTGAAGCGGTATATGCCTCTATTGCATATATTTTCACAAAAGTTGCATTTCACCTTGTTTGCGTTGCCGGCTCAACTTCAGTGCAGTAGTTCCATGCAAAATCTTTAACACATGGCATGATCAAATTTGCAGTGTGGTATAAAATTGTTTGTTTAAGTGCTAAAATATTTTGAAGGTGTTTAGTTTTTCCTTATCACTCCTAAAAAAAATCCTTATCACTCCAACTTATTACTCCTGCCTTTCGATATACCTAAATCTCCAATAACCAAACCATCCCTTGAGAGGAGCAGTTCTCTCGATATACCACCTCTCTCGATATACCAAACCTTCCTATATACCCGAAGGTACGTGGAAGAGAAATGTACGTGAGAGCAGAGTGATACGTGAGAGTAGAGTGGCACTAAAAGAAATGGTATGTGAAAGGTTTCGGTTCTATCTAATGAAATGCTTGCTCACATGAGGCAGTTCAGAGCTCGTAGGCACGGTACCCATCTGACACTGCGACCCCCCTGCACCAGATTTATAGCCGGGTGACATACCCTGGAAGAACAAAAAGAGAAGAATAGAAAAGAATGTGTTTTAGAGATGCTTTGTTTGGTTTTGTTTTTTAATTATTGTTTTGAATTTCTGCAATCGTTAATAATAAATACATAATAAAATCATATAAAAACATTATATCAAAATTTATTAACAAATTACAATAATTCCTTGGAATAAAATATTGTTTTTTAATAATTTTTAATATTATATATATATATATATTAATTACAAGCTACAAAAATTTATTAAAAAAAATTAATATTAAAAAAAAAAAAATTCCTAACTATATAAATAATCATATAAAAAAATTAATAGTTAGGGTTAGGTTAGTTTTTTCCATAAATTTTTTAAAACATAAATTAAAAATTAAAAAAAACCTAACCATATGGTTAGGGTTAGGTTCAAATTTTAATTTATAATTAAAAAAACCCTAACCCTAACCATATGGTTAGGTTTTTTTTAATTTTTAATTTATGTTTTAAAAAATTTATGGAAAAAACTAAATTTAGGTTAGGGTTAGGTTTTTTTATTTTTATATTTTTTTTACATTTTAGAAATATATAAAATAAAAAGTGAACTTAAGGTTAGGGTTAGGTTTGGGTGTTTTTTTTTATTTTTATAGTTTTTAATGACAATTTAAAAAATATATAAAAAAATTGAACTTAGATTAGGGTTAGTAGGGTTAGGGTTAGCCTTTAGGGTTAGGTATTTTTTTATATTTTTAGTTATTTAATTTTACATTTTAAAAAATATATAAAAAAGAAACTGAATTGTTAGGGTTAGGGCTAGGACTAGGACTAGGGTAAGATATTTTTTTATTTTATATTTACAATTAAAAAATATATAAAAAAAAGAACTTAGATTAGCGTTAGGGTTAGGAAATATTTAAAATTTTATATTTTTAATTTAGGTGTTTTTATATTTTTTACATTTTAATTTTAAAAGAAAAATAAAGAATTGAACTAAGGTTTGGGTAGGGTTAGGGTTAGGAAATTTTTTAAACTTTATATTTTTTATAAACTTAGGTGTTTTTGTAATTTTTACATTTTAATTTTAAAAGAAAAATATAAAAATGAACTAGGGTTAGGGTTTGGGTAGGGATTTTTAAAATTTTATAATTATTATTTAAATTTTACATATTACAAAAAAATATATAAAAAAAATGAACTTGGAAGTTTGGAACCTTTGAACCCTGAAGATTCTTGCTTGAAGCTTGAAGATTCGTTGATGTCCTCCAAACTCGAAATTCTACTTCCTCTTGTCCTTGAAATTCCAAATTCTGCTTGGTCTTTAAAAAACTTAAAAAACCTATATTTTTTGATGTTTTTTGGTTACTCCTTGCCTTTATAGATGAAAAAACCGCCGGCCAAGTGTAAATCGCGTTTTTTCCCAAATTAAATTGTGATTTTTGTTTTTTCTCGATTTTAAAAAAAATGTGATTAAATTGAGGCAATCAACGTTTTATTTACCTGCAGTCGTTGACCAGCAAAAAACCATGATAAAATCCTTGAAAAACGTGTTTTCTTATCCGATTGGTGATTAGTCGTGATTTTTTTACGATTTTGATAACTATGGTTTCAACCTCCAAACCCTAGCACCACCCTAGCTGAACTTCGATGCCCTTTTTCACACACCAACTCTGCTTAAACCCTTGTCAATTGCAGACAAAATTATATAAAATGTAGCATCCAAAACAACATTAGTGCATTACTGAATAAGGCTCCCGATAAGCCAAATTCCAAGCCATACGAAGCCGCCAAAATTCAAAATATTACAGCATTAATTAAATAGAAAATCATACCTTGTTTCATTCTCCAATCAATGCCAAATCCATTGAAATTAACTGTCAAAAATTTAGAAATAACTATATTATTATTTGTCTAATATTTAGGGTCTAAAAGCATCCTACAAACTCTACAAAAAATTTCCAAAGTGAATCCCCTAAGTGCAAAATTAATTACAATAAAATTAGAATTTACAATATTCAATTTGGTCACTAAATTACCTCCAACAAATGTAACAAATATCAGAGAATTATAATAATAATTATCAGATTTTTTATTATAAATTCGAGCACCAATTTAGTCACTCAAAGGCCTTAAATGATCTCCCAAATCCAATCGGCCTAGCTGGAATAAATCAACAAAAATCTACAAACCCTAGGAGGGGGTTTCTCCCTTGTAGCGCAACCCACAAAGGGGGTTGTCAACCCTAGGAGCCAAATCGTCACTCCTCCAAGACCCAATAATCTGTAAATAGTTTCAAAAAATCAGCCACCTTTTCAATCATGAATGATGAAGCACAAATTGCAGCCCTTGATGTAGAGCTACTCACAATGAAGATATAAAGGGTTTCGTCTTCACACCTCGATACACCTTGAGGGTTTCTGTCCTCAAAATGCTATGGCTAAGCTTGACATGCTTGAGTAAAGATTTAATATCATAAAAAATGCATAACCTTCAAATGGAACCCTCACTTTCCTTTTATAGCCAATGTCTCAAAATGAGCCCCCAAATTTGAAGGGAAAGCCTCTTTTAAAAAAATTAAAATGACATCCTTATAATTCCCCTTTTAGATCATGGGTGCCCGTGACCCTTCAAAAAGGCCCCAATTTAAGTGAAAATAGGATAACAAGGTACTTTTCATAACTCAAGTGCAAATTAAAATTCATAACGTACCTTTTCCATTAATTGCTCTTCAAGTGGGCCCCCAACTTTGCGATTTCTTCTCTTCCCTTAGGCTTTTGGGAACAACTTAAGGCTAAAGATCCCAAGTGTGCTCATGTCAAAAAGGGAAACATGACAGTCCTCCCTACCCAAAATTGCTTGTCTTCAAGCAATTGCAAGAGCCACGGGGCTGTCCCAACATTCTTCACAATGCAAACCCCACCCGTCATTGCTTCCCACGGAGGGAAAACTGTATACTGAAATCTCACCTTGTTGTACCTGTATTTTGGGGGCTGCTTCCAAACCCTGAAGTTTTCATCACAACCTTCCAAAGGCCTCTCATGTCCCCATAATGGCAACCCATGCAAACCAAGTTGCATTTGAGGAAGTCCTCACATATACCTTTAATAGACACCAAAGTGTCCTAAAAAAAGATGTTCGATGGCCAATAGTTGCCAAAAGAAATACAACTAAAAGGTGACACCTTGCTGCCCCATACTTGAGGATCATTCTGAATTCCCCTTATTGTATGCATACTATCTTGACAAACATTCAACAACTTCTTGGGATTTCCTCTATGCCATGGTAAACCTTTCCAAACTTGCAGAAAGAGGACAACAATGGACTTTTTTGGAAACATACCTTGGAAGGAGTTGTTGTAGAGATGCAAACCATCTTGTATGGGCCTCCTTATTTGTGCCACATGTTCTCTCTTTAGCTCTCCCTCCTCAAGCAAATTGGAACACAATGTGAATCTAACCAAAGCTCCATTTCATCAATGAAAGAGTGCTGTATCTTACTTGTGTGTAATATCCCCAAGAAGGAGATCGCTGAATTCGAGGAGAGGCGCTGCCACTTCACATGAAGAAATCACTGCCAAGGAGCAGCGCTGCCATTTAATACAACAATCATTAAACGGAAATGTCAAACGGAATTTTTGTCGGAAGTGAACGTAAGTGTCGAATGGACTTGTTGCTAGAAGTGAACGGAAATGTTAATGAAAATGTCAACGGAATTGTCGACGGAAATGTCAATGGTCACATCTTTTGGCGAAGAGGTGCCTCTTGGGTGGGACACCTCCTTTGGGAGAAATTTTTAAAGACTGTATAAGGGAGAAGAGATGTAGAAGTAAAAGTATCCAATTATGAATTCAATCATCTAACTCGTATAAGCGTCATGCTATACAAACACTCTCAATGACGAAAACCCTTGTGATTATAACAGCGCAAGGACGAAACCCCTTGTGAACTTATATTTTATTTAATTTATTATTTTAAATGCAATATTTATATTTATAAAAAAATATTATTTAAAAGAATTCTGAAAAAACCAAATTAATGTAAAATATTCTGATTTGGAATATGACAGTGTTCTCCCACCCTCTGTTACGCAAGAAGTGTTCCCAATCATACACATTTCCAGAATTGGCTAAGGGCTATAGTATGACAAAAAAGTCAGATTTCTCATCCTCATGACGCGGCTGTACCTGCATCCATAACTCATAATTTTCTGAGAGACAAAATTCTGACTTAGTTTGTGCACTTCTCTCTTCAATTCTGGGCTGTAATATGCTCCAAATTCCAATTTTTTTGACTTCAATAGGGGGCTGGAATTGTCTTTCTAACTCATAAATTTCTAATTGAAAAAAATGAGACCCTGCATATGTATTTTCAGAATTTACCCCTGGCTGTAGCTTGTCAAAAAAATTGAGTTTTGTGTAATGTCCCCAAATGAAACAATTAGACAAAGTTGGGGTTTTCCAACAAACCCTACTTAATCCAAAACCATTCCTTCTAAGAATCTGAAAATACAAATTCAGCTAATAACACACTTCGAAAAATGAAGCAATATTTAGCAACTTCCTCCACCAAAGCCGTAGGCAATTAGGGCAAAAATCAGATTTGATACTTCTAACTCTTAAAAAATATGAACTAAGCTTTATATTGCAGCCACTAATTTTAAAAGTCAAAATATTCACTCCAAAGTCGAAATTCAGAATTCTGGAATTTATTATTATAAAACTATAGTGGAATTTCATAAATTCATAACTTCCATAATACTTGGAATTTCAATGCAAGTGATAGCTTGAAATGATCACAAACATAGTAGCTATCAAACAAAATTAGAATCTGAATTTTCTCATCACGAGAAGCCCACCAAATGTTGTTCCAAAATTTTCAAAACCCTAGTTCACTGTTGAAATAATATAATAAATTAAAAATATTATTTAGGGCACAAAATCACTCTAAATCATGTGTAAATCAACCCTCAAACAATTTGTCAAGCCGGAATAAATTGTTAAAAATACCTCTAACCCTAGAAGAGGGTTCTGAAGCTAATTAGCCTTCTTGATAGGGGCTGCCACTCCTCCAAAGCAAGTCGCCACCCTAGGGGATGGCTTTCTAGACCAACCAAAGCTTTCCAAACAAGTTCGCCCACCTCTTTTCCTTGCACAAATGCAATTTCGAAGCCTCCAAAGGTGTTCGCCAATCTTCCATACAAAGTGGTGTTCCAAAACACCTTTGTAAGTCCAATTGCATGCAACCATGCAAATCTGAATCACAATTACAGCTTTTGAATAATACTATTTTGAATATAAAAATGGAGGTTTTCGTCCTCAAACCCTTGTCACACTTGAAGATTTTCGTTTTCAAATTGTGGTGAACAAGCTTGATATACTTGATCAACAGTTTCAATATTCCAAAATGCACAACCTTTGAATGAACAACTCACTTTCCTTTTATATCTATGTTCCCAAGTGTGGCGCCCAAATTAGGAGGAAAACTCTTCTTTTTAAAATATTAAAAGAACCTCTTTATAATTTCATTTTAGGCCTTAAGTGTCCATGACCCTTTAAAATGCCCCAATTTAAGTGAAAATTAGATCATAAAGTGCTTTTCTATTAAATGCTTTTGAAGTCCTCAAATGTTCCCTTTTTCTCTTTTTTGCTTCAGCATTTTTAGGAACAATTCAAGGCTAAGGACTTTATACAAATTTATACCAATAATGGGGACATTACATTTTGTGAAGGTTGAAGGTGGTGCATGTAGTGAATCAAACTTAGAATTTTCTAAGTGATTTTGGGACCAAAAATCCTTCAACAATCTACCTTTCTTCCAACTGTCCACTACTTGAGCTCTTGCCCAATCCAAGAGGGGGGTGAAGTCCTCATCCATACATCCAAAATCACCCGTACACCTTGGCATAGGGCGCTGTCCATAGCAAATTAGGGGCTGTTTTTGCAAATCACGTGTTCTACCCACTTCTATGCATGTACCATAAAAGTCAGAATTATTCATACTCATCAATTGGGTAGAAAACCAAATTTCCCTTGATGCCATTGGCTGCCTATAATCGAAATTTGCAACCCCTTGTTAATTCCTTCCTCTTCTCTCAAACTCATGTAGAGATGTCCTACCATGCTATTTGATGAAGGTGGGGGTGGTCCTCGATCACTTAGGCCATGTAGAATAATCTCTTTACCTTCCACCTTGAATTTCAATTCCATAGTTTGATAGTTTTGTGTATACTTATCAAGAGAATGTAACTATTGTATGCCAAACACCACATTGGTTTTCCCAATGCCTACTACATAGAAATCTTCTACCATATGCTTTTCGAAAGCTAGATTTAACTTTGGAACCTTGGTAGTACAAGGGATGGTGAACCCATCCGCCACAGTGACTCTAAACCCTTTGAGCTCCATGGGTTGTAGGCCACATGATGCCACAAGTCCTCTAACAATGAAGTTGTGGGTTGCCCCACTATCAATGAGTATAGTGACTAGTTTACCTTCCAATGATCCCTTCACTCTAAAAAGATAGTATCTAGGAGCTCCTAAAAGAGATGCCAATGTGCCACTCAACTCCTGTTTCTATCTCGAAAGCCCCTCTCTTCATAGGTGGCTGCCCCCAATTCTTCCTCCTCATCCTCATTAGAAAGCACCTCAGTGTAATGTACCTGACCTTTGCCACGACAATGGTGCCCCTTCTCCCAAGGGTCCTTACAAGTGAAACAAAGACCCTTCTTCCTCAATTCATTCCTCACCTCATAGCTACTACTGGGTAGCTCCTTCTGTTGTCCCAAATCCGGTGTGTTTGGTCTAATCAATGGTCCCTCATGAGCAGATCTCAGAGGCCCTATATAGTTTTCCCTTGGCTATCCCAAACCGCCACCTCTATGCTGTCCTGTAGGTGGTAAAGATGTAACCTTTGGCTGCCCCAAATATAGAAATTTGCCCCTAAGAGTAGAAGGCTCCAAATTGTAGGCCTTTTGGATGGCCTCTCTCAATGTTGGTGGGTCAGATGCCTTGACCAACCTTCACAAAGGTTCAACCAAGCCCTCTACGAATGAAACACCAACCTCCTATCTGAAACGTCTGTCACCATGATCAAAAGCTGTTGAAACTCAGAAACATACTTATCTATTGAGGCCTTTTGCCTCAATTCAGCCAAATCGTGGAAAGGGAGTTTTAGATCTACCCTATTAAACCTCTTAAAGAGTCTCCTACCGAACTCCCCATAAGTATGTATGTGCTGATGCCCTTGTGTGATCAATCCATGATACCACTACTCTTGTGCTGCTCCCTCCAAATGCAAAGTGACAAACTAAATTGTTTCCTTTGCCATGGGTTGTAGTGTAAAGAATGTGTCTACCATCTGAATCCATGCCCTTGCCGAACTTCTTGGTGATCCATCAAAAGTGAAAAGAGCTACTTTCCCCAATGCATGTTGGATATCTCCGTAGCCTCCCCATTGTCTTTGACCGATCTTGGGCTCACTCCTCCGTTTCCAAGTTGAATGCTCGAAAAAACTCATAGCACACTTTATTGTGACAGATGCAACATAATACTCTTTCATCTCTCTCTCCAACTCATCAAGTGGGTTAGACAAACCCTTTCTATTTGGTAAGAGCTCCTCTCTTTGAATGAATGTAGGCTAGGTGGGCCTACATGTAGGTGCTCCATTCTCCAAGGGGTATGTGTGTGTCAGGGCGGTTCCTTGAGTTATTGCTATCTCCATTGAAGAGCTTAAAGTCACTCATCTCATTCATAGCACAGACAAACCTCTCCATCACTGTTGTCATCCTCTCCTATGACTGTGAATACCTCAAAGCTCTCTCTTATGCTTCTCTATCCCTTCTCTCTCTCTATATCTCCAATGGATCCATGTCACCCCTCACCTGTTCTTGTTTTGCTTGTTGGTTTCTTGAACCGTTCTTGTTGTTCCTTAGGTAATATCTTGCATTTTTGTCACAACTCATAACAATCCTCTTAAAATCCCATCAGTGAGCCAAAATATGGCTCTGATACCATTGTAATGTCCCCAATTTTGGACAAATCAACAAAATAAGGGTTTTCCAACAAACCCTATCAAATTTGAAATAAATTTGAATATAAACAAGCAAACCCTTGCTGCTGTAAATGCACCTCAAAATTGAAAATGAAGACTTCAAACCACTATGAATATTAAAAAATAAATACCTTATGATCTTTAGTTGCCAATGGCTCTTATCACCAAGAAGGAAGAAGCTGAAGAAGGAAGGTATCAACCTCCAAACCTTAGCGCCACCCAAGCTGAACTTCAATGTCTTTTTTCACACATCATCTCTGCTCAAACCCTTGTCAATTGCAGACGAAATTATATAAAATGCAACATCCAAAACAACATATTTTATCACTGAATAAGGATCCCAATAAGTCAAAATCCAAGCCATACCAAGTCGCCAAAATTTAAAATATTATAGTGTTAATTAAATTAGAAATCAGACTTTGTTTCACCATCAAATCAATGCCAAATCCACTAAAATTAATTATAAATTTTTTATAAATTATTATATTATTATTTGTTCAATATTTAGGGCCTAAAAACACCCTACAAACCCCACATAAATTTTCCAAAGTGAATCGTCCAATTTCAGAATTAATTACAATAAAATTAGAATTTATAATATTTAATTTGGTCACCAAATGACCTCTAACAAATGTGACAAATATCAAAAAATTATAATAATAATTATCAGAATTATTATTATAAATTCGAGCATCAATTTGACCACTCAAAGGCCTCAAATGATCTCCCAATTCCAGTCTCACTAAGTGGAATAAATCAACAAAAATCCACAAACCTTAGGAGAGGGTTTCTCCCTTGTAACGTAACCCACAAAGGGGGTCTTCAACCCTAGGAGCCAAATTGTCACTCTTCCAAGACTCAATAATATGTAAATAGTTTTAAAAAACTAGCCACCTTTCTAATTACGAATGATGAAGCACAAATTGCAGTCCTTGATGTAGAGCTATTCACAATGAAGATATAAAGGGTTTCATCTTAACACCTCGATACACCTTGAGGGTTTCCGTCTTTAAAATGGTATGGCCAAGTTTGATATACTTAAGCAAAGATTCAATATCATAAAAATACATAGCCTTCAAATGGAACCCTCACTTTTCTTTTATAGCCAATGTGTCAAAAGGAGTACCCAAATTAGGAGGGGAAGCCTCATTTTCAAAAATTGAAAAGGCATCCTTATAATTTCCCTTTTAGACCATGGGTGCCCAGGACCCTCCAAAAAGGCCCCAACTTAAGTGAAAATAAGATAACAAGGTACTTTTCATAACTCAAGTGCAAATTAGAATTCATAGCATACATTTTTCATTAATTACTCTTCAAGTGGGCCCCCAACATTCCCATTTCTATTTTTCCCTTAGCCTTTTAGGAACAACTTAAGGCTAAGGATTCCAAGTGTGCTCATGCCAAAAAGGGGGACATAACAATGAACCTTAGACTTTTTAAAACATGAATACACCAAGTTTTAGATGAATGGATCATTTATTGTGTGGTCACAAGGATTTTGAATTATTGATCACTTTCTCCATGTTTTTTTCTTGAATTAAGCTCTTTGGGTTTTTTTGCTAAAAGAAAAAAATGCATTAATATCATTTTTTTTGAAATTACATATTGTTTTTACACCAAGTTACTAGCTTTTCTAAAAAAAACCTACTTCCTTTTATCCTTGCTTTTCAAGTCTCACTTTTGCATGCTTACTAAAAGAACATGCATGGCTTTTGCATGATCCGACATGCAAAACTGCTAACAAGCATTCATACTTGCTTCAAACAACATGCATGGTTTTTGCATGATCTTGCTTTTATCCCGCATGCAATACTACTAACAAGTATGCATGTTTTTACGTTTTTAGAACTATGTTGTAGGGAAATGCCTTAGCCCGCCCCCACCATTTGCGTTTCAGTTGGAAATGTTTCTGGTATGGAAACTTGTTGGAAACTCTTCAAAAATGCCTAGGCACGTGCCAAAAATGTTCAGAAACTTTCTAGACATTTTTATCAATACCTAGGTATTTTCGGGATATTCCCAGGGCATTTCCAACAGAAAAATAGTTGACCAAGTCGGAAAAAAAACAATTAAAACATTTAAAAAAATTCTAATCTTTTAGGATACACTCTAAAACCTATATAAACACACTCAATGCAAAGACAAAACACACACTCTCATCGTTGCCATTTTTTACAAAAGCTAGGACGAATTTAGGACGTAATTATTACAAGAAGTAGAAGTTTGGAGGCAGCGATTGCAACAAGGAGGGCTGGAGCTAGTGGGATTGGCATTCATGATTTTGAGGACAATCTAGATGATTTATTCTAGATTTGAATGTACATTTTGTCTTTGAATTTCGAATAAATACGACATTCTTAATATTTTGAGTGTTTAATCTATTATGGACTAAAAATGAGTATTATGCATTGTATTTATATATATAAATATAAATATATTATATATTTTTTATAGTTTAAACCAAGGGTTTTTGAAAATCCTTGTTTACGCATTTTGTACCCATTTCTGTTTCCGTTTCCTGGCAACGTAGTTTCCGAACATGCATTCCTGCATCTTACAAATAAATCCTAACCAAAGAAAATAGACAAAATGAAAGCATAAATTTCCTACACAAGATTTCCTTTTTTTTTCCATGAGCTTATTGGAATGATTTGAAGCTATATATCTTGTCCCTCTTCATAACTCGAAATCGGACGATCTGCAGTAGCAGAGGGGCTCCTACATTCATGTTTTCTCTTGATAGCTAATTTGTGCACCTCTTCGAATGGGGCACGATACTTTTCAACAACATTATTCTTTGGGACCTCCAGTTCATGCATACTATCGAAGAGAGATTGGATTGCTCTTTATCCTCATATTTCTCTTGACCGCAAGGTGCAACACAATATGCTTCTTGGAAGCACCCTTCCACCAGGTGGGCCCATCCTTTCGCTCTTGTTGAACCACTTGAAAACCCTTATCAGAAGAGAGAGAATTACCTTCTGATAACTTTTGAATTGGATTATATGTGCGTCGGCATGAAACAACCATATGACCATATTCAAAACATTCCTTGCATCTAAAATCATTGTTTTCATAATCAGCTTTTTGGGTTCTTGTTGAAACCCCCAAAACCAAGGAAAAATTGAGAGGGAGGCCTTTGCTCAAATCCACCTCCACAAATATTTCGGCACACATTGTCTTGACTTTACTATCCACCCATTATCCAGGGAAATGAATTTCCCAATAGCATTTCCAATCCATTTTAGGGTCAAAAGCATCCAAAAGTGCAAAGGCAAATTTGGCAGCCTAAGACGCATTGCAATGAATGAAAGAGTTTCTACCGAAGGGTCAAAATAAAAAAACCAAGGATTCATGAATAGCCCAACCCCTTGTGAAACTAGGGCCCTCTATTGTATATTACTTCTCCGTCCTTAGGTTCTAGAAAAAGAACAATGAAAAATCCTTTGGTGCAAGTGTAAATTTCTGCCTCTTTAGAAATGAAAGGAGACCATTTTTTGCCTATCCACTCATGTAAGAGTAGGAAGAGTGGGCCAAAAACTATTAAAACTACAAATTAACCCTTGCGTGCCAATCATAAAAACAAATTCAAATATCTCATCACCTTCTGGACAAATAGAAAGGGGTGAAGATGCTTTTTCAACAATAAAACCCTACCTAAGAGAAGGAAGGAAGGTATTGCCAGATTCGTCAAATTTTTAGGGTCCTGCCAAAGACCCTACTTTGTACAGCTCAATATTTTTTTTGACAGTCGAATGTTTTTGTTCCAAATCAGCCTGTTTGAATGAGTCTTCTCTCCTCTAGAGCTCTTGTGTGCGACCTTAAATGTTGACTTGGGTATAGTTGTTGGTAGATGCTCCCTTAGGAGTTTCGAATCTCTTTCATTGCTCGTGCGTGCAGCATTTGATTTTGGTCTTGCTGATCTACCCATGCTCACTCTCTCTTACAGCTTCTTTTGGGTCAAGCCCTTGGGTTTTGAAATGAGCTTACAAGTTAATCTTGTAAATGGAAACCAAATTTTCCGATTTTCACAAACTGAAATTCTTGGTCATTATACATACAAATTATCTTCTATAGGGATTTGATCGATACTTACAGATTGAGATAGAAAATATTATAGACATCGGGGAGAAGAGGCTTCATAATTAGGGATCAGGGATCATAGCATCAAGTTGTGTTTATTTCACATATTTCTTCCCTCTATATTAACTTTCCTTTTTTTTTTCTTAAAAGTTTTTTGTAAGCTTAGTCCTAAAAACATTAACATCATTGTTAGTCATTTACATTGGAGTTGAAATTAAATGTATGAGCAATATAGTGGCTTGGTAATTGAAAACAACTTAAATATATGTCTTGTATGGTCGTTTGTTACTCATGAAATAAGGTAACGAACCCAGGTACTAGAGACAAGTTTGGCCATGTTTTTGTATGCATGACATTCACGTGAACATTGCAACGGTAGTTTTAGTTTTGGCATTGTAAGCAATAGAGATTATAATTTTGACTTGTAGTGATGTGTATCAAATAATAAGAGTTTAATTTTTTTCAAGCTGTTTAGAAGGATACTTTCCGTGATTCTCTAAATTTGGTTGTCACATCACAATCACCAAGGGTAAGCAATTGAGTAGAACATTTAATGCTTTATAAAAATTAATCGTGTTGTGGGCTTAGTGAAGGTTAAAAAGTTGAAAGAGGGATATTCTATATGTAAATGGTTATGGTGGCTTTTCATCATACTTCTTGTTCTTGGTTATAATGTTGAATGCCTTTGAATGCAACTATTTCGGTTTTTCAATGAACCTTGTAGGTATTTTTTGTTTGATATTATTTTATATCATCTCAATGCAGCTTCCATAAACATCATAAAAGATAGTAATTGCTCTTGGCATGCTGATTTCTTGGATTGCTTGTTGATATGCAACAATTTCATGTTCACTTTTTTGTAGTTGATTCTTTGTTAGAGTGATTGAGTTCTGATTTTGGCAGCATGATCCATGGGATGCTGTAAAGCCCCTTCCCAGGCCATTATCTGCTGGTGTTGTAGAAAGCAACGAAGAAAAATGTACAAAAGATGCCAAACAGGATAACACAAAAACTGAAATTTGCTGTGAGGTGTGCACTCTTTTTCTCTCTTACACGCACATACCTATTTGTCACCTCATTTGATGTCTTCTCTTTGGTTTCATTTCCTGCCTCTCTAAAAAAATTCGGTACATGAGAAAATAATTTGTATTAAGTGGGTTTTGGTGCCTGATACTTAAAGCATATATAACAAAGAGATTTGTGCATTGATTGAATACAACATAAATACAAATGCACAAACTATGTTTGTCATTAGCACATTATAAAGCTTCTTGCAAAGACAAGCTACGCAGTTAGCAGGTTTGGGAAAAAATCGGAATTGACAAAGATTATTACATAGTTACTTCTGAAATGAATCATATGCATTTGAAGTCAAAACTGAAATATCCTTAAGACGGCTTCTCCAAGAAGCAGAGTGATTGGACCTTTTTGTAGGTTTTTGGTAACTTGGTTTTCCTCTCTGTTAGTGTTTTTTTCAAATTTCTCCTTTGAGGGAGAGCGGCTGATGCTTGGGTTTGTTTTCTGGTAGCAAATGTTTATGTATCAATCAGTCAATTCAGATTTTTTAATGAAACTTTTTATTTGCTGTTTGTTTTGCCATCGTTCTTTTGAGCAAGGCTAGCGATATCCAACAAAATAAATGTTGATATCTTGATACTGCCTCCCCCCTTGTTATTTTTGTTCTACGTGTGGGAAGAGCAGGTGACATCATCGAGTCTTAGACATCAATGTTGGGACATGCCAGTTTGTACTCAAAGCGCAGGAGGCTACATCCTTTTAGGAATAGAAAGTCGATGAAAAGTGTAGCCAAATGTGGATGTGACGTGTTAGGGCAAAGTTTGGTAGGTAAGAGTGTTAGGCAACTGATCTAGGTGTAGCTTGACTGGGGTAGGAAGGACTAAGGTTGTTGCCTAATTAACACAGATCTTGTAGCAGACTATGGCATATAGATGGTGTTGTAGGGGTGGCAGAAACACAACAGGGGTTGCAGCCATGGTACCAGAATGGTGGGAAAAAAAAAGCAATCAGTGGATGAATTTAATTATCAAGACTACATGTCAAACTTTGACAAAGAAGCCGAACGAAGATGTATGGTAGCAGTAGCAACCAGAAATGAGAACAGAAGGGAGCAGTGTAGAGATATTAATGGAATTATGGAATACTGCACAGGAGTTCTTGCAGTTTTTACCAGTTAAGGAGAACAGACAGAAAAGAAAGAAGCTTGATGAATAATGGCAAGGAACTACCTTTTCTGTTCCACTTTCAAAATATTTAGCAATAATAAAATGGCTAAGCAGATGAAGAATGGTCAAAGAGACAATGTATTAATAGAAAGAAGAGAAAACAATTGAGGTGGGACTCCTTGTGAAGACTTGTTCAAAAGAAAAAAAAACAATTGAGGTGGCACTGCAGATTGAGGAGTTTAACCAACCAAATTTTAGTGATTGGTTGGTCAGATTCCCATATAAAACTATCCTGGTTTTTAACAGGAGATAAAAATTTGAACATTTTTAGGGTATATACCACTTCCAAGGAGGATCTAAAAGAAATTGAGATTATGATTTCAGCTAGAGGATGCTGAGGGACAACTAGAAAGATTAAAAGAGCACACATGGGTCTTGAATCTAGCATTGGACATAGACCCTCCAGATAAGGATTTTTCACGATTAAAATGTTTTCTATAGATAATAAGAATTCATGGCTTAAGGTAATGTATGCAGGTAGCTGTGGATGCCATTTCTGAGTGGCCTACTAATTGAAAGGATTTGCAGATACCTTTGAAGGAGGAGCCAAAATATCAATATATCTTGGGTAACAAGGTCTGTGCCCAAAAATTTTGAAATTTGGTGTTAAGTTGGTATCTTAGGTAGAATTTTGTAGATCAATACATTTTGAATATAGGCTAAACAGAAATGTGTAGCAGAATAAGTCAGGAAGATGTTGACTAATATGATTGTAATAAGAAACATATCTGTTTTTTGGGTTTAACATCGTGGCAACTACTGAAGTCCATTACAAATGCCATTGAGTCAACAACTGGAGTAATCACTGTCGGGACGAATATCACTACTAAATAATGTTTCCAGTGAAACATCAGTGGAATACACTTAGCAGGAGAGTAATATGTACTTTTTTCTATATGATAACTGTAAACATGGTGAGCAATTTGTGTTGGTTGCAAACGTTAGCTAATTATGAGGCAGTTTTTACTTTCTATGTAAATTGTAATAGAACGAGAGTCTATGCTAGACATGATAGTTGGGCTGGGTAGTATGCTATGTAAGACAATTGACATTCTGATTAATAAAAAGATGATTGTTCCAAATTATATGTACACTTATGGAATGAGCACATGCCATGCTGGAATAACATTTTAAATTAGATGAAATGCTGTTTGCCTCTTTTGTGGTTGATGGAGAGAACATAAATTGCATTAAATGATTTTTGTTGTTGAAAATAAAATTCATTTTTTTTTTTTGATACATACAAGTCAATAATGTAAGTCTATGTGACCTTTTTATGTTGGCAATGATATGAAGTCTTATATAGAAACACCAAAATTTATTTTATGACCCAATTATAGGGAAAGGGTGGATGACTAGTAACTGTCAGTAATGTTACACATGAAAGCGTCAAGAATCTTAGGGGTGAATGAGAAAAAGGATCTTGTGACCAATTTTTGAATTTAGGCAAAACTTTGGAAGAAAAGGATACGTTTAGTGCCAATAAGCACAATCATGCAAGAATTTGGAAACCAAATACTGTTTGATATTAGATTAATGAAAATCCAAGGAGATAAACCCATCCCAACTCTTCTTTCATATCATTCGTAGCAAATGATCATTCTTTGTAAGGCATGTTTAGAGTGACCATGTGTCTATTTTGCAAAGTTTACCAGGAGTTAAGGGACTCTAAACCCGCAGACAAAAATGGGCCACATGGACACACCCAAGAGCTTCTTTATATTCAAGGAAAACCCTAAAAATTAGCTAGCATTTTTGTTAGCAGAAGTTCGTAGAAAACCCATCAAAACATGCTAATGTTTATTACTATGCGAGTTAGAATACAAGTTCAAAACTTAGACTAAATAATAGACCACATAGAGAATTCATTATGTTCAGTTTTAATGATTATCCATAGAAACACAAACTTATGTGTACAAAACATTTGTTATTATTGCATGATTAAATAGATTCGAACAAAACAGAATACGACTACGCACAAAACTAGTACAAAAGACATTCAAAGAACCATGAGTCAATCTCGATATTAATCTCAACTCATTTAGAACTATTTTCCTTTACATCTGATCACTATTTATAGAGTTACAATTTCTCTAGCACTTCACATTCTAAACTTTAATTTCTTCCTTCGAATGAGTCTTTTCATATTCTACAGCCTTTTGATATACATACATAGGCCGAATACATACAAAATTATATACGTTATACATTGCACACTTGTCATGCATTCACACTATGATTTTACAGCGCTAAGCTACTACCAACACTTTCCCAGACTTAAACAGTTGTCTTGTCCCGAGACAAAGTCATAGTAAGTGTGCCTAGTGCTAGGGCTGGTGGAATTGCTTGCATTGAAGGGTTAGTTCAAAAACACTGCTTGCAGGAATCGCTCTAGGTGCCGTTTACTGGTTTTCACCTCTTGTGCACGAGTTAGCTGCCCTTTGGGTTTTCAACCAAGAAGCATACCGATCTACCGCCCTTGTAGGTTTTCAATAGATTGGCATAACCAAGAGGCTGACCTTTACGGGTTTTCAACCATCCTGGTCCCACGCCTAATGCTTATGGCCTTTTCTACTTCAAAATTTTCCAAAATTTACAAAACTGAGAATTGTGCAGTACCTAAAGAGATGGAGGAGGCATGGAGTGCACTGCAGGAATTGAAGTAGGCTGTGAAGAAGGTGTTGTGACTAGAGCTGAGTTAGAGGATACTGTCGTTGAAGAAGATGGTGCCATGGAAATCGTGGTTGAAGATGATGCAACTGTAGAGTTAGGTGCTAGAGGTTGTTGGTGTGTTGTTTTGGACGCCTTTTCATTTTGTAGTTCCTATGCGAGTTGGGCTAGTGGAATGAATTGGGGCACGTTAATAATTGCAACAATGGATACGTCTAGATGTGAAAGATCTTACTTCCTATTTGCACAACGTTGTGTCTGCATGCCAGTGAACAAGTTTATGAGCATCTCATTCTGCCATGTGGCCATCTTGTCCATAACATTGTCTATTGAGCTAAGAGACTCCTTGAGGACAACATTCATTTGGTTCGGAGTGGATGGAAGATATTCCATGGCTGCCTTGGCTTTGTCCGCCTTGGAGAAGTCACTTGTTATGTCGCTCAAAGTATCCTACAACTGTTGTTTCCAATGGAGCATACTGTGAGTAATTTGCATAGCTTGCCGCACAACAATGTTTAGGACATGTTCGTATTCTTCGAGGAGATCGAAGATTATCTTTGTTTCAGCCTTCAAGTACTGACCCTACATTCATAGCTTCTATAGTTTGTGTAGCTATCTAGTCCTTGGTGAGTCGAGAGAGTAAGGCAGTGAGTTGTTTCTCCTCGGACATCACTTGGTCGCCCAACACTCGAGTGACCAAAGCTGGACAAGTGTCATCTATGATTGCTTGAGCTTTGGTTAAGCACGTGTGCATTTATGTGTTTTCCTCCCTTTGCTGGAGGTTATCTTGCTCCATTTCGATTGCCTTCTGTACTATGGATTCATGAAACACAATAGCTTCCTCAATCTGCTTTGCCAGGGTGACTTGAGTCACATCAAGTGACGCTTCTTGGCTTGTCATGGTCAAAGTGAGGAATGTCGCAGCAATTGCGGCTGTGGTTGACTGGTGCCGAATATGCACAACTAGGAGTGTAAAGGTTGTTCATCGCAAGGGTGGGGGTCGCACGTCCCATAACCATTGGCTGGTTGACTGAAGTTTTTCCTGTGATGCCTCTTGTTGTGCGCATCCCAGTGCCGATCCTACGCCTTGTGATGTGCTGCAAGGCTATGGGGCATCAGGAATCAGTTGTTGTTTGGGCTCTTTTGTCATCGGCTTCTCAAGTTGCTTTGGCTATTTGGCCTTCTTTTTCAGTTCTTGCTCTTGGCCTTGGTAGCTGCCTCTTCCTGTTGTGTTGCTTGTTTGCCTTCTGTGCAACATCTTCTGTAGCTTGCTTATCTTCCCTTTTCTTTTCCTCCTCTTTCTGCTTGCATAGGACTTCCTTTGTTTATCTTTGGCTTTGTTGGCCGCTATGTTAGCCTCGGCTTTCTTCGTTTGCACCTCCCGCATTGCCTTATCTTCTTGCTCCTTTCTCGCAACTTCTTGTTGTTTCTTCTTCCACTCCTCTTCTTATTTCTTCTTCTTTTGTGCGACTTCTTCTCCATCTTTCATCTTTTATGCAACATCTTCTTCCTCGTGTTGCTAATTCTGCGCTGCAGTTTCTTCCTCCTTTTTCTACTCCTTTGCCTCTTGTTTCTTCCTCTGCTCTTCTTCTTTAGCCTTGCGCTCAGCTGCTTCTTTTTCTTTTCTTGCCTTTTTCTTTGCTTCCTTTTGAGCCTTCTCTTGCGTTATTTTGGCCTGCGCAGCTTCCTCGTGTGCTGTGATGTACTCCTTTTTTCGGATGAGCTGGGGAATGTGGACATGGAGGGGGTGAATGTTGAGGGAAAGGGGAAGGGGAAGACCTCACCACTGAATGTTTACTCACTGGAGTTTTTGTGCGAGCAGATGGGACTAGAGTTTTCTTCTGGCGCTTTGCTTGGCGGGTCTCCACAGTAGTCTGTTGCTCTGTCACTTGCTCCTCTTTGGCTTTGCTCTTGTCCACTAGTTGTGGTGTGACAAATGAGCCCATATGCTTTGCAATGGAAGGAGAAGTCTGTGACATTTATGTGAGCATGGTTTGCGCATGAGTAGTGGTTGGGGACTTTATTGTTGCGCTTTTGGCTGCTTTTCTCCCTTTCGATGCACTGTCGCCTGCAGTTGTGGTGCTGATACTGCTTACAAGCCTGCTCCAAGTGCACTTTCTTGAAATATAGAGGCAATCCTTCTTTTACTCTCCTTTGCGACTGGATCCATGATGATATACTTAAGAGGTGTCAGTCTTTGCACCAACATTATTGATGGGACATTGTTGTGTAGTTGGTAGATGTGCACTGCCTTGCAGCAAAATTCCTTCTCTTCCTCTTCCTCATAGACGTCTTGGCCTATGTCTTGCAGCATTGAGTCGTAGACCTTCTGCATAGTAACACCCAGTGTCTTCAAATCATACTCCATGGAAATTTGGGGCATAGACTTGTTAGTGAGCCAGGGGATCATGTTGCGAGTACACTTCTCGGGTGGAGAGGATGCTCTGTGCATTGGAGCCTTGTGTTTTCTTGCAGCTGGCTAAGATGAAGCCGCAACGATTTTTGATTGAACTTCTTGTGGTGCTGGTGCCTCTTCTTGTTGTTGTGGCAATGGCTATTGCACGCTCAGAGGCATAGATCGCAGAGGTTGCATAGCTCTTGCTAATAGCGCTTACTGCCACAACACTTCTGCTTGTGCATCCAACATGGTGATGAAGAATGGCAATGGGACATGTGATGGTTTGGCCAACCCATGAAGTCATCTGCACGCCATCTTGAATTTTGGTGAGCACTGCATGCGGTGCAAGGTATTGCATGACATCAATGGGCACCCTAGGATGTGACACAATGAGTGACTATACTTCATTCCACCATTGATTAAAGCAACTCAACTGTGCGTAGTACTGCACTATTCTGGTCCAAACAAGATCTACAAGGCAGTCTCAGGGCAACAATTTCCATTCGGTGCGATAGGGTTGTCAGGAGACTTCCATTGTGTGAAGCAGAGCAATAATACAAGGAAATGGTATTTGAAAGTCTACGACACACTCGAAATGATCTTTTCCATGTTGGTAGTCAGCTCGACCACCAAGAACTCTGGCCAATTGAAATCCTCGTGCAGTTAGATCATGCGGTAAGCAATGTTGATGATGCCTTTCATCGCTTGCTACACACTTTTAGTAGTTTGCCAAAATCTCCTTGTAATGTAGTCAGATAACACTTGGACTGCGACATCCTCCACTAAATCAAGGGTATTCCCCTGGATCCTCTGGCATACTTTTTTCGTGTGTTCAAATGAATCAGAGGGCTCTTGGATTTGTATAGCAAGAGGGATTTGCCTTGGGCTGGAAGTTCTTTTGCCCTCGCCATTGTTGCTACATTGATGTAGATGGTAACATCTTTGGACCAGTGAATTGCCCCCTCATATACCTACTTAGCAATGTCATCACTAGTTTGTCTAGTTGTCCAAAATTTGGAAGATTGATTAAGCACTCATCGTCCGAACCTTGCAGTTGGTGTTGCACGACTAAGGCCCCTATTTGCGCATTGGCGGCTAGATCTGGTAGTAACAATATTGTCTTGCGGTCTCTGTGAAATCAAAAGGGTCTGGACTTGGTGGGAACAATACTGTCTCTGTAGTCTCTGTGAAATCAAAGGGGTCTAGCTCATGGTACCTTGTCTGTCTCAATGCCAGTGCAATTCCCATCTCCTCCTTTTGTGCATTGCTCAATTGTATCAAAACTGTGATTGATCCATTATCGCTGCTTTATAAACCTTTAGTAGATGGAAATAACTCAAATCTGTACTGCTAACAAGTTTGTGTTGAGGTGGTTGATTAAGGCTCAAATCATAGGGGGCTCTTGTTTGCAATGGATTGCAATGGCGTATCGCTCTGTATGCCCTCCCTTATATAGATTTTCCTGCGTACACCCGTTTGACACTTTGGCAATGAATTTGCTTAGCTTTCTTTGCACCATTATGTTCTCTGATTTAAATGCCATTGGTTGTTGTGATGTGACGTTGGCATTTCGATGGTAGGTGCATTACTTTGTTTGACGGAATTTCTTGATGTGATGCTGTGTCTTTTCATTTCTAATGACTTTCCTTTATTGTTCATTACCCGAGTTTGACACACCGATTTGCTTTGGGAAAGATGTAATATTTGAAGTGCTTTGTCATTAACCTCTTTGTAAGTGACTGTTTGTTGCTTGTCCGTTGTACCCTTTTTGTCAGTGCTTCATTCCCAGACTTAATTTATTGACCTCGTGTTGATTCTTCTTTGTGTGGTTTTCATTGCTTTGTTGCTTTCTTTTCATACTCTGTGACGTTGACTTTTTAGACTATGTTCTAATTTCCTATGATATAGAGATTGCACTGTACATAGCTACACTACAAACGTATGAAAATATGAGAAAAATTGTGAAATAAAACAAAACTCCTAACCACATGGTACTACTCGATGCCCACACAAATTTCAACATGAGATTAATAAAGATCATCGGCGGTAAGGCTTAAACCTGCAGCCATTTACATGCCCTGGAAGGATGGTTCCTTGAAGGTCCCTTAGCACTATTGTTCCTTACTGCGATATTTTGTGGATGACGTATGGTCCTTTCCACCGATTGTGCAGTTTACCTAGATGAGCTTGAAATCTGCTATCATAGAATAATACCACCTGCTTTGGATAAAACTCTTTAGATCGCAGATTGCGATCATGTGATGCTTTTTGACTCTGCTTATTTATTTCCTATGTCCAAGTCGCTTTCTGCCTAGTTTCCTCCATGCAAGTTAGATCTAGCAATATTGCTTGAAGTGAAACCCAATCTTCCAGTCACATTATTAATGTGATTCGTAGACTAGGAACTATATATTCGATAAGCATAATTGCTTCTATTCCATAGACCAACTGGAAAGGAGTGAACCTTGTTACATGTTTATAATTAGCCCTGTATGCCCTAGAATCGCAAGAATTCAAACCTCCCAATCGTCTCTCCACACATTACATTTTTTTGTAAACATATTCTCAAGGACTTTGTTGGATGCTTATGCCTACCCATTGGCTTGAGGATGATAGCTTGTGATTTTATGGTGTGATATCATAAATTCTTCTGTCAAAGTCTTGATATTGAGAAAGTGCATTCCTCTGTTATTGACCAACTTCATAGGACATCTAAACCTGGTCGATTCTCCTGCGAAATGTCTTCTTGCAACTCTCTATGTGCCTTTTCCAGCAATTGTTGTCTCTCATGATCCAAGGCTACTCTACGCAACACATCGCCTTCACCCATCTTGTATAGAAGCCCATTAATAATACTGAATGGTATAGCTTGGGTGACTAGCTGCTTTTTATCTTTCTCAACATAGTGCGCAATAAAAACTCCTTGTTCCAGGAAATTGACTGTCTTCCATATTCTTTGGAATCGCAGAAACTTTGAATAAGTGTGCATTTGGTGACTCATCTTGCAATTCTTCTGGCTACTCACCATTCCTTATTCGGCAAAGATGATCTGGTCCCACATTCTCTCATCTTGGTTTAACATTGATCTTAAATTGGAATTCTTGAAATAGCATTAGCCACCTAAACATTATCAGAATAGCCAAGGAGATGAAATAACCGACAAGATCAATTTGGAAGATGGGATCACAACAGGTCTTGTACAAACAAAATAAATCAACTTGGAAACAAAGAATCTGGAAAAAAATATATTGCTTCTCAATACAATGCTTATAAAAACAATCCAGAATAATCTCAAAATACCTTTGTTCGCTCCTCACCTCTACATTACAGGAGTGAGAATACATATGCTAATAGTTTGTTTTGTCAAACAAACTATAGTTGCGCAAACACTAATTCAGGATTTTGTTTCCCTATTTTGTTTACGCACAATCCTATTTACTAATAGAAGTTGTGTAAATCACAACTAATCAACAAACAAATAATGCAAATATAAAGTCTACGAGAATAGAAAAATACTATCCTATGTGAGCTTATTACTATGTGTGTTAACTTGATGCAAGTAATGAAATTACGAGACGTAATTTTACACACACTACTCCAATAGCCTCCCATAAGCAAAACTTAGGGAGTGTAACAAAGAAAATAAGGGTCTCGGCTACTCCCTGATAAGGTACCCATGTACAATCTAGAAAATAAGAGAGGGACGAACTTTATGTAGAATCACCCCCAAGGACAATTTCCTTCATCCCAAGTATTGCTCGTAATTGAAAATAGCGAGAAGGCAAGGGTTTGGTGAAGATGTCAGCAATCTGCTCAACAGTAGGCACAAACTCCAAAGAAATGACCCATCCTGAGTAAATTTTCGAATGAAGTGCATATGTATCTCAATGTGTTTAGTGCGCTGATGCTCAACAGGATTGCGAGAAATAACAATCACACTTTGGTTATCACACCAAAGAATAGTAGGACCCTGTTGGGTGAAGCCAAACTCTCCAAGCAACTATCAAAGCCAAAGAATCTTGATTGGCCTTGATAGCGCCTCGATACTCAGCCTCAGTGGAGGACAAGGCAATAGCAGTCTGCTTTTTGCAAGCCCATGCAACTGGACTAGATACAAATGCATAGACAAAACCACAAGTGGATTTGCGAGTGTCAATATCATCAACCCAATCAGAGTCCATGTATCCAGTAAGTTGTGTAGAATTCTGTGGTGTGTACTATATACCAAAGTGTGTGGTGCCCCGAATGTAGCACATGATATGCTTGGCTGCTATCCAATGACTCATGAGGCTCATGGGAAAGTGAGAGATGAGGTTTACAACAAATGTGATGTCGGGACGAGTGTGTGTCAGGTATAAAAGACTTCCTATAAGTTGTCTATACAAATTTGGATCAACGAGAGGAATCATACCAGTAGCACTCAAAACAACCCTTGATTGATATGGAGTGGGGGGCAGGCTTACAATTAACCATGCTAAAATGATGTAGAAGATTTGTAGAATTCTTCTGCGGCCCAATAGAGATACCCTGAGAACACTGATGAACCTATAGGCCAAGAAAGTAATGCAGAAGTCCGAGATCGGTCATGTCAAACCTGTTGCTTAGCTTGTCCTTGATGCCTTAAATTAAGGATGTTAAGCTACTCGTGAGGATGAGGTTGCCAACATACAAAACCAAGATCATAATGTCCTCACCTTGCTTCAGGATGTATACACTGTAGTCTGACTCACAACGATAAAAACCATAACCCAGGAGAAAGCTATCCATCTTCTCGTACCAGGCTCAAGGAGCTTGTTTGAGACCATAAAGAGAATGACGAAGTCTACAAACCAATGACTAGCCCTAGACAAATCCTTGAGGCTGGGCCATGTAGATCTCCTCTTGGAGATCACCATGCAAAAAAGCACTATTCACATCCATCGTAGAGACCATCCAACGATGTGAAGCAACAAGTGAAAGTACAAGACAAACAAAATTCATCTTAGCAACAGGGGAAAAGGTTTTAGAGTAATCAACCCCTTCAACCTGTGAAAACCCCTTTGCTACGAGTCGTGCTTTGTATTTAACTACTGATCCATATGCAACTTACTTGGTCTTATAGACCCATTTACATTTGACAAGTTTTCTTCCCTTAGGAAGAGGTACGAGATCCCATGTATTATTCTTCATCAATGAAGAATATTATTCCTCCATAGTGACATCCCACTCAGGTGTACTGGTGGCCTCATAAAACAAGATTGGATCATCTATAATAGCATGACCCAAAAGAGCAACACCAAAAGTCTGTGAGCGAGTGCGATGAGGCTCAAAGGGATCACCAACCAAGGAACCAACTGCATGTAGAGTGTTGTGTGCCCACTTGGGCATTGACTGTGAAGGAGGTGGCTGTGTTGGCTGAATAGAAGTAGGCTCAATAACATCCTCATCATCATCAACAATAGGAAGTAAGTCCTCATAATCAACTGTAGAAGGAGGAGAGGGAGAACTAGATGTAGTCTCTTGTGGAGTGGATTGCTCATCAACTCGAGCACCCCGTCAAAACAATACATCTTTGGTGACATGATCAAGAAGACAGTAAGCTTTAACATCTTCACAATAACCAACAAATATGAGGTGTTGGCTTTTCTTGTCCAAGGATTTGCGCTTGTCATCAAGAACACACACCCATGCCATACTTTCGAAAACACGAAAATCTGAAATATCATGTTTTGCACAACCTTGTGTGGCATGCGATTCTGGATGTAATTAGCACAATTAACTGCTTCGGCCCAATATTCAGGTGGCAAGTTTTTAGAATGCAACATACAATTAGCCATCTCTTTCAAATTTCTATTCTTCCTCTCAGCTATGCCATTCTATTGTGGAGTGTATGGCACAATGAATTGATGTTGAATGCCATGCTCAATACAAAAATCAAGGAAGGCATTACTGTCATATTCCTCCCCATTGTCAGTGCATATCTTCTTAAGAGGAAGAGATGATTGTTTTTCCACAAAGGCTTTGTAAGCCTTGAAGGTCTCAAAAACTTCACTTTTCAACTTGAGAAAATAAACCCAAGTTCGTCTATTGTAGTCATCAATAATTTAAGTGCATACTTGGCTCCCGAGATGGAGCGAGTTGGAAAAGACATCAAATCACTATGAACCAACTCTAAAGGTGCATGTGCACGTGTGGCTTTACCTAATGGAAATGGATCTTGATGTTGTTTACCAACTAGACATTTGGGACACACTCCAGTAATACAAGAGGCCTTTGGAAGGCCATTTACAAGATTCTTCACACTCATTTGCTGCATGTATCTGTAATTAAAGTGTCTTAACCTCTCATGCCACAATTTGCTCATTGAATCACCATGAGCAACAAGAGATGAAAGAATTAGACTCAAAACTATCAAAAGTGTAGAGCCTAGAATCATGATTTACAACTCCCGTAGATACTATCTCACTAGGATCATTACATTCTCTTACTGCAACATTTGTGGGAGTAAACTCCACAGTTTTGCCAGTTCCAAAATTACAAATTTGATACACAAAAAGATTAGAATAAATTTTGGGTAGAAGCAAAACATTATTGATGCAACCATCATGCATCTCAACAATGCTGGATCCGAAAACATCAACTTGTGATGAGTTGCCCATAAAAATCTGTGAAGTACTGCAATCAAAAAGAGAAGTTCTCGTGAGTGAGTGAGATGGTGTGAAGCACCTGAATCAAATGTCTGATCATTATGTGATGCAGATGTAACCCTAGCTGAAAGGGCTTTCCCTTTGCCTGATGAATTTGCTGCAAAAGATTGAGTAGAAATTGAGATCTAATGTTGTTTAAATGCAGCTTCCAAAGCTTTCATTTTTTTGAAACATCTAGATTCATAATGGTTTGCCCCTCCACAAAAGTCACATGGATCATTGGTCTTCTTTTGTCTAAAGGGTTGTTTAGGCTTTTTAGACTTAGAAGGTGTAGGGGACATGGAGGAGGATTCTGTTGGTTTGGAAGGTGGTGTCTTTGCTTTAGACTTAGGTGCATGTTTTCCTTTGAAGGTATTGGCGAGCAAGGTATGACTAGAGTAGGAAGTGCATCTAATGACAACAATTTAGTTTGCTCTCTAGTTAGTCTTTCACAGAAAATTTCAAAGGAGGGCCACTTAAATTCATCACCTAGTGTATCAATCATAGTATAAAATGCAGACAAAAAAAAACCATATGGTCCTTTCAAAATAGACAAAATCAAGAAATTGCATTCTTTATCACTCTTATCTTTACCTCCTGCTTTTAGTTGTGATCTCAGAAATTTAAATTTTGCTAGATATTCTTCTATAGAGGAAAAATCTGAGGGTGAAAGAGAGTTCAATTCTGCATCTAGTTGCAACATCTTAAATTCATTGACTTTGCCAAACAACTTGTGAAATTTCTCCCATACCTCTTTAGGAGATGTAACATCTCCAATGTGAAACTGAAGGTTGTCTGAAACATTTAGGCTGATAAGTCCACGAGCCTCATCCTGTTTGCAAGCATAGCCATATTTGTCCTTGAAGGTGAAAGTTGGTACGACGTCTTCAAAAATTCTCCACAAGCCTTTCGACATGAGGAGCCGCTGCATTTTGGGTTTCCAAACATGGTAGTTGAAGCAATCAAGGAGTTCAAACAGACGAGAATTTTTTTCTGAGGAATAGGTTGCATAACTGCGACATTCCACTCATCAATACTAGTGTTTGAAAAAAAAACTTTTACCCCCTATGACAATTTAATGTCTCATGACGAAACAATTTCCCCCACTTGATTAAAAACACCTCTTGTTTACCAATGCATTTATAAACAAAATAATATAGGGCAAGTTTTCATTATTTTGACAAAAAACTTTTACAAGTGAATATAATGGTTTTAGTTTACCACTATAAAGGAAATCACTAGGTTTTGTTGTCACACTGTGTTTTTTTTTAAAATCACAATGTGTTTTGAAAAAATATTCGGTGGGCTGAACTCAAGACCACCTTTATCAAAAGGTTTTAACAAATATGATTTGCCAATGTGGTATTCAACTAGTTTAAATACATAACAAGGAAATATGCATTTTAAGTTTTAATCTTGGAAGAATGGATATTTTATTTTTAAAGGAATCAAAACACACCTTTTGAAATTCAGTTTTTTAAATCGCTGGCGAGGTAGAGAGGAAGAAAATGGTGTGTTGATCGTTGAGTCATAATGAACCTAACGCCGTGGAGGGCGAGGTGATAAGGTGGAAGGTCGAGCAAATTTAACGTGATGAACGTTGTGAAACCTAATGTGTTGAACACCGAGTGGAACAAACCGAATACTGTGGAAGGCGAGCTTTGTCTTTGACCACAAATTTATGGAGTCTTGGTTGTGGCAAGCAAACAGGGTAAGCTCGAGCGAACTAATTAGGTTGAAGATAGTCTACAACTTGTGAAAGGAATGGCATTGCTCAGGCTAAAAGCAAAAAAAAGAACTTTTGTCGGTTGAAAGCTTATAACTGTGCAACGACCAAGCTTACTCAGAAAACAAAGAATAAGCTACGACAATTTGGAATGGCATTGGTTAGCATACAAGACTTTCAACAAAACCCTATTGTCGTCGAGTGCTGATTGACAAAGTTGTGCTTCAATAAAAAACTCGTGCATTCAGGAGAACCCAAAGTACACGGATATTAATCACTGTGATGAGCCGTGTATAGTTTGTTGTTGTCGTTGAAGCCAAAACTAGAACGGTGTTACCAAGACTAGCAAAGGACTTGAGACTTTGTGAAACCATTGTAAAAAATGTGCCAGACAGGGTCAAAAAGCAATGCCAAGCACAACAAAAAATGAAGGCCGGGTTTGGAGAACCCAAGGAACACCTCCTTTGTCCTCAACTGAGCTTCCAAAACAATGTAGGTTGTATGCATAGATATACGACCTGATTGCACTTAGACCAGAGATCAATAAATACGTTGAAGGAGGTTTTGAGTCCAGATAGATGCTTGTAAGGCACTGAGATATGAATGGTTAGCATAAAACAAAACACCAGAAAGTCTCCAAAAAGACTGAAACAAATATTTTCCAGAAACACAAGTGAATTGAATATTTTATCTACCTGTGAGAAGTCCCTGTTGAGTGTGTACAAGAAATAGAAACCTGCCACCAGAAACTCTTAAGGCTCTGATACCATATCATAATAGCCAATGAGATGAAATAACTTGCAGGATCAATCTGGAAGACAGGATCACAGAAAGAAGCCTTATACAGAGAAAATAACTCAACCTAGAAACAAATAAACTAGCAAAAAATATATTGCTTCTCAATACAATGCTTATAAAAACACTCCAGAATAATCTTAAAGTACCTTTATTCTCTCCACACCTCTACACTATGGGAGTGAGAATATATATGCTAATAGTTTATTCTATCAATCAAACTATAGTTGCGCAAACACTAATTCAGGATTCTGTTTCCCTATTTTGTTTGCGCACAATCTTATTTTCTAATAAAGTTGTGTGAATCACAACTAATCAACAAACAAATAATGCAAATATAAACTCTACGAGAATAGAAAAATACTATCCTATGTGAGCTTATTACTGTGTGTGTTGACATAAGTTTACGCAAACTACTCCAACAAATATCCTTCCACCTAGCATGGGCTTATTCACAAGATATCGCAGAGCTTGGTAATTCGTGAAAAAATCAAATGGTGTTGCTAAGAGGTAATGCTTGAATTTTTGTAGTGCAAACACCATAGCTAGGGTCTCTCACTTTGTAGTAGTGTAAATCTTCTCTGCTATTGACAATTTTCTGCTTGTGAGGTAAATGGGGTGATCCAAACCTCCATCTCCTGGCTGAGACAATACAACTCCTATTTTGGTTCTTGAAACATCTACATGCACATGAAATGACTTACGCCAATCGAGAAATACTAATATGGGGGTTGTTACTAACCTTTACCTCAAATTCGCAAAAGATACCTGAGACTCAACATCTCATTCAAACTTTGTATCTTTGCACAATAATCTCTCCATTGGAGTAGATATAGCTGCATACCCTTTGATGAGCCTATGGTAATACCCTGTATGTCCTAGGATATATCGCACTTCAGTAGAGCTTACAGGTGGTGGCATACTTACAATGATTGTAGTTTTGGCTCGATCAACCAAAATAACATCGTTGCATACTGTGTGACCCAAGAGAACACCAAACATTGTAAAAAATAAACACCTTTTCAAATTCAAAGTGATGTGCAGAACTTGACATCGTTCTAACATGAGTCGCAATGTAGATAGGTGTTCTTTAAATAAAGGTAATACAACCCAATCATCAAGATAGAATTCTAGAAAATCATGGATGAAATCTTTGAACATAGTAACCACAATGTAGAGAAAACAACACGAGCATTCTTCAGACCAAATGGCATTACCTTTTATGTGAAGGAGCCCCATTCCACTGTAAAGGTGGTTTTAGCCCGAGCTTCGGCTGTGATTGGTATTTGATGGTAGCCATTGAAGCTGTCCATAAAAGAATAGGCTTTATGCTCGTGACTGATTCCAGAACTTCATCTGTGAAGGAAATTGGAAATGGGTCATTAACATAGGGATCATTCAATGGCCTGTAGTCCCCACAGACTCGGATTTCCCCTGACTTTTTAGGTTAAACCACCATTGGACTTACCCAATTTGCTTTTTCCACCGGATTATTAATCCCTGCTTCCTACATTCGGTCAATTTCAGCCTTAACTTTAAGCTTCATATTGGAATTTAGCTTGTATGGGCACTTCTTGATAGGCCGTATGCACTCTTTGAGTTTTATGTGCATCTCTTCCATTGAAGGTTTCTAATGTCCCTTTTCGAACCAATTTGAACGATTCCAGATTTTATGTAAACCCTTATTTTCTAAATTGGCAATTAAATAAATGATTTTACATTTGCTTTCAAAGATATAACAAAATTGTAATTTCACAAGAAAGTATCAGCTTTATTTCAATCCTTCAATCCTTTTATAAAATGGGTTTATTGCCAAAATCAGATTACAAAGGAATGCTAACAATATTTATGAAATTCTAACTTTATACTTGCTCTTGGAAGGGCAGTGTGCTGCTTCTAAAATGCTGTAATTTATTCGTTATTCTTATTTTTGCAAATCACGATTTTTTAAATGGTAGAAGAATATTTTATGAAACCCTTATGATCCTTTGGTTAGCGCTGGAAGCTTTACTATCAGCAACATTCACTATAATGGGTGGTTGAAACCCTACTGTAAGTTGTGATCTTATTTCTGCACTTGGTGGAAACTAAATCTGAAACCCTAGTGCTCTACTAAATTGATGTTTGAAGATTTTGATGTAGCACACTTGTAAGTTTTGGATGAAATTACCTCAAAGGTTTATAAGGTTTTCGTTCTCAAACCTAAATCCAAAAGGTGAGGGTTTTTGTTCTCACAATTCATTCCAATATATAGGTTTTCATCCTTACGCTGAAAACTGATGAACTGGAAGGCTCAATCAATTGAGAAATATTGATAATAAAAATTGAATGGATACAAATGAGAGAGAATTCTCAATATGTAGACTCAATTGTCATTAAGGTTAGGGTTACACTTTTCACTTTTCCCTTTTCTCATCATTTTCTTTATTTCTAATAATAATAAAGTAATATTAAGTTGTCACTTTTTTAATAAAATAAAAAGTAAGTCACTCAGACAAGTTAAAATATTAACTTTATTATTTTTTACTTTATTTGAAAAAGGGGACATGATAGTTCGCCCTTCCCAAATATTGCAATCCCTGAATCATCTTCCAAATACCAGGATCCCAAATCATTCTTGTCAATTCGTGTCCAAATGTGAGCCCCTGAAGTTGCTTTGCTTGTTGACCTTCAATTCCCTTTAAAACTTTCTCAATTGTGCCCAAATCTGTATCTGCAACTTCTAGCTTTCTTAGAAACTATTCTTCATAGAGAATAATCTCTTCATTTCGCCTCTGCTGCACTACTCTAATTTGATCATCATATAAATCATTGTTTGCATTAAGAGTTAATGCTTTTGAAGCCTTGGCTATTTCTTCAATTTCATCCATGCACGTCATTTCAGCTTTCATGTGTTTCTCAATATCTTCTTTTTGTAGCTCTTTGTTTGGAACACCAGGATCCCACATGATCATACATGAACGATCTTGGATTTGAGAGAAAAGATTCTCTTTCCATTATGTACCCTTCATCTTTTCACCAATCTCTAGGTACTTCCCATGATGACAAGAGTCTTGCCACAAACATTTGCCAAAATCAACACTTTTATGCTTCTTGTTATAATCAAATTGCTTATCATTAGTCGCTGATTTGAAAATTCCAGCAAGCTGAAAACCAACATTAGCATCCAGTGAGGCCCTTTTCTCATGTGCATGCCTCTCAACAAAGTCTTTATGGAACTCCACCTCATTAACTTCTTGATTTGAAACATTCTTTTCATATTTTGAGCTGTCATAAGAATGATCTAAAAGCTTATCTTCTTCTTTCAATGCCTTAGAGAAATTTGCATCAACTCTACTATATTGATAGGCCATGTGCACTCTTTGAGTTCTATGTGCATCTCTCTTAATGAAGGGTCTACACCCTTGACCTCTGAAAATTTCATTGGAAACACATCTTGATAATCTCGCAACAATTGAAGAGCTTCTGATATCTCTTGTTGTGTCCAATAGTCACCCAAAGTTGCAAGCATTGGTGTAGACTCTAATGTTCCCTAATGATGTCTTTCACGGTTCTTGATATATCATGTTGGATCCACATGGCATAAGGTTTCGCAGTGTCCTTTGCCCTTCTTGCTCTTGAATGTGTAAATTTTGCAGTTGCATGTCTTTAGTTTGCTCTACGATTTTGGCTTTTGGTTCCTCTATCTCTCGTTCAGATTCAAAGAAACCCTTCAAATCCAGGTCCTCATCGCTGTCACTAGAGATTGTCTGTTCTTGGTTGTCCATGATCCTATTGTAAGGTTTCACTAAAGAATGCTCTTTCTGCTTACTAGTCTTATAATTTTTTAGAGCTGCATTCAAGTCTACAACTGCTTCTTCTTGCGAAGAGCAGTCCTACACATTGCCTAGATCTTCTTCTTGCCCATGACATAAATAAATCTTCAGTTTCCATAGAACTTTTTGCACCATGGGGTTCTCATCTTCAAAAACAAAGGTTTAAATAAAACCCTATTGGACTTGTGGCTAAGTCTTAGTTTCCCGCCTGCATTCCTAGTGCATGTACCACGTTGTTGAAGAGGTGCGAGGGTATGGCTAAATACATGTACCTAGTATTTGGGATCCACACCCTGTGAAGGCCATACATCTACAAATCTATGAATATGCATTTCAGGGCACTATACTTCTAGGAAGAATGGCCACTGACTTGTGAGCACAAACGCTATTTGAAATCTAGCTCGTAGCAATTCACAAGCATCTTTCCAATGCAACTGATTTGACTTGTGAATTACCTAACATGTCGCAACAGTGCCATTTAGTGCATAATTCAATGCATTGACTCGCTGATCTATATTTGGAACATGTTCCAATCTGGAAATTAATTGGCCTGGATCCTCGGTTGCAAAGTATTGAGGTAATTGTCATTCTGTAGCGAAAACCATTGCATTGGCCTCACCTCATGGTCTCCTCTTACCCAATTCAACATATGGGTATTTGAATCACCGCTTACTGAAGACGCAACTTCCCAAGGAAGAACACCTTCTTGAGTTGGTCCGGTGTAATCCATGTCTATCACACCCACTTGATAAAACAAATCTACTTTGGACCTCGTTGGTGATCTCACAAATGGTGACTTGCACTCCCCTATATGGAACTGTGGAGCTTGATCCTTTGTTATCACAAGTCTAGATGAAGGCTGCTCTGGTTGCTGTAACTAGCAAAGTGGTTTTGTCTCCGGATGGAAAATTTTAAACTCTCCATTTCACAATGCATTGTGCTTAGGCTCTGCATCAACCTTAAACCAGTTGTTGTCCCTATATGTATAGGGTGAGTCAGGATCTTTAGGAATGATATAAGGCTTGCTCTTAACTTTATTTAGAGGTATGATGATAATCTTGTCTCTTGGGTGCGTCTCCAATTGATTATGCATTGTATTGGTGGTCATTTGACCATCGTATGTCCACTTTTTGCCAATCAACGCAAGGTAGTGCGTTTCATGGGTCTTCATACATCTGACTTTGAAGTCACCTCGCATACTTGGATCAACAACTCTGATTTCTACATCCTCTAGTCGCCTAATAGGCTCTACCCTTCTGTAGTCTGTGAGACTCAACGTGACTGGGATGTAATTGAGAGCAGGTTGTCCAATGGCTTCCCATGTTGACTGAGGAATCATATTTACTGTACTTCCAAAGTTAGATACAACATTTGAAACTTCATATCTCGCTGATTCGATATCCATTCGGGAATCAACATCTCATGGATTTTTGGTCTTTACATACCATATCACCTTATCAGTGCACTGCTAACCTCTTTGTGCATAGTCTAACAAATCATGCAGGAGGTTTGTGATGTTCTGTGATGTCTTTATTTCGCATAGTACTTACCAGTTTAAGCAAATCTGTCAAAGCAGTAACTATGCCATCCTGCCTCATGATGCACAAAATTTGACTATACATCTGTGCATCAATGATTGCAGCATCACCTTCAGAGGCAATCTGTTGTTGTATATTCTGCAATCCCCGTGTTGCTTGATACATCATACCCTTTTCCCATATAGGATCCAAATATTTATCCTATTGCAATTCTAATTTGCTGATCTTGCAGCATCTCTAAGGGTAGAAATCCTTGCTCTGTGTGCTGATGTTGGGTGACTGCTTGTATGAACGCATGATCCTTTGGGTGGGAATTCATCATATTTACATTTTGTACTGGTTTTTCTAACACGACAATTTTTTGTGTGATGCTGCCTTGAAACTTTACAATATGCACAATAGCTCTGTGTCTACGGATTGGTTGGACATTTCCATGTGTAGGGATTTTATTCTCCACATAGAAAATGATAGATGGTCGACCCTGTCTCTCGTCTAGTCTGCAATTACCTCCTTGGTATCCACCTCGGTACCCACCTCTATATCCCTCTAGTTTCTATTGAAAATGGTCTGCAATTACCTCCTTGGTATCCACATCAGTACCCACCTCTATATCCCCCTTGTTTCTGCTCAAAATCCCTACCTTGTTGCTGGCCATCATATCCCCATACGTTCTTTGAGGAGAAGATGAGGCCCATCTTGATTGTTGTTGTTGGAGTGACACAATGTAATGTCCCCTTTTTGGGCTAAAAGACCAAATAAGGGTTTTCCCTAAAATTCCAATATTATGCACATAAATTTAGAAATTCTGAATTCTAAAATTTGAAAAATCAATTTACCTTAGTTAAAAAATGAAGGTTCAACACACTCAATCTCACCAAACCCTTGGCACCAAAGTACAAGAGATAAATAGACAATTTCCAACAATTGATTCAACCTTAACTCACCTAAAAATATGCAAATATGAGCAAGAATTGAAAATTAATGAAAGTGTATATTTTTCCATTTGAATGAAGATAAATTTTGGAAATATGCTTGCTGAAAAATATCTGATTTTACTCAAAAAAAACAATCGCTATTCTCCCTCCAAAATCTTCCTCAAACCCTTGCAATCATCATAGAAAAAACGCTAAAATAACTTGAATAATTCCAGCTCCTTTCTAGGGCACCTAAAGTAACCAAACCTCCCAAGGGAAGTCGCCCCAAGTCAAAACGCTGCAATAAAATCATATTTAAATATTCTTCATAAACTAGGGTCTAGGGCACTCTCAAGTCCTTCCAAGCTTGCCTAACCAAATTCCCACAGGAAACATCATAAACTATTTATTAAGCCCAAATCATCATTTTGTGAAGCCAAATTCATCATAGAATTTTGTCAAATAAATAAATAATAATTCAGAAAATTATTATTTATTTTTCCAATCAAATAACCCTTGAAAACCTTGCCAATCATTTAACGAAACCCAACGCCACACTTCAGAAAATTAGCAATAAATTTTAGCAGCTAGTTTTGAGCAATTGGACACCTAATCTGTCCTCAAAACCCTCTTTGAAGATCACCAAGGCAAATCGGCCCATTTCAAGGGGAAGCAACAAAATATTCTTTTGTAAGGTGGTGTCAAAAAAACCCTGTTTATTGATAATTAGCGCAAAATCATGGTAGCAATTATTGGGCATACATCCCAATCATTCTTCAAGCATGAAGATTCACAAAATAATATTCAACATGTCTAGAATAAGATCTCCACCTTGTATTTGTACCCTCCAAAGGGGGGCGAATCACCTTTGGGGGGTAAAATATATCATAACACCTCCTTGCCGATTTTTTAAGATATCTTTTCTTTTTTTTGTTAATTCCTAAGCCAACATTATTCTTTTTCCAAAAATAATATTAAATTAATTGCCTTAATAACAAATAATAATTAAAATTATTTTTAGGCAATAATCCAATAATTATTTATCCTTTTAATTACCATAGTGGTAAAAACCACTTTTAAAAATATTCTATTAATCAACTAGAATTGTCTTATATGGATAAATAATAAAAATCACTATTTGGGTAATCATAATTAATTAATAAAATAAAACTCCAAAAGTGATCCCTTAGTCTATGGGGAAAGTAGATTAAATGTCTTCAGTACCTGTTCATAAGTGATACGGAAATGGGGGCATTATAGTCCTCCCTTCTTAAAATTGCTTGCTCAAACAATTGCAAACTTGGATGCTCCAAGATTGATTCATTTTCCCAAGTGACATCTTCAAGTGGCAAGTCCTTCCATCTAATCAAATATTCCTTGATGCTACAGTTCTTTATTTTCTTTTCACGTACCTCAATGATAGATTCCAGAATCAAGATTAATTTGCCCTCTTCATCCAACGGGGGCAGCTCTAAAGAAGTAGTAGTATGTTGTCCAAGAACCCTTTTGAGACAAGAGACATAGAACACATTGTGTATCTTACCATTTTTCAAAAGCTCCAACTCATATGTTACTTTGCCCACCTTGTTCTTCACCTTATATGGCCTATAAAAACGTGGTTTTAACTTTTCAGAACCACTTTGTTTGAGGAAGGATTGCCTATAGGGCTGCAACCGCAAAAAGACCCAATCTCCCTTCTCAAATGACCTCTCAGTCCTATTATGATCTGCATACAACTTCTCTTGGTTTTAAGCATGTTGTAGGTTCTCTTTTATTGCCTTATGATGTCATAACCCTGTTGCACCAAATATTTTGCTTCTGGTACTCTACTATCTGTTAGAATTAAATCAATGAAGGAAAGTGCATCATAACCATAAAGTGCTTTGAAAGGAGTCATACCTATAGACATGGAAAGTTGTGTTATAACAATGTTCGGTCATATGCAACCATTTTACCCAAGTTGTTTGTTGCCCCGAAACATAGTTCCTTAAATACCCTTCCAACTATTTATTTACAATTTTCATTTGCCCATCGGTTTGTAAATGATAACCGGTGCTAGGGGTGAGCTCAGTGCCCTGTCAAATGAAAGAGTTCTTGCCAAAATAAACCCATGAACTTGCTGTCCTTGACACTTACAATGTTTTTGGGCAGCCCATGCAATTTAAACACTTCTCTAAAAAACACATCAGCAACCATAGGAGAATTGCACTTGGATGGAAGTGGATAAAAATGACCATAGTTTGTGAGTCTATCAACCACAACATATAAACAATTCTTGCCTTGAATCATAGGCAATCCGGTAATGAAATCTATCGAGATGCTTTCCCACTTTTGTGAGGGAATAGGAACGGGCTGCAAGAGACCAGCTGGAAACTCATGCTCACTTTTATTTTTTTGACATACCAAACATTCTTGAATGTACTTGAGTACCTCTTTCTTCAAGCCCTTCCAATAAAACCTTTCTCTCACAAGCTTGTAGGTCTTGAAATACCCTTGGTGACTGTTGACAATTCTTCCACAGGGCAGATTGTCTCTTGTCGTTTGGAAAATTCGCATCTCCATCCAAGGAAAGAAAGAGATCATTAGGAAGAGTACATTGTTTTTCTTTGGTAAGGGGCCTTTGCTACAATAGAAAAATTCCGAAGGAATGGTTTATCAAAAGGTTTTTTGCTAAGGACAAGTCTTCGGAGAGGTGCTGAGGACAATTTGTCCAAAGGAAATAACAAAGGGGAGTCTATAAGACAAAGGAAGTAATTCCTTCGGACTTTTTTTCCGAAGGAATACTTTGGAGAATCCAAAAGTCCACCCAAACAAGCAAGGAAAAGCCAAGACCCTTCGAAAGGGTCATTTTCAACAATCCCGAAGGGCACCTACCCTTCGGGAATGGTACGAGAACAAATTAGGGACTTTTGCAAAAACCCGGGTGCCCTACAATTTTTCCAAAGTGCACAATGGGAGAGCTACTAGCCCTTGCAGAGGGCACTTGGTCGATGACAGGACCACTGTGACTTTTCCGAAGGGCATTTCGCAGGAATTAGAGCAAAGGACAAAGGGATAATTCCTTCGGACTTTTGTCCGAAGGAATTCGGAAGACTACAAAAAAAGAAAGTCTGAAGAAAAACAGGCAAAGAGAAGGCAAAAGCGAAGGAATTCGGAGAAATTACAAGGAAGAGGCCCGTGTAAAAAAGCCGACGGCAAAATCCAAAGCTTCGGAAAAGTTGAAAACAAAGGCAAAGACGGAGAATGAATTCTTTCGGGTTTTTTGTCCGAAGGAATTCCTTCGGACAAAAGTCCGAAGAAATTCGGAGAAATGGCCGTGCAAAAAGCCTGAGAAAATAAACCCGAAGAGGAATTCTGAAGGCCAAAGGAAGAGACCAAGATAATTCTTGCAGACATTTTGTCCGCGGGAAAATGACTTAGCAGGAGTAAGCCAAGAAAGACAAACCCGAGGCGAAATGAAACCAAAAACATAAATTCCAAAGGAAATCCAAAGCTTCGGAAAAGTTGAAAAAGGTCAAACGGAGGAAATAAATAAAAATACATCCGAATGTAGAATCCCGCCAGAAATAGACATGAACAGGCAGAGTAGAACAGGGTAAAATACATGCAAGCAGGGGCTATTTTCGAACACCGGTCAAAATTTCAGTTGACTAGTTATTGAAGTCCTGCTCGTCTCCGGATCAACTCACGCATCCGAGTGTCCAACTCAGCTTCAACTGGAGTTCTAAATTCAAACGTCGAGTTGACTGATTGAGATTTAGAGTTGTCTAATTGTTAAACGCCGCATCCACTAAGAGCTTTCCATGCGAGGGAGAATGATCTCTTCGTCCAACTCAGCTTGCCAAACAGTCAACTCAACCGATCTCTTCGTCCAACACAGCTTACCAAATGGTTAACTCAGCGTTCAAACGTTCCAACTCAGCATCAAGCAGCTCACGTAGAGTTCTAAAATTGACATTAGCGTGAATTTCCATGCAATGAGAGGTGGGCGGTTCAGAACAAAGACAAGTTCACTTCCTCAAGCGCAAGAAGCTTCATGCAAAGACAAAAAAGAAAATATATTTAATTGAAAGGCTAAGTTAGCCTTGAGTTAACCGAAGTAAATCCTTCTCTTCAATTTTTTCAACGCCAATCTTTGGCCTCTTGTAATTCTCTATAAAATGTCTTTCAACCTTGATTAAAAATCATCCAATCCCTCTCTTGGCTAGACCAGACTCTGCCATTGGTGAGTTGTGTAACCTCTTCGATCAATAGAAGGACTGTACTTTCAGATTTCAAGTGTTGGCATAGTGTATATTCATTCAACAATTTGCATAAGTGGTAGATTTCTCTCCCTTTCCAAATTCTGATTCATACCTAGTTGCTAGATTATCCTTATGCAGGGCATGTTCAGTGTTCTTTACGTCTTTTGCTGAAGCTGTAAGTGGAGGTTAGGTGGCTGCAAAGAGTCTTGTATCAGACCTCTCTCCATCATTTTCCCTTTATGTTTTGGTCATTGGATCGAACCTCTTCATGAAATATTTATGCATAAGTGATTGATTGAAATCACAGGTCTTCCTTTTCCCTTGTTTGTTTAGTGTTCAAGATTCCAAGTTGAGTGTATCAAACTTCTAGTGTATCACCCCTTTTAGGTAGGATTTCCCCTTAAAGTTTCCTTCTCCCTTTTCCATGGTAGTCCGCAGCATAGAGTAGAGATCCTCATTGATACATCATACATGAACCAACCTTCTCTGGAGGTTCTTTTCACCGTTGAGGCACCCACCTTCGTGAGAAGATCCCATTGTTTCAGCTGGATAGAGGACTGGCCATTTCATGCTCGTCTTCGATTCAGGGCGCAGCTCCAGGTTGACAACAGTGACCAGCCAATGGAGTGTCATGGGTAGCCCTTAAAACCATGTGCTTTACTTTAGATTTGGGTACCAAATAGACCCTATCTTTGTAGAGTATAAGCCCATCTAAAAATCTGAACCTTTAATCAACAATTACCCTTTCAAGGAAGTCACTAGCAAATTGTTCTTTGACATATTCCATGGTAATCAACTCTTTCCAATCCGCTGTTATAAATGACATAGAACGTAATTCTATATCCTCTTGTAAAACTTTACAACATGAATTTACTTGAGGGGATCCATTAATCATACCTTGAAGTGTCACTTCCTTGTCACCCACCTCGAATTTGAGTCTCAAGCTTTTATAGTTGAGGGTGAATTCCCCTAATGAATGCATTGATTGGATCCCAAACACAAAATCCATATTCCCCATGTCAATCATGTAAAAATCATCACATACCTCATATTCCCCTAGCGAAATGGTGAGCTTGGCAATTCTTTTGGTGCATGGTAGGGAAAATCCATCTGCTATTGTCACTTTGAATCGTTTGAAATCTTCTCTATCAAGGTCTAACTTAGCCACCAAATTTGTACCAATGAAATTGTGGGTAACCCCACTATCAATCAAGATGGTTAATTTGTGCCCCTTTATTGTCCCACACACCCGAAAAGGGTGATACACTGGTGCCCTGGAAAGAGTAGCAAGAGTGCTGCCCATTTCTTGATTGTCCTTCTCATGTACATGCTCAACAACAACATTTTCATTTTCCTCAACACTAGTATCAATAAATTCAAAATTGGAATCATCATCAATTACCTCAATGTAATGGACTTGTCCTTTGCCCATACAATGGTGACCTTTAGTCCATGGATCTTTGCAAGTGAAGCACAAACTTTTCCTTCTCAATTCATCTCTTGCATCCTTCATATTGCTGCTATAGGGTAGCGCTTTATGTGGAGGAACATAGGGCTGAAAAGGCTTCTTTGGTGGCATAGTAGGTGCTGCTCTAGGCTGCCCACTTGGTGCCTTTGGTGGTCCACTAAAATCAGACCTTGGCTGCCCTGTATTGCCCACTTTTGGTAACGAATAAGTGGCTGCCCTTGGCTGCTCTATTGCCCCTGTAAGCTGAACATTCTAGATCCAAAGCTTTAGTAATCACATCTTGCAAAGAAAGAGGGTTAAAAGCTTTTACCAAACCTGTCAAAGGTTCAATCAAACCCTCCATAAAGAGAACTACCAATCTTCTTTCACTAACCTCCCGTACCATGATGGAAATCTTTTGAAAATCAGCAACATACCTTTTAACATCATGATCTTGCTAAATTCCTCCAATGTAGTAATAGATTCATGGCCTTGTGTGATCATGGCATGAAATCACCACTCATGAGCAACATCCTCCAAGTGTGGTGTGATGAATTTTAGAGCCTCATCCTCAAACATGGGGTTGAGTGATAAACAGGTGTGCAATTTCTGCAACCACGATCTCACTGAAAGTTTATTAATACCATCAAAATTAGGGAGAGAAACCTTACCCAACCTTTGTTGCAAACCTCTACAAGGTTGCATGCTTGGTCCCCTTGATTTTGTCCCATTCTTCATCTCACAAAAATCACGAAAAGATAAGAGTGCTTGTTTGTCAAAAGTGAGGGCTGCATACTCTTGTGGGCGTGTTTCAAGTGGGTCACACATTGGTGTCTCAATCTCAATCATTGGTTCTCTTTGCAAAAAACTAGCCTTGAATAATTTATGAGGAGGTTTAGTGTAATCTTTCTCATTGTCACTCAAATTCCCTTCTCCATTGAAGGGATGACTCTTGTTTGGAGCTAAATTAGCCTTCAACATAGCTGCAATTTGCATACCCAATGTATGCTGAAGATCATTTTGGCTTTCTTTGATCAATTTGTGCAAAAACTTACCCTGTTTTAAGTAAACCCTTGGTCATCCATGGATTTTTTTTTTTAATAATACAAAATATTTTTATTTGCTTGCATTAAATCTGCACAAATAAGATCTCATAGGTTCTCTAGATCGGTGCTTTGATACCATTGTAATGTCCCCTTTTTGGGCTAAAAGACCAAATAAGGGTTTTCCCTAAAATCTCAATATTATGCACATAAATTCTGAATACTGAAATATGAAAAATCAACCAACCCTAGCTGAAAAATATACTTTAACACACCCAATCTCACCAAACCCTTGGCGCCAAAGTACAAGGGATAAATAGACCATTTCTAGCAATCAATTCAACTTTAAATCACCCCAAAATATGCAAATATGAGAAAGAACTGAAAATTAATCAAAGTGTACTTTTTTTCACTTGAATGAATATAAATTTTGGAAATATGCTTGCTGGAAAATATTTGATTTTACTCAAAAACAAAAGCTGTTCTCCCTCCAAAATATTCTTCGAACCCTGACAATCATCATAGAAAAAATGCCAAAAATACTTAAATAATTCCAGCGCCTTTCTAGGGCACCCAAAGTGACCAAACAATGTCCCAAGTGAAGTTGCCCCAAGTCAAAAGGCTGTAATAAAATCAGATTTAAATATTCTTCATAAACTAGGGTCTAGGCACCCTCAAAGTCCTTCCAAGCTTGCCTAACCAAATTGCCACAGTTAGGAAAATCATAAACTATTTATTAAGCCCAAATCATCATTTCGTGAAGCTAAATTCACCATAAAATTCTGTCAAATAAATAAATAATAATTTGGAAAATTATTATTTATTTTTCCAATCAAATAATGCTTGAAAACCTTGCCAATCATTCAACAAAACCCAACGTCACACTTCAGAACATTAGCAATAAATTTTAGCAACTAGTTTTGAGCAGTTGGACACCCAATTTGTTCTAAAAACCCTCTTTGAAGATCACCAAGGCAAATCTCCCCACTCCTAGGGCAAGCAACAAAAGATTCTTTTGCAATGTGGTGTCAAAAAACACATTTTTATTGATAATTCAGCTCAAAACCGCGGTAGCAATTATTGGGCATACATTCCAATCATTCTTCAAGCATGAAGATTCACAAAAAAATATTCAACATGTCTAGAATAAGATCTCCACCTTGTATTTGTACTCTCCCAAGGGGGGCGAACCACTTTGAGAGGTAAAATACCTCATAACACCTCCTTGCCGATTTTTTAAGATATCTATTCTTTTCTTTGTTCATCTTTTAAGCCGATATTCCTCATTTTTCATAAATAATATTAAATTAATTGCTTTAATAATAAATAGTAATTAAAATTAATTTTAGGCAATAATCCAATAATTATTTATCTTTTTAATTACTATAGTGGTAAAAACCACTTTTAAAAATATTATATTAATCAACTATAATTGTCTTATATGGATAAATAATAAAAATCACTATTCGGACAATCATAATTAATTAATAAAATAAAACTCCAAAAGTGATCCCTTAGTCTATGGGGAAAGTAGACTAAAGGTTTTTAGTACCTGTTCATAAGTGATCCGAAAATGGAGACATTACACACAATATTCCATGGCTGTTGATATTGTGGGGATGGAGGGGTCCATCCCATCTAGTACTGCAGAGATTGCGGGGTCTAATCGGCTAGGCCCGTAGGCTGATATTGAGGTGATGTTGGCACCCATCTAGGAGCAACTTGAGTTGTAGTTATCTCTATGTCTGGGTTTGGAACCCCTAGTTTCGTGGTGGGAATTTGTGGTGCCACTATTGTGAATCAATTCTTGGTGATATCTTCCTTCAATTCTCAGAGTGCTCGACAATTTTTATCATGATTGTGCGACTTGCAAAAGTTATAGTTCAAATTCCGAGGTTGTTGGATGTATTGTTGTAGGAGATGACATTTCATAGTAGCATGCTCTGCTACATGATAGATCTCGTAGAATTCTATTTTGACTCTTGGGCAGTCATTCTTGTGGTGCCCCTATTTTCCACATTCCATACACCAGAGGCCTAATTTAGCCCTGTTACTTTCATGGAGCTCATCCATATTGTGCAAATCAACATCTATATTTGCATCATTTTTCGTAGTAGGTTGCGTACTATTCCCATAGTCCTCTATCTACTCTACTCAGATCGCAACTGCTCGAGCATTTGCCTTGTTAGTGTACTGAGTTTGAGCAATGACAAACCTAATCCGAGGTCATAGGCCTTCTACAAACCATGTGGCCTTATCTTTATCTTGAAACTTAAAGTTTACCTGCTTCATCACATTAAAGAACTTGCGATCATAGTCCCATACTGATTCACCTGATTTGTGGCGAATCTCTTTCAAGTCTTCGATTGTCTAACTCGCACATTTCTTTATTTTGAATTCTCCTATTAGTTGATCTTTGACTTCTTGAAGGCTTGATTTGGCAGCATCCCATTTATACATGAATTCCAGAGCGCTATCGGTTAAGGCTCCTATGAATTAGGACTTCTTGGCATCATCCGTATTTAAACCTTTAACTTGCCATTTCATCTCGCAAGTTAATAGGTACTGTTCGGGGTCAGAAGACCCATCATACAGTGTCAAGGTGACAAAAAATCCTGCAGTGAAAGCCATGCTTCTTGTGCTTGTACCTAAAACCACTTGCTATTGTGGACTAGACTTTAACAACGTTGTAAAACTTGTTGTGACCTGAAAGTCAGCGTCGCTTAATTTCTTCCTATCCAGAACTTCCTTAGTGTCTTCACTAAGTCCTCCAAATTTATCTGTGAAACAATCGAACCACTTACCATCTTTACAGGGTTCTAAACTTTTTCTTCTCTCTATTGATAAAATAGGTATAGGGGATGCCCTTGAAACAAATGATCCTTGTCTGTGAATTTTTCCTCATTTGAACTTGAACTTGCTTTAATCCTATGATTTAGCATAACTTATTCAAAAGATTGTTAATTTTTTTCTTCAAACAATATTCTCCCTTGTAACTACAACTTAAAACTACCTTTAAACTACTCTACGTGCTCCTTTGCTGTCTTTTCACTCTCTTTCTCCTCCCTTTCTTCCATATCCTCTGAATCCCTTTCCCAATCTCTATCTGTCTCTATGCTCTCTCTAGCTCCTCTTTCGGGCCCTCTCATTTCCGCATCTTCATAATTTCCATAATCTCTAGCTCCTCTCTGAGCTCCCATTCCTCCTTTATCTTCCAAACTTTCTACGCTATTCGTACTCGCAGTTACATTTGGATTGTTTTGTTTATTTCATCTCCTCTGTTGTCATAGGTCTCTCTATAGCCCCAAAATTCTCTTCTCATTATGTTTCTCTACTTCATCTTCAGGGTTCAAGTTCAAGTTTCTCCTCTCAATTCTTCATCATTCACTTTTTTGCCGCACGCATCCCTATAATGCTTGAAGCGACTTCTCCATGTTAGCCGAGATAGGCACCATGGCCTTTTCCACATTCTTGTTGCTGAAATTGACCTCTAATGCTTATTATGGATAAATCCTGTGCAACTTCAAACACAATGTACCCTTGCATGACAAATTCAGTGATATATCCGTGAATAATAGTCTTTAGCCAGTGGTCTATCACATGCGTCCAATCTGTTTCTAGTTTTCGCAACTTTTCTATCTTTTCCTCAGTCCAAACAAAATGTTGTTTGTCTCGGCCTAAAACAATAGTATTCAATTCTTGACAACCATGTAGCTAGCAATTCACACCAAAAGATTTTGTATATTTCAACATATATATGCTCAATTATAACCTTGCAGAGCTCCCTGTTCTCTGTCTTCTCTTCTGTGAAATTGCGAATTCTCTCATCCAACCATCATTCCAAATCCCTTTGTCCAGGTAACCATCTCAGATGTTTCAAGGTTCCATGTTCACCACACTATTGTTAGCATAGGTTCGTGGAAAACCCATCAGAACATGCTAATGTTTATTACTATGCAAGTTAGAATAAAGGTTCAGAACTCAGACAAAATCATAGAACAAGTAGAGAATTCATTCTATTTAGTTTTAATGATTATCCATAGAAACATAGACTTAGGTGTATAGAACATTCGTTATTATTGTATGATTACACAGATTTGAACAAAACATAATACAACTGCACACGGAACAAGTATAAAAGACATTTGAAGAATCATGAGTTGATCTCTATATTAATCTCAAATCATTTGAAATTGTTTTCCTTTACATCTGATCACTATTTGTAGAGTTACAATGCTCTGCGGTTTTGCATTCTAACCTTTCATTTCTTCCTTCGAAGGAGTCTTTTCATATTCTACAAACTTTTGTTATAAATACATAGGTTGAAGACATACAAAATGATATATGTTATACAAATGTTATACATCGCACACTTGTCATGCATTTACACACTACAATTTTACAGCCCTAAGTCCATTAACAACAATTTTTATGAGATTTTAAACTACCATTGCTAAGAAATTAAGCTTCCACACAATGCCAAAAATCACAAAATGAAATTCATAATGAGCTTAACAAAAATTGTTGTAGGAGAATTCAATCTGGATAGGGAAAAATCACTCCCACCCATGTAAGGTCTTTGGGACCATCAAGCTCTACAACATTCTCTCATTTGTCACACCATACAACCAAATAAAGTGAATGGGAAAGAACGAGTTCATGGTCGGATTCAATGCAAAAATCACCATCTAGCACTTCTAGGGTAATAGCTATATATCAATTTTAGGGTCCTTATAACAAGGATTTCAAGGGAAAATTCAGAGAACCAACTACATGAGAGATTTTATTGTTATAAGAAATGACAAGTTTGCTGAGCTGGTTTAAGTGAAAGTGATGATGAAGATGGAAAACACACCTAAATTTTCAACATATTTCCCCTTTGTGAGAGAGATAAGACCTTATCAATGTTGAAAGTTTAGGCTTAAATTTTAAGACTCTGCGAGTCTCTGTCAGACTCATAAAGTCCTGAGCAGAGCCAACAGCCGCAAGTTTGCTGCCTTGGCTCAAGTGACTTAACAAGTATCTATTAGGCTCACAAAGTCTCCTTAAATTTTAGAGCAATCCTCACATCCGCGCACACACTCACACATACACACACATGCACATGTGTGTAGACACACGTACCTGCACACACACACATGTGCGCAATATACATCATGTTCATCAAAACCTGTGGATTCTTTAAAAAAGCTATAAAATCCTAAATCAAGTCCCCATTTCCATTACAGCAGCTGCTTTGAAGTGTAATTTGTTAACCTTCAAGTTTTCAACAAATTCTCTTACATTGGTATTATATTTCTTGCTGATGAATTTTATACTTAGATTGTTAATATTGATATAGAGCTATAATAAAATTTCTGTGTTTTGTATGTTACAAAATTATTTTCATTCATTTTGATGAATGCTATGTCATATGACGATGTATATCAGTGGTAGTATATAGATGGTTTATTTCGTGTTATAGTTGTTATTTGTGTTTGAATGCATTAATTTTTTTTGTGATTATTTAAATTTATGATTTTTGTTGAGTTTTTGCTGAGCTGTTTTGCTGTGTCAGAGACGTGTCAAAAATATACCTCCAAAGTCGGAGTCTCAAAACTATAGTTTAGAATTTGAGAAGCTAAAAATCCTTCTTCAAAATCAAACAACAATTAGCAAATTACAAACTCAATATTTGTGTGTAGGATGAAATTGCATTCCAAAGGATTGATTAAACAAGCCACCAAAGGGGAAATAAAGGGAGTTTTTCATTTTGGACACTTACAAAAACTAAAACACATTATTGTGTGTTAACACTTATGAAAATAATTTTTTTCAATATTGAGAGCTGAGTACGATCGTAAATGAGAAATCAAACGAAAAGCAGAGTTTTACAATTTTATTCTAGTTTATTAATTAATAAGCCATAAGCATACCAAAATATCAGATGACCTCCATGGTCCCTACGAATTCCCCATGCCTTGGAAGAGCCTATGTTCACTTGAGATGTCCCATCTTTATTTAGTGTGCACACTACAATCAAAGGGGGTTTCAAGGGTTTCAATCTCACATGTCTGTCCACCTTGCTACTAACTTAATCATCGGAGTATGGGAGGCCTTGTGTTTTGAGCAATTACGACATTCGTCTGCACTCACGTTGACACAATTGGCTATCCCATGCAGCTCCTTGCCATGCCATTCGCCAAGCCCCTTGGCAACATTCTGCATAAGCCCTAGTGCTGAAATCCAAGGTACTAGACTTCTGCGACAACATTCAACACGTTGATATTCATCTCCTTGTGATGTACAACTTGATTGGAGCACCTTGAGTTGGTGTGTGTCTAGGAAACATGCCACACAAGCCGGATTCAATGCCGAACCTATGTGCCACATTGCGCCATGTCATACTACGCTCTTAGGATTAGCATCATGTTAATAGATCTGCCAAAACCCCGCATTACTGGAAGTCAATAATATGGTTGTGGTTAGGGTTTCCAATAAAATGATCCCTTAGACCATGCAACCAATACACACACATGCATAACAAAAGTGTAAACCTTTGCTTTTTGCACCATGTCATACTACGCTCTTAGGATTAGCATCACGTCAATAGATCTGCCAAAACCCCGCATTACTGGAAGTCAATAAGATGGACATGGTTAGGGGTTCCAATAAAACGATCCCTTAGACCATGCAGCCAATACACACACATGCGTAACAAAAGTGTAAATCTCTGCTTTTCATTAATATAATTGACATGTTACAAATTTCTTAGCACAACCATGTTTCTATCCTAAAGCTTTGCGTTACTACCCAATTACAAAGGAGCCTTAGGCTTAGCCAGAGTTACTCGGACTCGACAATATCTTTCTATCTCTTTCAACTCGCCTCTTCTTTGCGGGGTGCTCTACTACTTCTAAGATGAATGCTTTTGTCTTCCCCATCATGCATTTATATACGCTTTCTTCATGGACACGCGTTAGGGCATTCAACATGTTTTGCGCATCAAGCATGTTCCTTTCTTCAGGATGCTCTCCTGCTTCTAAGATGAATGCTTTTGTCTTCCCCATCATGCATTTATATAGGCTTTCTTCATGAAAATGTGTCAGGGCATCAAGCATGTTTTGTGCATCAAGCATGTTCCATCCCTTGCACGCCACCACCTCTGTGCACTTGTTCCTTCACATGTTCTTTGTAGGCTTTAAGATACCCCTGTGCATCTTTGTGTATATTATTTAACTAGTTTGCACACCATCGGCCACGCTCAATCTGCATGTACTATTGCAAGTGACTAGATCTATGCAATGCAACCTCTGTGATTAATTCCCGTGCAAGACCAATCTTGCACATACGGACCATAGTGATTTCTCCACAAGTCTTCAGATCCCCCTTACGCATGGTTGCGCAAGTTTCATCTTCTTCATCTTGCTTCTACACTTTTGCGCACAACTTCCTTCCACAAAATGATAACTTGGCGTGCTTCTGCCTTTGCCAAAACTTTGCAACCATCGATGCACAACTTTTGTGCCGACTCTAATCCATGCCACTCTTGTGCAAGTATACTTCTACGTAGTTTGGAAGAGTTTGAGGATTGCCTCGCTGTGCAAGCAAGTCAAGTTGGACTTATATCAAGAAAACAACTAACTCTTTTTGGTTCATGCAAGATTGCTGATTCCCTTGTGATGCTCTTGCATCAGTCGAAGTGACACATCTACAGAAAGGCAAACTGTCATCCGTTGCAGAAGTTGAACCATTTTGCAATCATCTTCTTTCGTAATTGTTTTCTTATAATTTGTTTAAATATAACCATTTAACCCCCAAGGTCGATATGGAGAATTGAGAATGGAAAGCATTGTATTCACATGCATTCCAATTTAGGCAAATCAGCTAGGGAATATTTCCCTCTTTTGATCACTAGAATTCTCATTTTTATCCTTATAGGCCTTTGTACGTATATGTACCATTCTTGTTCATTTCCATTCAATAAAAGAGTATTATTTTGATATCTCTATATCTATTGAATATGTAATGGTTTACAATATTTGTTTCGAGTTTCACATTCATAATATAACTCGATATATTTATAGATAGTTTGTTGGGTTGTCCTTCACATTACCATCCTGGGCCCCGCGGTGCGGATCACCTTCGCTGCCAATCCTAGTATTGAAAGCTTACCAATTTCAACCATGTTGATATTGTTTCCCCCAAACCTCTTATAATCTTTCTCCCTGGCTACCAGGGCTTTAAGTTATTGTTAGTAAAGATTTGGTGGTTTTGTTTAAGCTAGAGTTGCCAAATCACGTCCGTGAGAAAAGGGACCAAATGAACTAGAGGCTTTGCATATTTAATGATGGATAGTCCCAAAAGTCCCTCACTACTATGAGGGAATCAAATGATGCCTTAAGAATCTGCATCAAAGAGCATAATTGACTCCATGGGTAAAGAGACATTTGCTCTATTTGTACTGTATCTTTACGATCACTACAGGCAAAATTCTTAGCTAAAAGTAGATCGGATGTTTATGTTTCAAAACCACCATGGTAGTTATGTAACCACCACCTTGTAGGAACCGACGGTTTCATCACCAAGCTTGGAACTCTCCCTTTGAAGCTTTGCTGATGATTGAAACCGGGTCTTGATATTGTTGTTCGATGAATTAGATTGTTTTCTGGATCCATATGGATCATGTCTCCCTTAGATTTTTGTCCCACAAAAGCTTTTAGTGGGGGAGGAGATGTGGAAACAAGTCATGCACCTTCTCCTTGGAGTATCCTCTTGCTTGTGTTGGCATCTTCCCTTTAAGTTGAACTTGCCAAAACTCTCTTGGTCCCTTGTGAGTCTCCCTGACTTTTTGCTGCATCACTACATCCTCCTCCAACTCTCCTTGTGTGTTCACAACCAAGTCCTCTATGAAAGGTAGTAATTGTTCTTCTTCTTTCTCATTTAGCATGGATGCTTCATATAAGTGCAAATTTTCACAATTGACACCTGAAGGCATCCTCATGAATGAAGGTAGATCAAGCTTGAAAGTGTTCTCAACAATATGGTCCATGATGGCAAATGGGCTATTATACCTTAGTGGCTTGAGCTTCCTAGCTTGCCTTTGAAGTATTTCCTTGCTTAAGTACAACCATATTTTGTCACTCTCTTTGAGTGTGTTCTCTTTACAGTGCTGGTTATGTCTAGCCTTGTACTTGGCTTGGGACTTCTTTAACTGATCCTTCACCTTAAGATTGATTTGTCTAATCCTTCCATTGATTTTTTCTGCTCATGTCACCTCTAAATCTTGTCTTTCTACCCCTCTTTGCTGTTCCAATGCAACATCATGAGGATTAGTTGGAAAATAGCCCAAACATGCTTCAAATGGTGTCTTATTAGTGGATGTGTGTATTGCCTTCTTGTATGAGTGCTGAATATGCGCCAAAGATCCATCCCAAATACTTGGATACTTGTCGTTATAACCTCTTATTAGGTGTGCCAAAGTCCTATTGATCACTTCCATTTGCCCATTGGTTTGTGGATGGAAAGCGACACTTCACTGAAGCTAAGTATCCATTTTTTCCCACAATGTGGTCCAAAACTTTCCCAAGAATCTTGAGTCTTTATCTGAAACAATGGAATTACGTAATCCAAAATGCAGCCAAGCATCAGAAAGAAAAGTTCAGCTGCCTCATACCCTCTCACTGTTTTCTTGCATGCAATCAAAACACACATTTTGCATAACCTATCTACAACAACATATAGATAGTCATGGCTATGTGTGGACATAGTAATCCTCCTACGGAATCCATAGAAATGCTTTCCCGTGGTCTAGAAGGTACAGGCAGTGGCATGTACTATGCTTCTTTCCTAACCTTGGACTTTCTCGTACAACATAATTTAATCCTCTAATAAACTTTAAAACCTCTTCTTGCATATTGGGCCAATACACATTCGTTTGCAAAGGAGCCATGGTCTTACCAACATCAAGTGTCCCAAGACATTTGAAATATGTGCTTCCCTCATCAAGACAAGTCTTTCCTCCTTTGGCACACATAGCTTGTCCCATTTGTAGAGTAGCCCATCTTGAGATAACCTCCATCTTTGTCCTTATTTTCAATCTTCTTGGTTTGCAAGAGCTGGAATGTTTTTCCAAAGTTTGCATCTTGTGCATATGATTCCTCATAAGCCTCTTTTGTAAAAGGTTCAATTTGTGAGATTGTCATCAAAGCTGAAACTTACTTTATTGGTGCCTTAGATAGCATATCTGCCACTACATTTATGCTGCCTTTTTTGTACTTGATTACCTAATGGAATTGTTGAAGAAATCCCATCTATTTGTAATGTCTTTCTTGCTGCAATTTACCTTGTGCTTGCAAATATTGAAGAGGTTTGTGGTCAGTGGCTGCTGCAAATTATGAAGAGCAAGGACTAGCACACGGCTGATTTCATATTTTAAAGAACCAAATGCACTATCATTTTCCTTATGCCATTGAAAGTTCTTACCCATTGCTGCAGCTGAGCGTAGAGGTGCGGTTACTGCAGAGAAAGCTGGAATAAACTACCTCATGTATTGTACTACTCCCACAAAGCTTCTAGTCTTAGTGACATTCCTAAGTGTGGCCCAATTCATGATAACCTCAACCTTTGATGGTTTCAATCTTATTCTCCTCCTCTAACCACATACCCCAAATAGACGAGTGATTATTTTGCAATCTTACGTGTCTTCAGATTGCACGCTAGCTGTTTTTATTTCAACACTTGCAAGACTTGTTTGAAATGTGTTAGATGTTTCTCCCATGTTGTCGTAAAAATCAGAATATAATCTAGATACACTATAACACATCTATTTATGAAAGGCCTTAATACATCATTCATTAATCTCATGAATGTAGCAGGTGCATTACATAAACCAAACAGAAGTACCAACTATTTGTACAAACATTGTTTTGTCTTGAAGGTTGTTATCTACACATCCTCCTCTTTCATGCGGACTTGATGATAATTTGATTTGAGATCCAACTCTGTGAAATACTTAAGCCTGTGGAAGGTGGTCCAACAACTCATCAATTCGTGGAAGTGGATATCTATTCTTTATGGTGCTTTGTTCAAGGCTCTATAGTCTATGCACATCCTCCACAAGCCATTTTTCTTTTGTTCTACCACAATGGTTGATCCACATAGTGAAGTACTTGGGTGTATGATGTGTTGTAACAATTCCTCTTGAAGTTGTTTTTGAACCGCATTATTCTCCAACATTGATTGCCTATAAAAACCAATGTTGGGTAGAGGAGATTTAGATAACAATTGAATCTCATGTTCTACTTCCCTCTTTCGAGTCAAACTGTTGGGAGTTTGGAACATCTTTTGAAAAGAGTGCTACAACTCATCCAATCCCTTCAATTCTTCATTAGCACTATCAATTTAAAATATCTCTAAACCATCTTCTTTCTTATCTTTCAAAAGAAATAAACAAAACTGATTATTTTCTTGAATGAGTTTTTTTGTTTGGTTGGCACTTACCATGGCAAGCTTGGCTTGCTTTGATGTGCCTTGATGACATAGTTGATTCCATTCTTGACCCATCGGTACCTGTTAGCCCTCCTCATGAAGATATCATCCCTAAGATAAAAGTAAGGACTTCCAAACACAACATCAAATATATAGAGAGGAATCACATATGCTTTTAGCTCATCAACATATTGTGGGTTAGTTCCAAATTTGAATATACATCTTTTAGTCACCCAAATTTCAACACCTTTCTTCACCCAATCCAAAGGATATGGGCGAGGATGATCATATATTTGTAAACCAAGCTTCTTAACAACTTCATCTAAAAACAAATTATAGTGAGACCCAATATCAACAAGTGCATTTACGTTGGTTTCCTTGATTTGAAAAAGTTTGCTCATCTATTCTCTTTGTTATTCCTTGTTCATGTTGGTGGTGGTGCAGCCAAGCTTCTCATCCACATTAGAATTGTTCTATATCTCTATCTTTGATTCTTTCAAAGATGTTGTGGACTTCCAAGAGTCCTCCTCAGAACGATTCTTGGGATGTAATTCCGGATAGAACTTCCAACACTTACCATCAATATGACCATCTACAACACAGTGATCATCTTGTTTTGAAAGAATTTGCTCATCTCCTCTCTTTCTTGTTACTTGTTGTTCGTGTTGGTGGTAGTGTAGCGAAACTTCTCATCCATATCATAATTGTTCTATATCTCTACCCTTGATTCTTTCAAATATACTATTGACTTCTTAGAGTCCTTGGAATGTTTATTGGGGTGCAATTCCGGATGCAACTTCCAACACTCAACATTAGTATGACCATCTATAACACAATGATTATAATGGTTCTTAGGATCTTTACAATTATTTGAAACTATGGAATTCTTCTTATCTTTCTATTTAATTTTCTTGAAGGCTCTGTAAGGCTAGTTTTTTCTCTTTCTTGACTTGATTTGTGGACTGATTTTTCTTTGAGGGTTCTCCCTCTCTTTTATAATTTTCGCCCTCAATGAAGTATGCTAGCAAGCATGTTTCCACAAGGTCTAGTGGCTTACTTGAGATGACCTATCTCCTTAGGTGTGAATGGAGACCTCCAAAGTATTTTGTCAAGTTGTCTTCATCTTCCAAGTCCAAGTCCATGAGCATGGCTTGTCTACGGAACTCCATGTAATAATATTGCACACTTTGACCTATTCCTTGCTTGTAACACTACTACTTAATTTTGGGATCAGCCTTATGCCCAATAGGATAAAAAATTATGCAACAAATCCTTTAATCCATTCGACTTATCTACAATTGGCTTCTTCTTCTTTTTAGAAGATGCTAGATAACTCTCCCACCATATTAGACCATGACCTTGCATCTTGAGAAGAAATATTTTGCGCTTCTGTTACTTTACACACAATAAAATATACCTCCATCTGCTTCAACTATTTGTCTAATATCTCAGCATCTACTTGTCCTCCAAAGGATTTGATCTCTAGTTTTGTTTCAACCTTGAAAGGAGTATGTTCAGATTTTACCTCGACTTTATCTTGGTCTTTTGGAAGTTGGTCTTCATGCTCATCCATGGACTCGTCTTCACTTTCATCGTCTTCTTCATGGGGTTTGTCTATGCCAAGCTTATGGGCAATAGCATGAACGATAGCGTCCCTAGATCCTTGGTTTCTAGCTGTGAGCCTTTGCTGTTTGGTGATAGTGCCTTGGGACTTAACCATGCTTTTCATGCATGATTCCAATGTAGTTACTCTTTTGGCAAGACTTTCTTCTCCTTCGTGAGCCATTTATTTCATGTACTTATTCCACCTTCTCATAGATATCTCAAGATTGCAAGGCAACAATTGTCCTTGAGATCTTGTCTGTGTCATACAAATCGGTCAAAATTTAAACAATAACCCAACGGAATGTCTGCTCTAATACGAAAAAGATCTATAAACTCTCAAATTTAGTCTTGCTAGAATTCACAAAATCACAATTTGCTATTCTACTTCAAATCTATTTCAAAATGACTGTTCAATTCTTTCAAATGACTTAGAATTAATGTACTAGGTGATGTTGGAAGATGTAAAACTGAACATAAGAACTAAAACATGAATGAAAGAACATGAAGCAAAACTAAGAACATGGAGATACTGAGACAGATTTTTGATCTAGAAAACCTCAAAGGTTGGGGAAAAACCAATTGAAGAGGCAATTGCACTACTTTCTATCTTCTTATGGCCAAAGACGGACTACAGTGAGAATATAGAACAAGTAAAACACACAACTATCTTCCTCACTAAGCTTTCCTCAGTGTTCCTTGAATCCTTCCTACAATCAAATGAAACCAATTCTGTTCTTTGGTGCCTTTTCTTGATGTGTGTCATCTTATTATAATGCTTGGAGACGTCCTTTTGTGCACAAAAGGATCTCCAACCGTCTTGGAATGTGAAGAGATGATTTGTTTGTACTGCAATTGTACGGTCACCACGGGCGAAACAAGTGGTTAAAGCAAAGGAGTGGTTTTGTAACCACCATCCTGCAAAAACCAGATGTTATGTAATCACCGCCAACATTAAGTAGCAGTTTTGTCATCAATCTTGGAACTCTCCCTTTGAAGTTTTGCTGATGATTGAAACCAGGTATTGATCTTGATGTTTGATGAATTGGATTATTTTCTGGATCCATATAGATCAATGAGTGATTGAGTGAACTAGACCTTGATGAAATTATTAGTGAAATTTGGATTCTTGGAGGATTGGAGGAAATGGGTATACAACTATAACTGTATTTCAACCCCTTATTCTTTTGATTAATGAACGAAGTTCTTGTAGGCTACTTCCAAACATCTAGAGGTTTGAGACAAGGAGACCCTATATCTTCATATTTGTCTCTTATTTTAGCAGAGGATCTTGAAAGAATGATCAATAAGGTATTTACTGATGGGGGAATCAAAGGGATACAAGTGGCTTCTAATATTTAGGGTCTTTCCCACCTACAATTTGTGGATGGCTTAGTGCCCATAGGTATTGCAACAGAAGCGGAAGCTAGGCTACTTAAAAGAACTTTGCTGAAATATGAAAAAACAGCTGGGCAAAAAATCAACTTGACCACATCAAAGATTTAATTTCTAAATGTTCCTACAAATTTGCAGCAAATAATCCAAGGCATCGTAGAATTTAAAATAGGGGATTTTCCAAGCTCTATTTGTTAATTTTTTTACACTTGAAGAATGATCAATAAGACACTTAGTGATGGGGGAATCAATGGGATACAAGTGGCTTCAAATATTCAGGCTTTTTCCCACCTACAATTTGTGGATGACACAATGCTCATGGGCATCACATCAAAAGAGGAAGCTAGGCTACTTAAGGGAACTTTATTGGAATATGAAGGGAAAAAGATCAATCTTGTTAAATCCAAGATTTCCTTTCTAAATCTTCCTACAGATCTGCAACAAAGAATCCAAAGCATTATATGGAATTTTCAAGCTCTATTTGTTTTATTATTTTAGCAAAGGCTCTTGGAAGAATGATCAACAAGGCAGTTTGTGATGGGGGAATAAAAGGGATACAAGTCGCTGTTAAGCACGAAATATACTGAGAGGGGGGGGTGAATCAGTATATTATATATCTTTTACTTAATCTGATTTCTTTTCTTTAACCACTTAATCACACATTCAAGATATGCAATAAAATTGAAACAATAATATGCGCCACACAAGAGAGAGAGACCCTAGATTTTTACGTGGAAACTCAAAGTAGAAAAAACCACGGAGAACAATCTCAAGTATATGAATGAGCACCAACTCAAATTACAAAGTTCGCAAGCACCAACTTGCAGGATCACCAACCACTTTGCCGAACACTAACACAACTATTTGTGAGCACCAACTTACAGGAGCACCAACCCCTTGCAAAGATTTGTGAGCACCAATCCACATGAGCACCAACCCCTTTTGTGTATAAAACACAACTATTTCTCAATGTTGCTTACTCAACAAATGATAAAACTCTACAATATCTCCTGCTTTTCTCTTTTCAAAAACAAATACAAACCATGCACTCTCTTGCATATTACAAATGGCTTCTCAAGCCTTTATTTATAGCTTTCCAAATGACCTTTGACATTCACCTTTTGTGACCCTTCAATTTTCATGGAAAATGGCGCCAAACTTGCATGACCCTTCATATCCTTGCATTTGAAAAGTCATATGGTGACCCTTCATAAGCAAATGCGTCCTTTCATTTTTTATCTTTATCTTGGTGATTTTTCATATTCCTCAGTGTCTTTTCATAGAAAAATGCGCCATACCCTCGTTTGTCTTCACATGGTAACTCTTGGAATTTCTCAAGTCATGAAAAAATGCATCCCATTCCTCTTTTGTCTTTTACCCCGTGACTCTTTGACTTTTCCATGGGCCCTCTTTTGACTTATATGCAACCAAAAATATATTCATTAATATTAAATAAATATTAACACACATTAGCCAAGATATGAATATTAAAAACACCATTAAATGCAATGGGGCCTTTATCACCAATAAAGTTAGACCTTTGACATCAATGACAATATTTCCAACAATCTCCTTTGTCATTGATGGCAACCTCAAACTGAAACTGTCACATCTTGAAATGTGCACATACTGCCATCTGAAAAACATATAGTAACTCCCCTTTATTAAAGCAACTTGTACCTATTCCTTATACTTGTTTTTGCACATGTACCTGTTTCTATTCTTTTCCCCCTTTGACATCAATGGCAAAGGGCCTACTTGGAGCTAACACTTAGCTCTCCCTCAACTGATGTTGAACCTCAATGGCAGGAAGTAAAATAAATTACTCCCAACTTCTTTCGTAGATACTCAAATGTGTCTTTTGGTAGTGTCTTTGTGAAATATCTGCAATTTGCTTTGTAGGACTAATATATTCCATCTTAATCTGTTGGTCTGCAACCTGCTCTCTCAAGAAGTGATAGCTAATGGGAATATGTTTTTTTCTTGAATGCATCACTAGATTCTTCGAAATATTAATAGCACTTGTGTTGTCACAAAAAATCGAAATAGGTTCATCATATTTTACTTTAATATCTTCCAAAGTTTGCTTCATCTAAAGCACTTGAGTACAACACAATACCGCTGCAATATATTCTGCTTCAGCTGTAGAAAGTCATACTGAATTTTGTTTTTTGCTTAGCCATGATACTAAGCTATCACCAAGGAAGAAAGCTCCTCCACTTGTACTTTTTCTGTCATCCAAGCACCTGCCCAATTTGAATCTGTATAAGCAACTAAAGTGAAATCTCTGCATGTGGGATACCACAATTCATAATCCAATGTCCCCTTGATATATCTGAATATTCTCTTCACCAACTAAACATGACTATCTTTTGGAGTTGATTGATATCTTGCAACCATATCTATTGCATGCATTATGTTTAGGCTCGATGCTGTCAAATATAAAAGACTACCAATCATAGATCTATACAAAGATTGATCTGCAACAGAGAAATCTTAATCTTTGCTCACTTTATTACCTGTACACATTGGTGTGCCAACTGGTGCACAATCCTCAAAGCCAAATTTATTCAACATTTCTTTGGCATGTTTATTTTGAGATATGAAATTTTTTTTATTTGACTGAAATATTGGCAATCTTAAGAAAAATGACAATTCTCTAAGCATAGACATCTCAAATTCTTTTTGCATATTATCAAAAAATTCTTTTGTTATCTTTTCAATGTTTTCTCCAAAAATGATGTCATCAACATATACCACAACAATCAACTGATGTTTACCTTCTGTTTTGATGTAGAGATTACTGTCAGCAAATCCTCTCTTGAAACTTTGATCCTGCAGGGACTTATCAAGTCTTGCATACCAAGTTCTGAGAGCTTGTTTCAAGCCATACAGTGCTTTTTTCAATCTGCATACATGGCTACTAATATTTGACAGAATAAATCCCTTAGACTGCTCAATGTAGACATCTTCTAGATTCTCGTTTAAGAAGACAGATTTGACATCCATATGAAACACTTTGAAATTTTTAAACACTGCATATGCAAGAAACATTCTAATAGCCTCTAGCTTTGCCACTAGTGCAAAAGTTTCTTCAAAATCTATTCTTTCAATCTGAGCATATCTTTTACATACTAATCTTGCTTTATTCCTGGTCACTTCTCCAGTTTCATTCAACTTATTTCTATAAACTCATTTTGTTCATATCACATTGTGATTTTTTGGTTTAGGAACTAATTCTCATATGCCATTCTTTTCTATATGATTTAATTCTTCATCCATTGCCTTAACCCAATGCTTATCATGTCTAGCTTCTGAAAAAGTTATAGACTGAATTTTGGATAACAAAGAGAAATTAACTTGCTCAGATTCACTCTCATTCTTCTGGTGTGAATCTTTCATTTATGTCCTAGATGATGTCACTTTCATTATGATTTTTCTGGACATATTTGGATGGGGTTTTGGTGTCCTTTTTTTCCTTCTCATCTTCATCTGATTCTTCAAAATATTTTTTTTTAATGATTTCAGAGATGTTTATTGGATTATTGATTCTTTGTGTTCCATCTTCTTCTATCCTGACACTTGCACATTCAACAATTTTTTTGGTTCTTTTGTTATAACATTTATAATCTTTACTTTTGTAAGAATAATCAAGAAATATACCTTTATCTGTTCTGGATTCAAATTTACCAAGTTTTTTGTTGGTTCTCTTTATGAAGCATCTGTTATCGAAAACTCTGAAATAATCAACTGTTGGTTTGTTTTTTCATAGCTCATAAGGATTTTTGTCACTATTGACTCTCAATAATACTCTGTTCTGAATATGTATTGTTGTAGCAACTGTCTCTCTCCAATATTTCTCTGGTATTTTGGATTCATTTAGCATTGTCCTCGCCATCTCTTAAATTATTTTGTTTTTCCGTTCAACTATTCCATTTTGCTGTGGAGTTCTGGCTGTTGAATAATGTCTCTTTATTCCATGGTCTTTATAAAACTCAATAAATTGATCTGACATGAATTCTCTTCGATCTGATCTTAGACACTCAATCTTCAAACTGGGATCATTCTCAACTAATGCTTTGAAATGTCTGAAAGCTTTTGATTTTTTTTAAAAACATTACCCAAGTCATGTGAAAATCATCAATAAGCAACATGAAATATTTCTCACCTTGAGTACTTTGAGTTCTCATAGGTTCACATAGATCAGTGTGAACAAGTTCTAACATTTGAGTGATCGAGTACTCTTTTGTTTTGAACTACCTTCTGGCTTGCTTCCCATGTTGACAAGGTTTACAAAGCGTGTCAGATGGCTTTGTAATCTTTGGAATATTTTTGACCGCTTGCTTCTTACTGAAGTTGACAAGATTGTCAAAATTTATGTGTACCATTCCCCTGTGCCATAGCCAACTTTCTTCAATCTGACTCAAACATCTTTGATTTTTGATGTCTGATAGCATATACAAATTATTTCCTATTCTCTGAGCATCTGCAACCAATACATTTGAATCTTTTCTCTTAATTTCACAACCTTTTGCATAAAAATTTAGTGTGCACCTGATCACACATTTGACTTACTCTCAAAAGATTATGCTTAAGACATACATACAAAACATTTTCAATTTTAGTTCTATCTTATCCAAACTTAGTGTACTTTTTTCGGTAATTTTGGCAGTAGTATTATCTCCGAATTTCACTATGTCACCATTGATCTTCAAAGTTATGAACTTGTTTTTGTCTCCTATCATGTCCCTTGAACATCCACTGTCAATGAACCATGGCTTTTCTTCATTTTTTGCATGCAAAGCTGTTTGCATCAACATAGATTTTTCAGGTTGTTTCTTCTGCCATGAACCTGTCTGAACTTTTTTTTTGATGAATAAAGCCTTGAAACTTTGGTCCTTCTTGACTAACTCGAACATGCTTCTACAGTACCGGGTTATGTGTCCGAAGTTGTTGCCCTTGTAACATATTATGGCCTCCTCATTAAAGCTTGATAGAGGAGCAAAATAGTTGTGGCTTTTGTTTGACTCAACATGACTTTTCTTTTTATTTCTAAAATTGTTAGCCCTTTTTCGACATTCTATTTTCTTATGACTATATCCATTACAATAAAAACAGTAACCATAAAAATAGGACCTGTTTGTGTATCTCCGCCTTGAATGCTTTTTGTAGCTCTGTTCTTTCCAACCTTCTTTGTTTGAGATGTCTTTTGTATTTTTAACTTCTCTTTTGATTTCTTCTTTTGTAAAAGCTTCAACATAACTCTTTCCTTTTTCCTTGTCTGTGAAAGTAGTGGCCTCCTTTTTTTTTTTTTTCAAATTCGATACCTGTCTTATCTGACATTGATTTTTGATTTTTTAATATTTTATTCAACATATTAGTGCTATTCTCAAATTTTGAATCATTGGCTGGGCTATGATTGATTGATTTATTTGTTTTTTCAAGATTTGCTTTTAAAGAAACAATTTCAATAACATACTTTTCACATTATTTACTTATTTTTTGCAACTGTGCCGTTAGATCTTCTTCATTCTTCTTGTCTTCTTCAAAGTGTGCTTGTAGATTTTTAACTGTTTTCTTTGACTCCTTTTCATTTTTCTCGATCTGGAGCTTTAATTTTCGATTCTTCTTTTCAAGAACTTTTAATTCTTCTAAAGCACAAATGATTTCTTTCAGATTCACTTCGGCTTCATCCTGTTCTTTTTCTTGATCATCTGTACTTTTGCTTGCAGAGGCATCTTCATGTATGGCCATGAATAAAATCTCTTCTTCTGAATCACTGACTCCACTATCTTCGGCTGACCTAGGATCTTTAGAATACAAACTCTTCTTCTTGAATCTTTTCTTGAATTTTCCTTTGAAATTATTGTATGTAGACTTTTTTTTATTGTCACCATTACCCTTATCTAGGCACTTAGTTGCAAAATGTTCAATCTTTCCACAATTAAAACATTTAAAAGGTAATTTTCTTTGATATTTATCTATGCCTTTTTTCGGCTTGCGAATGAATAGAGCTCCGTTGTCATCTTCATCATCGCTAAAACTGTTATTTGATTCTTGAATCTTAGCCTTCTGTTTCTTTGATGTCTTGAAAGCAGCGTCTCTCTTTGAGGGTTTCTCTTATTCGGTTCGCATCTCATATGTCGTAAGAATACCTTTTAGTTCATCCATCTTTAGCTTAGCTAAATTCTTCATGTCTTCAATAGCTGAAACTTTTGCATCATATTTTAATTGTAGAGATCTCAAAACTTTTTGAACCACAATTGATTTTTCTAACTTTTCTCCAAGACCTTGAATCTGATTAACTATTTGATCAACTCACAAAAGATAACTTGCTATATTTTCTTCCTCTTCCATCTTCAAACTCTCAAACTATCTTCTGAAAGTCTGAAGCTTAGCTTGCTAAACCTTTCCATCACTTTTGTAAATATTCTCAAGTTTTACCGAAGTTTCATGAGCAGATTTACATTGCATAACTTTAACAAATTCTGATTCATATAAACCACATAAAATAATATTTAAAGCTTTAGCATTATTTTTACTTGCCTTCTTTTCAGTCGGAGTAGTTACAAGTGTCTGTGGCTCTTGATATTCCTCCACCACTGCTTGTCAAATGTCGAATTCAAGGGCCATCAAATAAGTCTTCATCCTTATGCTCCAAAAAGCATAATTTGTCCCATCAAACAAATTTGTCTTATTTGTAGAAAAACCTTCATGTGATCCAACTATCGTGCTTTTTCGATCCACTTTCAAGCTGTAAATTTTTTTCAAAAGGAACCTGCTCTGATATCAATTGTTAAGCACGAAATACACTGAGAGGGGGGTGAATCAGTATATTATATATCTTTTACTTAATCTGATTTCTTTTCTTTAACCACTTAATCACACATTCAAGATATGCAATAAAATTGAAACAATAATATGCACCACACAAAAGAGAGACCAGATATTTACGTGAAAACCCAAAGTGGAAAAAATCACGGAGAACAATCTCAAGCATATGAATGAGCACCAACTCAAATTACAAAGTTCGCAAGCACCAACTTGCAGGAGCACCAACACAACTATTTGTGAGCACCAACTCACAGGAGCACCAACCTCTTGCAAAGATTTGTGAGCACCAACCTACAGGGGCACCAACCCCTCTAGTGTATAAAACACAACTATCTCTCAATGTTGCTTACTCAACAAATGATAAAACTCTATAATATCTCCTGTTTTTCTCTTTTCAAAAACAAATACAAACTATGCACTCTCTTGCATATTACAAATGGCTTCTCAAGTCTTTATTTATAGTTTTCCAAATGACCTTTGGCATTCACTCTTTGTGACCCTTCAATCCTCATAAAAAATGGCGTCAAACTTGCTTGACTTTTCGTATTCTTGCATTTGAAAAGTCATATGGTGACCCTTTATAAGCCAATGCGTCATTTCCTCTTTTGTCTTATCTTGGTGACTTTTCATATTTCTTAAAGTGTCCCTTCATAGAAAAATGTGCCATACCCTTTTTTGTCTTCACATGGTGACTCTTGGAATTCCTCAAGATGACTCTTCATGAGAAAATGCGTTCCATTCCTCTTTTGTCTTTTACCCCGTGATTCTTTGACTTATCCATGGGCCCTCTTTTGACTTATATACAACCAAAAATATATTCATTAATATTAAATAAATTTTAACACACATTAGCCAAGATATGAATATTAAAAACACCATTAAATGCAATGGGGCCTTTATCACCAATAATGCTAGACCTTTGACATCAATGACAATATTTCCAACAGTGGCTTCTAATATTTGGGCGTTTTTCCACCGACAATCTATGGATGACACGGCGCTCATGGGCACTGCATTAGAAGATGAACTTAGGCTATTTAAGAGAACTTTGTTGAAATATGAAAAAATAGTAGGGCAAAAGATCAACTCTGTTCAATCCAACATTTAGTTTCTAAATGTTCCTACAGATCTGCAGCAAAGAATCCAAGGCATTATATAATTTAAAATAGCGTTTTTTCCAAGCTCTTACTTAGGAACACCTCTAATTGAGGGAAGGCTTCTCACGAAGTTTGGAAACTAGTTCTCGATAGAATTTAAGCCAAACTGTCCACATGGAAAGGCAAATGGCTATGTTTAGCAGGAAAACACAGCTTATTTAATCCTCCTTGCAAGCGGTTCCCACCTATATGATGTCATTATTCAAAACACCAACTAGTATCATTAATGGCATCATGGCAATTCAGAGGCATTTCCTATGGAGTTTTATATAAAAATAAAAATAAAATCAATTTGGTAGCATGGAAAAATGTATGCCTCCCCAAATGCCTTGGTCGTGTGAGATTTATATTTGGAGGTATATGACTTCATCACTACGTGCTAAGTTACCATGGAGGATTTATGATGAAAAGCAGACAATGGAGTCAGATTTTGCAAGTCAAATACTTAAATTCATAGTGTTGTCTATGTCTCTTCACACAAGATGTCCTTCCAATGGGGAATTATATGAAATTTCATAAAATGATGCAGATCCCTCATTCTGCCTAAGCTAAGATGGTCAATTCAAGAAGGTGCGTTAGTCCACTTTTTGCAAAATTCGTGGTTGAAGGAGATTCCATTGTGTCATGTTGAGGAGCTAAAGGAATTAGCTGATTTTGCAGTTTCATAATGGGTTCTATGGGTGAGTGTTTATATTTTTGAATTGGGCGATTTAGATATCGGAAGAAATTGGAATTGCCTTCTCCAAATCTATTAGAAAAGCCAAGGTTCTAAATCACCTCCTAGCTTGTGACCTTAGCCCTTCCAGGACTGGCCCGATAAGTTAGTCCAGGAAGGTTTATAACAATGAAAGCTGCTCACAATAAAGTCCTCTTTGAGACTAATTGGAATATGAATAAATTCCCAAGTGGGAAAATATGGGTAAATGAAGGATTACCAAGAGCAACCATTTTCTTATGGCTGGCCTTGGAGGGCAGGGCCCTCACCTGTGAAAAGTTAATGTGAAGAGGATATCAGTTTCCCTCCATTTGCTCTATGTATGGGGAGAATGAAGAGTCCAATGACCACGTTTTACTTCATTGCTCATTCTTTTGACATATCTGGTGTCACTTCTTTGGCAAACGGGGCTTATATTGGTCAATTCATAGTTCAACAAATTTCATGTTAAATGAATTGTCATTTGAGGTCAAAAGTCATATTTTCTAGGTCCTTCAGAATATTGTCCTAGCAGCAATCGTATGGAATATTTGGCTGGAGAAGAATAGTAGGATTTTTAACAGTAAATGTCTTTCTTGGCATAGTGTTTGGGCAAAAACAGAGGCTACATTGTCAAAATTAATGAAATCTTTGCTCAAGCAGGGGAAAAGGATTGATCTAGAGGAACAAATCATATGCCACTCCCTATGCCCCTTGCCACCCCCAATAATGGGATAAGGATAAATAGCCAAGTGAGGCCTAAGGTTCAATGGACCCCTCCTCCTGTCCACGCCCCCTCTAGGATTTATAAAGCTAAATTTTGATGGAGTGGAAAGGGAGTCCTGGTGGCCAAGGTGTGTTTAGAGATGATAAATGTGAACCTGCTCTAATTTTGTCTATTGATGTGGGAAAAGATGTGAATAATCAAACATAGACCTGGGCAATGCCAAAAGGTATTCAAATTGATGTCATAAGTGGATGGAAGGAATTGATCATAGAAGGAGATTCCTAAATTTTGATCAACAATACAAACTTGGGGTTTATCCTCATTGAGATTAAAGGGCATTGTAGATGAATCAAATTGGCTTGCTGTAATGTTAAATGAAACAATTTTACCCATGTTGTGAATGAAAAGGGAACAAATTAGCAAACCTGGCAGCAAACAAGGGTATTGGTATTCATGTTTTTTGAGGGTGTTTGGGACAAATTTCGGGAAGGTAGCTTTTGGTATTGTTTCCAACGACTCTTGGTCGAAGATGCTTTTTCGACAGCCATCCCTTTAAGCACCTAGAGCCTAGTATTCGAATGGCTTCTCCATTCCCTTACCCTCATTTTCCCCCTTCTTACAATGCCATAATTATCAAATCAATATTGTGGAGGGTGGTAAACCATTTTATGATTCAGCCCTTCACTCAAAATGATATATTCATGCCAATGTACATGATTGAAGGGTGATGTGACGGATGGGAAGGGGGACGAATTAGACCCTTCCTCACTTGGTAATCGATATTTTACTCTTTATTCTCCTCGCTTTTACTATGGAAGGCCAGTAACTATTGAAAGTGTTAAGTGTGGACAACACTTTTGGGCTTCATATATTGAAGATTCTTCGCCTCCAAGTAGATTGTCTATCTTGCTCCTATCAATATCATGATGCCCGAGGTATCAAATTGTGTTTTTTACAGCCAAAAATGAAGTTGTAATCCATGTTGATAATTTGATTCCCTCTTTAATGGTATAAGGAATTTTGATTTTTTGGTATTTAGAAGGAATTTGTAACTGATATCTATGATGTGGGATTTTCATACAATAGGAGTTTGCAAGGGCTGAAGATGGATGATAGTGTGTTTTTGGGGTGGGTTATGTAATGCATTATACTCCCAATTGGCCTTTGGTTGTCGTTGATGCATCTCTTTGGAATGACCAACCTATTTAATGTCCATTCGAAGACAAGATGGTAAATTGATCCTTACATTATTTTGTGTTGTCTTCGAAACACAACTTCATTGTCCTCTTTGACCCAATTTGTATCTATTGGGGCTTTTTAGTATCTAGGGGTAGGGTTAGCTACATGAGATTGGTCTAATTCACCCCTCAATTGTAAGCTATGGAGAGATGTTGGTGGGTAACACTCAGACTTGCATTGTTAGTTAATTTAAAAAGAAAGGAAAGGTGAGGGTAAGTGGTCAACCCCTACATGTGGCTTCGGGAAGCTGAATACAGAGGGGGCTTCTAGAGTAAATCCGGGTAAAGCAAGCATGGGAGGAATAGGTAGACTTTATGATGGATCAGTTACATTTTTCTTTTCAGAAAGATTGGGTTATGCAACGAATAACTTGGCTGAAATTAAGGCAGTTTATAGAGGTTTACAAGAAGCAGTTAAAGTTGGTTGGAAAAGGATTCAGGGGGAATCTGATTCGTTACTAATCATCAGCCTTTTATCCAATTCATCATTGAAGAAGGGCAAAATTTGACAAAAAGTTAGAGCGCTGGAAAAAATCCAACAGTTGAAGGAAATATTTCAAGAGATCCACTTTACCCATGTTCCTCGATAAAAAAATAAAGTAGCTGATGCGTTAGCTAATTGGGCATTGGACAATACTAACATTTCTTGATATGATCCCCCACCGATATGGTGGCCCATAAAGGTCCAAGAAGATATCAGCCAGATTTTAGATTTAGATTGACTTGATGATATCTATTGATGTGATTGGATATGTTTCTTGTGCCAAGGCTTGGACTAATAGTTATCATGCCTGGCATAGTAGAATTTGTATACTTTGAATTTCTTTTTCACTTAATATAATTTCTTTCTTTAAAATAAAAAGAAGAAAAAAGGAAAAAAGAAGTGATTATGGGTTTTGCATGTAAATGCTCTTGGTCTTCAAACGATTGGCTTGGTGTATGTAGACACTAAGTCAATCCTTGTGGTGGTTAATTCTTTGTTTTTTCAGGTCCTAGCAACCGAACAAGAAGAGATATGGGAAAAGAATTTGGCACTCCCCCTCGAAAAACTTGCAGGAAGCAAATTTGTGCATTTGCCAATTGAACTAAAAAGCTAGTGGGGAATGGATGCTCAACGAATAGCAAGAAAGGACCTAATGCAAAGAACCTAATGGCAGATTTTTGCTTGCATCTACATTTAATCATTTGCCATGACTGCATAATAATTTGGTTGAAGAAAGAAAGAAAGAAAGAAAGAAAGAAACTATATTATTGTCCACAAATGACCAAAAGTAGGTCAATGGGACTTGAGAATACATCCAATTGTAATAGATTGTGCTACGGTAGAAGGAACCTAGGATCAACAACCAAGTTAAAAAAAGAACAACAAAAGCATTGAAAATAAATAAGGGGCAAATCCAATGTAGTAAAGCCCCCAATCCATGTCATTAGGTGTCATGTCCCCTTTCCAGTTGACATCTTTCAGAGTTGATGATTAGCCTATTATGCGACCCTCGTAGGCTGATAGGATGGATAGAGGGTCTTGATGGAGCTTGGCTTGGCTTCAACTAGCAGAATTTTTCCAGTTGGCGTTCGTTCGGGCTCTTTCGGACACGTTTGCTTGAGCTCCTATTTTGTAGGGATTTTTGGCACTCAGCAAAGCACCCCTGTTATGGTATGGTCATGTGCGGAATCACTCCCTTGTTCACCAGCTTCAGACTGATCGAGAATCGGATACTTTTTTAGGGAGATTAATATTTAATTGATTTAATTAAATATTAATTATTTGGTGTAATTTAATAACTTAGGCGTTTTGACCCAAGGGGGCGCTCATTATGAAGGGGGCCGTTTTAATTATATTTTATAATTAAAATTGTGTCTTAGACTATGAAAAAATTAAAAGAAAAGAAAACCCTAATTTTTAATTGTGAAACCCTAATTAGGGTAAGCCCACTTTTTCAAGGATATAAGGGTATCTCATTGGTAAGAGCGCCATTCATGTTGAAGACAAAATTTTTGCTAAGTATTTTTAGAGAACACTGAGCCGAGGTTCTCAGTATTCTATTTGCATTGGAGAACGTGCAATCTTCAGTGTGTGCAATTCAAAGGTTGTGAGCAACTGATCTATTGCCGGTTTGAGAGATAACTTCACACAGAGGTTATCACAAGGGTTCACAGGTATTTATTTCATCAGGGTTTGATTCAAAAATTATCCAGAACAAGATTCACGGTTGTGGCGCAATTTTCTAAGGTTCTGGAGTACAGCCGTACCAGAGCGTACTATTTTTACCGCCGCCGTACGGAATCCGTACGGTTCTGCAGCAGGCCGTACAGTACCAGCAGGGACGTGTTTTTCTCTCTTAGGGCAAAACGCCTTCTTTCTGGCAATTCTGCTGATACCCTTTTGGGCGCCTAGACATCTAGCATCTTTTTGTACCTTCAAAAGCGCAGAAAAGGAGATATTTATTGCAGCCGTACCAGCTGTACTAGATCTAGGGTTTGCAAGAAAAAAATCAGGGTTTTGAACAATATTTTATATTATTTTTATATGCATGATAGAGATATGTTATTGTAATCATCTGGATGAATAATAAGATCATAGATTATCCAGTTAAGAGATTATTCTGCTATTTATTATTTATTTGAAATTATTTTGCAAAATCGCATTCTTCTTTATTTCATACAAAAACACAAAAAAAAATCAAAATACGCAAAAAAACAGTCAAAAAAATATTCAGTATCAGAATTCAGGGGAAACAGGGGTTTCTACATTAGGGTACCAATAAAAATATCCATGTGGGGGGAGCAAGAACCCTGAAATAACACGGGCTAATGAAAGTCAGAAAGACCCGATAGTAGTCCCATCAAACATTTTTGATAGTGCTCGGGACAGAGGAGTCATTGGTGTCATCATCGTCACTGTGAATGGGCCATTGCAAGATCTGATAATGCTCATTAGGGAGTGTCTAGTGCTGAGGGGGCCAGGTTGGGTACTCCTATGAGGAAGCAAAGTACCCCCCCTAGAGTTCCTCGTAACGTCTAAGGTGGAAGAAACCCTTGTGGTAGCGAATAAAATTGTAATGTGTGCTTGTCCCCATGGCCCGAGAAGTGGTTGCGAATGAGCAGTTCCAAAATGCCGAGGAGTAGATCCATGATGTTGAGTGATTCTTGATTGCTAAGGATTGTGTCATGGTTGGTATGGAGGATAATGGTGACGATATTGTCACTATTCAAGAGATTGTACATTCGTTGATGGAGGACCTTGGAACTACATATAGCTGCAAGAATATTTATGTTGCCCATGATTTGTATACAACCATATCATGGTCGCGGTAGATGGAAGCTCCTATCAAACAAACAAAAACATTGTTGTGCATGATGGGAGTTTGTAATGTCCCCCTTTTTGGCATAATTTGCTTATGGACCCTTAGCTTGGTTTGTTCCCACAAGGCTAAGGGAAAGATAGAGGGGGAACATTGAGGGAACTATTCTAAAGCAAAAAGGTGAAAAGTACCTATGTATTCTAATTTTCAGTTAAATTAGGCAAAAAATACTTTTGATTTAATTTTCACTTAAGTAGGGGACCTTTAAGCGTCATGAGAGCCTAAACCCTAAAAAATGAGTTTTAAAAAGGTAAAGTTGCTTATGATTCAAAAGACACATCCCTCCAACTTGGATGCCACCCTTGGGGGATGATTATAAAAAGCAATTGAGGATTCAATTGAAGGTTATGCTTAATTTGGATATTGAATCATTGATCAAATATGTCAAGCTTGTTCGTCACATCTTGAGGACGAAAACCTCTTTTCCTACTTCTTGGGCAGCTCTATTCAAGGGTTGTAGTTGAGCTTCAAAGTTGCATGCAAGTGGATTTACAAGGGTGCTTTTGGACACCACCTTCATCAAGGATTGTTGCAAACCCTATAGAGCACTAGTTTTCAGATAATTTGCAGGTCTTGGAGATTGGTGACTTGCATTGTAAGATTGCTAGTGAGGTTTGGAGTCATTCCTTTGGGTGGCGAATTGTTTTGTCAAGAAGACCCCTCTTGAGAGGGCTGCACTACACAAAGACCCCATTGAGGGCTTGGGAGATTTATTGGTTGAATTATTCTACTTGGGTGACTTGTCTAGGACATCATAAGAGGTCATTTGGTGAGATAAAATATTCTGATTTATTTTATATTTATTTATGAGGTGGGGTGAATTAGTTTGAGGAGAAATTGACCCTTCTTGTGGGGCTTTTAGACTCCAATTCGACAAGGTAAATTTTTAATATTATTTTGGGTTTAATTAAAATAAAGTCACAAAGTTTTGGAGGGTTTTTGAGAGCTAAAATTAAGATATTAATTCTGGGATTTTAAGCAATAAAAATTAGAAGTCGGGCGATTCACTTGGAGGAGTTGCAAGGGTTTGGGGTGCTTGTAGGCCCTAAATCATTGAACAAATATTATCCTTAATATTTGTGATATTTTTTGATAATTTTTAGCTTGTTGGTTGAGGGGTTTGACCTCATTTGATCACTTGATATTCACGATATTGTGAGGTAAATTTATTTGATAATTTTTCAGTTTGTGTAGCGATCTGATTTTCTATTGTCCAGTGGCTATTTTGGGGGCCTAATTTCAGGTTTCTTTGACTGGAATTAATTGCTGGTCTTACCTAATTTTACAAGCTATTTTCAAGGGTTTTACATTAGGTTTGGCGAGTGGGAAAAAAGGCTTGTGTTTGCTGGAATTTTGGGTGTATATCTTTAGCTAGTGTGATAATCATTTCCAGGTATTTGTTACTGCAAATTGTATCATTTTTTATAGCGTATTCTTAGTTTTTGGAGTGGATATTAAGGGCTGTAATTGTGGGTTAATTTTTGCCCTATTGACATTTAGCGTTTGGATCACTTTGGAGAGGTGTTGAGGTTTGTTTGACATTCCTAGAGTGGTTGGTCTATTCTATTATTTTCAGATTTTTGATTGGGGTTTGTGCCCAATCCCATTGTTGCTTGCTTGTTTCAAATTAGGGATGTTACAATGGTATCAGAGCCATATTTTGGCTATACTGTGGGGTGAAGGGTTTGATACATGAGTGGCAATAAAAAGGCTAAGTATTACTAAAGGAGTAGCAAGAGGGAAATAGGGCTTCCACCAGTTGGTTCATTTGAGCAGGATCGAGTCATGGGTGACATGGGACACTATGAGACAGAGAGAGGAGAGACATGTTAGGTGAGGAGAGGTTTGAGAAGTATTCTCAGACTCATGAGAGGATGACAACAGTGATGGAGGGGTTTTTTCGTTCCCTCAGTGAGATGGGTGACTTAAAGCCGCTCAATGGAGGTAGTGGTGCTTCAGGGAGCAGGCAAGATTCACATACACCCCCTTCGGGGAATGGAGCATCCACACGTAGGCCCACTCAACCTACATTTGTTTCGAGGGAGGAACCCGCACCAACAAGGGAGGGGTTACCTAGCCCACTTGAGGAGTTAGGGAGATGGATGAGTATGTTACCTTATCCGCGATAGTGGGAGGAGCTATGACTTTTTCCGAGTTTCAAGCTTGGAAACAAGGACAGAGTGGGCCCAGGATCAGTCAAAGGTAGAGGGGCAGCCAGGGAGATCTCTAACATACGTTGGAGAAGTTCTCTCTCTCCACGTTTGATGGGTCACAAAAGAGCTCAACAAGGGCATGGATTTAGAAGGTGGATACCTTCTTTTTCACTTCGACCCATGGCAGAGGGAGAGGCCATTCAGTGCACCACTTTGCATTTAGAGGGAGCAACCCACGATTGGTGGTATCATGGTTTGATCACACAGGGGCATTATCACATACAGTGCTATGAGGAGTTCAACAGGAGGTTGATAGAGAGGTTTTATAGAGCGGATCCAGAACTTCATTTTCGTGATTTAGCTCAATTGAGGCAAAGGGCCTCAGTAGATGATTATGTCACGGAGTTTCAGAGACTTTTAGTCATGGTGATTGATATCTCAGATAGGAGATTGGTGGTGTTGTTCGTGGAGGGCTTGGTTGATTTCTTGAGGGGATTGGTCAAGGCATTTGATCCAGCTTTGTTGAGAGAGGCCATCCAGAAGGCCTATGGTTTGGAGTTTTCTACTCCAAGGGGCAGATTTACACCTTTGGGACAGCCAAAGAATACTTTTTTCCCACCTATAGGGCAGCAAAGAGGTGGCGGTTTGGGGCAGCCAAAGAGTAGCTATGCGGGGCCTCCAAAGGTCAATCATATGGGACCCATGATTAGACCAAACCCACTAGGTTTGTGGCAGCAGAAGGAGCTACCACGTAGTAGCTTTGATGTGAGAAATGAGCTGAGAAGGAAAGGTCTTCGTTTCACATGCAAGGATCTTTGGGAGAAAGGCCACAATTGTCGTGGCAAGGGGCAAGTACACTGCATTGAGGTACTTCTCGAAGAGGAAAATGAGGAGGAAGTTGGGACAGCCACCTATGAGGACACTTTGGAGATAGAGGGAGAAGAGGAGTTGAGTGGCACCTTGGCATCACTTTCAGGGGATCCTAGGTATTATCCCTTTAGAATGAAAGGATCATTGAAGGGTACACCTATCACTATACTCATTGATCGTGGGACAACTCACATATTTCATTGATAGAGGGTTGGTAACATCATGTAGGCCACAATCAGTGGAGTTCAAAGGATTTAGAGTCACAGTGGTGGATGGATTCACCATCCCTTGTACTACTAAGGTTCCAAAGCTTAGTCTCACTTTCGAAAGGTATGTGGTTGAAGATGATTTTTGGTTGGCATAGGGGAGACCAATATGGTCCTTGGTATTCAGTGGTTGCACTCACTTGGTGAGTACACTCAAAACTATCAAACCATGGAGCTAAAATTCAAAGTAGCAGGTAATGAGATTGTTTTGCATGGTTTGAGTGATAGAGAGGCCCCTTCTTCTTCTGCAAATAGCATGTTGGGAGGATGTTTCATGAGCATGAGGAAGATTGAAAAGAAGGTGGCCACTAGACATCAAATGCAGCCCCTTCATTCCAAATTGGAGCCCTCTACAAGGCAATTGATAAGTGTAGAAAATTCTGATTTTTGTCATGTTTTTATGGGAAGGGATGAGATGAGAATTGATTGCCAAGGGCAACTCAAAGTTTGCTTTGGGAAGCACCCTATTCCTTCTTGGAAGAGTGGAAATGGAGGTGTTTTAAGGAAAATGAGACCCCTCTTGAATTTTGAATGGGTTAAAATTACTAGCAGCTGTTCACAAGGTTTGGATGGCAAGAAAAGTTGGTCCTTTTGCTTACAAAAGAATGCTAAACACAGCTGGGCTTGCCTATGGACTCTTTTGGGCATCAAAAGTAATCTATTTTGCATATGGCAGCCAAGGAGAAGAGCTGGGAAAATATGAATGAAGTTTGAAATTTTTGGTTTAAAATTTTCCATAGTTCCACGGAGTTTCCTGACGAGGGGACGGGTTTTCGGGATGGGTGCCTAAGTTTGGAGACGGCAGGGGAGCGGTGCAAATACATATAGTACTTGAAAAATTAGTCCTAAAAAGATTTATAAGGAATAAGTATATTGCATTGAACATCAACAATTTAACATTTTGATTTAATCATTTAAGTTTTATCTTTTTATTTTTAACAATGAAGCTTCAAGTTTGAACCATTGAACCATTGAGCATTGAAAATGAAAATCAAAATATTGAATTTAGAATTTTCAAAATTTCATAATGCTGATTCATGATTACAATCAAGTATCAACAATTTTCAAAATCAAAATAGTGAAATACTAAATACTATATGCAAATGACTCGATGAGTCAATGGCTAATCATCCCCAAAGTTCTCATCGAATTCCTCATCGCTAGAACTGTTGGACTCCACACGCTCAAGCTCCTCCAAACCAATACCAACCAGCCCTGTCTGTGTAGCATTATCATCAATCAGTGTTGGCTCCTCCGGCTCTACATTCCATCTGGCTGCTGGACTCTCCTTATACGTGTGTTGCAGTCAATGAGATGCAAGGCACTATGTACAGCCACAAGCTTCTCTACCCTCCGAGAGGTAAGCCTGTTCCTCTTAATGGAGTGGATGAAGTTATAAGTAGACCAGTTCCTCTCATCAACAAATGAACTAGAAACTTGGGACAACAAACAAATGGCTAGATTGGTAGTTAAAGAACTAGGCCCATGCAAAGTCCACCACAAAATTGGTTCCTCCTGTGCGATTGTCTCCCTGTCTATTTTGGCCTCCAGTGAATATCCCCTAAGAGTGGCAAATTTTGTCCACTCAGTAAAAATGATGCTGGCCTTTATAGAATTGTACATTTTATGAATGGTGTTCATGAACCCTGCCTTCACCTCAGCGTCTTGTATAGGTGTAAGTTTACCAGGCCTTTGCACATACCACTTTGGGTTCAATGCATAGGCAACCATGTGCAAGGGAGTGTTGAGATTCTCCCATCTGTGATGAATGACTGGTTGAATATGTTCTGTGTAGAATTGCAATGTGGGGTCCTCTCGTACAACAACCTTCATTTGAACGAGCATAGTATCAATGCACTCATGCACATCCCCATATCTAATCACTGTGAAGACTGGAGTAATGATGGAGACAATATATTTGGCATCAGCCCCCAAAACATCACTCTTCACCACCTCCTTCACCCTCTTACTCTATTTTCAACTCTGGCCACCGATTCTATTCTGCTGTCATAACCATTAGTTGCAAAGCCTCTTGCAACTCAAGCATTCTCTCCAAGAGAATAAAGTATGATGCATACCTAGTCTCTACAGGTTTTAAGAATTCCTTCTTGGAGAAGGCCGTGAAGAGTGCATGTGAAGTGTGGTGGTTGCAGATAAACATCTCTAGCATCACTAACAACTACTTTGATCCAATTGATTTTTCCCATGTCCTTTAGTGCATTATTCATGGCATGCACACAAGGGGTCCAAATATGTCTATAGGCTGCCTCAATTAACTTCTCTGTTGCTTTGAACACATGGGGTACATCTGTTAATACTTACCGAATGTGGCCCAACCTCCTCTATAGCATCTTTGAGGATCTGGAACTGAAAATCAGCATCCTTATGATGCCCTGAACAATCAATAGCCCTAAGGAAATAAGGACCAATTGTACTTGTAACCATGATATTGATGAGTGGACGATGCCGAATGTCCGTCCACCCATCTATGACGATGCTGCATCCACTTGTGACCCAGGTATTCTTCATTTTCTCCATTAAAATAATAATCTTGGAATAGTTCTTATTCAAGATTGTTCTCAATTTAGTCCTGCTCTTATTATTCTTGCCACGACCTCCTTACAATAAGGAGAGCGAACCACATGGAATGGAATGCCATTGGCAAAGAATAATTTGTCAATGGCATCATCTGCCTCATCCTTTGCTTGCACATTGAATAAATCTGCGAGTGGATTTGAAGCATCATTAGTCACCTTGCATTTCCCTTTTAGGCATTGCTGCCCCTGAACTAGATGGATTCATTGCCATTGGCCTCTCCAAAGTACCAAAAGTAGAACTTTGTCTCTGATGACCCCTCCCCCTTGGTGGCAAAATAACAGATGTAGGTGCATCTTCATTGGCACCCCATAATTTACATATTTCAGCCCTAAATTTTAGGTTTTTTTCACCTTTTCACATACATCTACGCCTTTGCCTCGGATAAGATGGAGGTGAGCATTTGTTCTAGTCATGCTGCCAAACCATTCAAGGTCACATATGTTGCACTTCCATTTCCTAGTGCCCCTAGATGTCCCAGGCTTTGATGGTACCTTGCTTGCAAATTGTTGTAAAGGTTTCTTTGGATCAAAGGGACCCTTAGCATATTGTTGTAGGGCTTGTGAAGGGCAACTATAATTTGGACTCCCAACAGAACTAGTTTGATTTTCATGGTCATCCCTCCTTGCTACTAAACTAGGATCATCATGTGCATAATCAGAATTATTTTCACTTTCAGCGTCAACTTCAACCCCTTGAGGTTGACCCTCATCCTCACTCATGCTATGAGAACTCATAATGACACTACAAGAAATGATAATTTGTTTCATTTTGTAAGTTTATAATTTAAAAATTAAAATTCAAACCATGCGTAATGTAAGGGATTAAATTTAAAATTAAGACAAGGATTTTGTTTTTGTTTTTCTTATTTCAGGTCCCACGAAGCGCGGAAGCAGAGGATACACAAATAGGAGTCCTTGTTCGTAATGTTTAAAAATTAAAATTTAAGCATTTGATTTGAATGGAGATTTAAAAATTTAAAATTTAAGCATTTGAATGAATCATAAATAAATATAATAACTTGTAATTTAGAAATGATTCAATGAAACAAAAAATTAAAAATAAAAAAATCAAAGAATGAAATGCATAGTGATAGGGCCTACCTTGTGGCTGAAATGATGAACTTGAAGAGTCTTGAGTCTTCTTGGCTTCTCTATCCTCTTCTTGATCTCACTTTTCCTCTCCCAATGCTCTCTCACTCTTGCAAACTTCTCCCTCTTAGCTTGCTGCCTCTACTTTCAACTCTCTACTTCAGTCAATAAAGCTTTTGTGTGATTTGGAATGAGAGGGATAGGACTTTTTATAAGCTTTTGGGAGGCCTTGGGGATGCGCATGGGACCCATTAGCAATTAGGGTTAGGGTAAGGTGCTCAAAAACTCAATTTAAAAAAAAAAAAAAAAAAAAACTTTTTGGCATCCACTTGCACGGACACCTGGGTGTTTCCTAGGGTGTCGAGGGATGTCTGGGAATCCCCTGGACGTCCTAGAGTCCCCAAGACGTCCCCTTTTTGAAGGGATGCCTCGAAGACGTCCCCTCTTATAGGGAAATGTCCCGGGGACAGCAACGGTTCGTGGCAGAGGTGGAGGGGTGGCTGGGGGACGTTCCCCTGACATCCCCACGTCTTGGGTGCGTCTTCATCCCGAAAATGTGAGTTTTTTCAAGGGGCAGGGGGGAGAGGGTCGAGGACGCGTCTGAAATTTTTGGAGTCAATAAAACAAGTCTAGCCACCTAAAAGAATTAAAAATTGGCACTTTAAGGGCACGCTATAGCCCATGATGGGGAAGACACATACCAAGGTACATGTTGAAATCTACCACATAAAAATCTGATTTTAAAGCGCAGGTACAACAATATGTATAAGGTCAAAAATCTGATTTTTTGGGTAAATTCCAGCCAATGGTACATTTTGAAAATGTTCATGATGAATCACGCTTTTGGCTTAATAAAACATGGGAAGCACAATTCTATATTGTGGGTTGGTTGAAGCTTTTATTTAATCAATTTTATGTTCTTCCTATGCATAAGGGAGATGATAGAAGGAAGTCAAAGAGGAATAACATGCCACATGTTTTGGGACACACTCAAGAAAGGTTGCATCTATATGCTATTATCCTTCAAGGTAAGTTTCAAGATGAGATTGTTACTTATTTCCAAATTTTGGAAACATCTTTTGAGGACACATTGATCACTATGAGAGGATACATCAAAGGCAAACCAATATGACGTGTTATTTCTTTTGGGTTATGAGAAGTTCTTGGAAGATGGCCATAACACCTTGAGTCCATGGGGGTAGCCTCTAAGATACATGTTTAGCAAGTGGGGAGTTCAAGTTGGAGCTTCAATTCAGTGGGAAGCCTTGATAAGTGCATCATGAAGAATGTGGGAACAACCCCATGGCTTTTGCAATTGCTTGAAGACAAGTAATTTTGGGTGGAGAGGACTGTAATGTCCCATTTTTTGGCATAACTTGCTTATGGACCCTTAGCTTGGTTTGTTCCCATAAGGTTAAGGGAAAGAAAAAGGAGGGAACGTTGAGGGGGCTATTCCAAGAGCAAAAAGATGAAAAGTACTTAGGTATTTTAATTTTTCAGTTGAGTTAGGCAAAAAGTACATTTGATCTAATTTTCACTTAAGTAGGGGACCTTTAAGGGTCATGAGAGCCTAAACCCTCAAAAAAGAGTTTTAAAAAGGTAAAGTTGCTTATGATTTAAAAAACACATCCCTCAAACTTGGGCGCCACCTTTGGGGGATGATTATAAAAAGCAATTGGGAATTCAATTGGAAGGTTATGCTTCATTTGAATATTGAATCATTGATCAAGTATGTCAAGCTTGTTCATCACATTTTGAGGACGAAAACCTTCAAGAGTGTTAAGGGTTTGGGGACGAAAACCTAAATTCCTATTTTTTGGGCAGCGCTATTCAAGCGTTGCAGTTGAGCTTCAAAATTGCATGATTGCATAAAAGTGGATTTACAAGGGTGTTTTTAGACACCACCATCAAGGATTGTTGCAAACCCTATAGAGAGTTGGTTTTTGGATAATTTGCAGGTCTTGGAGATTGACAACTTGCATTGAAAGATTGCTAGTGAGGGTTGGAGCCATTCCCTTGGGTGGTGAATTGTTGTGTCAAGACGAAGACCCCTCTTGAGAGTGCTGCGTTACACGGAGACCCCGTTGAGGGCTGGGGAGATTTATTGGCTGAATTATTCCACTTGGTCGACTTGTCTAGGGCATCATAAGAGATCATTTGATGAGATAAAATATTCTGATTTATTTTATATTTATTTCTAAGGTGGGGCAAATTAGTTTGAGGAGAAAGTGAACCTTTTTGGAGGGCTTTTAGACTTAAATTCGACAAGGTAAATTTCTAATATTATTTTTGATTTAATTAGAATAAAATCACAAGGTTTTGGAGGGTTTTAGAGAGCTAAAAATAAGATAGTAATTTTGGAATTTATAGCAATAAAAATCAAAAGTCTAGCGATTCACTTGGAGGAGTTGCAAGGGTTTGGAGTGCTTGTGGGCCCTAAATCACTGAGAAACAATTATCCTTAATATTTGTGATATTTTTTGATAATTTCCAGCTTGTTGGTTGAGGGTTTTGACCTCATGTGATTGTTGTCAACTTGGAGCTGCACCCTGAATCGAAGACATGTTGAAATGGCCAATCCTCTATCCGGTTGAAACAATGGAATCTTCTCACGAGGGTGGGTGCCTCAATGGTGAGAACCTCCAGAGAAAGCTGGTTCTTGTAAGATGTATCAATGGATTTCTACTTTGTGTTGCGAATCTACCATGGAAAAGGGAGAAAGAAACTTGAAAGGGAAATGCTACCTAATAACGGTGATACACCAAAACGTTGATTCACTCTACTTGGAACCGTGAACACTGAATCAAACAAGGGAAAAAGAAGACCTTTGATTTCAATTGATCACTATGCATAAATATTCATGAAAAGGTTCGATCCAATGACTAAAACATGAGGGAAAACGATGGAGAGAGGTCTGATACAAGACACTTTGCAGCGACCTAACATCTACTTACAGCTTTAGCAAAAGACATAGAACACTGAACATGACCTGCATAATATGATAAGCTAGCAACTAAGTACAAATCAAAATTTGGGAAGGGAGAGAAATCTACCACATATGCAAATTGCTGAATGAATATACACTATGCCAGCACTTGAAATCTGAAAGTACAGTTCTTTTATTGATTGAAGAGGTTACACAACTCACCAATGGTAGAGTCTGGTCTTGCCAAGAGAGGGATAGATTTTACAACGTTGAAAAGCCATTTATATAGAAAAATACAACCAAGAGTTGGCGTTGAAAAATAGAAGAGGAAGATCAACTTAGATTAACCCAAGACCAACTTTGCCTTCCAATAAAATATATTTTCCTTTTGTCTTTGCATGAAGCTCCTTGGCGTTTGAGAAATGGACGGTGGGTTTGTTGAAAGTCAACTTCTCCTTTGCATGGAAGATTACGCCAAATGTCAAAAATAGACTCCTCTTGAGCTGTCGAATCGAGAAAACAATCATTTTTGATTGAAAACGGTGCCAAACTTAAATTGAGAAACTCAGCATGAAGCTGAGTTAGATCTTCGGATGCATGAGAATGACTAGTCAAACCATGAACAAAACAAATAGTCAACTGAAACTTAGCAATCCGCCAAAAATAGCCCTTGCTTGCATGAGTGAGACATATTTACACTGAATGTTCGCTGACTTTCCGTTCTCGGTTTCCTTATTTTCGTGCATGCATTTCTCTTCCCTATTTGTGGTTTTTCTATTTCCTGGCTTTTCATTGACTTCACCTTGGTCTTTTATTTTCTGCAGACATTTGTTTTTCTGCGAACCTTTTGGATTTCCTTCTTGGCTTATTCCCTTTGATTGTATTTCCTCGGGCTATATTCTCTCGAAGTTCTTGTTATGCAATTTTCCCGAATTAATCATTCGAACAAAAAGTCTGAAGGAATTCCTTCAGACTTTTGTCCGAAGGATATTCTTCCTCCAATTTTGTTTTCTCTTTGCCTTTGTGAATTTTCCATCAGGTTTTTCTGTCTCGAATTTTTTCGGACTTTTTGTTCGAAGGAATTAGTCTCCTTTGTCTTTATTCTGCCACCGGCCAAATGCCCTTCGGGAAAATTGGAAAGGTCTTGCCACTGACTAAGTGCCCTCCACAAGGGCTTGTGTCCTTCTGTGCCCTTCGGAAAAATTGGAAAGGTCTTGCCATTGACCAAGTGCCCTCCGCAAGGGCTTTTGTCTCTTCGGAACTAGCTTTTCAGAAGAATTGAAGGGCACTCGGGTTTTTTGTAGGGCACCCGGGCTTTTTGTAGGGAACTCGGGTTTTTTGTCTCCTTAATTCCTTAGGACAAAAAGTCCGAAGGAATTGAATACTTTGTAAATTGTCCCTTTGAAATTCTCTCGGACTTCTCCCAAGTCCTTTGAAAAATATTTTCCCTCGGACAAAAAGTCTGAGGAAATTGTCCATCTCTTAGCCCGACAAAATTTTGAGAAGACAACACTTTGGAAAGAGAATAGTCGTTGTAAGAAGGACAAACCTGTATTTCGTAGGTGTCCAAAAGAAAACACTCACCTTCATTCATAAAGGAATCTACAGGCTTGTAGGTTAACCTTATGGATGGCTGTAGGTGGACATTGCCAAATCTGAAAACGAGAACGCCCCTTCGAATCCTTTGAATGACCAAAACTTTACTTGGTTGTAGGCTCTTTCCTTGGCTTATACCTGGCTGTAGATGGCTGCTTGGGTCGTTGTAGGTATGCATTTAGGCTTGATTGAACTTTGCAAAACCTTTTTCTTTTCATTATTCAGTACCGAAAACTGATTCACAAGACAAACTGGTATCATAAGACCATCTTCCGAATAGTAAGGTTAACAATTTTTTGACCTGTGGAAGAATTGTCAACATTTCTGGCAACTCAGCTGGCCCAACATGCCTGCTATGCTTGAGAACTTAGACCATGTACATGTTATTCGAATTTCCGAAACAATGATAACCCTGATTTCTGACTGAAAATCTCCTCTTGACCATCGCTGAAGTAACATTCATCTTTCAAAATAAGCAGGTAAACACATGAAAGAAGGAAAACTAAGAAGCAAAAACAACTATGTACATAGAGTTTTGCTCTTCAATAGCAATGTTTCAGATGTATCCCATTGATTGGGATTGGAAGCTCTTGGCCGTCCATCTTGGCAAGTTGGAAAGCATTGTGGGATTTGCAGCTAGAGATCGTGTATGGGCCACTCCAAAGGGAATCAAACTTTGTGTGCCTTCCTGGTTTGGCTTGATCCTCATCCCACTTGAGGACCAAATCTCTTTCATTGAAGCTTCGTGAGGAGGCTCCTTTGTCAAATGTTCTTTTCACCTATGCCTGATGACTTTCCATGGCTAGTATGGCTTAATTTCTTGTCTCTTCCAACTCCATGAGCTCTGCATACCTGATCTCCATAGGCCCATTATCTAACAACTCAAGGTGATGCATTAGTTCTAAAGCTGGAAACTCGAGAGAAATAGGTAACCTTGCTTCCTTATCATAGATGAGCTTGTAGAGAGAGTTGGCTATTGATCTCTTGTAGGTGATCCTATTAGCCCATAGAGCTGACTTCAACTTGAGATGCCATTTCTTTGTGGATAATAGTTCGATGAAGCGCTGAGATAAACTCCATGTTGGACGGCCCATTCGCTGATCCTAGATCCTACAAAAGCCATTGCATTGTTAGAAATAATGGTTGAAGGAACTCCAAACCTAGTAAGCAAACCTTCATAGAAATCAAGAACGCTAGTTTCGTTTGCTTCTTTCAATGCAATTGCTTCCATCCAACGTGTGAAGTAATTCGTAGCTGTTAGAATCCACTTATGCCCTGAACTCGAAGGAGGGTAAATGAGACCAATAAAGTCCAATCCCCACTAGACAAAACGCTGATCCACTGCAATTGGCTGAAGGGGCAGGGCTGCAAGTTTAATTTTTCCTACAAACATAGCACATTGTTTGCACTTCCTAACCCATGTATGGGAATCGCCAAATATAGTAGGCCAATAGAACCCACCTCTCATGATTTTAAGTGCTGTAGTTCTTGCGGAAAAGTGTCCTCCACCAAGTCCATCATGGAATTCTTCACGTAATCTTTGAGTTTGGCTTGGTTCCACACGCCTTAGTAACATTCCAATGATATCCTTTTTGAACAAAACGCCGTCAACGAGCAAGAATGGAATTGATTGCAATCTGAAATACCTTCTTTTTGAAACACTTAGGTGAGAAGGGTAACAACCATCTTGCAGATTGCTTACCAAATCACGAAACCAACTAGAAGTTGATGTGTGAACAACATCAATCTCTTCATCATTTGACACTAAAATAGCTTCATTAGTTTCTTGCAAGTCCTCAGCTAGATGCTCACAAAGTCCTTTGCGTCTAACCAGCTTTGTAACTTTAATTTCTACGTCATATTCCATTGCTTTGGTTATCCAACCAGCGCTCTTCTCATTTATGTCTTTGTTCAGAAGAAATTCTTTGATGCTTGGATGAGCAACCATTAGATGTATTTTATTATTAGACAAGTGCCTAAATTTTTTCAGAGATCTTATAACTGAAAGGACATATTTTTCAACAAAAGAATACCTTGTCTCATACTCCTGCAAGTCTTGGCTGTAGAAAGCTATTGGCTGCTCTAAATCTTCATGATTCTGCTGCATAAGAATGCCTGAAATGGTGTCCACATTAACATACGTATACAAAATGAAATCTTTCATAAAATCTGGATTTAAAAGCATAGGAGCACTTGCTATGGCTTTCTTAACATCTTCAAACCCTGTTATTCCCTCCTTGGACCAGCTGAAGTTCTGATTTTTCTTTAACATGGTTGTAAGTGGTTTAGCTACAATAGCGAAATCTGAAATGTATCTCCTTATAAAATTGATTTTTTCAAAGAAACTTTGCAAAGCCTTTTTGCTCTTAGGCAAGGAGAGTGCAAGAATGGATTGAATCCTTTCAAAATCTATGTTTAAACCATGTTTTGAAACAACATGTCCAAGAAGCTTACCTTCATGAACTGAAAATACACATTTTTTGGGATTTAGAGATATCCCAAATTGCCTACACCTTTCAAAAACTTGCTGGAGGTGAACCATGTGATCTTCTGTATCTTTTGAAAATATTGTTATATCATTCAAATAGACAAGCACAAGCCTGTTAAGAAGGCCTTGGAAGGCCATATCCATGGCTCTCTGAAAGTTTGCTCCAGCATTGGACAAATTGAATGGCATCTTTTTGTATGCAAATGTCTCCCACTTAGTCGTGAAGGCTGTCTTGAATTGGTCCTCTTCTTTGACCAAAATCTGATTGTAACCATTATATCCATCCAACAAGGAAAACCTCTCTGAGCCTGCAACAAGCTAAAAAATTTGTTCCATTGATGGCAATGGATAGTGGTCTTTAAGCGAAGCCCTGTTTAAATCACGAAAATTAACACACAAATGAATCTCACCATTCTTTTTCCGTACTGGAACGAGGTTCGCCACCCAAGTTGAGTGCTTGATTGGAAATATAATAGCTGATTTATGAGCTTGTGAAGCTCAGCGTTCATCAAAGGCTCAAGCTTTGGATTGATTGGCCTTTGTCTTTGTTTTACTAGTTTAGTTTCGTCTTCTAACTCAATAGTGTGTTGAGCCAAACTTGGATCAAAACCTTTGAGATCACCATACGGCCATGCGAATATATCAGCAAAACTTGTGCATAAATCAATGAAAGCTTTCTTTTGTGGAGTGCTTACCTTGCCCAATTTCAAAATCTTACCAGCTGCAATCTCTACATTGGCATAGTGATCTTCCTTTGTTGACAAGGATGGTTTCTCTTTCCTTAGCTCATCATTTTCACTAAAAATATTTTCAAGAGTGACCAATCCCTTGGGTAGCTTATGAGTTTTCAGTTTTACAATTTGATCACTATACTGCTGTAAGCGTTTCAACTGATTTCTTAAAGAAAACTCAGCCTTGCAAAAATCTCACAATTTGATTGTCATTTTCAAACATCTGCCAATTTTTTTGGTTATCTGGACGGAAGGCCTTACAACTATCTTTATATGTGACTGAAAAATGTTACTTTTTACATCAACTGGGATATCAAATTGTGCCCCAACAGCAATCAACTTATCAGTATGTTTATTCCTATCTCTTGGTATTCCCTGAATATTAAAAGCTTTAAAATCTTCATGTAAATCCCAAACTCTGTGTCTATAAGATTTAAGCAACATATTCTTCCATATATTCAAGCCTCTTACTTGGTGGACTACAAGTTCACTATCTCCAAACACTTGCAAACAATTTACTTTCATCTTCCTAGCCCACTGCAAACCGTGAACTAGTGCTTCATATTCAGCAACGTTGTTTGAACAACCAAATTAAAATTTAACAGAGAAGAAATACCTTTGTTCTGTAGGAAAAATTAACATCATTCCGGCTCCGGTCCCATGCTTATTTTTTGATCCATCAAAGTATAATTACCACAAGCCTTCATTAGATTCATCCTTTTTGACCATGGCTGGGATTGGTGCGTCTTTCTCATGAAGACAATACACAACAAGACCTTCAATCAGCTTGTAGGGATCATGCTCATGCAAGGTGGAAGCCCACTCATCAAGAAACAAATCTGGAACTCCATCCAAAGGCGAGTCTTTTTCTACATCACTAGTTTGTAGTATTTCATCTAAGGTGATTCAATTTGTATTGACCGCATTTGGCATGTAAGGCTCCATATGAAAATGTGCAATAGGCTCTGAATGAATTGTTATCTTTGTACCATATTTGGTTCTGAATAGTAAATAGGTCCAATCAGCTGATAAATATCCCCCAATCTTTGAGGTGAAATCCCTTGAAAGACACAGCGAAATAAGGAGGCGGGTCCACCACTACAACGCCCTGATGAATAGTAACATTAGGATAGGCATGCAATGTCAATTTCAAATCTTTGATAATGCCTACCGTTTTTATTGGTGAACCATCCAACTGCAATACCCCTTTAGTATTTGGTTCATAAACAAGGCCGAGCTTGTCTGTAATTTGTTTGGGTATCACTGTATTGCTAGCTCCACTATCCACCATGCAATTATGAACCAAAGTATCACCCACTATTAAGGAAAGATAAAAAGGGAGAGTTTTTTTTGTTTTTACCTCAGTTTTGTCCACCTTTGATATCTTATCTTCTTGCTGCCCCTGTTGTTTAGTTGGCTGATCCGAATTTGTCAAGACAACACCTTTCTCAACTAGTTTTGGAGACAATTCAAGAGCCGAAAGTTCTTGAATGAGTTTATCCTTTTGCCTTGGAATTGAAAGAGAGTCTCACGTGCTAATGCTGATGTTAGACTTCTTCATTTGATCTACAATACTGAACTGAGATGCACTAACCTTTGATTGCGTTTTTTATGGTACTTGCTGCTCACGAATTAGAGGTATTTGTTGCACTTTACTAACCTCTATATTTTGATTTTTTTGGGCTATGAGAGTAGCGAGCTGCTCTTTTGTACCTTGAGCAATAATGCTAGGAGCATTTGAAGTATTTGCTACTGCTTGGGCTTCCTCAACAACTCTTTTTTTAGTTCTCTGATAGGTTATAGCTGCAATTTGACCATTTGAAACGTTAGTTTTAACACTCTAAGTAAAAGCAACATGATCATCTACCTACCAATTTACATTAATAGCATCAGGTTGCCTTTGAGTCGCTCTTTGTGATGTCAAACTTGTATCTTGATATTGACCCCCTTGAAAATAGAACTCTTCTTGTGTCATCTGTGGCATGGTGATGTTCGGTGATACCAAATTCTGGTTTTGAGCATCATTGAGATTTGAGGGCTACCAACCTGAATCTTGCACCAAATTATTTTGAGGTGGGGTTGGAACAATGGCTTTTGAAGTGGAAGGAGCATTCGGATCAAGAGCAGCATATGTCTTAGCTAGAGTTTTGGCTCTTTGTGCTTGATAAGGTGGTCTATTTTCTCTGAAACCCTGATAAGGAGACCTTTGATCTCTGAAGATTTGATAGTTCTTATTTTGCTATTGATAGGGCCTATTTGACTGAAATTGCTGCCTTTTGAGTTGTACTATTTCATTTCCAAAAGATTGTAGCAAACTTTTCAACTCTCCTATTTCACTAGATTGACTAGTAGGCGCTGCAATAAGAACTTGAGGTGCTGGAATTGGAGCCAATGATGGAGTTTGAGGAACTTGAGGGGCTGGTACAAAAATTATTTTTGAAAATATGGGCATTGGAGGTCTTGGAGAAAGCTTACCTGCTTGTATAAAACTATTTTCTGCCCTTATTGCAACTTCATAAGCATCTGGCAAAGTAGTACCATCCATTGACTGTATCATCATACTAATGTCAGAATTAAGAGCTTTCAAAAAATACATAAATGCATATTCAGGGGATGGCCTAATCAGAACCGGTATCTTGGTCCATGTCTTCTGGAATCTGAGATTAAAATCGGACATGAACTCATGAAGAGCTCTTTGTATAGCAGTTATTGCTCAACTAAAGATAAGTGATCAAATTTGTCTTCAAACTGCTAGACCAAGGCTGCACCCAATTCATCCCAAGTGGAAACGGATCTAAGTGGGAGGGTTCTATACCACTGTAATGATTTTCTTTTGAAAAAAGCAGCTAACAATCTGATAGCAACATTATCCTCAACAACATTATGAACTGAACAAAGATTAGCCACATCCTGGGTATGCTCAATAGGAGTTGTTTGATTTTCCCCTGAGAAGAATGGAATACTTTTGAGGGCAGATACGGGAATGCCATCTAACTATGCTAGATTCAGTGGACTTCCCCTATTGAATGGAGCAAACACTTGATTTCTAACGGCCATCTGGATGGTGGGGATTGCAGTGTCTAGAACAATAGGATGATGGGGAGGTAAATATTTCCTTTGAGGATATGGATTTGCCCTCCTAGACCTTGCTCTTTTATAAGTTACAAATTCAAAAGGAATATCTTTACTTGTTGATCTTGTGGTAACCTTTGGCATGAACGGATTCCCTGAATGATGCTATGAACTCTGCAACTTGATGTAAATGAATATCATCCGCTGTTGCGAAAACTCTATGCAAATAACTTTTTCGTGGTCCCATCGGCGTGTCAAAAATTGTTGTCAACCTGGAGCTGCACCCTGAATCGAAGACGCGCTGAAATGGCCAATTCTCTATCCGGTTGAAACAATGAGATCTTCTCACAAGGGTGGGTGCCTTAATGGTGAGAAGAACCTCTGGAGAAGGCTGGTTCTTGTAAGATGTATCAATGGATCTTTACTCTGTGCTACGAATCTACCATGGAAAAGGGAGAAAGAAACTTGAAAGGGAAATCCTACCTAATAACGGTGATACACCAAAACGTTGATCCACTCTACTTGGAACTCTGAACACTGAATCAAACAAGGGAAAAAGATCTTTGATTTCAATTGATCACTATGCATAAATATTTCATGAGAAGATTCGATCCAATGACCAAAACATGAGGGAAAACGATGGAGAGAGGTCTGATACAAGACACTTTGCAACCACCTAACATCCAGTTATAGCTTTAGCAAAAGACATATAAAACACTGAACATGACTTACATAATATAATAAGCTAGCAACTAGTTACGAATCAGAATTTGGGAAGGCAGAGAAATCTACCGCATGCAAATTGTTGAATGAGTATACACTATGCCAACACTTGAAATTTGAAAGTACAGTCCGTCTATTGATTGAAGAGGTTACACAACTCACCAATGACAGAGTCTAGCCTTGCCAAGAGGGATAGATTTTACAAGGCTGAAAAGCCATTTATATAGAAAAATACAACAGCCAAGATTTGGCGTTGAAAAATAGAAGAGGAAGATCAACTTAGATTAACCCAAGACCAACTTTGCCTTCCAATAAAATATATTTTCCCTTGTCTTTGCATGAAGTTCCTTGGCATTTGAGAAATGGACAGTGGGTCTGTTGAAAGTCAACTTCTCCTTTGCATGGAAGATTACGCCAAATGTCAAAAATAGACTCCTCTTGAGCTGTCGGATTCAGAAAACAATCATTTTTGCCTGAAAACGGTGCCAAACTTATACTGAGAAACTCGGCTTGACGCTGAGTTGGACCTTCGGATGCATGAGAATGACTAGTCAAACCATGAACAAAACAAATAGTCAACTGAAACTTAGCAATCCACCAAAAATAGCCCTTGCTTGCATGAGTGAGACATATTTAGATTGAATCGTTCGTCGACTTTCCGTTCTCGGTTTCCTTATTTTCGTGCATGCATTTCTCTTGCCTGTTTGTGGTTTTCTATTTCCTGGCTTTTCATTGACTTCACCTTGGTCTTTTATTTTCTGTGGACCTTTTGGATTTCCTTCTTGGCTTATTCCCTTTGATTGTATTTCTTCGGGCTATATTCTCTCGGACTTCTTGTTATGCAATTTTCCCGAATTAATCCTTCGGACAAAAAGTCCGAAGGAATTCCTTCGGACTTTTGTCCGAAGGATATCCTTCCTCCAATTTTGTTTTCTCTTTGCTTTTGTGTATATTCCATCGGGTTTTTCTTTGTCTCGAATTTCTTCGGACTTTTTGTCCGAAGGAATTCCTTCGGACAAAAAGTCCGAATGAATTAGTCTCCTTTGTCTTTATTCTGCCACCGACCAAATGCCCTTCGGGAAAATTGGAAAGGTCTTGCCACCGACCAAGTGCCCTCCGCAAGGGCTTCTATCTCTCCGGAACTGGGTTGTCGGAAGAATTGAAGGGCACTCGGGTTTTTTGTAGAGCACTCGGGCTTTTTGTAGGTAACCCAGGTTTTTTGTTTCCTTAATTCCTTTGGACAAAAAGTCCGAAGGAATTGAATACTTTGTAAATTGTCCCATTGAAATTCTCTCGGACTTCTCCCAAGTCCTTTGAAAAATATTTTCCCTCGGACAAAAAGTCCGAGGAAATTGTCCATCTCTTAGCTTGACAAAATTTTGAGAAGACAACACTTTGGAAAGAAAGCACTTGGGAAAGGGATTAGTCGTTGTAAGTTTGAAGGACAAACCTGTATTCCGTAGGTGTCCGAAAGAAAACACTTGCCTTCATTCATAAGCGAACCTACAGGCTTGTAGGTTAACCTTATGGATGGCTGTAGGTGGACATTGCCAAATCTGAAAACGAGAATGCTCCTTTGAATCCTTTGAATGACCAAAACTTTACTTGGCTGTAGGCTCTTTCCTTGGCTTATACCTAGCTGTAGATGGCTCCTTGGGTCGCTGTAGGTATGCATTTAGGCTTGATTGAACTTTGCAAAACCTTTTCCTTTTCATTATTCAGTACCCAAACTGATTCACAAGACAAACTAGTACCATAAGACCATCTTTCGAATAGTAAGGTTGACAATTTTTTGCCCTGTGGAAGAATTGTCAACAGTGATCACTTGATCTTCACGATATTGTGGGGTGAATTTATCTAATAATTTTCTAGCTTGCTTGTGAAGTGTAGCGATCTGATTTTCTATTGTCTAGTGGCTATTTCGGGGCCTAATTTCAAGTTTCTTTGGTTGGAATTAATTGCTGGTCTTACCTAATTTTACAAGCTATTTTTTAGGGTTTTACATCAGGTTTGGCGAGTGGGGAATAAGGCTTGTGTTCATTGGAATTTTGGGTGTATATCTTCAGCTAGTGTGATCATCATTTCCAGGGATTTGTTACAAAGTAAATTTTGTTCATTTTAATACATATCTTGGTTGATTTACTTTCGTGTATAATTTTCATATTTTTACTATATACTATTTTTTATTTTTAATATGGATATACCCCATCCATACCATACCCAAGGTCAAAAGAAATAAAGGCAAGCCCAAGTAACCGTACAAGAATCCATACTGGTAACTTAGAAAATTGGTGATGCACACTTGTTCCCATGCCTTGAATTGTGTGAGGGGGGAGCTAAAGGCTCTCAAAATTGAAGAGTAGCTAAAGCACAAACCTGATGTGAGAATATGACGACCAGGAGCCTTGATGACAACACGTGAAGAGGAAGGATACCTTCTCACTAACCTATCTCCATCTATGTGAAGCTGCAACATCCAGAGGACATTTGTTACCTTCAATGGATGGAATAGGCTGAAAGGAGGTGATCCACATGGTAGCCTTTGGAGTCCTTTTGCAAGGTTTGACTTCTACATCCATGTGAAGATGCAACATCTAGAGGGCGCTTGTCACCTCCAGTGGCTGGAATAGGCTGGAAGGAGGCGATCCACATGAAAGTCTTTGGAGTCCCTTGCAAGGTTCGACATCTACACGTGACAACCTCCCGAAGGTACATGACACCTCTGGTTGGGCTAACAAAAGCAGATGGTTAGGTAGTCTCCAGAATCCCTGTACAAGCATTGATATGTTCCTCAGACCTCGTTGTATATAGGGAACATGGAAAAGCGTACAGCAGATCTTTCTGGTCTCCAATTCCTAAAGAGAACAGAGGCTGCAGATCCTATCACTTTGTGGGATGGTTTGTTGCTGGGATGGTAGTCGTAACAATCACTGTTTTGTCATCAATGATGAGTCTGAGGGCATCATTAGGATGGCTTGGGCCTAGTGGAGATTGTAGAGCAACTCTTGGAGGCATGATTATACTCCTCACTAAAGAGGTAACAACTCTTTTCTCCAAAAGGATATTAAAAAGGTTAGTCGAGGACAAGATGCCGGCTGTAGTTACCCACTTCATGACATTGTATCTAAAAGGTGAGTCCATCTTGAAAGAACCTTGTTTGCTTTAGGGAACTTCGCTCTTGCTGCTTGAAATGTGCCTTAAGAAGAAAGTAATCAATTGGACAGGTCTGTGTGAATTCCAGTGACTGAAAATTGAAGTTCATTATTCGTAATGTAAAACAGAACCAAGCATCTCTGTGTGGGAGAACATAAGAAAACAGATAACGAGCTTTTGGAATCTCCGAAGAGGCATAATACATCTCCTGAATCCCCTACAAAGCTGAATACCTGAAAATAATATTAGGTGGTACTTCAAGAGAGTCATTAACAAGTTTGAGAGGTTTGATCTTTGTTTTCATATGTACACAACAAATTCTTTGCTTACATGTATTGAAAATTTGAAATCATACTCAATTGGCAGATCAAGGAAATCCATTCGAACTTTGCCATTTAAGTACAGAGGTTTGTTTGTTCATTTGCTAATGTAGGCCCTTAGATATATGGTAGATTCAATATCCTCTTCAGAGATACATACCATTTTTGATAATTGGTTGATTCCATTTCATTACTGAAAATTGTCCTTAGTAATATGCAGTAACGAGTAGCTTTTTGATGGATAATTGACTGAGTATTATCACAGTTGTAAATTATCTATTCTATCCCTGCAAAATGGATGCGTAACCTCACAGTGCTGATCATTCTTTTATTTTAAATTCAAATTTTATCTCTTATGGAAACACGTGCCTTGTTTCAAATCTAGAGTCTTTTAGGGCAAAAGTTATAAAGATATGCTTGAAATGACCAGTTCTCAGAGATATTTCAGGTAATCACTGTTGATGGAATTATACAAAGAGAGTATGATTGTCATGTGTGGAAATAACTACACTGTTTACCTGGCCTTAGGTGCTTCTGCATAGAGTGATACAGGATTCTTGAGTGTTGTTTTTTCATTTAGCAGAAACTGAGAGCTGGTAGTCTTTATTTCTAAATTGCAGTGAAGTCTCAAACTGAACATTTTCATGCAGTTGGAAGAACCCATGGAAAACATATCTGAGCATCAATTATTGCAAATGCATGTGAGACGTGCCAAAAAAATTCGTGCAAGGTAAGCTAGTTTTCTGCAGCTTTCCCTTCAACTTTATTGCATTGCAGAGTTTAAGATATGTATCATTGTTTTGTTGTAAAATGTTTTGAAGTTTCTATATAATATAACTTGACATTTGTGGGTGTTTGATTGGCTTTCGGGCTTTGTTCCTTTATGAGGGTGCCTGTTTATCTTTGTTGAATGAAATTTAATCATCCCGAACATATTTGTTGCCATAGTTCATAGATTTTTCCTATCTAAACATTATCTGGATCTCATTCATTTTTAGCATACATTTGGAATTGTCTTAGTTCTTTGTTCAATCTACTGGCATTGGCCAATGTAAATATTGAGGATAAAGTAAATATTGAGTTTATTTGCCACATTTTGCATTGGTGGAGGTTGAGGGATGAACGGAAACAACGGATAAAACGGTTCAAGCAGAGACTGGCTTTGCTGCTGCCTTCATCCATGGAGCAAAATAAAAGTAACACGGCAGTTACGTCTTAGTCAGAAGATGTCTTCTTGTCTTCTAGGTTCTTGATGCAATATGGAATCATTATTCTTTTCAGAAAGTGTAACTTCGTTTTTGAAGAATGTTGATGGTTTGAAGTGCTGAAATAAATTGCATATTTCTATGTGAAGCAATGCTGACAATAACATTTCAGACTGTGAAGTGACAATGCCTAGTTGCTTCCCTATTCAGGAGGGGACTTGCTGCTAACATTAATCTGCTACTTATGTTTAGAACAAAGAAGGTTCTATTACAGGATTGCCTTGTCAAATGTAAATTTTTTTGCAAATCAATGCTTAACCTGGTTCACTTTTCTAGTAAGCCAGGTAAACATGTATTGCTGCCAAAAAAGATAGACTTCTGAATATATATAGGAATCAAGTGACAGGAAGGTTGTATGAAGAAATGTATTTAAAATGGAATATAAAAATTCTGTAGATATTAGAATCATTGCTTGCCCATGTAGATTACAAGCTGTTTTTTACTGAAAGGTCGCAACTTAATAACTTTTTATTTACTTTTAAGTGTTTGTGCTTAATTGTAAGTCTCGCACTATATCTTTTTGGAAAGCAGCATTCATCTTTTTAATATTTTATTTTCCGACTCTTTTGATGGGTGAAACAAGATATTGGAAAAATAAAAAAGCTTTTTATAATTGATTCTGAAATCGGTTTGCCAAAATCTATTTTTAACATAAATATTACATTATTTAGCAATGTATTCCTTTGAAAGGGCTCCTATCACCAATCTAAGAATCTCGATTGATTAATTTATTCAACATTCATAGGCAAACGTGGTATTGTATTGTTGTGTGTTAGTGGGAAGGGTTTGTGAGCAGCATTCATCTTTTTAATAGTTTATTTTCTGACTCTTTTGATGGGTGAAACAAGATATTGGAAAAATAAAAAAGCTTTTTATAATCGACTCTGAAATTGGTTTGCCATAAATCTAATTTTGACATAAATTTTACATTGTTTAGCAATGCATTCCTTTGAAAGCGCTCCTATCACCAATCTAAGAATCTCGATTGATTAATTTATTCAATATTCATAGGCAAATGTGGTATTGTATCCAGCTTGAGGTTGCCAGTTATAAAACTTGGACTAATTTGTGGACTAACTTGTAAATGCATATTCATACAATATTTAGCTTGTTTTCTATTGTTATTAGGGTTTGTGAATGGAGTGCCACATTGAAGCTTTTTCTCCTCGTCTATAACCTTTGGTTGCAAAGGGTTTTACGGGAGTCTGGAGATTTGTCTGATCAAATCTATTAGCAACATCAGTGGCATAGGAAGAATGCTTGCTAACGGGATTTTGCTTTGATGCCTACACCACTCTTTAATTAGGTTGAAAAATCAAAACAATTCAAAATTTTGGAAGTAGATAATTGAGCAAGTGAATTCTTAGCTAAAAGATACATTGTATTAGTCTTGATGATAGCAGAAAGCTATATTTTAAACACTGAATTAAAACACGTGGAGTAGAAAGTGAAGGTGGTGGAACTTTGACCTTGCTGCTTTTTGAGTTGGCTCAAATATCTAGTTACATATAAAAGACATTTTTTAATGAGACGAGTGAAAATTGTTTACTATCAACAACGTCTAAGAACTTGATGTAGACTAACCCAATATATTAGTTTTGTATGTTTAATGTTGCATATGGCTGCGATTCAAACAAGAGTTACTTCTCAGTGTAATTAACGAATACATTCTTGTTGTCTTCTTCACAAGGGATGAATGGTGGAGCATGACCTCTATCTTGAGGGGGGTTCATTACATGAGAAAATTTGTATCCTAAAAAATGTCAATGTTGGTGTGCCTCCTCCCTTCCAAAGGGAGATGCCAGGGGATTATTTGCTCATTAAGGAATCACTTTCTATTGTACAAATACAAACAATTCAAAAATATGAGATTATACATTGGACCCATTTATGTGAATCAAGCGTAAATTATCCATTTGACTTGGAGTGAGTATAATCTAAAACTGTTAATTTGCCTTGTCAATTAAAATTTGAATATTCAAAGTATATGCAATATTCATCAAAAAGAGATGTTTTAGGATATTGTACTACAATGCTCTTTGCTTCAGCAAATCTATTGTCAAAAAATCCTACATGTCAATGCCTTCATCCAATGTCGAGAGATTTTGTAATGTCTCCAATTTGGGACCAAAGACCATAAAGGGGTTTTCCACGAAACCCAAACAAAATTGAAAATACTATTGAATTCTTAAATTAAAATCAACAACCACTAAATTCACAAACGCAGTAAATAAAATACCTTTTTTTTTGTTATTTTCAATACCATTAATTTGAACTTGTGGCCAACTGATAAATGCTTCAAACATCTTGAAATACCTTGCAAACACTTCCAAATAAAACTACCACACTTGGTGAAAATCTATAAAATAAAATCATAATGTTGAAAATCTCAACTTGCCCTTCAACAAGCTTTCAAGTCTCTCACAATAAGTCGTTAATGTTGGAAAATTAATACAATAAATTTTAAAATAAAAATAAAAATATATATGATTGTTCCTTTCAAGATAAGAGCCCAAAAACACTTTAAAAACCTTCCTTAAGTGAATCGCTCTACTCCGAAAAAATAATAGGAATAATTTAGAATTATTCATCATGCAATCAACCCTCAAATCACTCAAATTCAACATGCAAAGTTGATAGAAAAATTAGAATAAGATAATAAGTTTCTGAATTATCATCATAACATAGGGCATCAAATTGATCACTCAATGGCTTCAAAATGCTACCAAGATGATTTGCCCACCCACAGAAAATGTGTATAAAATACTTCAAACACTAGAAGAGGGTTTTCTCAATGCAAGACCCTCCAAAAGAGTTCCCAAGACCTCCAAGTACTTTGTCTAAGATAAAAATATGCAATTTTATTGACCTTTCCAAACAATTCACTGCCCACAACAATTATTATTTTTTACAAACAGGGTGAAACTTAAAAAATTCATAACTCCCTCAATACTTGGAATTATGATGCAAATAAGAGTTCAAACTGACCACGAAATTAGTGACTATCAAATAAAAATAATTTCAAAAAAAATCTTCTATGGAAAGTGTTGACCATTTTTTGCCCAATAGGCCAAAGATCGGTCCCCTTCTTCCCCCGCTGCTCTAGGTCGATTCATTTTTTGATTTTGCACAAGTCCAGGAACTTCTACGGACTTTGCAGGTCTATTTCTACGGACTCTGCAGGTGAAGTTTATACGGATTCTGCAAAGAAGACTTTTCTACGAACTCTGCAAGGTAGTCTTTTGGTGCATGAAGAATCAGTGCAGAGAGTGTTGGGTTTTACAAGGCTTCTTCGGGCTCTTGTCTGAAGAAATTCACAAAGAAGGTTAGCATTTTTGAACCATTGAACCGGTTCAATGCCTTGGTTCAACGCCTAAGTTCATCGGCTCGGTTCTAGGGCTTGGTTCCATTCAGTTGGTTCAACGCTTCGACAAAAGTTCAACGCGTTGGTTCAATCGGCAAGTTCATCGCTTGGTTCAAAGGCTTGGTTCAATAAGAGAATGGTGTGCAGTGTTGAACCGTTGAACCATTTTGGGTTCAAGCGGTTGGTTCAAAGGAATGGTTCAAACACTTGGTTCAAGCGGCAGGTTCAAAGGCTCGATTCAACGAATGAGTGGCACGCAGTGTTGAACCGTTGAACCATTTTTGGTTCAATCGGTCAGTTCAACGGCTTGGTTCAAGGGAGCATGAAAAACGCCGAAGGACAAGTGCCCTTGAGGAGGGCAGTTCCAGGTTCAAGAGCCCTTGTGGAGGGCAGAGAACACTTCAAAGAGGCCACAATGAAGCGGCTAAGATCTTTCGAAATTTTGTTAAGGCAAAGTCATGAATTCATTTGGACTTTTGTCCAAAGGATTTTCTTCGGACAAAAAGTCCGAAGGAATTCGGGGAAATCGCAAGCAAAAAGCCCGAGAGGAAATTTCCGAAGGCAAAGTCACAAGGCAATTCTTGTGGACTTTTTGTCCGCGGGAAAAAACTCGAAGCAAGAAAGCCCGCGCAAAAAAAGCTTGCAGAAAAAGCCCGCGGGGAAAAGGCCGAAGCAGAAAGCCGAAGGAAAAGGCCAGAAGGAATTTGCCAAGGACGATGACGTCCCAGAAGCCGTCAACTTTAAGAAGATAGATTAGCCGTTGGTTTTCAAACTGTGACGGGCCCGCAAACGTCAATTTTACACCAGGAAAGCCAGAGCGCGGAAGGTGCCAAGTGGCAACCGTAGAAGGCTTTGACATGCTTTTTTAGGAGCAGCGAAACGTGCCATGTGTCCCTTGCAAGGCTCGGTGGAAGTCGACAAGTGTCAGCCTCCGCAGTCTCTCTCTTTTGTCCTGCGAGAACTGTGGTGGGCCCCGAACGAATTGCTAAAGAGAGCGGAAGTTGACACATGTCCTCTTCCGCAGGACTTTCAAAGGGTGTCTAAAGCTTCCATGAGTCAAGCGGATGCTGCCACGTGTCTTGCCCATTTTGCAGCGGAACGCGCCACATGTCACTCACTAGAATCGACGAAAAATGGCCAAGGCAAGCAGCGAGAGCCCAAGGAACACAGCGACCCGCCAGAAGATAGCCCCCGAGGGCTGAAGGAGCTAGGAAGACACAAGGCAAGGAGGAAGACGAAGTGCAGGAAAAGACAAAGCAGTCCAAGTGGCGAGGAGAGGCGAGTTATTGCTAGATGGTCATCAAACGGCGCAAACAGTGAGCGACGCGTCCTGCTTTTTCCATTTGGCATTTACGAGGGGACAAATCACAGTCTGTTTGCAGGAAGAGAGCAGTCTGTTTGCAGAAAAGAGACGCGGCCATGTTTTTCACATTAATGTGGAACACCTAAGTCAAAACAAGAACCGACAATCAAACGACTCCCTCTTCTCAAGGCTTAGAGCGCACATGGGCCAGCTTGCAAAAAGAGGGCCAAAGTCTTTCCCAGAAATCGCCAAGTTCTCTTCCTCTCTCTATATATTGTAAAATTCTCATTTTGAGAAGCATCCACTCTCTGAGCTTTAAGGCAAAACTCGGCCCAAAAATCTCTCAGGGTTGTAAGGCAGAGCTCTGCCAGTTTTTACCTTGAATCAAGACTTAGCATTTTTACCTCTATCTGGACTTGCACTTTAAAGTATATGTTTGTGTTCTTCTTTTGTGTTAAGTCATTGTCTTTCATGATTTTCACAGATCGATTATAGCATGTCTAGTGCATTGTGAAGTCTTTTTTTTGCAGGTCTGCAAGAAGTGTCTACAGCAAGAATATAGGTCCCTGTGAATAGGCTGCCATAAGTGTGTCTGAGGATGCCTCTGGTAGTTTCTTCCTCCCTGTATTTCCACAGACCCCTAGCTGACTGTTGCAGAAGAGCTTCCCACTTTAGATGAAGTGTATGGACGCTTCTTTTTGGTGAAAAGTGTATATTCAGGCTAGGTGGGTCAACTTTTTTGGTGTATCACCTTTTCTTTTTTTTAGACTTAAGTTCTATTTTCAACATCTCTCTCTCTCTTTTCATCCCCCCTTTTCCATTTTATTTGTTAGCAGTAGGAGAAACTAGGGCCTAAAAGATACATCAGAGGGAGCTAGCCCTTATCTAGAGACTCTCCCCTCCAACTTCGTCGGTCTCACAGGCGAGAGGGGAGTTTCCATTGTTGCGTGTGGAAGGGCGGAAGCTCAACCTCCTGCCCCGGTGCAATCCACTGCGTCAACAATTTTTGGCACACCCAGTGGGACCAACTAGGACAAGTTTTGTCCAAAGAGTTGAAAATTTTTTGGTGTGTTCTTCAACCAACCATCGTTTGGAGGCTTTTGCATCAACACCAATGGCGACCTTGAGTTAAATCAACTGGTTAAACAATTTTTGGCGCCATCAAAAAACAGTTTCTGGTATGTATAATTCCATCGTTCAGAGGCATGGACCCTGTTTTCCTTGGCCAGTCTGGCTATGATCCTTACCAACCTTATGTTGATCCTTATCAGGTCCAATATGACCATCCCCAGCCCTATCATGAGCTATATCAGCCTTATGCCCAGTCTTCTCAATGTGTCACTTCTCCTACTCAACCCAGTCTCTTTACCAATCAACCCGTCCCCACCTTCAAACGAGCACTGCTGGGATACAAAAAGTATGTAATAGAGCTCGACACCAGAAGGGGATGTGGCCAAGGAATACCTGATCATGTCATCCATCAAGTGAGAAATGCACTAGATCAGATTAAGAGTGAATGGGCTCCTATTGAAAGAGCCAATTGGCAAAGGCTTACAAGTGAGATGCTGGATGTGAGTGGTATGATTGCATCTTTGGAAGAGAAGTTGAGTATTTATGAGAGGCAACCTTACCAAGTCTATCAACTTGCATACTCGCTGCCCCAAGTATCATATCAGTCATATACAACCTCTGCTTATGAGCCAAGTCAAGCCTGTCAAAGTCCTTTCCCCAATCATGTTGAGGAGAGTTTCAAAACAGTAAATCTTGTGTTTCAGTTTAATCTTGATAGACAGATCGAATTGGCAAATCTTCAAATGCAGTAGTCTATTTTGGCAGCAAGGGAAGTGGAATCCAAATCCTCACTACCCTCTCACATTGTGGCCCCATCACCCCAAAAAGAGATGCCCAGTCTAAATATCTTGAGCTGGAATAAAGTGGTTGAGTCATGGAACAACGAGGAGAAAGACATTGTCCAAGAGTGTGAGGTACAAAATGAGGTTAGTCCTTTTCAAGTCCCTCCCACCCTTCCTCAGGAAGCTTCTTGCAGTTCATGGCAACCTTCATGCACTCCCCATCTCTATAATGATTCCTATGAGCTCCAAGAGGTACAAAATGAGGATAATCTGGCTAAGCAGATTGAAGAATTAGAGGCTAAGATGAGACTGCTTGGAGAAAGAGAGATGGAGTTTTCAGACCTTGTAGAGGAGCTGACGCCAAAAGACACCCCTTCCACCAATCCACAAGCTAATTTCAATATTGATGAAGTGTTGGTAAAGTGGAGGGACGAAAATCAAGAAATTTTGGCCCAAGGTTTGCCCCCTCCTATTCTAGAAAAAACTCCCTCTTGTGTGCCGAATCCTTTCTATCAGATGGCACTTGATCTTTCTGGCTCATCCAATGCATCAATCGATCCTACCCTCAATCCCGTACACCTAGCTTTTCAGCACACCTCTTTTCAGACAGATCTTCCTGTACATGAGCAGACCCTCCCAAATCCTCCCCAACCTCCTCAAGTCTTTCAAGATGATCTCCAAATTCCAAGCTGGAAGAAGGAACATCATGAACCAGCTCAGGACCTTGAAGAGGACAAAGTTGCTGCCTGTTCACAGGAGCAAGATTCCAATCCCAAGATCATGAGTTGGAAGCAAATAGTGGAATCTTGGGGCAGAAAGGAAGATGAGGAGAAAGGTTTTGCTTAAAACCTTGAAGAAGATGAGGCTGCTTCTGCTCCCGATGATGATTGTGACCTCTAGGAAAGGCTCTTCTAAGAGGATATAGATAGGCGGATTGTAGAGTTGGAATCTAGAGAGAGATTCCTCAGCTAGTGTGTGATGGATTGTTCAGACCCAATGGCACATTCCATGTCTGAACACACCCTACCTACACATCTCCAAGAGAGCTATCAGGGCACGCTTGATATAGGTGAAGTGCTGACCAAATGGAAAGAGGAGAATCATTCGATTCTAGTTCAAGGACTACCTCCTCTTCCACATGAGTTCGTTCGTCAGCCTTCCACTTCACCCCTTCTCGAGGAGGAACCTGTCTTGAAGGAAGCAAGTGAAGAGGAGTATGCTTAGTTCATGACTGATTAGGGAGACTTCATGAGTGCGGACGAGGAGGAGATCACCATAGGTACCCCCTTTGATGAACAAGAAGACAAGTGATTTTTGCCCCTATCTCTGATGAAGTGATTTTTGCCCCTTTTCTCATTTTTCAAGACGCTACGGAGGGGCATGGACACTTTCTTTACCATGCTTTGAACGATTTGTTTGAAGTCATTAGGGCAGGTTACACTATTCTTCAAGGAGGCTATGAGCTGGATAAGAATGGAGAAGGCAACATTGGGACTCAAATAAGTATGCAAAGGGGTTGCAGGCTATCAAATTTATCCCTTCAAGAGGTTGGTGAATCTGAAGATACTTTCTTTGAAATCATCAAGGAGGATGGTCATACCATGGAACCCGAGCATGAGGCAGAGGAGAACAAGCCAGTCAATGATGCATATCAAGGGGCTTATGGTGATGAGCCAACAACGATTGATTTCTTGATGGGATACACTAGCATGAAGAACCAACAGGAAGCAAGCTTCCAAGAACAAACATAGTACGTATATGTTGGAAGCATGTTTGAATCTGATCCACTTGGATATAAGCCAACCCAGGTGGCAGGCAAGAGGAGCGGGTCACCAAATCTCCTTTTCATTCAGCCACTTGTCTGGCACCATAAGTCTTCTTGCCAGGAAGGGGACTTAAGAAGTTTTCCCTTGGATCCAGGAGGGAAGCAGATGTACCTGGTTAGTTGTATATAGTAGTTGTTTTCAGTTTCTTTTCCTGCTTTCCCTAAGTGTAGTTTGCACAAGTAGTGTTTTTAGCCTTGTGTGTTTTCCTTTGTGTGTGGGGTAAAAGCTTCATGTTTGATTCTTGGATCTGTTGGGGCTGTTGCTAACTTTGTTCAAGTTGCATCTGACTCCATGCCCAATGGGCTACAAGGCCACTGGGCTCTAAGCATAGTAGTCATGTTTCCCCTGGGAGTCGCCAATTTGTTGACCATTTTTTGCCCAACAGGCCAAAAATCGGTCTTCTTCTTCCCCTGCTGCTCTAGGCCGATTCTTTTTTTGATTTTGCACAAGTCCAGGAACTTCTACGGACTCTGCAGGTCTATTTATACGGATTCTGTAGGTCTATTTCTACGGACTCTGCAGGTGAAGTTTTTGCGGATTCTGCAAAGAAGACTTTTCTACGGACTCTGCAGGTTAGTCTTTTGGCGCATGAAGAATCAGTGCAGAGAGTGCTGGGTTTTACAAGGCTTCTTCAGGGTCTTGTCTGAAGAAATTCACAAAGAAAGTTAGCATTTTTGAACCATTGAACCGGTTCAATGCCTTGGTTCAACGCCTAAGTTCATCAGCTTGGTTCCAGGGCTTGGTTCAATTCAGTTGGTTCAACGCTTATGCAAAAGTTCAACGCCTTGGTTCAATCGGCAAGTTCATCGCTTGGTTAAAAGGCTTGGTTCAATAAGAGAATAGCGCGTAGTGTTGAACCGTTGAACCATTTTGGGTTCAAGCGATTGGTTCAAGCCTTTGGTTCAAAGGAACGGTTCAAACACTTGGTTCAAGCGACAGGTTTAAAGGCTCGGTTCAACGAATGAGTGGCACGCAGTGTTGAACCATTGAGCTATTGAATCGTTGAACCATTTTTGGTTCAATCGGTCGATTCAATGGCTTGGTTCAAGGGAGCGTGAAAAAGGCCGAAGGACAAGTGCCCTTACGAAGGGCAGTTCTAGGTTCAAGAGCCCTTACGGAGGGCAGAGAGCACTTCAAAGAGGCCACAATGAAGCGGCTAAGATCTTTTGGAATTTTGTTAAGGCAAAGTCATGAATTCTTTTGGATTTTTGTCTAAAGGATTTCCTTCGAACAAAAAGTTTGAAGGAATTCGGGGAAATCGCGAGCAAAAAGCCTGAGAGAAAATTTTTGAAGGCAAAGTCACAAGGCAATTCTTGCGGACTTTTTGTCCATGGGAAAAAGCCCGAAGCAAGAAAGCCTGTGGGAAAAAGCCCGCAGAAAATGCCCACAGGGAAAAGGCCGAAGCAAAAAGCCGAAGGAAAAGGCCCGAAGGAATTTGCCAAGGACGGTGACGTCCCAGAAGCCGTCAACTTTAAGAAGATAGACTAGCCGTTGGTTTTCAAACTGTGATGGGCCTGCGAACGTCATTTTTACACTAGGAAAGCCAGAGCGTGAAAGGCGCCAAGTGGCAACTACGAAAGGCTTTGACATACTTTTTTAGGAGCAGCGGAATGTGCCACGTGTCCCCTGCAAGGCTTGGCAGAAGCCGACAAGTGTCATCGTCCGCGGTCTCTCTCTTTTGTCTCGCGAGAACTGTGGTGGGCCCTGGATGAATTGCTAAAGAGAGCGAAAGCCAACACATGTCCTCTTCCGTAGGACTTTCAAAGGGTGCCTAAAGCTTCCATGAGTCAAGCAGATGCTGCCACGTGTCCTACCCATTTTACAGCGAAATGTGCCACGTGTCACTCACTAGAATCGATAGAAAATGGCCAAGGCAAGCAGTGAGAGCCTAAGGAATGCAACAACCCACCAGAAGATAGCCTCTGAGGGCTGAAGGAGCCAGGAAGAGACAAGGCAAGGAGGAAGACGAAGTGCAGGAAAAGACAAAGTAGTCCAAGTGGCGAGTTATTGGTAGATGGTCATCAAACGACGTAAATAGTGAGCAGCGCGCCCTGCTTTCTCCATTTGGCATTTATGAGGAGACAAATCGTAGTCTATTTGCAGGAAGAGAGCAGTTTGTTTGCAAAAAAGAGGTGCGACCATGTTTTTCACATTAATGTGGAATGCCTAAGTCAAAGCAAGAACAAACAATCAAACGGCTCCATCTTCCCAAGGCTCAGAGCGCACATGGGCTAGCTTGCAAAAAGAGTGCCAAAGTCTTTCCCAGAAATTGCCAAGTTCTCTTCCTCTCTCTATATATTGTAAAATTCTCATTTTGAGAAGCATCCACTCTCTGAGCCTTAAGGCAAAACTCTGCCCAAAAATCTCTCGGGCTTGTAAGGCAGAGCTATGCTAGTTTTTACCTTGAATCAGGACTTAGCATTTTTACCTCTATCTGGACTTGCACTTTAAAGTATATGTATGTGTTCTTCTTTTGTGTTAAGTCGTCTTTCATGCTTTTCACAGATTGATTACAGCATGTCCAGTGCATTGTGAAGTCTTTTTTCTGCAGGTCTGCCAGAAGTGTCTACAACAAGAATATAGGTGCCTGTGAATAGGCTGCCATAAGTGTGTCTGAGGATGCCTCTGGTAGTTTCTTCCTCCCTGTATTTCCGCGGACCCCTAGCTGACTATTGCAGAAGAGCTTCCTACTTTAAATGAAGTGTATGGGCGCTTCCTTTTGGTGAAAAGTGTATATTCGGGCTGGGTGGGTCAACTTTTCTAGTGTATCACCTTTTTTTTTTTAGACTTAGGTTCTATTTTCAGCATCTCTCTCTCTTTTCATCCCCCCCCTTTTCCATTTTATTTGTTAGCAGTAGGAGAAACCAGGGCCTAAAGGATACATCAGAGGGAGCTGGCCTTTATCTAGAGACTCTCCCCTACAGCTTTGCCAGTCCCACAGGCGAGGGGAGTTTCCATTGTTGCGTGTGGAAGGGTAGGAGCTCGGCCTCCTGCCCTGGGTGCAATCCATTGCGTCAACAGAAAGGCCATCAAAACTTTCTTTAAAATTTTAAAAATTTTAATTTTCAAAATTTTCTTCCTCAAACTCTGGGTTCACTCAAATTTTTAAAAGTAGGTGGTGTTTCAAAACACTTTTGTAGATTCACATGCATGTACACATGCAATTTGAAGCTTACTTACAACCCTTGAATAGAGTTGTTCAAATAGAAGAAATTGAGGTTTTCATCTCCAAATCTTTGACATTTTGTAGACACTAGAAAACTATGCACTTGCATTTTTCAATGACTAAATGCCTCGGGACCCTTATAAATACCTCCTAAACCTTCTTAACTCTTAATAAACCTCTCTTAACCCAACTAAAGCACTATTTTTTTAGTCACATAATACTATTCAAAAATACTATTTGAAATTACTATTCATAATATTATTCACTATCACTATTGACTGTGGGACTCACTATCACTATTCATGATTATATGACAAGTGGCATGGCATGTGACATGGCAAGTGACATGCCATGACAAGTGACATGGCTTAGAAGTGATGTGGCTTGATGTGGGACATCATTGACCTTTCCCAAAGTGCTTGATGATCTCATTTAAGCATCATAAGGTCCCCCTTGAAATATGGTGAGTTTCTCCTCAAATGACCATTGATCAACATGTATTTTACATGAAATTAACCTCCAAAATAAGATACCTACCTCTTCAAGACAAAGGGCATCCATTTTTGACTTTTTAACCCAAATGGGACACTCACCAACCCAAATGACAATCTCCACCCACCTCATTTTGACTAATTCATCCACCACATAGAAAATAATGCCATACCTCTATTATTCCTCTTTTGGAATGACTATTCACAACATCTACTATAAATCCTCCCCTTTCCTTTACCCAAGGTTAAGTTGGAAAGTGGCAAATTAGTATTTTTTGTTATTAAACATTTTATTGCAGGTTTTTGGAGGAAGTTATCCACTTGAGAAGGAGGTCATCCTCATCTTCGAGGAGAAAAGATTCAAAGCATCGAAGCTCTGTCAGAATCACTCTAGGATTTCATCAACAATATTATCAACAACACCATCATCGACAACCATCTCAAAGGTAACCTTGTTTGTTTATTTTATTTCGACTTATTTATCTCCTTTGGCCTTTTCTCTCTTGACCTCCATACCTTTCACCTTTTACCTATTCTTTTCCCGCTTTTTCACTTCACTTATTTTCTTGGCCATATTTACCCACTTGACCCTTTTTACCTCTTTGCCATAATTGGTACACCCACTTGACCCGTTTTGCCTCTTGACCATATTTACCAACTTGACCATTTATCCCTTTTACCCTTTTCCCTTCTATCTTGTTGATCATTTTGACCATCACCTTATTGATCATTTCAATCATTTATCAACCTCAACCAAACCATATTTCCCTTTTGACTATTTGCCAAACCAAAACCATAACCTTGCCTCGACTAGCGTTTTAGCGTTTGCTTTATTTAGTCATTTTCTTAAGAAAGCATCCATCTTAATTGTATTTAATTTTAGATTTGCTATCATTTAATGCAATTATATTTAAATTTATCATTTCAATTTAATTATCCAAAGAAGGTGGATTGACAGCCTCCTAGGAAGCTTTCGCTTCTAAGACGTAGCTCACGCTAGGCAATCCACTTTGCTACTTGTTTCACAAACAAGTTTTCTTAGTGTTTTCTTATTGCAAGTTATTCCTTCTTAGCCAAAGAGGAGTATCCACCATCATCTAGATCATGTGTGCATTTTATACCAGGTTCTCATAACTATTACCCTTATTGATAGTTTCTTATTTTCATATTTAGAAAAAGTAAAAAATATAGAAACATTTTGGCACGTCCGGTGGGACCTAGTTCTCTTTCTTCCTTGATTGTTTGCTCATCGAACAAAATTATTTCTTTTTGGGCTTAAAAATCAACCATTGACATTCATTGATTGCTTAATGATTTTAACTCATTTAGTAACTTAGGAGGCAAAACAATCTTATCGTAGCATTCAAACTTGTTATCACACACAAAACCAAACCACAAAATAATTTACACATCAAAATAATACTTGAGACAAGGAGCAACTAAGATTTCATCACCTGACGACAACCTTAGCCCTTCCCGACTATCCCACTTGAATTTCACCACCAAGGGGAGAACCAACTCAACTCTCTAGTTGAGTATAAACTTTAGACTCGATATATATTGGCTAAGCGCCCACACTGGTTGCGAGATCGTGAAGTGAGGGGAGCAAGCCCCAAACACCAAGCCATGTACTGAAGTTCAACATAGATATTTTTTTTGAGCACCTAAACATTTTGAAACTATACGTAGACTTCCACTTTAGTACCCATTTTTCAAGCCGTCCCTTATCACACTCTTTAAGGCATAAGCCAAAAGTGATTTAAAAGTAATCCTAAGGATAAAACACACTTCTTACTGTATGTATTGATTGCTTTGAAATTTTTGGTTTTGTTATTTGTTTGAGGTGTGAGTGTCGCAATAACATTATCTATTTTCTCATATGGTTTCAACAAGACAAGTGATAAATCAAAACAACCAACCACCACCTTCTTCTTCATTTATGGATTATACCTTCGATGTTGAAAAATCTCCTCACGCTTCACCTCACCATTCTCCTCCACCACATTCTCCTTCCAAAATCTCAATCATAACTGGAGGAGATCCATACTTTGATGCCTTCCTCGACAATAATCCGGTGGCTTTACAACATTACCTCACCATACCCCACCAACTTTGGTTCCTTCTTCCGATCTTTCTCTTAGCATGCCATCTCACCTTATGGTAGGTACCACTTCAACCCAACCATTGACCCAGGCCTCTTCCAACACCCCATCTACCCAACCTCAAACCAATCTTCCACCTCCCAATCAAACACCTCCTGTCACACCCCATGTGGGTTCAACCTTGCCATTTGTTACCTATACCCCATCCATTGACGCATTATCTTCCATTCTGGCTTCTATCTTCCCTTCGGTTGCAACCAATCCCTCAACCACAGTCCCACTTCAAAGCCTAGTGCTCTCCATACCTCAACACCTTCCCCCAATCAGCACTAGAGTAATTACCCAACCTCAACTTTCCCAACTTCCTCCTACCTCAACATACCAACCACATCTTTTTCGCAACAAGTACTTATGACAACTTACTAGTATGTCCCTCACCCACATGGGTACATGCCTCCCTCCACCCAAGCTTTCATACCAAGTAGTTCTTATGTGCCACCATTTCAACCTCTTAGGACCACTTATCAATATGTGGCTTCTTCAACACCATCTATTGCCTATTCAAACATTGTCGCAACCCAATTCCAACAAAATGTACCTCTTAATTATACGGCTTCCCAACCTCAACCTGATCTAAACAAAATGCTAATGGACAAAATGATTAGTTTGGAGTCATCCATCTCCACCTCAACTAATCTTTTGTCTTACAACCAAATTTGTAACGAGCCTATCCATCCATTCGTGCCCATTCACGCTTACCCTCATCAGTGGGAATTGAACAAATTTTCTTAATTCCAAGAGGATCCTTAACAGCACCTAAGAGATTTTCGTCATGCTTGCTACTTAATTGATTATGATGATGCTCTCTTCCTCCGGACCTTTCCCGTGTCATTATCTAGAGCCGTGCTTGATTGGTATAGTGCCCTTCCCACTTATTCTATCTTTTCTTTCTCTCAATTGGCACCAACCTTTTTAGAACACTTTTCAATAAACATATTTAAAAAGGTTTCCATTACCGATCTATACTCCATCAAACAATTTGAAGATGAATTCATTGTTTATTTCGTTTCCAGATGGAGGGGCCTCATCAATCAACTTACCTTCCCATTACCCTAACCCAAATTGATCAAATTATTCTCTCGGGGGTGTGCCAAACACATTGCTCCAACTCTGCAAGTCCAAACCTTTAGGATCTTTGATGAAGCATTCACTATGGCCTGCAAATTGGAAAACCATGTTATTGATAAAGGGAAGTTGAAGCTTTGAAATAAAAATTCTAGTTTCAAATCCACTGAGTCATCCACCACCAAAACCATGAACCCAGCCAATTCTAAAGCAAAAGCATTAGCACATTGGGTTGTTCTCAAAACTATGCCTCCAACCGTCAACCAAACACCGCGAACCAACAGTCCTTCCAATCGCCAAAACCGTACCCAAAACTGGGATCCTTCAAAACCATTTACCTCGATTGGGAAGTCTTATGCATCAATCTTGGAAAAATTACTTAAATCCAATCTAATCCAACTTCCACCCATCAAACCCCCTCAATAATTCAATACTTCTTGCCCCCTTCTTGGGTGGTACAACGAGAATGATCATTGTGATTATCATCAAGTTGTTGCACATGATACTGATAGATGCAATACCTTTAAGAGCATTGTCTAGGACCTAATTGATAAATGAGAGCTTGTGTTTGATAACCTGAATGCTCCTTTCAACCAATATCTTGATATTTTCTGAAAACCATTCCCAAATCATCCACCTTCAACCCAACACCATGAAAACCAAACTGAATCCTCCAACTCGCATGAGACACATGTAATTAATGTCTTCAATAAAATGCCCATTGCTGAAAAGATCATCACCTCTATTATCCAAATAGAGGAAAAAAATCCACCATCGCCTATTTCTCCAAGTGCCCAAATGGAGGAAGTAGCTACCCTTTCCACTTCCTTGGATGAAACCACAGTTCCATCCACCTTTCCTATGGTGGAAATACCCAAAGAGATAACCATTCCATCAGCCATTTCATCCACCCCTCTAATCCAAGTAGAAACACCACCTACTTCTTTGGATAACCAAACCTAAGAAGAAACTATGCTTGCCCTTCCATCTGAAATCATTACCCCCACCACTCCTATTATAGAACCATCTATACCTCCCTTGGAAACTACTGCCAGAGAAACCTTACCCTCATCTGCCCAATCATCACCTTCGAAACCTTCCACCAAAGATAACAACATTGAAACCGCTCCTTCTTCCTCAAAGGGCTTTCACTTTGAAACCAATGATCAAAGAAAAAGACCTGTTTATAAACCTTTTTCTCAGCTTGTTCAAAGTTTGAAATTTACCTCCCAACCTAACTTTGACAGAGCCACCTTTTAGCATCGACTTGGATTCCCATATCGAAGCAAATCTGAACCTTCCACCTCACTTGAGTCTACCCTCGAGCCTATTACTATAACTTCACCAACTACCCCTCTTAAGATCACCAATGAACCATCTAACCTACTCTCACCTAAAATTGCCAAACTACCCTATGCTTCTTTTATCAAGCCACAAAAAAATTTAGGGATCCTTCCCACGCCTAATCCCACACACTTTCCATTGAGATTGGATTTAACCGTATCAACCCAATCAAATCCAAATCCAATTAAACCTATCAAAAAGGGAGGGCTGCCTAGGCCACAACCTCGGGTTAGGCCCATACCACATCCTTCACCTTTACCCTCTATTTTGGGACCACATCCTTCCACCATTCCCATCACCTACTCTTCCTCAAAAAAACCATCTCCCCTTTCTCCGCCTATAACAACTCGACCCTCTAGTTCATCATCATTCCTTACCAACCTTTCACCATCCACTTTCCCATCCATTAAACCCTCATCATCTAGACCTTTAATTCCTAAACCTATGGCAACTAAGCCAATTCTTCCTAAACTACTAACCAAACTCACTCCACCAACCACACCTCCTATCCAAAAAATTGTATCCCATAAGATCCCTACACCCCGAGTTCAAACTTCACCACCTTCTAGATATTTATCGAAATCTTATACAACCATTTTGCAAAGAATGTTTCAAGCCTTTGTCGTTAGGTTATCACCAATCAAGCCTTTTGACCCCACTTGCCAAAAGCCAACCTGGTTTAAGGATAATTTGATTTGTCTTTATCATAGGACCCCTAGGCATGATACATAAAACTGTAAAGCCCTCCAATAAATTGTTCTTTGCCTTTTGGAGGAAGATGATCTGCTAGACAAATCTTCTATAAGTCCCTTGCCTCTTCTACCACCTATCAATCATCCACTTCCTTACTTACGCTAAGGAGTGAAGAAGAAGAACTGAAGCAAGCAATCGTCCCCCATATCAATACCATTCATATGGTGACTCGGTCTCGAACTCAACAAAGGGATATGGGTAAAGCCATCCAATAAAATGAAAAGGGCAAGGCCAAGGTAGCCATTCCATGGCCTTATCCTTCAACTCCCCAACCAACCAACCACACCCAAACAACTACACCTTCACCTTCACCTTCACCTTCACACTCACAACCACCCAAAACCAAAGTCTCCATTTTGGGATCCCCTTCTTCCGATGCATCTCCATTCGTCCAACACTTGGTGTTAAAACAACTTCACCAAACACCAGTCAAAATGGGCCTTTATGATTTAATTAGCACCTCGCCTCAACATCGTCAGGATTTAATCAAAGCACTGCATTCTATAGAGGTTCAACCAAATGATCTCAACCTCTTGCATCTTTTATTGGATCCATCCAACATGCTGCCATGGTCACTTTTCAAGAATAAAAAATTCTACCATATCATAGTGAAGACCCTGATCCCCCTCTTTTCATCACCGCATCTATCAATCAGACACGTGCCAAAAGAGTTATGATTGATGGGGGAGCGAGTATCAATATCATCTCCTCCCACACTTACAATCAACTTCAACTACCTAAAAACATCATGATGTCTGAAAGCTCGATAGTTCTCTGATCATTCAACGATACCTTGGATACCACTCTGGGAACAATTCTCCACATCTGTTTAGGGCCTCAAACTATTCCTGAATTGTTTTATGTCATAGAGGGTAAGTTTCAATATAACATGTTACTCAGTCACCCTTGAATCTGAGCCATGGGTTGCATCCCTTCCACCCTTCACCGATGTATCAAATTCAAACATGAGGGACAAGTCATTACAATCAAATCCGATTTGAGTCCCTTCGCTTCCTGTAATATGGAATATCGGCCCAAAGACATCCTCATTCCACCTTCGCCCCCTCCACAACCAACCTCTAACCAAACCACTACATCAACCCTACCCACCAATACTTATGTCTACAAAAATGAGGAAGCATCCATAGTTCAACCATCCCTTCATCTTAGATCCTGATCGAAAACCCCTTGCAATCCACATTTCAACGTCTCACGCTGGGGGAATATCGACTCCTAGCTTTGGATGCTTTCCCTTCTCTACAAGAATTTAGGTATCTCCAAAATGACCCATCGTATGATCCCAATATCAGTACCCATTGTCCCCTTTGGCGTTTCCAACAATAGAACATATTTTGTTTATGGGGGACTTGATAAGCCACTCCTTGCTCCCATCGCCATGCCTTATATCCAACCATTCACTTCCAACTTTTCTTATCTTAGCAATCTGACCTTTGTCCAGACGTACCTTCATCGATGCACTTGGAAGGGGTTTGGTTTTAGACTCTATGAATAAGGGCCTCACTAACTTCCCATCATCAAAACACAAAAACCTCGTGAGTTCTTTGGCTTGGGATACGTTCTCATGGAAGAACCCACATGACCAAAACCAGTTCTCACCACTATCGATGAACCTCCAACATCACCAATCCCATATCTCCCATTTGGAGAACCTCCAACCGCACCAATCCCAATCGAGGAACTTCTACCCCTATCAGCCTCACCTTTACAATTTGAAGAACCTCTACTCTTACCAACTCCATTTGAAGACTCTGACATCATCCCATCCAATTTTTTTTTGATCAGTACTGTTAGTTTAGGCTCACTGACCTATCAACATAGTGGCCAAACTAAAACCTTTCCTCTCATCCACCCCAAAATGATCAACTGTATTCACCCACCATCTATACCATTTAGTGCCAAGATGATAATTCTATCCTCACCTACCTACTGCAGGAGACTCTCCCATCCATAAATCCTTGCCTTCAGAAAACCAAACCATGCTCAATGAATCAATTATTGATGTTAACTTAGGAACCCAAGAGAATCCTCGTATCATTAAACTAGGCCAATCCTTGGACTCAAATGAGCAACGTGATTATCTCGCCTTCCTTCAGGACCGTATCATTGCATTCGCTTGGTCTTATCAAGATATGCCTTGGAGTGACCCCTCCATCGCCCTTCATAACATCGTTACCCATCCAGAGGCTAAGCTGGTACGATAAAAGTTTTGCAAAATGCACCCTTGTGTAGCTCTTCTCATCAAGGAATAAATTCAATGTCTTTTATCCATCAACTTTATTCAACCCATTGACTACCCATAATGGGTCTCTAATATTGTTCCCGTTACCAAGCCCACTAGGGGACTCTGCCTTTGTGTGTATTTTTGAGACCTTAACCTTGCATGCCCCAAAGATGACTTTCCTTTACCCAACATCGACCAACAAGTTGAACTTACCACAGGTTATGAGATGCTATCCCTCATGGATGGATTTTTAGGATACAATTAGATCCTAATCACCCCCTCAGACCAAGATAAAATTGCTTTTACTACTCCTTGGGGAACCTTTTGCTTTGGGTCATGCCTCTTGGCTTAAAAAATGCAGGAGCAACATATCAATGGGCCATGACCTGTCTTCCATGATCTTATTCATAAAACTGTACAGGATTATGTGTGTGATCTCCTTAGAAAATCTAAACACCGCAAGGACCATTTATATGTTCTTACTATCATTTTCGACTGACTAATCCAATTGTGTTCGGCTCAATCCCCAAAAATGCATTTTTGGGGTTTTGTCTGGAAAGATTTTGGGCTTTATTGTCTCCCTTTGTGGGATTGAGAGTGACCCTGTTAAAGTCAAGGTTATCCTAAAAATGCCTCCAACAAACCTTAAGCAACTTCACAGTCTATAGGGAAAACTCCAATCTATCCGTCGCTTCATCTCTCAATTATTAGATAGATGCCAACCCTTTCACCACCTCTTGAAGAAAGACACCTCCTTTAGTTGGACCAAAGATTGTCAACAAGCCTTTGATTCACTCAAAGAATACTTGTTTTCTCCACCTGTTCTTATCCCACCTAGGGATGACCAGCCTTTCTACCTTTACGTATCCACCACTGATCACTCTTTAGGTGCTATGCTAGCTCATCAAGATGAATAAAACAAAGAGCAAGTTGTTTACTATATCAGTCACACGCTTCTAGACTACGAGACATGATATACCCATCCTGAAAAGCTTTGTCTCGCTCTCATTTTTGTTGCCTCTAAGATTTGTCACTACCTTCTTAATCACAAAACATATGTTATCACTAACACCAACCCACTCAAGTATATGCACTCCAAGCCATACCAAAATCAGCATATGGCTAAGTGGCTCATGCTTCTGGTTGAGTTTGATCTTGAGTTTCTTCACCAAAAATCCATTAAGGGGTAGGTCATTGCTGATCAATTAGCTGAAGCCCCTCTCCCAAATAACCATCCCATTCTATTGACATTTTTCGATGAGTCTATTACAAATCTTTCTTAGGGAGAACCCTCTTACCAAATGACCATGTTTTTTGATGGCTCTAAATGTCAACATGGTGGGGGTGCAAGCATAATTCTCATACCCCTTCATGGTGAACCCCTTCCACTATCCTTTAAGCTCGACTTTGAATGTACTAACAACATGGCAGAATACGAAGCTTTGGTCATTGGTCTCCAAACTGCTCTCACCTTAAAAATCAAAACCATTTCTATCTTTGGTGATTCTCAACTCGTGATTAACCAAGTCAATGGGTCCTATCAGTGTAAAAATGACATTTTACAAAAGTATAAACTCTTCGTTGACAAGCTCCTAAAATATTTTGACTGTTATCAAATCCAATTAGTGCCTTGATCTACTAACAAATTTGCAGACACAATGGTCTCTCTTGTATCTCAAATACCCTCTCAACCTGTGGAATCCAAATTATTTGTCACCATCCACTAGTTCATTATGCCCTCATATATCAGTTCAGACCTTCCAACCATCTGTAGTGTGGAGACATCTCCGTTCGATGTTTGGTATGACCAAACCTTTAATTACCTTAACTTGGGCATCATTCCACCTGACCTCTCAAAGAATGTCTGGAAGGCCTTTATGTAGGGCACCTCTCGTTATACCATACTGTTGGGAATCCTATATAAACGTGGATTTGATGGTCTTTTCCTCCATTGTTTGCGTAGTCACGAGATTCCTCATGCCATCAAAGAATACCAAGATGGAGTTTGTGGGGGACATTTTAGTGGCCTCGCTGTCGCCAAAAGAATCCTACGCTTGGGTTAATATTGGCCTACCCTCAGTCAGGATTGCTGTGACTATACAAAGAAGTGTGTTAAATGCCAACAACACGTTAAATTGCATCACCTGCCCACTCACGGCCTTCAGGTATCCATGGATTATTGGCCCTTCTCATAGTGGGGGTTGGATCTAATTGGAGAAATCAATCTTCACTCTTCTCAACGACACCAATATATCATCACCGCTACATAATATTTCACTAAATGGGTGGAGGCCATCCCCCTTATATCCATCAAAGCTAAAAAAATTATAGATTTTATCAATCATCACATTATCTATCATTTTGGGGTCCCTCACAAAATCATAATAGATAATATCAAATCATTCAAAAACCAAAAGTTCAAGCGCTCTGTGATGCTTTTGGAATTAAACTCAGCCATTCCTCACCTTACCATCTGCAAACAAACGGATAGGCAGAAGCCTCCATCAAAACTCTCATCAAAATGCTAACCAAATTTAGAAGTGCTTCAGGCTGGGATTGGCATATACACATCCCATTTGTTTTATGGGCCTATCACACTAGTATCCAAACTGTAACAAGTGCTACACCTTTTTCCCTGGTCTTTGGTGTAGAGGCTATTCTACTTCTTGAAGTCTAGATTCTCTCTCTTCGTATTTCCTTACATGACATCATTTTTGAAGAGGATTATTGTCAAGAATGCCTCACGCACCTTGAATTACTTGATAAACATCACCTTGCTATCCTTAACCATCTGTGCATCTATCGAGAGCGTATTTCCCTTGCTTTTAACAAGTACCTCAAATAATGGGAATTCAATATCAGAGATCTCGTTCTAAAAGAAAACCAACACGTGACCAACATTGAGAAGAGTAAATGAGGCAAGTTTACTTTCAATTGGCTTGGACCCTACATCATTACCCATAAGTATGGATCAGGAGCTTATCATTTGTCCTCTCTTGAAGGCAAACCAAAACCTGAGCCTCTCAATGCTCCATATCTACGTTAGTTTTTTTGTTAGAGAAGGATCAAGCTCACCTGTTTGTCTTCCTTAAGTTCATCCTTTGATTATGAGATTTTAACCTTCACCCACCTTCCTCCTCCCTTTTTGAGGACAATTGATTACAACATAGAACCATGTGATTAACCATCATAGTCATGGCCTAATCCTAAATATGGGTACCACGGCTCTACCTATAACATGGTTCTCATGGATACTTTTCATCTCTAACAAGATGGAATTCCATAATCACCGTCTCTCAAAACCACACCCTTTCACATATCATTGACCTTCATGTGTAAATTTTTGCTCTTATAAAGGTAAACCTCTAAACCTAATTAGATTGGTCCATGTCTAAACACATTTCATCTTGAAAACAATTACTTGGGTCAATATCTCAAGTACTGCAGACTGCTCCTTCGAAGGATGACTGCCCAAAAACAAAATAAAAACTACCAAATGTAAGGTAGACTGCTCCCTTGAAGGACAACTATCAAGATCATTAAACAAAGCCAATAATCTTAGACCACTCCCTTGAAGGATGGCTAAGTTCACTTTGTCAAAAGCAAAGCAATTTTTTGGAAGCTTCCCACATCAATAAACTTCCCATATACAGAAATAAATCAAAAGACCCACTATCACAACAAATTCTAAAGCCAAAATCGACTCTCTAGCAACATAATAAGTTGGAAGCCACAATCGGCTTCCACATGTAGACTTCCTACATTGATTAGTCTACATTTAACATATGACATGGACTTGTCTATTACTGTTCTTAGCTCACCTATAGATGGAGCAAATTAATTCACATGCGGTTATCATACATATCAACCATTACCCTTCACACCACCCATCACCCATCTTCCCTTTAGTCTATCTGTAAATCAAGGGACCTAGAGCTTACTTGACACCCTGTGATCAAGAAACCTTTTTTTATCGACTAACGATCGCTCATGTGCAGCGTTTGAGGTGCTTATATTCATTAAGTTGATCCTGCTTCAGGTTTATTTTTAGTCCTTATCAAAAACAAAGCATTGTTCCATGTTCTTAATGTGCTTGGTTGATGTTTTCCTCACAAATTTTACCATCTAGTGCTGCAACAACAATAATCATTATTTTTACATTTAGTGAGCTTATAAAAACCACAACCATACCAATCATAACCATAACCATAACATTTATAAGTATCCACACAACCTTAATCATGATACCATTCGACGAGTGACATCCAACAATTTTTTTACATAACAAACTGTGCAATATTTTATTTAGGGTGCGAGGAATTGCGTGACACATACATAGTCATCAAATTACACATGGCCTAAAGCACATGCATACATCGACATACCTTATGAATAAGGCATCATTTATTTAATAAAGTTTGTCTCATGAACTAGATGGTAGCATTAGTGTGAGATGAGGGGATGGCACTCCTGTTCGTTGTTGCTAATGATGAATGTGGTCAAAGACGGTAGTCTTAGTGCATGGAGGGACATACACCATCATTTGCAATGGAAAATGGAATGATGATTATGTGAAGGTAGATGTGCTCGCATGAAGGACATGATTTGATCTTAGTACTGGTCCTTATCATGATTCTTTAAATATAATACCTACTCATTCATCCTCGTCGACCTGGGTCTCCATTCTGTCAATTAGGAAGGTCATATGATGCCATTGATTCCCTTGAACAATCTTTGCACAGGAAATGGTCATCTCTACCTACCTTTTCACATGGACACATCACCCTTGATATGATTGGTCATCTCGATAAAGTTGTTATGCACTATCATGATATCTTTTTGTTGCCCTTATCATCCAATTCACATCTAATGTCTTTCCTTGCTTTGTCATCTTGTGACCCTTGTAGGCCTGGTGGTCATTTAAATCATTATCACCTTTGGCCTGGTTGACGTAAATTATCTTCCAACCATGGGCTACTATAACAATCACGCCTTCAAAACTACCACTGTTGCTGGTGGTGGTAACTCTTAAATCCTTGCTACTATAGAAACTCTTCCATCAGAGGTAGGCCGCCATGAATTCACACCAATACATTCACCTTCTTGTCCCCTCTACCCTCCGCTTACTACCAGCCCATTGCCATAATCTCTGAATGTCAGACCCCAACCATTAGCAATACCTATTCCAACATGGCAGTCTTTTCTTTTGTGCCAGTTGAACATTCATTCGTAGCAAGGTAACCACCATCTTCTCCGGACCACGCAGCTTCTTGTTGGTTAGGCCCGAACAAGCAAAACCAATAAGTCATTGGTTCCATGGAGCTGGGATAGAGGATGCAAACATGGCCACCATTTTTCTAGCCTACTCATGTGTCTCTTGGGTCAAGCAAGGTCCATCCTCTATCGCTCACCTAGCTGATAACTTCCTTATAGAATCTACTTGATCGTTAAAGAAATCATTTATAGATTGTCACTTCACTACAACCCTTAAAACTTAGCTCGTAGTGGTGATGAACCTTGGCCAAAATGACTTTGCAGATCCATATAGACCTCCACCTCCTAAAACTTGGCTCGTAGAGGTCGACACTATCTCCAAACTCCTACCTTCACACAATTTTATTAGGTGTAAACTCCTAACAAAGGCACCTCTTCTTTGGATTAGCTCCATTGAAGATCATTTATGGTACTTAGCATTGTGTTCACTTCTAATTTATCCTACCTTGCCCATCTATATCTCTAATCCTACTAAATGTGGGATCATTATAGTAACTATTTCCTGGTCTACACCATTCAATTTCATCAAAACCTTCACCAAAACCCAAAATTGTTGTTTTACAAAGCCTTCTCCCTTAGCCCAAACGAACCCATGTGGTCCATCAAATTGGGACAGCAAATTTGAACACCACTCACCCAAACCTTATTGAACTACATTGCCCTGATGTCCATGGACTATGTAGGCATTGCTTCACTTCTAAGGGCAGCTCAACCACTAACAACTAATTCCCATCCCCTTTTTCTTCTCACTCATTTCCATCACTAACAACACCCTCTTGCTTAAGGCATCCTACATCAAGGAAGCTTTGAATTCTTTCTTCAACGTCCTTATGATTTAACACCATCTAATACTTCCTCTTAATTTTTCCCCTTGTTGATAGAACTACATCAACCTGAGGTCTTTTTGGACTATGTAGGCATCACTTAGTTATTGAGGTCAGCTCGACCACATCCTTTATTTTGTTTTCCCTTCTCACCTAAAATCTCTTCTTCCACTTCTCTACCTATCCCCTCACCACCTCCCTCCCTTCAGCTTGTCAATCTCTTTTAACACAAGGGTTGATAGCCTTCCACATTGGCCCCTCTTATCTCCCATAAAACCACCACCTACTCTACCTCACTAGCCTCCCCGTCACCTTTCCTTGCGCATACTTCACAACTCACTCCTTCATCCACTTCTCATGTTTTTTCTCTCTCCCTCCACTTATTACCAACCTTGTCCTTTATCCCCTTTCACTTCTTTCACCATCTTCATCATCTCCCCTCGCCCTTGGCTAGTTGTCGTACCCTCTTTATCACTCTATTTTCCTCACCAATTCCCCATCATACTATGCATTTTGCAAGCTTTATGTTTCTTTTGTAACTTTATTTTTTCTTTACGTGTACCACCAGTCTCTGTCATTTCACCAATTTTCCCATCGTACCCATTTTCCATTCTTTTTGTTTGCTTTTTTTCCATCCTTCCATCCTTTTTGTCTTCTTTTTTCCTCCACAACTAGTTTCTCATTGGGTATTTATCTTTTGGGAAGCCTTCTATAATTGCCTCTTTTCTTCTTCTCAATTCTTGCCTTTTGCCTTTTGAGTTCCCTTTTTCCTCTTTCCATCTTGATACTCACTTGTCTTTTGCATCTGTGTGAGTATCCTTGCTTTATATCCCTACTTCAATTCTTCCTTTTTCTTCTTATTATCCATGATCTTCATCCTTTATCTTCATCTCATTTCCTTTCATTGTTTTCCACCATCCTCTCCCTTTTCTCCATTTCCTTTCATTTTTCTCATCTTGAGGACATTCTTTGTTCTTCCTGACCTTCTTTTTCCTCCTATATGACCATGCTTGGCTCCTTCCATCTTTCTCCACCTTTGTCTTTACTTTGTTATTTTCTCTACCTATTTCCTCATCCATCTCCTGGTTTGCCTTCACCTCATCCCTTGTTGAAACTCCTTTATTCTCTCCCATTGGCACTCCACCTTCTCACTCATTAGAGTGCAGTCACCAGTTAAACTGCTTCTGTGTGCATCTCCTTATCTACTTCCTCGTGTCCTCCATGCCCTTTCCTTAATGCATGAAATCTAGTTAGGTTCATAACTTTAGGTGCATCCCTTTTTTCCTTTAATGCCTCTGTGTGTTGCACTCGAACCCTTTTTTTTATACCTCTCTAGCTACTCCATTCACCCTACCTATCACCTTTCTCCCTTTTAAACCCTCTGTCCATTTTGAGCATGCTACGACATCAAAATTCTTCCGCTCGATTATGGTTTAATATGAGATATATACCAAACCTACAACTTTATGAAATAATTGGCCAGGACTGTGGGCTCATACGACCAACCAACAAGGTTGAACGTCGCTAAGCCATCGGGAGGAAGATTCCTTCCCCACCCCTTTGGTCTTGCCTATTTTAAACCCCTTTTACTCTGACCTTCAAAGATGTTAGAATAAAAACTAAAACCACCTTCAAATGAAAGATTTGGGATAGCTACGTGGGAATGATAGCTACACCCTCTCACACGCCCTAACCTTCCAACCAATAATTTCCCTTGATTCTCCCTTCTCAGACTACATCTTCTTATGCCTTGAAATAGACCTGCTCTTTAATTGCAATCCACAACTTGCTCCCTCATTTAATTAATATTAATATTATTATTATTCACCTCACTCTGTATTCTAAAACCCCTCAACGTCTTTCTCTAAATTCTCTCAAAACTCAATGCTTACTTATTTTGGGGCCCCACTGACTCAAGGGTCAAGGGTTCAAATCTTCACCACTTCTCATTTACCTACTCTACTACTTTGATTCCTTGAATTGTTGAATCATACCCTTTCATAATCTGTTAATGACATTGTTGTGAAGTGTGCACAATATCAACTTATTTGGATGGTGATAAAATAACCTATCGGATCATCATGGTAATTCAAGGAGTACCAAATTTTCTAAATCTTGATAAAGCATATTTCTCCTTTTTTGAAATAGTGACCAAAATTTAATACTTGAACCTTCTTATCCACTGCTGTAGATTCCTTTTGCATAGTTGACACAATCATCTAATTGTATCCTAGGTAATCTCATCCATCATTTCTACCAAACCAATCAGAAAACTATTTGATACCCATATTTTTCACCCTTTTGGAACTTCCCTTTATCCAACATCTTTCAACTAGACCTAACTACATGATATCAAATTGGGGCAACCAAGTTAACCAACGCTCTTCACCTCAAAAGAACTAATTTGGCCTGAAATTATTTTTGGATTCCTATCCATGGAACTATGTAGGAAACGTCCACTTACCGCATGCATTTGGAATCAACTTATCCATCCCCTTCGAACCCATACCCAATCCATCCATGCTTTCACCATGTCCACCTTGACGTTGGTTGCTTTTAACCCAGAACATTGGTGTGTTTTATAAAAATATTTGATCTCAACGACCAACTTTACCATGTTGAACTTTTCAATGTTTGTACCACCTCATGCATGACCTGATCAATTTTGTTGTTTTTCATGAGCACTTCCTACCTTGGATACTTGCGACCAACACTGAACCTGTCTAGATGAATTGATAGGTCTAACTCGATCAGTTATGACCAATGTTGTGGACTGATTATCCCTATCACATGTCCTTCTAGGATCAACCTTATTTTTACCAACATGGTAGCTTTAGTCTCTACACAATCTTGATTATTGTGCTTAGATGCATTTTGTGAACCCTTTGGCATTTCACATGCCCAACTACCTTGTGGCACCACCTATTGCCTCCCCACTAGCTACTTGTCAAACCTACACTCGATTCAGCCTTCCCTCATCAACTCTTGGTTTGAGGGGGAACACCTCCTCCCATACTCATAACACCTTGACCTTCGACTAAGCAATTAATTTTTGTTTTGCAGCTTGTTAATTCAAAGCTGCATAACAAAAAAAGGTAAAATATATACACTAAAAAATTTCACACTTATAGTTTTCAATGACTAAATGCCTCGGGACCCCCTAAACCTTGTTAACCTTTAACAAAACTCTCTTAAACCAACTAAATCACTATTTTCTTAGTCACATAATACTATTTAAAAGTATTATTCCCTATCACTATTCACAGTGGGACCCACTATCACTATTCATGATGACATGACAAGTGGCATGGCATGTGACATGACAATTGACATAGAAGGTGATTTGAGAGGTGATATGGAAAGTGACATGGCTTAGAAGTGATGTGGCTTGATGTGGGACATCATACCCCACCTGGGACCCTTCCCAAAGGCTTGATGACCTCATTTAAGCATCACAATGGTCCCATTTAAAATATGGTGAATTTCCTCTCAAAGGACCATTAGTCAACATGTATTTTACATAAAATTAACTTCCAAAATAAGATACCCACCTTTTTAAAACAAATGGCACCCATTTTTAACTTCTTAACCCAAATGGGACACTCACCAACCCAAATGGGAATCCCCACCCACCTCATTTTGACTAATTCATCCACTAGATAAAAAATGATGCCATACCTCTATTATTCCTTATTTGGCATGACTCTTCACAATATATTTTATAAATCCCCCCCACCTTTCCTTCACCCTAGGTTAAGTTGGAAAGTGGCAAATTAGTATTTTTTATTATTAACATTTTATTGCAGGTTTTTGGAGGAGGTTATCCACTTGAGAAGGAGGTCATCCTCATCTTGGAGGAGAAAATATTCAAAGCATCGAAGCTCTGCCATAATCACTCCAAAATTTCATCAACAATATCATTCACAACACCATCATCGACAACCATCTCAAAGGTAACCTTGTTTGTTTATTTTATTTCAACTTATTATCTTTTTTGACCTCTTCTCTCTTGACCTCCATACCTTTCACCTTTAACCTCTTGTTTTCCCCCTTTTTCACTTCATTTATTTCCTTGGCCATATTTATCCACTTGACCCTTTTTACCTCTTTTCCATAATTCACCCACTTGACCCGTTTTGCCTCTTGGCCATATTTACCAACTTGACCATTTATCCCTTTTACCCTTTTCTCTTCTATCTTCTTGATCATTTTAACTATCACCTTATTGATCATTTCAATCATTTATCAAGCTCAACCAAACCATCTTTCCCTTTTGACTATTTGCCAAACCAAATCCATAACCTTGCTTCGACTAGCCTTTTAGCGTTTGCTTTATTTAGTAATTTTCCTAGCAAAGCATCCATCTTAATTATATTTAATTTCAGATTTTCTGTCATTTAATGCAATTATATTTCAGTTTATCATTTCAATTTAATTATTCAAAGAAGGTGGATTGATAGCTTCCTAGGAATCTTTCGCTTCTAGGACCTAGCTCACGCTAGGCAATCCACTTTGATACTTGTCTAAAAAATAAGTTTTCTTAGTATTTTCTTATTGTAGGTTATTCCTTCGTAGACAAAGAAGAGTATCCACCATCGTTTGGATCATGTACACATTTTATACCAGGGTCTTATAACCATTACCCTTATTGATAGTTTACTTAGAAAAAAGCAAAAAGTAGAGAGAAACAACTTCTTAAAGGTTTTCATCCTCAAGAGGTGGAAACCAAACTTGACATACTTGATTCAAATTTCCAAATCAATCTTCAACATGCCTATCAAATGATGGCCTACCTTCTTTTTATGTCCTCTTTTCTTTTAGATAACCCTCCATTCCAAAACTTTAAAAGGACATCCATTGTATTTTCACTTTAGGCCTTTTCAAATTAATTAAATAACTTGCCTTAATAAATTAGTAATTAATTTTTTTTTGGTAAATTAAATTATTATTTTATATTAGTTCATTGCTTCATTAATTAATTAAATTACTCTAATAATTGAAGTGATCAAAATCATTTTTTAATCAATTTATTAATTATAAAATCCTTTAGAATAATTATTAAAATTACCATAATTTTTCAAATGGTTCACTCTAGAAATTCAAATAATTATCCAAGATAGTTCTATTTTAATAATTAATTAAATTGCCTTAATTAAAATCACTATTTGGAAAATTTTATTAATTATTAAAATTATATGAAAATGAGACATTATAGTCATCCTTTCCCAAATTTACTTGCCCTCAAGTAAATGCAAGCTCATATGCTCAATTACCATGTCCAAGTGGTAAACCCTATTGTAGTGCTAAAAATGTCTTGCTCCTGTACATGTTAAGTGGAATAATTTTTGCAAAAAAGTATAACATGACTTACCCCAAATGGATAAAGAATGCCATACCACCTTGCCAATATGTCCCATAATGCAGCCAAAATCTTTTCTTGCTTCCCAAGAGAAAAAAGCATAAAAAAGAAACCCGTAGCTTGGGGGCTGCCCCCAAGTGCAAAAGGTGACATAACAACATTCCATAGGCTTCCTATGCCTCCATGTTAGCAATTCTTTCATTACCAAGTTGTACATAGTGAAGTCCTTCCAATCAAACAAACAAATGCGTCCCAAATGAAGTAGCCTACTTGATCTTTCCTTGGAGAGTGTATGCAAATGAAGTTAATGCCCAATGACCTCTCATGAATTCCTTCATACCATGGTGTTAATTTTCAATCTTGTCAATAATTAACAAGATTAAATGCTTTGAACAACATATCTTGGAAGGAACCCTTTACCACGTGCCATCCTTCTTGGATGGTTTTGTCCATGTGTATCATATGCCCAAAATATAATGATAAACATTGTTGTACCATACTCACATGTTTTCCTCTTCCTGTATGCTCTTTGTGGTGCGTCAAGAAATTGTTTTTAGACCTAAGGAACTGCTGTAGTGTGCATGCGAATCAAATATTTTCTCCCAATGATAGGGCTGAAAGAGAGGCCAAAATTTTGATTTTTGTAGTGAAGAGAAATCATATTTGTATAATTGTTGTAAATGAGCATCAATTTTGATCCTTAGCCACAAGTTTCATTCTATTGTTAGCTCACAATCACAAGTATATAACATTTGTGATAGAGGACACAAATCAGTCACTTCTTCCCAACAAAGGGGCTATGACAAAGGCAATTTTTTTTATTTTTTTGATTGCATACAATCAGAAATATTATGCACCACATCCTTCCTTGTCATGGGTGACAAGCTACCTCTGAAATCAATTTTATTGTGCATACTAGGTGGTTGTAAAAGAGGGAATAATTTAGAATTCTTTGAAGCAACTTATTTATACCTTCTAACAAGAATTTCGTCCCTCCTAGTTGATCGCCATGTGCCAATCATGTTTTCTCTATTGGGGTCCAATGGTCCAACATGTTACCAACAAATTTTTGATTTTTTAGGAAAGGTAGGAAACAAATTTTTCTTCACCAAATTATTTCGTCCAAGGCTGCTCTTGATTTGGGTATTTGCCCACTCTATGGTAGTCCTCAAACTTTTATCCATGTCTACATTTTCAACTTTTCCAAATAAACCTACACATGGAATAAACACGTTAGAAAAGTTTTTAGTGTCTAATAACACTTTTGCAATTATTTCATCATACCTCATGAGCATGACACAGGCTCCCTTGTGGTGTCTTAGCTTTTTCATATCATGTGTGTAACATGCCTTTTTCTATTTCAGACTTCCCTTTATAGTGGTTGGAAAACCACTCATACGTGTGGAAATCCCTTCCATGGTGTTGGGGTGTGAGAGGCACACCTTCTTAGGGCCAACACTACTCATGGCAACGACAAGCTTAGTAAGAAACAAACTAAAAATGTGAAAAACAACAACAAAGATATTACTTACAACTCTTTCCTTGATTCTTGGATCATGGTGCTTCTTGATTATGTCTTTTTTCATGAGGATCCAAACCTTTTCCTTTGTTTCACAACATAATAAAATAACAAAATCATGTTTATAGTGCTTACATAGATCCCAAAACCATAATTGAGGTTTGTCATGTCTAACCCATGAATTGATAAGGAAGAGTTCCTCTCTTCTCTTAGTTCCCCTCATCTCTTCTTCATGGTTGGCAATATTAATATCAACCCTTGCAACACCTGATTTTGTTACTTCTATTGCATATTTGATTGGGGTTGAATAAAAATCAGCAATCATTACCTTCAAGCATTCTTTCTTTTCATGGTGCATTAATTCATCAAGAAGCCTTGTAATTCCATTTAACCTGGTCAAGGCTTGTACTTACTTCTCATTTTTGACTAAAATTTGTTCTTTCTAAACTCTTTCACCCACTCTAAAGTCTTGCAATAAATTTGAACCATTATTAGGGACCAAACAAAATTTATTATTCATAACATACCTTTCTATGTATATTTTGGTTTCCTTGTCTTCTTCAAAATCATCTTTTTGAATCTCAAGGTTTGGGGTACTTGGTGTGCCAAAGCATTTAACTCTTCCCCATTTTCGTCCATCTTTTGTAGCCTTCTTTGCTTCTCTAAAAACTCAGTTTTTAGTACTCTAGAATTCCCACTCTAGGTTGCCTCAAAGTGTTAATTTTTTATTTCTTACCACCTCCTCTCAAATATGATTTTTCTATTTTGTTGATTCCTCCATAAGAATCCTCATGAAGGGTTGTCCATCCAATCTTTTTGTCTTCTATTTGCAACCTTTGTTGCTTATAAATTTTTGGTTCTTGTGGCACATAAATTTTGGTTAATGGTTGCCCTCCTATGCTCTTTTTGCATGCCTTAGACTCTTCTGAATTTTATACCTTTAATCTCGATTGATTGCTTATTTCTTTGAATCCATTATTGGCCAAATTTTGATGCTCAATCATAAAAACTTTTATTAGGTGGTTGCCCTTCCAAATCAACCTTAATTACCATTGATTTAGGTGTGGGGGGTCCCTTCTTTCTTTCAAACTTATCAATTAACTCTTCCAACAATTCTTCATGTGTCCTAATCATGCTATGCCTTTGTGTCACACTTTCACGATGCCACCAATCATGGGCAGCCCTATCCAAATGTTGGATAACAACTATTAGTGCCTCTTTTCAACTTCTAGGTTTCAAGTTAAGATACTCAATCATCATATCAACCCAAACTCTTACGGAAATACTTGGATCACCATCAAAAGTTGGGAAAACTATCTTCCCCTAACCATCCTGCTTATCCATGTACTCATGGTGAATCTTACCATACCTTAAAAATAGCCAATATTTGAATCTCTTTCCCCTGCGGTATATAGGTGCAAGAGTCAAGTACTCATCATAATCCTCCATGAGATCCCAATGAACCAAGAGCTGGTCCTTATGATCTTGGACCTATGTAATACCTTTCATCCTTCCTTGTTTTTGTATGATAGAGACCCTGAATTTCATAAATAACCAAGATATGACTTTGATACCACTGTAATGTCCCCAATTTAGGACAAAGACCATAAAAAGAGTTTTTTACGAAACCCAAAAAAATCTAAAAAATAATACTGACTTCTTAAATTAAAATCAACAACCACTTAATTCACAAATGAAGTAAATAAAATACCTCTTCTCTTGTCCCTTCTAATACAATTAATTTGAACTTGCAACCAAATGATATCTGCTTGAAACACCCTGAAACACCTTGCAAACACTTCCAGATAAAGTTGCCACACTTGGTGAAATATAGGAAATAATATCAGAATGCTAAAAATCTCAACTTGCCCTTCAACAAGCTTCTAAGTCTCTCAAAACAAGTCGTCAATGTTAAAAAATTAATGCAATAAATTCCAAATTATAAATAAAAAAATATATGATTGTTCCTTTCAAGGTTAGAGCCCAAAAACACTCAAAAAACCCTTAGGTGAATTGCTCCACGTGGAAAAAATAATAGGAATAATTCAAAATTATTCACCTTGCAATCAACGCTCAAATCACTCAAATTCAACATGTAAAGTTGATAAAAGAAATCAAAATATAATAATATATATATATTTTTTTGAATTATTATAATAACATAGGGCATCAAATCAACCACTCAATGGATTCAAAATGCTACCAAGATGATTCACCCACCCATAGAAAATTCGTATAAAATACTCAAACCTTAAAAGAGGGTTTCCTCAATGCAAGACCCTCCAAAAGAGTTCCCAAGACGTCCAAGTACTTTGCTAAAGATAGAAACCTGTAATTTCATTGCCCTTTCCAAACAATTCACTGCCCATAACAATTATTATTTCTTACAAACAGATTGAAACTTTAAAAATTCATAACTCCCTCAATAGTTGGAATTATGATGCAAATAAGAGCTCAAAATGACCACAAAATTAGTGACTTTCAAATAAAAATAATTTCAAAATTTTCCTTCCATGGAAAGGCCACCAACACTTGCTCTAAAATTCTAAAAAACATAGTTTCCAGAATTTTCCGTCTCAAACCCTAGGTTCACTCAAATTTCCAAAAGTAGGTGGTGTTCCAAAACACCTTTGTAGATCTACTTGCATGTACACATGCAATTTGAAGCTTACTTATAACCCTTGAATAAAATTTCTCAAGTATAATAAATATAAGTTTTTGTCCCCAAACCTTTGACACTTCTTGAAGGTTTTCATCCTCAAGAGATGGAAACCAAGCTTGACATACTTGATTCAAATTTTCAAATCAATTTTCAACATGCCTATCAAATGAGGGATTACCTTCTTTTTATATCCTCTTTTCTTTTAGATAACCCTTCGTTCCAAAACTTTAAAAGGACATCCATTATAATTCCACTTTAGGCCTTTTTGAATTAATTAACTTGCCTCAATAAATTAGTAATTAAAATTACTTTTTAGAAAATTAAATAATAATTTTATATTAGGTTCTTGCTTCAATAATGAATTAAAATGTTTAATAATTGAAGTGATAAAAATCATTTCTTAAAGCAATTTATTAATTATAAAACTCTTTAGAATAATTGTTAAAATTACTTTAATTTTTCAAATGGTTAAAACCACTTTTTCGGTAATTCGAATAATTATCCAAGATAGTTCTATTTTAATAATTAATTAAATTGTCTTATATTTTCAAATGATTAAAATCACTATTTGGACAATTTTATTAATTATTAAAATATATGAAAACGGGACATTACATATTTGCATAGGTTAAAACATGACAAAGATGTTATTACTCGTTATGCCTAATGACATTAAAGATTATTTAGAAGATGATCAAAGTAAATATCATAAAGTTGGTGTCTTTGCAGGTCTAATGGTGTTTAAATCACCAAGTAATATAGCCATGCAAGGCCTTTTTGTTACAATAAATGTTAGATTTCTTTCTCTGTTACTAGGGCCACCCCAAATATTTGTATTATTATGTTTAAAATTGCCAGTGCACATACCAATGTCCTAGCTAGCTCCTTTGCAACATAATTAGTTAGTGTTAGGTATAAAGTTTGTTAAATATGTTGTTATGACTTCATGTAAGACTTTGTAACAAATGTGTTTTTATGTAGATTCTTCTAGAAAGTGAAACTATTACAGGTTGTGTCAATGAATTTACATGTCACCAATTTGAAAATAAAAATAAAAATACAATGATAAAATTCTAATTCAATTCAAGTGTATCACATATAAAATTTGAGTATGAACTATTTCTGATATAAGTGTTCAACAACAATGCTTCATGGTATACTTTAAGCTTATTGTAGGTAAGAACATATATGGGTGATCCTTGTTGGTCATGTATCCTCTTTTGTCCTAGTTGACCATCTAATGGAAATTTGTGTTGAACATACCACATTTTTTTATTATGATTGTATGCACAAACTACCAATTGTTGGCACTTTGGAAAGCTCTTATATTACATAGGTGACTATGATGCTTGAAAAACTATTTTATTGCATTGGTGACCATTAATCTTCCTACCTTTTTCAAAATGCTTGAAAAATTATTCTATTTCATCAATGACTATTAACCATTCAACTAATTGTAATATTCTTTTGGAAGTACATATATCAAAGTTTATATATCTGGGACATGCCAAATACACAAAAAATGTCAACATTGGTTTTTTATGATTTAGAGTTTGTGAGGTTGAAGGCTCAAATACATCCACTCGCTTTTTCATTTGTGTAGGTTATTTCCTTGGTTTTAATATGGTTTTCACTTGAACATGATCTATATTTTTTCCATGTAATGTAACAATTTATAGGTCAACTTGGAGACCTCCTTTTAATGGTTCCAATCCTTTACAATTGAGTCAAATATACTCCCAAATATCATTCTCTTGGAATGAAATGTAATGTAATAATTTATAGGTTAGCTTGGAGCCCTCCTTTAAATGGTTGCAATCCTTTATAACTGAGTCAAATATGCTCCCAAATCTCATTCTCTTGGAATGAGATGTAATTCTTGATATCTTGGTTTCTATTGGTGTTTATCTAAGGAGACCATTGCCTCTTATTAGAATGGAAGCCTCATGAGATGACCTACTCAAATTTGTCCATGTGCATGTTGAGAAAACAATTTTCAAGCCCACCTTTCTAGTGAGAAAGGATAACACATGTTGCCTTATAATGGATCACCCTCACATGCAATTCCCAAAAGAGGAAATGGTTCATCTATTATGTCATCTTAAGGACAATCTGTCAATCTATTGATTTATGGGACCCTATCAAGGATTGAAAACATTGCGAGCATTGGTATGTAATCATGGGACATCTTAAAGGTCATATTCTCAACTTTGGATAAAAAGGAGGTACGTTTAAAGGGGCTTGTATTTCATGAACAAAACTTGATTGTTCATGAAACCTTGTTCTTTAGCATTAATCCTTTCAACAATTTCTCACGCACAATCTTTGTATGGTTAGATTGCCACTATTGTTGATGTGTTATTTGGCACGACAATGCCAATGTTAGGATTTAGGGGTGGTTAACCCCATTAAGCCTCTCTTAAAAGGAGTCGCGTGTAGGCAGGTCTCCCTAAGGTTAATATTTTTCAGGTCACATTGCATTGTTATTCAACTAGTTGTGTTCCAAACAAGGGGTCTATTGGTGTGAAATTTAAAACTAAATTTTAATAGTGCTATGATCTTTGAATAAATTGGATGATAATTACGGTTACATATTATATTCAACTGGGTTTCAAACAAAAATTGAAAACAACAAAGTATACCCATACATTTACCCAAATCAAAGTTAGGGTTTTAGATAAAAAATAGTTTAAAATTCTAACTTTAGTTGTTCATTCCCATGTATTTAATCATTTAATAGTGTGGTAATACCATAGGAATAGAATAAAATAAGCATTCAAGATAATACAAGCAAAACATAATACTATCAAACAAAACCCTAGTTTTAACAACTTGATAAAAAATATAAAAGAGGGAGAAGTGGAAAGAAAGCCCACAATAATGGTGGAAAACTCAATATCATAATCACAATAGCTCCATAAATCAGCCATTGAACCAACTGCACATACATAATTGCATTCAGAACCAATGCAAGCTTTTGAGGAGAATAGAGAAAGAAAGAGCAACCACAACCATCATATACATGTGCAAGTTACAAGCAAATGATCCAAGTCTTCTATTAATAAACATTCATAATTTTTTTTAAGATATATCTGTAGCTTTTGACTGGAGCAACTGAACCAGTTACATCAACGGCCACAATTGGTCGATACCAAAATCCCAATATTCCTGCTATAACTGGGATTTTTTACATTTCATTTACCACACTATTCCTGCCATAATCGACATTTACGATCCCACCACAACTGATGTTAATACCAATACGGTGACAATCGGTCTTTTCCATACCTCTGAAATTTGAATCTAGGTGGTGCATATAAAAACTAAGTTGCTTTACCAATGCACCCCCATCTCTTCTGTATAAACATTCATCATTTTGATACACAAATTTGGAGTCTATTACAATCAATCTTTTAAAATTTTGTTAGCGTAATGATGAGGTTAAAAAAGAGGGATATGATTTAACACTATGAAAACAAAAAAAATGTTGATCGACTTTAAGCTTTTAGAGCAATAAAATCCAACTCTTAAAATGGACGCAGTTGGTCTTATTTATATAATTTCCATTGATTCATTTCTCGCCCAAATGCTCATTCACTTTTCCATTCCTTCCACTTTGACTTTTTGCTCCATTTTATTTTTCAAAAAGAGAAAAAACAAGTTATTTTTGGTAATTAAAAGCTCTCCAAGTAACTTATAAACTTAAAACTTTAAAATCTCATTGCACAAGAAGAATTTTGAGAAACTAGAGGCACCAAAATGTTCGTGTCAGAGTCCACTATCCAACAAATTTGATGGTTTTGAAAACAAGTTAATGGGGACCAAGTTATGGTCAAAAAATTGGTAGGGGGGTCTAAAATGGCACTTAGTGGACCTATACGGGTTAGGAAAGTGCAAAACTTAGTTGAAAGAAGCTTTTGACTCCAGTCAAATTGGGTAAAATTAGTGTTACCAATGTGACTGTGCTACAATGAAATTTTTGATGGTGCAATCAGTTTCTAAAATGCGCATATGGGGTGAAAGTTATGCCCCTAGAGCGACAAGTAGTCCAAACAACTTGATGGAAAAAATAGACTATGGGATTATATTTTGTTGTTATCATGCACTTTTCGACTTGTCAGGGAATTTTGAAAAATCTTAGTTCAAAAGATGCTTTACATCACTATGAGACCCATTCAGATAATTTCTCTAGTTTGAACATCAAGTTTTAAATGCTCAAAATGGTGAGGAAAGTTCAAATTTTGTATTGAGGGAGGCCCAAGACCTAATTGGGTCTTAGATCCCTGTAATGCATTATCAGTCCTTTTGCCTATGGTTCACTTCATAGTCAGAGTTTCGAGGCTAAAAAACCTGATAGGATAGTAGTTTTTACGAAACTGAAGCTCAAAAGCCTAAACGTTGTTGCTATGTGGTTCCAAGGGCTAAAAGTTTGAGTAGAAAAACATTGAGGATTTGGGTTTGAGAACTTTGAAGGTGTTGCATCGGGGAAATGTGCTTTAAAAGCCTAAAGGCTAAGGTTGGGAAAATTGGCTGCAAAAGTTTGAGTATTAAACACATATTCAGTTAGGGGTAAGATCCTCGATTAGGTATATGAGGAACACTCAGTGCTCCCCAAGACCTAGTTAGGGAAAATACCTCAACTAGCATTGAATGCCTATGCCCGACTAAAACAAGACCTATTCAGAGTTTAAATTTTGACTAGCACTAGAATTTATGCTCTAAAAAAATCACAACCAAATCAGGAAAACATTCAAATTAACAAAGAACTCTTGACTCAAATTCAAGACCTAGTTGGGCATTTCGTTCCGATTGGAACTAACAATAGGAATGAAGACCCTCCTAGACCTATTTGGGCTTTGAAACCCTGATTAGGTTTAGGTTTTTAGCAATTTTGAAAATAAATTAAAATCATCCTTGAAAATATTGATTAAAACTAGGCAATCAAATTTGAAATGGATAGACCAAATCAGATATTTTGATAACTTTTTCCCTTGATTTGATGAGATTTTGCAAGGAAGATCAAGAAGTCGTTAAATGACCAAGTGTAAAATACAAAAATGAATTGCACAAGCTTGGTGAATAGGATGGAATAGATTTTAGGGGTCGAAAGGGCATGAAATTCAAAGTGACCTCTTAGGATGAACTAAGAGACCTGAGCAAGCTAGGGAATTCCTGCACTAGAGACCCCGCAAGTGGGATAAGTGCCTAAAAAATGTGTTTTCACTCAAAGAGTAAAACATTAAACTTATCCACATGATTGTGGTCAATAATATGGGATAGGTTATAGAGGCCCAATAGGCATAGAAACCAAAATGACGCTCTGAAGTAGTTACAGGGAGTTGAGAGAGCTAGCAGATAAGATGACCAAGTGAGTGTAAGTGTAGTTAGACTCTGTTTCAGGGTAAAGTGCTTTATATAAAACTTTACCATTCAGACTTGGTCATCACAATGGGATAGGGTTCAGGATCTAAAATGGCATGAAAACTGAGGTGACCTCCTAGATCACACTAAGAGAGCTAAGAGAGTTAAGAGAGCCAGCTTGCAAATGCAAATTGTGAGGTCAAGACTCTAATTTCATGTTAAGTGTTATATATAAAATTTTCTCACATGAACGTGGTATTTCCAATGGTGATAGTTTTGAGACCCAGTTTGGCATGCAAACTAAAACTAACCACCAAGACAACTTAAGAGTGCTGAGAACAATGAGCCGTGAGCACAAGTAGGAGTGACTATAAAAGTAAAAAGAGGCTCCCTAATTATTGGAATAATTAGGGCATGTTGTGTAAGTAAAAAATAAATGATGACTCTATTGAAAAATGCTTTTGAGTATTTTGAAATAATAGAAACGTGTCTATGAACCTAGAATCCTAGGCAAGACTAAGCATAGAACATGAATAGTTCGAGAGAGGAGAAGATGAAAGCAGCTAATGGACCAAATTTAATATTCTCATTGACCTTGTGTGTGAAAATGAGTTAAATTACTGCTTCTTAGAACCTATAAGGACTAATTACTACATATTTAATCATCAGTCTGGTGAATTCTACCTTGAGAATGCTTACCTGGACATTGCTCTGTTATGTGTCAAGATTTCATAGCCCTAATGGAGTTGCCTCTAATCCCACCCTAAGCCTTTCTCTACTACTAGTCCGATGCCCATAACCCTAATAGAGGTTGCCTAAATCACCCATAATTGAGTTTTCTTGAAATTGATTTTTTTTCTTTGATTTTTTTTTCAATTTTTTTTGTGCATCTTAATTCCAGGTTGGGGACCACCATGGCAAGTGAAAGGAATAATTATATATTTTAAACCTTAGATCTTCATCGTAGCAGGTTCATCTAGGTAAACCTATAAACCATTAAGATGTGATTTTTGTACATAGTTTTGAGAGAATGTCTTCATCAATCAAATAGTTTACCCAAACTTAACCCAACATAAATAAATTCAAAATACATACAATAGTTCAAAATTTTGAAACCAATTTCAAAACATAAACTAACAGTGTAAATTACTCAGAGTACTTATGCACTAGAATGTCATTTGTGATACCTACGTACATGCCTTTCATTCTTTATTTTTTGACCAGACGGGGAACCTTTAGGGAAAAATAGATGGATCAGACTAAAAAGAGATAAACAACAAGGTCAGATTGACAATGAAAAGAGATAAAAGTAAACTAAACCACCAAAAAAGTAGAAAATAAAACAAGAAACAAAGTAGGAAAGGGAAAGACAAAGTATTTACATGAATCAACTAGGCTAATTCAAGCCTAAACATAGTGTTTGCAAAATTATCAATTGACAAACAATGGGACATACTCACTAGTTATACAACTTAGGAAGAATGCATTCTCGCCTAGAATTTTAAAGATTTGGTAGGGACCTAATCATATGGCATCAAACTTATTGTGTTGTCCCTTTTTCTCATGAGCTTTGTCCTATAAAAGGCCTAGATCAAAGATCTAAAAGGATTTCACTTTTGCTCATTTATCAAACCAACGCTTGATGACTCCTTGGTGTTTGCTAAAGTGAAGTAGGGTTACATCACATTTTTATTCTAATTGGATCAAGTTAAGGAGGTGATCTTCTATCTTATCATCAGTCTCTAGGTAGTCTCTCATGAATTGTAACTTGAGGATTCTCAAGTTAGTTGGAAAGATAGGGTCTTTCCATAAATAAGATGGTATGGTGACATGCCTAAGATTGACTTAATACTAGTTCTATCCAACCATAATGTGAACTTCAAGATATTATGCCAATCCCTAGGGTTCTTTGCCAAAACTTTCTTAATTACATCAATCAAGTTATTATTAATTGATTCAACTACCCTATTACCTTTCAAGTAATAACAAGAAGAGAACTTGAGGATTATTTGATTTTCATAAGACCATTCATTAAATTGAAGAGAAGAGAAATAATGATCATTATCACATACCAGAGTGGCAGGCATCCCAAACTTGGTGATGATATGCTCTTCTAGGAAGTTGATTACCATGTTGGTTATTCAATTTTTAAATGCTTGCACTTTGGTCCAATGGGTAAAATAACCAATTACTATAAGAATGAACTTGTTTCCTATATAGGAATTAACATTGATCATTCCAATGAATTCCAATCTCAATTTTGTGAATGTTCAAACCTCAATAATTGATTGCAATGGTATGGCAGGGGTATGTTCTCTATGTACGACAATTTGGCAATTATGACAACTCTGAATGTAAGCATGAACATATTTAAAACATGAAACCAATAATACCCTTCCTTTAGTATCTAATGAGATGTAACACACAATGAACTGTGACTAGTTCCATATTTCCTATGGAAATCATTCTCTACTTCAACAACTTATTTGTTTAGACATCTTAGATAGTATTTATGATTGTTTTTATATAGTAAACCTGATTTGATCATGAAATAATTATTTTTGAGGCATAATGCTCTTCTATGAATATAATTTAGATGATTCAAGAACTCATTGTTAAGCAAATAATAGACCACATCCTTTTACCAGTTATCATTTGTGATATCTTGCACCATGTGTTATTCACAAATTATTTGTGGGTCTACTTCAGCCATGACCTTACTAAATCCTTGACCTCATACAATCTTCATTGATTGGAGTTCTATGTTTAACTCTTAGATAATAGTCATCCACTTACCTCTTTGCTCACCCAACTCATTTTGTATTAGCATGGAATTCACTGCTGGGTCAGGCACAATGGTAAATACCTTGCAATAATGCTTGAACTTCTTGACTACTTTAATTTAGGAAAAAACTTATTTGTCAATTGTTGAATACCTTAGTTTATCATTACAAAATAGAGAACTCATGAATGAGACACATCTCTCATCTCTAACTTCTTTATTCTGCATTAAAACAACAAAAATTGAGTGTTTTGAAGTGAATGAATAGATTTAGAAGGGTTACGTATAGTTAGGACTGATAAGCACCATAGTGTTTACAATTATTGTCTTTATTTGAGTAAAATTTGCTTGTGCTTCAATCATCCATTCATTCATAGGTTAACTAAAAAGATAGGGTCTTGATCAATAATAAGATGGTATGGAGACGTGCCTAAGTCTGACTTAATTCTAGTCCTATCAAACCATAATGTGAACTTCAAGACATTATGCCAATTCCTAAGGTTTTTTGCCAAGACTTTCTTAATTACATCAAGCAAGTTCTTATTAGTTGATTTAGCTACCCCATTACCTTGTAGGTAATAATTGGAAGATAACTTGAGGATTACCTAATTTTCATAAGCCCATTCAATAAGTTTAAGAAAAGAGAAAACATGACCATTATCACATAATAGGGTGGCAGGCATCCCATATTTAGTGACAATATGCTCTTCTAATAAGTTGATTACCATGTTGGTTATACAATTATTGAACATTTTTTCTTTGGTCTAATGGGTAAAATAATTAGTTACCATAAAAATGAATTTATGTCGAGCAAAGGAATTAACATTGATCATTCCAACAAAGTCTAATCCCCATTTTGTGAATGATTGGACCTCAATAACCGACTGCAATGACATGGTAGGGGTACATTCTCTATGTACAATAACTTAATAGGTATGACAGCTCCGTACGTAAGCATGATCATATTTAAAAACACGTGGCCAGTAATACCCTACCCTGAGTATTTGATGAGATGTAACACTCCATGAACCGTGACTAGTTTCATATTTATTGTATAAATCACTGAGTACTTCAACTACTTATTTGTTCAGGAATCTTAGATATATGTATTCATGATTCTTTCTATATAGTACATCTGATTTGATCATGAGATTACTATTTTTGAGGCATAATACTCGTATCTGAGTGGAATTTAGATGATTTAGGCAATCATTGTTAAGCAAATAATAGACCACATCCTATTACTAATAATCATTTGTGATATCTTTCATTGTGTACTATTGATAAATGATTTATGGGTCTACTTCACCATGGCCGTACTGAGTCCTTGATCTTGTAAAATTTTCATTGGTTGGAGTTTCAGGTCAAAATCTTAGATAATATTAATCCAGTTGCCTCTTCACTCACCCAACTCATTTTGCATTAGAATGGCTTTCACTATTGGGTCAGGCATGATGGAAAATACATTGTTATAATGCCTAAACTTCTTGACTGATTTAATTAAATAAAAAAATGTTTTCAATTGTTGAATACCTAAGTACAACATTGTGGGGTAGATAAATCATGAGTGAGACATGTATTCATCTCTAGCTTCTTTCTTCTACATTAAGACAACAACACTTGAGTGTTTCAAATTGAATGAATAGATTTAGAAGGGTTGCGTATAGTCAGGAATGATAAGCACCATAGTGTTCACAATTTTTGTCTTGATCTAAGCAAAATTTGTTTATGCTTAAATCATCCATTCATTCTTAGCATCCTTTTTAACATGTTATTTAGTAGTCATACTATCTCTGCAAAGCCCAAAATGAACTTCCTTATAAAGTTGATCTTACCAAAGAATGACTTCAACTCTTTTTTTCTATTAGGCAACAAAATTTTCAAAATTACTTCTACTCTCTTTGAGTCTATTGAAATGCATCGTTCTAAGATGATTTGACCTAGTAACTTATCTTATGTGAGCCCAAATATACACTTCTTCGGGTTCAAGGAGATTCCATGATATCTGCATCTCTGAAATACTACTCTCAAGTCTTTCACGTGGTCTTCCTAGTTCTTAGAAAAGAGAGTTACACCATCCATGTATATGACTATGCATTTGCCAATAATATCCTTAAATGCAATATCCATGGCATGTTGGAAGGTGGCACTCACATTAATTAGGTTGAATGGCAATCCTTTTGTTTACAAATGTACCCCACTTTATCATAAATGTTATCTTGATCTGGTCATTATAATTGACCATTACTTGAATATAACCTGAATAACTATCAAGAAATAACATTATTTGAGAGATGTTCACCATCTGTAACACTTTATCAAGTGAAGGTAATAGGTAGTTATCCTTTTCTAACACTTGTTCAGGTTGTAAAAGTCTACACAATTCATATCTCTCTATTTTATTATGAACTAGCATCAAATTGGCCACCCATGTGGAATGCTTGATAGGAAAGATGATTCTTGCTAAGAGTAATTTCTGTACTTCTTTGAATATCAATGGATCTAGCAAAAGATTCACTGGCCTTTACCTTTGATGGAATGGTTTGAATCTCGACTTGAGAGGGATAGTATGTATGGGAATGAAAGTGTTAAACACTTTTAAGTCTTCATAACTCCATGCTATAACTTCTTTGAATTCATTCAGGGTTTGAACCAAACCTTATTTTTTCTTCTCCATGCACGTCATGCTTAGAAGCACAAGTTTTGATTCATTTGCATTTACTAGATTTCAATGCTGGTGTTGCATACCTTTAGTAGGGGCTAGTTTGTCCTTTTCACCTTGGTAACCCTTGTCAAATAGCCTTTTAAGAAAGACCACACCCTTGGGTATAGTGTTGGTTTTCAAAGTTATCACTCCTTCCTCATCTAGTTCGAACTCCTCTGTCATCCTCATCAATAATTTGTGATTCAAATAATCCATTTTGGTGATGAAGTCGATGATATGATGATCATCATTGAATACTTAGAAGTTTTTGATATTGTCTAAAATGGAAGGAGTAAGACTAACTCCAATTATAACCGTCTCAACTTGGAATTAGCTATAGGTTCTAGAGTGCTCTCAACTGTCACTAATGCATTCATCATATAATTTTTTCTACAAGGTAATGTTTGAATATTGAATGCATTAAAGTCTTATAGTAAGTTCCACACTTATCTGTAGTATTTGGATAAATTTTTTTCATTAAAAGCATATTGACTTCTTACTTATTTGACCACTAGTTCTGAGTCACCAAGTACCTTTAGATTCTTGACTTTCTTCCTTAGAGCAAATTGGAGAGTGTGAACTAGTGCCATATATATTAAACTATGTTGTTTGTGCAAGTAAATTATAGATGAAATGCAACTACGTATGACTTTCCTCATGGGTTAATGAGCTCAACACCATCAACACACCCGCTCTTGGACTTAGAACCACTAAATTTCATAATCTAAAAGTGATTTTCAACTGTGTATGTAGGATTCTGATAAGTAGGTGCTGCTGCCATATTTATTTATTCATTAGTTTTCTCAATATTTAGTGGGAACAAACTTGATTTATCAGTTGATAAGGCCTTTCTAATTAGATAATAAATGGTAGAAGTAGGTATAAGGCTATCCATAATCATTATTTTCTCATCTAAAGAGTTTGTAAGTCTCTTATTTTTGTTTGGATTCGCCTATTTGACATCCTCATATGTTATGACAACACTATGAAGTGAAGGTATCTCATGTGAAAAGAGGATATCATCCTCATTTAGTTGATCTAACTCCTCAAATTATTATTTTTATTACATGAGAAACATGTTAATGGAAAGTTTCTTATAAGCTTTTGCCTCTTTTTTAAGGGCATAAACTCTAAGTTCAGACTCTTTGAACAATATTTCATTTATTTTTTTATACTATGTAATTATGTGAGTAATATTTGACTCATGATCGATTCGGATCTGGTTGGGTATGCCTTATCATGGGAGCCACATGTGAGAGAAGTCAGTTTCCATTTAGTCATTCAATGTTCTCAACAAATCTTGACTTATGAGCATCTAGTATATTCATTACCTGAATATCAATAAATTGTTGTACCGTATGATTGGAGGTCAATTGCATGTGGATATGGTTCAACTCACCAACAACCTTAACCTATGACTTGTTCAACTAAAATTTTCTATTTGAATTTACAGTAGTCAAACCCAACTATTAAAAAACTATATAAGGCATCACGTTACTAGAAACACTTGAATCCACCAAACAATTGTGTAAATTCTTACCAAAAATATGGATTGTTAAGAGGAAAGGAGGGGTTTCAATCTTTTATTTGTATATTGCAACATGGGTATCGACTATCCTACTAGATTATTTCCCTTTAGGAGCAAATGATTCTTTCAATAACATGTCTTTTTGGTTATAAATTTGAATCAAACATTGTTATATTAGCCTTAGTTCATTCAATTCATCTACAATGCTATATCCATGTTTGCTTGGTTCCATTATTTTTTTCAGTTTTTAGGGGTGTACAGTTATTTTTGGGTTGATAAGACATTGTAGGTCCTTTAAATAGAAATGTGTTGTTGCTTGAGTTCTCATTAGGGAGTACTTGAGAGTTGTTCAGACAAGTAGAGGTAGTCGATAGACCTTGGAACTTACTCCTCAACTGATCATTGTTTATCCTTTAGAATTATTTAAATGAATGGACCTCATCTAATTTATCTTCTGGATCATTATCACTCTCAAATGATAACTCATATGTTTTCAAGACTAGAGTTGTACTATTTCATCTGCCTTGGTTTGAGTTGTCATTGTTAGGTGCAGTCACTATCTCTAGGTTGTTCATCTCATTTTGGAAGATGTTTGATGCTAGTGTGAACTGAAACCTAAATAAATTGAGCAATGACAAGTTATCTAGGTGCACTGAGTTTAAGAAATTATTATTGTTCTAATTTGCATTGTCAAATAGGCTGGGCACTCCTCCATTATTGGGTCTCGTGTTCCATTGCCTATTGGTTCTTTGGAAGTTGAAGTTTATGTTTTGTGTGGGGTTATTCGTACTTTGGTGAGTGTTTTGTGACACTTTTCTATGTAAATTGATGATGTCATTTGTCAACCATTGAACCATTTGCTACACGTTTGTTACTTCAGGGTTCACACTAACATTTTATTGATTTTTCATTTACGGTTGTGGGTTAGCCATAGGTGCAACAACATCTATAAACCTAGGGAAACATGATGTGTTTGGTTATGAGCATTGTTTATAGATGTATTATTGTTTATAAATGATGGGAAAACCTATTGGCTACTAATATAGATAACATAGCCTCTCATGCTAGATATGATAACAATATTGTTGTAAATAATAGGAATAAGATGTTGATTATTAACTTATGGTATAATGTGATTTGGAAGAACATAAGGTTGAATGTTAGGCATGTAATTCATTGTCATTGGGTTGTATACTAGATTTGGGATTGCATACATAACACTTGGAATTGGGTTCATCAATAGAGTGTTGTGTTGAAGAGCCTAGTTGATCATTGTAATTTTATTATATGCATTAGGTTGACCTAAAAAAGGTCAAGGACCAACTCCATAGCCTTGAAACACCATATGTTTCTTAATATTGACAACCTCATTGTAGGCTAATGATAAGGATGTAAGTTTTTCTAAGTTTATCTTGAGAAACATGGAATTCATTGAGTCCAAATCCCTTAGGTAGGTTTGTATGGCAGTCATTTCAGTCTGTGTGTAGGGGTCTTTCAACCTTTGGTATAATTTATGGAAATGTGCATTGAAGACAATCATTAGTTCATTTTATTCCCTATGGGAAACAAAAAAGCGATGGTACAAGATAGTTGTATCAATGGACTATTTAAAGTGATTGGTAAACATCGTTTTTAAATTAGTTCAAGAGGTGATAGATCCATTTGGCAATCCAAGGTACCAATTACAAGTACATTATTATAATGAGTAAGGGAATAAATGGTAGGCAATATCCTTGTGTTGAACCTGAGTTCTAGTAAGGGCATATTTGAATAAATACCTAAATGTGCTCTTTAGTGGTTTTGAAAGATTTCTACCGAAGAATACAAGTGATTGAGAGAAAGTAAAATAAAAATCACATATGAGCCAAATAAATTGTATTCAACTCAAGAGAATTCAAAGCAATACAATAGAATGGGATGCTCATATGAGAGCAAGAGGTGGGTATATATAGGATATTCCACCCAAGAGACTCAAAACACAACCAATGTGGGATAAATGTAAAAATGCCCTAAGTAGACTTAACCTACTGTGAAGAGAGCTAAAGTGGAGAACAAACTAAGAAATAACTAGATAACAAAGTAACCCTATTCACACTAACAAGCCCCACCCCCCCCCGCCTTTAAGTGAAACTTAGGGAGAATCTGACAAATACAAGGATGCAATGATGGATGGGTCCTGACTACTATGCCATGTTAGGTACCCATGTACAAACAAGTCTCAACTAAAATAAAGGAGAAAACCACATAGAATAAAAATCCTCCCAAAAGTGAGAATGCAAGAAGTGTGGAAAGGTAGAGTCAACATGAATCATATGATACCAATTTTTAACACACACACACACACACACACAATGAATACCCCCCTAGAAGAGAGGAAAAGAAGAGAGACAAAGTATCCCCCCCTAAATGTAGAGTTGCCTACACTAATGGTAGATGTATGACAATGAATGTTGAAGATGATCCATGATTGCCGAATAATGTTCCTCCCCCTAAGAAGAAACAATACCAAGAATGTGTACAAGAAGTCTTCCCATTCCCAAAAGGAATATGAAGGAAGAAAACTAAAAATGTATGAAGTCTTTGAATTTTTCTTAGTTGTCACCATGTCGATGCTGAAAGAAACCACAAACCAATCAAGAGTCACATGCCAAACTGAAGAATGTGACAATCTAGGATCTATTGGAAATTGATGTAGAACGTGATCCAAAGACAAATGTTGTCTTCTCTAAAGACAAAGGTGCCTCCTCCAAATTTTTCTCAATAGTAACTATAGTCATGTAAAACTGTGAGGAATGATCATGTGGGTAAAGAACAAGAGGGTCAAAAGGTTCCCCCTCAACATCTGAAGAAGATGAAACAACTTCATCAAAGAGAAGATGAATATCATCAATAGTGTCCTCTAAGTCTGTAAGATAGGACTCATAAAAAAATCCTATAATACCTGTTAAGTACTCATCCCAAATGGATAAATCTAGAAGAATATGAATGTCTTGCTGCATTGAATCATTAGAAACCATGGATGTAGCAACAATGAATTTTGTAGATGCAACAAGGGATGAAGTAGGAGATGGAATGTCAACACATGTCTCTAGAACCTTAATTGGTGAAAGAACACCAAGATGCAAATGACCATACTAAATCTCCTCAAAAGTGTCCACATGAATGTGAGCCTCATTCAAAGGAACAATATGAATAAAATGTGATAAGGTGTACACTCGAGATTGATGATCTACCTCTCCAACTGTAACTATATCTCTGCTATGTAAATCTTGAATAATCACATAATCAGGTGTGATCTCAACACTCTTTCTTGCTCCACCATGTGTACTCTGATAGATAGAAAGGATATTGGTAGATAATGATGGTACACAAAGGACATCATTGAATGATCCTTCGTCAATGTCAATTGATCCTTTCCCACAAACAATCATAGATGTGTTATTGGCCATCAAAATGGGTGGTGATGAACAAGTCTCAAATGAAGAGAACATACTTTGTGATGAATCCATATAATGTGAAGCTCCAGAATCAAGGATGCAATTCCCTGACTCAGAATCTACAACTACAACCAGTGCTTTCCCCTTTTGTTTCTCTAACTTTGATGATGAAGAAGAAGAAGATGAACTTACTTTGGATGAATTTATTTGAAACTATTTAGTTGATGTTGCAATTCATCAATTTTATTTATGTAACATTTACGTTCATCATGCCCCAATTTCTTACAATATGCACATTGAGGCTTCTCCTTCTTAGATGATTCCTTTTTGAAGGGAGAGGACTCAAATTATTTATGTGGCTTATTTTCTTTCTTATTTTGTTTCTTTTTAGGATTCCCTGATTCTTTTTGTACCTTAGATTCACTAGCCACTAATAATTGTGGCTTGGAAGACTTGATGATGCCTATTTGAATAACTTTGCTTCTTCTTCGATTAGAAGATTTGAAAAATCATCAAAATTAGGCTCGACATATGCAGCTCCCATGGAAACCCGATGAGTGTGAAAGCTAGAAACAAATACTGAATACTCAGGACGGAGATTGGATAACACATTTAGAATCAAATGTAATTCCTCTTTAGTAATCTTGAAATCCTTTAGTTGTGTTCTCAATTGCTTAATATTGGAGATATAGTCTTGGATTTTGTCAAACTCCTTAGGATCAAGATTCACCAAATCATTATCAATTTGTTAACCCCTAATCTTATCAGTTTTACCATATATTTTTTCAAAAGTCTCCCAAGCTTCCTTAGGTGTTGTACATTTTTCAACATGAAATTACAAGCCAAAAGAGACAAATGAATAAATGTACCCAAGATTTTTCTCATGATTGATCTCCCATATTGCCTTTACACTCACATTAGTAGGTTCAGGAATAGATTCTTTTACATATACTATGTAACCTTTTCCCATTAGATAATTTCATACTGATTTTTTACATGATGCATAATTATATGGAGGTAGGAGTTCAATTTGAGATTTCCCCATTGCAAAAACACACAACCAAGAGATGAAATAAATAAACAACTGCAAGATCACCCCCCCCCCCCCCCCCCCCCCCCCCCCCCCCCCCCCCGCAAATTCACTCAATCAATGATCCCCCTAGTAAAATATGATCTTGGCACTTTATACTTAGTGCATTACAGTTTCCACAAGATAAAATAGCTAATTGGTCTTTTGATTTGGTACATACAAATGGCAAAATTAGGCCTTATATTGAAAGTACATTTTATGAGAAAAACTAGATCACACTGATTATAGATCTAAGAAGTACTCATAAAATCATGCACTTTCAAAAAAAAATTGCCTGAAAATGTTTTCGTATGACCCCAAATAGAGTCTTAAAAGGTCTGAAAATGAGGACTGCTCACTAACATCAATGAAAATCTGTATTTTATGGAAAATATAGACACCAAAATAAAACACTATTTACACCACTGAGAAGCTTGTGAAATTCTACCCCAAATAAAAAAAAATTGTAGCAAAATTGGAGCTCAAATGATTGAGATAGAGGCCTATAATGTTTAGTTGTCAAAACAAAACTGCCAATGAGGAGGGGGCATACAAATTTTTTTTGATTACATTTGTGAATGATCTATTTTCCATGCACAAAAACTAACAGATAACCAAATGTTTTTATTGATGATACAAACAAAGGATAGAAAGCATTTATCTTTTTGATGTACATAACATGTAGATCTAGTACAAAAAAGATGCTTTCAGTAGCAAAAAATGACTTTAGCAATGAAAAAATAGCATTTAAGGGTTGAATGAGCTGATTATGACAAGAAAAGACATACTACAACCTGTAAGATTTATTAAAATAGAAAATATGCAAGCTGAATGTCAAATCTGAGCTTCAAAACCCCACAGATATGGCTTCTAATGTCCAAATCAGATGAAAGAAAAACCTGACTGTCTTGGTTGCTCTAAACTTAACCATCAACTAAAAAGGTCTCTAGGAAGCTCCAAAAAACCTACAATTGGAAAGTCAAAATAAGATCCCCCCTAGAAACTAAAGTTTTCTCCACACTTTTCTGATTCTCCAAATCATCTAAGGATGTAAGAGAAAAGCATACTCATGTGCTTTGAAAAATAGCCCTACACTCTCAGATTTCTAAAAAAATGCTAACCCATAACTCACAACTGCTCTGATACCATGAAATATTTCTACCCAAGAATACAAGTGATTGAGAGAAAGCAAAATAGAAATCACATATGAGCCAAATAAATTGCATTCAATTCAAGAGAATGTAAAACAATACATTAAATGGGATGCTCATATGAGAGCAAGAGGTGGGTATATATATGATATTCCACCCAACAGACTCAAAACACAACCAATGTGGGACAAATGTACAAATCCCCTAAGTAAACTTAACCTAGTGTGAAGAGAGCTAAAGTTGAGAACAAGCTAAGAAATAGTTAGATAGCAAAGTAACCTTATTCACACTAGCATGTTTGATTTCATTAGGTATGTACTTTGGGCAAAAATTGTCAAGATTATTTAGTAAGTCATGGGCAAACCCTAGAATATTCATAGGTCATTTACCTCCACCAATCCAAGTAAGATTATCCACCATTGGTGTGTTCTAAGGGGTAACAAACATATTGATAAAGGGAACTTTAGCTGTAGATGAGCTACTAATTGAGTGGATTTGTCTATTTTTGGATTTTCTTTTATTTTCTATTTATTTTCGATGTTCATTAATCTCTAAGAATTCAAAGTCAGCCTTGATATACTTTGATCTAGTGGGTATTCATCTACTTTCTAGTTTATATTACAAATTACTTGAGCATGTGCCATGTTCCTGAATGTTCAAGTTTAGATTTTTGTTAATTTTTTTAGTTTTACAGTTGTTGGCCCTTCTTCTAGTGATAAAACTATTGATGTGTCATTTGGTATGGCAACACTAACATTAGGATTTAGGGGAGATTAAGCCCATTAAAACTCTCCTAAAAGGAATCCCAAATAGATCGGTCTCCTCAAAATCTATATCTATTAGGTCATGGTGCATTGATCTTCACTCAAATATGCATTGTGACAGTTCCAAACAAGAGGCATGCTGGTGTGAAATTTAAAACTAAACTTTAATAGTGTTCTTATCCTTGAATAAACTAGATGGTAATTATGACTACATGTATTCAACTAGATTTTAAGCAGAAATTGAAAATAATAGAGTATACACATACATTTATCCAAATCAAAGTTAGGGTTTTAGATAAAAAAGAGTTAAAAATATTAAATTTAGTTGTTCATTCTCATGGATTTAATCATTTAATAATGCGACAATACCATCGGAATGGAATAAAATAAGCATTCAAAATAATATGAGCAAAATAGAATGTTATCAAATGAAACCCTAGTTTTAACAACTTGATAAAAAAAGATAAAAGAAAGGGAGATGGGGAAATAAAAAATTACAATAGTGGTGGAAAAATTGATATCATGATCACAATGGCTCCACAAATTAGCCACTGAACTAACCAATATATACATAATTGCATTTAGAGCCAATGCAAGCTTCTAAGGAGATTAAACAAGGAAAGAGAAGCCACAACCACCGTATACATGCATACATTTCTATGAAAAGATCCAAGTCATCTATTAATAAAAATTCATCATTTTGATACAAAAATTTGGAGTCTATTAAAATCAATCTCAAAATTTTGCTTGCATAACGATGGGTTACAAAGGAGGGATATGATTTAACACTATGAAAGCAAAAAAAATAGTTGATCGACTTTAAGTGTTTGGAGCAACAAAAACTCGACCCTTAAAATGGGAAGGGTTGGAATCATTTATATACTTTATATTGATTCATTTCTCATCCAAACACTCATTTACTTCCATTCCTGCCACTTTGTCTTTGCGTTCCATTTTAGCTTGCAAAAAGAAAAAAAATAAGTTACTTTTGGCAAGTAAAAGCTCCTCAGACAAATTATAAATTTAAAAATTTAAAATCTACTTTTATAGGATGAATTTTAATAAATCAGAGGCATTGAGACATCTGTTTTGTAATCATCTTTCCAACAACTCTGATGGTTCTGAAAACATGCTAATGGGGACCAAATTACATCTAAAACATGTCAAGGGATCTATAAAGGCACTTAGTGGACCTATTCAGGTCAAGAAAGTAAAAAAAATAGTTGCGGTCATATTTTGAGTCAAGTTAAATTAGTTGACATTAGTATTACCTATGATACCATTATGGAATGAGATTTATGATAGTGTAAACGGTTTTTAAAATAAGCATACGAGGCAAAATTTATGCCCCCCAAAGTGACAAGCACTCCAGGCAACTTGATGGTAAAAATGGACACTAGGATTCTATTTTTCCATTGACATGAACTTTTCAACTTGATGAGAAATTTTGAAAAATATTAGTTTAAAATATGATTTGTATACAGTATGATACCCATTTAGACAACTTATGTGGTTTGAACATCGAGTTTTAAATGTCAAAAATGGTATGAAAAGTTTGAATTTTGAATTGAGGGGGGCCCAAGACCTAATCAGGTATTAGATCCCCAAAATGACTTCTTAGTCCTTTTACATGTAGTTCAATTCATAGTCAAAGTTTTGGGGCTCAAAAATTTGATAGGATAGGCATTGTCAGGGAATTGGGGCTCAAAAGCCCAAAGGCTGTTGTTACAGGGTTCTTAGGACTAAAAGTCTAAGGAGAAAAGTGACAAGGATTTGGGGTCAAAAACCTCGAAGGGGATACATTATGGAATTGTGATTCAAACATCTGAAGGCTAAAGTTTTTAGTAAAATTGGCTATAGATCTTGAGTATTAAATGCAGACCCATTTGGCGGTAAGATCCCTATCTGTGGGGAACACTCAGTGCTTGATGAGACCTCATCAGGGAAAATACCTTGACTAGCATTGAATGCCTCCACTAGACTAAAACAAGACCTAGTTATAGTTTAAACTCTGACTAGTTCTAGACTTAACACTCTAACACATTCACAACCAAAAAAAAAATCCTGATTAACAAAGAACTTCTCTTGATTGAACTACAAGACCTAGTCGAGCATTTCATTCTGATTAGAACTAACAGTAAGAACGAAGACCTTCCTAGACTTATTTAGGATTAGAAACCCTGATTAGGTATAGATATTTATAAATTTAGAAAATAAATCAAAATCAACCCTAAAATGCCTAATTAGAATGAGGAAAACAAATTTGAAATGGATAGACCAAATTCGAGATTTTGATAAATTTTCACCTAATCTGATGAGATTTTGAAAGTGGGATATGGAGGTCAAGAAGACATCAAATGACCAAGTGTAAAATATGAAAATGAATCACATGAGACTATTGAAAAATATGGAATAGGTTTTAGGGGTTGAAGGGCATGAAATTCAAAGTGACTAGCCATAATGGACTGAGAGATCTAAGCAAGCTAGGGAATTCCTGCACTAGAGACCTTGCAAGTGGGATAAGTGCCTAAAAATGTTTTTCTAGTTAACGAGTAAGACATGAAACTTATCTACAAAATCATGGTCAATAGAATGACATAGGTCCCAGAGTCCCAATAGGAATAAAAACTGAAATGATCCTCTAAAATAGCTGTAAGGAGCTGAGAGAGCTAGTAGGTAAGATGGCCAAACAAGTGTAAGTACAACTAGACTTTGTTTCAAGGTCGAATGCTTTATAGGAAACTTTACCATTTAGAATCATCATAATGAGATAGGTTTTGGGAGTCATAATGGTATAAAAACTAAGGTGACATCCTAGAGTAGGCTAAGAGAGCTAAAAGAGTCAAACTTCAAATGCGAATTAGGAGGTCAAGACTCCTCTTTCATGCTAAGTGTTATATATGAAATTTTATTGAAAAAATTTGGTTTTTCTAATGGTTATGGTTTTGGGACCCAGTTTGACATGAAAATTGAGATGAACCACCAAGGCAACTTAAGAGTGATGAGACCAACGAGCCATGAGTGCAAGCAAGATCATCTACAAAATCAAAAAGAGGATCCCAAATTCTTATAAGAATTAAGGCATGTTATACAAGCAACAACAACTAATATTAATCAATTTTCATGAGGAGGGGGCACTAACATAGATAGATAATTGCATTATATAGTGTATTATTACATTTAAGCTCACTGTATGGCATGGTATATACAATTATGTCAAAATTATGTGAAAGTGGATCTAGAGTGACATTTCCCATATCAAATATTCACTGAACTTGAATGGAAACAAATCATGGAATAAGAAAATATTCCATTCAAGTGTTTTCCCTATCATCAACATGGCCATTTGGTGAGGGTGTGCCCTCTGAAAATAACACAGTCCCTATACCAAAGTGATGCACACCCTAAGATATTTATAAACCAAAGTGATGAGGCATCTATGTAGTTTGGATATCCTTATTGGAAAGGCAAAGGAAAATAAGTCCCACTGCACTGTCAATCCTAACTAGAGATTACAATATATCAGGTAAAGTGCTCAAAATCCATCAATGAATAATAAAAATATGAAATTACACACCCTCAATCCATTGCAAATCTTGGATGAGCCCCATATGTTCAATGGAGTTATCTATAAAGATGAAATGATAAGGAGCTTAGTCGAAGAAAACAAGGAGGAATGGGAGAGTGAAATACGCACAAGCACTCATAAGCATTGTAAGTAAACCTCAAGTTTAACCTCTTAATGTTGAGAAGTTTGATACCACAAAATTTAATTCTAAGAAGAAATTCCCTATTTTAAAATTTATGGAAGTTAATAAGGAAAAATATCCTCCTATCCACTATAAGATGAGAGGTATAATAAATCACAAAACATACAATAAGATGATTCCCCTATTCTATTGTTGGGAAGTGAGTTGATGCATACCTCACAAGAGGCTCAATATCTTGTTAGAGATTAATATTTATTTGGGTATTTTAATATCCTATAAATGTGTTTTTTATTTCCATATGATTTTTTAATTTATATAATCTGAGGAATAGTGTTGAGCCTTGTGATCCAAATCTTATTTTATTAGTATTTAGTATTATTATATATAGGATATGCATCTCCTAGTGAGACACCCACTTTACATTAATTTATATTTAGGTGTTAGTTATTTTTAAGTTATGTTTTTTTTATTATGGTTAAAGTGGGGATTTTTATTTGTAAGTTATGTTATTAATTATTAAATTTGGTAGTTGTCTGAATAAGTTGAATTGGTGGGAGTTGGACCCATTAGTTAGTTTGGTATGTAAACAAGCTTATTAAATCTTGTATGAGAAAAATAATTACAACTGAGTATACCTAAACATTTTATATTATGTAAGATTTCTTTAGGTTAATAATATGTAGATTTATTTATTTCCTTGTATAAAAATTATAATTAGTAGTATCAGAGCTTCTTTGAAAATAGGTCATGAGAAGAATGAAGAAGCTTACGAATGAAGGAACATGTGAAGTAGAAAGATGCAGCATGTGAGAGCTTGGTAAAAATAAGTGTATGTTTGATTATTTAATTGTGAAAGATTTTATTTTATATGTAGTGTGATTTAAATCCTTTCAAGTGTGGTTGAAACTACTATTTACTTAAAAAATGAGTGATATATCTTTTTTGAGTTTATGCATTTAGAATAATGTAATACTTTTATTTGATCAATAAAATTATATTGCATTGGGCCATTTGTAAACAATGGTAGATAAATATAAATGATTTTACCTGAAGAAGTTCTTTTTAGTTGATGTTTTTGTCAGAGTGAGGTTTCATAAAAATAAATAAGGAGTGTAAATACATATAAATGGTGCATTTTTCGTTGCATTTGAAACCCTAGAGTTGATTTGAATTTACTAATGAGAAGTTTGTGTTTGAAAACCATAAATGTAAAAATGAACATTCTTGTTGCTATGCTATTTTAAAAATTCTCATAGTCAAAATTTTGTTGTCATCCAAATCAAGTCAAATTTGAGGTTTATAAGTAAAAAAAAATTGATATTCAAACAAAGGATAAAATGCAAATTCCATGCAGATTACCCATGCTTCGTGTGCCCAAAATAATGTAGTTGTGGCACTGTATCCATCATACTTATGGGGCTTGACTGCATGGGTGCATCCTGCAAGCACGAGGGTAAGGTCAACGCCTAAGTGCACAAACTCTTCTCCCATTTTTATTTAAATATGTTTGTAGGTTTTCATTTTTAACAAACCTTCCACCCCATGTGTTGTGAAAGATTTGACCTTACACCATTCACTCCTACAAAGATGAAAATCCATTTAGAGATAGTCAAAACCTTCATTTTTCTGACTACTTGGCATTGGTGTAAATTTTAAAGGTTGAAATGAACATCTTTGACATTTTTTTTCATAGGGAAGTTCTCAGTACTTTGGGTACATCAAAGTTATAGGATCTATGACATTCATTTGATGGATGATTTTGTGGGCTCTCATTGAGGTATCCATATCAATCAATAGGTAAAAAAATATGAAGTTTAAATACATGGGTTATGAACCTATGTTGGAGCTATATAATGACATTTATGAAATTGATAACTTCCAAATTGGGCATGTGGATATGGAATACTTTCAAAAAATAATGAGTGCAAAAGCACTAACTCTTGTGGCTACTCTCTTGTCTACAAGTCATTTGCCTGAAGTAGCTAGTTTACCCATCTTCATGAAATGATAAAACTTGGTGTTTACATGTGTTAGACATTACTAAATATATACTATGGAGATAAATATTGAAGGAGTTTCTTTGATGGCCAAACTAGACATCATTGATATGGGTATGACCTTGCAGATCCCCACTAGTGAAAATTATGCAAGGATGAACATAAAAGTTGGAAAAGATTTTTGGGACAAAAACTTAGAGAAGAAACTCAACACCATCAATAATATATGAATAAAAAATAAGAGAAGAGACCTCTCAAATCCCCCAAAGAACTTCTTCAGAATTGATTTCAAAAAGGAGCTATTAGACATGGTCACTCTTCTTAACAAGGTGGTAAGCAACAATAATACAATGGAATTTCACCAATGGATGTTCATGGATATGAACATTATATATGGTGATAAAAAATACATAGAATGGGGTGATATCATCATTTATGCCCTTCATCAACATTTGAATAATGTGGAAGTGACCAAAACTTTCTATAAAGTTTTTTACTTGGTGTATTCGCTAGCAGACCAAAGAGTATATCTAGGTTTCACTTAGTTGACTAATGCAAACCCAACCAATAAAGTCCACAAATTCTACTTTTAATTGACCCTAGATTAGAGAAAAAACATTTAATATGGGTCAATTTGATTTTACTATGAGAATTATGCAATCACTAGATGAAGATTGGGGAGCTAAAATTTCAAATGAAGTAGCTAACCTCATGTCATAGTATGGGAGCTACTTCATCCAATTCCATAAATTATCATATATAAGAGTTTGGGGATTTTAAGGTTTCACTTTGATATTGCAAAGGTAAAAAAAAAAATTATTGATATTTGCAGACAATTGGTAGTACACAAATGATGTAGACAAAAGTAGGTGGCAAGGGATGTATTTCCTAACTTCCTGGGTGACTACACTTGCAATAATGCCACAAACTCTCAAAAAATTTACTATTCAATTTCTCAACTCATAATGCACCATCACACAAGCATAAATTATTTTGATAGTAAGGGATTTGTGAAGGCTCATCTTGAAATTGGTCCCTCTTATGTGCCTAAGCCACATTTGGAGGACTATTGGGTTGATTGATTCGATGAGTAAGAAATGATTAGGTGAAATAGAGGCCATTTTGAGTAATATTAAATCTTTAAATAACACATGGGTATTAGATGAAATGGTATACAATGATAGTGAATTTCTTGACCCATCTTACATTAAGAGGGTCATAGCTTTACCCTTACCAATGATATATTGGTTTGCAGGAGAGTTGACTAATCTGCAACACCAAACCAAAATAATATTATATAGATCAATGAAATGGTTTAATGAAAAGTTTCTAGAGTTCATTGAAGTAGGTGGCTTGAAAATATCCTAAACTTAAGTTATACTAAGGCAAGCCCCCTCAACAACTCCCAAATCATTTGGTATAGGTGGTTCTGGGGCTACATCTCATCAATCAATTACCTAAATTGGTGATGAATATGGTGAGTATCCAAACCAACCTAATTATCCAAATATGACCTATGGGGAGGATTCTACTGTTATGACGAAACTATAGTTTAAAAAGTTTATAAAACTAAAATAATATTTTCCCCTCAGTGATACATCTTTGTTCATTGTCAATACCATGAAACAATCCTTTGCCTCTTCTTAGGGACTGAACCAACTAGCTACTGCTAGTGTTATTATGAGTTTTGTACCTTAGGTATTAGGATACCCTCCTTCAACCTCCCCGTAATTTCCACCTATGCCATATTTTATGTCACCAAGACAACATACATCACCATTTATTCTAATAGATCCATGTGCACACATGGTTAAATTTAGAAACACAACATATCAATGGATGTAACCATTATTGGGAAAGAAGAAAATAGTGGTTGAAGCAGAGTTTACTAATTTAGAAGAAAAAACTAACCTCTTTATGTCTCTCCCTCTGAAGAAGGTCAAAACCACATCAAGGCTAGTGTCCAACCCATTTGGAGCCCAATTTGTGTAAATTACTAAGTTGAATGTTGATAAAAAGGAAGAAGAGATAAAGATGTCAAACTATACTTTGAAAAAAGTATCATTGGGTGTGGCTACAAAAGAGTGATATACATAACCTTTGAGAGACCAATGAAAGGGTGATCAAGGGGTTTGAATAAGATGATCTCACTTAGGAGTAGTTGAAGAATCAAGTTTGACAGTTGGCAAGTTATGCCAACTTTATTTTGAACCTAGTAGAGGAACAATAGTGCTTCAAGTGGATGATCCAACCTAAGTTCCCAACATTCACAAAGAAGAAATAACAACCATAAACAAGTACAATAGTTACAAAAAGACTCTTTAATCTTGGGTCAAACAGTTGTTTCTAGATGGCCTACAATCTATTTAATAAATGATCAAATTATACAAAAAGATTAAATAAAAGTAGGTTAAGGTTGATCAACAAATTCAATGCCATCGAAAAGAACCAAGTTTATGAGAGAGTGTGAAAGAAGATATTGAAGAAATTTTATCCCCTAATACAAAGCTACTGGTTAAAATTAGAATCTTTTATAAGAGAGAAAATGACCTCTCTTATGATTTGTTGGAAAACATCCTTTAAAATATGGAAGTTTTGCATAAGGCCATGGAGGTTCTGAAGAACTAGTCTTAGATCAGAAGAGAGAAAAAGACTAAAGTTTTCTGTAATGTATGAAGTTTACATTGTGACTTGTTCAAGGAAGATGGATCCAACCAATATGCTGAAAATGAGGTGAAATAACAATTCAAGTAGATAAGCAAGGAAGAATTATTTAAATAAAATGCATTCAATGTTGCCTTCATGATTGTGTCAGTGAGATTCAAGCCTCCCTCAAAGATCTAAACTCCTAACTAACCAACCTGATTGAAGTTCCCAATATGATGTTGTTGATATTTGATAGATGGTTGGTATGCTACAAGAACACAATAATTCTCAAGGTAAATTCGATTGCAACACAATAAGGAAATTTTAAATATTTAAAGTAGCCTAGGACAAAGGAAAGGCCATTTTTTAATCAGTCACTCCACCTATAGATCCATCCAACATAGATCTTGCTATAGGGAAAACATTCTAGGATGTCTTCTATCACTCTTTCTAATTTTTCCCTCTTTCTATTTTGAGAAAGTTCTATTTTTATTTAAAAAAAATATGAATATAAATATTAAATAAAATTGGACAAAAAATAAGAATATGAAGGGTTAGTGCATTCCATCATATATGGGAGAAATGAAATTTGTACAAGGACTTTTTGATATCCATTATAATTTTGCATGCAAGGAAGAAAAAAGAAACTTTATGTTCACTCTTCCATTGGGAATATAAATAAGATTGCAAAACTTTATGTTTTGTGTATTTATTTGTAGATGTGTTATTCCTATGTTTAATACATCATTCTCAATCCATGGGCAATACCCATTTTATTAAAAAATTATCAACATACATTTATATTTCATGTTATCATGCATAACATGAAAAATTATTTTCCCTATCCATATCATTGATCATGTGAATAAAACCAAGACTCATATCACTTAGGGTAGATATGTTAAGTCAAATTTGGATCATCTTGACTGATTGATTAGATTCATTCAAGGAGAAAGACCCAAAGTTTCATCCATAACATATTCAAAATAAACATTAATTACTGATTTGGATCCTCAAAATCATATGGATACTTATATTAAAAGTGGTGAAAAATTAGAACCTTTACATGTTTCACTTTTCACTAGAGGATTTCAACTCAAAAATTCAATCATTGATTATGAGGCTTTAGATAATGTAATGCAAATTAAGGTTTCACATGCTTTAGGTTTAATATTCACAAAGACATTTGGATGTTGTTATTATATGGAACCTAAATAAGTCCCCCATCAAGGAAATCAAAGATGTTCAGGTGGATTTAGTAGCCTTCTCATAGAAAAGAATCAAGGTGACAATCTTGGTGGTAGATATTCCTCTGAATTCTAAGATGCTACTAAGTAGAACCTTTTACAAAGATCTTGGTGATGAAATTCATATGGACTAGATTCACACTACTATTTTAGTAAAAGGAATTAAAGAGAATCTCATGCTAGAACCTAAAGCCAAATACCTAGTACAAAAATAAAGGGATCTTAGGAAATATGATTGAGTACATACATGATGATGCCAAAAAATCATTTGGAGTTACTTGAGATCATATAAAGGAATGAAAATGATATATGGACCTTGTAATTATATTTAAGTTGTGCATCCATAGGATCAGGGGCTAGGATAATTCTTATTTCTCCTTAGAATGATATTTTTCTATTTTCATACAAATTCTAATTTGAATGGACTAAAAACACATATGAATATGAAGAATTGTTGTTGTGATTTTAGGTAGCATAAAAAATGGGAATATGAAACATTGTGGCACGAGGAGATGTTAAACAAATTGTGATGCATGTATGAAACTAATATCATGTTAAGAATGATAGACTAAATCACTATATAAATTGGGTTTGGGATTGTATTGAAATGTTTGAAGCTTTCTATATTGTTTTTATGCCAAGAGAAGAAAATTCTAAATCTAATGTTTTTGTTGTATCTGAATATTTGCTGATTATTTATCTTGAGATAGATAATGACAAGTATATTATTGAAATAGTATACTACCCAAGTATTCTTGACAACTCAGAGGACTTACAAGTGTTTAAAAATGATGAATAAATAATTACCTTCTCAGAGCAAGCAAATAATTTTTAAAGTTTGTATTTCAAGGGAAGTTTATAAACCTAAAAATAATCCTCTTCATAAGAAATCAAAAGTGGTGATAAAAATGAAATAAAGTAATCAACCATTGTAGAAAAGAATGAAACCCGTGAAGACAAATTCATTCAATTCAAAGGAAATAAAATTTTGAGAGGTTTGACATCACTAGAATAATTATTTGATACCATGATCATTATATAAAGAAGAAAATGCAATAAGATCCTAAGGTTTCTATAGACTATGACAAGGTGAACATAGTTACAAAGGAAGAACCATGATATGCGAATATTGGTAAGTGATGCTCTAAATAAGAACACAAGAGGTTCATAACTCGCTTAAAACTATATAGAGATATGTTTACTTAGTTTTATGCAATCTGAAATCTTTCTTCCCAGATGATATGTGACATAACATTCCTTTGAATTAAGGCATCAACCCCTTCAGACAAAATCTAAGACACTATAATCCCAAGATTGTGAATACTATATATGAGGAGATCAAAAATATGTTGGATGCCAAAACCATATTCCTAAAAAAACTCTCCACATGGGTAGTAAACATAGTAGTAGTAACAAATAAGAATGGATAAGTCTATATTTGTGTGAATTTTTCAAATTTTAATCAAGCTTCACTTAAAGATACCTATCCTTTGCCAGTAATGGATCAGATTATACAAGTAGTATCAGGGTCTAAAATTATTTCTATGTTAGATGTGTTTTCTGGATACAATCAAGTGGAAGGAGCTTGTGAAGACCAATATAAAAAAACATTCACTACACCATGGGGAACAATTGACTATTAAAGAATGCATTTCAAAATTATCAATGTCACTTGCCTATGGATTTAACTTTCAGTGATTTGAAGAACAAAATTATAGTGATATACCTAGATGATCTCATTGTGTTTTATAAGAAGAGGCAAGATCATTATGACATTTGAAAATGGTTTTGAAAGATGTAGAGATCATGGTGTTTATTTAAATCATAATAAGTCCATTTTTTTAGTCATAAAAGGAAAACTCATAGGACGTGTAGTGTCCAAAGAAGGTACCAAGATTTATATTGAAAGAGTCAAAGAAATTTAGTAATTATATTTTTTTACAAGTAAACCTAATACACATTCATTTTTAGACAAGGTCAATTTCTTGAGAAGATCTATACTTGATTTTTTTGAATTGACTAGGCATATTGCTCAGACAATGAGAGGAAAGATTTTTTTCAAGTGAAGTAAAGAAGGAAAGATAACCATTGAGCAGATGAAAAAATCTATTGCCAATTCCTCTATACTGGTCTACCCAAATTTTCAAAAGGAATTCATCACATATTTTTACTTCTCTAAGTATACATTTTTAGTAATTATAGTTAAAAAGAAGAAGAAAGCCTTGAGTCTCATATTGCTTTCATGAGTTGTGGACCAAAGGACCATGAACTCAAATACTATAATGGATAAAAATGCATAGGCTATTGTCAAGTCTGTAAACAACTATATATTTTTTTGAATTCTCATACAACAATAATGGTCCCATATCCAACCATTAAGTCTATTTTGACATAGTAGGAACTTGGTTCCAAGTACAGAGGATGGATAAGCAATGTATAGGAATATGATTTGGAGATAAAACCTACCAAGTTGGTATGAGGACAATGTATTTATCAATTAATCATAGAAGTATATGATTTTTTAAGAGAAGTCAATCAAAAGTATCTTGATCAGAGTGAAACAAAGTATTTGTAGCTTGCAACATTCATTAATATAGTGAATGAATGGTATTCAAATAATTTCTATTTTTTGTCATATGGGGAATGCCAAACTCATTTAAATTCTAAAAAAAAGGGTTGATAGCTAAGGGTAGTGAGATACATAATTTGGGAAAACACTCTATTTAAGAAGGGCAGTGATGGAATTTTTTTGATATGTAGATAAATAACAATAAAAAAGGTTATTGGAAGCTTTCCATAATCAAGCCTATGGTGGTCATTTATTTTATCCTTCACTGCACATGTGATTCTACAAGCCCATTACTACTACCCCAAATTATTTAGAGATGTACAAGAATGTGTTTTGGAATGTGAAGCTTGTCAACATTTTTTTGGGAAATCAAAATTGGTTGTGTTAGCTTTATAGTTGGTAGTCATTAAAGAACCTTTTCAACAATGGGAGTTAGAATTCATTGGCACATTGAATATTCATTCAAGCACATGGCATACTCATGTGTTGACAATGATGGATTAGGTCAAAAAATGGTAGAATCTATTCTAGTGAGATATTTAACCTTAAAGATTTTTTGTCATATCATCAAAGAGACTATTTTTGTTAGATTCAGTGTTTCTCAAAAGATAGTGACAAATAATGCTTATAATTTTTATTCATTTGAAATCATCAATTTATGATATGAATATGATATTTCTCTAGCTCATTCTTCTGATTATTACACTTAGGGTAATGGATAAATGGAGTCTAGTAATAAGAACATCAGTAATATTGTTCACAAACTAGTAGATGAAAATTAGAAAAATTGGCATAAGAAACTTTATGATGCTTTATGGGAAGACCACATAAATATTAAAAGATCAATTAGAGTTTATCCTTTTAAAATAATATATGGGGTAGATACAAGTATTCCCTTTTCACTAGAATTACCAATAATCAAACTGGCTTAGGCAGTGAAGGATAATCAATTCCAAGATTCATTAAATAAAAGGATTATGTATTTGACAAAGTTGGAAGAAGAGAGAGAGAGATGGTCATTGATCATATTTTATCTCATCAAAAAAGGTAAAGAATCTATTTGATTAGGAGACCAGGCAATGAGTTTTTCAAGATGGAAATTTGGTCCTTTTATGGGACAAGAGGAGAGAACCATGAGGGAGTCATGGAAAGTTTGACTCCTTGTGGATTATTTTTTTCAAGATTCACAATTTCTACTGAGAAAATAAATTCTATTTGTTATATCATGATGGAACATGTCTTCCAATGCCCTATAATGAGGAATATTTGAAGCTATACAAATAGTAAGGGTATGTTGTCCCCTATCGGTCCCATAGGTGATTTAAGATTTTGATGTGTTTCCTTTCTGTCAGTGTGTCTCCTTTATGTTAGTGTGTTTTCCTTGTTTCCCTTCATCTGAATGTTTTAAATTGACCCCATAACTTAATGGATAGGGAATTAGTCATAAAATCATGTGATTTTAGAGTTACTCAATGTCCTTTTGTAAAGACCATGTCCCCAGTCAGAGTTGACTATTGTTTCAAAAATTCTAATAGTTAAAATTTTGTCATCATTAAAGTTAAGTCAAATGTGAGGGGTTTAAGTCAAAAATTTGTTGGATTTAAATAAAGGATAAAATACAAATTCATTGTGCATACTTATGCCTTGTGTGCATAGAAGGTTAGGCTTAACCAACCTTCTAAGTGTGTCAGATGTAGGGACATATTATAACATATCATAGACATGATTTCAAATTTATCATACCCCTATGGTTTGGCCCTTGTGATCCTATGGGTGAGGTAGAAATAAATCCATGGTTACAATAAAACATAGTCATGACATCATGGCTACCATGTCCGATTGCAAACCTTTGAGATGGTATGCTCCTAAGTGTATCAAATCTTCCCCCATTTTTATTTAAATATATTTTCAAGTTATCATTTATAATAAAAATTCTACCTAAATTTATACCCATACAATATAAAATATCCAACCTTACACCATTCCATTCTTTTAAGCCAAAAATCTAGCTAGAGATAGTCAAAATTTTCATTTTTCCAAGTACTCTACATTGGTGTAAGTTTCAAAGCTTGAATCAAACATTCCTAAAATTTTTTGTTACCATGGATGTTATCATTACCCTGGGTACATCAAAGTTTTGGGTACCTACTGCACTCATTTGGTGGATAATATAGAGGCACAATTGACATTTTCATGACCACTATGTCCTGTTCTCCATAACCACAAACATTTCTTACATCTAGATTCACACAAGAATTTGAAGGCTCTCTCTGAGGTAGCCTTCTAGATCAGTGGGTTGACAAAGATGAAGTTCATATACATTATTTATGAACCTATGTTAGTGTTATATAATGACATTTATGAAATTGGTTAGTTATAAATTGGGCACATGGAGCTAGAATAATTTCAAAAAGAATGAATGTATAAGCTCAAATTCTTGTGGCCAATGTCTTGTTTACAAGCAGTTTTACTAATGCAACTAATTTCTCCATATTAGTGTAGTGTTTAGACCTATGTTCACATGTGATAGACACTATGACCTAGATACCAATGAGATAAGGGCCAAAGGAGGTACTCTGATGGCCAAACTAGATAACATTGCTATGGGTATGACCTTGCAGATCCCCACTAGGGGAACATATGCAAGGATGGGTATAAATTTTTGACAAGATTTTTGGGGAAAAAACCTAGTGAAGCACCTCAAAAACATAAATAATGAATGGATAAATCATAATAAAAAAAGCCTCTAAAATCTCCCAAAGAACTTATTCAAATCATATTTCAAAAAAGATTTGTCAAATATGGTCACTCTTCTCAACATGGTGGTAGGAAATAAAAGTACCATGTAATTTCACCAATGGATGAACATGTATATGGGAATCATATGTGGTGGTAAATAATACATAGACTAGGGTGACAACATTAGTGATCCCCTTCATCAACAACTAACTAATGTGGAATTGACCAAAACTTTTTACATGACCTCTTACTTGGTGTATGCACTAGCAACCCAAACAATATCAGTTGGTGAATGCAGGTCCAATCATGAAAGTCCATGAATCATATTATCAATTCAAACTAGATCATATCAATAAAAAATTTAGATGGGTTAATGATGATGTCACTTTTATAATTGTGTAAGCACTAGACGAAGATTGGGGAGCTATAATTTTAGATGAAGTAACTAACCTCATATCACAGTATGAGAGCTACTTCATCTAATTTTAGAAATTATATTATATAAGAGTTGGAGGATTTTATGATTACCCTTTGATATTTTTAAGGATGGAAAAAAATAAAATATTTTATATTGAGCTATGCAAGCAATTGGCAATAGTACACAAATGATGCAAACAAAATCACATGGCAATTATTGTATTTCCTATCTCCTTGGGCCACTATACCTACAAGAATACCATAAATCCTCAGAATATTGAATCTTCAATCGATTGGTTCATAATACACCATCACACAATCATAGATTATTTTTATATCCATGGATTTTTGAAGGCTCACCTTAGAATTGGTCCCTCCTATGTGCACAAGCCACATTTGGAGGATTATTGCACTGATTGCTCAAATGAGTATGAAGTGTTGAGGCAATATTGGGGTTAGTTAAGTTTGAGTTAAATAAAACATTTCACTAAAACATAAGTACTAGATGAAATGGTATATGATGGGAGAGAATTGATTAACCCATATTACACTGAGTTGATCATGTCTTCACCCTACCAATGTGAAATTAGTTTGCATGAAAGTTGACTAATCTGCAACTTCAAACCAAAATAGTATCAAATAGATCAATGAAATGGTTAATGAAAAGCTTATATAAGGTGGCTTGAAATGATCTATAAAGCTATCTCCACCAAGGCAAGCCCCCTCAGTAGCTCCCAAAGCATATGATGCATGCAGTTCTTAACATTACATCTCATTAATCATCTACCTTAGGAGGTGATGGAGATGGCAAGGATCTAAACCAAACTAAGCAGCCATGTAAAACATGTGGGGAGTGTTCTAATTTTGTGAGGAAGTTGCAGGACAAAAATTCTATACAAATACAATCATATTCTTCCCTTGGCGACACATGTATTAATTAACAATAGGACACAACAATACCTCACCTCTTATCAGATATTGAGCCAACCAACAATTACTAGTGTTGTTATAAGTCGTGCACCTTAGGAATCAGGATCTTCTTCTCCTTTAACCTCTCCAAAAGTTCCACATTTATGATATTATACACCACCAATATAACCTACACCACTACCTATTCCAACATATTCAGATACACAAATGGCAAGCTTCAATGACACATAATTTTAGTAGATGACTTCCCCTTCAAACAAGGCCAAAACTACATCAAGGTTAGTGTCTGACCCATATTTATCCCAATTTTGAAAATCATTGAGTTGAATGTTGATAAAAATGAAGAAGATATGATGGTGTCAGACTATACTCTGAAAAGAGTTTCATTGGTTGTGGCTACTAGATAGAGTAATATACATAACTTTTAAGAAACTAATGAAAGGATTATCAAGTGGTATTAACAAGATGAGATCACTTAAGATAATTTGAAGGATCAAGCCCAATATTTTGTAGGTTATGTCAACTATATTTTGAACCTAGTAAAGGTCCCAATAGTTCCTCAAGTGGATGCTCCAACTCAACTTATAGACATTAGTAAAGAAGGAATATCAACCTTAAGTAGGTACAATAGTTACATAAATAATCTTGAAGCTTGGGCCAAATAATTATTTCTAAATGGTTTGAAATAAAATGAGGAAATGATCAAATTATATGAAAATCTTGAATCAGAGCAGGTCAAGATTGATCAATAAATTCAATTCCATAAAAAAGAATTAAGTTTATGGAAGAGTGTGAAAGGAGATATTGAAACAATGTTGGCTAGTGAAGTAAAACTATTGGTTAAAGCTAAAATATTTATCAAGAGAGAAAATGAACTCTCTTATGATTAGTTGGAAAACATCCTTTAAAAGATGAAAGTTTAGAATAAGGCCTTAGAGGATTTGAAGAACTAGTCTCCAATCAGAAGAGATAAAAAGATTGAAGTTTGCTCTAATGTAGGAAGTTTGTATTGTGAATTGATTAAGGAAGATGGATGTAACCAATATATTACAAATGAGATGAAATAAAAATTTATAAAGCTAATCAAGTAGGAATTTTTGAACATTTAATGTTAAGTGGTGCCATTATTGGGCCCTTAACATATTACATCGATAAATAATAAATATTTTATTATTATTATTATTTAACATGGGTGGAAAACTTGTGTAAATAAATATAATAAAACATATTTATTAATTTACCTTTGTTAGGTTCTTGGTGGAGAGGTTGGAATCATTGGTTACAACCACACCCCAATATAAAAAGGGTTTTACCCATTTGGTAGTTTACTTACCATATGTGACAATAATCGAGCATTTGATATTGCTTTGAAGATTTTTGTGAAGAAAGATTCAGAGGAGAAGTGATAAAATAAGGGTTTATTGTATTGGGTTCTAGTTTATCAATTAATGAGTAATCTCCAACGGTATTTTACCTCTGTATGAAATTTTCTATGTTAAACATCTATGTTAAATGTTTGTACCTTTGCTAATTGATTTCAGATCTAGATACATCCTCTGTATTCTATATATTTCACATTTTAATATGGTACCAGAGTAGGAGATATGATATTATTAATTGGCAAGGTTGATTACACTTATTCATGAGATCTCTCTAGTTGTGCTTCAACTCTATACTCAGTGTTTTACATCCACGAGAGGTCCCTAAATATTCTTTCCTCAATCAATTTTTTTCTAGTATCTTAGTTCCTATCGAGCACTCTAATACAAATATAAATAAAACTAATCCCATTTCAAACAACCTCTAGTCATATTTTCCCCTGAACATGGCCCCTTGTGGTGTGTTGAAGGCTAAAAAACTCATAAATATTTAGTTTTGTGCTTCTGCTTCTTGGATCTCATATTTAGTTGTTGAATCTTCAATTTTAGAGCTTAAAACCACTTTTAAAGAGCTTGATGAAGATTCAAATCAAATTTTTTGAAGCTATTAGTTGCTTAGGCATGATGGTACGACCCATGTATAGCCTAAGCAAGTATAAAAAATTATAAAATTTCATTTTTGAGCTTTTGCATTCTGTTTCTATCTGTTAAGAGGTGAAATTTATTATTTTTGGCCTGCAAACTCATCTAAAGACCATGTGGAAGGATTCATTTAAAAAAAAAAATATAATCCTCTTGAGTGTGGTTGTACGGCTTGGGAAGGAGAAAAAATTAGGAAAAATATATTTTTATCATTCTTCTTGCTAGAAATCATCTTTTGAGTGTTTGTTATTCATTTTTTTGGCTTAAGAAGATGTTATGTAGAGTCTGTAAGGCATTAGGATCATCATTATTTTTTAAGTTTCCTAGCATCATTGTACAACACATGAATAGTTCTGTGATGAAAAATTAGTAACAATGTATTTCTATTTTATTCTACACTTTAGATTTGATCAAATCTCTTGTTGTTTGGTAAGCTAAAATCTCTTATAGAGCCTGTTGAAGATCCAAAATATTTTTTGAAGATTTGTACTCTAACTAGGCACCATTGTACAATTGTACTAGATGGAAAAACATAAAAAATCAGATTTTTGGCTGCAAAATCAAAATTTGAGGGGTCAGAAGTGCTTGTAGGAAGGTTTGAAGACATTTTTCAAAAATTTAGGGCCTGAGATGACCTCTTCCAACTTGTAACAACTCCTTTTTTCTCCTCCCTACACCATACTTTTACCTGTAATGCATTTCCCAAGTTAGTATATATTTTGGTGAAAATTATTTAATAACTACTTATTTTATTAAAAATAAAAATTCTATGCAAGAGAGAAAGGGCCCCATATTGAAAGCTTATTTTTTTAATATTAAAGTGAAAAATCAGTAAATTTATTTTACATGCACAATAGACTTTATTTTTTATTTTTTTAACAATTGTATTAAATATGCAAAAAATAACATATCTTGCATGTATTATTTCAAATATTATGGTAGGGGAGTTGGTAGTTGTTATTTTGGTAAACACTTGTAAAGAGGAAGTCAAGAGTTCAAAACATGCTACTTCCTATCTTTTTGGTCAAAGTGTTGAGTGGTTAAAAATAATATATTTCTAAAAATAATTAGTTAAATGCCTTTTTGATTTATGTTCAATAGCCCTCATTAAAAAACTAGTCCACTTTTGACACTCTTGATTAGTCACTTCTTTGTTCGAAAATGATCATGTGGCCAATAATTTTTTAAGTTTTTGCACATTCTAAACAAATTGGAATTAGCCATTTATTCATTTAAAAACATTTAATATAATTTTTATAACAAATTTAAAAAATAGTCATTTTTCAACACTTGCGACAATTTATTTACAATCTTTTATATTTTTTCAATTGTTTCTCATTTAGTTGAACAATTATTACTTTATATGCACTATCAATTTGTTTTATTAAAAATTGAGTATAAAAACACATATAAAAAGTTTGATTTATAAAGCTTTTATAAGTGTCATAGTGTTAGCCTTGAAAGGAAGTAATTTCTCCTCCCAATTTTGTGTTATAAAAATCTCAAAATAGTTGAATTATACACCAAATGGATGTAAAAAATGCCTTTTTAAATAATGATCTAGAAGTTAGTCAAACTATTTAATTTAATTCTTGCTAATTGCTAATTATAATTATATTGTAATAGATATATTGGTCTTAGATGAGACGAAGAAAATATATAGACATTATATTTTCAATTCATATGAGTTAACATTGAAATACATTATATACATAACATTATCCTTCATTTGACAAAATGATAATGTTTAGTTATTATATTTTGAAAGAAGATCATGCTCAATAAGAAAAGATCTTTTGTGTTTTAATTTTTAAGATGATTTCATTTGATAAGAAGAGAAATATTATATGTTTCATTTGATAATAAGATATATTAGAAATGCAAAGAATAAATGTATTTTCTATTATTAATTGGCTCCTCATCATTTACTTTACTAAGTATTATGTTCATACATGTCTAAATTTATTTGTTTCAATCTCATATCTGTTTGATTGGATTATTGCATATCATGCTAAAATTTTCCATCTTTGATGTATGAGAGGTTATAAACCCCAATCTTCTGTTAAATCTATTTATATATCATTGGAGAATGAAAAAAAAAATATTATGCTTACAAAGTTTTTTAAGACTCAAATTATAAAAAAGAGTTATTTACAATAAGGTATTTAATGTTTGGTTGAACTTAGTATCTAATTATTATTGAAACTATTATATGTGCATTTTATGATAGTTGGGGATGCTCATCTTTTCAATATTGGAGACATCTATTAATGAATTTCATACATTAATTTATGTGTGTCACTATCTTAGTAATCAAACTAATGAACTCGTTTGCCTAAAACATGACTTGATTATTTAAAATATGTTTTACTATATATACACATGTCATATTTTATCTTTATTTATTTATTTATTGTGATGCTAACCATACTATGATATCATGAATATACTTTTGAATATATTTTAAAGTTTGGTGCAGGTGCTAAATTTGTATAGTTCTGGCAAAACATCTAGTGCAACACCAACAAACTAAGTAAATTAAAGTTCATACGCATTTTATTTGAGAGAAAGATCTCAATGGTAATATTGATATGTAGTTTTTTCTCATGGATGAACAAGTGGCATATATCTTTAAAAAACCACTTGGTGCTACATTTTGTTAGTTTCGTGCAATGGTGGGCCTCTTAGAGTTGCCATTGAGGAGGTGTGCATAATAATGTCTCTTCCTAACGGCCATGTGTTTCCTTATTATTTATACTTATTCTCATTATAAGTCATTGTAATATGTCACTATAAGTGATTTTGGTAAACTTAATAAATTTGAGTTTATAGTGTTGATGATGGAGTAGTCGTGGTCTTAAACAAACTTGCATCACCAAAAATAGTCTTTATTTTTTGATTCTTTACTTCTTTTCATTTTTGTTTTTAGTGTGTTGGCGTGATGGAGAAGTTCTTAGTTTCCATGCCACTGATCTTTGTTCTTAACATGTTCTTTAGTGGTATCATATTGCATTTATTCTATCATCTTGAAGTGTTGGGTTATCTTGGTGTTTGGATTTTAGAATTCATCTTTTTAAGTTTATAGATTTTAATGATTGTCTATGTGGCATATATTTTATGACATGGGGAATATTTGAATAAATGTCCATGTGGAAAGAGTGTTATGACCCAAGGCATTTAAGTATGGATAATATGTTTTCTCAAGTGGGGGAGAAGATAATTCAAAGAGACATTCAACCAAGAAAATATTTCTAGAATATATTCATTTTCAGGTCAAAATATGAACATGTATATGTGGTGGAAGTTTAATATAAGTTTCGCAAATAGAAAGTGTTTGGGTTTTGTCTCTTTATTAAACTGTTTGGTAAATGAAAATTCCTAAGCTGAAGATGAAGCATTGGGACAAGATAAAGAGATTTTGTGGAAGGTGGATAGTCATTGATTCATGTCCTTATAAGAAAGATGACATTCAATTTTTACGATCTACCAAAAAATTAGGAAGAAAACCAAAATTGCATTATTTCTTATTTTCTTGATCTATGAGGTCTGGTATTATTGTCAATGTGAGAGAAGAGGTCTGTGTGTGACTAGTAATGTAATGTATTTTTTCATCCTTATTATTTGAAAATAATCCCAAGAGTGGCATGATTTATAGATAGTAATATGTTGTGTTTAATGTATGAATGATTATCTATTGATTGCATGTCAATTATTTGATAAAATGTATGTGTGTGGCCATGAATGGTTCACCCCTACAACATGGGAGAAATTTATAGTCCTTAAATGTTCTCCCCCTCCTTTATTACACCAAGTAGTATCAAAGCAAGGTAGTTTCCTTGTGGTTGTGGAATAAAACTAGTCATTTTGGTTGTGGGATGTGAGAGAGAAGCCTACATAGAGTTGTAAGTTGTTGAGGGAAACTTGCATAGATGGTTGCAGGTGTGTAAAGTCCTAAAAATTTGAGGAAGTTTTTTAGAGACTTAGTTTGGATCCATTACATGTTATGTTAGAGGAGACTATTGATTCATGGTAAGAGATGACACACAAGCAAAGAATATATGAGTTGGAAGGCTTGACATAAATGTTGAATAAATTTCAGGCAAGATTGGATATGACTACACAAAGTGATGTTGGTGTAGTATCATGTGAAAATGATGAGGAAGATATAATGGTGGGATTTATTCCCCTACAATAAAGATTGGATGCTTTGGAAAAAGGCCAAAAAAATGGAGGAAAATATGCCAACAGATGGAAGAGACCAGCCAAGGTCATGGTGAAGGAAAGAGGTAAATCCCTTGATGATATTTTTCTATTTAATGTAAAATAAATTCCAAAAAAGCTCATGACTTAGATAGTTGAGTTAGAGATGTGTTTTTTGAATGATAATATTTTTGACCCCATAGGGTGAAGGTTATGTGGAAGCAATTGAGTGGAGTTGTAACATTGTATTGGAAATATCTCAAAGCGAGGAGACAAAGGAAAGGTAAGAGGAAAAATTGTGAATGAGAAAAAATGGTCTCCAAGATATTAGGGCATTTTGTGCTCCTAAAACTACAGTCAGAATGGCTGAGGAAGCTTCATGTGAAGAGGCTTGAGAGTGGATGTGAGAAGCATATTACCAAGAGGGGAAATAAGGATGGAGAGATATCATGTGAATAACCAAATACTACTTTGAGAAGTAGTAAGGAGGAGCATAAGTGCACCAAAGAAAAAGTTTTCTTGAAAGGAAATAAGGAGAGTCTTCTATATGTAGAGCCTAATTATAATTTTTAAAACAACAATGTGCATGTGAGCTGTGAACTGCCTATGGAGGATGAAATCCTTGTTAAGGATGATAGAGAGGGGATAGTTGTTAAAGTGTAAAATGGAGACTCATGGTGTGATGATGAGAAAGTGATTGTGAAGTTCCATGAGTGGGTAAGTGCTGATTGGTCCTTGGTTCATAATGATAACAAGCTTATCAATATTCTTTTGGATGGTAGTAGGGTTGAGGATAACCAAGGGATGAATATTTATATGAATGAAACAATGGAGTTAAAGGAAGATTGAAACCATGTAAAGTTTTAGGTGAGTGAATAAGGTAACCATATTGAGTTGCATGTTTCTTTTGAAGAAGCATAGGATGTGGATGTTGTTCAAGCAAGTGCACATAAGGAGATGATTATGAAGGTTCGTCCATGTGAAGAACCTAAAATTAGAGATGTAGAGGAGAAAAAAATAGCCTTGAAAGTTGTTGTGAATGGGTTGTTGGCAGGCCATAGTGAGAGTGAAAGACATGAGCAACATGTAAGCATTTAAGAGGAGTTTGACAACATGCCTTTGGGTCATGATGAATTGGTTGAAGTAATGGTATGAAATATTATTTTCCTTAATTTATTTGATCATTATGCAAGTCCACCTATAGAGATAGTAGCTAAGAAGAGGATTAGATGTGGTATAGTCCAACATGCTCATATGTATGAGAAAGGGAGTGAATAAGATGGCCAAAGGAGTGATATGACAACAATGGGTGAAGAGATGGTTAGTGTTGATGTTCCAACCAAGGAGGAGTGTATTTAAGTTGATGTGGAGACAAAAGAGTTTGGTAAAGCATGGGAACAAGTTTGTTATCAAAGAGATATGCAAGTTAAGCCTCAATTACAACCAATTGAGGAAGAAAAACAACTAAAAGTTGTTGGAGAAGGCTTTGAGAAGCCAAAAATTGTTATGGAGCAAGCTTGTAGCATGGTGAAGGATAAATTAGGGAAGCTAAGTTTGATATCAGATCAAATGTGTGATGAGTAACATGATGTTATAGGTATTGTAAATGAGTTATTCAATCTCAAAAAGTGAAAGGATGCGTTGCTAATGTGTATGACAACCCAAACATGTGGAGAAGAAATTGAATTTGGGGCTAAAATGGAGAGATTGATTTCTATAACAATGCATACAATGAAGGATGTAGAGGTAAGGACCATCCTTGAGGTTATTTTATATGATATGGGCTATCATTTATATGCCCAAACATATGTTTATTCAATTGTGATGCTAGTGGGGATGAAAGATGAGATTGTAGCCATGAGTGGGAAGCTTAAAATGGTGGTTTATGAAGTTGTGAATGATCCAAAAACTAATTGGACAGGGTGTGAATGAATCTAAGTGAAATTTAGGAGGAGGTTGTTGGTTTTTAGTGGATTTGATCCCACATGATAGAGTGATGTGCATGATAGAGTATCTTAGCAACGGTGGATGAATGGGAGTGCCCATATGTGAGTTGATTATGAGATTGATAATCCCAAAAATGAAATAGAGTATGATGGGTGTTCAAATACCATAAGGAGTGAGAGAGAGAATACATCTGAAGAGAAGAGAATAAAAACCAACATGTAGGAGTTGGAAATGGTGTAGGAAAAAGAACATTCGACTGCTTTACTTGGTATGTTAGAAGGGGATGCCATGGTCACTTTGCCTCATGACCAAAAGAGTATCTTGGTTACTTATCCCATCCATGTGAACTGAATATCATATTTTTTAACCTTAGGTGTTTGATGCAAGATCATCCATGGTCCTAAATAATCTTGCATCACCAAAAATAGAGTGTGTTTATTTTTCAATTATTTGCTATTCTTTTTGGTTTTTGGTGTGTTTGTGTGATGGAGGAAGTTCCTAGTTTCTATGCTATTGATTCTTGTTCCTAACATGTTATTTAGTGGCATAATATTATATTTATTCTATCATCTTGTAATGTTGGGTTGTATTGGTGTTTTTATGTTTAGACTTCATGTTTTCAAGTTTACAAATTTTAATGATTGTCTATGTGGCATATATGTTACGACATGGAGAATATTTGAATGAATGTCCATGTGGCAAGAGTGTTATGACCCAAGGAATTTGAATATAGAATAACTTTTCTCAAGTGGCGGAGAAGATAATTCAAATATACATTTATCCAAGAAAACATTTTTGGAATATATTCATTTTTGAGTTGAAAAATGAACATGTACAGGTGATGAAAGTTTGGCAGAAGTTTAGCGAAAGTTTCTTCAGATAGAAAGTGAATAGGTTTTGTCTATTTATTGAACCATTTGGTGAATGAAAATTCCTAAGCTAAAGATGAAGCATTGGGATAATACAAAGGGATGTTGGGGAAGGTGGATAGTCATTGGATCTTATCCTTATAAGTAAGAGGACATTAAACTTTGAGAGGCTGTTGGAAAATTAGGAAAAAGACCAAAATTACATTGTTTCTTATTTTCTTGATCTAGAAGGTCTGGTATTATTGGCCAATGTGAGATTAGAGGTCTGTGTATGACCAATAATATAATGTATTATTTCCTCCTTGTTATTATTTGCCAATAAGCCCAATAGTGGCATGATTTATAGATTGTAATCCATTGTGTTTAATGTATGATTGATTCTCTGTTGATTTTATGTCAATTGTTTGACAAAATGTGCATGTGTGGCCATGAATGGTTCTACCCCTACAACATGGGAGATAATGGTAGAACTTAAACAGTCTTACCCTCATGCTTTCACCAAGTGTACCCAATACTCATAAGTATATTTTTTAATGGAGGTCCTTATGTTATAAAAGGCTCCAAAAATACTTGGTTGATTATTCATGAGAAATTATGAGATGTAATCTCATGATATTGCTAGCCTAAAACTTACTCTAAGCAGTTTATGGATTATAATTCCTTTTGTTTCAAAAGTTGATATTGGCATGATGAAGGTTTTTAAACCCTTAAAATTTTACATGCCTCGTAAAATCATTATAGTTGATTCGTGGAATATAATTTATTTATTAAGGTTACTATGACATGTATCCCCACTTAACATTAAGGGGGAGTGTTGGAAAATTTAATGTTAAGTGGTGCCATTATTGGACCCTTAACATATTACATCGGTAAATAATAAATTTTGTATTATTATTATTATTTAACATGGGTTGAAAAAATTGTGTAAACAAATATAATAAAACATATTTATTAATTTATCATTGTTGGGTTCCTCAGGGAGAGGTTGGACCCATCGGTTACAATGGTCCACCTCCACACCCCAGTATAAAAAGAGTTTTATCCCTTTGGTAATTTACTTACCATATGTGATAATAATAAAGCATTTGATATTGATTTGAAGAGTTCTATGAAGAGATATTTAGAATAAAAGTGAGAAGAGAAGGGTTTATTATATTAGGTTCTAGTTTCTCAATTAATGAATAATCACCCATGTTTTTTTTACCTCTATATGAGGTTTTGCACATTAAACATCTGTGTCAAATGTATGTACATTTGATAATAGATTTTACATCTATATCTATAATGTGTAATATACATGTTTTAAATTGAAATAATGTATATTCAATGTTGCCTCTATGAATGTACTAAATGAGATTTATGCATCCCTCAAAAAGCTAAAATCCTAATTGACCAATTTGATCAAAGTTCCCAATATGATGTTGTTAATATCTGATAGATGGTTGACATTATATAACAATGAAATAGTTCCCAAGGGAACTTAATTACAAAGTAGTAACGAAATTAAGTATATTCAAAGTAGCTCAGGACAAAGGGAAGGCCACGAATCAATCAGTCACTCCACCTTTGGATCCATACAAAACAACTCTTGTTGCAGGGAAAACATCTTAGGGTGTCTTCTACCACTCTTTCTCATTTTATGCTCTTTAGTTTTTGGGATAGTTCTATTTTTATTTTATATAAATATGAATATAAATATAAAATAGAATAAAAAAAATAATAATGCGAAAGGTTAAACAATTTACTCCTACATCTATAAATATGAGAAATGACTTTTGTACAGGGAATTTTTTATATCCATTGTAATTTTTCTTGCAAAAAAGAAAAAAATTTACATTCACTCTTCTGCCTAAAATATAAATAAAATTACAAAATTTTGTGTCTTGTATTATTTTGTGTAGATGTTTTATTATTAAATTTGATATATCGTTCTTAACCCTCAAGCAATACCCTTTTTATTGTCAAACTGTCAAAATATATTTACATTTCATTTTGTTATGTATAGGATGAGTTGCATTTTCTTGTCCATATATGACTTTTCACCTTCCTTCTTTTATATTTTCCTTTTATAATTATAAAGCAATAGAATATAGTGCCAAATTTTATTTGTAAATGTTGTGTGTAGTTTATTTCAATTTTTTATTTTTAATAAAAGAAATCTCCTCTTTGAATATATGAGGGACTTTATCCTCTTCACTATTTTAAAAACTTCATGTTTGGCTTTGTGCCTAATATTTTTCCAACACATCGACACTGATAGAGATAAACAAGTTACATTTTAGGGTTTAGATGTTCGTCAAGATCTACTTCGTTGATTGAACCTGCATAGATCCATCTTGAGTTTGATGATAAATCAAATATGGGAAAGTAATGTAGTGACAATTTTGGTTTTACTAATTTTATTTTTAATTTATACTTGTTATAAGTTTTATTAGTTGTTCTTTGATCTTTTGTGATGAGAAATAGACCAATTATTTGGTGTTTGCTTTGTTACATAGAGTTATCACATCTCGTCTGATAGAGGGAAGAGACTATTCTATTTTTGATTAGTATTTAGGTGATTGAATAATTGATAGGGGTTTAAAACACCAATAATGTTTGTAAAATTGTCAAATTTTTTGGACATTAGGTAATATGTGCCATACATGAGGTACAACATTATTATCTAGACATAAATCAATGTAGTTGATTGTTCCCATGATGATGCTTATATTGTAGTGCGAGTACATATGATTATAAGGAGGGTTTTTCCTAGGATGATGATCATTTTTGTGTTAGGTAGTGTCCTAAGGCATAAGAGGTCATGCTACATAAGCAATATATGTGTCAACACAAGTTAATCAATGCTAGATATATAAAAGACTAGTTTGAAGGTTACAACATGTGTTGTTGGATAGCTTTAGAGTTATTTGCTTTGAACTATGTTTTGGTCTTGTTGATGCCTAAATATGTACCACAGATGCCCAGAGTGTTTAAGAAACACTTCTCATTTTATAATTCAAATAATCTAATGCATGAGATGCAGGTTGTGATAATCTTGTTATATATGGTGGAATAGAGGCAGAACAAGTGATTATTTCACAATTTTTATATTAGTTCATGGTTGGGATCCACCATGAATAGTGAATTATGATCAAGGAATAACCTAAGAATTAATCTAAGATGTATATTTATAATGACAAGCTAAACTAAAGTGATCAGGTTAAAAAAAAAACAAAAAGAAGGGCATCATAGAAAGAAAGATGTTGGTCTTTATTACATATATTATGACAAAGTTCAAATTTCATCTGAACATGAATTTAACCAATGTATGAAGTGAAACATATTAGGCACAAATTAAAACATACATTAGACAAGATTCTACGGAAGGTATAAATGATGTAAATAGGAACCATGCTTAGTTTAAAGATTCACTTCTACAAGCAAACACCATTATCCCAAATGCAAAAGAAGTTTATAAAATGAAATAATCTTAAGACATTTCAAATAATATAGCATTGGCATAAATTATCAATTCCACATTCAAGACATACATCTAGAATCTATAGGAACCATTCTAATCTGAAAGTGAAACTAGACAACTGAGAGAGAAACCATGTAGCACTTCACACAAGCAAACATTGAACAATATTTGAAGAATTCCTTGCTCCTAGTTACAAAGTAATTTGGTTCTAAGAACTCTCTCTATTTTAAAATTAACAATGATCCTTTTTTAAGATACCAAACAACATGTCAGTCAGTCCCAATCCAATTACATTTGTACATGTGTATGGGATAGGTGTCCTTTTTGTTGCATTCTAGAACAAATGATATTTTCTAATAAACTGACCCATAGTTGATCTATGCTCTTACAAATTGTACATGTTTATATAAAATAATATCCTATTTTATAATATTATATGATGATGGTTACAAAAATAACATTCTTGTTTCACCTAACCTTGGGACCCACTGGCTACTACAAGATCTTTATGGTTCCTTGATGCTCTCAGCCTAGTATAGGCATGGTCCCATCTTCAAGCTATTTGAGGATGAATAGTGATCCAATGACATAGTTAGTTCAAACATCATGAGCTTAGATCCAACCTTTTTATATTAATAGGTCTGTAGGGTCTCTGATTTGGCCTATTGTGTGGTATTTCCATGGCATCCTGGGTCATTCTATTCATGACTATCCAAAAATGACCTTTGACTTTTAAAATTTAGATCCAAGTTTACTATGTTAAATTTGATGTCCTCATGACCATCATTTGAAATCTACAAGAATGCCTTTGATGGTCATGTGACCATCAAATTTAAACACATGATCGAGGTTATTTACTATGTTAAGATTGACATCCTTGTGACCATCATTTGACACCCATAGGAACATCTTTGATGGTCATGTGACCGTCAAATTTAACATAGTTATGGTTAATTCTACCAAGTCTACAACTTATCATCTTATAATTTTCTCTACACTCTACATGTGCCATGTGTCAACTGCTTGGCACTTCTAGGTTCTTTGTACTGGGATCTGTGATTGTGCTACTTGGCAGTCCCATGGGATTTTCAATCACTGTACCTATCAGTCCTACCAGTTAACATGATTTCATCATGTGGTGGTCCTGCATTAACTCAAAGTTGCATTTGAAAATCTTTGACTTGATACACTCTATGGTCTAAATTTTTAAGTTAGAACACGTACCGATGATCTAAAAAATGTGCTTGATGTTTAACTGGGGTCCATTACTTTTCATCATAGATCACACTCTATTTTATCTTGGTCCTCCACTTAAACATGTGCCATAGATTGAAATCTAAGTAGTTGAATGTGATTATTCCCTCTATTTTATAAAATATTAAGTTAGGCTTGAGACTTAAGATAAAAAGATTAAGCTAAGTACTAAACAAAATATATGAGAGCTCATGAATTTAAATATGACTCACCATAAAGACCTTGGACCATGGTTTTAAACATAGAACAAAAGGGACCCCATGAATAATTAAAGGGACTAAGCAGAATATGACATAGCATAAGGTCTTAACCTAAGGTTTCATTGTATTAGATAAAAATGATAGAACCTTGGGATAAGGCCTTAGGCTAAGTAATAAAAGTGACCTTGTATTTTCACTTGGTAGGGTATTTTCTTGGGACAAAAGTCTTGAAGGGTACTTCTCATGGGGAAAGGGTACTTTCAAAACTTCCAAGGACACTTGAGGAAGACAAAGGACCATTTTAAAATTTTTGAAGGGCAAGTCTAAAGATAAGGTGCCCCTTACAAAAATCTCGAAGGGCACATTCAAAAAAGTTGAAGGATAGTATCGAAGGGAAAGTGTCCATTTTGAAAATCTTGAAGGGTAATTTAACAAAGACTGAAGGTCACTTTCAAGAATTCGAAGGGCACTTTTGAAAGTTTCAAAGGATCATTCTTTTAGGGAAATTATCTTGGACAAAATGTCTGAGACATTTCCCTCGAAGACTGAATTTTGTTAGATAAAATGTCTGAAGGAAATGGATTATTGAAAACATAAGTTTAGAAAGGTACTCTATTAAACAAATGTTTGAAAGACATCCTAGACAAAAATATTAAAGGATAATTGGATTAAACAAAGGGTCTGAAGGAAAAGTGGCCTAAACATAAAGTTTGAAGGATATGTTTTGAGGGCTCAAAGGATCTTTTTAGAAAACCCAAAGGGTATGTGCCTTTCACAAAAATCCTAAAGGATAAGCTTCAAAAAAAATGCGTAGGAAAAAAGTATGAAAGCACTTAGATAAGTATCCAAAACATAAACCCCAAAGGGTAATTCATTTAGGACAAATTTTTGAAGGAAAATCCCGAAAAGACATGACTGAAAGGTAGAAACATATAACAAAAGGACCACTCAAATAATAGAAAGACAAAAAAGGGAGACTCAGGACATAAAAGAGACTAAGCATGGATTTTATATTAAGGTTTGGCTATGTTGAAAAACATGTCTAAGCCTTAGGCAATAAAAAGAGACTAAGCCCATAGCATTATTAAAAAGGTTCCCACATAGAAAGCTCTTACTATATTAAATTTGAATTTAAAAGGTCAAAAATTAGTCTAGGGTTTCAAAATATTAATCAATTATAGACCAAGGCTAGTAAAATATCAATTAAACATTGAAGCGTAAAAACCCTAAGCATATTCATTCCTCGATGGGCTCCATTAAACCTATAACCTAAAACACAAATATCGAATGCCAACACTTTAGACAAGGTTAAACCAGAATTATGAACAAATAAGTTAGTTAGACCATGGTGTGGATGATCTTCAAATAAAAATAATGTGAAATCATGCTAATGACACTCTGATCAAGTGAATTTTCAATTTCAAAGCACAAATTTGCACAATTTGACAGATGGATCCCCATTTTTCATAAATGGGGGTATGTTGACCTCAACAAATAGGGACTTCTAGGAGAAACATAATAATATGTTAGAATTTAGAGACTCTGATTCAGACTAATAATTAATCTACATATTCCATTTGATTAGACACTATTATTAAGATCAATTCATGGTTAGAACAAATCTTGCACATGCAAAATTAGGATCAAACATTATAATTCAATCATGTTGTGTGTGTGGTTTGATTTCACTTACTGATTGCCAAAGGATTTAAAGAATAAATTCTATGTTCATGACTTTAATCATTAATAGTGACTTTCAACATGTTTGAATATTTATTAAGAACCATGCTTTACCTCAAGGAAGGCTTGGGCATTACTCTACTACCAGCTAGACATCCATAGCCTTGATAGAGATGCCTTTAGCTCCACTGAAGGCCTTGCTCCATTGTTAGCCAGGCATACATAGCCTTGATGGAGATTACTAGAATCACCTCTACTTCGAAATCTCTTTAAATTTTGCAATAAGGATCTTATTTTTATATTTTTAGACCATTTTGACTTTCTAGTAAAGGTTGGGAACTAGGTTAGCTAGGTTTAGGGATTTGGTCAAGTGTTTGATTTTTAGACAATCACTCTTGACTGTAAACTTTGTCCCAAAAAATTAATGTTTTTTAAGTGCAAACATGACTATGCTTCAATAAGTTAAGATTTCCTCCTACATGTGCAATCCTTCTTAAAACCAAACTTAAATCAAAACAAGGTTTAAAATGTCAAGGAATAATTAACTTATCCATTAGTCTTTGCCAGTTTCTATGAACTACAACATCAAGCTCCTATTTCAACAATTCATGATCAACCAATGTCGAAAAGCCATACCCATATTTCTAAACTATGAAGCTCTTAAATAACTGGATAAAACTTGAGCACTAGATAAAACTTGAGCAAAGAATTATTCAAAAGGACTTATTTAAAAGGAAGTAACAAAGCACGAGAAAATAAACAAATATAAACATGCCTTATTTACAAACTAGGGACAGGAAGGAAAGAAACAAGAAATAAACTAAACTAAACCCTACACTAACTCCATAAAGTACTTACCTCTAGGATCAAATAGAAAATTACTTAAGCTACTATAGAACCTTGAAGTATGATTTCTCCCATTCAATGGTCTCTTCTTGTGGACAGGAGCACTTGTATGCCTGTGTCTTATAGGTGATGTAGCTTGGTCTCCCATTAGCATTATTAGATGTATGGATTGAAAATATGGATCTAAGACCCAATCATTTTCTTCCCAAATCCTCCTGCTTTGTAATATGAGTGTTATTTCTATTTCATCCATAGATAGATAGTATATTATATCTTCACTCAATAATGGTAGCTTAGTTGGGATCCTTAGACTGATGTCTTCATTAGGTTCTTTCTGAGGTGGACATGGACTACCAATCTTTGTACAAAAATCTTCCAAGTCATCCCAAAAGGCTTCTTCATCTTGATCAACTAAATAGAGCTCATCTAGAGTCTCATCATTAGATACATGCTAGTCCCATACTCATGACCTCATGATGAAGTCATATGATAACTCCTGATCTAGTTCACTTGCTTCATCTTCATCCTCAATAAAGGAAGGAATCCCTTCTATCTAGTCAGGCTCCAGCTTATCTTAGTTTAGGACTTTCAAAATAATATCATTGTCTGAGAACTCTAGATCATTGATGAAATCCTCAGATGAAGCATCCATTTATTGTTCTATCCCATCATCTACCCTCTCTATCTCTTTAATTCCATTTAAGAAGTCATGCTATGATCTCTACCAATGATCATCTTCTTTAGGAGTGTTTTCCATTTCAAAAATAAATCGATGTGTGCTATCTTTCTAGCTACCTTCTGAAGAAAGATCATCTTGCACTTGACCCATATCCATTTCTAGCAACTCTTCTTCATCTGAATATGTTTTAAGGATGATATATTGTTGGTCTTCAATTGTAATTTCTTTTATATCTTCAAGAATATAAGTCATCTCAAATGCAACTTCTCCAATTGGCTCACCTTCACCTTCATCTTCATCTTCAAATGGAAAATCAAAATCTTGCATTAAGGATTTAGAATTTCCTACAAAGCTAGATGTCCTTGCAATAAAGTCTTGATTAGGCACAATTTTAGAGGTTTTAGAAATATTACAATGATCAGCCAAATATATATCACAGAAACTTATTTGTATGATTTCAGATGATACATTATTGTTGTTATCATGAAACCTATTCAGAGGTCTATTTAATCTTTGAGAAGAGTGGTTTCTGTTAAATCCTTTCCTAGTATTTCCTACTTGTTTTTGAAACTAAATAAAGTTAGTGCTCAATTTTTGGAGCATTTCTAGTATTAAGTCATTTAAAATTTTTGGTATCTTAGGCTCATGAATTAGAGCATTACTACTGACTATGGGCATTAGGATTCCATGATTTTGTGGATGGGATCCACTTGTAGTGCTATTTAGGAACTCTAGGTTTTGGCTATAATATGTATGACTCAAGGTAAAATGGTTATGAATTGGTGTTAAAGTAGGTATACTAGGAATGACATTCTCGATGGGCCAATTTGAATTGACATTTGGCATGGAATATGCCATCTAACACTGAGGTTGTATTTAGTCATTAATGATCATAGCTTCAGAGTAGGCTAGGGTTAGTGTGTTTATGACTAGAAGAGACATTTTTAAGAACACGAAGGTCATGGGATCCATAACATCCTTATAAATTTCTAAGGCTAAAGCCTCGTTGGGTCTATAAGGTGCTATGGTTCTGTTATACAACTTTTAGAACTGAGCGTTAAAGGCTCTAATGGTTTTTTTAACATCCATATTAATTGTGGTGAACTATTGATACAAGACATAGGGACTAATAATTTTGCCAAATTGATCAATGAAGACATTGTTAAAGTCATTCCAACTAGAAATATAGTCTTCTAGAAGGTTAAGAAACCATTCATTTGTAACATCTTTGAAAGTAAATGGGAATAATCTACATGATACATCTTCATGAACCACATTTAACAATCTTAAAGTAGACTTAAAAGACTTAATATGTTATTTAGTAGTGATAACATTATTAGGATTGAGAGAAGTTAAATATATTTTAGGATTTCATGGAAGACCATATACTATACATGAAACATTGATTGAAGAGCCACCTAACCAAGTCATACCTTGAACACATGAATACCTAGAACTGATGAAGTGTTTGAGACTTTGGAAATTTCACTCACCTAATCCTTACCTTAGGCAATTCCATCTTGTGACCTTGAAACCTATTTAAAATATGATGCATCAAACCAACCTTTGTAAATTACAATGATCAAGTTTGTACATTAAGCCAATTTTGCACAAATATATGTAAAACATGACTATATTTAGCTAAACAAGCTCAAAGATATGTCTAGAATGATGAATGAAAGGGATATTTACACTTATAAGCTTGAATGAACTCAATTTTGTAAATAACCAGTCAATCTTTGTATGAAATTGCTATTACTAACCTTAAACATAAGAAATACATAAATCATGAACTATATTTGCATGAATGTCTATGGATCTTCAAAAAATATCAATATTTGGCTAAAGGAAGCCCAAATATTGGTATAAAACCATCAAGATCAATTATCTTTACATAAATATGCTAAAAGAAGCATAAAAATGCAAAGAATACATCAACCTTTGATCAAAACACACTAGAATTAGTAAAGATTCTACAAATTCACAAGGATCTAACTAAGACCCTCCTAGCACCAATAAAAGTTCCTCTTATTGATGCCTAAATGTGTACCACAGGTGCCCAAAGTGTTTAAGAAACACTTATTATTTTATAATTTAAAGAATCTAGTGCATGAGTTGTAGGTTGTGATAATCATGTTATCTGTGGTGGAATAGAGGCAAAACAAGTGACTTTTTCACAATATCTATATTAGTTGGTAGTTGGGAGCCATCATGGACAAATAGTAGATATATGTAAAATATACAAGATACTATGCTAAGAAAACTGAATTATGATCAAAGACTAACCTAAGAACTAATCTAAGATGGATATTTATAATGACAAGCTAAACTAAAGTGATCAGGTTAAAAAAAGAAATAAAAGGAAGGGTAGGGCAGAAAGAAAGATGTTTTTGGTTTTTGTTATAGACAATATGAAAAAGTTAAAATATCATCTAAACATGCATTTAACCAGTGTATGAAGTGAAAAATCTTAGGCCCAAATCACAACATACATTAGGCAAGCTTCTATAGAAGGTATAAAAGGATGCAAATAGGAACCATGCTCAGTTTAAAGATTCACTTCTACAAGCAAACAAAATTAACCCAAATGCAAAAGTTTATAAAATTAAATAAGCCTAAGAACTTTCAACTAATATAGAATTGGCATAAATTAGCAATTCTGCATTTAAGATACACATCCAGAATCCATGGAAACCATTCAAATCTAAAAGTAAAACTAGACAACTGAGAGAGAAACCATGTAGCACTTCACACAAGTAAATACTGAACAATCTTTGTAGAATTTATTGCTTATATTAATTGCTCCTAGTTACAAAGTAATTTTGTTCTAAAAACTCTCTCCATTTTAAAATTGACAATGCTCTTTTTAGAAGATACCAGGCAACATGTTTGTCAGTCCCAATCCAATTACATTTGTACAAGTGAATGAGGCTGGTGTCCTTTCTATTGCATTCTAGAACAAATGATCTTTTCTAATAAACTAACCAATAGTTGATCTGTGCTCTTACAAATTACACATGTTTATATAAAATAATATCCTATTTTAGAATATTATATGATACTAGTTACAAAAAGAACATTCTTTTTTCACTTAACCTTGGGATCCATTGGTTGATGTAAGATCTTTATGGTTCCTTGATGCTCTCAACCTAGTATAGGAATGGTCTCATATTCAAGCTAATCAAGGATGAACAATGTTCCAATGGCATGGTTAGTTTAGACATTATGAGCTTAGATCCAACCTTTTTATATTAATAGGTCTGTAGGGAATCTAATTTGGCCTACTGAGTGACATTTTCATGGCGTCTCAGGTCATTCTGTTAATCACTGTCCAAAAATGACCATTGTCTTTTAAAATTTGGATCCAAGTATATTATGTTAAATTTGACATCCTCATAACCATCATTTGACATCCGTGGGAATGTCTTTGATGGTTGTGTGACTGTCAAATTTAAACACATGATCGAGGTTGTTTACTATGTTAAGATTGACATCTTCACGATCATCATTTGATGTCCATAGGAACATTTTTGATGGTTGCATGACTATCAATTTTAACGTAGTTATGGGAACTATCTACCAAGCCTTCCACTTGTCATCTTCTAGTTCACTCTTCATTCTACATGTACCACATGTTAACTACTTGATGCTTCTATATTCTTTGTACTAAGATTCATGGTTGTGCCACTTGGCAGTCCCACAGGCCTTTTGAGTGTTTTACCTGTTAGTCATACCAGTTAACATGCTTTCACCATGTAGCGATCCTACATTAAATCAGAGCTACGTTTGAAAAGCTTTGACTTGATATACTTTATGGATCTAGATTTGTACACTATAACACATACCAATGATTTAGAAAATGTACTCAATGTTTGATTGGGGTCCACTATTTTTCATCATTGATCACACTCCATTTGATCTTGGTCCTCCATTTAAACACATGTCATAGATTGGGATCCGAGTAGTTGAACATGATTGGTCCCTGTAGTTTATAAAATATTAAGTTAGGCTCGAGACTTAGGATAAAATGATTAAGCTAAGTCTTAAATAAAATATATGGGACCTCGTGAATTTAAATATGACTCACCATAAAGACCTTGGACCATGGTTTTAAATATAGAACAAAAGGGACCCCGAAAATAATTAAAGGGACTAAGTGGAATATGATTTAGCATGATGTCTTAAACTAAGGTTTCATTTTATTAGATAAATATGATAGAACCTTAGGATAAGGCCTTAGGCTAAGTAATAAAAGTGACCCTACATTTTCAATTCGTAGGGCATTTGCCTAGGAAAACATTCTTGAAGGGCACTTCTCATGGGGGAAAGGGTACTTTCAAAATTTTGAAAGATAATTGAGGAAGGCAAAGGACTATTTCAAAAAGCCTGAAAGGCAAGTCTGAAGATAAGGTACCCCTTACAAAAATCTTGAAGGGTACATTCAAAAAATCTAAAGGATAATATCAGAGGGTAAGTGTCCATTTCAAAACTCCCAAAGGGTACTTTACAAAAAGCCTGAAGGTCACTTTCAAGAACCCGAAGGGCACTTTCAAAAGTTTTGAAGGATCATTCTTTCAGGGAAAATATATCAGACAAAATGTTTGAGACATTTTCCCTGACAACCAAATTTTTTTGGATAAAATGTCTGAAGAAAATAGAACATTGAAAACACAAGTCATGAAAGGTAATCTATCGGATAAAATATTCGAAAGACGTCCTGGACAAAAATCCCAAAGGATAATTGGCTTAAACAAAGGGTCTAAAGGAAAATTAACCTAAACATAAAATCCAAAGGATATGTTTCGAGGGCTCGAAGGATATTTTTAGAAAACCTGAAGGGTATGTGCCTTTCACAAAAATACCAAAGGATAAGCTTCAAGAAAAATGCTTGGGGTAAAATTATGAATGCACTTGGATAAAGTATCCAAAACATAAACCTTGAAGGGTAATTTGTTTGGGACAAAGTTTTGAAGAAAAATCCTGAAAAGACATGCCCAAAAGGTAGAAACATATAACAAAAGGACCTTGTGAATAATAGAAAGACAAAAAATGGGGACTCGAGAAATAAAAGAGACTAATCCTTTTGCAATAAAAAGAGACTAAGCCTATAGCATTATTAAAAAGGTTCTCGCATAGAAATCTCCCACCAGATTAAATTTGAATTAAAAAGGTCCAGGTAAAACATTAGGCTAGGGTTTCAAAATATTAATCAATTATAGACCAAGGCTAGTGAAAGATCAATTAAACATTGAAGCACAAAAACTCTAAGCATGTTCATTCCCAGATGGGCTCCATTAAACCTATAACCTGAAACACAAATATCCAATGTCAACACTTTAGACAAGGTTAAACCAGAATTATGAACAAATAAATCAACCAGACCATGGTGTGGATAATCTTCAAGTAAAAATAATGTGCAATCATGCTAATAACACTCTAATCAAGTGAATTTTCAATTTCAAGTCACAAATTTGCATAATTTGACACATGGGTCCCCATTTTTCAGAAATGGAGGTATGTTGACTTCAACAAGTTCCCTTTGGATCAAGTGGGGGTTTGTTGGGTCTTGTGATCCAAATGTTATTTTTTTAGTAGTTAATATGATTATGTCTGACACATGCATATACTAGTAAGAAAGCACCTTTAGAGTACTTTATATTTAAGTATTAATAATCATTAATTTATGATAATAATGTTAGTAAGTTTGGTAGTTTTATGATAATTTGAGTCATGAGATGTTGGACCCGCTAGGTAGTTCAGTTTTTAAACAAGCTTATTAAAGCTTGTATGAGAAATAAGATAGTAATTGAGCATACTCAAGCATTTTATATTATGTAAGCTTTATATTGATTAATAATATGTAGTGTAAAAACTTATATCAAATAAGAGGTGCCATATAGCCTTCACCTCTTTTGTCTTATTAGAGATATTCCTCATTATGAGTAATATAAGCGTTACATTTTATATGTATCTCCTTAACCACTTTGTATTACATGGGGAAATAAGGACATTAGACATACACTTGGAAGTTGATTAATATAATAATTGAATATGCTTCGTAACTCTTTTTTCTCCATTCACTCTATTTAAAGAGTCCACGAGTCTCTTCTTCACACTCTCTCATTGTAAGTATTTTAAAAATATTTTCTAATGTTTATGTCAATTTTCTTATCTTTTCTCTTATGCTCTCTTAGTATAAGTTATATACACATTATGTTATCTTGTAAATGATTTTGGTTATCTTTCAATTACCTATGGGTTTTTCTTCCAGTGTATCATTTCCCTATTGAAAATTTTTGTGTCTCAACTCTTTGATTGTATGAATTTATGGGAATAATATTTTTATTACATATATTCACTTACGATTGATGGTTTTAGAAGTTAGTCTTAAAATTATCTCTTTTGGATCTATACCAAGAAATAATAGTAGATATCCTAAAAGATCACAACTAATCATGGAGAATGACCAAAGCAATAACTCTATACCTAATAAGGGCATCTAAAAAAATGTTTCTCATTATTTTTTCCACCACATTTTATTCACCACTTTCCTTAATTTATCTTGGGCAATACTAAAACTTTTGTATTATAAATCATATAAGTATTCTTCAAATGGTCTTTATAAGAAGTTGAAATTAGAACAAGGTGATTAATTCATTAAAATAAAGTGAAATGGGTCTTCATAAGATATGTAGAGAATATAATGTCATTCATTCATTGAGACTAAAAATGGATGTTTCAACAATGGAAATAGAATACCAAATAAAGTAGAAAATAATTTCATTGATGACTAATTGGGTGGTATTTATTCACTCATTATTGATGGTACTTAGGAAAATGATCATGATAGTGAGTTGATAGGTAAACAAAAAATATGTATTCATCAAAGTGTTCAAGTTGACATTAATCATACTTCAATAGGGTCTGCTTCTTCATCACATGATCACACCAATCCAATTGATAGTGATGGATCTAGCGAGGAGAATGCATGGTTAATTTTTTTTATTGAATTAAGAAAGGAGCATGATGATGCTTCTAATTCTACTAATTTGTATATCATAAATGCCTCTACTATCATTATTATTGAAATTATGGATGTTTCAACTTATACTAAGGACATCATATAAAATATTGTTAATACTTCACATATTATTTATTTCCCTGCTTCTCATGAAGATGATAGTCCTTCTATTGGTCATGTTTATATTTACATTAATGATGTTCATGATGATTCTTATATTGATCATGATGATCTAGTTGCTAAAAATTGGACTACTTCTCTTAAGTTTGGTGAATTTTAAAAGCATATAAAATTCATTGGCTCCAAGTTGATTCATAATTTTTGATGCATATGTGAAAGACTTGAAAAGCATGGTCAAGAAATTGTCAATGTGGAGGGGACAGGTAGGGGCATAAGACAACTTGGATATTTAGATAATGATAAGAAGGAAAAAGGATGAATTAGTGATATATTACTATCAGAAAAAGTAATCTAAGTCTTCAATAGTGTCTCATTAGTGTAGTAAGGATGAGAAGAATAAGAAGACATCATTATTGTAGGAAATCATGAAACTTATTGGAGAAATTGCTTTAGAAAAAAAAGAGATGAGAGGAAGCAATCAAAGCATGAGAGATTATTAAGGTAGAGGAGATATTTTAAGCCTTATCATCCATTCATAGAGAGTAGGAACTATAGGATTTAATCATCACTAGGATGATATACAAATCATTGTTAGGAGGAGACATGAATCATTCTTTTCCTCAATACAAAACATGTGAATTATTTGTTGGACATATAAGGTTTGATGAATCTCCATCATATTATGTTTGGGTATGATAGAAACTTTGAGTTAAGAATGTCAATATGGATCAATAATGGACCAATATGTCCTTGGTTGAGAGATAACATGAAGAGGGAATACATGGATCCATTTGAATCACCATTGATTTTTTCTCTATATTATTGAAAAGTGGCCATAGAGGTAATTTGAGACCACACTATAGATGATAAAAATAACATGGATTTACATATGGCACACCTCATGATGAGGATGTTACATTGGATTGGACGGTCATGTTTATGATTCTAGGGTCATCCTATATTACATGATGGAGGGTGATTCACTTGATGGTTATTTTACTTGATGATTGACTATACAACTTGTATGAGTTTGGCTTAAAAGGGGGACATATTGAGGATCAATTTGAACTTCCACAAGATGCTCTAAGAGATATTTTTATAGCTTAAGGAAGTCATGGTATTCATAGAATGGGTAGCTACACTAAGGATGGCCATGAGATAATGATTCTGAAATGGAATACTTTTAGTATTGATGGCGGTGGAAAGACACCTTAGTGGTGATTTTAGATGAGCGATTGGTGATTTTGGTTACTCGAGGACACATATAATAGTTATGATACATGAGGTAACACTAAGGAGGATATATTTTATATTGGAAAAGAATGAGTTTCATTAAGATATATTTCTATCCAAATAGGATAAATTTCATTAGGACTTATTTATTCTCGAAGAGAAGACTTTCATCAGGGTATATTTCTATCCGAAGAGGACTAGTTTTAGCAATGATGATGAGAGGGAAACATTTAGACAATGTATTAATAATCAGGCGGTGTAAGGGAGGCTCAATGGTTAAAGTTAATAAACTTCACCTCCTTCGATCATCATAATTTAGGTCATGAAGGATGTAATTAAGGGGGGTATTGGTTGATGGAATGTCAATTTAATATTGTAAATATTTCATTTTGAATCCTCGATCATGAGGAGATGCACAGAGATGAAGTTTTTTCTAGGCAAATGAAATATTCCTCATGAAAGGTAATATAAATAATGTTTAAAGGGGAATGTTAAATGGATCTAAATCCATCATATAGAGCTTACATGGCTTAAGATGCTACAAGTGTACTTTATAAAGTTTACTTATTAGTGGAAAATATGAAAGGATGTGATACTATCCCACTACCTTCAATTTAGACATTTTTTTAATTATATATGAAATGGCATCTTAGGATACTTTAGGGCCTCATCCCTTCTCTTTATTGGAGTGAATCAAAGTCAATCACAGCAAAATCTCAACTCATATTGAACTTATGAATACACGGAAATATTAAATAATATTACTCTCACACTGTATTATTTCATACGGGATTACAAATTATTTCCTATAACCAGGGATTCTTAGATCCCTATAAAATCTCTCCTAAAAAACCTCTAAATCTCTTAAATATTAATCATGATATATTATTTACTATTAATAATATATTCGATCAAGCCAATAACAAACTATACCTATTAGTAAATTATTACTCATATACTAATTTACATTACAATAATAATGTTACTAGATATTAATCCGTAATATTCACCCCCTTAACATTATTATCCCTAATCACACCCCCTTAATCTAAACATGTGGAGAATATCATCCTGCACTACATCTAAATTTATGACTGTGTGATTTTTTCAAAGATCACAAACTTGAAAAATGGTTTTTCCATGGCTAAACAACAACCAATGATGTTTTATCTCATGGCTAACCGCCAAACAGGTGATTTCGCTAGTTTACCACAAACCATATCATGTATGCAAGTACATATTTAATTCCCATCATTTTATAACTTAGAGGGATTATAAAAGGAAATAGTTCTTACTCGAACAAGAATTGCACTTCTGTTCTTATTTAGCTACCATACGAAGTAAGAAAATAAACACATTGCACACCACTGAAACAAAAGTCACCACATCATTGGTGCAGCCCCGTCGTTGGTGACTAACGAGAGGTCGCTGAAAGACCTCCAACCTCCTGTGTCTCCATCCTTTATTTGAAGACGCTGCTCACTCAGCAAGAATGTCGATGAAGCTCAAATGAGGAGAAACTCCTCCCATAATCTGAACGTCGTGTGTAAGTGAAAATGCGTCCATGAGGTAATTTTTTTTAATTTAAAAATGTTTGAAAATGATGACTCATTAAAAAGATACTTGACAAAATGACTCAAATTTTTGATTTTTGACACTGATAACGAAAAGACTAATGAATTTTGAAGTAAAAATGACTTTGAAAAACAAATTTTTTTGACTTTTTTTTTAATGATAGACAAATCAACTAACTTTAATAACTTGACAATATAATTAAATTGAGTAATTGACATTTGATGATTATAATAAGATGACAAGATGATGTATTAACTCTTGAATCATCAAGTCACATAACTTTAAAATTATTTTGACCAAGAACAATAATTAAAATAAAATAAAATTATGGACCCTAATTTACAACATATGCAATGCTAACAAAACTCTAATCTTGTATGGACCAAAAAAACAAGTAACATTCTAAAACTAAAAACAAACTTTAGACAACAACTAATGCATATTTGCAATAAAGAACCACGCAACAATCTAGGTCAAAGACTTGGAAACACATGGACTACACGTAATGGCAAATTACGTTGATGTTTGGTACTATATGACAATTCACAATGTATGTGATTGATGCATGGAACAGCTCACTGGGAGGAAGCTTGCATGTATTGACAAGAACGATGCACTGGAAGGACATGCAAAAAAATGAGACGAATGTCAAATGAAAGGAATGAATGCCTAGAAAATGAACAATGGGCAGATAGATAAGGCAAACAACAATCAGTGCGTAGATATCTTGAACATGCATAATGAGTTTGAAGAAAACTCGAGCTCTAATTATCTTCTCAACCATATAGCACAAAATGTTGCAGTCCTCGTGACCAGTGATATGGAAATCTGGCAACGGTCAGAACTTTAATTCTTGACACAACAATGGAAGATTATATACTGTTAGAGAATCTTTGAAAATACATAATGGAAGAATTCCTTACGTGTGACAGAATACGCTCAAGTAGATACACAACATGTATCAGATTTGTCCAAAATTTATGAGTCACTGTTGACCTTTTCTTCTGTCTTGCGACTCAGAGAACTCTTGAGACTTTTGGTAAATACACTATGAGCTGGAAAAAACCTGTTTTGAAAATCTGTAAGTGAGCTCGAAGGGAAATCAATGATATGAAATCAGATCTTCTCAATACAATGCAGATTTTATATGCAAAACAAAGCTGATGCAAAGATTTCTTTATAAAAAAAATGCCGTGTACCCTTCTAAACAACAAATTAACACAATAGAATATCTTTGCCCAGGAGTCTCATAACTAATAGATTGACCTGCTCTGATACCACATATTGGAGTAAATTAAAGTCAAACAAAGCAAAATATTAAGTCATATTGAACTCATGAATACACAGAGATATTAAATAATATTATCCTCACACTGTATTATTTCATATAGGATTATAAATATATAGGATGATATTTCCTATAACCGGGGATTCTGAGATCCCTATAAAATTTCTCCTAAAAAACCTCCAAATCTCCTGATATATTGTTTACTATTAACAATTTATTCAATCAAGTCAATAATAAACTATACCTATTAGTAAATTATTATTCATGTAATAATTTACATTACAATAATAAAGTTACTTGATATTAATTTGTAACTCTTCTCATGTAAATTATGTTCTAAATTTGCATGTGATAGATAATATATTTTACTGATCATGCAATATTATACTTCATACTAACATGATAAATTATTTGAAGGAAATTTAACTACCATGTGAAATTGTTGCAAGGTATCAAACACTTCCTCTAGTTGTTTGAGGAATTGGGTCTATAGGCTCATCCATTCCTTCATGCATTACATGTCTCCATCCATACGTTTACATGGAATTATGAGTTAACAAATAAGTTCTGATTAAGTGGAAGATAAATTGTAGATGAAAAATGATCTTGTGTTCCTTGAAACATCAGTTGAAAAATATTTTATTGTAGAGTATATCTTGAAATTCAAGTGTTTCAAGATCTTGTGCAAAACCACGATTAGTCAAGTAAATATATTTGATTATTCCCTCTGTAGTATTAAGATAGTATTCAAAATCTTCCATTCTCATAATGTTGAGAGTGATAATGACCTGCTTGTTATAATAGGAACACCTCTTTATTTTTATTTAATTTGGTCACTGGAGAGTGCTTTCAAAAATTTCCATGCACTAAAAGTTGGGTATAGAGAGTGAAGGTGAAGTCATATTTCCTTATAAACATGAATAATTATGACCTCAAAGGCCATGTTATGTTGATTATTGAAGTTTGTTAGCTTATCTCATCTGGATTGATCTCTTTTTTTACTCTATGAGATTCTCCATATGCCCTTGTTTTACAAAATTTTGATAATTTTTTCCCCCAAATTGTAAAATTTCACCATTGAGAATGGTGACCTTGAATTTGATTTCATCTTAATCTCAATGGAGGCATAAAAAAGCTACTTAATTTATTGAAAACAAGCCCAATGTTAAGACATTTTACAAGCTTTCTAGTGTTTCAAATGCTTTGAAAAATATACTCAGTTTTCTAAAGTTATGCCTTCTGAAATAACCCCCTTATAAACTCTAATATGTGTAATTTAAACTTGAAAATTTCTAAAAGTAATAACTTCACACATGACCTGATTGTTACAAGTGTCAACTCTTTATGTATTCGAGTTGACTCAGTTGAATGTTTTCTCACTGGAAGCACACACACACAACCAATAGGTGTAGGACACATGTAGGATGATAATTTTATTTTTAAATTTTTGTACCACCTATACAAATATGTATACCACCTACTATTTTGTATATAAATGAAATAAGAGATGAGTGGATATGGTTTAAATTTTGAACTAACTATCTTGGCTCAAATTACCCATATCTAAGAGGGAAGACATAAATTGTAAACCCACATCCTATATACCAAACACACATAGGGTTTAAAAGTTGTTGGTTAAGTCCCTACATTTGACAATTTTTCCAACCATGTCATCATCCTAGTTAGTGATGGTGAACAAGATGATGGAACATTGGGTGAAGTTTTCAAATGTGGCACGTTAAATAAAATGACTCCAATTTGGTGTTTCAATGACTTAAATTTTTTATTTTACTAGCTTAAAGTTCAATTTCCATCAGTTATTTTCGGTGATCAATTACAAGTTCAATGGTATGTGTCAAACATCATATCCCAACACCACACAAGTCTTGATCTTGATTAAGGAGGAATTATTAATAATAATGTGACCTTGTTAAATGATTAAAAGTTAGTTGGATGGGATACCCTAACTTGGATCAAATACCATTGTTCAAGGAAATTTCACAACCAAATTTGGTCCTCAACTAAAACATCATTACTAAATCCAAGCTAAATAATAGAATAAATAAATAATTATTTTAATTAATCCACCTTGATTTATAATTTTTCCATGCCATCGAGCAATCTAATCCATGGTTTTTGAACATATGGATTGAGTCACCACATCTCGATGGATTTCAAAAGTGTCCCACTCATCATTGCATATTTATTTTATTTTTTTAAATTTGGATGTCATTGTTCACATTAGCAATCTTCCACTATCTTTTATATTAGAGAAATAATCCACTATCTTTCACCTTTGTAATTGTCTATAATCGTTCATCTCTGCAATCATTTGTCACTTGAGCTATTTCTATTTGCAAAAGAGCTATAAGGTGTGTATTACATTACGACTATTTATTTGGTGGCTTTATAGCTATAAGTTGTTGGTTATTTATTTAATTAAATAGTTTTGAATCTTATATATTTTACTTTTTTTGTTTTTTTCCTTTATCTGCCATTGTCTGACATATTTTAGCTTTATGATTGTGAATATCTTTCTAATTGTGTGTTAATTGATCCATTTCTATATGTAATGGGGATCTAAGTTGTGTATCACATGGAAGGGTTTGATAGGTGGAATTTTTTGGCTGTGAGCTAAGTTATTTATTTTTATGCAATGCTATGGAAATAATGCAAATTTTTATTATTATTACATTCATGTTGATTTTACTACATTTGTGGAAAGATTCACTATTTAACAATGTTTAGAATATGTATCCTTTTGTAAAATCACCCGTAAATATGGTTGTTTATTTTGGAACATTGTTGACATGTTTTTAGTTAATGCCTCATTAATATAGGGTTTTTTTTCATGTTTTTGGTTTGTGTTTTATTATGGGTTTAGGGTTGGGGTTTGACCTTTGTTGTAACGTAGATAAATTTGACCCATCATGATATATATCAATAAAAATGACCAAAAAATATGTTGGATAATATAATAAAATTTTAAATATGAATATGAAGAGTTTATAAAATATATTAAAATTTGTTTAAGAATTAGACCTCATAAATATTAGTCCATATGGTAGGTTTGAAAAAATACATAGAAAGACCATAAGGAAACCTAATTAAAACCACACAATGATGTAACAATTGTTGTTGTATTGAATATAAGGAATTGCCTATTATTTATTTAAACATTAAAGAAGAAGCCCCCCTCTATACGGTAGGGAGAACCTATACTCAAGGATTGATGTGTAATCAAAGAAAGAAAATCGGGTGTTCAGTTTGGTGTAGACTGGTTCGTATTGTAGACCACTCTTCCAGTTGATATCAAATTGTTCCACATCTCTAAATGAATTTCTTAAAAAATAATCTAAGAATATTTAAGAGGATAGGGCATATATCTAAATTTAATGGACATTATCCTTAGAAATTAATTCCTCAAAAGCTTACTTTTAAATTGATCTATCTACATATAGAGCAAAGCATTCACACCATAGCTTTAGCAAATGGTATTTACTTCTTAAATAAATGAATTTATTACTTGGTATTTTATATTATTGTCTAAGTTGGTTCCCCCTTCAAATGATTCATTTTTTGCAATTGAATGTTGAAATATTTATAAATGGACATGCATTATTTGTTGTTATGTAGTTTCAAGTGTTTCCTTTTGAGAAGAGTTTATTGAGAGGAAAAATACCACGGCCATTCACAATTTTGGACAGTCATTCATATAAATTATCTTTGAATGATAGGTCTTGACTATTTTTATGAGTTTAATTTACATTTCTCGCATAAGTTTAAACATGTTTTGAGTAAAAAAGGATTCATTGAACTTGTAACAATTATAAATTATAGGACTTGTACTATGCATATGTTTGGACTATCTCACCTTTCAATTAAAGTGAATGGATTTAAGTGTATTTTAACCCTTTTTATGTAAGAAAGATAGAATGTTATATTATTATGGTGCATTTTGGATAACATTTTTTTCACTTGGAAGTTTGTTTTGTTGTGAGAATTTGGAGATAAAAATAATGTCATGACATTTTAGTGGATGGTCTCTGAGTCTCAAATAAATGTTTATATGTCTGTAAAATTGAGAGAGACCATCCATTACTATATAGACTTTGAGTAAAAATGTAAAAAAATCATGTAACTTGATCTTATACTTGAAAGAATATTTTTCCTTTTCATAGCAAGTGGGTAAGATATAGAAACAACCCAATGATCTTTATTTTATAGGAGATTAAAATGTCAAAAGAATCATTCCAAAAAAGTAGTAAATTTATATGAAAAGAATCAAAGTCATTATGTATGAGATCGGTGGTGCCTTTGGAGGAATTTCTACCCTATGGAACCTACAAGAATTGGAAGGAGAACTTGTCAAAAATAAATATCATATAGCTATACTCTTCAAAATCAAGACATCCAAAGAGGAATGGATAATATCTAAACTTTATGCTCCCAATTCTAGGATGGCTAGGAGAAATATTTGGGATGACCTGATAGCCTTCAGAAAAATCAATAGCAATTGGAAATGGCTTTTGGTAGGGGATTTCAATTCCCCCTATCTCCTATGGAAAGGAAAGGTGGCATTACGTCTTTTTAAAGTATCATGGTAGACCTCAATGATTTTATAATATAAGATGAACTATTGGATGTCAATCTCAAAGGTAATCTTTTCACATGGACCAACAAAAGGATATGGGAAGATCTAATTCAAGTCAGACTTGATAGATGTCTAGTCTCCCTGTGTTAGGATATCCATAATGAAAACTCCTTATATTCCCTCCCCAAAATTGGATAGGACCATAACCCTATTATCTTTGAAATAAACATCATCCCCAAATTGAAAAATGTCCCATTCAGATTTGAATTCATGTGGATGCATCACCCAAATCTATATGAAGACATTAAGGCTTGGTGGTAAGAACTATTCTCAAGATCTCACATGTTTATTCTGGTAAAGAATCTCAATTACCTGAAAACCAAACTAAAAGTTTGGAATAGGGAGGTTTTTGGTAATATTTTTGCTTAAAAGAAACACATAGAAGAAAAACTCAGAAATCTTGAAATCTTCTCCTTGCTTCGTGGTACTAATGAACAAACATTTGCTCTCGAGAAGGATCTCCTCAATACCTATCATAATCTTGAAACCAATGAAGAATATTTTTGGAAAAAAAAGTCTAGATGCCTTTGGTTAAAGGAGGGGGACAAAAACACAATTTTTTCATCAATAGGATTTTAGAAACAAGAACAAATTTTTAATTCAGGAACTTGTGCAAGATGATGGAAGGAAATTTATGAATTAGTAAGACATTGATGAATATATTATTTAATACTTATAGGATCTACTCAAATAAAGTGGCTCCTTGGAGCAATTTATAGAGGAAAAAATGCTTCGTAACATACCAAGACTTATCTCTCAAGCTAGCAATACTGCTCTTTTGAAACCTCCCTCGATGGAAGATATTAAGGAAATGGTGTTCTCAATGGAAGGAGGCAAGGCCCTAGGCCTGGATGGATTCCCTCCAATATTTTTCATTAATTTTGGGATATCATTCACTCAGAGGAAGAAGCTATTGTAATGGATTTTTTCAAAGAAGGGACAATTCTAAAAGATTTGAATAATACCTTTCTTGTGTTTATTCTCAAAAATCTTGGAGCAAATTAGCTTAAACACTTATGACTGATAAGATTATGTTCCATGGATTACAAAATTTGTTCTATAACTCTGGTCAAAATGATTCAACCCATTTTGGAGAGAATCATAGAAGAACACCAAGGAGATTTCATTTTAGGTCGATAAATCATGGATAGAGTTATCACCATTCATGACGCAATCCATTCCACACACTTGAATAATAATCATGGAATGTTCATCAAGCTTGATATGAACAAAGCTTACAATAGAGTCTCCTAGAGATTACTGGATAAAATCTTAGAGAAGTTTGAATTTATTTCCTCTTTTCGATCCATCATTCAAAGTTGCATCTCCACCTTGAGATTCTCGATCATTGTTAATGGGATCCCAAAAGGATTCTTTTCAACAAATAGAGGTCTAAGACAAGGGGATCCACTATCCCCTTATCTATTAATCATTCTTGTTGAATCCCTAATAAAAGCGATAACTTCACCCAAAAACATGGGTATTATTAAGGGAACCAAAATAACCCAAGGCTCCAGATAGGCCTCACATGAATAATTTGTTGATGATACCTTCTTAATCAGAGAAGCCACAATAGAAGAATCCAAGAACTTTAAAATGATCCTTATGGATTATGAGAAAGTGTCCAATCAAAATATCAATTTCAACAAAAAGTTATGCCTTCTTTATTAACACCCAAAAAGGCCTTCAATCAAAACTAACCAACATTCTCAGCTGCCAGATTAGGAAGCTTCCCTCTTTTCATCTTGGACTTCCTCTTTTCACTAGTAAATTAAAAGATGAATACTGGAACTCGCTGGTGGATAGAATCTAAAAGAAACTTATAGGTTGGAAAGATCATATCCTTACTCAAGATGATAGGCTCCAACTGCTTAAGAGCACCATTCAGAGCATTCCAATTTACTTCATGTCTCTTTTCAAAATTACAAGAAAAATTGTAGATAAAATTGAATAGGTACAATGTAATTATCTATGGAAAGAGTCAGAGGAAAGGTTTATATTTCCATTGGTTCATTAGGATAAGGCCTCCCTACCCAAATCAAATGGTGGACTCAGGTTTTGAAAAAATTGAGATATGAACAAAGGTCTTCTTGAAAAAATGGGATGTAAAATCCTTAAAGAGGATAAAAAATGAACTCAAATAATTAAGGCAAAATATTTAGAAGGTAATAATGAGGATATATTTTTATGGGAAGAAGGTACAGTGGATGGTTCATCCTTATAGAAAGTAGTCTCTTATGGTAAGAAAATCATATAAAAGGGTATAGGTGGAAAATTGGCAATGGGGAATTTGAGGATTTTTGGGATGACCCTTGGTTATCTCAAGTACCCCTTGGGTTTCAAAACCAATAGACCAATCTATCTATCATTTTTAGAGTGGAGTGGGGCACTAAAAATAAAAACTATTGGGACTATTCAAGAGGCTACTCAGAATGGAAATCCCCTAATCTAGATAATATCTCATATGAGGAGTCCTAGGCTATCCTCGAGATCAATTCAAAAATCAAACAAATTCACATACCCCACTTCCCCAAGAAGGATTCTATTATTTGGTTCATTGAAGATAGTGGGACTTACTCAATGAAATCAAGATATATAGTGGACCTATTTCTGGAGGATCAATGAAATCTTTGGAGACCTCTTTGGATAAAACACCTTACCCCTAAGATCAATATCTTTTTTTGGTTGGTTTTTTAGAACCGAACTCTCAATACGGATAATATTATCAAGAGGGGCATAATAATTCCTAATCATTGTTCACTCTATTCTGCCAATGCAAAATTGTTTCAACACCTTTTTCTAGAGTGCTCTATCAGTTGCTCCATGCTCTACAGGTTGCTTAATCAGTTTCTTATTTCCTAGGTCTATCTAGGATCCATTCAAAAACTAATTTAACAGTGGAAACCCCCTTGGTCTCTTCCATCTCTTTCATTTTTGTGGAACCTTTCACTTCCTCATTTATTTTGAGCCATCTAAAAGGCTAGAATGATTAGATTTTTGAGAATAGGATCTCCTCTCTTAGGTTTATATTCAAGCATCTATGTTCTTCTATAGTAGAGAATTAGAAAACCTTTATCCCTAAAGATAAAGTCAGCAACTCCCCGTCTGAAACTTTAGTTCTTTGTTCATGGAATTTATCTTAAATGGTGGTAATGGCACCATTAGAGGTAGATCATCATGCTACTAAAAGGTCAAATCCCCCTTTTGGATGGATTAAGCTTAAATTCGATGGCACTTCCAAAGGCAACCCAAGGCTAGTTTGGGGGGGGGGTGATTTAGAATCAAGATGGTGTTGTTATTATTGGTTGTGTAGTTCCTTTGGGTCATCAAACCAACCATGTAGTAGAGGTTATGGCTACCTTTTAGGGCATTCAACTTGTTTCCTACCTCCACATTCTGAACATCATCATTAAGGGTGAATCCCTAAATATTATTCATGCACTTAATGGTAAGGGCACGTCATCCCATACCATAAAACCCTTGATTGATGATGCTCATAACCTTTTAAGCTCTTTTTCACATGTTTATATAATCCAGTGTATAGGGAGGGGAACTTTGTGGTGAATTGCCTTGCTAATTTTGGAATTGGTGTTGATAAACTAGTCACATGGGATTATCCTAATCATATCCCATCCCATATCCTGCACACCTTCAATCATGATTGTGCCTTGTATTTTTCTTGAACTAGCCTAGGATGCCTCAAATGATGTATTAATTAATACCATGTGAATTGGGTGGGTTAATGATTTCCAACCCATTCTAGCATTAAATGCCATTAATAACTTCATTTTTCTCAAATTCTCTAGAATTATTACATGCATTTCCCCTTATAATCATTTGATCATGGTGGGAGAGAGAGACCAAATGGAACCATTGTCATGTCAATGTGCTAAGAATAATAGGAAGGTTGAGAAGAAACTCCACAAAGGGGGTTTAGCATATTTTATGCAATGTATTACCAGCCATGATGAAAACCTATCAAAGGAATTTATTCTTGCATGGAATAAATAAATTTTTAGGATAAGGGGTCTACACATTGAGTTCTCAAAGGAAAATATTGGGGAGGTGACTGGTATGCCATGCAATAGAACAAATCATTCAAAGATAGTGGCAGGAAGTTGGAGCTCATGTAGATTTTTTTCTATTAATTCAAAAAGGAAAACCTATACCAAGCAAATCTATTCCCTCTATTAAATACCTCCCCATAGAATATCCCCTTGCTAAAGTCCTTGAGCTTCTAGATAACATGGAACCTTACCCCATCTTGGGTTCCTTTACCCCCTTTGCTATCCTTATTCATACTCCCCTCAACCATTTTATCACCTCGTCTCTAACATCAGCCAAAAAATGTAAGCTCATCTCCTCTCCCACCAAAGAAGCACCCACCCCTAAAGTCACTCTTACACTATCCCTGAAAGACTCCTTAAACCAATGCAACAAAGAATTGGGGTTATTTTTAGACAAGATGGAACATGTTAGTATGGCTATGTACGACCTCATTATGGACTGGAACAGACTAAAGGTAACCATAGTGAAGCTCAAAAATGACCTAGACATTGTTCTGAAGATGAACTATACTTTGCCTGAGAAGAAAATAGAACCAGTGGAATTTTTTGAAGAATCCCCTGTGCAGAATAGGACTAATATAAACTCAAATAAAGGCCCATCGAAAAAGACTAGGGTCAAAATTAGAGAGACGTTTCTAAAGGAATCTAGCCTAGAGACTTAGGAAGAGTAGGATACCAATTAGGAAAATATAAGCTCTGAGGAGTTTTCTAGGTCTGAAAGTTAATTGGTTTGTGGCCTTTTTTGTTAGTTGGTTAGTCCTATTGTTCTATTTTTGCTTCTAGTTTTTAGTTACTTTTTATTGGGATGAAGGCCTTCTATCTTGAACTACTGCCGATCTTTGGCTTTTTTTGCTTATACTTATTTTGTTATACCACCAGTTGAAGAAGCCCTTTAAAACCTGCTTATTCACCTTATCTAATAAAAAATATATGGAAACCATTCATTATTATGACATTTTAGATATCCTTAACATTGATGTTTGACTATTCATTCTTATGACTAATAGATGTTTTAATATTTATAAGTAATATCCATTTCTTAGATTTATTTTTGGCCCTAGTGTTTCTAAATTTTCTTCTTGCTAACAATCCATCTTACCAAAACCAAAAAAATATGAGATGCCATTAACATGTTGTAAGAATGCATGTTTGCAATGTAAAATTATGACCAACATCATCAATAGTTATAAAATTTTAAGTTGTTTCATTTCATCATCAATATTCAAGTAATTGTATAGTGATTGTAGAGCAACAAACAACTAGAAAAAAATATACCTTGTGGGAATTCATAATAGGAATAAACCCATTTTAAAATGACCTAATAATACCCAAGAAACAAACTTTTTTAATATTAAGAATTTTAATTCCATAGTCCATGAAATTAAGATATGTGTTTCAAAAAAATGTGTGCAATATTGATGGAATCAATCATGCACACATGTTTATTATAAAACTATTGATATGTTTCATAGTATTTTAAATTAAGCTTAATCACTAAAATGTACTATGTTTTCTTTACAAATCATTAAAATTTCAATCATTTTTTAGCTTCATTTTTTCTCACACATTGTATGATTTCTCGTTTGTGCAATTTATTTTATTTTCATGAGGAAATTCATGCTGACATAAATCAAGGATATATAGTTTTTATTTTAAAATATAGATTTGAATAATAATTATTTTTATATTTTTGAGTTTAATGACAAGTCATTTTTTTCAATCCAAAATTAAAAATTACAATTTCATTGCAAGGTTTGATTTTACTATATCTATCTACATGTTAGATGGTAAAATTTTTCTAAATAATTATACATATCAATTGATTATATTCCTTTCAGACTGCATGATGTCAATTGAAAAATTCTTATTAGTTATTGTACAATCTAATAACTCAATATGGTGTTTATTTGGTCTTTAAAAATTGACAAGGTGGGTAATCATGTGGATAACTTGTCATGTATATCCTATGTACTTAATGACCATATGGGAAATGGGAGGGGTATAATTATCAAAGAGGCACTATTACCCATAACCAACCTAAGTATAAGTGATTGATATATGGTTTGGAGGTTTCACTCCAACACCAAGTTCAAGACATAACTGTGTACTCCCATAACAATGTCATTGTCAATCAAATGCCTCATGTTTGTCATTATAATAATATTATTTGGTTGGCTTGAAATTTTGAGTTGATTCCATTGCAACTTAATTTAAAATATATGTATATAAACATGTGAAGGTTAATAGGGATAGGTTATAGGTGTGCTAGTTATTTGAGGATACAAAATGAGGAAGTATCCCTTAGTATTGGTGTTACACTTGGCATCATAGACCTTGGAGAATAGCAGTAAGGGTAGCTGATTATGTGTTACATTGTGCAATACTTAATGTATGTTAATATATAGATCAGACCTTACATGGTGCATGCAAGACATTAAAAAAATTGTTTTGATTAATTAAAAAGGAATTTAGTGACAATATTTCATTATTATGATGGAATATTTTATTTGAAGAATAAAATGCAAGTGAATATTTTATGATGTGTAAAGTTTGTCATTTTTTTTGTATGCCATTAGTGGAGTTACGATAATGAATATGATATAATTTAATTTTTATCACAACATATTTTGTGGATATGAATATATTATAATATGATAACTAGATATAATTTTATTATAGTGTTACTATTAAATTAGATATTAATATGTTGACCTTAGCATTACAACAATTGCATTTCATATGAAAGACTCTTCGGATATCCTTGTGTATTTTAATTTCAACTTCATTGTCATCTTGTGAAAGTATGTATTTTAACACATTGGATAAAATAAGAGTTTTCACTCAACTAATGATATTTTATTAATACTTATCTTCCAATTTATCTCAATGAAAAGGTTTGTCAATTTATTTGCAATATTTTAGTGGTGATGCTACTTATTTTATTTAAAAAAATTCAGGGAAGAGAAACACCACTTTGTATGTTTATGACATAATTGGATGTGTAGTGTATCCTAATGAGGAGCAATATACAAATAATAGGTTTGATTGTTTTAAAAATAACCACAAAAATAACACAATTTTACTCTAATTTAATTTCTTAGAGGCCAATCAATGTACGATGAATCGAAGAGGAAATTCACTGCATCAAAAAAAAATTTACAACATGAAGAAGTGGTATGCACTACATGTCAATTTGAAAGAATATCAAAAGGTTCATTATAACACATTGAATACACCATTTTGATACAATGAGGGAAAAGTATAACAAAATGATCAATTATTTTTTTGTTTTTCAAGTACCTATTCATCTTTAGATTACTAAATATTTCATCTTTATAATGTAGCATGATGTGCATTTTGTTGTTGAATAAAAAAGTGACATATGTTGATTTAACATTTAAAATCATGGGATGCTAATTTTGATGTCAACATGCTTAAGTTTGTGAGGGACAAATACCACACTATGAAGGAAAATAATGACATACATAAGTGTATTTAGTGCTTCAGTCTACTTGCATCAATACACTCTTTAACATCCTTTCATGTTAAGTATTTTTTATAACATATAACATAATTATTACATATAGTACTTTTTAAAAAAATTTAATATAAAATTGACTCAGTGGATGTGTTTCATGATTGGGTTAAGGAAGTTTGTGATAGTTTGAAATAAAATTATAAGGGCCAAAACTTTTATCATGATAATAACCAAGTTGGGGACAACATCGATGGATCGGTAGGGGAAGTAAGTTTCTCAATGATCACCATTTTTTCAATATTTAATTTCAGATTTGGAATTATCATTGATGTATTGATTTAAGGTTAATGTTGATGTTGTTGGTGGTGAGAAGGACTACCAACAAAATGTCAATTTTAAACATGTTGTTAGAAATGTAAATGTTAAAGAAAACATAAAATTACTAAAATAGGTATTTAACTAATGTAAGTAGATGTGTCTATATTAATTTTATGAACACTAATAATTCAAGTAGTTATGTATGTACTAAATTTATTGAATGTCTATTTGTTTTTGTTCAACACACATTGCATGTATGATTATAAATGCGTCAACATATTGTGAATCAAAATTCTGCTTATTTTTAAATGATTATTTAACCTTGAAATAATTATTGAGATTAGAATTTTCATGATGATATTTTTATGGAAGTAAAGGAATTTTTACTTAATATGTTGCATTATTTCCGTAGTGGAAAAGGACAATCAATGGTCTGCATATTTCATAATATAATTGCAATGGATTGTAAATAAAATATTTATTTTAAAATAATTTGCTAAACAAATGGATATGAACATGAAAAAAAGTACCATGACATTGACATAATAATTTAATTGTAATTTTTAAAAACAAATGATGCCATTTGACAAAAAATATTTTTACAAAATATGTTTAATTGTTAAGTTTATTTTTATTTTTTAGACATTTGATTTGGTTTCTTTCCCACCACCTACATAAGAAATGAACTCTAGTCTGGTGTAACAAGGGCCATTTGTAAATGAACCCAATTTACTTAAGAAAATATTTGATTACGTTTTGCTCCATATTTTTTAATTTTCTTATGTCAATATGACCATTTGAATGTTTTTTAAATTAAATTTTAGGATATCAAGGTTATCTTCAAAGATTTAAAATTTAGATCTCATGATGTATTGCCGACCCTCAACCTTTCATGGTTCATATTTTATGTATGTGCTTGTTTTATTTTAACATTTATCTTTAATGTTTATTATCTAGATAGTTTTCATTTTGAATACTATATATGTTTGGACGATATGAAAGTTATATGTTATTTAAGTTTTGCTATATTATATCATTGAGATAGAGAAATTGTTTGGAATTTATTTTTTATTTGAGGTGTAGTGAATGTTTGGAGAGTTAGTTCCACACCTTCTCCTTCCAAAAATAACAAAACACATAATGAAACCTATACTAGCCATGTTGAAATATCTCACCCACTAACATTTGATCCTACAAAAGTAAAGATATAGAATGTGAATAACTATGAATCCTGAATCCATTCCCCTTATTACACACATGCTATCGGTAAGAAGGTCAAGGTCAAGGTCAGGATTTAGAATGGTGATCAATATGGAAGAGGTAACAACTAACCATTTATTGTTATGAATTTTTCTTATTTTGGATTTTAGAGTTAGATAAAATGTCCTCAATTTTTTTTTGAGAAACCACACTGATTTGTTGCACCAAAAAAAGGTTATTCAAGTAGATTGTACCTTAGTCTTTATGTTTATTTTCAAAAATATAGGGTATGACACTAATTTAACTTAATGAAAATGAGGGTGAAAATTTTGGCATCCCATGTGAGGTATGCTTGCCATTTTTTTAGTCGAGGTTATATGCATAATGCATTTATTTTTGTTTAGGATGTGAATGAATTAATGTATGTTTAATTTTAAATTATTATGTTGACAAAGATACATAATAAATATATATGCAAACTAAAAAAATAATGTTTGTTCTTTAGGGCCATGTGTGTCAGCAAACCCATTTGGATTGGAACATCAAATTTGTAACACATGAATTCGTAATCACTTTCAAGCCATGAGTAGGGAAACCAACATATTCTATGGGAAAGAAACTAAAGGAAAGCACTCCTATTGATGTCACTATTTTTCCTTAAAATAAACCATTCTTTATGGTGTGATTTTCTTATATTTTTTAATATTTCTTGATAGAAAATTGTTTATATAAATTTTCAACAAAATTTCTCTTCAAATCATTTTTTTGGGTGTTAATGTCATCAATCTATAGAATCTATTTATCAAACCATATTTAAGTTAGAAAATCAACACCTTGGATTCACAATGATTATTAGTTCATCAATTGGATTTGCAATGATTTACAATGATGTGTAATCATTTATTCAAATTATTTGAATGTTTCATGTCAACACAATTTTTGATAAATTTCATGCCAACACAAATTTCATGATTTTTGTGCTAACAAAATATTCATGATTTTCATTCTAACATGGTTTTCATGCCACAAAGAGACACTTAAAAATATATCCTCACATAAGTCTCTTGAAAAATGTGTAATTGAGCTGGTAATCAATCACAATAAAGATTAAAATATGAACCATTGAAACCCTTATAAAATACGTACATCATCTCCTATAAAAAAATGTGCCTAAATATTAATTATACAATTTTTTTGAAGGTGTTTGAGATGGATGGAAAATATTAATACTAGTCATCATTCATGTGATCATCTTATTGAATGATGTAAATCGATAATCTTTTTCATTCATCTCAATTGCCTTCACATCCACTCTAATTTATATAATTCAACATTTTAAAGTGTTTTGTAAGGATTTATATTTACTAATGAATATTATATCATTTTTATGAAGTTTTAATACAAATTAATCAATTGAATACATTTTATAGCTTTTTTGTAGAGCATTTCTTATCATGATCTAAATAAAAACTAAACAATATTAGTTTCAAGTTAAATTATGTAATGTATACTTTTTGGGTATTTGAAATTTACAACAAGTGTGAACTTGTTATGTTGAACATGAACTTTATGCAAGGTCATAAACTTACAATTATGATGGTTGTTGAATATAATGAAGGGTTGAATATGGGGTTTATATGTTTATGATATTATTCTTATTGTAAGTATAAGTGAATGATAACATAATTTGACCAAATAATGGATTTTTTATGGATATTTATAAACATAATAATATAATGTTTTTTTTGGAAATTATACATGTGTAGACACCTAAAATTGGCCACCAATAACCTCCAACCAGGCTTTTGACCAATTTATACAAAAATGCATAATTTGGCCTAAAAACAATGAAACAAATTAAAAGATTTGAAACTAACATATTCAATTACCAATTTTTGTTACGGTATCATTAAATGGGGAAATGCAATTTTTGGGCTGGCTAAATTTGATCAGATCATTTCGAGTCAAAATGCCAATTTTACACCTGGGTGCTCTAGATTGCTCTTTCTATCAAATCTCTTACATGAGACATGTGCCTTTGTTATTTTATGTTTGTAGCATCCTAAATGGGATAACAGATTCAACGCATCTGACATCACATTCTAATTCCAATATAGTCAAATTTTGAGCCAATAAAAAGACATTCTAACCAATTTGAGTAATTTGTGCACAAAGAGCCAAGCTTTGCATCAAAGTTCTTAATCATGCTTAAGAGATAATTAAACCAAATCATGAGCCTAATTAATAATTCCATGGAACTTGTTGAATAATCTATTTTTGGAAATTGATTGTCATTAACTACATCATCAAGTGACATTATTTCTTGGGAAGACATCCCTAGACCATAAATGCATAAAATATTAGGATTAGCCCCTCCCATGCTTCATTAAGACCCTCCATGTATATTCAATGCCCCTCTATCCCAAATATTGATGAGACTATTTATGAATTTTAATTACATAATTGAATTAATCTATAGCCACACATCTGAATCTTGAGATGGATGGTTTAGGTTGATTATGATCAATCTCAAAAATTTATAAATAGAAGGCCTTGCATATTGAATTATAAGCTCTCATATGACAAAGTTATAATTCTAAATTGATTCCAAAGATTCATGCAAATTAGTGTTATAATGTCCAAATATTGAGCCAAGCTAAGCCAAGCCAAAGCCAAACATGGTGCTAAGGAGAGATAGAGGTAGCCACACTTCATTGATGCAAACTTTATGAGCATAAAGCCGAGCAAGACACTACAACATGCATTTTGGAGCATCTATGGAAGGTGAAGGAAGGTCTTTATTTCATGTTTTAGTTATGTTTTTATTTTTTTGTTAACTAAACTCTCCCTAGTAACTAAGCCTAGAGATGTTATGCTAATGTGTTTATTTCATTTTGATTTCATTTTGGGACTAACACAATACTAACCATCCTCTCTTGAGTCAAATTCCTAGTTCACATAATGGCACACCCGATGGGACCACACCCCACAAATTTAGTCACAAATATTTTTCAAGAAACCTACTAATCCTTTCCATGTAGGATCTTGGAGTGAGAGGGCCAAAAAGAGTGAAAATTAAAGTTAAAATTCTATTTTTCTAACAACATTTTTATTTATGGAAATGTCAGTTTTATTCTCTGTTATGATATCACTGTTACATAGTAGTGATTTTATGTAAACAAAATCACTGTTTGCTAAACAACGATTTTGTGAACTTGAGCAACGATATTGTCATCCATAATAGTGATATCATCATCTTGAGTAGTGATATCCTTTTGGGCAATGATATCATCCTTTTGGGCAGCAATTTTGTCATTTTGGGCAATAATTTCACAAAATAGTGATATTGTTCATCTGTGCAGCGATTTTGTCATCTAAATAATGATTTCATGTTTTCTATGTTTTTTGTCTGGTAACAGTGACATTGTTAATTTGGGTAGTAATTTTTTAGGGAAAAAATAGGATTGACTGTGTAATTGTAATTTCAAAATAGAAAACTCATTTTGCGAAGTTGCTTTACTCATTTACAAATTAGCTTCAAAGCTAAAGGACACTCTAACTTTTTCATTGCAAGGCCAACTTGAAATTTATTAAAGCATGCTTTTTAGACCTTTTTGAAAGCTTAAATGGATTAGGAACCTTGTTTTTGGTGATTAAAAAAAAAATTAGATGCTTAAGTAAATCTTTAGATAAATTATGCTTTCAAAGTTACAACTTAAGACCAAGGGGTCAAAAGAACACCACCTAATCTTTCTTTTGGTGTTTAAAATTGAATTCACTTGTCAATTTTTATCTTTAATAGTTGTTTGAACTTAGAATTTGATTGGAAAAAAAGAGGGATGTTGCATGTATGCTCTTCCATTCATCCCCTTTAGGGAACTTTTAGAATCAAAAGCACCATCATTATTACACACATGCCTAGTCTAAGGCATAGAAAGACTGTCATCTAAAGCGCTCTCCAAAAACTCATAATAGTTTGGATGATCTTGAAAATGACCCTAAAGTCTTTCTATTATGAATTTTATTTCATTACATCTTGGCTTGCGAGGGGGAATTCATCACCTCCCACAAGTTTTGTAGGGAAGCTTTGACCTGGGGTTCCATCTCCTAGCACTAACTTCATCCACTCCCAATAGGATCAGAGGTTTGAGTGATTAAACCAATTTCTAGTGTTGGAGTTACACATGAGATGTATCTGTACTTTGGACATCACACTACACTAAGCAAGTGATAGATGTAGTGGCTACAAAAAGGATTAGACCTTTTTGTAACAAGCCACGTGCCACAGACACCCAATTATGTGCTTTTCTTTTGCATCATGAGGTAAAAGTCATTGTGTAATTGATTCCCCTAGAAACGTTCAAATTTTTTGTAAATTTTATACAAAATCCCCACTTATCACAGAAGTGTTTTTGGTGCAAGGTGCACCTTAAGGTTTATATCATAGTACTATCATTTGAGAGAGGGGGTGTAAAAACCCTACTATATAATGCACATTTTACTTTTTGGATGAACACTAAAAGCCTCTCAAATGATGTATATTGATGGATTACAATAATACCAAGTAACCCTTGTCAGTTTAGGACATAAAAGTGATTTATTAGCTAGTTTTGTCCTAGATTAAAGTATTTTTTGGAGTCAAAACTTGGTGTGAACTAATGATACAAACAAAAACACATAGTCCTCATTTTCCTTTGAACAAAGAGGTGTTATACTGCCCATGTGAATCATTAATTAGCCTTGTTTAAAGTTCATCAAAAATAGGAGTCATCATCCACTTCAGTGTAGTTATGTTGCCCAATTGAGTCTAGACCTTTTTCCAAACATTGTTTAAGTCCTTCATCTATAACTTAAAATTTGAAATTGTAACTTCATAAGTTCATAGGGTTGATGTGTTAAGTGGTTTCGCCATTTACACTAAACTCGAGGGAACTTAGGTTCAATTTTGAATTTAGGTTGAAGGTCATTTAAGACTCATAATCATTATCACCACTTGGTAGACTTAAGTCATTTTATGATAAACACTTGAACTTTGAGTCTATGCACCAAACTCATTTTATGTTAACATCCTATTTTCATCAAGATTATTTGAATACATAATTTTTTGCCTTAGAGATATTTTCAAAACTTTGAAGGTATGTATGTCATTTGAGTTAAGAAAGGTAGTATTACGCTGGCAAAATTGTGAAAAACCATCTTTGCCTTAGAGAGTTTTTGAAACAAACATTTTGTCACATATGTTAAGTAGTCTAGCATTGTTACACTACCCAAAACATTTAAAACATTGTTTTATAGACCCCCTTTCGTAGAGTTCAAGTTTGTGCACATTTTTAAAGCCAATCCATGAATACCTTTGTGAATCTTTGTCTAGCACAGTTACGCTGTTCACATTTGTCTAGCCTATTTATCAAAAGAACCAAGTTTTATACCATCATTTGTAAGAAAAAACTATCTCTAAAGTGATTTTTATTTCATGCCTTATACCTATTTTATCGAGTTCATGTCTAAGAGTCAAATGCCTAGTTTTTGTTTGAAGTGTTTCAAATCTGTTAGATTAAAATCTCATCTATTTCAAAGTCTAGCTTTTGACATCATTTGGCCAAGAGTCCTAACACATGCCTTTATTGAGCCTGCCTTTTGATGAAGTGTTTGGCCAAAAGACCTAGGAACTTTTGTTTTCCTAGATTAGACTGATTTGAAACACTTCGACCTTAGATTTTGGCATTTTAATTTTTGGTCCATTTACTTAATCTTTTTATATAAGATGTGTAACATTAGATACTTAACGTTAGGTTATTTTATCATAAAACATTGGATAAAACCTTTCCATCCTTTTGAAAAATCTAGACCATGTTTAAACATTATCTTTTTAGAGGTTGTAGAACTCTCTTCCCTTTTTATCACAAAACATTCATTATGGACCCCAACATGTATTCCTACACCCATAGTGGACTCATGTACAATCCAAGGGTTAGTAATGTGGTTGTGCAAGAAGAAATGGTGCAAGACCCTTACGTAGATAATATTTTTTATGAGATGGATTTTTATCCTTCTTATAATAATCAAATAGGGGCACAAAACCAAGATCTGTTAGCTAACCATTTGGTTAATACACCACCATATTTAAAACAAGATCAAGAACAAACCGCACAACACCTAGCTACAATACCCATAATTGAAGAACTTTTTCCTCAAAAATCATACTCTATTAATGCACCTTTCACATATGATCCTTATTTTTTTTAATGTCATTTATTGGAGACCAAAGATGTGATTTTGGTTAGATCCATATAGGTAAGGGCAAATTTTTTGGTAGACTTCCCCCATGAAAGTTTAATAAACCTAGTAAGAATGCCTCACAATATATTATATAGTCAACAGGCTTTTTCTATCAATCCTTTAGCTCTAGTCCAAATGACGTATTAGGACCCTAATATTCCTAACAAAGGAAAGAACCTGATGGAAGACCACTTTAACCAAATGTAGGTAGCATATCAAACCTACCTAAATTTAGCATGTAATTTCAATCAAATGACCATGGTGAGTAAACCTTTTATTGACTTAGTTCCTTCAACAGGAGTTTTGATAGAGTTAATTGGTTAAGACAATCAGGGTGCATACCTATTCATGCAAAATAATTTAGTTGAAAAATTATTTCATATGCCAACCATAAAAGAATTATCTTTTAATTCTATGCAAAATAGTGGCCCAAACATAGTGGATAATATGCAAGCAATATCCCATCCAAACCAAAGTGGTGTTAATATGCAAATAGCCAACCAAAAAAATGTGAATTTTGTTAACATCAAAAGTGGTTCTCAAAATAAAGGAGTAGGAGTTTTTACATCCTAATCTCAACTAGCTACTTCTAATCCTCAACCAACTACTTCTTCAAGTGCACAACCAACAAGATTAGGTTGATAGCCAATACCTAATGCCATGCTTCAATAGAAAAATATGATGAATCTAACTCCTCCTTAACAAGTGATGAGTAGTATTACAAAAAAAATTGGTACAGTATAGTGTACCAACACAATAGAGGTTGAATATGTTACCACCTCAATAGGGAGCAACTAATGTTCCACCTCGTTTGGTAGTATCAAACATACCTCTTGAGTTGCAGGCTAGTGTGCCAATTCAAAACCAAATGATGTCTAACCAAAAACATATAAATATGGTCAATGATAGGTGTCAAATCTCTAATAAGCATCAAATTACCAATAGGTATTTGTGAAACAAGGAGTTTCCACTATTTCTCAAGTACCTACTAGGCAATAACTACCTTTGGTTCAAAATGTGCCACTTATTCATAACCAGGGTCTTGGTTCACAAGTTCCCACTCAAAAATAAGGTTTGATTAGTCGGTAACATGTCCCTTTTCAACAAAAATAGGCATAGTAAAGTTACATCCCTCCATCCCAACCATAAAATCCTCAACATCAAACCTTCATAACCAACCCTAACTAGAATATTGCATTGCAACACATGCAATTCTAACATTCAAACCCTAATTCACATATGTGTATTCTTGGTATATTTCTCAACCATTCCATCATACCCCAAAAAATATCTCAATTATACCCTAATCTAAGTTCTCCACTCATGATTACCCAACCATCTACTGAAGCTAATATTCCCCCAAGTTTCCTAGAGCAAGAGTTACAACAAATAAAGGATGCAATCACCACCGTCCAAGTGGGAAAATAGATTAAATTTTTTAAGTTGGATGATGTGTGTTCCTATCCTTTAAATATGTAGTACTTATAGATTCCATTTCCTCCATGATATAAGCCACCAAAATTTAATAAATACAAGGGGAAAGGTGACCCCAAATCCCATTTAATTGATTTATTTGTTGCATGTCAGCCAATGGCATATAGTGATATATCCCTTTTTTTGTTTCCAAGGAGCTTTGTTAGACAAGCCTTAGAGTGGTTTTAAAAGTTACCCAATAATTTAGTAACATATTTTGATGACCTTTTAGATAAGTTTGTGCTACACTTTTCCTATAATCTTGAACATGAAATTTCATTGGTCAACTTGACACAAGCAAACCAAAAATATGACGAGAGTTTTGAAAGTTATCTATAGTGATGGAGAGAACTTAAAAACTGATTCACTCATAATTTACCAGATAGATAGTTAGCCACTATATTCACTAAAAACTTGCATAGTGATATATCCTATCATTTGGAACTATAGTGTGCACATACCTGTAAATAAATCATTGATAAAGGTTTGTTGATCAAGTGAGAACTCATTAATAAAAGATTCATCAAGATTAATTCAAATAATCAAAACCAAGGTACCAATCAGAGAAGTGACCAAAACTAACATCCAATCCAAGAACAAGAATCACAACTAACATAGGCCAATTACCAAGATAGACCAAAGCAATTCAACTGTAATAAGAATGCTATAGGAAATGGAGTAACTGAGTCACATCATGTCCAAATGGTGCAAACACCATTTGCTCAACTTGCACCACCTTTTTAGCTTACTCCTACTTGACAACCTCTTCAACCAATGCCACAAACACAATAACCAAGACCTGCATAATAAGTGCCACAATCCTTTCCATTGTAAAACCCTTTTCCAAGGAGGATTACGCATATGCATTGTGTTTTTAATGACCTTGGAGAGCCTATTGAGTCTGTATTTTTCAAACTTGCATCACTAATTTGATCAGTTTGACTATACCAAAGCATTATCCTCAAGGCATTCCTTATCCTAATTGGTACCATGAAAATGAATTTTGTGAATATCATTGGGTCAACAGGCACACTTTATGAAGATGTGTGCAAATGAAGACTTTAATTAAAAATATGTTGGAGAATGGGAAGATCATATTAGATGGTGGTGCTTCCACCTCCAATCAAACTCTTGGCATCTATCAAATACCCTATTCCATAGCATAACTAGAAACAACAATGACAACAACAATAAAAACTAGTGCAACAATAAAATCAACAGTATCAAAATCAAAGGCCAAACCAACAAAACTAGTACCAACAAAATAAATAGAAAAACCAACAATGTCAGAATAATGGACAAAACCAAGGTCAAAATGGTAACAACCAACAAACCTACCATGCAATTGCACATGACTACAATAAGGTTATAGGCTATATTCCAGGGGGTAGTATTAATACCATCTCCATTAATCCTAGACCGAGTACCAATCAATCTAGACCATTTATAAATAATTTTATTTATCCAAATTACATGGATAATCCTTCTTTGACCTGGGACCACATACAAGAAAACTATAAAACTAGGATTTCCACTTTTAGACTTTATACTGATAACTCATCCTTGCCCCGTGACCACACACAAGTGCACTGGCAACTAAAACTTGTCCTATTTGATCGCACACCATCACCATCATTTATTAGAAATCATGGTCCTATATTCAATCCTAATTATGAAATAGAAAATTAGAGGTCAAGGATTACCATCCCAGGCCCACATCCATTTACCACTTTGCCTGTTATCCAACCAACCATTCAACCTCAAAATAAGCCATTTACTACTGACTTAGAAAAGAAGTTTGATATTATGGAATAATTTCATAAGACACCAACCTAGATCTCTAGTTTAGATTTATTACAAATGTTGACAATCCATAAGAACATTTTGAATGAGTTCTTAACCCAATCTACTATTTCCAATGACATATTCCTTGATAAATTTCAAGCTTTGGTTGGACACCTAGCTCCCACCCAACAAGTTGCATTCAACCAAAGTGATATATCTTCCCTTGGCCCACTCCATAATAATTCATTATACATAGAAGTTTATATAAAGTAGCATAAAGTGAAATTTGTCCTTATAGACAATGGATCAGGCCTCAACATAGTGTCTCTAAATATCATCAAGCTTCTTGGGTACACAATGGTAGATCTCCAACCAAAAATGATAACTATCAAAGCCTACAATAATTAGGAGAGAGAGTCATAAGGCACCATTAACTTAGTAGTTATCATTGGGCCTTTGACCCATGATAAAAAATTTTGTGTGCTTGATCTTGAGTTGTCATATAATATGATTCTAGGTAGGCCTTGGTTACATGAGATTTGTGCAGTCCCATCAACGCTGCACCAATGTATCAAGTTCTCCCATTCAAGAATGAAAGTGAATATTCTAGGATATTTTCACCCATATGAGTACTACAAACATCTTGAGGCTGAGTTTCAAAGCTATAATTACCAATATGACTTGAATTCAAGTTCTAATCAAGATAAAATAAAGTCCATACTTATTGATTCTCTAGAATACAACTGTATAGATCATAATACCCTAGATTCCCTTTCCCACATGTTGCCTCTTGAAGCTTCCAATCATTACACCATTTCAAATAATGGCACAAAAGAATATTTAACACATGATATATTTCATATTGCCAATCTTCCTTAGAATCCCAATCAGATCATGGAACATCAAGACTATGAAGGAAGAGGCCTCAGACCAAATCAACAAAGAACTATTGAGCCAATTTCCATGACCAAATACAAAAGATCCTATGGACTTGGATTTTAATAACTTGGGGGTGACCCCACATATCTTATTCACATTCCATCACTAGTGATTAGTGATGATGATATCAACAATGAAGTAGATTCTAATCATAGCCTTATCTTTGATGACCTAATTGAGACTAACCTATTTGCTAATAATTCCATTTGTACCCTTACACCAATCATTCATTAGAACCCATTACCATTATACTATCCCCAACTGATAGATTGGGACAAACAAGAATCTAGTTTACCAATTGACGAGTTTCAAAATGATGAGGCATTCTATAATTTTTAGGCCTTAGAGACAACATTTTGTTGAGAGATCCTAAATCAATATTCTCAATCACATTGGATCTTGAAGCCTATTTTGGAGAGCAGGTAAACCCCCTTAGCCAAAAACAAATAAATAAAACATTGAGGTCCTAAAGTGAAAACCTATTTGAGGTGTTTTGTGACTAAGGAAAAAGTAAAGATAAAGGCCAGTCTAGTGGTGAAAACCTATTTCAAGTGCTATTAGATGGGGGTGTTCATTCTTCTTCAAATTTAGACCAAGAGACCACCAACGATGAACTTGCCTATGGATCTGAGTTGAGTTTTGAGAAACAACAAGTGTCTAATCAAATTCTTTAAGAATTTATGAATATTTTTATCACATATCTAGATCTCCCATTGGGGGACTCAGATTCATCATGCCTAGGAGAATTTGAAGAGCCAATCCTAACAGAGGACCTTGACATAGTCCAACAATTCAAGTCTTTGCCTACTATCCTAGAAGATGGTTCAACTCTTCTAGTTGAAGATATAATAGAGGTAAACATAAAGACTCAATTATATCCAAAATGGATCAAATTAGGTGCATCCCTCATTGAGGAGAAATGTGAAGTCTTTACAGCTCTATTGAGAGAATTTATAGATATCTTTGCATGGGCTTATTCTAACATGCCACGTTTGGACCCCACCTTGGTTTTACATCACCTTATGGTAAATCCTAATGCCAAACTAGTTAAGCAAAATTTATGTAAGATGCATCCTTGCATTGTTGTATTAGTAATAAAGAGTTGGAAAAACTCTTAGAAGTAAGGTGTATTTGATCCATTGACTGCTCAGAATGGATATCTAATGTTGTACCTGTTAGTAAAAATCCTGAAGGAATCAAACTCTATACTAATTTCTAAAACATAAATAAATATTGACCTAAGGATGAATTTTTATTTCCTAATATTGACATGATCATTGACTCCACTATGGGTTATGAAAAATTTTCATTAATGGATGGTTTTTTAGGATACAACCAAATCAAAATAACACCAGAAGACCAACATAAAACAACATTCACCACTCCATGGGAAACATTCTATTATCAGGTAATGTCTTTGGTTTTAAGAATGCTAGAGCTACATATCAAAGAGTCATGACCATTATAGTCCATGATATGATGCATGATATTGTTGAAGACTACACTGATGACATACTAGGCAAATTAAAAACCATGGTTGACCATCCAACAATGCTACATAGAATATTTGAAAGACTACGTGAGTAAAAAGTTTGATTGAATCCAAATAAATGTGTATTTGAAGTAACATCAAGCAAATTAATTGGATTCATCATGTCTCACAGAGGCATTGAAGTCAATCTAGCTAAATTCCAAGCTATAACATAGATACCACCACCAACCAATTTAAAGCATCTCCACAACTTGTAGGGCAAGATTTAGTCAATTTGATGATTCATATCTTAGTTAGCAAACAAGTGTCATCCATTTAAACATTTTAAAGAAGGGAGTTGCATTCTACTAGGATAATCACTACCAAACAAATTTTTAGTAGCTAAAAGATTACCTAGTAAATCTACCTATTTTGTTACCCCTTACGTCAGGGAAACCATTTTTGTTGTACCTATTAGCTACAGATAATGCCTTAGGGGAAATTTTACTCAACATGATGATAATAGAAAAGAGCATGCAATATACTTCTTAAGCCATACATTGGTCATGTAAGAACACAACTATATGCCTATTGGAAAATCTTGTTTAGCCATGGTATTTGTAGCTCAAAAATTGTGACACTACATGTTGAACAATAAGACAATGGTCATTTCATAAGTAGATCCACTCAAGTATCTACTATCTAAAACAATTTTACAAGGAAAAATGGCCAAATTGATCATGCTTCTTAGTGAGTTTGACATCGAATAAGTCAATCAAAAATCCATTAAGAGGCAATTTATTGTAGATCAGCTTGTTGAATCACCACTTGTAGGCATAGAGCCACTCATATTCCAATTTTTTGATGAATCCATAATGACCATCATTGACTTACCTCTTAAAGAGCAGCATTAAAATTTATATTTTTATGGATTAATCATGACACATAGATCAGGGGCAAGCCTTTTATTTATTATACCATAGGGGGATCTAATCCCTAAATCATTCAGGATCACTTTTCTTTGTGTGAACAACATGGAAAAATATGAATCACTTATTGCAAGGCTTTACCAAGTAGTACAATGGAACGTATCTCATCTCAAGGTTTATGGTGATTTTCAATTAGTCATCAATCAGGTTACAAACCACTTTTAGACCAAAGATGATAAGTTGGTTCCATATAAGGCTATGGTCGACACTCTCAAGTAATAGATTGTTGAAATTTAGTCTGAGAATATGCCAAGGGCAAGTAATAGAATTGTAGATGCTATGGCCACTATCAGCTCTCTAATTTGACAAATAGATAAAACTATAGAGTATTAGTTCCTCATCGATAATTTGTTTACACCAACTCAAGAACCTTCAACCATTACAATGATTTGTGATATTATTGGTCCTAATTCTATCTAGTATGCATACCTTTATAATTATCTTCATGAACAAGTTATGCCACTTGACTTATCCTAAAAATAAACCAGAGCCTTTATCTATCACTCCACTCGTTATACTCTACTTGGATCAACCCTCTACCACCACAATTTTGATGGAACTCTGCTTTGTTGTTTAACTTTAATAGAATCTACACTAATGTTACAAGAAGTTTATGAAGGAATATGTGGAACCCACTCTAGTGGTTTAGTCTTATCCAAAAAATTATTGTGTATTGGTTATTATTGGCCCACAATGGATGCAGATGTAGCTACATATGTAAAGAAGTATGATAAATTTAAGCATCATGCCAATCTGATTCATGTCCTAGCCAAGACTCTAAAACTAATGTTGACACTATGGCCATTTTCTACATGGGGTCTCGGCCTCATTGGCAAAATCAATCCTAAATCGTTAGATGGCCATAAATATATCCTTACCACCACTAAATATTTCACTCAGTGGGTTGAAGCTATACCCCTCACATGACTAGAAAATAGATTTCCAAGTTCATTTTAAACCATCTCATTTGCCACTATGGTATCCCCTCTGACATTATATCTGATAATGGAAGATCATTCAAGAACAAGGATGTCAACAAGCTATGTGCTGAATACAACATCACACAACATTTTTTTATGTCATATTACCCTCAAGGTAATGGCTAGGTTGAAACATCAAATAAAACCATTATCAACATTCTCAAAAATATTGTCAATAATGTCAGTCACGATTGGAACCTTCATATATTTCCCACCCTTTTAGTATATCATAACTCCATAAGAGCCACTTCATACTCACTTGTTTATGGTATTAAATCCATCATTCCTATTGAGGTCGAGTTACCTTCACTACGCATATCTTTCAGGCATGTCCTAGATGATCATGACTATCAAGTAGCTCGCCTGCAAGAGCTAGACCTACTTGATGAAAAATGCACAACTACACTCAATAATCTTCAGGCATATCAGAACAGACTCAAAGGCCACTATAATAGGTTCATCAAGTATAGAACATTTGAATTTGGTAATATTATTCTTAAAGAAAACTAAAAAAATACCATGGATGAGAAGAAGCATAAAGGTAAATTTAAACAAAATTGGATAGGGCCTTTCATCATTATTACAAATTATGGATTAGGAGCATACAATCTCACCACACTAGATACAGATGAATTTCCTAAGCCAATGAATATTATTCACCTCAAGTGGTACTATGCTTGAGCACTATGGTGTATTGTCTATAAGGACCATTTCAATTGTGCCAAATTATCACTATATTTATTTGTATGAATATCATTCTTATCATTCCTCTTAGCCTATTACTTATACTTTTTACCATTCCATTCTATCAACCAAGCATGTTTTGAATCCTATGTACCTTGCCTATTTGACCTTAGTTTCACCATTAGTTGCATATTTTTAGTACTATTGAATTTGATTAGTTTCAGTAGTTGTTTTGAGCATTTCAGATAGATATAGTATTTTCAAGTAGTATGATAGAGTTTTTGATAGTTACATCCTTCATTTGTTGTTCCTTTCTTATCATCGGTCTTGCTACTAATTATAAATGCCTATGGGAAAATTAGTACCATTGATTAATGTTGTTGTATCCTAGTTATAACTCCCTATGAGAAAACTAGGGGCAACATTTGTTTATTGAGCCTTGACATACCAACTTGTCATTTCCTATGTCGTATTATGCCTTTATCTCAATTGTGCCTATTTTGTTTGAATTGAATGCTACACTAGTCATATTCCTCTATTGTAGGGTAGAACTATAGTGAATTGAGGTCCTACTTTGAGACTATGCAGGCAAAACTCAATACTTGTTGAGGTCAGCTTAGTCACCGTAAGTAATGCCCTCATTATTTTATGATCTTGAACCATTTAGTGTTTTATCATTCTCAATTGAGTTGAGATACTCTAAAAATTACAAAAACATTTGTAAAAGTGTTAGAAAAAACCAAAGACATTGACCACTTTTTTGCCTTAAGGATTCTGGGAACCCTTACTCAGTTACAAGCCAATCACTTGTCACTTAGTTACCCCATCCTTTTTGGCCTTTTCTCCCATGCACTTGTAATTTTTCAAGATCATTCCTATTCTTCTATTACATCCATTATGTTGTTTTCATCAGTTGTCATTTTCTTCCCATTTCCTATGAGAACTACATTTGGCATGAAGTTTTTGTTGGATATTACATCCATGGAACTATGTAGGCAACGTCTACTTGCCTAGTGCATATGGAGACAACTCGACCACCCACTTCCTTTTCTTCCATTCCCCTATCATTTTTGTTTGCTAAGTTGTTACCTATTTTCTAGGGGCAATGCTTGTCTTTTTTAATTAGTGTTGTTTGTACTAACATTAAAACTAACTATTATTTATTTATTTGTTTGTTTGTTTATTTATTTGTGTGTTTTTTATGTGCCTATTTGTTTGATTTCAGCACTTTTGCCTTGATTCAGTTTATGTGCATTCATTAGTTGATTCTTTCCCACACTTACACTTGAATCTATCCATATTCATACATCTAAATTAGCATCACGGTTTCTATCATTGGTGCATTATTTTATATTGAATATTGGATTATGAGAGTTAGTCCTTATGCATATTTAGGCCAAGTCATCATGATATTATACCATGATGCCTACCAACACATACTACAATAAACATTATTTTTAAGAAGTCTATTTAGAAATGGTGGCATCAACATCTCTTTGGTACCAACATCCTGATTCAATCCCAATCATATTCCAAATAGAGTAATTAAATAATGAAAGAATTTTAACCTTTTTTTAGTTTGGATGAGCATCTCCCTAATAGTAGGTTATCCTAATTCATCTTTATCCTCTGTATCAAATTATTATCATCATCATCAGCCAAATTAGTCATGTTTTCCATAATCGAGGTCTAATGATTATAACCGCCTATGGGCAAATCATTGCACACCATCCCACCTACATTTCTCAATGATTATAATTGTGTTTGGGAAAATCATTGTGTTATCACTTCTTTACATTTTTTTCCCATATAGGGGCATGTTGCTATCTTGTTTTTCTATTCTAATTGGGATAGCTTCATCTTCTCAATGATTATAACCTCCTTTGGGAAAATCATTGTGTTATCATACCATTTTGCCACTACTGGGGTAAAATGCTTATAACCACCTTTGGGCAAACAATTGTACACTATCCCACTTGTATTCTCAATGATTTTGACTACTTTTTCAAACTCATTGTGTTTTCACCCCGTCATCTTCTTTTCTTTGGTCCCCTCATTTTACTTCTTTCTTTTTGAGGGACCGTTTGCCGACCTACTTGTACCAACTATTCCCTCGAGGGGGCATCATGTAGTTAGTTCATCATCATTGCTATTGTAGGCATACAATACGTTTTCATTATTTAAGAAGATGTTACTATGATTATAGCTTTTAATGCCTTCCCAAATAGGGACAAACTATAGACACCTAAAACTAGCCACTGATAACCTCTAACTAGGCTTTTAACCAATTTCTACCAAAATGCACAATTCGGCCTAAAAACACTAAAACACATTAAAATCTTTGAAATTGACATTTTCAAGTACTAATTTTTACCAGGGTATCATTAAATCGGGCAATGTAACTTATGGGCTAGCTAAATTTGATCAGATCATTTTGAGCTAAAATGCTAATTTTGTACCTGAGTACTTTGGATTGCTCTTTTCTATCAAATATCTTTCATGAGACACATGCCTTTGTTATTTTGTGTTGGTATCATCCTAAATGGGATAAAAGATCTAATGCATTTGACATTGTATCCTAATTCCAATCTAGTCAAATTTTGGGCCAATAACAAGACATTCTGACCAATTTGAGTAATTTGTGCACAAAGAGCCAAGGTTTGCATCAAAGTGCCTAATCATGCTTAAGAGATAATTAAACCAAATCATGAGCCTAATTAATAATTCCATGGAACTTGTTGAATAATTTATTTTTGGAAATTGATTGTCATTAACTGCATCATCAGGTGACATCATTTCTTGGGAAGACATCCCTAGGCCATAAATGCATAAAATATTAGGATTAACCCCTATCATGCCTCATTAAGAACCTCCATGCCTATTAAATTCCCCTCTATCCCAAAAATTGATGAGCCTATTTATGAATTTTAATTACATAATTGAATTAATCCTTAGCCACACATATCAATCTTGAGATGGATGGTTCAAGTTGATTTTGATCAATCTCAAACATATATAAATAGGAGGCCTTGCCTATTAAATTATAAGCTCTCATATGCCAAAGTTATAATGCTGAATTGATTCTAAAGCTTCATGCAAATTAGTGTTATAATGTCCAAATATTGAGCCAAGACAAGCCAAAGCCAAAGCCAAACATGGTGCTAAGGAGAGATGGAGGTAGCCACACTTCATTGATGCATACTTCATGAGCATAAAGCTGAGGAAGCCACTACAACAAGCATTTTGGAGCATCCAATGAAGGTGAAGGAAGGTCTTTATTTCATGTTTTAGTTGTGTTTCCATTTTGTTTTGTTAACTAAGCTCTTCCTAGTAACTAGGCCTAGAGATGTTATGCTAGTGTGTTTATTTCATTTTGAGACTAACACAATACTAACCATCCTCTCTTGAGTCAAATTCCTAGTTCAAAAAATGTATATGATTTTTTTTTATGAGATTATGTTTTGTATATGCTGTCATTTGAGTCTAAAATTGCATTTTTTCTTCGAGTTTAATATTTTTTGGGTTGCATTAATTACAAAGAAGTAACTATTATTATTCATAATACCATATTTTAGCTTGGAAGATAACACTATTATGGAACATTATTCACCAAAAAAGGTATGCAAATCAGTTTAATTATTGTTCAACAAGGTACATTCAAAATAGCAAAGATGAATGGAGAACAGGTAACCTTGTAGATAATATAAAATATTAATGTTTCAATTTTGAGTTTTTTAGTTACTTTAACTCCAAATTTTTATTCTTCAATATGGAAAATCCAAAGTGGCATAGGCAAAAGTCAAAGAGGCAAGTGAAATTATTGTAGTTAATATAAAACAATGGTGACTTATTTTTGTAAATTAATTTAACTCAATTTGAATATTTCAAAATTATTTAACTTAGATTTTGGTTGGTAGTGTGAGAGTTTTAGGTTACTATAAAAGAAGTTAAATTTAGGGAGAAACACAATACTTGTTCATCTTGGGAAGCAAAATAAGTTATTGGTCCAACAACAATGACAATTACATTAGATGATTTGGATGATAAGGTATGTTAGGGTTAGGTTATGCTAATTTCAAGTGTATTTATAGGTTGTGTTCATTTATATAGCTATATAAGGCTATTATAATTTTGTCTTAGTGGCCCATTCAACTATGTGAAAGGGTTGTTATAAGATTAATTTTCAAATAAAGACTCAACAACATCTTATGAATCAATCAATGGCATGACCCATGAATTATGAGATCTATCTCGCAATGGGTGAAAAGAAACATCACAAACCTTATATATAAATGTTAATGCATGAAATTCCTTGAAAATCCCAACCATATCATATGGAATGTATAGGACTCATCTAGAGTACTCATGAGATTATGATTTTGAAGGAGCACATGAGGAAATTTCAAGAGGTATGGGAAGGAAAAGAGGGAGACCAAAGAAGGTTATGGAATATGGGATGCTAGGTTGATAGGGATGAGAAGACAAGGTGTACTAGTAGGCATAAAAAGTGAAAGGGATGTCAAGATGGTTTGTTTGATACTTTAATAAGGATGTTAAGTTTATTTGATACTCTGACTACTAGGAGTTTGTTTGATAATTTTGTTTGTTACTATCAATGGTAGTTTAGAATCCTTGATTATTGCAAGTTTATTTGATACATTTATATCAAATCAACATGAATTCACTTATTTATGATTACATTGGCATCTAATTTATATTTTTTATACTTGCCATGTAAATTTATAATACACTTTAAGGTTGTTGCCTTTTTAGCTATGATAAATCTAGTCTTACCAATATGTGGTTTATTAAGGTTTTAGATTTTTCATAGCCTTGAATATGTTTGACTATCTGAAATAACATATGTTTTAATTTTGCTTCAATTTTTACATGTACTTATTTTGTTGGTATGTTTTTTAATGACACAAAGCTATTTCAAGTGGTTTGGATTTTGACAACTATGATTAGAGAAGTGGGCAAGTTTGGAATTGATGTTAGTTATAAATTTGTTTAATTTTAGAGTTTTAGGCATGTTATTGTCTCCATTTTCATAATTCAATGGTCAATTTTGGGCATGTTATTGTTTACATGAATTTATGTTCTTCAAAAAAATGTGTTGAAGGTGATTTTCATGCTAGTTGTAGAATGATTATGAAAGGCTTAAATGTGTGTAATTTGTGTTGTACTCTAGAATGATAGATCATATTTAAGAAAATTAAATGAAATCTTATTGAAATCTTGAAATTTAATGTATGAATATATATAATGTGGATATATATATTAAATATTTACAACTTTTAAACATGGCATGTTTAAACATACTATTAATATGGAAACTTTCAATCTAGTTTGATATACATTAGTCCCAACATGGTCAATTTGTTTTTTGAAAAAATAATTAGTATGGTCGATTGGTCCTTTTGTAAAAAATATTAGAAACATGTTGATATATTTGATCTATAATCTTATTTATTTCTAAAGTTTGCCTAATTTGAGAAATGTGTGTTATTTTAATTTCTCTTATTTTACATTTTATATATTTGGGGTCATTATAGTTCCTAGTTTTGAGTTTCTTCTCTATTTATGGATAATTAATACCCATTATAAGTGGATAAGACTGGACTTTGGGTGTTAGTTTGATATTTTAAATTCTTTACCTACTCATATTATGATTGTTAATGTTATGTAATGATGTAAATTGTTATTGAAAATGGTTTATATTTTGACAACTTTCTTGAGATTTATCACAAGTCATAGTGTATATTCTTCATGAAATTTCATATATATATGGAATGAGTATGATTCCAAGTGTTATATAATTTTTTATTATTTATTGGTATCCTATCTCTATTTTTATAGACCAATGATAAATTTTGGCATGTTAAATTTAACATGAATTAATGTTCCTCACACATAAAATATCTAGAAGGTGATTTGAAAGTGCTAGTTGTAGCATGTTTATTAAAGACTAAAATGTGTGTAATTTTTCTCATACGATAAAATAATAGATCATGCATATAAAAAGTGATTGAAGTGACACATGATATGTTGTATGGGGAAATTCATCATAATATTATGAACATGGCTTTAATATGTTTCAACATATTATTATTCTTATCAAGATGTAAATTTTCAATCAAGTTTGATACAATTTATGCCCATCTATTATCTGTTATCACTATAATGAAAATCAAATATTTTTTGGGAAAAAAATGTATCGGTACATATGAGATAGTGATATTTCATGTGATTAATATATAATTAACATTTAATTTCATTTACCCAATTTTTTTTAACTTCTCTTATTTTTTGTGATATTTATATGTTAAAAGCTTCAGCTTGTGTTGTAATCATTGAGATAAGGTTAAATATTTAAAATGACACAAGTTAAAACTCCAATGACCCAAGTAAATTTATCATATGATTTATGGTTTGATGTAATTGATCAGTCTCAAAAAGTTACATTTGTCTACTAAAATAATCCAAGGTTAACCATAAAAAACCTTAGTAATGATTAAAGTTATATCAATGTCTTTCACCCACGACTTACAAGATGAACCAAGGCATAAATTAAATCAATGTTCATCCCAATTGTTTAATTTATGCTTATAAAACATTATGATTACATCTATTGAAACTCTCTAATTACTTTAATGTTGGTTATGTTTATTAAAATTCTATGTTAATTAGTTTAGATTTCAATTAGCTTACTTTAATAGGAATTCTACACTAGTTAATTAATATATGTTTATAACACTAATTATTATTGTTATCATGCAATATGGTTATTTGTCAACAAATGCAATTGTGATTTCAAGTATAGATAATGAGTTATTGTGTAATATGATATAATATGACATATACAATTTATTCATTACTACAATCAATGAATGCAGTGAAAGATGGGAAATGTACATATTTTTGCCAAAAAGGTAAAGGAAAATGTTAATTGTTTCACACTTATAATTTACAATTATAAACATCTTAAATATTTATTAAAGTGTCCCAACATTTTAGAGGAGATGATTTCAAACTGAGTCAAATTTAATAATTTTAACAATGAACATTATATTTTTTTCATGTCAAACCTAAGGCTGTGAAAATTTATTAAATCAATCAAGATTAATAGATGAGTTAGAGTTATTAAATATAAAATAAATATAATTTATGATTCAATTAAATAAACTAATAATTTAATCAAGTTTTCAATTATTTATATTTTTAAGGACAAAATCATTTATCATCCAAAATATCATTAGTCTTAGAAAGATATAATACGATCAAATTTCCTAAATAAAATGCCAAAAATATAATATAATTTACAGATTGGTATTTTATATTATTGAGAATATAAAGATATATTTGATAACCTCAAGCTACTATGTGAAATGTGACTAAACAAAGAAAAATAAAGTTTAAGATAAAATAAAAAAGTATTGAGGAAGACATTGAATATAGAGTTTGATTTTATCTATGGTATAACTCTTAAGAATGAAACAAAGGAGAAACCAGATAATATTGTATCACTTTTTTTTCTTAATAATGGTCAAAAATATTTTGAAAGGTATAGAGATTATTACCAACATAAATGTGTACATGGACTGATTACTTCCTTAGGTATTGGAAACATAAAAACTATTGTTTCACACATTTTTTTTCCAATACATGACTTTATATGTTTTTAGAGAAGTCGTCAACTCTAGGATATAAAATAGGTAGAAAATTTCCATTGATTTTTATTTGAAACTCATTGCAAATAGTATGATGTTTGAAGTGGGAAAACATATGTTATAAACTTGGAATTATATCTTCCTTTGGAAGATAAGCTCATAATAGTAACACCTCAATTGAATTTGAATTTTGGCTCAAAATAAATAGAATGGGAATACACATAGCAGTAATGCCTTTAATTTGTTTTCTTAAGGAAATTAAGGACAAAAATTTCACTAATGAACTATGCTAGGGTTAATTTGACTCATATCTCATATTTATAGAAAAACATGTCTACCACAAGTAAAAATTGAGTATCATGACTAAAATAGTGAAAATGACATATAGACACTCTAAATAAAGACATACACCAATGATAATGGAAATGTAATTTTTGCAATGACATCATTATTGTGTTGAATTGTTAGCTCCGAATGAAAAATGTTGACATCGAGTATAATCATGAGTGTGTTGAAAATGGAGAAAGCATTATTAATTAGCACATGAAAATAAAGTAAGCAAGCCAAAACTTAGATGGTACAAAAAATAATAATATTGATAAATGTTGATAGAATAATTTATTAACATAATCACCTAAAGATGTTATGTTAGATTAGTGTATGTGATGATAGTTGTCAATATGATACGAGGGCATATAAGTATAAAATAATGGTATCCTTGTATAAATTTATCCATTACTTGAATTTGAATTCACATTGTTTCAAGAAACCACAAATAACTTGTCATATAAATCACCTAATATATTTAGTTTGATTGGTGAAAATAAAATTCAATACAACTCACCAAAACTCACAGATGCATATGATATATCCATGTTTTCATATCAGATGTAGGACATGTAATAGAATATGATAATCTTTGGAGCATTAAATGCTTATAATATATGCAAAATGCCAAAACGAGTGATCACTTGCTATAAATTTAAAGCATATAGTTTTAGCATCGATTTAAATTGAAATGGGTAATATATAAATTATTAATGTAAAAATCCCAATGGGGCCTCTTAGATTATCGTCCTCAAGTGTTTGGGCCTAGTGAGAAATCAAAATATTGATAATTTTGAACATCCACATTACACTTTGCAAGTAATAAATATTGAGCTCCACTATAGTTTTTTTAACTAATGGGGTTGACTCAAATAGGATTTATTTTTATTGATATATTAATCAAATAAAAACTATCATTAATAAATATTTGATACCAATTATAAGCAACCAAGATAATGTTTTTTTTATTATAGCTTACCATCTAGATGATTTAGGGTCTAAAAAAATTGTAGAATCCATGACCTTTTTTCCTTCCATCACATAAATATCTTAGAGATGATTCCAATAAAGTCACACATTTATTGAGTGGGGGGTTTTACATCACCATATGTAAGTGTAGACACCTAATTATCATGCAAGTCATGTTTTTATCATGCATTTACTCACTACATTTATTTGTTTACATTTGGATCTTTTCAAGACACTTCCCATGCATATTAGATCCTTTATAGCCTTATGCCATCCACATTTAATTTTAAAGACCTCATATATGTTAGTTGTCTACATCAAGATCCATTCAATCATCCTCAGTCCAACTTGATCTCTATTTTTTGAGTCCTTTCCTATCATGACCATAATTTTAGGTGGCCATTTTCGGTCTAACCATAATTACCAGTGGAAAGTTATAGTATGTCTATAATTAGTAGTGGCTAACCATGGTCACCTAAATTTTGTGGTTCATTTTCACCATGTGTTGATTCCCTTACCTTGATTGTTGATTCTCACTATTTTATATGATTAACTTATGCGTGAATGCTTACAAATTAGAATTCAAATGAGTCTATATACACATATAACCTGAGTCATTTATAGAGGGGAATCAAATATTATCAATCAATCTCCATCATTGGGTTGCCCATTGATTATATCCATTTCACATTTGTCAGGGAGCTTGCACATTCATCCTATTATGTCCTTATATCATATACTAAATTATTGTGGCTACACACTTGTACCAAAATAAGATTTCATTGCACAACAAACAACTACATTTAATTATCTAAGGAGAGGAGGTGAAGTCCTTTATGCCATTTGGATTGGGTATACTCTCAAGCTATAAAACTACATTGAGCTTTGATTTTGAGCATGAATGTTATGTAGTTTCAACCCTAAAGGGGGTTTTAGCCACTAACCTTATATATTTTGTATATTATTTTGATATTATGGAGAATTAGGGTTACATCAAAAGATAAGTGATTCAAATAACTATACAAAAAATTATACCAAGCAAAGATAGATTCTCATAACCTCTTTTGTTGCCAAAACACCGTAAAATGTTTCATAACCCCATGATCAATAGAGTCATAATTAAAGTATTTTTACATAATTTTATAAATTTACTATATTTAGTCATTTGATTTTGATTTGTCCATAATTAATAGTGGTTGATTCTAATGATCATTAGAAACATAGTTTGTTTTCAAGGTTTTAGTCTGTAGTCTAAAGACTATTTTCTAGGATCAGAATTCATTTCCAAAATTCTCTTCCAATTTACCAAGTTTATCAAAATTTCAATCTTTCAATTCTTAATTTTATAAATTAGGGAGGTCTCATTACTATATTTTTTTATATTTACTTGATCCCTTTATGCAATAAAAAATGCATCATGTCCATAAATCAATACTAGATCAAATGGGATAGAGCATACCTACACTTTTGATTGGGGGCATAAAATTGTTAAGTGGGAACATGACCATTGTGAGGATCTAATAGACCTGATTAGGGGATCACTTGTCACAACACACCATCTGAGGTAGGGTTACAAAGCCTATAGTTTAACATAATTACACAACCCTAAAGAGTCCTATGATTTAATATTTCACTAATCTAATAACAAGAAAAATAAATCTAATCTAGTACACACCAAAGTTTATGGCATAAAGTGAGGGTTAGAAACAAAATAAATAAACAACTAAACTAAACATGTATAGGAGACATACACTCACGTTAATGTATAAGGAATCTTAATAGATGGAAGAGAAGAATACAAATGCACTATCTATCTAATCTTACAATGGAGGAATAAAGTTATGAATACTTACCTTTAAATATGAACCCGTTAAGCCTCAATCTCCCCCTTTGCCAACGTGCTTCTTAAGAGATTATCATGATATGCAAGGATAAATAAGATAAATCAGATCTAAGATACACAACCTATTCAAGCATATAAAAGACTTATCCATAAGATGAGATCAGAGCTCCAAAGAAAGTATTGAACCTTAAAGCTTTATTCCCTAAGTAGAATGGTCAATAGGTATATTTTCATTCATACTTATTCGCTTAATTCTTCACTCTTATCAATTGGTTGAAAACAAACTTGTATATATAGGTGGATTTTACCCAAAAATATTTGGACATGTTAGCTGCACTAGGTCAACTTGATTTATTTAGCACATTTTTGGCTCTAACTCACTAGGTTTGTGCTAGGTCAACTGAGAGGCCAACAAACCAAAAGAGAGAAAAAGTCCCTAAACTATACTAGGTCAACCTGGTCAACCTAGTATGTTGAATAGGTAAAAAGGGTGCTATGACAAGAAATGAGGGGATAAAACATGATAATGACTAGAATGGTTAGAAAAGAAAAAGAATAAGCTTAGGGTTCAAGGTTTTAGGAGGCTAGTGTGTTAATGGCAAGTGGCAAAAATAACAACAATTTTATGAAGCACCAATGGTCTACCCACCCCTTTCCTAGTGTAACCCTTAAGGCATACACTCAGAAAGATTGAAACTCAATAAGTTTCTACAAGATATAAAGTGTGACTAATCAATAAAAGTTTGAAATATTATGTGTATACATATGCCCCAAATGAAGCTCATCATGTGTCATGTAAGTGTAACATAGGATAGTGCTTTGGAAGAGAACATTATAACACAACATTGATGTTAAGTATGGTGCAACAAAAAAAAAAAAGATAAATGAATAGATTGAATTGAAAAACACACACCTTTACTTATCTTAGTGCTCAAGATAAATAATTAGACTATAAGAAGCATGAAGATGTCCAAACTAGATGAACCTATAGAAGTTAGTGCAAAAAATAGCCAAAAATTGAAATTTTTGGAAAATAGGCATATAATAGTTAGTAAAGATAGAGATTTTAGGAAAATTTGGCAAATTAGGATTGGTAAGGCAAGTTTTTTAGAATATTAAAGGCAAATAATGACAAAATAATGGTAAATAAATGACAAATGATTAGAAAATGAATGACAAATGATGGCAAATGAATGACAAATGATAGGAAATAAATGACAAATGATATTGAATAAATGACAAATGATATTAGAAGGCATGTAAAACATAATTTTAAAAAGGAATGTCAATGAAAGAAAACTCTAACAAAGATATGTAAGAAAGTGAAAAGGAAGCTCATGTAAGTTACACAAAAAGGAAAACATGAAAGAAAGAAAATGAAATGTAATTGAAGATGGAAGACAAACATGAAAAAGGCATATATGTAATAATGGCAAAAAGGTGTAGAATCAAATGTTATATATGATAAATGAAAGAAAAGAGTGATCCATAGTTACTCAAACATGTTTTTTTCTCTAAAGATAGATAAAATAGAAACAAAGTAATGTTAGCATGTTTTTAAAAGGTGAAGAAGAAGGAATTAAAGAAGAAGGGAAAACATATTTGGAATCACAATTTGCCTATAAAAGGGGGAAATGAAATGGGTGGAGGGGAGAGTGAAGGAAAAACCAAGGTAGAATAACTCTTTATCACAGTCAAGACACTCAAATTAGGTTTGTCAAAATAAGAGGACTTTTAACCTTAAGGACTATGAATAACTTCTCTTAGCAACATAAGTCTTGGGTCAACAAATAAAGTATAGAGATCATCCCATGAAGGCTATATGCATGAAAAGTAAAATGGACCTACCTCCGATGATGTGTTCCCCATTCTTCATAACCCCTTATAGAGCTGTCAATCTACTATGAAGATTGGGTACGTGTATGAGAAATTAGGTAGCACCATAGAGTTTTTTGAAATCCTCTATTCCAATCTACTGGCCTACCACACCTGAAAGGACCTCAGCTCTATGTGAGCCTAAATATGGAGTTTGAGATTTTATTAGAGATAGGAGATGTGATTGTAATCACATATTTTTTAGTGTGATTTGAATTTTGAGATTTGTATGTTGCCTTTTAGATATCATTGCCTTTTTTTTGAGATTATTTGGCTTTTAAATTTCTTGATGATTTTTTCAGATTTCTCCTCCATACAAATTTAGAAAACCAAACATGGGTGCTAAAGATGACTTTCATTTAAAAACTTGGGATAAGGTTGCTAAGAGAGAGAACTTCAAATAACATGGGTTCTAAGAGTCTCATAAATCTAGGTGAAATAAAAGTGCTTATCCAATGCGGAGATGAAAGAAAGGAGAAATCAAGAGGAAACGACACATGGAATAATTTGAATTGCTTCAAATCATTAAAAAAATGTCAACAAGGGGTAAAAATGGATACAATGACAACAAAGGTATGATTCCTTATCATAATAATGAGGGAAATGGAGGAAAACATGATAACATAGATTGTTATGCAAATTCCATCTACCAAAAGAAATAAAATCTAAAGTTAAGAACAAGGATCAATAAAATGAAAATAATGGTAATTTTATGAAGAGGGTTGGGTCCTATCTATGGTATTACCTTGAAACTTCATAAAAGAGAAACCAAAGGGGTGCCAAAACAACAAAAGTGAGAAAAAAATAAGTAAAAGATGGTAATTTTGTGAGGGGTGTTGGGTCCTATCCACGGTCTTACAAAGTAACTCAAAAAAGAGAAACCCAAGGGGTGCCAAAAGAGAAATGTCAAAAAAAAAAGAATACTATGGTACATCAAGAGGTAAATGCTAAAGAAAGGGGGAAAATGATCATAAATCTATTAAAGCAAATAATGACATGAAAATAAAAAAATAAAAGAAATATACGAAGACAAAAATGAAGGCAAATGCCAAATGTGATGTGTAAGAAAGTCAAAGAATGTAAAATAATAACAAATATGATTTTAAAGAAAAAGATAAAAGAAATAAAGATGCACAAAAATAAAGAAACATGAGACAAAAAGGAACAAGTAAGAGTTATGATAATGTTTGTATCAAAGATGAGCATGTGAAAATACAAGTCTATAAGTCTCGAAAGCTTTCTTGAAGATAAATTTGTTTGTTATTATGCATTGTAGAATGAGAGTGGGCATCACAAGATGCCCCAAAGGGTAAGTGTATGTAGGGATGGGCATCGAAAGATGCCTCAATGTGTGAGTTAGAATGAGGTAACATTGAGCCATTAGAATGATTTGCATTGGGTTGATAAGTGCATTTGGAGATAGGTAAATGCATTGGTTTGTTAGATTTTAAGGAGGCTTAATGTGAAATATGATGGCTAAGAGAGGTATGAATAGGTAAAGGAGGTAAATGAGGACCAAGTATGATATGCTTTAGAGTAGGCATTTGAACTAGGTACTCTTTTGGTTCATGTGACTTAAGAGGTCAAGGTTCAATGGATGCCACAATGTGTTTAAAGTTGTTCATGTTAGCTATCCTTTCCTTATTGGTGTAGGAAGAAGGATCAACTATGGTTTGAAAAAAATTAGTAGATGAGGTGTGTTTATTAGGTAGTTGATGTTGATGTGATTGTTGTTCTTGAGATTGAATCTGAGAAGCTTGATGATAGTCTTGATAACATTATTTTGTGAGAGTATCAAGATTGAAATGTGGACCAAGAAATGAAGAAATAATAAATTAGTGAAGATCATGACAAGAATCATGAGAGTGACCTATAGTAGCATGCCACCAATAAAAATTATCAGGATTGTACCATTTTAGAGGAGGTTTGGAAGGATCAAAGCTAATGGGTTTAAAGGGTGGCAATTTCTTCATAAGTTGTTATAGACTCAAGGGAGGGTGGGTTGGGTTAAAATTGCTTGAATTGGATGCTCTATTTTAATGTTGGGGAGGCTTGGATGAATCAATGGTATGAGAAAATGATTGGAAAGATGTTTTAGTATTTGTTTGAGGTGTTTCAAATTGAGTCATAATAAAGTCTTGCCCTTTTACTTAGTCTAAGGATTTTCTAAAGTTTTAGGTGAAAAGATTCGAACTTTGTATTGAAGGGGAGGTTTAAGAGTAGTGACAAATAGTTTTAGAAGAGTGTCATCATTCATGTTATGGTCCACTTTATGAGTGAGAGACTTTCATCATTTAATGAAAGTATGAGCAGATTCATTAGGAAGTTGCTTGGCATTGATGAAATGGCTCAAGTAGTTTTCAGGAAGGTCATCATGTTGGAATTCCTTCACTAGAGCATTGACTAAATCCTCTAGTTATGAGATGGAATGTCTAAGAAGTTGGTTGTAACATCCAAGTGCATCACCAACAAAGGTTTTGGCTAAGAGTTTGGTGGTAGAAATGGTATTAGTTTAGACCCATTACTTATAGAGATTACCATAAGACTTAAGAAATATAGTAGGATCCTTAGTCCCTTTATATGTGATAGTTAGAGAAATGTTTCCAATATCTATTGATGCAATGAATGGTGCTAAAGGTTCATTTTTAAGATGTTGAAGCATTTTGTTATTTATTAGAGGTTGAGGGATGTTATTCGTATTGGCATTTCTAAGAGGAAGAGGGACAAATTTTTTATTTGGTTGAGACATGATGACTTGAGGTGGTTGACTAATCATGTTGCATAAATGTTGTTGCATGCTCATCATTTGAGATTGATTGGTTATTTGCATGATGTTCATTTTTTGAATAACTTATGTAAGAAGTTGAGTTGCATCAATAGGTGGATTAGTGTTTGTAGGATGGGTATTAGTGTTGATAAGAAGAGGATTTTTAGTGTTTTTGGGAGGAGAATTCTTTGTAGGTGGAGGATTCCCAACATTGGTATTAGTTGTCTTGAGCATGGTAGAAGAAGAAGGAAGCTTGTAAAAGCCACCATTCTTGGTAGGAATGTAAATAGTATTATCATCAAGGATTTTGAATATTTAGGAACCATCTAGATTATCAATTTGAGTATTATTATTTGGTGAAGAACTCCCAACATTAGTATTAGGAGGAAGATGATGACGAAAGATCTCAACTAAATTTCACTGTGTAGTGAGTGGTTTAGGCTTAAGAGAAGGTGAAGGAAGAAATTGGATAGTTTCATCAGAAGTAATGAAATAAGTGAGGTTACTATCCAAGTACTTAAATCTTAAATGTTATGGATTAAGGGAAGGCTAAAAAGATGTTATCATGATGAAACAAGACTAGATAACCACAAAAAGAGAACAAAGAGTAATAAAAAATAGTACAAGGTTGATCAGGTTGACCTAGCACAAAACCAAGGACTACAAAATTGTACAGGTCCAACCAAGTCAATCTAGTACAGTGTATAGAGATTGGTAGAAAAGGTAAAAAAGGATGCAAATAGTGATAAGTTGACTGGGTCAACCTAGTATAGTGCACAGGGGTTGAAAAAGATACTAGGTCGACCTAGTACAATAGATAGGTTCTTTGTTTTGTCTATATCTTTGGTTCTACTAATCCATTTTGCAAACTATAAAATGCATTGGATTAGTATAAAGTAGAGAAGATGATAAATTTGATATCAATTTGTGAATTGAAACAAGATAATTTTCAAGTATTTAAAATCAATAAGTACTAAAATGAAAACAAATAGTTAATTGAATCATGCTAGCTAATCCAATTGATACACATAAAGTAAAACCTTATACTAATGTTGGCTAATGAAAGTTTTTATACACACAATTAAACAAAGAAAAACTAAATAACTTAGAAATTAAAGTTAGTTACTTGGTCAACCTAGAATGTTGATTAGATTATTAAGAATGATTTTAAATGTGAAGGGGAGATTAGTTATAAGCAAGGTATTAGATAATAATCTATGGATAGTTTTAGGTAAGTTTAGGATGAAATGGACTATAGTGGAAATGATATAGGCTTGGTATTGGGCCCTATCCCATCACTTCACACACCATACTGATAAGGGTGTTTGGTGATTAGCTAGAATATATCATTAACCATGATTTATACTTGATGAGAGCATCAAGTTGACTTCCCCCATGGTGATGAAATCCAAGTACATAGACCTGGGTAGTCAAATTTTTAAAATTATTGTTGATGTTTATGTGAGTTGGCCATGTGTGCCAAAGAATATAAATAGTACAACTAAGTGATTAATTTAAAACTACCTAATTAGACTATGTGAGCTATTCTAAGCATGCAAGCAACTGAAAAGAACGATGTGATTAATCATATATGGTTCATTCCAACTTTGAAACAAGGTATATTTGAGAACCTATTTGGACAATCATAAATAATAAGGTCAAACCTATACTGTGAAAGCAAATTTGAAAGTAAACTAAGTCAACCAAGTTGACCTAGTTATTCAAACAACACATAAAACATAGAATTAGGTCCACATGGTTGACTTAGTTTGACTATGTAGGGGAATTTTTAAAGACTACAAACTATGAAAGGAAATATAGAAAAGGAAAGATACAGAGAAATAAAAACTAACCTTGGTGGATCAGAGATAAAAATGAATAAGATTACTGATCAAGAATATGGGAAAAAACTAGCAAAACATACAAACTAGGTCGATCTAGTTAATTAAGCTATACTGGAACTTAGTGTAAAGAGGTTGAAAATGCACTAGGTCAACCTGGTCAACCTAGTAGGCTAAAATAGATGTCTAAAAATGCACTAAGTCAACTTGGTTGACATAGTAGGCTAATCTGTAAGTCTAGAAAACTAAAACCTGTACTGGGTTGAGCTAGTCGATATAGTTGTTTGTTCTTGAAAAATTATGCACAAAAAAAGGAACTAGGTCGATAGAATCGATCTAGTATGTCAAAATATATGATAAAAATGATGATCAAAATAAAATGAAAGAAAGTGAAAGAAATCTTGTAAGGGTTAGTTTCACGTCAAGTTCAATAGAATGTATGTAATTGGAAATGCATCATGCCCATAAATTAATCTTGGATCAGATGGGATAGAGCACACCTACACTTCTGATTGGGGGCATACAATTGTTAAGCATGAGCATGACCAATGTGAAGATATAATAGACCTAATTATGGGATAACTTGTCACAACACACTATGTGAGGTAGGGTTCCAAAGCTTACAGTCTAACACAATTGCATAACAACCCTAAAAAAGTCTTATGATTTAATATTTCTCTAATATAAAAATAAGAAAAGTAAATATAATCTAGTGTACACCAAAGCTTGTAGCACAAAGTGGGGGTTAAAAACAAAATAAATAAACAACTAAACTAAACATGTATAGGAGACATATATGCTCACGTCAATGTATATGGAATCCTAATACATGGAAGAGAAGAATACAAATTCAATATCTATCTACTCTTACAAAGGAGGAATAAAGTTAGGAATACTTACCTTTGAAGATGAACCCATCGAGCCTCAACCTCCCCCTTGGCCAAGGTGTTTCACAAGAGATTACCATGGTATGTAAGGATAACTAAGATAAACCATCTCTAGGATACACAACCTATCCAATCATATAAAATACTTATCCACAAGATGAGATCAAAGCTCCAAAGAATGTACTTAACCCTAAAGCTTTATTCCCAAAGTAGAATGGTCAATACGTAGATGTTCATTCTCACTTATTCACTTAATTATTTTCTCTTCTCAAATGGTTGAAAATAAACTTATATATATAGGTGGATCTTTCCCTAATTTTTTTGGACATGTCAATTTTTCTAGGTCAACCTAATCAACCTAGCACGTTTTTAAGTTTAACTCACTAGGTTTGTCCTAGGTTAGCTAAGAGGCCAATAAACCAAAAGATAAAAAGTCCTTAAACTGTACTAGGTTAACCTAGTCGACCTAATATGTTGAACAAGTCAAAAGGGTGCTAAGGCAAGAAATGAGGGGATAAAGCATGGCAATGACTGTAATGGTTAGGAAAGAGAAGAATAAGCTTAGGGTTAAAAGTTTTAGGAGGCTATTGTGTGGATGGAAAATGGAAAAAGGAACAACAATCTTATGAAGCACCAATGGTCTACCCACCCCTTTCTTGATGCACCCCTTAAGGCATGCACTCAGAGAGATTGAGACTCAATGGTTCCTATAAGATATGAAGTGTTAGTGATCAATACAAGTTTGAAAGTATTATGTGTATACAATCCCCATTTAGTGTCACTTATTATAATATTTTGTAGACATAATCCTTAATTTAGTAAAATATTATGGTAAAATTGATACTCTTACACCTCTTAGGGTTATATTATTGCTTCAATCACTTCCTAGGATTTTATTTCACCTTTTAAATCTAATTTTTTATATTTGGTTTATTTTTAATTTATCAATTCAATATTATTAGCCATAGCTCATTTCATGCTTTCTATGTTATCTATGCTTACATCTTATTCAAATTAAGAAATCTAGATCATCAATCCCTACTAGGAAAAATGTTATATTGATTGGTGAAACTATTGGTTTAATTCAGTTTCCTTTGCTTGGTACTAGTATTTATTTGAAAAAAATGGAAATTATTGATCAATGTTTTCTCCTTATATGGTTGTTGATAATGAAATTGATACAAATGTGAATTATTAATATTCTTATGTTTAAAATGATTAAAATTATAGCAATGATAATGCCAATGCTTCTAATGATGATTCTTTTCTAAAATTTATTACTATGGATAACTAATTTTTATAGACACCTCATTCTGGCCACAACTACTTCCAATCAAACTTCAGATGGATTTCTACCAAACAGTGTAAATTAAGTCTAGGAATAATTGAACATCCCAATTTCATCTGTACATTAGACATTAGTGCTCAGAATCATGTTGAGAGACTTATTTGGGGTATTATCCTATACACAATTATAACCTCTCATAGATTCATTTCTAGTCACCTTATGACCTAACTAGTAGTTTGGCCTTTGGACCCATTAAGCAGGGCACTTGAGCAATTCCTAAAGTGCTAAAATGTTAAGCAGAATGAATCAACTAATTAAACTAGATTAAATTCTTAAGTTAATTGAATTTCTCATGTACAATTAGTGAAAATAAATGTCGTAAAAAGAAAATTTTAATAAATATGAGGTCATGATGACATCATCATCCTCAAAGTCAAGGAATTCAAAATATCTCCCTAAATGCAACAAATTTAGAAATAGAGAGCCATGCCTAATTAATGGGATCACTATCCCAAATATTAATTACATGTCCTATCCTTAATGCAACTAGGGTTAGCCTTAACTCACCTAGGGTTAGTTTGAACTCAACTGTGGTTAATTCTAACCTAACTACAATTGGATTAGAGTTAAATTTAGAGGTTATAAATATAAGACATCACCCATTAATATTTAATATATATTGATGTAAAGTTATTATTCTCAAATACATGTAAATCTTTCATTATTTTAGTGTTACCATGATCATTTCATAAGCTAAGCCAAGCCAAAGCCAAACAACATTACCAAGGTGATAAGGAGATGTGGAACAATGGAGCTTCATTGACAAAGATTTCTTGATTACATAGCTAAGCACATCATTCCATGGATAAATCATAACACTTAATCTCATGGAAGGTAAGATCTCTTATTTTTATTTCATTTTGTAAGTTATTTGTGTAGTTCTCTAACTGCTTGAGAGTCAAGGATAGAAGTGTTAATTTTTAGTGTGTTTGTTTTGATTTGATTTCTTGAATAACATGATAATAATTTAACCTTCACATCAAATTCATTGATCATGTTAATGTCACACCCAGTGGGACTACACATTTCACATACCCCTTTGGGGGCCTTTTTATCCATGTTTTGAGGATGTTTTGATCTTTTATCTTCTAAATTTCACATTTTTTCTTCTGGATAAAATGGTGAGATTTCCCTATGCATCAGTGAGGTCATCTACCAATTGGTGAGATAGATCTATAGAACAATTAAGTCACCTTGATAAATAGTGAAATAACTCATGCAATCGATGAGATTGGATTTTATATTTTCCTATTTACTATTTATTTTTGAAAGATTGGTGATATCAACTTGTAGAATGACAAGGCCATCTGAATGATGAGATTGATTTTGAAATAATGATATCTTTATAAAAATGAAAAATTCATGGAAGGTAACTATGTATTCAAGATTTTATTTGAGAATGGTGATATCACCGTATTAATTGGTGATATTATCCTGATAATTGATGAGATCACCACATAGTTTATTTTCATCTCTATGAAATAATGATATCGACCTATAAAATAGTAGGATCACCTTATAGAACAATAAAAACACTCTACATAATGGTGAGATATACCTATGTCAAAAATCTAGAGAGTTAACATAGCAAGTTGAAAGTTCCCTTAGACATTCTACACCTTTGTTGAACTACTAACACTTTGTTTTGCAGGTTTAAGACACTTCACTAGCTTAATTTTTAAAACAAAGTCAAATTTCAATCACATTTAAATTTTGGCTTAAAACAAAAAATCATGATAGCTTAGAACTCTTAAGAGTTTTTTCCTTTCTATCTATATGCATCTAAATTTACTCACCTATTTTGGCTTGCTAATTATGTCGTTAATTCCACTTAATGATTCACTAATTAATCCCTTTCATCATTATTCCCCCTAGTCAATAATTTAATCCCCTTTATATATTTATATTAACATTCATATTTCCCATCTAAAATTAATCCCCTTGTTATTTATTATTATCCCATTTATCACCTAAAACTATCTTATGCCCACTTGTGAATTTTAAATTCATAAAATCACACCTATTCCTAGGCTTCTCTACAAACCTACCTACTAGCCATGACATCATAATTTTATTAACCTATTCTAATCATTCCTTAATCACCATTAGATTCCCTAATGGAATCTAGAACTATCCATGACCCATCTCCTTATCTAGAGAGTTCTCTCTAGATAATTCTAAGGAATTTTAAATTCCTTAGAATTCCCTCGTTTCTCTCTAGAGTCTTCTTATATAGAAGATTCTAACGAGTTTTTAATTTATTAGAAAATCCTTCTTCTTCCTCTTTAACCAATACATTCCTCTAAGGAAGGGTAATGATAATATTCATAACAAATCCATGTCTAATAATCCTTCATCAACAATCCATAATCAAGAATCATAATGTCAAAATTTGAGCCTACATACAATCAATTATCCATTTGAACATCCTGAAAGGAGGTTAGTAGAAGCAATTGTTAGGTTGTGGAGCTAAAAGCTTCACCCAAATGCAAACATGGAGGGTTGCTAAGTGTCATAGTCACTGACATCAGCAGGCCACACCAACATCGAGCAGGGGTCGACAAAATTCAACTGACATCGGCAGGAGTCAGTCGACATCAGTCATCCTCCAGTCAGACAGGGACCGACATCGGTCGCCTATGCGCTTCTAGAACTGGTTGTTGATGAACAGTCAGTTAGTTGAATTGGTTATTTGCATGTTAAAGACTAGTTCGAGTCTTGAGCTACTTGTCTAAATTATTGTATGCATGGGATCTATATAATAGACCCATGGGGCTGTATTGTAAAGTGTAGAACTAGAAGAGTTCTTCCATTGGTAGAATCACAGGGGTTCTTCTAGGTATGTAAGATTAGGGTTGATCTTTAGGTTGTTGCAAGATCATGGAGGAGATCTACATGTGGTAAGTAAGGTCAGTTGATCTGTAGGGGTGTGTGTGTGTGAGGGTCAAAAGGAGATCTGTGGGGTAGCAAGATCCAAGGTGATAGCAACACATCAAGGAGTAAGATCAGGTGAGATCTACTTGGAGTATCAGTTCGTTATCAGTTGTACTGGCAATATTGTACTGACTGGTTGAGGTGAACAACAGCTCTGTGCTTGAGTTGTTTGTTGTGACCTGTATTGAGAGAAGATAACTCTTGAGGGAAAGAGATCTATACATCTGAGAGGTGTGAGAAGAAAGTGTGATTTTTCTTCATTGTATTTCCTTCTGGAATGAGTTGAATACAATTGTGTGTTGCCTCTCATATTCTGTGCTATTTCTTATTTCTAGTTACTTGTACTTCTGGTTAAATTTTGCATTTAGTTGCTAATACAAAGGTAATCAAGTGTGCTCTTAAATCTGACAAGTTGTGTCAGAGCTTTGGGGAACCTAGGTCCTATCAACAAAGATTGGTAAGATTTATTCTATCATTATAGTTTGATTTTTGAGTTTGAATTAGGTAGTTTAATTCTTTTTTGCCCAAAATCCTACTATATTCTAGTGACCACAATGGGAATTTCTCCCAATTTAATCATTAAGTTGTTTCAAGTGTTTTTGTAAGTTTGCAGGATCAATTGGACAAGAAAAATCTTGAAATTTTGAAGTTTTGTGTGTACAGGCCTAAATCATGGTTTTGCATTGGTATTCATGACCTTGTAGTCATGGTTTTGTCATAGTGAGTCATGATTTTATCTTAAACATTCACCTAACCACTAATTGTTTGTCTTAGCTGTGCAGGTTTTTTAACTTTCAATAATATCATGATTTGTGACTTGCAACCTTGTATAGCATGTTGCAGTTTATCTGTCTAAGTAGTGATTTTGATAACCACTAATGGTTTGTGGTGCAGGTTTAGGGATTTTGGCAAAATCATGACTTTATAATTCATGACTTTGTCTTGGTAGTCATGATTTTATCTTTGTAAGTTACAGTTTTTTAATCTTCCCTAAAAGCATTAACGGTTGATCAATGTCCTCTAACTTACAAGTTTTATTTTGACATTCTATGTTTTTTTAGGGGATTTTATCATCATATATTTTACCATCTAATATATTTTTTAAAACTTAGGGTTTTCATTCTAAATGCATACTTATCAAACTAACCCTAGTTCTATACCAAGGTTTTGTCTTTGTATGATTGTTGTGTGATCTTTTTTGTAGGGTCAACAAGGAAAAGTCCAAGGTAGGGGAAATCATCACACAACCATACCATTCCTTATTCTTTTCCCTTATCTTGACAAAATTATATATTATGTAATACTCATAGTCACGATATTGCTCTATAGAATCATGGTATTGTAAGGCCAGTAGTGATTTTGCATTTTCAATTTAGTTATATCATTTTTAGTCATATTCTATCTATTTATTCTTATATTTAGGGCATATTTAAGGATCTAATTCAATTGAAAAGACTTTTTATTTAATCCTAGATTTTTCCTATTGTGGATAAATATCTCTATTTAAATGTTTTTAGATTTATCATAAACCTCAATCCATTATCTGTATATAAGCAATATGTAATTAAGAATCTCTAGACCTTTGAACAACTTGTTTTAACCCTGTGTAATCATTTGTTGTTGGTCCATAGTCAAAATATGGAGGCTTTTTAATTTACCACAAAACCACAACTATCATTTTATAGATAATCATGATTTTGTCATTTGTAGTTGTGGTTTTGTAGCTAACCATCATGGTTAGGCTAACTGTGATAATACCATAGCTCATAATCTATGATTTTACATTAGAGTTGTAACTTTACACTCTTTGATTATGATTTTACAATGTGTAGTTGCAATTTTTCATTATTTTTTTGTCCTTTTAAGTGCATTTTAGAGTCATTTTTTGTGATTTTTGAGTCATTTCGAGCCTCCCACAAGGCCCAAATTGCCTTTAACAGTGAGGGGATTTGCCCCTCAACCCTGACCTATACCATGATAGGGAATGCACCAATGGTAATACCCCTTGAACCCACTGGGGGATGCCACCCCCAGAATTCTGTAGCATGTCTTGCTCACCCCAAAGAAATCATAGAGCCAAATCATAATTTTTTTAAGGGTGTTTATTAAGGCATATTTAGCTAACATCTTGTTTCTTGTAGGGGTTATTTTACTAACATCATCTTTTTACAGGTCATATTTTGGGTCTAACATTTTGTTTTATAGGTTACCCCTCAAGAGTGATTTATTAAAACTACTAATCCTTGTGTCTTTTTTAGGACCCCTCTTTTGAGTTCCCTCATCAAACTACTAACCTGTGTGCTTGTAGGTCGATTGTCATATAATATTTTGGGCACTTTAAATTTTTTTTAATCATTTTAATTATATATATCATTATATTATATATATCTTTGCTTGTATATTATTATTTATCCTCTTGTATATAATCACATAATATAAATTTAATCAGGTAATTAAACTTTTTATCCACCTATTTGTATCCTAGGGATATGGCTGGTGTATGCTCTCCTCTTTTCATCCTTGTGGTGATTCTTAAAGGATCAAAAATTGCCTATAAACCCCTTCTTTTTTTATTTTTTATTGGGGTCAATGATGTGGATTTCACCACCATGCACTTAACCAAACTTTGTGTTTTAGTGGAGTCTAAAAATTAGGAGAGTTGTCATTAGGCACCTAAGCAAAATTCCCCATAAAGGGTTCTGTAGAATGGTAGTTAAGTTCCAATACACAAAGCAATCAAACAACATCCTACATGGACTTGGGCACCAACGTACCTTTATATATATAGGGGACACATGTAGATATTCTTGTGCAAAACTAGCATATGAGCCTTCAACCATAATAGGTGTACCACTGTAGGAGTCAATATCAACACTAAAGTAGCCATCGAGTGTGAGTGGGGTTGAGAGGGTTTGGTCGATACTATAATGGATCACCAGCCTACAGCCTCACCCATGAATATATTGGATGGTATGAGCATCGGGTTACACACCCTTGAGTTTACTAATCATAGGTTATGGATTACTTGTTTGGGTATGTGTTGTGTTAAAACTATGTTATTTGTGAGTCGAGTCAGCCTTCACCTAGACCTATACACCTAGCTAGGTCCTTTGCACAACCTATTTTGTACATCCTACCATCATTTTGTATATATCTATCTTGTGTATATTCTTGTCTTATAAAAATTATCATCTCATCTCATCTCATCACCATCATCTTGTCCACCCTCATCATATATCATCCTCTTATATCCTTATCTCATCCCCCACCTTATTTTCATCCCATCTTAGTTTAGTCATCTCCACCCATTGGTCAAACCCTCATCATCCACATATCCTAATCTCAACCACCTCTTATCCTACATCCATAATCAATCCTTTATCTTGTATATATTTGCCTTACCATTCCATCATTTGGTCATCCTTGTCATCATCCCTTTATCCACCCTCATATTAATCTGCATCCCTAAACCCATCACCTACATCTTATCTTGTACATCCTTGTCATCATCCCATTATAAATCCCTCATCCCTTCCTAGTCCCATTATATCTCCTTATCCTTGATCATCACCCCATCACTCATAGATCCTAATTATCTTCTTGTTTATCCTTGCCTCATTTCATCTTTATACATCCTTTTCATTGTCCTATCCCATCTCAAATATTGTCTAGTCATACCCACTCATCATAATTCATACCCCCATCTTAACTTTTACATTCTTGTCATCATCCATTTGTATATATTGTCTTTATCCTATCCCATATCATCTTGTCTTAGTCTAGTCATCCTCACCCCATAACTTGCATATCCTAACCATCATATTGTATATCCTTGTCATCTCCTTGTACATATATTTGTTCTCTTGTAAATCATTCTAGACTTCATTTTGTCCTAATCTAGTCATATCCACTCATCATTTATCATACCCCATCACTCACATATCCTAATCACATATAGTCTTCCACACCTTGTCTTAAGTGTACCTTGTATATCCTTGCATTATTGTCTCCCTTCTTTTCCTCACCCCCTTCTAGTGTACCCATATCTACCCATCATTGATCATCACCTCATCACCTACATATCCTATTCATCATCTTGTATATCCATATATTACTCTCTTGTATATATCCTTTTATTCTCTTATACATGCTTCTAGTCATATCCTACCTGTCCTAAGTCATCCCCCCATCACCTACTTATCCCAATCATATCTCATCATCCACATCCTATCTTAAGTCCACCCTACCCATCCTCATTTGTATTGACCTTACCTTTATCACCCATCAAGCCTAATTTTATCCTATCTTATCTTAGTTGGCTCTTTCAGGGTTCAAATCATGTCCAAACCATCTCATTTATCCTATCTCCCAATCATTTCATCATCACTTGCCCTCATCCCATTATCCTAATCACTTTCATCACATCTTTCAATCCCATATCATCTTGTCCATTATTTTAATCCAACCTAATCACATAAACCCTATCCCCTCCCATATTGAGAAAAATAGTCTATGTCTTAATCTAGTACTTTTTGTCCTTTCATATCATCTTATCATCCTAATCCACTATCACTCATCATATTGATAAGATCTCATACCTAGTCAATATCTTACTAGTGTCTAATCACTTTGTCAATTTTAATCTATTAAACCCATAATCATCATCATCATCATCATCATCATCATCAAAACATCTCTATTCCAATCCTCTTGCCTATTCATAACTATCACCCATCATATCATATCCTTTCTAGTTTAAATCTAGGCACCATCAAATCCTTAGTCCCTTTTGCTAGCTTAGAAACTAGACATCATTGATAGGTTGTTAGCACCTATTATACTATCAGTTTGAAATCCAATCATAGTCTTTGAAACTATTAATATTATCCCATCCTCATCATCATCTATCCTACTATCTTAGTCCGTTGTCCTTACTTTGTTCAAACAATCCTTAGTCTACCTTAAAATCATCACCCATCTTTCCCCATTGATTTGGACGCAATTATTGTAGACCAATACATCCTAGACAACAAGGATGAAGTCCTTTTATGAGAACTAGAGTTAGGTGCTTGCCTACCCTCATACCTCAATCCCATTCACCCAAAACCAACACCTAGCCCCATGAAATTAGACTCAGCCTTCCTTGATGTGGTCACCCTTATCAATCAATACATCATAGATAATAAATATGAGTTCCTCTTATGGCTATGGAATATGGGTACTCTCTTTCCTGATGATTTTGACCCCATGATATTTAAATAACCTCCTAAATAAGTCCAACATCAACCCTTATCCCATCCCCCTCCACCATCCACTAGCCCTATTTAAAACCCATTGGCCCTAATTCATACCCATCCACAATCAAATCCTCTATCTACTAATCATAATCCATCACCTTTATCACTCACCACCATGAAATTGTACCCCACTCTCATAGAATAATACATATATGCCAACAAGGATGAGATCCTCTTGTAGTTCATTATGATGGGTGTACCACTTAATAAGGGTATTGAACCCCTTAAACTTATAGCACCTATAACACAAACCCCTTTGTGTAAGTATCCTTCTAATCCCCCATCCACTAGTCATAGCCAATCATCTACCCATTCCCCTACTAACAAAGGGAATTCAATCTTGGCCACCTCATCTACTTCTAGTCCATCCACCCAACCATATCAAAAACCATTTAATCTCAAGTCCAATGCTTCCACATCCAAGCCACAAAGTAAAGTGGGTCCTTATACTCCCATTCCTATGTCCTTAGAATCCCTTTTCTAACAATTGGTCATAGCTAACATGAGGGTCTATCCACCCATACAACATCTTGAACCCACCAAGCCTAAGCCCTCATAGTATAAAGAAAACTAATACTATCTATATCATCAAACTTGGGGGCATTCCATTAAATGATGTTAAATTTTTTGAGACTATATATAAGACCTCATTTATCATGGTGACATAGTAATTGAGGATAAATCAAATGCATTTATATCACTAGGTGAATAAGAAGAGGAATGCCAAGATTCCATTCTTGATCATGATCAAGCCCTTCCCCTTCCAAGCCAAGGTCAATACATCCTATCCCTCTTCCATGATCCCCACATTTTCAACCAATATTCCATCAACTATAAGTCCATTTCCCATCCACCTAGTCCCTATATATCTCATGAATCCTTCCATGGCCCTCTCCTTGCTCAATCCATTATTCATCCATCATCTCCCTCTCAGCGATCACATAAAATACCCCCTATTGAGAGGACACTTATGTAAAATCATTATCCTACTAGTAGCATAAATCCATGTATACCATAGTCAACATCAAAGCCATCTGTATTAGGATCATGTGAAACACCAGTCTCTAAGTCAAATTTCTCATCAAAAACATCATCCTTAATCAATATTATAGAAGATGATCACTATGCCTACCCTTTTAAATATACCTCCAATTTGGATGAAACTCAATCACCAGGCATATCTCTTGAGCCTAATTAGGATGATAAAGTCATAATTGAGTTCTTAAGCACCTTATCTGTTGAATATTTTTAGCATGGATCTATTCATACTAGGGATGCACATACTACAACTAGTCTTATTGATCCTTTAGAGATTCTTGAGGATACCTTCTCTAATGTGGAGGCTAGGGATCCTAGTGACCTTTATGAGGATTATTATACCAATTATCCCCTTAATCCATCACCCAACATTACTCGTCCACCTCACCTCTATAATCCCTACATCCCACTACATGATAGGAATGGACAAGAACATGCATTATTGGATTCCCCTCTACATTCCATATCATGTGCCACAAATATAAATATCCAAGACTATCATACAACACTCATTAATCATAATAAAATTATGTTTGATCTTGTTACTCAAAATCAATCAAAATCAAATCATCAACCTAATCATAAAATATCTTCCCCTAGTGAAGCCCAAAATCTAGCACTAGGGGCATATCAAAGTACAAATAATATATCAAGTCAAAAATCCATCTCCTCTAGTGAAATCCAAAATTAGGCACTAGGGGGAAATCAAAGTTAAATCTAATCAGTAATTCAAAAGGCATAATCACATAGTCAACCATCCTCTTAATATCTAGATTAAAGAATCAACAAATCAAAAAGTCTTAGATCCCTTAATCTCATGGTACCAATCTAAAGAATCCCCTCCACCATATCTAATGGTTTATGTAACTATTGAATCCCATTTCTACTCCTCATCTCATCATATCGATAGTCTTGATCATATCCCTCATTCACATCCTATCTCTCATCATCACAATCATGATAAACTCTCATCCATAACGTACGTCTCATCCCTGGGTAACATTGTCCCTCGTATGTGTTACAGAGATACCTGGTTAAAATGTCTAGAGGATGTTAAATCAATAATTAATCAAGGTCACCAAGACATGGTCCTAACATCATATATCTCTAAAATAGGCATTAGTTAAATATCATAATGATTTTGACATCATGCATCTCACCCTTCTCCAATAAATCAAGATGCCTAATAAAATTCAAAAAAGTAAAAAAAAATCATTCATCTAATGGTGAAAACTAGTCTTTTGGCACCTTGGGCAAGTACCATGGTGAAAACTAGTTTCCAGTATCATGGTAAAATAACCCCAATACTTAGGGGCAAAATCCATCCTTTATAGACATCATACCCATCCCTTGTCAAACCCATCCATATCCTATCCCTTTGTCCATCATCTACCATCTTATTCTATAACCTATTATGTCATATCACATTCCTTCCCATCTTGGCCTTCATAAGGAATGGAAGGTTTCTTGAGAACTATTCATGAACCATCTTGGCATATCCTCTAATGGACACTTAGGAAACTAAAAATTTAATTCCTTCATGATGTGGTCATTAGTAATCCCTAATCCATTCCTTCTTTGGTCCTTATATCCTTTTTAACATCATCCTCATCCTACTGTCACTCATCCATCATTCCATCCATCCTCATCCTAATTGCTAGGCTTGGTATTCCCTTTGCTAGTAACCCCATTTGTACAGTATATATACATATCCCAAAAATCCCTAAAAATTGAAATATGTCAAAAAAGCCTAAAAATAAAAAAAACTTGAAAAAAGCCAAAATTGTCCATGATGTCTTCTCTAATCTCAAATCCCCTAGTTGCATCCATTTCTATCCATCTCATATCATTCTAGTTATCATCCTCAGACACTATGTTTGGTCTTGAAACCAAGTCAAAGTGATCACCCATCCCACCATATATTCATCATCCTTTTGGTTGGGTACTATCAACATCCATAGCCTTGTCAAAGAGTTTAATCTAGTAGCCATCACTTCCCTATTAGTGCCTTTTCACACATAACACCCATCAAATCACCTCATTGCTAAGTGTGGAAGGTACCTAATTCCATCACTATCTTTATCATTTCCTTTTCATACCTAACATTGATCAAATCACTCTTTATTGGTATGAAAGGTATTTGATCCTATCATCTCCTAGTCTCCTTGCTGGATCAGATTCTTGTAAGGCTTTATCTTTTGGTAATAATTGGTCATCACTTTTCTAAATCACCTTTCTCAACCACTTTTTTTTAATTCAATTTCAAGATCAGATCAATATTCAAAGACCTTATCATGTCGTCAATCCTTCTATCCTAAACTAGGGGAACTATCTCATCTATATCCTCATCCAAGTCCTTATCCTTATCTTAATCATAATCATGATCATTATCTTCAAATCCAAATCTATCCTACATCATAATCATCCTAGTCTAACCCATCATCCCATCATTAGACAAGACATTGTGACACTGCATGTAGATACTTGTGTGTTCTATTTGTCTTATTTATATGTCTTTTATCATGTATATATCATGTTTTTATTATTATTTTTTGCATCATGTCTCTTTTTGTCTTTGGGTAATGAATGAGGATGTTATGAGGTCAACAAAGCCACTATATTGCTTATATGTGCCCTCAATGATGCAGAGTTTTCTATTTACCCATGCACTTCAGCACAATGTCCTCTTGGTCATACTTATATCATGGGGCATATTGAAAAGTGTTATATCTATTAGATTGCTCAGAATATGATGATATTTATGACATTTATGATGACTTGATTACCTACACCTCATCATTTATCTAATCATCCAATCATCCTCATTTTCATCACTAATCTAATCTTTACAACCCATTTGTCTAACATTCAATCATTAATCCTCATTTTGTCATCTGAGAAATATCGTCTAATCACTAACATCATCCTATAATCACTAATCCTCCTCATCATCTCCTCTCTCATTTATCATTTATCATTTATCCCCAAATCAAAACTACATTGACCTGAGTTCTTTTCAGACTATGTAGGTAACACTTGGCCACTTTTCAATTCCTAAGGATAGCTCAACCACTCTCATCATCATCCTAATTCCTTTGGTAATTCAATCATATTATTTTTTCTCTTTCATCATCTATATTGATCAATTTAGATTTGAGCTATACCCATCGTTAATTTTATCCAATCAGTCTTTAGCTAGCCTATATCTCTCCCTTGCATGTGTCCTTTCTTGGGATACATCTAAATCTTGTGACCTTTTAATATTATTATCATCATGTTATAGTTGATTCCCACTTAAGATATGTCAATAAACATAACACCCATAATCACTACTCTATGTGCATGTGTCCTTACTAGGGGCATAATCAATCTATAGTTCATTGCTCAAGTTGAATTCATCTTCCTCATCTTCTATCTCACATTTAGCATCCCAACCCCTTGTCTATCCATCTCATTCCACCCCTCGCTTCTTCTTTCAAGTAGCCATCCATCTCATTCTTCCTTGCATGTCCCCTCAAGGGGGCATAATAACCCCTAACATCATCAAATAACATACATCCATGACATAGTTTTTATTTAAAAGACCATTACTCCTTCCACTTCATCCAATCACAATGCCCTTTCAAATAAGGGCAAAATGTATGCATCTAATTTTTTTTGCCTATTCCAGCTTGCTAATTGTGTCACTAATTTTGCTTAATGATTCACTAATTAATCCTTTCTATCATTATTCCCCTTATTCAATAATCCAATCCCCTTTATATATATATATATATATATATATATATATATATTAACATTCATATTTACCATCTAAAATTAATTCCATTCATATAGATTATTAACATCTCATTTATCACCTAAAACTATTGTATGTCTACTTGTGAAATTTAAATTCACAAAATCACACCTATTCCTAAGATTCTCTACAAGCCTAACCTCTAGATATGACATCATTACTTTATTAACCTATTATAATCATCCCTTAATCACCATTAGATTCCATAATGGAATATATAACTCTTCACCACCCTTCTCATTCTTTAAAGATTTCTCTCTCTAGAGAATTCTAAGGAATTTTAAATTCCTTAGAATTCCCTCATTTCTCTCTTGAGTTTTCTTATCTAGAAGATTCAAATGAATTTTTAATTCATTGGAAAATCCTTATTCTTCCTCTATTTAACCACTCCATTCCTCCAAGGAAGGATAATGAGAATATTCATAGCAAATCCATGTCCAAGCATCCTTCATCAAAAATCCATAATCAAGCATCATAATGTCAAAATCTGAGTCTACATGCAATCAATTATCCATTTGAACATCCTGGAGGAGGTTAGTAGACATAAAGATTAGTGAGATTTATTCTATCATTCTAGTTTGTTTCCATAATCCTTCCTATTAGGTAGTTTGATTTTTGAGTTTGAATTAGGTAATTTAATTCATATCTGCTCAAAATCTTACTACAATATCATGTCTTTGTTGGTTAAACTAGTTTCAAAGTTCTTTGACTTGATTGTTATTTGTACAAACCAAGACCAATGTGTATGCTCTCTCCCAATCCCCTTTAAGGAACTCAGATGATCAAAATGGATTTGATTTTTGCCTTTGTCTCTTATTCCAAGCATAAAAGGAATGCCACAAAGGCATTCCCTAGGATTTGAGTGACTTGGGTGATCCCAAACTGACTTTAAAAGTCCTTTTATATTTTTATTTCTTGCATCTTGGTTTATGGGTGGGATTTCATCACCTATCTATAAGTTATTTAGGGAAATATTGACCTAATATTTCATCTCCTGACATCATTTTAACCCTATTCCATGGTAGCATATATAAATCAGGGCACATTATACTATGATTGCCAGCTGGCTGAGCAGCTAGCCTCTTTGATTGCAATGAAAACCTAAGTCAGGATTAGATAAACATCTAACTCTACCAAGAAGTACATGGATGGAGTTGGTGTGTAAAGGAATATACCCTTTCATATTAATTTAATCGGATGAACTCAATTGATGTGATTTTATATCTAATGTTAGCCACACTTAGGACCATTTAGAATGTATGAAACTTATATTTTTTAGATAAACCCCAATTGCTGCAAAATATTGCTAATGTAGAGTGAGTATCCCAAAGTTCCATGTCACCATATGAACTATTGAGAGAAGAGGGACCCTAAAAACCCTACTTTTCATTCACATCTAGCATTTTTTTAATTAACGAATTATTCCCTGTCAAGGAGTATATAGATAGAATTTGATGACACAAAACCACCTTATCATTTTTTATGAATAGGATGATACACTTACGTATTTTTGTGTCTTTTCATTTTTTTTAAATTATTTTTGAGTAAAAAACTATTTTTTTTGTCACAATCATGTCCAAATAAAATAATTTTATTATCCTAAAGAGGTGTTATATCATCCGTTTGATGCCACACTTTGCCATAGTCATTTTTTTCAAACTTTTTATGTGTGTGTCACTTGTCTAAAAGGGGCATCATTACGGTACCCATTTAGTTCTAGGTCTTTGTCTTATAATTTTTAAATAAATATACTTGTCATACCCTTTGAGAAAGATATCATTGTTACACTGCTCACATTATTTCAAAACCCTTTTTCTTTGTTTCAATTTGAGTTTGAAACCATGTGCACATTTTTATCTATGTTTGGTACTATTCCGCCATTAAATTTTACCTAGAATGTTGTTTATTTGAGAACCCAACTCTTCTAAACCAAGTTCAAAATTGGTCTTGTGAATTTTAGATTCAAATGTTGATTGGTTTATACCTAAGTCCTTGCTTAATTTTGGATTAGACATTTACCTCTCACTTTTGAATTGTGCAACTTAGACTAATTCCTTGCTTACTTTGGGGATAATTTGTACCTAGGTTTTGGAAGTGATCTCTTTCTTGTGTGCCTCGATATCTTTTGTCACTTACAACTAAGGTCAAAACTCTCTTTCCAAGTACAACCTTAAGCACAATTAGTTTACATTTGAGTCTTGATCATCACTTGGGCTTGAATATTTTACTCCTTGTTCTTATTTTTTCCTACTTAGAATTGATTTTCCTAATTAGTTTTTCTGCATATGCCTAAAGTCCAATTTATTTTCCTAATGATCAAGTTTGTGCTTGAATCCGTATGGCTAGTTTGAGTCCAAGTGTTTCAAATTGTTAGATTAATTATCTTGCCATTTTTGCCTCGACCTAGTTTATTTTCAAGTCTAGCTTTTGTGTCTTGTTTCTAAAATACCTAGTTTTTTTCCTTTCATTCTTAGACATAGTGTGTTTTCAAGTCTAGCTTTTGTGTTGTGTTTCCAAAAGACCTAACATTTTACCTTTTTAGACCTAGTTTGTTCCAAGTCTATCTTTTGTGATGAATTTCTAAAGACCTAGTATTTACATTTTGTTCTTAGACCTAACATGTTTCAAGTCTAGCTTTGTGTTGTGATCCCAAAGACCTAGTATTCACCTTTTTACCTATCAACCTAGTGTCTCCCAAGTCTAGATTTGTGTCATGTTCCCAAAGACCTAGCATTTATCATAGTTTTAAAAAAATTTAGTGCCATTTTGAGCCTAGTTTTGTGCCTTATTCCCAAAGACTATAAACATTTAATATTTAGACCTAGATTAGAGTTGTTTGAAACACTTTTTACCAAGACTAGCATTTTAAATTACCATTCACTTGACCATTTATGTGAGACATTTGATATTAGACATTGAGGAAATTTTAGACCAGGTTTATCATTGATAATTTTGGAGAAAAAACTCCATTCTTAGGCCAAGTTTTAGACCAAGTGTGACTTTTTAGTCCAAGTTTACCATTTTTACCAAGTTTGGACCATTTTTCATTTAGACCACATTTTAAGAGTTTATATAACTCTATACAATTTCATGAAATGTTAGTCATTAATTTGGATATGCCTTGCTACACTCATAGTGGAACCATATACAATCCAAATTATGATAATGTGGTCATGAATGATAAATTTATTCAAGACATATGACAATGATGTAGTTTGTGAGATGGATCCTTATCTTCATTACATAGCTTAATATGTGGCACAAAGTCAAGATATATTATCACATTAC